>CM066247.1:5181673-6381673 GCA_033675135.1 Frankliniella intonsa | reverse complement strand
ATCTCCGCTATGGCTGGGCATATCAGCCGCTGCCATCTATATAGCCTGGCGGCCAGCCCGGGATATCCGCGGCCCGCTTAGCTCGTTTCGGTTTTTTGGCCGCTACTTAAAGGCAACCAAATAAGAGGCTTTCGTTCAAACTCAAAGCGATGGAACCAACTCAGAGTTGGCACAGCTAAGTTTCTCGGCGCCTACGACTCCCCTTCCCTCTCTCTATCTCTCGCTTTCTATAGGTATTATGACTCAGAGCAAATAGTGATATAATGGGGACGGCTAACGAGATTCTCCGCCTAGTCGTGGCGTGGCGTTGCGGTCACCAAGTCCGGCCGGCGGCCGCCGCCCAAGCACGCCGCCTCGCCGCGGTCCTTGTGATTCCGCAGTGTTTGGATTTTTAGATGAGGCAAAGAAAAAAAAATATTATAAAAAGAGAACCGCTGTGGAATGAAGCCCCCCCCCACTCCCTCTTGGTTTCCTGAGGCCTGCTCCGCGCAAATGAATGGATGGAGCCGTGGCCGCGCGGGGTCAGGTCAGCCGATAGGCGCTGGGGGGCGGCCATGCATTGGCCACCGCTAATGACAATGTTAAAGAGACTGAAGAGGCCGCCACGACCCCACTGCCATTTCTCCACTTTAATGTCCCTCTCCCTCCTCTTCTCTCTCTCTCTTTCCTGCCTCCTCACCCGCTCCCCCCCCCCCTCTCTCTCTCTCTCTCTCTCTCTCTCTCTCGCGGGAGAGGAGCGACGCACAAATCCATATAGCGAGCTGGAGCAGCAGCGGCCACCGCCAAAACAACTGTTGGGTACTGAACGCAATGATACGCCCGATAGCGTGCAACACAACGGGCCTACCGCCCTCCCCTGCCCCCTCTCTCTCTCTCTCTCTCTCTCTCTCTCTCTCTCTCTCTCTAACCGCACCGGAGGCTCACGGCCTGCCACACCGCCATTACGATAACAATGTGTGCGTTTGGCTGCGGTTATGAGGCCCATTTCAAATCGACACTGGCGCGGGGGCGGGGAGAGAGAAAGAGAGAGCGAGAGCAAAAAAGGTGACAAAAAAGGCGTCCACTGCTGCCTTCTCTCTCTCTCTCCCAAAACGACTGTGTAGCAAAGCGTAAAGCAGGTGTTTTAGCGTCGACATTATGGGCGGGCCTGGAGCGGGCCGGCAGGCCTGCCTGCCCCGGTGAAAGTCATCTGGAGCGTCTCTTTTCTTCTCTCCCCCCCTATCTCGCCGTGCGCCGCTGTGCGCAGTCATACAGAGAGCATGATTCTAATGTCGTAATTTGTTTCGCTGGCCGCCGCTTTGCTGCTCGCCTCGCGCTCCGCGCAACGCTTGGCCGACTTTGCTTGCGGAAAGAATTTAGATTAAAATATTTCGACGCGCTAGAATAAAATGGGGAAAAAATAAAAGGGGAGGGGGAGGGGGGAGAAGAAAGAAAGAAAATCCCCGCAGTGTTGGGCAAAGAGAGTCGTCCAATTACACGCAGCGCATTCCTCGAGTAACCGCGCGGGCGGGGGGCCGGGCCGGGCCCGGCATGCACCGGGGACTGGGCAGTGCTCAGCTCGGCCCGACTCGATCGCGCCCCCGCCCTGCGCCTCTGCGCCCAGCCCTCACCCGCTAACACTCTATTCTACTTCCTGCAGTTTAAACGGCAAAGACTTTGTCAGTCTTGCAGTCTTAACTGACTAGAGTTTTTTGGAGTTTCATCTGTCATGTAGTGCAACAGTTGGATTTGCAGAGTGGGAGAAGAGAGTGGAGTGGACGCACTGCTGCCTTCGGAACAGCAGGTCGCTATCGAAAGTTATCGGCCGCGAGGCCGTGGCGTGCGGCGCGGTGCGGCGGGGCGCGGCGGGGCGGGGCGGGGCGGTTCTGTAGGTCACACGACGTTTGGGGAATCTCGGCACAGCGGCCGCGCAAAACGCTTGTCGCCAGGGGGCGGCGGCAGCGGCGTGGTGGCGTGGCGCCGACGCCGTCAGACACCTCCAATTGTGTTCCCGGCCTGCCGGCGCTGATTCCAGGGCTAACTTTATCTCAAGTCGGGCGCGGGGCGCGGGGTGCGGGGGAGAATGAGGTGGTGAAGGCTGCTGATGACGGAGAAACGGAACTTTGTCTCGCCCCTTTTGCGGCTGCCCGAGAGCATCGGCGCAAAGCCAGAGAACAGCAGTTGTTTCTCTTTCTGCTGTGTCGCTGACACTGTGAGGAAGCGCTAGGTGTCGCCGGTACTTCGAGTGTACTTGCGCCCTACTTGCCGCGAACTTGGTGCAAATTGGTTCGACTCTATTGCGAATACGCCAAGTCGCGTGTTGGTAAACTATCTCAAAACCTGCTCCAGCCCGGCCGGCAAACTACTTCGAGTATGAATACCAGCTGTTCAACGAGGTATATTTGCTCATCAGCGCACGTGCTTTTCCTTCGCGATTTAGACTTACAGAGCCCCATTGAGGGGGAAGTACCGCCTCTAAACTCGACACTGTGTGCTGTGTAATAGACACAAACTTTTCTTCTTTCCGTGAACGTAAAATATTTACCAGACTAAAAGAAAAAGCATTTTGTCATGTCTTCCAGTGCCCTTGCGCGGACACAGCGGCCTCTGTATTGGAGCCCCTGCCGTTGGTCTATCGGCCCCTCTCTCTCTCTCTCTCTCTCTCTCTCTCTCTCTCTCTCTCTCTCTCTCTCTCTCTCTCTCTTTCTCTTATCCCCCCACCGGCCCGGCCCAGGATATGGTTTACCCTCGACAATCCAAGAAAGCCGACCGAGCCTTGGAAAGTTTGCCTTTCGCGCGCAACCTGACAAGCAATGTCTTTGCGAGGCCCCCCCCCCCCTCCTCCCTCCCCGCCGGGGCCCGGCCCGTCTTACATTAGTAAAGCACGGGCCGAGTTTCCGATGCGAATTGTTAAACTTGGGGCTGACACCCGTTGGGCCCCCCGCGCGCCGAGCCCCATGCCGGGGCGGGCCCGGGGGCCCCGGGGCGCGCCGAGGGGAGCAGAGCGCAGCCCTACTAGCGCGGGGGCGGGGGTATACTAGTCTCATTCCGTCTATCAGGAGAAGATTAGTCTGCCCAGCGCCATTCCGACGGAGCGCTGCCGATTTCCAAACGACCTGGCTCCCTTATTTTCTCCTCTCTCGGCTGCGACGGCTGCAGCAACGTGAACCCGCTCGGCTCTCGCGTGTACCGGCCCCTGGCCCCAGCACCCGACCCGACCCGACCGGCAGCTACAAGTATCCGGTAGCGAATAGAAACTTTCTTGCGATTCCAGTGACTACCGCGTAGTTTGCCTTCGCGCTAATTTCAGATCACTACGGCTCGGCTCTCACTGGAAACCCAAAGGCGCACGCCTGTTTGCGTGTCGCAAAGTAAGAGTTTCTCGAGAAATTTCACTCGCTTGAAGGAAGGGACGAGTGGAAGAGTGTTCGCCATTCAAACGCTTGCGGGTTACTCCCAGTGCCGCCTGCAGTTACTTCGCCTGTTTTCGAAACGCATTGTTCACGGCCTGCATTTCTTCCAGCATCGCTCTCTCTCTCTCTCTCTCTCTCTCTCTCTCTCTCTCTCTCTCTCTCTCTCTCTCTCTCTCTCTCTCTCTCTCCCTCGCACTCTCATCACCCGCCAGGCCCCCGTCCCCAATCTGCTCTCGTCCACCCATGTGTTGATTACAGCGCGGTCGCCGCGCGAGCCTGGGCGGGGCGGGGCGGGGCGGGGTAAGGTGGGGTGGGCCGTGGCGGGGCGGCTTGGGGTGAGGTGGGGCGGGGCGGGGCGGGCCCACAGATGTGACCCCTCGGCTGCCCCTCCCCCCCCCCCCTCCCAGCCGCACTCCCTCGAGGGGGTTCTCTTCTAGAGCTCGTACTTGCCGGGCCGGCCGGGACGTTTGTCGTTGCGTTGGGCAGGACGACAACGCGCTCGCTACTCCTCGTCGGTGCTGCAGTGTGTACGGTAGTGCCAGGTATTCTCTGCCCGCGCGCAGTTTTTCCATGCAGAGCCAAACACACACACACACACGCACGCGCACTGCCGCCTTGTACGGCGACGCGACTGTTGACAAATCTCAGAGTGGCGTGTCGTCTGCTTTTGTGGCGCGCGTGCGGTGTTGCCGAACTAGGCCGGAGCGGCAGCGCGGCCTGCCTCATCCTCCTGAAAGAGTAAACAGTCAGTGCGGGGCGGGGCGGGGCGGGGCGGGGTGCGGCGGGGTGCGGCGGGGTGCGGCGGGGTGCGGCGGGGCGGGGCATAGGCCGGGGCCCGCCCCGCCCCAGCCCCCCGCGTCCTCCTCCGCGCCTCCGCCACCGCGAGGAAAAGCTAGCCCACCGACCGACCGCGCCTGTGAGCGCGCTCAGGAGGAGGCACACCGTGCTCTTGAGCGAGGAGCTTGATAATCGACATGTGTGTGTGTGTGTGTGTGTCTACGGTATGGCTCGCCTCTCTCTGTAAATATGCCGGTAGGAGAGGACACTGTGTCGCGGGTACTGACTGGGTCAGCTGCGCGCTCTGCACACAGTACCGGACGAGAGCAAGCAGCAGCAGAGGAGAATAACGAGAATTACATCCATGATGTCCCCAGCGGGGCGGGGCGGGGCGGGGTGGGGCGAGGCGGCGGCCCATAAGTCACGTCTTGTTGCTTATTCCCTCTTATTCCTATCCTCGGAGCGGGACAGGCCGGGGCGATCTGCTGGGACTTGTTTAACAGCATCCCCCGCGCCCCGCCCCGCCTCGCGGTGTCAGCTGAGTTAATGTTATCCGCCCGTCGAGTGACTCGGAGTGTGGCGGGGCGGGGCGGGGCGGGACTTCTCCTTGCCTGATGACACAGTAGGCTAATGCTCGCGCACACATGTTCTACACACACACACGCACACTCTGCAGGGCGGGGCTGGGCCGCTGCTAGCTCAGCTCACGAGTGCTCCATGTGATGGGGCTAGATGGAGCGGCGTAGGGCCCTGGCGCAGCAGGGCGCAGGGTGCAGAAGGGCGCAGGCCGCAGCAGGGCGCTGTTGGGTGCTACAGGGCGTAGCAGGGCGCGGCAGCCGCGTGTCGTGAAGCCGTCGGGAATGAGCGGCGCTGGTTTGCTCCGGCAGAGCCCCGGAGCCGCCCCGGAGCCGCCCCGGAGCCGCCCCGGAGCCCCCAGAGATCCGTCCGACTCGACTCGTCAGTCAATATTGATGTTCGGTTTTCCTGGAGGAGCTAGGCGCGGCGCCGCTGCGCTCCTACTTTGAGTGTCGAGCCGCGCTGGCTAGATGGCTGGGTAAGCGTGTGCAAGGAGTTGCGCCGCAGTTGTTGCGCCCGCCCCGCACATCTCTCTCTCTCTCTCTCTCTCTCTCTCTCTCTCTCTCTCTCTCTCTCTCTCTCTCTCTCTCTTAAGTTGAGTGCAGTCATTTTGTTTTAGCCACGCTGCTAACCCAAGTGTAGTGTGAATTTCTATTCACACACTTTAAAAAAATAATAACAGCCGCTTAACTCTTGCACTCTGCACTTGGGGAATCTACATTCACGTATTTATTCTCCGCGAGGAGACACGGCTTATTTCGCAGTAATGATCAAGTGTGCTGTGGCTCCGAGCAGGGCTTTCCCGGCTTTCCCCGATACTGCAGAGCCCCGCCTCTCTTTCCTCTCCTTCGAGCGATGGTTCCCTTTTTCGTCCTCCGGGCGGGGCGGGGCGGGGCGGGGCGGGCCATCCTCCCTGACGCCAAGGTTTTCATGCCGGCCGGCGCAGATGCAGCTGCAGCTCATTTTGTCGGCGCAGCGAGCGTCAAGCTCATTTCGTGAGGCACGCCCGTGCGCGCGCACGCACACGCCTCCGCAGGCATTGCCTTCTCCAGGAATTTTAATGGAGCCGCGAAATAGAGTCCCTCCCTCCCTCCAGGCCGCGCCGGGCGGCTGCTGCTGCTGCTGCTGCTGCTGCTGCTGCTGCTGCTGCAGCCAGCGCCAGATAAAAGCTCGAGCGACTCCTACACAAACTCGGCCGCGCGCCGCGCGTATGCCCTTATTGCACGTGTGCGGCTCAAAAGTTTTAGGACCGCACGGCTGCCACCGCGACCCAGCGTGCGTCCCGCCATAGGAGAGTTTACATTGCCTAGTAGGCAGGCGTTTGGTAACGGCGCACTTCACCACGGTGTCTGTGCGAGAGGGTGGTATTATCGCGCGATCATCCCCAGTGCTATGATTCTAACCTCCCACCATTCTATCTGTGCTCTCTCTCTCTCTCTCTCTCTCTCTCTCTCTCTCTCTCTCTCTCTCTCTCTCTCTCTCTCTCTCTCTCTCTCTCTTGAGCCTCGGCGCCACACCCCTCCACCGCACTGACCGTGCTCCATCCATCTATCCATCTCGGTCATGAGCGCGCCGTAAAATTGATGCTCTAATAACGACGGCCCTGCGGGGGTGGCTGTGCCCCCCCCCCCTCCCCCTTACGATGATTTTCCTCTCACTTTGCAGTAAACAACAACGCCAAACACCTAAATACCCCATCAAAGTAAAGGGCCGCGAGCAGCCGCGAGAGTCGACAAAAGTTTCGGGGCCAAAACGCTTTCAGACCCGAGGGGGTGGGGGGGTTAATGGGGGTGGCGGGGCGGCTGGCGGCGGGTGGGTGGGGGTAAGGGGGTGGAGGAGTCGGGCGCGGAGAGCTTTTCGCGCTTGAGCGCGGAATGATCCTCCGTAGTTTTCCTGTCCATGGCTCCGGTGACATTGGTGATTTGAAAGAGCAGGGGTGGGGGTGGGGGTAGGGGGTTACAATGGGCGCTGCCGAGCCCCTGCCGAGCGTCGAGCCGGCCAGCAGCAGGTCGGCCAACGACGCGCCACGCCACCGCCACATGGGCTGTCTCAATGCCATGGGCAGCGGCCAAAAAGATAGGCATGTGTGTGTGTGTGTGGTCGGCGACCGTTAAAGCAGTGTGCGTAGCCCGTGCCGTGCGGTCATCAATCATGTTTCCATGTTTCTCTTTTTGTTCACACAAGCCGAGGGTAAAAAAAAATAAAAAGAATTCACGGCTGAATAAAATTAGACGTGAGTGGAATGCGCGGTGCGGGGGCGGGGAACGGACGCGTTTCGCGTGGCGGGGTCGCCGCGGAGTGAGAGAGAGAGAGAGAGAGGGAGAGCAAGAGAGAGTGAGAGTGAGAGAGGACTGCAGCCGGTCTCCGGGCCGCAGGCTGACCACCACAAAGGGACGCGAGGAACTCTGCGGCGCCCAGGTGGCGGCCGCAACAAACTTTGCTTTTATATTCAAAGGCCTGACATGTCACGCGTGCTGCAGCTGGAGCGCCCCCCCCCCCCTCCCTCCCCTCCACTGGCGTGTACCCCAACCTCAACTTTTATACATTTTTCCCTATATATTTTTCGAAATAACTTAATTAAATTTTACATGCTGAATAAATAGAAAAATAATTCTGAAAACGTATGGCGAAGTTCTTTTCCCTCCCTACGTCGCCAACGCCCGCTGCCTCACCCCGCCCCGCCCCGCCCCGCCCCGCCCCGCCCCGCCCCGCCCCGCCCCGCCCCGCTCTCCGTCACGCGCCCGCGTGCCGACCGACCGTTTCATCCCCATCCTTCCGGTTGTTTCACTGCCTCCCGCCGCGGCCGCGGCGCCCTCCTTGAGCTGCTCGTTGCTCGTCTCGTCGCGACGACCCTTAACCCCTTTGGAACGGCGGAGGCGGTGACGGGCTGCTGCAGACCAAAGGGATCGGGACGGGGCCGCTAGAGGTGGGGCGGGGCGGGGTGGGGTGGGGTGGGGTGGGGTCCCTGCGAGCTACACGACGAAGCGGTACCAGCAAGGCCACGGGCTTGGCGGCCAGGGCCAGGTCACTGCTCAGAACACCCCTGACCCGACCCGGGCCCGACCCGGGCCCGACGGCTTCTCCGCGCCCCATCTAGAGTCCCTCTAGGACGTTGGCCCCACCCTGGTCTGGGTCCTCGTGACGCAGGTTTAGTTGTCGCCGCCCGGCCGCCCGGCCGGCCGCTCCGCTCGCCCTCCACCTCCTCGGCCGCTGTGGGTCGGCGCTGCGGTTAGTACCCCCTGCTGGCCTCTATTGCCCCGCCGCGCCCCGCCCTGCCTCGCCTCGCCCCACCCCACCCCGCCTCGACCTACCGCGCCCAACCCCGCTCCGCCTCGACCTGCCGAGCCAAACCCCGCCTCGCGCCCGCCCTGCTTGCCGCTCTCCTCTCCCCCTCTCGGCTCTGCAAATACACAGGGGTGTCAAGTAACGGCCCCGCCTCGCTCCGCCCCGCCACGCCCCACCACGCCACGCCCCGCCACGCCCTGCCCCTGCGGACCCCGCGGGTCGCGCGCTGGGCTGCGGAGTGCTCGGGTGCTATTTGCCTTCGATTCCCCTCGGCTCTGGCCGTGCTGGACCTCGGCCTGCTTCGCCTCCTCGGGGGCTTGTTGGGTCACAGGCCCGGCTGGTGCTGTTCGGGCGCGGCGGCGCAGCGCGGTGGGCCCGCCCCTCCTGCCCCCCCCCCCCCCCCCACGTCACCCACCCTGCGGAATGCGCCAGCAGCAGTCGTCCGCCCTCCCGCGGCCGCATGGAACGCATCTACCCTCGTGTCCACCATAAATTCCTAGATTTATGACGGAAATGTAACTTTTTGGGGGGAGCGGTGGGGAAGGAGGCCTGGGCCTGTTGGGCGCCGCGCCGTCTCGGTGGCGAGGCCCAGGCCGGGGCGCACTGCTCAGCCCCACTGTGAAAAATATCTTCAGAGATTTACAACACTGGTAAAACTAAGGCGTAGTTGTACCCCTTTTATGAAGCGTACCGTCCGTACGCCCTTCTTGAAGCGTACAAGAGCTCATGGGCTCTTTTCATCCTATCTAAATGCATGGGGGAATTTTCTTGAAGCGTAGTTGTATGCTTCAAGAAGGGCGTAAGGTCTTCAAGCGTAGTTGTACGCTTGAAAAAGGCGTACAACTACGCCTTAGTTTTACCAGTGAATTTTCTTTGTAGTTTACTACTGAGAATAAATGTTGTAAATTTACACAGCAGATTCTTTCTATAGACTTTTTCCATTATTGACGTTATGGACATCTACACAGTCAACATTTTTCACTCTTGAAGTTAAGGAAGTTAAGCTCGGTTAAGCCTGTGTACAAGTCACATAGAATGCTGTAATTTTACAGCACGCTTCACAGAAAATTTTCCTGTAAATCTATAACTAGTTTTCACTGTGCACTGCCGCCGGACGTGGGCTGGGAAGCGCGGGGCGGGGTGGGTCGGGTGACAGTGCGGGGCATCCCCGATTTCCAATAGTTCACCGTGAGCATGGAAATATATATCGGAGCGGGTGACACGTTGAGAGGCGAGGTGTGGAGTGGGGTGGGGTCGGGGTGTGACACTGTTCTCCAATCCCGTGCCCGTCCCTACACTACACACCACGCTCTTGCAGTGCGCCTCCCCTGTTTTTTTTTTTTTTTTTGGTCTGCATGTTTTTGGTTTCTGTTGTACACTTTTGCGATATAAGCGTTAGCGCAGGTAGTTTGTGGGGAACGAACGCCGCGAATCACTGGAAGTTAACTCCCGTTTTGACGAACGATTCCTCTTGTGTTTTATTTCCGTGGGAGATATTTCACACAACGATCCGTTTTCGCGCTATCAGCTGGCTGAATGCCGGGGACGCGGGTACGCTGAGCCGGCAGTCGGTCACAAAGAGCAGGAGCAGGGGATGTGGGGCGGGGCGCGCCATGTAGGTGGGATCGGACCCAGCCGGGCGCCGCGCCGCGACGCGCCGGGGTCAGCCTGGGGCGCAACTCAGCCGTGAGAGTAGGCGCGCCCAGCGCCCCCTCCCCCCCCCCTCCTCTCTCCTCGCTGTGCTCCCTGTAATGGCAGTAACGCCCCCCCCCCCCCTCACCGCGCCCGGCCGAGCTCTCGACAAGCTTTGATCTTAATTGCTGTGATGATCCACACCCCTCGCCCCACCTGCACCAACACACTGGGGATGCCCGGCCCTGCCCCCGCCGCGCTGCAGGCCGCCTGGCCCCCTCCTGTCCATGCGCTTGGCGAAACACGCGGCCTGGTCGGGTCTGCCTGTATGCGGCGCCCTGCCCATACGTTTGACTCGCACAGGCCGCAGCTGGAGGGGGGGGGGGATACGGACACTTGCGAGTGATATGGGCGGACATCCAATGTTTCCGCGGTGAGGCGCAGGTACACTCCCACTCAAATCGTGAAGAATGTCCCTGCCTGGTATGGCCTTTATACTATAGTATAAAGCAGTATATACGTGGCTTAATGGCTACTTAGTAATTTTTCGGAACCAAAAAAGTGATTCAAATTACATTAACTTTTCATGAAATTTCAGCATGATTTTTCTAACAGTGTAAGTGTCACACTCTTTGGAGGCGTGTCAATTTCCATCCGTGCACTCTTGTAAGTTATCCCTGTATGGATTTCACACACTTGCAGAGACAAGTAGTTCCCCTGTGGTGGCCGAGCTTCCGCGTCGTTGTCGTCCTCTTTCACGAGGAGTTCCCCTTCAGCCACCTGCTCCATTCACGAGTCCACTTAGAAGTTAGCCAGAGGAGGCAAAGGGGTGGTCACCCGATTCGGCTCCAAAGCTTGTGGTTCGTGCGCAAAAAATAATTAAAAATAGGCCCTTTTTGCTTACCTGCCCTTAGAAAAGTTGTCTTTGAAATTGACTTATTAGTTTATCAAAACGCAACTCGTGCTTTTAAGTTTAACTGAGCTCTCGGTCGAGGCCTTTGAGCTGTCATATATACTTGATATATATTTTTAAGGAACCTTTATCGTTCTTTTTTTGTATTGATAAAATTTCCGTAAACGGAATGCCCTGCCTGCATTTTAATACGATCTTGAATGCCCATGCCGAATAATTTGAACCGAGATCTTCACTCCATGACATTTAAGTTCTAACGACAACATCCCTGCAGTCGTCATCGTGAAAATGAGCGTGAAAGTGAAAGCGTCGAGCACTCACCGCCGGTCCTGCTCCAGCTGGTCAAGAGGCAACCCCCGGTACGGCGGATCGCGGCACGGCGGGGCGTGGCGGGGCGTGGCGGGGCGTGGTGCGGCGGGCGGCGCGGCGAGCGCGAGCGCGGCGGTGCGCACGTGCGGGCGGGGCGGGGCGGGCGGGCGCGCGCAGGGCAGACCGGTCCGCGCCGGGGGAGTAGCAGGGTGCGACTGAGCGCACGGCAGCGCGTCGAGCCCCCGCCCCACCCCGCCCCACCCCGCCCCACCCCGCCCCCCTCCGCGCCAGCGCAGCCAGCGCGTCTTGGCCGGCCGGGCCTCCCCGCCAGCAGCCCGGTGGTGTTGCGCTCGGCACCGGGCGGGGCGGGGCGGGGCGGGCGGGGCATTGATCTACACAGTACAGCGGAGCCGGCGGGGTGGGGCGGGGCGGGGCGGGGCGGGTGAGGCCAGAGACCGGAAGCGGAAGCAAAGCGGAGGTGTCAGGCAGAGCGGCGCCAGGCCAGTGGAATCCAAATCCTGCCCCGCACGCATGGCGATGCTTGCATATCTACACTGTCAAAAAATATTGTCAAATAAACCGTCCAAACCGTTGTTGTACTTGAAAATAACAGTGAAGCACTGTACATTCTGCCCGTCGTTCCTTACAATTGGAATAGGGCGGTAAACGCCAATCCAAAGCGATCGCCTTTGACACGATACGGGGCGCCGCTCGGCCTGCCTGAGGAGGGAAAAATAATATCGGGAACAACTATGGGGCGGGGGGAGTGGGGGGGGTAGGGGGAGGGGGTGTAATTGAATCAAGCAAGGGGCGGGGCTCGGGGCTGCCGACCGCCAGCAGCATCGGGGAGGGGAGACTGGAGCAAGAGGGGGAGAAAAAAAGTAATTAGCTAGTCGGAACTTAAATTAAAAATCTAAAGTTTGTGTGCGCTTAATTAGGTGACACTATGAGCCGCGTGCGGCGAGTAGCAGTGCTCGTGGACGAGGCGGATGAGGTGTTTACCTTCCGTCATTTCTTCTCCTGCTTTCTCCTCTGGCTCGATGGCCGTGGTATGGACTAGACTGCGCGCGGCCCCGAGCCCCTGCGGGGTAGGCAGGCCCGCCATCCATGACTGTAGGGCGGTACGGCCTATCCCGTCATTGGCGGGCGCTCGCTGACGGCGGAGGCGCGGCTCTCTCTGTCTCTTTCCTTCTCGCTCTCTATCACCCTCCTCTCTCCCTCTCTCTCTCTCGCTTTAACTTTTTCTCCCTCGTCTCTCCTCTCTCCACTTGCCGACGCATCTCGACTTTGCCAAGGTGCAAGTGAGAGGCTCCGCTATATAATCATCAAACAGGTACCTGAGAAGAAATAAGGAGGAGTAGAAGCGGAGGAGAAGAAAGGTAGTGAGAAACAGAGAGAGAGAACAGAGAAAACGGGATAGAGAGGCGGAAGTTTCAGGAGGCGATGCACTTCGAGAGGTTTGTTGACATTCCAGTGAGGCCTCCGGATTATTATTTTCCCCCCGCCATGGTTAATGAGCGAAATAATAAACCGCTGTCGCTGCGAGGAAGTCTCCGTCCCCCGGCTCTACGTTTTTTATTCCGTTTGGACCCATCAAAAGGGTACTATAAACTCGCGGCTTGTGTATCTCGTGCAGCGGGCCTGCGGGGCGGGGCGGGGCGGGGCGGAGCACTTACTTACCTGCTTAGTTATTCATTGGGGGCGGTGGCGTATCTTGGCAGCATATAATGGAATCAGCAAACGCTCGTTTGGCGGTGGGCCGGGCCGGCGCCTCTCCACCTCCGCAGCTCTGCCCCGCCCCGCCCCGCCCCGCCCCGCGCCGCTCCGCCCCGCCCCGCCCCGCCCCACGCTGCCGATATCGGCGAACAGCGCCGCGTTATACTCGCCTCACCACCTCCAACAATAACCGGCAACTTAACTTTGTTGCTCGCGGCCCGAGTCGAGTTGGCCGCGCCGCCGCGCCTATAAGTGATTGCTATGGGTATTGCGGTCAGCGTCTGCTTGCCTGACGACTCTGGCAGAGGATAAAATTCGACTGATTCCATTCGTTTCGTAAATATTTATTTTTCTTTTCCATTTCTCCCTTTTTACACTATACCAGTGGACCATGTTACTCAAGCTACGTATTAGATCTGTTCGGAAGTCGTGACTGTTTTCTTGCACTCTTAAAACCTTACGGTGATTTTCACTGTAAGCTACTTTTTTTGGCATTTGCTTGCGGTGAATTGAAAGGGGTGGTCGGCGATACCCCGTGCTGCAGAACTAAGGGTAGGGAAAACGATGTGATCGCTGGAGAGGAGTATGGTCAGACGTGGCATACTGAGCCGTGGGGTAGCGGCGCGTGGCGGGCGAGGCCCCGCCCCGCGGAGTGTACGGGGGTACTGACACCCCCTGCAATACTCCTCATCGCGCTTTTCGCGCCGTTACTTCGAACACAAAAGCAACGTATTCCTATTAAACCAACGATGGCTGTTCCCATTTGTGTACTTCCGTTTGGGTTAAGGATTCACTCAAAATATGCATACTTCATTCTTTTACAGGTAGGGGGGCCCGCAGCTGCTCGCGGACCATCGGTGATCCCTGTTTGCAGACAAGTAAGTTATGTGAACAACGTTTCGCGTCGTATTTTGGAAAACTAGCAGTGTTACCTGAAGCAGTTCCGGGTGTTTCTTTGAATGCGTATCAGTGTTGCGGGTTTGCTTACACCATCAATTTGCCTACACTACACTATCGGCTTAAAAGTGATACGTAACAGTTTTGTAGATCTGCCAGGCGCCTGAAGGGAATGACAATGCCACATTCGGTTCAGATTGAATATCGCATCACGCAGTATTTCTTTTCTTTTTTTTTCCTATTTTTTAAATCGCGAGCATGTTATGTTGCTCAGCATAAAAACAATAGGCGCATAACGCTGCCAGTTCTTTTTGCTCTGTTTAAAAGTGACTTCTGTCAATATCGACGTATTCTGCGAGCCGCGCCGTCATGCATGCGACCCGATAAGCCGCCCTGAGGCCGGCCGCCAGAGGCGTACGCGGGGAGGGGAGGGGAGGGGCTAATGAGGATAACCAGTGCACCTGTGGAAATATATTTTCGGAGAATGTGTTGGTGTGAGCGTGAGCGCGCAAAACAAACCGCGCGCACACACACACACACACACACACGCCCAAACACATGCCGTGCCATGGCCGCCCCGGGCAGGCTGCCGGCGCCAAGAGTAAGGTGTATGAAGGAAAACTCGCATCAACAGTTGTACCGGCGTGGCGTGGCGTGGCGTGGCGTGGCGTGGCGTGGCGTGGCGTGGCGTGGCTCTCTCAGCGAGGGGCGGGGCGGGGCGGGCGGGGCGGGCGGTGAGGGTCCGCCTGTGGTCCAGACAGCCCCAGGGGCCGGCCGGGCCGGCGCTGCCTCTGCCTCGGCGCTGCCGCACTGCACTGCCACCTGGCCGCTCCCAGGCGGATGTGCCCGCCCCGCCCCGCCCCGCCCCGCCCCGCCCCGCCCCGCCACGCTAGGCTGCGCGCGTTGCACTCACGGATTAGACCGGTAAATGCAGCTGTAGCACGAGCGAGCGCCCTGCCCGGCCCGGCCCGGCTCGGACTGACGGCTTGTGTGTTGTTCCTTTGGCGGCCCCGGGGAGGGGTGGAGGGAAGGGGTGGGACCGCGGGGCCCTCGGGCGGGGCGGGGCGGGGCGGCTGTGGCTGGCGGCCGGGGGTGAATATGCATGAGGAGGTACGTTACTGCAGATTAAAACTGGTTCCAACATTTTATCTAAACCTTGTTACGTTCCCCATCTTTCTCGCTGTCTCCCCCACTTACTTTGCGCGGGCGCCGCGTCGGACGGCCCAGACGCGGTGCAACGGTTTCGCAAGAAACTCGCGTCGCGGCGGCGGGCGGCGAGGTGAACGCGTCACTTAATTTACAGCCCGTCAAAGACGGTAAATTTCAGTAATATC
This sequence comes from Frankliniella intonsa, assembly GCA_033675135.1. Lineage (NCBI taxonomy): Eukaryota > Metazoa > Arthropoda > Insecta > Thysanoptera > Thripidae > Frankliniella > Frankliniella intonsa. Next base: position 6,366,842 of record CM066247.1, on the reverse strand, counting down.
GTCCTGGGGTTCAAGACATTTTGCACTGCTTTGAAAGTTTTGTTTTAATTTGATTTTTCAATGAAGCTCACGTGGCCGAAACCTCTAGTATAACCGCGGGTGAATGACCGTTGGAAAGGTTTAAGGACGGCCTCCGTGTTTTTTTCCCACCCCCGTCCTTGAATCCTTCCGGTGATCCTTGGACATCAAGGAACCTTTTTTAACGAGAATTTTACAGACATGGCTACGCTACGCGCGAAGTGCGCTGGCTTGCTTACAAAGTCGCCCCCCTCCCCCTCCCGATTTCGGCGACATGCTCCCTCCTCCCCGCCCTACTCGCAGAGACTTGCGCAATCCGTTGCAGTTGCCCCATCCCGCCCCGCCCCGCCACGCCCGAGAACAGAGCGATGAGCGATCCCTTTGTAGTCGCGGCTCGGCGTGGCGTGGCGCGGCGCGACGCGGCGTGTTGTGGCGCAGGTTGCAGACTTGGGCCAATTAGCCATTTCACCTCCAATACGGGTTAATTAATGATTTGCATACAGCCCCTTATTGACGCAGCTATAGCGGCACAGACTCGCGCGGGGGGCCGGGGCGCCTCGGGGCGGGGGGGGGGCGGGGTGGGGGCGGGGGTCCGACCCGACCAGAACGACATATTCATCCGAAATGAAGTCCCTCTGCCGCCCGCCGCCCCCGCCTCCCCCGCCGCCCCCAGCCGCCCTGGTCTGGCCCGGGCCGGGGCGCCCAGGCCCGTTTTGCTTTTTGTGTTATTATTAGTTGTTGCGCAGCGGCGAGCAAACAGAGTCGGCAGGCTATAGCGGCTCACACGGGACAGCCAGCGTGTGCAGGGTGGGGACCACTGCGCTGTCTGTCTGTCTGTAGCCCGGTCCGATGTGTGCTCATTTCAACTGATATACGTGTGCGCACGGCCGAGCCATGACAACACACTGACAGCCTGTGTATCAAGGTTTTTTTAGTTTTTTAGCAGATGATACATTCTAGCTAACTTAAATGACAATTACTAAACGTAAGATAATGTATCAGCTAGCTTGTACTCTCATAAAGCGAGTGGTGAGTGTGGCGAAATAAAATATACAGGGGGGATTGTGTCGCCTCGCCTCGCCTCGCCCGCTCGCTCGCCCGCGCGACAATGCCTTGCAGTTACCGCTGCCGCAACGGCCGATCAACAATGCTCGCTTGGACCTTTGGACGCTTGGGATTAAGCGACCCGTGCCCGTCCCCTAATAGCTTTAAAATGAAAACAAAACTTACCTTTTTTAATTTTTATCATCGTCCGAACTACCCTCCAGCTTCGACACTCTAGATAGAATGAAATTAAATATGCCAATCAACGTAAATGGAAAATAAACATGTAGCTATAAAATGTATCATCTGCTTTCAATTCCAATCTGGATTGAAATTTTTTTGTTTTAAATGACATCACAAAAACCTTGTGACAATTGTAGCCCTTGTGATTCTGATTCTAAAAAAACTTTATGGCAGATTAACACCATTTTTGTGGAAGGAATCCTGAGCGCAACCTTTTTAACTAAAGAACCCAATTGTCTGTGATTTTAAATCTCAGAAGTAGGGGGTAGAAACGGGGCGCTCCGGCCGTCCACCATGACCATGCGCGTCCCAGGTGGTGCGGCGGCCGGCCGAGCGCTCATGCACATTGTGTTACCAATTTTTTCACATATTTCCCAGGCTTAGAACCTCCGAAGTGGTTGGGTACGAAAGGGCAGAGTTCCGACTACACTACAATATTTTTATGATTTACCTCCGTCCTCATAGGGTTGAGAAAATTTGATTTTCGTGAAAGCACGGGTCGCCGAGACTGTGGCGGAACTGAGCCAAAGTGGTTCCTTCGACTGATTACTACTTACAAATACTTTTCTTCCTTGCAGCTGACTGCAGGCTTCCACAGCTGATAGCAAGAGAGACTGACCGTTTCGTTGACCCAGACAATCCACCCATAGACAATGAGTGTTAAGTGCACGGTTTGCTACAGGAAACTTTCCACAGCCTACTCTTTAAAAATGCATATGCGAACCCACACCGGAGAAAAAACATTTGAATGCAGTTTGTGCGGCAAGACATTCGCGCGGTCGTCCGATCTGAAGTCTCATTTACTTATCCATACAGGAGAGAAGCCATTTGAGTGCACCGAGTGCCACAAGAAATTTGCGCACTCATGTAATCTGAAGTCTCACCTACTAACCCATACAGGAGAGAAGCCATTTAAGTGCACCGAGTGCCACAAGAAATTTGCGCAGTCACATTCGCTGAAGTCTCACCTACTAACCCATACAGGAGAGAAGCCATTTGAGTGCACTGAGTGCCACAAGAAATTTGCGCAGTCACACTCGCTGAAGTCTCACCTACTAACCCATACAGGAGAGAAGCCATTTGAGTGCACCGAGTGCCACAAGAAATTTGCGTTGTCAGATGCGCTGAAGTCTCACCTACTAACCCACACCGGAGAAAAAACATTTGAATGCAGTTTGTGCGGCAAGACATTCGCGCGGTCGTCTCATCTGAAGTCTCATTTACTTATCCATACAGGAGAGAAGCCATTTGAGTGCACCGAGTGCCACAAGAAATTTGCGCAGTCACATTCGCTGAAGTCTCACCTACTAACCCATACAGGAGAGAAGCCATTTGAGTGCACCGAGTGCCACAAGAAATTTGCGTTGTCAGATGCGCTGAAGTCTCACCTACTAACCCACACAGGAGAGAAGCCATTTGAGTGCACCGAGTGCCACAAGAAATTTGCGCACTCCTTTAATCTGAAAGCACACATACGAACCCATACAGGAGAGAAGCCATTTGAGTGCACCGAGTGCCACAAGAAATTTGCGCACTCATGTAATCTGAAGTCTCACCTACTAACCCATACAGGAGAGAAGCCATTTGAGTGCACCGAGTGCGACAAGACGTTCTCGTGGTCGAGCAGTCTGAAGTCTCACCTACTAACCCACACCTGAGAAAATCCATTTGAGTGCACAGAATGCCACAAGAAGTTTGCGCGGTCGTACAAACTATTTTTTTTTTTTTTTACAATAGATCAGTAAATATATAAATAATGTTCTTATGCATGTCTTACCCGTTCTTGAATTGAGATCGACCTCAAGACGTAATAAATTGGTACGAAAAAAAGTTTCATCAAGGTTTCCAAGCAACCCGGATTTTCTTATGCAAAAAAAAAAAAATAATTAAAAAAAATCATTGTAACCTCTTTCCATTGCTTGGAAACCTGGTCTTAGTTTTTACCATGTGAAGAGTGGCCATGTTATATTTTCGGATGAATAAAATCGGCCTGTCATGGTTTTAAAAGTGTCCGTGTGCTAGTTTGTACTGGCTGGTCAGGTCAGCAATGTTAAATACGACAACGACGTGCACCCCGCCCCGCCCCGCCTGTATGACACCGCGCCTGACACAGTTCGACACACACCGCCATGGGCTGGTCGGTCAAACAGGGCACGCCCCCCACCCCGCCCCGCTCAACAGCCTTTTCAATCTGCATCCTGCCTGTGTGTGTCAGCGGCAGGGCCCCGGGGCACGGGCGGGGCGGGGCGGGGCGGGGCGGGCCGGACGCAATATCCTGCACGCGCCGCGACACAGTGTCCATATCCTGTTGGCCTGCAGGACCTGCTGCACGTCCGGATGCAGACGGGCTGGCATGAGGATTGGCCTTTTCCGTCGGTTTCCATATGCGTCTCCCTCTGGCGCCCAATGCTGTGATTCCCTACCACGCCGAAAAAATCTCATTTTCATCCCCGCCTCAGGTGCAGCAGCTGCAGGTGGAGCGCACCTGCTGGGCCGGCGGCCGCCAGGTGGTGTTCAGGTGCGCTAAGAGAGAAGGGCGCCCTTCTCTCATGGTTGCGCGAAGGCGTGGCGGGGCGGGGCGGGCGCGGAGATGAGGTGTTAGGGCGGCGCGACCTGCTTCTTTACTCGCACCGGTATACTGTGTGCCATGCACACCGGCTCCCCCCGGGGTCCTGCCGCCCCCACCCCACCCTCCTGGGGCCCCGGCGCCCCACCCCGCCCCGCCCCGCCCCCGCCTGGTCTGCCCCGGCCGATCAATACGCAGCCCGTCGTACCGTCGTGTTGAACCAGACAGTCTGAGCGCCCCGCCCCGCCCCGCCCCGCCCCACGCATCCCCGCGCCGCTGGGTGAACGTGATCCCTACCTACACCTCTGTCCCGCGCGTCGGCCGGAAGTCGCGCAGGATTCGCTCCGGTCGTAAGGGTGACGCACATTATTTTCGCAAACTCTGATGCTGAGAGTATCTTAGATTAAAAATACAACAAGACTTGAATACGAAATTCATAAACCTGTCGTCTGAAATCTACAATCTTGGAAACATATTATGTGTGCAAAAGCCGCACATTTTTTGTGTGTGTGAGATTAAGGAAGTGAACTGTGGGGCAGGTGTGTCAATTGGCATGCCCACATTACAACATTTGTTCCCTAACCTGTCCGAAAGTGTACGGACAGGCCCGTTTGTGTGGTAAAGGGGCGAGAAAACTAATAGTAAAACAGAGAGAGACAGAGAGAAAACCACAGCCGCAATATTAATTGGCCAGTCCCGTCTCCAACTCACGCACACACAAAGACACGCGTTCCAATTGCAGAATTTATTTGCAAATTTATTGATGAAATAATTAACGCGGAATTGGATTCCTCTTTTGTTTGAGCGCGCGCCCGAGCCCCTCGCGCTGACAGATTACGTTCTGCAGTGCAATAAGGTCTACGCGTCCGTCACTGACGGTTTAATGGTTTACAGTTTTACTGTCGTTTTTTTTTCCCACAGTTCAGGACCGGGGAGTACATGTGTCAATAGGGCTGGTGTACCAAGGAGTACAACCACCAGGTTTGGCTGCTGTGGCCGTTGATGAAAGATCTGCGGCCCAGCAGCCCCGCCCCGCCCCGCCCCGCCCCTGCACTGCCACTGCAACCGCACTACACGCCGCCGCCATGAGTTCTACCGTGCTCATGAATCTCTCAGGAGCAAGTCTGTCTCTTTCGCGCGGCAGGGAGCAGGGAGGACGAGCGTCTTGCTTCTACCGCCCCCCCCCCTCTCTCTCTCTCTCTCTCTCTCTCTCTCTCTCTCTCTCTCTCTCTCTCTCCGGCGCGCCATCACTACTCCCCCGCACGGCTACCTCTTGTCTGGTGCGGCGCGGCGCCACTGGCGCCTTGTAGCTAATGATATCGGGTCTTTGTGTGGCGCGGCGCCGCTACAAGCCGCGCGGGCGGGGCGGGGCGGGGCGGGGCGGGGCGGGGCGGGGCGGGGTGTGCAGGGACGTGCAGGCTGCGGCTACCCCCACAGCGCTCCCTCGAAGGCGACCAGACCAGACCACACCGCTGCCGAGTGTCGGGCCGGGCCGGGGCCCCCTCGCGCCGCAGGGGGTGCTCGCCTCGCCAGGCGTACCAACCCCTTACCTCGCACCAACTTGTGAACCTCTACAGCCCGCCCCGCCCCGCCCCGCCCCGCCCCGCCCCGCCTCGCCTCTCGATAATCCGGGGGGTGCGGTGCGCGGGGTGTAGCTAGCTGGCGGTGGTGCTAACACTATTGGTTTGGATGCCTGCGCGTGGCGTGCCCGGGGCGGCCCCGGGGCACATACCAGCCGAGGTGGGGTGGGGGGGGCGTCTACCCTCCGCCCTGGACCACCGCTCTGGCATGGGATAAAGTTATCCCTTCTCTATCCGGGGCGCGGGGGAGGAGAGGGGAGGGGAGGGCCCCTGCTACACCGTGTTCCCGACGCGCAAAGTTTAGTCGGCGGGACTCACCCCCCGGCCCACCCGCCCCTCCTCCCCGTCACGCCGCGGCATGCCTCGTCACGCTCCGACACGCTCACGCTCCGTATAAGTACGCCCCTATCGGTCATGCCCCGAACCAACGTCCCGCCGCAAATTTCATGATTTCTCTCTCTCTGCCTCTCTGCATGCTTCATTCCCTCTGTCTTGCCGTGTATGCTGTTTCGCTGCGTGTGCATGCATGCGACACGTCATAGTCATAGTATCCTTGTTATTTGAAACTCCCCCCGACGACGCTCCAATTGCAACACCCAAAACAAATAAAATGGAAGCCGTAAAATGGAGAGAAACAAAGTTTAGGCCGGACGAAGAGAAGGGGTGAAATAAAAAGCGTTTCCCTCCCGCTCCTGCGCCGAGGCTTAAGTACGGCAAAGCCCCTACCCTTCTGGTGTGGCCCGGCACGGCGCGGCCCGGCCCGGCCCTGGCTACGGGTGAGCCGCCTACCTGTTGCGGCTCTGACTGGTCTGTCGCAGGGCGCCGCCCCGCCCCGCCCCGCCCGCCCCGCCACGCCCCACCACGCCCCGTCTCGCTCGAACCCTACGCATGGCACCACCTCGAAGGTGCACGGAAACAAAAAAGGATTAGCCCCCTGCGCTAAGAGATTAGTTCATACCCCCCCGGTATAGAACGCCTAGGTATCTTGTACCCCCCTTGGTAAAGGGGGGTATTAATTTTCTGGGCGATTAATACCCCCTCGGTATAGAACGCCTAGGTATCTTGTACCCTCCTCGGTATACAGGGGGGTATTAATTTTCTGGGCGATTAATACCCCCCCGGGTATAGAACGCCTAGGTATCTTGTACCCCCCTCGGTATACAGGGGGGTATTAATTTTCGTGGCGATTAATTCAGACATAGCCAACTCAAATTTCGCTGTGGCCACTATCTATTAGTTGGTACAGCGATTTATTGGCAGTGTCCAAATTAACTAATCTCTGAACTCTGGCAGTTAATATTTTTCCCCTATGACGGCGACATTGACAACATGCAAGGCGTCCGCGTTGACATGCTTTGTGACGACGGATGAAGTGCTTAAACCAGAATTATCAGATTGCCACCGGGTAATCTGCAAACTCTTTTTATTTTATTTTGACTGAAACCGGATTTATTGCCCGATTATTCGGGGGATGGCGAGCGTCTGCTGCAGCCGTACCTGCAGGTGTCGGGGCAGCCCGCGGGGAGTTTTCCCCGTCTCTAATAAAAAAAAGAATATATCCTGAGTTTGATTTTGAATACCGGCGGAGGGCGAGGCGGGGGCTGGGCGGGGAGGAAGGAAAGGGGTAAATGTGCACTGCGCTTCACTCCCGATCCTTCTGCTTCAGCTCCCAATCACCATGTTTATCCCCGCCCGCCCTCCCTCTCTCCCTCTCTTTTTTTTTTTTTACGTATACTCGCCGGCTGCTCAGTATGAAATCCCTGCATTATTTTGGGGTCCAGCGGGGCCTCGTTGGGGCGGGCTGATCCCTGATCCCCATCAGCCCGCGGCCCGGCCCGGGTGTCTCTCCCCGTCTCTCTCTCTCTCTCTCTCTCTCTCTCTCTCTCTCTCTCTCTCCCTCTCTCTCTCTCTCTCTCTCTTCCTCTCTTATTTTTCCTCTTTGCTGTCCCCAGCCGCCCCCACACCCCTTGCCCTGGCGCGGATATTATAATTGTGCCGGCCAGACAGCACGGCTGGATGTGCTGTGTAAGCACCGCGTGTGGGTGTTCCCATAGCGGGGAGGGGCGGGGTAGGGTGGGGCGGGGCGGGGCGGGGCAGGGCGCTGCTGGACCAGGCGGGGTCCGTTTGCTCCACTTGCTCCCCTTTGTCCATCACGGGGGCTGTGCTAATCCCGGCGAGCTGGTCCCGTTCCGTTCTCAAACTCGGCTCGACTGGGATGGAGGGACGGAGGAGGGGGAGAGGAGGGGGCGGGGGAGCGGCCCCCCAACTCCCGCACCGGCACTATAGGGGAGCTGCTATAGCTGGGTGGGTGCGCTCGAGCTGAAATTCGAAAAGAGCGAGAGTATATAAACCATCGACCGAATCGGATTCGCGCTGCTGCCGCTCTCCTCAACTCTGGAATTTGTTTCTGGGTTTGAGCCCCGCCCCCGCCCCGCCCCGCGGGGCCGCCTGTTGAAAGGGCTGGCCCTACAAGTAGCGAGCTGTGCCGGGGCGCGCGCTCGCCCGCTGCCTCGCCTCTTTGCTCTGGCGCCCCGCCCAGCTTCACGTGTGTAGCTTTACGAAAGCGCTTGCTGGAGCCCTGCGCCGCCCTGCGCCGCCCTGCGCCGCCCTGCGCCGCCCTGCGCCGCCCTACGCCGCCCCACGCCGCCCCACGCCGCCCCGCGCCGCCCGCCGGCCGGGGCTCTCATCACAGATTGCCGTGATGCGACGCGCGCGGGGATGCATTTCCATCGGGAGACGTGCCTCTTTGTGGGAATGCTAGGACGCGTGGTGGGGCGGGGTGGGGTGGGGCGGGGTGGGGCGGGGCGGGGCGTTGTTCAGCATAATGTGTTCCCGGCGCGCGAGTGCCGGAGCGGGGCGGGGCGCGGGGCGGGGTGGGTGGGGTGGGGTGGAATGGCAGTTCAAGTTTGTAACGAGATGCAGCGCGCGCCTAACTCCACTCGCAGGCCTCGCCACCCTACCTGGCCTCCGCCACGCCCCCCGCCCCGCCCCTCCAGGCCCCGCCCCCGCCCCCACCACGTCGCTCCCCGTACGCGAACAACCGGAAGCATGCACTCACCGCCACTACCTGCCTTAGCCGTAGTCGGCATGCTACCGGGAGAGCAAGTCATTCCCCAAGAAAGAAAACCCGTGTTTCGGATCAAAAGTTCATGTTGGTTCATGTCGCACACATGGAGTTGCACGTAATTTTATCCCGCCCTAATTCCTTACAAAATACCATATATTTTCTCTCCAGACCGAGCTCCCTCTCCCTCTCTCTTTTCATATATCTCCCTCTTCATCTGCTGTTACCCGGAAAAACAAGCAGTGCTGTTGTGGCGGGCAGCGGCACCCGCGCGCCCCTGCCGGACAAGTTTGCGCGTCCGCCTACAAGTTTATAATTATTTGTGAGGGACGCTGTGGAGTAGGGGCGTGGCGGGGCGCGGGGGCGTGGCGGGGCGGGGCGGGGCGGGGCGGGCCGCCGCCGCGTCACGCTGTTGGCTAGTTTGAGGAGACGGATCAGCGAACCGATTCAACACGCAGCGCTGCAACTTTTAACAAGAGGGGTGTGGGTGGGATAATTGGGCTCTCGTTAGCCTACCTGTGTTGTCCGCCGCGTGAGAAGCGTCGTGGCGGCGCGTAGCGGGGGGCGTGGGTCGAGGGGCGGGGCGAGAGAGAGAGAGAGAGAGAGAGAGAGAGAGAGAGAGAGAGAGAGAGAGCGCTACGGCATTAGGAGAAAAAGATGCTGCTTCCGGAGCGCGAGAGATCTGGAGCCAGGCCAGGTCTGTGAGCAACAAGTGCGTAGCACATGCATTGTGTCGTGTAATGGCAAATGAATGCAAATGCAGTGCGGCGCCGTGGCGGAGCGGGGCGGGGCGGGGCGGGGTGGGGCGGGCGGGGCGGGGTCGAGCTGTAGAGCCGCCTGGCGCCTGCCTGCCCGGAGCTTCAAAGTGTAGAGCCGCCTTATTTCGCAGGGAGAGAAAGGGGCCGTAATTCCTGTGCGCTTCGCCGCCCTCCGCCCCGCCGCTGCGCTGCACTGCGCGCTCTGCTGCTGCCGCTGCTGTACGAGCGGCCCCGCCCCGCCCCGCCCCGCCCCGCCCGTCTCCTTGATCGTATTTTAATTATCTGCCTCTCCTTCCGTATTGTTATTTTCATCTCATTTCCGGGTCAATGAGGTTAGATTTTACACTTACGTCGGTGCGGGCAGCCCTCTTTTAAAAAAATCATAGTCGACTTATGGCACTACGAGGAACATTGAAACACATTTAGGCGGGTCGCAGCACGGCAGCACATGTCGACCTGCGCCTCGGAAAGTGTTAGGGCGTATAAGAATATTTTTTTTTCCCTATAAGGGAAGAACAACCTTTTGCCTGCCGTGTTCTATTTTTTTTTATTATTATTATTTTCTCGTCTACCTCCAACTTCCTGTACGTGTCAGCCGGCTGCTGGCTGAGGCTCCCCCGCCCCCCACCCCTTATCCCGGACTGACGTGTTCCGCTGTGGGAGTGGCGAGGCGTGGCGTGGCGAGGCGCGGCGTGGCGTGGCGTGGCGCGACGCGAAGGCCCGCGCCGCGCCGGTGTCGGCAGCTGGGGCCTTGCCCGGGCCCGGGCCCGGCCCGGCCGGCAGTCCGACGGTGTCGAGGTGTGTTCAACGAGATGGATCAATATCGCCTCGGTCCCTCCGCTTCAGGCGGCCCCGGCCGCGACGCCTCGCCGCACCGCGGCCCGCCACGCCCCGCCACGCCCCGCCACGCCCCGCCACGCCCCGCCACGCCCCGCCACGCCCCGCCACCCCCGCCCTACTTGCCCTAGGCCCCTCGTTATATTCCGATTCTAGCGCCGCCGCGCCGCCCGACGCCGCCGTGTCGGGAGAACATCCCTCAGAGGAATGTTTTCCGTCCCTCTCACTCGCACCCGCCCCTCCCCCCGCCCCGCCCTCTCGCTCGCACTTTCTGTCTCTACCTTACAGCACGCCCTCCCTCCCTCCGCGAGCGCAGCGCGTCTCCCTTGAAGGCGTAAAACCTTTACGGCCGGCCCGGGCGCCCCTTCCCTTTTCACTCCGTCTCGTCTGCTGCCCCGCCCCGCCCCGCCCCGCCCCGCTCCTCACTGCGGGGAGGGGCTTTATGCCGGACAATAATTGTCTGCGCTGCTCGCGAGTGTATGCTAATCGGGCGTGGCGGCGAAGGCGAAGGCGTCGGGTGCGCCGGTGGAGCCCAACACCCTCGGAAACTAGAAAGCACCCTTTAGTGAAGAAAATGCAGCGCACTGCAGTGAGTCCTATCGTCTTCGTTTAGTATGGCATTTTCATGCGGAAAATTGCACTGGTAACGCAAGAATTTCACACAGTGCTTTAGGGTGTAATTTGATGAAATTTAAGCCGGCTGTGTGAAATAAACAAGTACTTGGGCGGCGCGCGGGTGAGAGATGGGGCGTGCGCGCGCTTTGTTATTGGAATGTAACGAGTTTCCCTTTTGTGTGCCCGCGATGATTTGTAATCCTGATAAATGGCCTTGTTGTTGTTGTTGAAGTGATCAGAACAGAATGATAACAGTCGGGTGCGCCTGAGTGATCGTGTCCCACCCGCCCGTCTAGTTATAGTTTGGGAAAAGCGGAGTGCAGTGTGGGACCCGCCGGTGACGGACCGGCAAGGACTGGAAACTGGAGTCAGTCTCCCGAAAAACAAAAACCTCGCCAAAGCATATGGTTATAACGTTTTGACGAGTTTTTCCTATACAGATTGCGAAAGAAGGGAATATGGGGAAGGTGGCGCATATAGGGGGCTATGACACCGGCGGCGCGGAACGCAACGGGCGCAACAAACAACACAAGCCACTCGGCCCGGCCCGGCCCGCCGCCATACTCACCTGCAAACTGCCATTTCCCACATTTACTTTCATGTTCGCCGGGTCAACTACGTTTGGGGGCGAGGGGGGTGGGGGAGGGCTGGGATTGGTTCAGGCCCGGCCCGGACGACGACTATACGTAGCTGCTCGGCTCGGCTGGGTTTGGCTAGCCTCGCTCCAATCCTGACCCCGTGCGTAAGCTTCGCGTATGCTTTGAGATAAAAAAAACACGAAGCACTTGTCGTTAAAAAAATATTGCCATGGCAATATTTGGCATTTGGTTTGACAGTGAAATAACACGGCATTGACGTTGCAAGTTCTTTTTTTTTTTTGGCGTTATTTTGATGGCAGCCCTGGGCGGCGAGCCTGCGCGCTGCCACCCTCTCGATGCTCTTTTGTCTGTCCCCGGCCGGCGGGGCGGGGGCGGGCCGGGCGGAGCGCGCCCCACTGCCGTCACCGCAGGCGGCTCGCTTGTCTGGTGAGAGAGAGACAGCCGGCCGCATTACACTATACAGTGTTGAGCCAGCGGGGGCCCGGCCCGGCCCGGCCCGGCCAGACGGCCCCGGGGTATCGATAATTCAATATCACGACGTCTGATCTGCGTTGTGTGTGTGCGCGCGCGCGGGCGGGCGCAGCGCCGTGCCATACACACCTAACGGGGGTAGGAAAAAGACAGCAGAGAGGGTTGTTGCAGCGCGGCGGGGCACACGGCGTAGGCGGCCGGATATTTCACCGCTGCTACAAAAGAAACCGGGGCGCTGCAAAAGAAAGCGTTCGTCGGAAATTTTTTTCTTTTAAAAAGAGCGTAGCTGCGTTAACAACGTGTACGCCGCGGATCAAGGTTTTAACCGCGACGCTATGGAGCCTGCTCGCCCTGGGCGGCGTGTTAGAATTGACAATGGCCCGGCCGGTAGAAAATGTTGAATGTGTTATGTCCTCGGCCGGGCCTGGCCGCACAGTACAGTGCTTGTTGATGTAGTAGGCGCGCTGCCCGGCCCGGCCCGGCCCTGCCCCGCAGCGGGTGTTACCCGCACAATGGATCCAGCCTGTCTATCCGCAGGCTAAGGCATGGGCTGCTCCCAGGGCCCCGGGGAAGTCCCCCGCCCCGCCCCGCCCCGCCCCGCCCCGTCTGCACGCCCGCCACCCCGCCCACCTGTCCGTGTGTCCGCCTCCCCCCGCAGTCTCTCTCCGTCCGTCTGTTCCCACCTGAGACACGAGGCACTCCAGGAATTTTTATTATTACGCCGCGCTGCTGCTGGGGCGGGTCTTTGCGTATCACTTTCATGGATATGGGGACCACAACATCCTTGACGACGGCGGCGCGGGGCGGGGCGGGGCGCAGCGGGCGGAGAGGGCGCGCGTACCCAAAGACAACACTACGCGCGGAATCCGCCCCCTCTAGTATTTAGCACTGCATTGAAAAGAAATTACGTCGTTCACTGCAACAGTTAGCGACCATGAAAAAAACGGGAATCAGCCGCGGGAATTTAATCCGGCCGGGATTGTTGTCCGTCCCAATGCTGTCCAGAGCGTAGTCCCGTAAGTCCCCTTCCCTACCTGCCCATCCCCTTCCCTTCCTGCCCATCCCCTTCCCTCCCTGCTCACCCCTATCCCAGCCTTGAATCAATGACCATGTCCTGCGGCGTGAGCCTCGCGGCCCGCCGGCCGACCCGGCCCGGCCGGGGTCGAGGCAGGTAGTAGAAGGGACTACGCGCCGGCGTCGTGTGTACTTTAAAATAAAAAATGCAAATGGACTCATCGCGGCGCCGACAGATGTTCTGAACGAAAGACGTATTTGATCGCTGCGCTGCGCACGTTTTCCTCTGGGCGGAGATCGAGAAGGAGCAGGAGGGGGAGGGTAGGGGTCTCCGCCTAGCAACAGACTGTCTGCCGCTCCATCTCGTCTGTACAAACACACCGTCTGCCGAACGCCCTCCCGCCCCGCCCCGCCCCGCCCCGCCCCACCCCACCCCGCCGCTCCTCCCCCGGAGGACGCAGTGGGGCCCCTTGGCGGTGTGCCCGGGTGTGCCCCTCGTAGGGGTCGCGCGCTCATTGCATTGGCTGCCGACCCAGGCGTGGCGGGGCGGGGCGGGGCGTGGCGGGGCAAGGCGGGGCGGGGCGGGGCGGGGCGGGGCGCGGCCCGGGCAGGCGGCGGCGGTGATACCGTTTAGGGATCGCAATCTCTGCCCTGAGGCCCTCGCCTTGCCTCTTCTGCTTCTCCTTCTCCTCCTCCTCCCCCTCCTCCCCCTCCTCTCCCTCCTCTCTCTGCCCGCCGGCCACACAGGAAATATATGTACATCCGCTGCGCCGGCCGCGCCGGAGGCACCTGTTTGACCGAACGCGACTGTGTGTAAGCGAGAGGGAGGGAGAGAGAGAGTAAGCGAGAGAGAGTGAAAGCGAGAGAGAGTGCGAGAGTGATATAGGGAGTGAGACGGGGCTGTTTTACACACACACAGACATGCCAGGGATTTAATGAAAGACCACACGTCACTTACTTTGCGCGGCTGCGAGCGGGAAAGGGGGTCCCTATGTCCGTGAAAAGTGGAAGGGGGGGGGGGAGGGGGAAGAGGGCATCCGATGTGGAAATGATGACTGTCCGCGCTGCACAAAGGAATGGAAAAAGGAGGGGGAGGGGGGGGGGCGCGTCATTGGCAGAGCGGAGCCGAGCGCCTGACATAAGAGGCCCGGGCCTCGCCGGGTACAAAAGCTGTGCCGTACTGATTGGCCCGATTCTCCGGCAGCGTGTGTGTGCGTGTGTGAGTGTGTGTGTTGGTTTGTTTGTTTTGTCCGCGAACCGTGCTTCGCGGTGTCGTTCAAATCACTTATTTTTGCCGTGCCATTAGACACCCCCCACCCCCGTGCCACCACCAGGTCGTATACCCCCTCCAGGACCCCCCACCCCCCACCCCCACCCCCTCTCCTCATGTATTGGGCCGTGTGGTTATTGGACTGTCTCTTGGCGCTCCGAGGAGAACTTGGGCTTACCGCATGTTTGTCTCTTGAGCGGGCTTACACTGCGGGGCGCAGCAGCTCTCGACTCAGCCCCCCCCCCCCCCCCCACCTCATCGCCGCTGGAGTGGCTCTCCAACATGGAAGATTGCGATATGTCTGGGCCCGGCCGTGCGGGTGGGGCGGGGCGGGGCGGGGCAGGGCCGGCTGTTAGTTTTCTGTGACTTTCGAACAGCCGCCCTGCCCTGCCGTCTCTCGTGGACGTGATTTCTACTCCACCTCTTCGGTCCTTGGTTGGCTCTCTGACAAACCGCTTGGCGCCGGGTGGCAAGTAATTTTGTGCCACAAACATCTTTAGTAAATAGTAGGCAACTGGCAGGCAAGGCGCGAAATCGCACAGGGCAGGTCTGCTTTCACTGAAACAAGGTGGGTTGTCGCAACTTTCTCGGAGTGTTACAGTGAAGTTGTTAGAGTGGTACGGAATTTAAATAGTCCCCAAAAGTGTAAAACTTTTAATTTAATGAGATTAACGCTTGCATTTCTACACTTTCTATAGGTCTTATAAAGTCAGCGCCTCCTCGCTGAAAAACCGTTCATATGACTGATATTCAACAGTAGGAGTAAGTAATATTAGCAGGGATGTCCCCCGCCCCTTTCCCTCACTCACTTTTGGGTTTCAGCTAAACTGATCACGTGAGGGGAGTGAAATCAAATTCAGCGAAACGTAGAGTGCGGCACTGCGCGGCGGGGCGGGGCGGGGCGGGGCGGGGCGGGCGGGGCGTATCACTGTGGGCAGTGTGACCAAACAGCCGCGCAGCCCCGCCCTACCCCACCCCACCCCACCCCACCCCGCCACGCCACGCCCCGCCCCGCCACACTACGGCTCTGCGGTTGGCAATCGTGTGCGGCTGTGGACAGGTGGACTTGGTGCACAGCACTGCTTCGTTTCTCGTATGTTGCAAAAGCATAGCGAAATTATTTCTTTTTGTTTTTATATTTTATAAAATAGAAGTGGTACATGTGCGGGACCTGCTCCCGAGAGTGTAGAGTGTTCGGCCCGGCCCGGCCCGCAGCACTGCACCGCACACCCCGCCCCGCCCCGCCCCGCCCCTCGCTGGAACGTTACCGTTAGCAGCCCTGGTCCTTATCCCGGTGCTGGTCCCGCTGGTGTGCCAGCACAGCTTCCAGAGCTCGTCGCGTCTTCATTGAAGCTCCGTTTCCGCCGAACCCAACTTCCCTTAATCACGCCACTTTGACAAACTTCGGAGAAGAACGGGTCATCGCGGCCCTGGGCCTGGGCTGGCCTGCGGTGCCGTGGAGAGACTCTAGACCGCCATGCCCATGCGGCCAGGGGTTTCAAACGCCGGTCTGGTCCGGCGAGCCCAGCGACCAGCTAGCGTCCGGAAACGACAAGGTGTGCATGAGAGGGAGATGTAGTCTGCCTCGAGCATCTCACTCTGACCCGTTGTTTTCGGACGCATGCGAGCACCTATACCAGCTCGCTGCCGGGCTCTGTCCGTGTCAGTGCTATGGAGTCGGGCGGGGGTGCATGCCGCCCTACCTCCTCGCATCTCCCTCCCTCACTCAGATCGCACCATATTCTGACTCGACGATGACAATCATCGTGGTACGGATTAAAAATCCAAACGTCTTTTGCTTTACTCGTACATAATGGGCGGGGCGGGTTGTTTGCAGTGCCGGGCTCGCGGGGCGGGGCGGGGCGGGCGGGCGGGGGCTGCCGTGGGAGCGCCGCGCCATGCCGCGCGCTGCGTCCGTCGCCGTTCATTTCCCGATCTGAAGGTCTGCTGCCGAATTAGGGACAGAATGTTGTTGGTATGACGGGGAGGAGGGGGAGGGAGAGGGGGCGTCGACCCCGGCACGGCGAGCCGCGTCTACCCCAGGCCCCCGCCCCCTCCCTCCCCCTGATCACTGCCGCCCTACCCCTCCCTCCCCCCCCCCCTCCCGTCACCTCCCACGCCCGCGCTTCCTTACCGCACTTTCAATGAAACTTGTCAGGAAGCTTTTCCGCCAGCCCGCGCCAAAATCGATTTGGTCCACCAGAACTGTGCGAGTAAGAAGCGAAAAGAAAGAGGGGGGAGAGCAGGGAGCGAAGGAGGTAGAAAGAGACTCTCTATTTGACTTGATTCACCATGATTGAATATGCCGCGGCGACACAAGACGTATGTGCCGGTACGGCGAGGGGCTGGGGGCGGTGCTCGTCTGGCTGGGTGGAAAGGGACCGCCCCGCCCCACCCCACCCCGCCCCGCCCCGCCCCGCCCCGTTGTGCTCGGGTCCGTCTGGACTGTGTCGGCGTCGGCGGCATCGTGGCAAAAGGTAGCTGCCGGCATTGCGTTGTCAGAAGCCCGCTCCATATCCGTATCACGGCCCGTATGATTCCACCCCCAAATATATTGTAAAGTGTACACTACTATTCCTTTTAATGATCCAAAACGTTTGGGTCGCCACGGGCGTCCTGTAGGTCAGTGGTCCCCGCGGGAAGGCCCGTCGCGAGGCGACGTTTCCTTGCACCTCTCTCCCCCTAACGGAGTGCGCCCCACCCCCACTGGCTTTAGATGATTGACTGCCAGCCGGGACGAAGAATCAAATCTAATTCGGTCGGGTATTTCGTTCTGGCGTTGATGGCTGATTCCTTTGGTCTGGCTCAGCGGGAGCGACCTTCTTGGCCTCGGCACACACCCCCTCCCTCTCTCTCTCCCTCTCCCTCTCCCCCTCCCTCTCCTCTCCCTCTCCCTCTCCCTCTCCCTCTCCCCCTCCCTCTCCCTTTTCCTCTCCCTCTCCCTCTCTGGATCACTCTAAGAGAGAGATATGAAACTCCAGAACCGTGCTACCCAGTCGCGCAGTGGCGTGGGCGCGCGGAGCTCTCCAGCAACAAGAAGTGTGAACGACGTGGCGTGGCGTGGCGTTGCGTTGGCGAGGCTGAAACGAAATTATTCCTCCCGCTGGCTGTCTGCGGAGTGGTTTGCGCCGTGCTCGGGCCTTGTGTGTTCTCCTGTGGCAAAAAAAAGAGACTTTGCACGTCGGCGATGCATGAAGTATCTGGGCCAGTTTTAAAATTACGCTGGAACCTCTTATTGGTAACTGGTTTTCTTAAGTAAGTGTATTTTCATTTCATGACAAAAATAGCATTCTTTAAAAAATTAATATTTGGAGATTTAATGCCAGCGAAGCTATTTTATTGTGGAAAATAATCTCGTTTCTGGCCCTGGCCTCGGGCGCGGCGCGGCGGTATAACCTCAAGTGCGCATCGACGTGGCCGCGTAGAGCGTCCGACTCGCCGGCCAAATTCCCTACTTGGAGCAAATCGACTTGGACTTGGCCGAGTTGGTGTTACGCAAATGGCCCGTCTCGCCCCCGCCGCAGCCGCAGCCCGGGGCGCCCTCGCCTTGAGGGCTGCGTCCGCGACGCGCGCCGCGGCCGGGGCGCGCCCTCCTCCTCGGGGTGCGTGCGTGGTGGTGGGACCCGGCGGGACCTCCCTCGGACGCGGCCGCGCGCAGCCCGCCCCGGCCCGGCCGGCACCTGTAATTGGATCAGCGTGCAGTGTGTTAGGAGGGCTTCCTCCCCCGCGACCCGCCGCGCCGCGCGGTCACCGTCCCCGCCTCAGAGCTGGCAGTGGAGGGACAGCCTGCGGCCGCTGCGCTCCGCCTGGCTCCGCGCCGACCGCACCGCCCGCACCCTCCTGCACGAGGACATGCTTGCTGCGCCGCGCGGGGGTACGTATGTCACGCCGGGACGGGTCAAAGTATTTCAAGTTGAGTTCTGACGTCGTGCTGCGGGGCTGGGCGGGTAGGGCGGTGCGTCCGTCGCGCGCGCGGGTTTAAATTTCCCGCCTGTAAAATGACAGTGGTGTGCGGCAGACCCGCGGGGCCCTTTGCATATGCATGTCGGGGGCAACACTAATCAGGGAGTTGATTCTCTCCCGCGGCGGTGAGGGAGAGCCAGGTGAGAGAGGGAGAGAGAGAGGTGGGGGATAGGTGCAGAGCGGGAGAGGTAGGGAGAGGGGAGCGCCAGGCGCACCACTCCTGGGAATTAAGACCATAAAAGGCATCGTTAGGGTGCAATGGGCAGGGCTGGGCTGGGCTGCACGGAGTTGCGGCGCCCTGCTGGACGGCCTTGCTGCCAACCTCTGCACACGAATGCACTGCGAGGCGGGGTGGGGCGGGGCGGGGCGCGGCGGGGCGACACACATGTCAACGACGCCGCCCAACCCGACCCGTCCCGACCCTACCGCCAACGCTCTCTCTGACCATCGCGAACTCCGCCCCGCCCCGCCCCGCCCCGCACGGCAGTGGCAGAGTGGCTCGGGGACGGGTAGGGGGACAAAACGAATCACTGCGGAAAAAGAAACGGAGGTCAGCAGCGCAATGTGATTTCATCAAAAGAACTTTGGCTCTCCCCGACCGAGCAGCCAATATTTTCGGATGCTTTGCTGCAGTAAGTTTGGGGTTCGATTCGGGTCGCCGGGGTACAAATGGACAAGGGGAGGGAGGAGTGCAGGGGAAGGGGTGGACAGAGAGGGGGGGGGGGGAGGGAATTGATATGGCGACAATCCTTGCCGTGCCCCTTTGCCGCAGGGTAACGGGCGGCCGTTTCCATTTCCAGGACCTGATCAGTCCGGAGCGCGCCGCGCCGTCTAGATGAAGAAGAGGAAGGGCCACTCCTCGAAGGCGTCCAGCAGCGACCCGAGGCGCGGCGAGGGCGGCGCTCAGCAGGGCCGGCGGGCCCGGGGCGGCGGCCTGGGCTTTGGGCTGGGCGGCGCGGGCCGAGCGGCGTCCGCCAGGACCTCGACGGCCACCCCGGCCGCAGCGGCAGACAGGTGCGCAGACCGGGGCGCAACCTTCCTAACACATTAGCACATTGAGTGCGGCATGACCACTTGATGGTCGACCCGCATTTTTAACCATAGTCGATAAAAACGTTCCGCACTGAATGTGTTCAAGTCTTCGACCTTCGGTCGCGGTACTCACATGATCCGACCCGGTTGCAGGCCGTACGACTCTGAGGACGAGAACGAGGGCTTCGGTAACTGGCTCCGCTCGACGGACGGCGTGGCGTACATGCGCCTGTTCGTCGTGGCCAACTCGCTGCTCGTGTTCATGACCGTGAGCTGGTCGCACGTCTGGCAGGTCGTGGACATCGTCCGGGAGGTCATCGGCCTGTGAGAGGCCCTCGTCGGCCGCGATGGTGGTGGGCGTGGGCGCGGTGCGCGGCCTGTTCGTGGCGGGCTTCGTCGGCTGGTACAGCACGGGCATCTTCAAGGCCATGGACAGCCACTACGGCAGCCAGTTCGGCACGTACCTGCGCCAGCAGCTGCGCGCCAACGAGCACATGCGACGGGACGTGGCCGCCGAGCGTCGGGCCATGGACCGCATCCTGGAGGCCAAGGGCATGTCCCTGCCGGGGCTGGCGCAGGACGACGTCGCGTGGCCTCCGCCGCAGCACGACCGGGACCGGGCCGAGGCCAGGACGCCGCCGGCCCCGGCCGGCCCCGCGCCCCAGGAGGAGCAGGGCGTGGGGTCCGAGGCCGGGTCGTGCTCCCCGCCGGCCGCGGCCGCAGACCGCGAGCACCCCGAGCACCTCGTCAGTGTGCTCCGGGGGGAGTACACCTCGTGCGCGGCCGCGCCCGGGACTGAGACGCCCGCCCTCCGCAGCGCCAGCGGCGGATAAGTTCCCTGTCGGTTTATTTACTCGACATGAATAAAGCCTCGATCTCTGCTCCCACCGAGTATAAATAAACTGGTGCGCCCCTGTCCACGAGTACCCCAACCACCCCCGTCTCTCTCTCTCTCTCTCTGTCTGTCTCTCTCTCTCTCTCTCTCTCTCTCTCTCTCTCTCTCTCTCTCTCTCTCACTCAGCTCCAGCCGTGTAGCGGTCTCTACTTTCATGCTGGAGGTAATCTGCGTGCACACGAGGGGCACCGCCCGGCCTTTCGTGTTTTTCGCAGCAATAAGCGCGTGACTCCGTATCGAATATGGTTTTCCTCCCTCCGGGTCGCTCTGTCCCGCGAGGATTGGTAGCTCTGGCAATCAGTCTCTCTCAATGCGTTGTGCATTCCCCAAAGCCCGCCGGGCCCGGGGGGTGGGGTGGGGGTGCGGGTAGGGGCGTGAGGGAGACTACGCCTTTCACGCGCCGGCCCCGCCCCGCCCTGCAGATTGCGTCCCGCGTTGACGCCTTAGACGCTAAAATCCTCTGCAGCACCGCCGTGCTGGCGGCGCCCCCGCCGCCCTCCTCCTCCTCCTCCTCCTCCTCCTCCTCCTCCTCCTCCTCCTCCTCCTCCGGCCGCCGCCACCGCCTGCTTGCGCAGTCTGCCACCAGGGCGCGCGCCAGTCGCCCGCAAATCCTCATTTGGCGCGTGTAGCACTCGCTGCTGCTTGCGGTATGAACCTCTCCGCGCGCCTCCACACGTGGGATAAAGATGGCAAGTCTCTCCTCACTTGTTCTCTCTCTCCTCCTCTCTCTCTCTAATTCTTTCTCTCTGACCAGAACAAAGTACGTCGGGCCGGGCGCCGTTGCCGGCGGGGCGGGCCCTGTGAGTGAGTGAGCGCGGGATTTACCGAGCAGCCAGCCGCAGCCTCCTAGCCTCGCCACCAGCCTCTCCTCCTGAGTCGCACTACGTTGCGCCACGCCACATGTTGGGGCGCGTTTATTTTCCGCCCCTCCGTGTTTCGCATTGGCCGCCCTGGACGAAAGAGAGAGAGAGAGGGAGAGAGAGAGAACCGTTGCAAATAATAAAGCTCGGGACGGTGGTTGCCAAGGCTAGAGTGAGAGAGAGAGAGATGGACAGAAAGGAAATAAAGATGGAAAACCTTTGGTGTGCGTGCATTATGAGCGTTCAACTTTGCGTTTCGTCGACCCCCGCCGCGCCGTGAGACGAATTAGGCCCTGGGCGTGTTGCAGGCGGGGCGTGGAGGGGGAGGGGGGCGTGGCAGTGCGCGGCGGGCCCGGGACACCAGACAGATATAACACAAATGCCAAAGGGCTTTGCCTCATTCGACAGGGGGGAGCGGGAGGGGGTTTTCATTATCGCGACTGTTCACAGCCGAGCCGGGCCGGGACGGTCCGTCATCGCCTGCCGCCCGTCGCTCGCTCCATTTCTCTCTCTCACTCAGAGCGAGAGCGAGAGAGACGGACCGGCCGGCCGGCTGGCGGTCTTTGGGCTCCAGCGGCGCATTAAAATCGCACCGCCAACACGCCGACTGCGTTTGGCTGCGGGCGCTGGTCGGCCGGCCCCGCCCAGCCGCAGCCCACGGCCCCGCCCCGCCCCGCCCCGCCCCGCCCCACCGCCCCCCGCAGAGCTACAAAGGATTAAAACACCCGGCGGCCTCTGGTCCAGCCCGACCCGCGGGGCGGAGGAAGGTAACATGCCGATTGCACACTCCATTTCCTGTTGAGCAGCTAGACGTGGCGGGGTGGGGCGGGGCGGCCGCTTCGTCTCTCACCTATCTCTCTGCTCTTTAATGGCTCTCTGTGCTTTTCCTCTGTGTGCGTGCGTGTGTTGTAGTTTCGCTATGACGCCAGATTGGCCAAACAATGCAAACGCTGTGAATCACGGCGAAACGAGTCGGGGGGAATTCAATTTCTGTTTTAGAACACGGCGCAAACTGCTCGTCAGCTACCTACCGGGCTGCCCGGCCCCGGCCCCGGCCCCGGCCCCGGCCCCGGCCCCGGCCCCGGCCCCGGCCGCGCTGCTCCGCCTCGTCTCGGCGCGCTCGCTCACTCGTTTCCGTCGGTTCAAACCTCGCGGCGCAGTGGGGCGGGGCGGGGCGGCGGTATATTGCAATGTATTCATTTGTCCCCCCGCCCCGCCCCGCCCCGCCCCGCCCCGGATGCCACGCCGCTCGGAAAAACTTAATAAAATGAACGAGCCATCGCGTCATGATAATAATAAAGGCAGTGCCGGGCCGGGCCGGGCCCCGCGCGCTCCGCCTGCCATTTTATTTGCCTAGAAAATGCAGGACGCGCCGCCCGCCCCGCCCCGCCCCGCCCCGCCCCGCCCCGCCCCGCCCGCGCCAGCCTCTCCGTGTCGTCTGCTCCACGACTTGTGACGCAGCTTCGGCCCAATTCTTTCCCTCTCTCTCCCCTCTTTACATCTACCTGCTCTACTTTCCCATCTCCGCGTCGCGCGCGGAGTCCAGGAGGGCGCTGCGCAGCCGCAACGCACTCGTATGAAGTGGTGCCCCCATCCCATCCTCCCCTCGCTCTCGCTCTCTCCCTCCTTCTCTCTGTCTCTCTCTCGCTCTCCTTCTCCTTCGTTTCGACCGCTCTTTTTCCTCTTTCGCCTCTCGGTACCCTTTGGTCGCCTTGGCTACGGGTCCGGAAAGTTAAACAAGTGGAGGAAAAACTTGTCGGTCGGGAGGCGCGGCGGAGCAGGGTGATCGCGGAGGTCCTGCTGGTATCCTGCTGCAGCAGGCAACAGGTCCGGGCGGCAGGAGGAAGGCCTCCGCCGCCCCGCCCCGCAGGGAGGCAGGACGCAGCGGGGCGAGCTTCGCTCAGGCCTCGCTAAATTTTAATGAGGGTGTATCGTGTGAGTGATGGAGTTCCGACAACGTCTCACTCGGACGGGACGGCCAGTCAGCACGATGAAAAGTATTGAATACTTCATGAAAAATTGCCATAAAGTTGCTTGGTTCAAGTGTACATACTATACTATAGTTACGGCTAATCTATCAGTTTTTCCTGCTGCTCGCTCAGTTCCTCCCCTTTGAATATCCCTTTCTGTCTATGACCATTGCCCTCCCCCTCCAGCCCCACCCCACCCCACCCCGCCCCCCTCGTGCCTCTCTGTTCGCCTCGCTGTGCATTCAACCGGCTTTTCGTTGGCGACGCGTTGGAGAGTTGGAGTTCGGTGAGGAGAAAATAATTGGCAAACTCTTTAGCGGCGGCGGGGCGGCGTGGATGCAAGGGAGAGGTAGGTGTGACTGCTCTCTGTGCGCCAGGCCAGGCCGGCCCGAACTCTCGGCTCGGAAATGTTGAAATGTTTCGCGCGAAACAAATCAAAATCACTTCTCTGTCTGATGACTCGGCGGGGCGCGGCGGGGTGGGGAGGGGCCGGGCCGGCGAACGAGAGCGCTCCAGCCTTGACGAACTTGCCGCCACCGCTACCCCACAGCTCCCCCGCCCGCCCCCACCCGCATCCCCGGTGGACCCTTTCCTCCTCACTATTGCCCAGGGAATTTGATTACCTCAGCTTTGGTGCTTTGTAAGTTTACGACTTGTGCGGAGCCCGGCTGCAGAGCAGGCTGCACTGGGCGGGGTGGGGTGCGGTGGGGTGGGGCGGGGCGGCTGGGGCGGACGTTCTGAGGGGCTCAGGGGCGGGCCCGGCGGGGCAGAGCAGAGCAGGTTCCCAGTGGCCCCAGACTCAGCCTCCCCCGGCACACAGTGACACTGACGCCCTGTACAGGGACCGACTGACAGTGGGGCGGGGCGGGGCGGGGCGCGGCGGGGCGGGGCGTCCTCGCCCATGCCTCCACCTCACAACAAAAGCAGCAGCAAAGTGCTGCCGCCGGCAGGCGACACATCGGCGGCTGGGCGGAGCAGCGGCGTCCCTCCGCCCCGCCCCGCCCCGCCCCGCCCCGCCGGAGAGAAACAACACCCTCTCGTCCGTCTCTGAGGCGGGGCGG
The DNA here is from genome assembly GCA_033675135.1 of Frankliniella intonsa. Classification (NCBI taxonomy): domain Eukaryota; kingdom Metazoa; phylum Arthropoda; class Insecta; order Thysanoptera; family Thripidae; genus Frankliniella; species Frankliniella intonsa. Next base: position 6,342,982 of record CM066247.1, on the reverse strand, counting down.
ACCCGCCCCACTCCACCTCGCCACCTTGCGACCCGCAGCAGATTAAAACGACGTTTCCTTTCACACCGCCGGCGTCGTGTCCGGAGACGGCGCAACGCGAGAGAGAGAGAGAGAGAGAGAGAGAGAGATAGAGAGAGCGCGAGAGCGAAAGCAAGAGAGCGAGAGAAACATAGATAAAGGGAGTGATGGAGTTGGAATTTGCCAGAGCGTGAGCTCCTCTCCCCGCGGGGGGCGCGCCGTGCCCTGCCCTGAATACCTGTTGGACCGCGCGGTACGCTGACGCCGCGCCGTGATGAGTAATGTGGAGCTCAGCCAATCGCGCCAACAGCCGGTTCGTTGACCAGGACCGCGCCAGCAGGAGGGTCAGATTGACCTTCCTCCTCTCCCCACCCCTGTTTCTCTCTCTCTCTCTCTCCCTCTCTCTCTCCCCTGCTCTCCCGCTTTTGTCTCCCTCATTCTCGGTTTTCGCTGCTGCAAAGCGTTTATTTTCGTTGATCGGACTCCCGCGCGCTCGCGACGGAGGACATTTATCCCGGCCAGACGACACGTGATCTGGACACTAACGCCACTCTCTGTGCGTGTGCGTGCGAGTGTCTGTGTGTCTGGCAACAGTTTGGTAGGCTTTGAAATCCACCCGGGCTGCCAGTCGAGCTGAAGCTGAAGCGACTCGGGGCATTTTGGCACGCGGGAGACGAGACAGTCAATCGAGTCGTCGTGAGGGGCGTGGCGCGGCGTGGCGTGGTGTAGTGTGGCGAGGCTTGAGTTTTCCTGTTCGGCCGCGGGGCGCGCTGCTGAGGTGGGCGCGGCGAGGGGTTCTCGGAGACGCACGTTATCTGTATGTGTCCGGGGCGCGCCCCGCCCCGCCCCGCTCCGCCCCGTGCCCTAGGCATGGCCATGCCCCCCGCGTCCCGCCCCGGCAGGGCCCACGCGTCTTGCACCGGCGGCCGGGCCTGGAGGCGTCCCGACGCCCCGACGAGACGAGACGAGACGGCGCAGCGCCGCGACGCCTCCCGCCTGCAGAGCACCGCTCAGTCGCCTCGCCTACGAATTACGCAGATTACTGCGGCCTGACAAGCGAGCAGGTCAGGCAGGGCGTGGCGTGGTGGGGCGGGGCGGGGAAGTACTCTTAACTCACTCAACCTCCCCACCTCTGGCCCGCCCCGCCCCGCCCCGCCCCGCCTCACCGCACCCCGCCACATCCCCTCTTTACACCCGCCCCGCCTTTCTAATTCCCTAACCCCGCCCCACCCGCCCCGCCCAACCTCTCACCTCTCCTCATCCTTCTGTGCAAGTACTCACCTACCTGCGCGCGTGCTCTACGCCTGTCGGACGACTAGCTTCAGGAAATATACATATACCCCTGCAGGGGTTTTCAGGGGCGCTGAGTCCATCCCTGGTGACGTCCTCAACGAAAATTCATATCCCTGATGACCCGCAAGGTGCAAACGGGTCATCCTGAGGGCGTCATCGGGGACCTCACCAGGTCGCCGATGACGTCCTCAACAAAAATTGTTTTTTGGAATTTTCAGGGGCGCTGAGTCCATCCCCGGTGTCCGTTTGCACCTTGCACCCCTGTAGAGGTTTTCAGGGGCGCTGAGTCCATGTCCGGTGTCCGCTTTCACCTCCCGGGTCATCCTGAGGGCGTCATCGGGGACCTCACCAGGTCGCCGATGACGTCCTCAACAAAAATTGTTTTGGTATGTATATATATATCCGGCTCTGCTGCGCGACGAATAATGAACCGGACCAATAAGAAGCGACGCTGCTCCGGTCATCGCCGCCCCGCCCCGCCCCGCCCCGCTCCGCCACGCCCCGCCCCGCTCCGGTCCTTATTTGGCGCGCGCAACCCTTTATCCCGGGGGAAAATGGAAAACAGGGGGAAGGGGTTAAAGGGGAAGGGTGAATTAAGAGGGTGAAAGGCGAGCGAGACTGGCGGGGAGGGGAGGGCGCGGAGTGGGGGAGTGGGGGTAACAGGGACCTGTGGACGACCCTCCGCCGTTCCCCAGAGATTAAAATTTTGTTTCGCAGAGGTCTGGTTTTGATGGAGTTGTTGAGAGCGGCGGTGGAACTGGCGAGAGGGACGAGGAGGCGGTGGGAGGGGGTAGGTGTCGAGGTGGGCGGGGGTGGGGAGGGAGTAGGAGGCGGAGCGGATTAGTTGCACTGTAATTTGAGAGAGTGGCGGTGCGGGGAGGGCGGGTGGGGGGCTGCGCGCTGTAACGCGACGCGGAGCGGGGGCGGAGGGGGCGGCGGGGGCGGCGGGGGCGGCGTTGCTCACCTCACCGGGCGACACACGGGACGGGCTACTCCCACCCGTATTAATAATACCGCCGTCGGTGTCCAGCCCGGCTCGGCCCGGCCGGAGGGTCATGCCGCACCGCCTTAGAGCGGCGAGGAGAGAGAGAGAGAGAGAGAGAGAGAGAGAGAGAGAGAGAGAGAGAGAGAGAGAGAGAGAGAGAGAGACGCCCTTCTGGTCCAGCGCGAGCGGAAGCTGCAGCGATGGGAGAAAGTTAATTGGATCACTTCTCCGCAGGGGGCGCGCTGGGCCCCTTTTCCCCCGGTCTGAGTGGGGCGTTATGACGACAAAACAAGAACCGGTCCAACTGGCACGCCCTGCCGCGCCCCACCCCGCCCCACCGCGCCCCTTTGCTAGCAGGCGCAAAGCCTCCGACAGACATCTGTTTCAGTTTCAGGAAGCTTGTAGAGTTGAGCTGGGGGTGCAGTGGAGCGGGGCCCCGGCGGCCCCGGCGTTGACGGGATGGCTCCTCCATTGTCTCAGGTCGCGGAAGTGCGTGTCGGGCGGTAGGGGTGGGGCGGGGTGGGGTGGCCCGTAGGCCCCTGTCACCCTCTCCAATAGGTTGATTGGCCCCAACCTCAAACTATTTTCCCGAATTATTTCCTCCGGTATAATCTTACGCCTTCTCGTGGATCAGCTTCACGCGTTATCGTTCGCGCGCCTTACTCTTTGGACTCAAGGATCCCCTGTGACTGAAAAGAGGAGATATGGCACAAGCAGCCGAGGCTGTCCCGCCCTGAGTAGCGCAGGACAGCTTAGCCTGCAGCGGGCGCGGGGTGCGCGGGGCGGTGCGCGGGACCTCTGGGGACCGCTCGGTTTGACGATCCACCGGGGGACGGGCCGGGCCGAGCCGGGCCTGGCCGGGGTTTGCGCGGTGCCGGTGCGGCGCCGAGGTCTGTGTGTATGTCTGCGCATACAGCCGGCTCTTAATGGCCTCCCGAGGCTATATAATTACATGCATGGAGCGTGGCTTGGTTTGATGGGGAGGGCGGGGCGGGGCGGGGCGGGGCGCGAGCCGGACGGACCGTGTCGCATTATTGGCTCGCACCGGGCCGGGCTGGGGCGAGCCGGGGCGGGACCAGTGAGAGCGCGAGAGAGACGAAGTGACAAGAGCGAATACTGTATTGTTCTTCATCCGCTCACTTTTACGCTAAAATGAACAAATAACAAGATTCTTTTTTATTTTCTATATCCATCAGGGCGTATATTAAGCGCAAAAGTTTTTCTCTCTCCCCACCCTTCTCTGTCCCTGTGTCTTTCACTTCCTTCAGAAACGGAGCCGGGGTGGCGGGCGGCGGGCGGCGGGCGGCGGGCAGCGGGCGCGCGGCCCGCCTTTCCAAGGATTTAGTCTGATATCCAAGCCCGCCGGGATGTCGCCATGTCGCTCATATCGGCCTGGCCTGCCGCTCTCTGTGCGGCCGCGGCCCCGCCCCGCCTCGCCCCGCCCCGCCCCGCCCCGCCCCGCCCCGCCCCGCCCCGCCCCGCCAGCCTCATCGGGTGAACAGCGCTGCTCGCAGTCAAGTGGTATCCAGTGGTATCTGTGCCCCTGCGCCATGCCGCCCTCCCCGCCCCGCCCCGCCCCGCCCCGCCCCGCCCCGCCCCGCCCCAACCCGTTCCGCCAGAGCCACGCGGAGCGAAGTGCAGCCACCGTTTCCTCTCAGAAATGTTGGCTGATATCCTCGCCGTGCCCCGCCCTGCTCCGCCCCGCCCTGCTCCGCCCCGCCCGCCACCAAAGGGAGAAGCGCTGCAGTGCCTTTTTGTTCCCTTGTCGTTTGGTCGTGGCCGGTCCGCCCCGCCCCGCCCCGTTCGCCGTCTCTATCTCCGGGCCAGCTCGACCCAAATAACCAAATAGGAGGGTCAATGCATGGCGGGGCGGCGGCAGCAGAGGCAGCGGCAGCGGCCAGAGGCGACTGTGCGAAGGAGGCGGGGCGGGGCGGGGCGGGGTGGGGCGGAGCGGGTGTGGCGCTCTAGGCACTGTGACTGCAAAGACGTGGTGGATAGTGTAGAGACGGGCGGTGGAACTAAAGAAGGGTCGGTGAGCCGGCCGCTTATTTACGGTTCATCCCTGAATGCGAAATTCACTGGACGCGAACTCTCTCTCTCTCTCTCTCTCTCTCTCTCTCTCTCTCTCTCTCTCTCTCTCTCTCTCTCTCTCTCTCTCTCTGTCTCTCTCTCTCACTCTCTCTCTCTTGTAAAAACTAAAAGTATAAAAATCTCTCTCTCTCTCTCTCTCTCTCTCTCTCTCTCTCTCTCTCTCTCTCTCTCTCTCTCTCTCTCCCTCCCTCCCTCCCTCCCTCCCTCCCTCCCTCTCCACCACCGCGGCGATCGTGCCTGGAGAATGCAATTACTCAGGTTATAGGTTAGTCTAGGTTTGCTTAAGCTCGCTGCGTCGTCGGGTCCGCGTTCGAAATATTCGGACGGGCTGGGCGCGGCGGAGGCCGCGTGCTGCTGACTGTCCGGTAGAATCGCCAAGGGATTGTAAGTAAGCCTCCTGTCCCCCCGCCCCGCCCCGCCCCGCCCCGCCTCGCGCCCGGGATGCAGTTGCGGCGGCGGTGCGTATGGCGCCTGCCGGGCAAAAAGGAGACGGGGGGGGGGGGGGGGGAGTGTGCGGAGTCGGCAACAGGAAACCACAGTTCGCACTCGCGTCGGATGGAAAATATAAATTGACTTTGTTCCCGATGGTGGGAGGGAATGCGGAGTAGATGCGGACGATGCTGGCTGGCTGCGCCGGGCTCTCGCCGCGTGATGAACGTACCTCCATGGTACTGTAGTTACACCCCCTTTTATCGCGTGGGGTACAATCATCACGCGATATAGTTACACACACGCCGTCCTTTAAAGCTGGGTTGCAGTTAGTTAAAACGTGATATGGTTGCATCTTCCGATAAAAGGTGGTGTAACTATCACGTCGTGGTCGCACCCCTTCCAACAGTCAGGGGGTTATTGCGACTACAATCACGTGATGATCCGACCCTCTGCATTCAAGGGGGTACAATCATCACGTGATGGATGCACCCCCTTCGGCCTTCGGTCGGTGTGTGACTATCCTGGGGGTATGGTGATCACGCCACCGGCCTGGCCCCGTGTGTAGCTCTGCTACTCCGCCGCTAGGAGAGAGAGAGAGAGAGAGAGAGAGAGAGAGAGAGAGAGTGAGTGAGTGAGTGAGTGAGTGAGTGAGTGAGTCCCCGTGACGCGACGCGGCGCGACGGGACGAGATCCAATCTGCCCGCAGGAGTGTTAGTTCTGCCTCGGTCCTGTCCGAGCGGTGCGCCCCGCAGCGCCGCGCAGCGCCGGGCTCTTGAGAAGCTCATGAAAGAGTCAGCGCGGGCCCGGCCCGGCCCAGCCCAGGCGCAGCCCAGCCCACTGGTTCCGAGAATCGCTCTTACTTCTCCGCGTGCTTGTCGCACACATGGCGGCGCCAAATGAGTGCGACAGAGACGGAAGATTCGAGGGCCGTCCTTGTAAGCCGTCGGCAGGTACAGGGTGCAGCGCAGGAGGAGCTTGAGCGGCGCCAGTCGAGCCGCCCCGGGCCAGGTGCTGCCAGAGAAGTAGGCAATAAGTCGCCGCCATACACAGCGGGCTGCATCTGCGCCCAGATGCGTGCATGTTGCCTAGTAGGCAGGCGCATTACTCCACTGTGCTTGGACTTATTGCCTACTTCTCCGGGTGTGGGTCCTCCTCCTGCTGATGTGACACGGCCGGGCGGGCTGCCCTGCCGCCGCAGCTTTGTCAGTCCCAACTATGGCGCTACTTGAGGATTCATGAGGCAGGCCGGGACGTGGCGCGGCGTGGCGTGGCGCGGTGCGTATTTACTCCGCGGTGTGACATTCTAGTCCGGGTGCTGCAGCATGAGGTCCTCTCGGTTCTCCTCCTCCTTGTCGCGCGGGTGGTGCAGCAAGGTACTGTGTTCATCGACTCTACTGCGTTAGTAGACACGGTTTCACCTAGCATTTTATTTCATTTCCCTCGAAATTTTAATTTTTCTCGATCTACTAACTACTGGTATAATTTTCTCATGCACTCTTGTGGGCTGGTCTACTTCACATAGGTCCGCCCCGCCCCTCCCCCGGGGGTACCTCCGCACCAGAACGCCCCCTTGCCTTTGTTTTGACGTAGACGTCACTTGCACCCGGTCATGGAGGGGCGGGGCGGGGCGGGGCGGGGAACCCTGTTCTCGCCCCGCTGCAGGCTTCACTCAAGCCGAACCCATAGGGTGGGATGCAGCCTTGCAGCGCACCCATGCTGCGGGCTGCAGACTCCGGCGACGGCATCGGGTCTGGTGCGGAAAAGAAAAATAATATCGTCTACATCCCCGGACAGGACAGAGCGTTATCCTCGTGTGGGATAAGACTTTTTCACCTGCCATCATATTCATGTTTAAAAATGTTACTGATATCTCCCTCGAACGAGCTATTTCCCATGCGGAGCAATAAGGAAAACGCCCGAAGGCGTCGCCGCAAAACACCTGCCCACCCCGCCGCGCCCCACCCCACCCCACCCCGCCCCGCCCCTCCCGTGTGAAAAGGTCTGCCGCTCCCACCGCTCCAGACGGATGGCGGAGGAAAACAGAGACGGGGCGGTGCAGAACGGGGGTCGCGAGCGCCAACGCGTGAGCGGGCGGAGGGGAGAGGGGGGGGGGGGAGAAAATTGAACCTTTGAAAGAAAAGCCACACAGACGAACGGCGTGGCGTGGCGTGGCGTGGCGCGGCGCTCTGTCTAGCGCGTAGGTGAGGTGGGGCGGGGTGAGAATTGAGAGTTTTGAACGAGGGAATAAACGATTTTCCTGAACTCTGCAATGATGAATATAAGAGTGGACCTGTGACGTCGTTTCAAAAATACCCCGAACCATATAAATTTAAACAAAACTTTGTTAATTTGTTGAAAAAACACGGACCTTGCGGCATAGTGTTGCAGGGTCCTCGACGCCCCTTTCTTGGGATGTTATTAATTATTTTTTGCTGCCGATTACCGGCGTCGTACGCAGCCAGGTGAGTGAGTAAAGGTTGGAACGGAGGGGGGAGGGCGGGTCTTGCCCTCGGTATCATTATAACTTCTCGTTAGACGCCTGTTGTTGAAGTAAATCGGTAACATGGACTGCCAACAAAGTTTGGACCTCCGCCTCCCGCTGTGCCCGCCCCCCGCCGTTCCTGTCCGCTGCCCCTGGCTGCGCCCCCGCCCCGCCCCGCCCCACCCGGACCTCACGCCTGGCCTGGCCTGCACGCCCCGCCCCGCCCCGCCCCGCCCCGGCCGGGCCGGGCGTCCGTTCCATCGCGAATCTAATCAACCCTACCTCTTTTCTCGACCCACTGAGTGCGAGCCACGCCGCCGCCGCGCCATCCTCTAACGCCGTCCGTCCGCCGTCTGGCCGCCCCGCCCCGCCCCGCCCCGCCCCGCCCCGCCCCGCCGACGGGACAGCGGAGAGATGAGAAGGTCGCGCCAGGCCAGGCCAGGCAGGCGTCGCGACGAGACCCGGAGAGGAGTCAAACAGCTTTTCTTTTTCTCGGGCCGCGCCGGGCCCAGCCGGGCCGGGGGATGAGCACGCGATGAATCCGAGTGAAAGCCAATTCTCGAGGACTCGATTGCATTCCGCTGCCGGCACGACTCCTGGGTCCTGGGGGGGGGGGGGCGCTCCGGTGAGCCTAGAGAGAGGCGCCCTCACCGTCACAACATTAAGTTAAACATTTGCTCGCATTATCGTGCACAAATTATTTCTTACGCGGAAGTGAATGTTAAAATGTCGCAGGCTTGGGAGTGTGCGCGTCGGCTACCGCGTGTGTGCAACGTTTGGGAAAGGGGGACGCCTGCCGCTGGCGCTACGGGGCGGGGCGGGGCGGGGCGGGGCGGGGCGGGCGCGGCGCTTCCCGCAGGCGAAGGCGTCGGCGTCGTCGCCGGCGGAACGCCATCTCCGTCCTTCCGATAAAAGCGAAAAAGAAATAAAAACAAAATAATAACAGCAACCTTGCTTTTGCCGCTGGTTTCTTGTCGTTCGGGAAGCGGGGCAGCGTGTTTGTTGACAGTGTAGGCGGCTGGTGCACGCTGCTGACAGGAGAGGATGTGTATAAACTAACGGAGCGAAATGAAAGTACGGGCGTGCAATAAAACCAGGCGGGCGCGCTCATGGCAAAAGTATTGCGCCAACCTCCTGTCTCTTTTGCGAAAATCCAAGGTACTTTGCTCTTCAATTCGCAGAGCGGCATTACTCCGTTAATGTCTAATTCACCCAACAGTCAGTCCGGGACGCGTACGTGTATTTTTTGTTATTTTTGTATTTAAACAAAATAAAAAAAAGAAACGCGCAAAACAATGAATAAAACAGGACCGCGATTTTTTTCCCCTGTTATCCGCCAGTACCATGATTGTCCCGTTATTATATCCTCTTTCTCTCTCCATTAAAACTCTTTTGTTCAATATATTCGCTCGCGCGGCGGGGCGCGGCGGACGGTCACGCACACAAAGGGAACCGCGTTCAAAAACTGGTTGCTTCCCGAGCGGAGCGGGGGTGCAGCGTGAGGTGAACCGAGGCGGGGTGGGGCGGGGCGGGGAGGACGCAACTGTGGCAGGGTGTGCTGGGCGGGCGCAGCCGGCGAGTGACGAGACTGTCAGAGAGAGAGAGAGAGAGAGAGAGACAGAGAGAGAGGTGCAGGGGCAAGTTGAGTGGAACGGGAACGCGGGAAGGAGGCAGAGAGGTGTAAGGAGGAAGGAGCCATTTAAAACAGGAGAATATGAAATGCATATTCCGCGCGTAGACGGCAGACGCGTCGGGGTGAGCAGGGCGCCGCTATCACCCCCATCTCTCTCTCTCTCTCTCTCTCTCTCTCTCTCTCTCTCTCTCTCTCTCTCTCTCTCTCGCTCTCGCTCTCGCTCTCGCTCTCTCTCCCTCTCCCCTTCCCATCTCCGGCGCTTCCTTCAGCACCGTCGCCACAGAGCGCGGCGGCGGAGCGGGCGGGTCATGGCTTACCCCTTTCCATGTCTGAAACGAACGACGCGCTTACCTCGTTTTCTCCCCCCTCACCCCACCACTCCCCCGCACCTCCTTTCTTTCCCATTTCTAGAGAGAGAGAGAGAGAGAGAGAGAGAGAGAGAGAGAGAGAGAGAGGGGGGGGGAGAATCCCACGTACACGCGCGCGCCAGTTTGCCCTAAAAATGCCTTACTCACTGTGAACAAGCTCTCGCCTTGCCTCCCCCGGACCCACCGTACGTGTACCGTTGTTCTTTCCCTCGCCACACTGAGGCGTGGCGTGGCGTGGCGTGGCGTGGCGGGGCGGGGCGGGGCGCCCACGCGGCTCAACCTGCTTGTTCGGCACGCCGCCTCGTCTGTCGGGGAGTACCCCGCCTTCGTGTACAGGCTAGGTTGGAGCGGGGCGGGGCGGGGCGGGGCGGGGCGGGGTGGGGTGCGCCGGCTGGCGTGGCCAGCGGACGAGACGAAATTAAGGGGTGCAAAAGGAAACGTGTTTCCGGTCTGCGGGCTAAGCGTTTCCACGTTGCAAACACGCTGCTGCTACTGGAGGTACGAGTCTCCCCGCCCGCCCCGCCCCGCCCCGCCCCGCCCCGCCCCGCCCCGCCCCGCCCCGCCCCGCCCCGCCCCGCCCCGCGGCGCACCGGCCCACAAAGAGCAAGAGTGGTTACGTGAATGCTTCGGAAGTACTTGCGGGCAGACGCGGCCACATGGGACGGAAGGTTAAAAAAAAAGAGAAGCGTTCATCACGCGATGTTTCTTGCCTTTATTTTCATGCACATGACTGAAACAAATCCAAAGGCCGTGCGTTCTCCTTCGTCTGTTGGGTTTTGAGGAGTGCCAGGTTTTTGCTAACCTCATGGAATCGTTTGTAAGGCGAATTTGGGGTAGACGCCGTGGTGTAAGAATCACCGATAAAATAAACAGGAACGCGGTATCATTTCGACATAACGCTACGCCCGCCTCAGTTTTGAGACGGTGGGTGGGAGAGAGAGAGAGAGAGAGGAGGGGGGGGGGGGGGAATGAAGACCTCTTTTTCTCCCGCAGCTCGCAGACGTCGTGACCGCGCGGTCACTGCTCGGCGGGCGCGAGCAAAGAAAGACGTCATACATCGCAATCAGCCAACTCGAAATACAAGCAAAAGGAGAGGAGAACCGCGACGGGCGGAGCCTGGCGGAGCCGGGGCGCGAAAACACGTTAATTTATTTCCGTCTGAGACTCACAACACACTCTTGTATCCCCCACCTGGTTACTTCTTCTCTCTCGCTCTTTCCATCTATCTGCTCGTCGGCTCTCTCTCTTATTCGTCTCTCCTCTTTCTCACTCGCTTCCATTTTTCGCGGCTGCCCAGTAGCGTCTGTTGCCAAAAACTGCAAACGAGCTGGTAAACGAGCGTGAAAAAAAGAGGATTGTCTTTTGCTTTCGTCCGGTGTTTGACCGGTACAGCACTTTTCTACCTTCGCCGGAGTACTGATTTTTTTTTCCCCGTGCGATTTTGTTGCCTTTCGCCAGTAGTAGTTTTTGCTGCAGTACCACGCAGAGGAGTCGGAGCGTAGAGCAAAAGCACTAGGATGAAGGCGGGGCGGGGCGGGGCGGGCCTGTCGGCGAACATAACTACACGGTACTTACTCCGCCGGGGGGTGGAGGCGTCCGTCTTACTCCCTTCATATGTCATTTCATTTGCATAAAGCGGAGTGTGGCGCGGCGGCAACAAAAGATAGGGCCGCTCAGGGCAAAGGTGCCCGGGTGAGAGAGGTGTACGGAGGCGGGGCGAGGCGGGGTGGGGTGCGGCGGGGGAGCATTTCGTCTTTAGTCGGATCATTCGCATGCGCCGGCGCGTCGGCTCGAGTCAAGGGGCAGGTAGCAGCGCGCCCCGCCCCGCCCCGCCCCGCCCCGCCCGCCCCGCCCCGCCACGCCAAGCCGCGCTGCCAACTCCGTTGTGGAGCTTTTGCCCAAACTCCCCTGTCGGCAGCGACCGACCGAGCCGACCCCTGGCCGCCCTGGCCGGGCCGGGCCGGGCCTCGCGCCGCCAACAACTATAACTCTGTCACCGTGGCTGCTGCTGCTTGTGCCCCCCCATCCCCCCCCCCTCTCCGCTCCGAACTTGTTCCGCACCTGGCGCGGCGGGGGAAGAGAAGCAAGCCTCCCCACCTGTGGAAGTCCTAGCAGCACCAAAGCTCCATGGCTTTCGGTCGCCGACGCGGCGCGCTTCGCTTATTCCCAATCCCCTGACCGACCGCACAGCGCAGGCAGGAGGCCGCCCCGCCCCGCCACGCCCCGCCCCGCCCCGCCACGCCCCGCCACGCCCCGCCACGCCCCGCCACGCCCCGCCACGCCCTGACCCGACCAGACGCGGCCCCGGACTGCGCTCCTCTCGTTTGGTCCCTCACCCAGAAAAATTGAAAAGTTGCAGGAACCATCGTATAGTTTATCTCAGCGACAACCATAAAATTATGGCTGAGACAGCCATATTATCGTCATGTTGAGCATAATTTGGCGAGCGCGTTTGTCTTGCGCTGCTGCGAGTCAAACCCGCAGGAGCCGGGGAGCTCTCCGTTTAGCGGCGCGCGTTCTCATAGTCTCGCAGTCAGGACGCGTGAACTGCGCGGAGGTGTATAGTGCACCGCCTGCATAATGCGGAGCTCATTTTGCGGGTTTGTCTTTTCGTCGCCGCCTTCACGCGTGTTCTACATTGGAGTAGGCGGGTCAGTGACTCGAACCAAACCAGAGGAAACATAGTAATATGCCCCACCTGCCTCCACGCCCAGCGGCTATGGCCGGCCGTGTGATTGCACGCGGCTGAAATCGATAATGTCTGTTCGATTTATTTCGATTTGTAAGGCGGGGCGGGGTGGGGCGGGCCGGAAGGGCCTCGACCACGTGCGCTGTGCGGGGCGGGGCGGGGCTGGTCAGGGGCGCTGGGCTGGTGGTGCCCCGCCCCGCCCCGCCCCGCCCCGCCCCGCCCCGCCCCGGGCCGGGTGAGCCGTCGCGTCGCCTCAACTCTGCCGAGCGCGCGCGGAGTCGAGCGAGAGCAAACTCACAGCAGCACGCTTCGGTGAGGCGCGACCCGGCCCGGCACTGCCGCTGCACAGCATATGGAATGTGCTTCGCGCTCTGCGGTACAACGCCCCGCCCCGCCCCGCCCCGCCCGTGACGTGTCGCCACGCCACGACTTTGCTTAGCCTACTTATTGCGGTGCTACAATGTCTACGAGGAGCAGCAAAGAGTAAGACAGTTAACGTGTCGCTGCCTCGCTTATTTGCGGAGTGCATGAGCCGCGAGCCCCGGCCTGGCGCGCCTGACGATCGGACGATAGGCAACCCGTTGGCACGCGTGTATTCCTGTTGCCTACTCGGCAGGGGGTCCGTCGGTCGCTCATTCGGATTTCGCTCCGCGACGCAACCCAGCCGCGGTCCAGCGCGCCTGACGAGCGGGGGATAGGCAACCCGCTGGTAGTTGTGTCTTCCCGTTGCCTACCTAGCAGGGCGCCCCTGCCCGCCCGCTCCCTGCGACTGGCCGCGGTGCATGCATGCGCCTCCATGATCTTTTTATTATTTTTTGAGTGAAGTCTATCGGCGGTTGGTGCAGCTTTTTTTGTTTTGTTTTTTGAGTGTGTGTGTGTTTTGGCGCGCGCACGTGCTTTTACCACGATTTGCGTAATCCCCGATGAATGGCCCGTCCAATAAGGACGGACATGGGAGCCCGCGCGGCTCGAGCCCGGCGCGCGAAAAACAATAATCCCCGCCGGATTGACCTTAACGAATTTATATGTGCGGAGCTGCCAGGGCGGTGCCACATATCGCGATGTGAATGACAGCAGACGGGATCACTCCCGTCGAGACAAAGACCCTCCTCCTCCCCCTCCTCCTCCTATTCCTCCCCGTCCTCCCCGTCCTCCTCCCCCTCCCCCTCCCCATGCGTACCCCTCGCTTTCCTGCGCCAAACACGGCGCGTGTAATACTTCCCGGGCTCCTTGTCTCATCACCTCTTCTCTGACCTCCCCTACCCTACTTCTCTCGCATTTCTCCTCTCTCTTTCTCTCTCTCTCTCTCTCTCTCTCGCTCGCTCTTGCTCTCCCGCATTGTTTTATTTGCTTACCCATAACGGTGTTTATTCGTTGTGTGTGCTCTCCCTTCTCCATCCTATCACCTCTTTCCGCCATTGTACCCCTCTCACTCTCTGTCTCTTTCTATCTCTCTCTCGCCCCTTTCTTTTTGTCTCTCTCCATCCCTCTCCGTACCCTTTCAAGCCTGCTAGCTTCAAGGAATGAAGCAGAAGTGCAGTAGTAAACGCGCGTGACGCCACGCCGCTCGGAGGTGCTAATGCTATGCGGTTCGGCCTCTAACCCCCCCCCCCCCTCCTCCCTCTCTCCGCCTCTCTCATCTCTTCAAAGCAAAGCACGGCGATGAAGCTCGCGGCCTTGCTGCGCGGGGAGGGTGCGGGGGATGCACTTGTCACCCCCCTCCACCTCAACCCCCAACCCCCCGGCCTCCCGCGACCCGACCCATAAAAGGGCGGAACGCTCCGGATGACAACGGGAGCTGCTGACAACTTTGAAGATGGCGCCCGCGTCTGCAATGCGCTGCCTGCAGAGCGCGGAGTCGAGTCGAGTCGGGCGATATCTCTCTCGGTCCAGAGCGCGCCGTATGACGCAGTATAATTATACGCGCGTTGTGTAATTGGCGACGCTCATTTTACTGAGAGAAAAAAAATCAATGGAATATAGAGCGGTCACGTGGGAATAGTAGGCGTTTCATTGAGCATGTGCGGCCATTCATCCAGCAGGTGTAGGCCGCCGCCACGCAGCGCTGCGAGGGGCTTATCTGACAGACGGCGCGGGCCGGCTGCGTGGGCGCCGCGGCGCCTTGGTGCGTGTGGCGGTGGCGTCGCGGCGCCGGGGGGCGGGCCGGGGGGCGGGCCGGGGGGCGGGCCGGGCGCGTAGGCCTCGGGTCCGCGACCCTCCCCAACGGTCTGGAAAAGGGCTTAGCCCTGCCTGCCTGACTCGCGCCTCGCTGGCTACCCTGACCTGCGCACGCCCGCGCCGCCCGCCCGCGCCGCCCGCCCGGGGCCCGGCCTGGCCCCACCCTACGCAGCGCCTAGTGGGCCCAGCACGCCGCGCCGCGCGCCCCTGTAGGGTCAGCGACCTCCGCCCCCCGCCGCCGAGCGACCCGCCGCGCCCCGCCGCGCCCAGCACGGCCCGCCGGGTCGGCCCTTCGGCTTTTCCTGGCCGGACCGGGCCGACGCTCGCCGCTCGCACAATATTCATCCGCGGTCCAACTTCCAAGTGGCGAGTGCGGGGACACTGTTTATTAAACACCACAGTTTAACAACAGTGTGGAACTGCTATTTCTGTGTATACACACAATTGAAAACTGTCAAAATTTATTGTGAATCTTTGGGTACAACCGAGCCCAATGCATAGGGCGGATGTACCCCCAGTTATGAGAGATATTCACATTAAATGCACTACTCGCACGCAACGTGTGTGTGTGTGTGTGCATGTGAATGGTAATACCTTCCTTCTCTCTTCCGCCCGCCGCTGCGCGCTGCTCGCGTCAAACTACTGACTATACGACAATGACAGCCATGACGCCTGCCGGGCCGGGGGGGAGGGTTATTTCCTCCCTTCCCCCGCTCGTCCGCGCCGCGCTGCGCCGCGCCGCTCGCCTCTCAAACGTTCGGTGCCGCCCGGGGTGACCCCCCCTCCCCCCCACCCCCCTCCAATAGGTCGTGGTGTTGGAGCCGGCGGAGGGAGAGGCAGGCACGTCCTCGGCCCGGAATCTGTTTACCTCCCCGAGTGCGTCCCG
The DNA here is from genome assembly GCA_033675135.1 of Frankliniella intonsa. Classification (NCBI taxonomy): domain Eukaryota; kingdom Metazoa; phylum Arthropoda; class Insecta; order Thysanoptera; family Thripidae; genus Frankliniella; species Frankliniella intonsa. The sequence goes on along the minus strand of CM066247.1, from coordinate 6,327,927 downwards.
GCGTTTACACAGAGGCTCCGCGCGGCAAAGTTTTCGTGCTCGACAAGCGCCGTGATGCGCCGCGCCGCGCCGCGCCGCCCGCCAGAACGCGCCAACGCCCTTCGACAGGCGGACCGGGCCGGGCCGGGCCGGACAGCCAGCCGAGGCTGCCCGAGACAGGGAAAGAAGCAAAGTGAATATTATTTTTCACTTCAAATATCTCAATGGACATTTTTTCGTGTCCGCAAAAAAAAAAAAAAAGCATTTTTGTGCACGATCATTCAATGAGGTGTAATAGTTTGAATCGCGCAAGTGACGAATTTGAATCCTCCTGGCGGACAAAAAACTGAAGTTTAATAAAATTTCATCTTTTTTTTTTCAAATGTCATAAGTTTTTTTCATACTTTAAATAAAATTAGTCTTCTTTTCGTCTGCAGACGCATGCGTCTGATGAAGGGTATCATGGCTCTCGTCCGCGACAGACCGAACGTCCTTGGACTGGGCAGAAGAGTCCCACGTGACACCCTAAGGACCCTCGACGAGGAGATCGCGGGGGACTTTAGTGGCGCTTATAAGGGCTTTTGTCTGTGACCTTGAGTGCCTATGCGTGGCCGGCCCTCCTGCCTGAGAAATAATACCGAGCCTAGCGAGAAAGAGGTCGTGTTTGACAGATAAGTAACCTTAGCTCGGCAAGGTAGTGGCACTGAAGCTAGTCTGTCGGAATGTAGAGTGTAGACCGAAAAACGTCTACCTCGGCCCGTCCGATCCACTCGAAACTTTTATTCTCCCTCCATCGCTCCCTCACCTCTCACTCTCAACTCTTTCCTCCCCTTTCTGCCCGCCTCTCTCCAACTACCTGCACTGCTCACCCCACTCCTCTTCCTATTCTGTCTCCCTCCTACTCTCTCTCTCTCTCTCTCTCTCTCTCTCTCTCTCTCTCTCTCTCTCTCTCTCTCTCTCTCTCTCTCTTCCTCCCCCCACCGCTCAACCCAACTCTCTCAGACACACACGTGCTGGGAGGAAAACCGCCAGCAAACCACGTGATGTTCTCCGGTATATCGGCGTGGCGTGGCGTGGCGCGGCGGCGTCTTCACCGCGGAGCCCGCGGCGGTGCGGGCGAGCGCTGCTCCGTGCAGACGGCTGTAGCGAGAGGTAGACACTATTATTGCAAGGCACATTCAAGAAAATGGATATTTAAAAACAAAATATGTAACGAACAAGCGGTCCCCATTTAAGTGTCTTTCATTAAATACCTCCACTTCTCTCTTCCTACCCCTATTTTCTCTCTCAGATTGTGCAGTCAGGACCATTTGTTGCAGAATGGCTCCGGTGAGCGGGAGGGGTCGGCGGGTCGCTCCGGGGGAGAGGGGGGGGGGCAAGAGGTCTTTCAATTCATATTCGCCCCCGCTGTTTGGGGGGCGTTGAACATTCCCCGCTCGGCGCGGGAAAATAAAACCCATTCTCGACTCGTCGACGCGGCGTCGCGGATTGGTAGGAAAAGAGTTATCCGCGAGAGAAAAGGATTGAGAGGGGGGGACGCGGGGGGGGGGGGGGGGGAGCTGCAAGGTAAAGGCGAGAAAGCGTTATTTGCACTCCGGCGTGCGAATTGCAATGGGACAGGTATGCTGGTAGTGCTGCGGGACCAAAGACGCGACTGGCGGGACGGGGTGGAGGTAAGAAGGGGCGGACGGGTGGAACCGATGGGGAAAGGGAAGAATTTAAGGCCACAAAGAAGGGAGGGGGTGCAAACAGAGTGCGGAGAGACGCGCGGTGCACGTGCGCGACGGTTTTGAAAAAAAAATGCAAAAAAGGGTCTAACAAAGGGGAAAAAAAACCAGTAAGGTGAAAGGCGGGCGCATACAGCACCCTGGTCGGCTTGTTTGCGGAGAGAGAAGGACAGTGGGGGGTCAGGGGAGAATGCAGCCCCGCCCGCGCCGCGCTCGCGCGTGTATTGGGTGAATGTCGTGGCCTGTTTAGTGGTGGATTAGCGCCGGCAGATCCGCGCTCTGGCGCCACCGGCACGTCACCGCCGTCACGACACGTGTGACTGTGTGCGTGTGCGCGCGCGCGCGCCGACTGTGGACGGTCCCACCGGGTTTGCTTTGTATTTTTATTCTCTCTCTCTCTCTCTCTCTCTCTCTCTCTCTCTCTCTCTCTCTCTCTCTCTCTCTCTCTCTCTCTCTCTCTCTCTCTCTCTCTCTCTCTCTCTGTTTTCCACGTGAAGCACCCACCTCCGCAAAACATGATAATGAGGCCACCGCTGCTGATAGGGACTCGTGATGGCCTCAGGTCCGTATGGAAAACTTTGACTCAAACTTTATTTTGTGTCGAAAATCAATCAGACGGGGATAAGAGCAAACGACGGGCGTTTTTGACTATAGTATTCTTTCTGCGTCTTCCTTTCGTTTTGAAATCGTTTTCAAGTCGTTTCTAGGACGAACAATACCGAGCATTTTCCGTGTCGGTCAAGCGCTTGGCGTGAAGTAGCGTGTGGCGCAGGCGTGAGCAGAATCAATGCGACTGCAGCTTGGTAGGCATTTCCCGGCCAGGTCGTCCAGGGTCATCGCGGGTCGTCCTAGGTGTCGCTGTGGAGTGTATAGCTGGGCAAGCCCTGCCCGGCCCCTCCCCGTCCCGCCCCGCCCGGCCGTCCCAACCAATCCCAAAACTAATCCCATTAGCCTCTGGTTTTGCACGTCAAGCTCACGCATCTGTCCCGGCCGGGACTGCACGCTGCGCACGCTGCGGCCGCCAGCGGGACCAGCCCAACACAGGCCTCGCCTCGCCTCGCCTGCCTCTGCCCTCGGCGAGGTAGGTGTGGGGCCGGGGCCGGGGCCGGGGCCGGGGCCGGGGCCGCGCAGGGCGGGCCCGAGGGGCTCGCTGCCACAGAGGACGTGCAGAGAAAAGTTCGCAGACCTTTCTATTCCAGCCGCCTCTCATGACGTTTCCAGGAACGCAAAATGCGCGGCAACTTCCTGTTATAATCGCCCAGGAAACAGATTTTCCGTGCACAGTTTCCGCTTACGGTGCGAATTCGCAGCAGATAGCTGTCCAAGTTTATGATAAATACGGGTGTGAAACGGGTGTGATATAATCCGTATCACTCTCCGTGCAGTGCGTGACACAGTCGGGCGCGGCGTCGCCCCGCCGGTAGAGTCTCTTTCCGTTCTTCTCGCCGCGGCGATTCGAGCCGACAGGTGGCTGCTATCGGGTGCATCCAGGCGGCGCGCCGAGGGGGGACGGAGGCAATGTGTTCCTCCATCAGAAACCTGTTTGGCTCTCCCTTTCTCAGCAGGTCTCTCTCTTCTCCCTCCCGCTCTTCTCTCTCTTTCTTGTTCCTTTTCCCCGTCTCTTTCCGTACCGCGATGCGGTGCCATGATGTGCTACATAAATAAAGAGGGCGAGGGGTGCGGGATGAAGCGTCACGCCGCGCCCGCCGCCCCCGCCGCCCCCGCCGCCCCCGCCGCCCCCGCGGCGCCATCCTCTGTAACGGCAATAGGGACGTTTGGGTCCCGCGCGCGTCCTGCCTTTACGCCCCCGCCGCGCCGCGCTGACCGGCGACATGGACATGTTTAATCTCACCGGCCAGGACGGCGAGGCCCCCGGCGCGGCAGGACGGGACGGTGGCGAGGAGAGGAGAGGAGAGGAGAGGAGAGGAGAGGAGAGGAGAGGAGAGGAGAGGAGAAGTAGCTCTGCTCGCACCTCCAACTCGACCTGATTTTATTTTTTATTTTTTTTAGAAAATATTGGTCGAGCGAGTAAATAGGTCCCGCCATGCTTTTGGTGCTCCGGCCGGCCGCGCGGCTTATTTAAGCGTCGACCTGGCCGTCGCTATTTCGGTGTCGCGCGGCCCGGCCCGGGCGACAGAAACCTAGAGGGCGAGGTTCTGGCCGGCGCGGGTACCGAACCGTGAGTAACCGCGCTGCCCGCGACCTGCCCGGCCCGGCCCGGCCCGGCCCGCGAGCTGACCACTGAGCCGTGGCGCCCGCGCCCCGGCGGAGCGGGGCGGGGCGGGGTACAGGTACAACTGGGCCGCGGAGCCGCGAGGAGACAAATCGTATGAGATAAAACAAGACGCCCATATCCGCTGGGGGGTGATGTGGTGTGGCGGGGCGGGGCGGGGCGGGGTGGGGTGAGGCGGGGCGGGGACAGCACTGCCGCTGCCGGCTGCAACTTTTCTCATTACGTGGCGCGAGCAGCAGGCAGGCGCCGGGCCGGCGCGGAGCAGCACCAGGCCAGGCCGCCTGTATAGGCCCTGCGTGCGAGCGTGTGTGTGTGGTGGGTAGGGCCGTGAGATTTGTTGCCCCCCCCCCTTCTCCCCCCTGGAGGTGGAGGCTGAGCGTGACTGCCGTGTCACACAAGCCTTGAAACAGAGACGGTCGGCCCGGCCGCCCCGACACTCGAGACTGATAAAGAGCGTGACGGCGCGGGGGTAATCACTCATACGGCACGGCTCCCCCTGCTGCGCGCAGAACTCGACGCGATGTGCAGGACGCTCGGCCCACGCCCATGGACGCCGTGTTGGCGCGGAGAGGAGCACCTGATGAGGTTGTTACGGCGGGTCGTGCCGATAGCGTGATTTAGGAAGGTTCGTTTTCTCCCCCCCTGATGCGGCATTGAAACCAGAGGAGGAGAAGTGAACATTTCAAAACGCGCCAAGTTTGTTAAGTTTTATGTTCTGTGACTCAAGCGCAGTGTGTAAAGGGTTCGACGCCGTGGCTGTCTCCGCGCAGCGCTGCTCTCGATGCAAATCCAGCCAGCCAGCGCGCCCCCTCCCCTCCTCAGCCTGGGTCTCTTTCATCCATTTCGCGGAGCACCCCCGCCAATGACTTGTCTAGTACGCGTTTTGAAATCGTCTCTTATTCCGTCTGATTATTCTCTCCCCCCCCCCCCTTCCCGGTCATAGTTCGTCCATGCCCATGGGCGCGCTGGCGCTGGACGCCACGCTCGGCAGGAGAGACGCTCGCGAGCGCCCTTCCTGGAAGGTGTTGCTTTTGTTGAGCAATGCGAGCACGACGTCAGCGTCGGCGGGGAGCGAGGCGGAGGCCGGAGGGCCCTCGACGGAGACCTGAGGTGAGCGGGGGCTCGTGCCGCCCCGCCCCGCCCCGCCACGCCCTCCCCCCGTGCTCTCTCAGCCGCGGCGTAAGCTAGGGGCCCTGCCCTGCCCTGCCCTGCCCTGCCCTTCCCCTGGCGAGGCCGCGCCGCGGTATACGCCCAGCAACAGGGTCGCCTCTCCTCTCCTCTCCCACGGCGCCCTCCCTCCCTCCCTCTCGTCTCCCCCACGGGTCCCCGCGGCAGGGTGCCCGGCCCTTCCCCCCTCCCTACCTCACGCTGCCGCGCCCCGCGCAGGGCGGGGTGGGGGCGCGCAGAGCAGAGATCCGTGGCCATACTCAACCCTACGGGGACGAGCCCACCCTGGGGTCGGGCTGGCTCTGGCTGGGAGTGAGGAGGGGGCGGCTGGAGCCGTATATATCTGCGCCCGCGGCCCGCCCCGCCCGGCGGCGCCCTGCTCGGCCCCACGCTTACCTTCACATCCTTCCGCTCGTCCTCGTCGCGCAGCACACACCTCGTTGGACTGTCGTCGGACTGCATCTCATCATCGCCTTATCTTCTCCTTCTGCCTGCTGATAAGAAAAGTGCACAGTTCGGGGTGTATTCTCTTCTTTGTCTTTTGCTATAAAAGGTGAACTTTACATAAAATATCAGGAGGTATGTATGAAGACTTCCCTTTGTTCAGCGAGGTGGGTGGGCTTTCGTGTCACCTGACCGCTTATAGCCAGCCGGCCCGTGGCGTGTGGGGGCCAGCCCGCGAGTGACCCCGCGAGCGACGGACAGCTACCGCGGGCCCGGACGGGACGGGGCGGGGCGGGGCGGGGCGGCGGCACGGTGGTTGTGGTGAGCATGCGGATGAGGGGCCGGGCCGGGCCGGGTCGGGCGGAGGGTTGAGGGCTGACTGAACGTCAAAGTATCCGCAGACTAGTGCGGCGGGGGTGAGGCGGGGTGGGGTGGGGCGGGGCGCGGACCAGCCGCCGCCTGGCCTGGCGGGCAGTGTCAAACTCTGACGGCGAAAACATGGAGGTCAAAGTTTCGGACGGAGCTCGGCTCGGCTCGCTTCCCTCCAGCAGCAGCAAGACCAGTCCCGCCCTGGCCGCGGCAGACCTCGTCCTCGACCTCGCCTCCCCACGACCTCCTCCTGCTCCTGATCACTTAGTACACCAGTTTGTTAGCCCTGCTCCTGCTATCGCCGCTCGCTGCTCAATTTTCTCGTGTCTTGTTTAGACTCTCGCTGCCGCGGAAGTGGCAGCGTCGGTTGTACACTCCTCCAGACCGCCCCGTCCCGTCCTTCCGCCCTTCAGCGGCCCCGCCCCGCCCGGCCCCGCCCCGCCCCGCCCCGCCCCGCCCCGCCCCGCCCCGCCCCGCGCCCCCGCCAGCCTGGCCAGCGAGCAAGACAAGCAGCGAGGCAGCTCCTGTGGCAGTACCTAATTTATCCAATCACTCAGCTATTGTGGGGCGCTGCTATTGACTCTGGCAGCAGCAGCAGCAGGAGCAGCAGCGGTGGGGCGGGGCGGGGCGGGGCGGGGCGGGGCGGGCCCCTTCCTCCTATACCACTACGTCACCCGCAGCCGGCGGCGCAGCGCCGCGCCCGGGGCGGGGCGGGGCGGGGTGGTGCTCCAAAGGACGTCTTTATACTCTGCCTCTTCCCACCACCGCACCTCGCCCGCCACGCCCCGCCACGCCACATCGGGGTAAGTTGGCGGGGGGCGCGCGGTATGTTCTGATAAGTCTTGACATATTCGCCTCAAGCACCCCTCGCCGTATCGTCGCAGGGAATTTGGAGGGGGGGGGGGGTATTTTTCCTTTTAGTTCCGCAGACTTGCCGAATATACTCGGCAGCCTGCTACCTTCGGTTATCGGCGTGGGGCTTGTAGTTTGGAGAGCACATTGCTTGAACTCCCTACTGTTTGTGGACCCACACGGGCTTCGGGGAACTGCACAAGACTCCACTTTACATCCCTAGACCAAAGGTATGACACGAGAGAGAGAGTTGTGACAAGAACATATGAATTCCAAATAAGGATAATAACGCCAGTTGGGTAGGCAAAACCTGATGTGTCGGGCATCTCAGTTGCACTGGTTGCCTACCCTCTAGTCGTCAGGCGCCTCATCTGGTTTAGCAGCTGGGAGTTACAGTGAATGCAGTCTTCCTGGATCGACTACTTTGAGAGAGAGAGAGAGAAAGAGAGAGAGAGAGAGAGAGAGAGAGAGAGAGAGAGAGAGAGAGAGAGAGAGAGAGAGAGAGAGAGAGAGAGAGAGAGAGAGAGAGAGAGCAGAGCCCGCTCCGCCCGCACCACGTGTTCTATGCTCGTGGCCTTGGAGGAGCGCATGACCATCCATCAATCCCTCGCGACATGAGCGGCACGGCACAGCGGGGCGGCCCGAGCCCCTGTGTCCCCTGACCTGACCTCACCGTGCAGCGCAGCGCACTCAGCCGCTCGCTCTCCAGCTATGCGCTGCGCGTGGTGCGTTTGCCGCGGCGCTGACTTTTATTTTTAGTTTTACCTCCGCGCTGTCCGTGTTTCCATAGCGATTCCAATTTTTTTTTACCCGCCGCGCCAACCTTTCTGTCCGTTCCATTTTTGTCGTGGCCTCGGCTCCACCCCCGCGCCCCGCTCCGCCCCGCCCCGCCCCGCCCCGCCCCGCCCCGCCCCGCCCCGCCCCGCCCCGCGCGCCCCGGCCGGCGCCGCTTTTATTCATACGCCGCGTCGCCTTCCATTGAGCTCTCTACCGCTGTTTTATTATTTTCTAATAAGTCCTCTGTTGTTGTCGGTGTTGTTTTTATTGTTTGTTTTCGGTTCTTGTGTTGCATCCCATTAGTTGCGTTACCTTTCCCATATAGTGGTGCGCGCTGCCGCCACGCCTCTCGTTTCCCTGCTCTCTGGGTTGTGGCCGTCCGTCTGTCCGTCTCTCCGTCTGTCCGACTGTCCGTCTGTCCGTCTGTCCGTCTGTCTGTCTCTCCGTCTGTCCGTCTGTCCGTCTGTCCGTCTGTCCGTCTGTCCGTCTCTCCGTATGTCCGTCTGTCCGTCTCTCGGCTCGCTCAGAAAGTCCGTCTCCCGTCGTGTCTGTCGCCTGCTATATTGCACCGCCTTAAACGAAGACGTCGCGCCCCGTCAAGGGCTCCATGCGATGCGGGCTGCTTTTCCTCTGAGAAGAATTCTGGAGAAAAGTTTTAAGCACGTCGCTAGAGTTGCACGACGATCTACTAATTTACGAAAATTTTTCAGCATAATTAGACCAATGAATTATTTTTTAATTTTTATATAAAGCTAGGCCTACCTACGTAGGCGAAGGCGCTTACGTGACGATATTTCATGTGGGCCAGCGCGGGACCAGGAGGGCGAGCGAGTGAGAAGAATGCAGGGTGCGGGATGTGAATGCAAATTGACATTCCCTTTGCTTGCTGATTGCTCGGGATTGCATGCTCGCAAACAAATCAGGGTGCCCCTAGTGGAACTCTACTCCTCCCCCTCTCCTCCCCCCTCCTCCTCCCACCCCTGGACAGCCACCCCGCGCGGCTGACACCCACCAGCGACCCCCGTGCTCCTGCTCAACCATATTTTTCTCTATTTTTTTTGCTTCTGCCGATTTTTCTTTTTTTTTTTTGTCCCTCTCCCTTTTTTCATGATTTTGTTAGAAGCAGCTGTGTGGGTCGGAACTGCCCTTGATGGCGGCGCTACCGCCGTGCTGCTGCAGCAATAACACGTTGAGGTGCGCGCGCGCGTGCGGCGAGCCAGGCTAGAGTGAAAGGGCTTATATGAGAAAAGTACAGTGTGACCCGGCTCAGGCGCAAAGCCGCGGACCGGACCGGCGAACAAAACCGACTCAGTCTGTCGGGGCCGAATGAAGTGCGTGTCTGTCTCTGTGTGTGCACTCACATAAAAGCCCGTTCTCTGGTGCAACAGCGTGCGCTTAGCTCAATCTCATATTTGTATTGATTGAACCAAGTGAAATAGCATTCTCTTGCACGCTGCGAGAACATTTCTAGTGCCAAGAACAGGCTTCGCGTGAGTGTGTGCGCGCGCGGACGAGGCGGGGCGTGGCGAGCAATGTTCGTCGGGAAGCGCCCTGCCCCGTCCCGCCCCGCCCCGCCCCGCCCCGCCCCGCCACGCCCGCAGAGCCGAGGGATGTGGCGGCGGGCCGCGCTGCTCAGCGCCCGCCTCGCCTGCCAGCTGTAGTAGCGGTTAGCCGCCTTCATTTGGCTGTAGCGTCGCTTGCAGACACCTCTCGCCCCGCCCCGCCCCGCCGCTGTCTGAGGGTGCGTTTAACTTGTCTCTGCAGGGGCGGGGGGCGGGTCTGGGGGAGAAGGGAGGTGGCGGGCGGAACAGACGGGGCGGGGCGGGGCGGGGCGGGGCGGGGCGCGCGGCAGGGAGTGAAGTGTGTAAAGCGAGGGCTGTTTACCTGGTATAATTAAGGTGGATCCACATCCCGGTGTGCCTAGCCTGGCTGTAGCCGCCGCCGCCGCCATCTCGACGGCGCGGTGCTCGCCGCGCTGCACTCACCGCCTGCCTGCCTGCCAACTCTCTTCTGTTCTCATCGCGTATTCCTTTGGCATTTTTCGTATATCTGCGTGGCCGTCTCTCGCTCACTTACCCTCGTAGGAAAAATTTAGTTAGTCATGCGGTCAAGCAAGTTTTGGGAACACTACTTGCAAAAGATGCAGAATGATGTGCTCTGAAATATTTTCCACACGAATTTTCTTGAAAAATTAACTTGGTTTAGGTAAATTTTTGCTAAGGATCGAAATTTTTCCCGATATCTGCCTAATCCGTAGCGAAGAAGTCGTTCGGAGGAGTTAATTTTAAATGAAAGTTCCCATGGGAAATATTGTAGAGCACGTGATCAGATATCCTCTTTTCTCGGTGGTCGTACTCGCTGCCATGACGCATACTGTACAAGCGTTGGGCTACCTGTTAAACTGCGTCGACAACACTGGTGATGGCGCCTATTCCTCCCCCACCCCTCTTCTTCTTCCCTTCTCGTCCCGCCACTTCCCCCTCCCGTCCTCGACCAACGTCCTTGGCCCAGTGCTGCGCCAGGGCCGGGGCCTCGCGGGCACGCGCCCAGCCATCACCCTTCTCCCCTCTCCTCCCCCTCCTCCCTCCTATGCGCTGCACCGTGGCGCTCCAGGAGGGGGGGAGGGCTGAGCCCAGCTGTGCAGCGCGCCCTGCGCCCCGCCCTGCGCCCCGCCCTGCGCCCCGCCCTGCGCCCCGCCCTGCGCCCCGCCCTGCGCCCCGCCCTTCAGCCCTCCCCCCCCTCCTGCGCCCTCTTACCACGAGGCTTGCACTCACCGCAGCCCTCGGCCGTGCGGCCCCCACCTCTCTCCTCCTCTCCCCTCTCTCCTTCTCTCCTTTCCTCCCTCTCTCCACACTCCATGACCTCTCACTCATTTTTTTCAGCCAGCTCATATTTCGTTCGATCCCTGCCCCATTGACTTCCAATCCCCCCGCGCCTTAGGAAGCCCGTGATCCCGCGCGTGCATTTATGCATGTTTCTCTCTGACTGCAGCGGGGCGTTGGGCCTCTGCATTACCACTGTCACTTAGCGTTACCCGATACGGTAGCAGGGGTAACCATAAACCCACCTGAGCAGCCGCTGCCTTGTACACACCAAGTAAATGTGTACTAAATATCGGTTTTCGATGACCACGTGAGGCAGCACACGCGAGGCACGATGGGGTCGCCGGGGGCTGGGGGGAGTTCGTGCCTCCTGACGGGTTTAAAAGTGGAGCGCCCTCCGATACACTTACATGGTCCTCTGACCCCTTGTTCCGTTTTTGATTGTACTCGGCTCGAAACAGAAAACAGTCCTCTTGGATTCTTAAACATGCGTGACGCAGGACGGCGAGTGCAATATAGACTCGCGGACACTGCGGATCGCGGCGCGGGTGATGCTCAGCGAGGACACTCGCGAAGTACCCCCGCGGGGACACCACGGAGTGACCCCGGAGCACCCCGCGGTCCTTGGCGGGGGTAGGCCAGGCGGTACTGTACCAGGCCAGCGCCGCGATGATGCGCCCTGCTCAATGGAATTTTCCTTACCGCCCGTCCGGTCCGGTGCGGCCCCAGCCCACCCTACCCCACCCCACCCCACCCCACCCCACCCCACCCCAGACTTCCTCCCTCACGGCGGACCGTTCCGTTCCACGTGATTAGACAATCGGGTCGTCAAGTCGTGTTCCATTCCACATGGCAAGGGCACAGTGCACCCCTGGTGCGGGGCGGGGCGGGGCGGGGCGCGCGCGCGCGGGGCCTCGCCAGGCGCGCTCCGTGGTGTGCATGCGCCCCCGCGACCCCCTCCTCCCACCCCGCCCCCCGCCCGCCGCGCCGCGTCCCCTCCCCGACGCCCTGCCGCACGTGCTGCCGGCGGGGGCGAGGGCAGGGCCGCGCCTGCCCGGGGGTGGGAGCGGCGCCTCCCCGCCGTAGCGTCCCGCCCCCTGCCGCCGCCGCGACGCCCGGCCCGCCCCGCCCCGGCCCGCCCCGCCCCCCCCCCGCCGGCGCCCTGCCCCTACTCTGCTCCCTCTTCCCTTTCCCTCGCCCTGCCCTGCCCACGCCGGCAGCCCCTGGCAGCGCGGCCCGCCCCGCCCCGCCCCGCCCCGCCCCGCCGGGCCTCTCTCAGCTCCGCTCCGCTCCGCGCCAGTCGTCGCTCGCTCGGCTCCGGCAACAGTCGCCCTGCCCTGCCCTGCCCGGCCCGGCCCGGCCCAGTCCTCCACTCACTCTCTCCACCCTGTGCAGCAGAGCCACAGCGCACTGCCGAGCAGCGCCAGCGGCAGCGCAGCGCAGCGCAACGCCTCGCAGCGCAGCGCCCGCCCCGGCCCGGTGTGTCCGAACCGATACCTAGCAGAGCGCAGCGCCGACCCGCCCTACCCGACCAGCCCCGCGGAGCCACGCGTTACTCCTAAACCAACCTCCGCTCCTGTTTCTCTCTCTCTCTCGCTCTTTATTCCTCTGCCTTCATCTATCTTTCTGTGTCTCCATTCATCTTCGCCCCTCTATCTTTCTCTTTCACTCTTAACTTAGCACCCTTCACCTGCCGCGCGCGGTACTGCCGTCACGTGACGGACTGTGACGTGCCACGTGGGTCACGCGGCGCGAACCTCTCTGTCTCTCTCTCTCTTTGTCTCTCTTTCTCTCATGTATCTCGTGTCTACAGTTTGTAGGATAGAATAGGATAGTGCCCTTAGTCGTAATTGTGTGTCTCTCTGTGTGTGATTTAACGTTACAGACATTGTCCCCCATATACTGTACATCTTTTTTCAATCGCTCTCCTAGCTCGTAATATACCCATATCGTCTCTTTTCCTTTCGTTCTGTCAATATCTCTTGGCGCCCCCGCGCTCGCGCCCATGTAAATAGCTAGTCGGCCAGGTAGTGTCTGTGCCTCCCGCCCGCCTCGTCTCCCTGACCCCGCTGAAGAGGACCCCGCCGCCCTGTCGCCGTACCGCGCCGCCTGGAGGCCCCCCGGCAGCCCGGCGGGCACCTCGGCCTCCCCCGGCCTCAGCCCCGGCCCCGGCCCCGGCCCCGGCCTCGACACCGGCGTCGGCACCGGCCCAGGCGCCGCCGCGGCCCAGGCGGCCCCGGCCCCGGCCTCAGGCGCCACGGGCGCAGACCTGGCGAGCGTCCGGCCCGACCCGCAGGCCGACCGATGTAGAGCGTACGAGCGCCTTAACCTTTTCCTCTGGAGGCCAGGTGAGTCAGTCTTCGTGTCGGTCAAACTTACCTTACGTTCAGTATCCATGTCATGTCGTTGATTATCTCAAGTTACGACCTTGTCGTTTACCTGACGTGCGTTCCATACACCGTACGCCCCGCCGGGCCGAGCTGAGCGCCCGTCTGTGTGTGTATGTGTGTGTGTGGCAGAGTGGCTGGATAAAAAGGGAAGAGGGCACGCGTGCGTTAAGTCTCCTTCGCCGGCAGCGGGCGTCGAACCCGCGTCCCGCCGCCACACGTAACGACCTGACCTGAGTGGCATGTGTGGGGCCGCGCCGTGACAAGTGCGAGCGACGCGTGTTGCGTTCGAGTCCCGCAGCCTGCCGAGTGATTTATCCGCCTGCTTTGTAAACTATTTTTTTGTTTTTGTTTAACAAAAGTGCGGCTCCGCTCCCTCGTTTCTTTTCCTTGCCCAGCCACGCCACACCGGCCCGGCGGTAGTGTTCGTCACAATGTCATACAATTTCTACCCCACTTTCTTGTTTCTGTCTGTACCCCGCCTTGAAAAAAAAAACGCCAAGTTGTCACCACGTCCGTCTGATTTTTATTTTATTTTTTTAAACAAACCCGCCTTTTTTATTTCACCATCATCATGTCCCAACCGAACGGCGAACAGTTTCGAAACAAAAGCGAGCACCGTCGAGTGGAGTCCCAGCCGCGCCGCCGAGCAGCCGGTTCCACGGTAGTCTTTTATGAGTGCTCGAGACAAAAACGGGGAAATGGCATCACGGTAATTCCATTACTTGATGGCTGGCGGTGCAGTGCAGTGCCTGTGGCCGGGGCGGGCCGGGGCCGTGCAGGGCGGCGCGCAGGGAGCCTTGCGCCCTCGAGCGGATAGCATGGCGCCCTGCCGCCCAGTGCAGTGCAGCGCGGCCCACGCCTTAGGATTCATTGCAGCCAGCCATTTATTTTCATTATTTTGCCCTGGTACCGGTGCTCCAGATTAAAATAAAGTCAACCGTTGTAAAATAAATCTATAAAGTTCGCGAGATTTTCGTACGCTTTTATTATTATATTATATTTGTATAACGTCTGCGCGTGTTGATAATTTTTTAAGACGCGACCACGTTGCCTCTTTTTTAAAAATAATTCTGGTGAAAAAAATATGCACATACGCGTTAGCTAGAGAAAGAGAAGAGTATCGTCTGCGAGTACAGCTTGCGCCGTGTCGGGCAGTGATGAAATTATTGAGAGCGCTCCGAGGGGAGGCGAGCGATCAGACAATTATTAATGGCTCCTCTAAATACATCACCGCCTTATTCACGTCTTCCGCACGCCAATCATCGTGCATCATGCCGAAGCCAATTTGCCGATAGGGCGTCGTCTGCTATCGCCCGTTCCGCCGCGCCCCGCCATATCCCCGCGCCCCGCCACACCCCGCCACGCCCCGCCACGCCACGCCCCGCCACGCCCCACCACGATGACCGGCGGGACCGGACAGGACTGTGCGAATCACCCAGTTAGCGGTGCGCCGACCTATCCTAACCTAAACTAACGGCGAAATGGTGTGTGTGCGGGGCGGGGCGGGGCGGGGCGGGATGGAGCAGCAAGTGGTTGTCGAGGGGGCTGGCGCCTCGGCTGGCGCCGCGCCCGGCCCGGACCCTCCCCGGCCCGCCCCGCGCCGCCCCGCCGGACCACCTGCGCCACGCAGCCCCACCGCACCTGTCTTTGCTTGGAGAACCGCACTCGTACCGCCTCGCCCCACCCCGCCCCACCCCGCCCCACCACCCCGCCCTTCACGCTCTCCAGAGACCCCACCTGCTCCGCCACAGCCCCGTCGGACCCAATCCGTCCCGATCCCCCCGAATCCGTTGGGGCCCATCGACTTCTATTCTGTGCCGCCGCGGTCCTTCGGCGTGGCCCGTCAGTCGGGCTCCGGGCTCCAGGCTCCGGCCTCCGGGCTCCAGGCTCAGGGCTCAGGGCTCCAGGCTCCAGGCATCGGGCTCAGGGCTCAGCGTTACAGGCTCCAGCCTTCAGGCTCAGGGCTCAGCGCTCCAGGCTCAGGGCTCAGCGCTCCAGGCTCCGGGCTCAGAGCTCCGGGCTCCGGGATCCAGCCGGGCGACCGCGGAAGGACCGGGGACGACGTGAACCGTGAGGCTGGTGCTGTCCCTCCCAGGTCCCTCCCAGGTCCCTCCCCCCTCCACCACCACGCGCCAAATCGGACTGGCGAATCAGGGGCGAGCAGGGCGTGGCGGGGCGGGGCGGGGCGGCTCTCCTGTAGTTTGCGAAGCTTTTTTTGGTGCTGGACTGCCACCGACGCTGTTCGGTCGGACGGCCAGAGAGAGAGAGAGAGACGAAGAGAGAGAGAGATGAGGGAACAAGAGAGCGAGAGAGGGAAGGAGACGGACAGAGCTAGGAAGCGGAGCGAGAAACACGTGGAACGCAGAGGTGTAGAGCGCGTGATGGCGCACTTCAAAGGCCGTGGCGAGGTCGTGTGCGACAAACTAAGTGGGAATCAAATAAATTCCGTATTGCATTGGACTTTTGGGGCCTCACACACTACTTTACTGGTCTACATCAAACCACGAATCTGCGCTTCCTCTGTGTAGTGATGGTTTTCATGACGCTGTCGTTAAAAGTATTTACCAGAGTCTGCCTTTCTGAAGTGTACCCGCGAAGCTGAACCGTGACGCGGTAACAGGGCGGTGACGGGTGGAGTGAGTGGGGTGGGGTAGGGCGGGGTAGGGTGGGGCGCGGCGCGGCCCTCGGCACGTGGCAGAGTGCTGGCAGGAAGTTGCGGGGAGCCGCCTGGCCCGGCGCGCCCCACACCCTGCACCCCGCCCCACTCCCGCCCCGCCCCCGCCCCGCCCCCCCGCCCCGCCGCCCCTCCGGGCGCCGCCCGGCCCGGCCCGGCCGCCCCACTCCAGTCTACTCCGGATACGGAACAGCTCGGCTGCCGCCGTGCAGTGCAACGCTGCTCCAGTCTCCTGCCATCCCGAACGCTCTCAATCACCGCCATCTGAGTCTCTCTCACACGTCCTCCGCCGCGCTGAAATGAATTTTAAATCCTATCTTAGGGACCATGTCGGAAACGAAAATTTAGAAAGGGCTTGGGAGGGAAAGTATTCGAGATCGAGATTGAGTATGGAGACGGAGGCTGCGGGGAATGATATGGTCAATGTCAATATGCTATTAAGGCAATGAATTTGATTCTACCTACAGACTCCACATGGGGTGTTTCCTGTAGCAAGCGCGTACATCCTATTTTTCCCCCGTCCCAGCGCTCAACTCCCTGTTCTCCTTCATATCCTATACTCTATGTCCTATATGCGCCCCGCGCTGCACTCATCCTGCAAGCTCTTGGTCTCGTCGCCGAGGCCGCACGGGCCCAGGGGCCCAGCCCAGCCCGGGCCGAGCCGAGCGCACCCGAGCCGCGCCGAGGCCTAGCCCACCGCAGCTAGCGCAGGGAGGCGTGTTTGGCGCCCGCCCCGCTGCCATGGCAACGGCCAGGCTCGAGCTGGCCGGGGTGGGGGTGGGGGCGGGGGCGGAGCGGTTGCTGGGCCTGCTCCACCACCCCCGCACCCCCCGTTCCGTCCGCCCTGTGCAAGGGCCTAGCTGCACATGCACGGTCTGACCTTGGCCAGATGCAGGGCGCGGCGGGGCGGGGCGGGGCGCCGCGCCGGCGCCCAAAATGTAGGTCATCCCGTCTGGATGCTGCGGCCGGGGCGTCGGGGCGGCGGGGGAGGAGATGGGGAGGAAGGGCGGCGGGAGCCACTGGAGCGGCCATTGGGACGGGCGGGGAGCCATCGGGCAGGCACCGGCAGGAGCCACTGGGCAGCCACCGTGCGGGCCGCGCCGCGCCGCAAGGGCTGTGGCTCGTTGCCGCCCCGCCCCGCCCCGCCCCGCCCCGCCTCGCCTCGCCTCGCGCACCGCTATTGACGTGGTACAGCATTACTGATGGAGGGGGCTGTGCCCTACCCCGCCCCGCCCCGCCCCGCCCCGCCCTGGGCTGCCGACCGACAGGATAGGCGGATTGGAGGAGGGCGGCAGGGAGTGCACGGGGGGAACTCTAACTCTATGAAAGACTGGGAACTTTAATCTGTACGGACGTTGAATCACGGTAAAAACCACGTCGCTTGGTTTTCAAGACGTATTGGAAAAACCAAGACGCTGCAATGCATTTTCTCCTTAAGAAACCCGTGGCGTCTTGAAAAACAAGACGCAGTTTTTCCCGTGATTATGACAGGCTCAGTATGAATTAGAATCTTGAAATGCTTTTTGTTGCGGCAGTGCATGTGTGGAGGGCCGCACATCGAGATAAATTCTATGGTCAATGTGTGCTCTGTCCCCAAAGCGTAGGCCAGCAGGCCTCTTCCGACTTGTTGTTTGCAAAAAGTATCCCCCGTATTGTGCAAACAAGTGCCTCTCTAATAACTCGGCGTCGTCTAATGTCACCGGGAAAGGATTGAAGTGCTGCTTGCGAATTTTTTCCCCTTGGACAAGCTGATCAATCAATCTGAAAAGAGAAGAAAAGAGAGAAAAGCGGGATGAGAGAAGTTCTACTTTATTTAATTCTAGTACCATCCCGGAGTGTCTGGCTGGCGCCTCAGTCGTCTCTTTGACAAAAGGACTTTCTTGTTAAAATCCTTGTGATAAGGGCATTTCCCGAAAAAAAGAAAAATACGGAAGTGAGGGGCCAATTCCTTTTTCAGACAGGAGCCAATTCCATTTTAAAACTCATATTTTTCGAGAACCCATTCCCATGAGGAGGTATCCCCCGCCTCACGGCGAGGTATCCATCATCCAGCTAAACTTTACCTTCTGTCCCGTCTCGTACCGTCTGCTTTCAGACTCGTCGTGGAAAAGTTTGTTCCTTTATTCGGAACATTAAGCGCTCTCTCTCTCTCCCCTCTCTCTTTCGCTCTCTCTTTCCTTTTTGGTTGCCAGTGCATCTCTGTCTCCCTTTACGCTTCCAAGCCCCCTCATTCTGCTACTGTTTTCCGCCCTCTACTCTCTCTCTCTCTCTCTCTCTCTCTCACTCTCTCTCTCTCTCTCTCTCTCTCTCTCTCTCTCTCTCCCTCTCTCTCTCTCTCTCTCTCTCTCTCTCTCTCTCTCTCTCTCTCTCTCTCTCTCCCTCTCCCTGCTGTTCTGAGGCTTACGGTGAAGTTCACTGTATGTTTTAAGGTTCGAGATATACGAGGTTTTTTCTTCCTTTTCCGCCATAGTTTAGTATAGGAAATTCTCCGCTGAAATTTACTGTGAATAGGTGCTGTAAATTTAAATCGCGGTAACTCTCGGAGGATTTGAGTGTACAAGCTCTTGCCACTGCGGCGGGATGAGGCGAAACCGGGTGGGAAGGAGCGCTGGAAACAGTCAGAGGAGAGTGTTCCGGGTGCGAGGGAGGCGGCGGCGCGGCGACCGAGGAAATGTATAACCAAAGGCCGGCCACACCCCGTCCTGCAGGGGACCTCTGGGCCCTGGCGGCGGCTGGGAGCAGAGTGGAGTGGAGGGAGGGGTTGGGTGCGAAGGCGAGAGAGACAGAAGGGGAGGGCAAGCCAGGCCAGGGCAGGCCAGGGGACCTGTTGCCGCCCCGCCCCGCCCCGCCCCGCCCCGCCGCGCCACTGTTCCAGCCCCTGCTCGCTCGCCAGGCTCGCGCCATATATATCTTGCTTGTCCGTCGTCTGCTCCATATCTGTCTGATCAATAAGCCGCGGGAACAGCCCCGGGCACCATGCGTGCCTCGCAAAGTGTGCTGGGCGTGTGTGTGTGTGTGCGGGGGTGAGGAGTGAGTGCGCGCGTGTGTGTGCCGTCTCGTCTGGGCTGCGCCGGTCAGAACATTGCACGTCCACACTTTTATACGTTCACTCGCAGACTCGAACAAGTAATGATTCCATAGGAAGCTGAAGGGAGAAGTGAAACTCAAACACTTGTGTTTTCATTGTACATAATTGCCCACCGAAAGAGCTCGTCTTGATCGACCGAAAATTAACGAACACTACATATTCTGCACTGCGACCCCGCTGGTTTCCACCGCTCACCCACCCAGACACACACATTCTCTCTCTCTCTCGCTCGCTCTCTCTCTCTCTCTCTCTCTCTCTCTCTCTCTCTCTCTCTCTCTCTCTCTCTCTCTCTCTCTCGCTCTCTCTCTCTCTCTCTCTCTCTCTCTCTCTCTCTCTCTCTCTCTCTCTCTCTCTCTCTCTCTCTCTCTCTTTCGCTCCCGCTCTCTCGCTCGCTTTCTCTTTCTCGCACCGATTCGCACTGACTGTGATCAGGCCGATGAGGGCCGCGCGTCGCGTGGTATTTCCATATAGAGTGATCCCCTAGCCCGCCGCGCCACGCCACGCCGCGCCACGCCGCTGCACGTCCCTCGACGCCACGTCAAGAATTATTATTCAAATGAATGAGCGCCGCCCTGCTCCGAGATTAACCCTGGGGCGGGGCGGGGCGGGTGTACCTGTGTGCATTTACACGTGGCCCTCCATTTCCTTCCCCCCCCCCCTCCCTCCCCCGTCCCTCTCCCTTTTTCCTCCTATCTGGCCTGGCCCTTCCCTCCCGCTCGCGCACACTCAAAGTCGTCGTCGTTTACCTTTTCCGCATGATTGCAGCGCGCAGTCGACTGTGTGGTGCAGGCCAGGCCTCGCCACGCGCCGCCGCCCTCGGGCCCCGCCCCCCCCCGCCCCGCCCTGCCCCGCCCCGCCCCGCCCCGCCCCGCCCCGCCCCGCCCCGCCACGTCGCCACTATACCGCACGCCGCCGCCCTCAGGCTCCGCCCTGCCCCGCCCCGCCCCGCCTCGTGAGTTCCAGCGCTGTCGCGCCATGCTTTGCATAACCGTAAGGTCAATGAGGCTAAAAATGCAGCGAGCAGGAAAAACATTTTCGGCACACACACACACATTCACGAGCACTTTGCCCCCCTCCCACACACACACACACGCACATCAACCCCTATCCACCCGCGAGTCCCATCCCATTATTTTCATTTCCCGCGGGGCGACGTATTATTGGGGTTGAAAACAAAAGAAAACACGGTGCATGTTTGGATTCCGATCCATGTTAAGTTCACTTACCCTGGCAGATAGCGGCTTATAGCGTGAGGGCTGTGATCGGATAAGGCGCGGGCCGTGCAGTGAGCGCCGCAGGGCGGGGTGGGGCGGGGCGGGGCGGGGCGGGGCGGGGCGGCGGCCGGCTAGGGCCGACAAGTAACATGGCAATGCAATGCAATGCAATAGGCAGGGGAGTGCGGGGCAGGCGCGCGGCGCGGGACATGCCGGGGTGACTGAAAGGTTCAACCTCAAAAACACGACACGGTGCGGGGCGGGGCGGGGCGGGGCGGGCTGAACAGACACCTCGTTGCGATAACGACACAACGAACGTCAGGGCGCATTTGTCGTCCCGCCCGGCCCGGCCCGGCCCGGCCCGGCCTCGCTCCGCACCGCACCGTCCACTCTTCCCCCCGCCCCGCCCTGTCCATGCGCTTCAACAACATGCGAGGCCCCTACCCCTACCCCCCCCCCCCCCAAAAAAAAAGAAAAAATAATCGACGTTGCAATGGTCTCCCTGTGGGCCCAGCGTGAGGTGCGCGGGTGGGCGCCGGCGGCCCTGCCCTGCCCTGCCCTGCCGGCCCGGCTGGCTGGGCTGTCGGGCGCCTGATGGCGGTTTTCGATTGCGCCGAACTACAATTGATGGACGGACGGACCACGCGGCGCGGCCCGGGCCGAGTCTCTCTCCGCAATCCGGCTGTGATCAGACATGTCGGCATCACGCGTCGCGCGGCGCGGCGGGGCGCGGCGGGGCGCGGCGGGGCGCGGCGGGGCGCGGCGGGGCGGGCCTCACCCCGGGGTAAAGCAATACCGCTCGTCCTCAGCCCGGCCGTGCGGCAGGCGCGGCGCGGCGCGGCGCGCCCGACCATCAGGGGATAGGCCACCCGGCGCACTCGGCTGAACCTCGCCGAGCGGGTATTGCCTACCCCGACGGGGGCGCCCGACCATGCTGGGATAGGCAGCCCGGCGCACTCGCCGGACGGGTATTGCCTACCCCGACGGAGGCTCAGGCGCGCGCCGCGGCGCCTGGGAAGGAATGCAGCCGGGGCTGGCTGGCTGTGTGTGTGGGGGGGAGGGAGGAGGGGGGGGAATGCGCCACGACGGGCGTGCTCAAGCGAACAGGAAAACTAAACGGGGAACCAAGACATGTAATTTTGTTGTGCCGGGACTTGGCTGCAGGTCGTATAATATGGATGCATGCGATGGCGCCGGGCTATGGCACGAGGCCTCTTATGAATATCGAAGCTCCCAGGCCTCGTGTCTGCTGGCCCGTCCCTCCCTCCCTCTCCCTCCCTCTCCCTCCCTCTCTCGCCCACTCTCCGTGACAACACACATATTCATTACGACAAACTCTAGACCCTCCCCCCCCAAAAAAAACGAGAAAAAAACACCCAAACGAAATTTGAAATTGTGAGTGTGTGTGTGGTTTCTGCAGCCTTCGCACTACGGCCCTTGATGTGCCGTGCGCCACCACCACCCCACCCGACTCCGGGAACTTCGGCTCCCCATCCACTTACCACACTACTTGCCGTCCTCCACTTCCCAAGCCCGGCTAATGTAAATGGACGCAAACTCGAGCCAATAAGCGCTGCCCTGCCCCCGGTTCAGGACGAAGGACCGCTGCTGTTTGGTCTGATATCCTCTTTTCAGCGCGTGTGCCGTGCCGTGCCGAGGGGCCTAACTACATGGCGCCGGGTGGCATGACTCCGCCCCGCCCCGCCCCGCCCCGCCCCGCCCCGCCCCGCCTCGCCCCGCTTGGTTTGTCTTCGATATGTATTTTTAAGTCATGAGCGGAGCGTCTGCTGCAGACACTCAGCCCTATGGCTATCGACCAAGAGTGACGGGCGGACGTTGCTGGCCCCGCCCCGCCCCGCCCCGCCCCGCCACGCCACGCCACGCCACGCCCGCCCTGCAGGACAGGTCGATCAAGGTGCAGGCAGGCAGACAGGAAGGAAACCTGCGGGCCTGGCAGAGAACGTGGGGCGGGGCGGGGCAGAGTGGGGCGGGGCGGGCTGGAGAGGACTGTGGTGGCTGCTGCAACTCGATCACTCTGACGGCCTCAGCCTCACCCTCCTCCCTCTCAGACCCAGCAGATTCCCTTCCCCCTCCACTCTCTCTCTCTCTCTCTCTCTCTCTCTCTCTCTCTCTCTCTCTCTCTCTCTCTCTCTCTCTCTCTCTCTCTCTCTCTCTCTCTCTCTCTCTCTCCTGCTGCCCTCCCTCTCACTCGTAAAAACACCCACTCGGGGCGGGTTTGGAGATGCGCCGGCTACGCCGAGTTCCGACAGGTTCTAGAGCGGCTAGAAGTTTGTTCTTGGAGCTCTACTCTGCCCCGCCCCACTCGGCCACCCCCTGCCTTCACTCCTTTTCCGCTCCTATCCATCTGGCTGCTACCTTTTCCTCTTGCACTCTTCGGTTTGCCTTTCCCTTTACCGCTCTGGTGGGCGTGAAACTAGTCAGTTGCAACATTTTTTCGTCCATACCTTAATTTAATATAACATCAGCATCAATGCGCAAAAGACTATTTAACATAAATATTTTCGTTTTGTTATGCTGATTACCAATTAGAGCTGATCCCCCCAATAGCATTTCTCTTGAAAGTGCCGACCCTTTTCATGATTGGGGCCGATATCTGTCAGCTGGCTCCTCGCCAGTCCCCACCGCCACAACCTCAACTAGACTCACATTACAAGAGCCCGAACGCCGTGGGCGAGGACGAGTCTGATCCATGGCGTGTAAGAGAGAGAGAGAGAGAGAGAGAGAGAGAGAGAGAGAGAGAGAGAGAGAGAGAGAGAGAGAGAGTCAGTCAGAGGGGGATAAGGAGCACATGGGGTGGTGTGCGGGATTTTTTATTAGACGGGCTCCGCATACAAGTCCGGTTAATTGCACGCTGTTCAAATAACTAATAAAATAAAATTAAAAATCTGGTCTAATGCGCAATGCACAGCCCACTGGTCCGCCGCCGGCTGGGCGCCCGCAGGGCGTAACGGGTGCTCCGGGGGCGGCGCGGGGGCGGCGCGGGGGCGGCGGGGGCGGCGCGGGGGCGGCGCGGGGGCGGCGCGGAGCAGGTCAGAGCACCGGCGGCGGCGGCGGCGGGCGCCCCTCTTTTGAGCAGGCAATAATAGTAATAAATATCACGACGGCATCGCAATTTATTTTGCGTTGTGGCCGCGGAGCCGAGCCGAGCCGGGAGGGAATGTCGCAGGCGGGGCGGGGCGGGGCGGGGCGGGGCGGGGCGGGGCGGGGCGGGGCAGGGCGGGGCGCGGCGGGGCGGGGCGGAGCTACTCCCTTTTCATTTTCTTCTCTTCCTGCGGCGCGGGGGCCGAGGTGGCAAATAAAGGAAAAAGCGGAAAAAGCGAAGATGAAGGAGGAGGAGGAGGAGGAGGAGGAGGAGGAGGGGGAGGAGGAGGAGGAGGAGGAGGAGGAGGAGGAGGGAGGGGGGGATGACGGACGAAAAAGAAGTGGAAAAAGAGGGAAGGTAAAGATCGGCCGGCGCGCACGCTGCGCGGCGTCTCGGACGATCGATTTTGTCCGCCGGCTGTTGGGCGGAAGCAGCGCGAGTAAACAGTAAACAGGCGGCAGCAGCCACCCGCCCCGCCCCGCCCCGCCCCGCCCCGCCCCGCCCCGCCCCGCCCCGCCCCGCCCCGGCGGTGGTAATTCTGACTGGGTCCGGCGCAGAGCCGCTGGGCCGCGGGACCGACTATGCGTCGCGTCCTAGGCGGCCTCCCCGCGATGACGTAAGCGACCTCCTCGAGGCCTCCCCGCGGTCGAATGCGAACCAACCATACAGACAATACCCGGACGGCACGGCGTGGCGTTCTCAGAGACGCCAGTTTGAAAGGGCAGGACACCTGTTTCACGCTGCGGCTAGGACGCTTTCTTTGCCGCAGCAGAACTGCTCCGAACCTTGCTAATGGCGGCACGGAACGACTCGACTAGCTTCTCCGCAATAAAGCTCTAATTTGCCTGCTCGACCGGTCACTGCGAGAGGTAGCGGGAGAAACGCGGCCCTCTGTGCCCTTGCAGGAAACAGCAATAAGTTTCATTCTGAGAACGGTTTACTGAGTGTGCTGCTGTCCTACACTGCTCACGAACGTGGCCTTATCGCATTTATATCAACATTTACTTCTTGTTTCTTCTTGACATTTTATCATCTCTTTACTAAAGTAGTGCGACGCTACTGCGACTGGTTGTTGTGGTCGCGACCACACCCGCAGCCTACATGAGCGCGGCCCGGCCCGGCCCGGACCTCCGGGCGCCTGTGTCATGTGCGGAATGTTATTGCCGCCTGTGGCCCAGCGCTGTAATGAAAAGCGCTTTGTAGGGGGGGGCGGGGCGGGGCGGGGCGGGTGGATTGGGCTGATAATGAGCTGATCGCCGCGTCGCCAGGTCGTGCGGTACAACCTAATGGTATTCTGATTGCATTGGCCCAGCGCGCTGCGCTGCTACTGACCGCATACTCTCTTTTCTCTTTCCCCACTCTTCGCGTTCATCCCCGTGTTTCTCTTCCTCCGTCTTCTCCCCCTCTATTTTTCCCCTTCTCTCTTTCACCCTTCCAAGCATGGCTGTCTTGTCTAAATACCGAATATTTTTCTCCTTGCGATGGTGCCGTCAGTCCTACGTCTCCTATACTGTATTCCCCTGTCTCCCCACACCCGTGTTGGCACCTCTGCGTTCAGCCGCCTGCCCCGCCCCGCCAGCATGCTGCACAGGTGTGCGGTGCGGTGTGCACGCCTGATCCACCCACCCCCCCCCCCCCCCCCCCCCCGTAAGCCTCTCACACGCACCATCACTTTCCGTGCCGCGCCCCACCGCAACGCTGACTTTACACGTCGTTTACCGACGCACTCAGTTTTCACGCATCACGTTTTCCCCCTGATTTTTTTTCTGTCCCCCCACCCCTTTTCTCTCTATCTCTCCCGCTTTCTCTCGCTCTCTCTCGCTCTCTCTCGCTCTCTCCCTCGCTATCTCTCGCTCTCTCTCACCATGGCCCCGCCGCAGGGCGTTATAGCCGCGCGAGAGCGGATTTCAATTTGTTTCTGCTAGCGCCGCCGCCGCCGCCCACATGGCGTGCGCCATGCCGGAAGAGAAAGAAGAAGTAAACGCTGGACAACCAGACACAGAAAGGGAGAGAGAGAAGGGGGGGAGGGGGGTTCGGTCTGATGGCTCATTTAGAGTTTACCACGCCACGCCACGCCCATTATAACACTCGCCAACAGCAGTAGAACACACGCTAGGGCTATAGAGGTGGTGGTTAGCCCCCGCGTCGTGTCGCGTGGCGTGGCGGGGCGTGGCGGGGCGTGGCGGGGCGTGGCGGGGCGGAGCGTCAGGCACAGCAGAAGGACTCCCCTCCTCCCCGCTCCGCCCCGCCCTGTTTACCCCCGCGGCCTGGGCTGGACCGGACGACGGGATGTGGTTACTAATCAAACCTCTGGCTGCAGCGGTAGGAGTCTCCACACCCCCTCCCTCCCCCCTCCCCCGCACAGCGCACAGAGATTCATTCGGTGGAGGGGGTGGGGGTGGGGGGAGGCAGAGACATGCACGGGATTGCGCGCCGCATGTAAATTGACTCAGGCCCTCGGCACGGTTATGTTGATGGACCCCTGCCGATGTAATTTCACACCCTCCGTCCGTCCCTGCCCCCGCCCCGTCCCGTCCCACCCCGCCCCGCCCCGTCCCCACTCCTGTCTCGCCTGCTCTCACCCCTTACCCCCGCGCCCGCCGCCGGTCGCACAGTGCTCATTCTCTCGCCTCTCTCTCTCTCTCTCTCTCTCTCTCTCTCTCTCTCTCTCTCTCTCTCTCTCTCTCTCTCTCTCTCTCTCTCTCTCCCTCCCTCTCCCTCTCTCCCCCTCTCTCTCCCTCTCACTCTCTCTGACCAGTGAAAGGACCAAATGAGGAGCGAGTGGGAGTAAGCAGGATCACTGCAAATATTCGAATCCAGATTCTCGCCCGAAAAGGGAAAGGACACTTTTCCTTGCTTATTTAGCGTGAGAATTTTAAACCTCACTCTATTTGAGCGAGATATTTTTTAGCCTCGCTCTATATGAGTAAGGATTTCTTAGCCTCACTTTATTTAAGCAAGAATTCTCACTTTATTCGGGCGAGATCACAAAATTCTTTCTCAAATAGAGTGAGGAAAAAAATTCTCACTCTCTAGAGAGCAAGAAAATTGCCCTCAAATTCTCGCCCGTATAGGAGCGAGAATCAGGATTCGTTCATTTTCAGTGATGGGGTAGGGGAGGGGCAGTAAAATTATTACAGCGAACGCAGACACAGACACACTGAGAGACGGGAGCGCAGCAATGGCTACAAAACTTGGCGGGTCGGGTCGGGTCGGGGCCGCAGGAAAGAATACCCTCGCGCTCGCTGTACTGCTGGGGAGTTGCCTTGGACTTTTGGCCCCGCCCCGCCCCGCCCCGCCCCGCCCCGCCCCGCCCCGCCCCGCCCCGGCCACGCCACGCCTCGCCACGCCATGCCGTGCCACTTCGTCTTGGCCTTTGATCGTGCCCTGGTACTATTGCCTCACGCAGGCAGGCGCAGGCCCGGGACTCCGCCCCACGGGGTGCGGAGCACAGTCAGGAGAAACCACCGCGAGATACAGTACTTCGTATATGCCTGCACAACGTGGAAACGCAAAAAGGTGCCCTAACCTCTTACGACGGTGCTTTCAAAAAACAAATCCCTTCAGATTTCGCAGCGTTTCAGATGGTGTATTGTGCCTGTAAAATACACGACGATTTTCGTGAGAGATTTTGTTATTAGCATTTAAAGTGCATGGCGGGTAAGGTGGTGCAGCGCATCGGCAACAAGCAGGGGGCGATGCAGCTGGTGCTGCTACAGGTGTAGGAGAGCGTGTGTTTGCCCGCCTCGCCTCGCCTGGCCTGCCCCGCCCCGCCCCGCCCCGCCCCGCCCCGCCCCGCCCCGCCCCGCGCCTGTGCGTTATTTGCCCGCACTTGATTGCTGCTGAACGGACAGAACAGAATGCGCTCCCCCGTGACAATATGGACTGATGTCTTTGTTTGAGCGGCCGCCCCGCCCGGCCCCGCCCCACCTTGTCGCACATTACGGATATGGGGCACAGGGGCGCATGTCAGCCCGGGGAGTAATATCGCCCCCGTCAGCCCTGACCGAGCCTGGTCGGTGCGGCTCGGACGCGGACCGGACCGGGGGGCTCTGTTTAGAGGATCGGTCGTTGCGGATTTGTGTGTGCACTCACTCACGCATGTGTGCGAGAGAGATAGATAGAGATAGAGAGGCGGTATTATAGACACTTGAGGGCGGGGCGGGGGAGAGTATGCTAGGCTAGGCGATGTCAGTGTGACGTGGAAGTGTGAGGTGAGGGGGCGGTGAGCGGTGCATTCCTCCGCCCGCGGCCGCGGCGCTTTGGATAAAATTCTTTCTCCCCGTTAGGAAAACTTTCTCACCACCCTCCTGCCTCATCCTGCCCTTTCTCTCCCTGCCTCCCTTTCTCCCTCCCACCTCACCTGGTTTCCTCTATCGCTGCCTCTTCCTCAACTCTCTTCCTCGTTCTCTGATTCCCTTTTTCTCGCCGTCATTTCCAATCCCTTTCTTCCTATCAGCGCGTCATCACATCCCTTGCCTGCCTTACTTTCTTCTCCCCTCCCCACTCCTCCCCTCCATAGCCAGCCGTAGGACCTTTCTGTCGGTATGTGCGTCAATATAAGATCATGTCAACAGGGGGAGATGGAAGAAAATAAGTGGGGAGGGGAGGGCAGGGCAGGGCTGCGGCGCGTCGCCCTGTTTACGCCCTCAGAAGCGCGGCCGCGCCTCCGGGGTTGCTGACTTATACATTTCACTTCATTTTAGGGACTCGGGCCAATCGGGGCGAAAATGGACGAAAACACGGAGCCAGAAGACGCTCAGTTGGGACGAACGACGCACTTCTCCCCTCCGCCCCTCACCCCACCCCCCGCTCTCTCTCTCTCTCCCCGCGCGGAAGGATCAGTAGTTTAGAGTGCACATCAAAAATGTGGCCAGAGGGCACTTCAAAGTGTAGGACAACAATAGGCGTACAGCACACTAACTACTAGAAAAATATTTCCCATTTTGCATTAAAGTGTAAAGTTTGAACAATACATCATGCGTAGTTAAAGTGCAGATAAACCTATGTAGTTAATATACAGTTAAAATGCAGTTATCTGCAGTTTAACTGTTTCTAACTGCACATAAACTGTCAAAAAAGTAGTAGTTTTTTCGGACCTTTTACAGTTTAACTGCAGTCTTGGGGCAGTTCGCCGAGTTTAACTGCAGTCCTGACAAGTTGGATTCAAAAAGATTTTTTCGATCCTTTATTTTACTTTTTTTTCCATCCTTACCCTTTTATGTCCCTCGCATACCTCACCATATTGCTACAGACAATGCTCTTACCTTAGTTTGTTGAATCCGGGATGGAAGCTGGCGGGAGTCGAACCTTGGACCTTGTGATTAGAATTCCTGAGCGCTAACCACTGAGCCACTGCGACACCATAGCGATGGTGTTGCAGGAACCCTATGTCATGCAAAGCGCTCTAGTCCAGCGGCCAATGACTCCAAACTACAGTTTAATTACAGTCAACCTGCAGTTAACCGGAAGTTTGTCTGTACCTCTTCATATGTATGCGATATCTCCCAGATGGTAAAATTTTGACGCAACTCTCGTAGTGCAGTAAACATTAGATGTAGCCGTCACTGCAACGGTACTGCACCTCCAACATGACCACTGATGTAGGTGTTAATGAACACCTAACATGCATATTGCTTTGGTAATTATTTATACAGCAGAGTACGCTGTAAAGAGAACTTGCAATGCATTGTAAAATTTGTAGAGCAGGTGTTGACGAACTGCAAACCTAACTGTATTCGAAAGTGCCCATAAAAACTGCAAACGGAACTAAAAGACAGCTGCAATCAGCATGCAAATTATCTGTATGTTTGTGCACAAATTAAAGCACAGTGATGAATGCAACGTAAAATACAGTTAAGCTACTCCTGTGCTGCAAAGTTCAACTGCAGACACCAACTGCAAATTGGGCACTGCAGTTTCAACTGTAGTACAACTACTGATCCTTCCGCGCGGGTCTCTCCCTCTCCCTCTCTCTCTCTCTCTCTCTCTCTCTCTCTCTCTCTCTCTCTCTCTCTCTCTCTCTCTCTCTCCCTCTCTCCCTCTCTCCCTCTCTCCCTCCCTCCCTCTCCGGACCGCATCACTGACTGACATTATTTCTCTGCTTGCTTTGCTTTTCTTGCGGTTGAGTCCCGGTCTGTGTGAAGTCTGCAGTACACGTTTGCCAGGACCGGGCTCTGCGGAGCTGACTGTGTACTCCGCTGCCGGGATGCGCGTAGGACCCAGAAAAAAACTAAACTTCATCAGCGTTCAAATAAATGACTTCAGATTCACGGGGTTAACTTTCGCCGGGGATACCTTCGTACCTTCAAACACCCACATTGTCACACAAAACGCACTCTAGAGATTACGATATCTCTTTGCAGTATCATCTGCTACCAATTCCGATCTTGATTGAGATTTCTTTATCTCTCTTTTTGTCGCAACACGTCTGTATTATTTTTTCGTTTGGGCTGTACAATTGCATCGTCAAACGTCGGGTCATCGCAGTTATTTTTCTATAACGGGAGGGGAGGTGGGGGGAAATGGGCGACGAGAGCAGAGTGGGCCGCCCCGCCCCGCCCCGCCCCGCCCCACCCGTGTGCCATAGGACACCATCAGCAGAACATGGAAATTGCCCTTGTTAGGGAGCGTATAGAAATACAAGAGGCCAATTCAGAACCATTCACAACAACTCTAACTGTTGCGCGAGCGCCGGGTGGGGGAGGGAGGAAGGAGGAACCCCAGTCCTGGGCGTACCCTGCCTCGGCCCGCCCCGCCCGCCCCACTGGCCCCCCGCCCCCGTCGCACAGCCACCCACGCAGTTGTGTTCCTGCCTGCAGAGAAAGGAAATTTTATTTTAAGTACCGAAGTCGTGGGGCGGGCAGATTTAAAGCCCTCCGAAGTCTGAAATCCCATTGGCAGGCGCTCGCTAACTAGCTTATGCGGGCTCGACTATTTTCGACCTTTCATGTCGTAGGGCTGACTGGCCCAATTCAAGTCGACCCGCAGGGATTACAGGGGGCGTAAGTTGAGAGGCGCTGCGGAGTTTGGAGATGTGCCCCGCCCCGCCCCGCCCCGCCCCGCTCTCTCAATGCGAACCACGCACAGCAGCGGCGGGCCGGGCGGGGTAAGGTGGATGCGTATTTCAGCTTCTATTTAGGTGAATGAGAGGTGTAGGGAGGTGGAGAGCCGACCGCCACACGCGCGCACGTGTGTGTGTGTCGCCAAGCCCCGCCGGTGGAGGCTGGTTTGCACCGTTTCATTGGAGCGACCTGCTTTTCACGTTGGACCAGAGCAGCAGGGGTGATCCGCCCCTGTCCCACAGGGGGGGGGAGGAGAGAAGGGAACGTCTGCTCATGAAACCGGACTCCGTCAGGGGCGGGTCGGGGTGGGGTGGGGTAGGGTGGGGCGGGGCAGCGTGGGCGCGCGCGTGTCCCGCGAGTGTGTGTGTGTGTGTGTCTGTGTGAAACTGCCCGCGGCTAAATCGAAATCACATCAACCCCGCCGCACCCAACGCTCGCCGGGCCCGCCCCGCCCCGCCCCGCCCCGCCCCGCCCCGCTCTCACCCCTTGAGGGTTATTCTCGTTTCCGGAGCCTCCCGGGCCATCATCAGTCCTGCCCGCCACGCCGGGGCCGGGGCCGGGGCCGGGGCCGGGGCCGAGGCTGGAGCCTTATAAGGCCTTGAGTGTTGCCGGTGATAACGAGACACACCTCACCTCAGACACTCTAGTGCTTATGTGTTCGCTTCCACGCGCACGGCGTGTGAGTGTGTGTGCGCGCGCGGGGGGGCGTGCGTTCGACAGCACAAAGACGCCATTTCCAGAAATGGGAGAAGGAGAGATCGAGAGAGTGAACAAGAGGGGAGAGGAAGAGAGACACACGAAGAGAGGACGAAAAAAAAAAAGACACGCGACATGACACGACACGACGCCTTCCAGCAGCGGCGCGGCGCGACGCGAAATGTTCCCCGCGCTTCCAATCTTTGCGGCTCTCTAGACAGGTCAACCACCCCTCCCTCCCTTCTCCCTCCCCTCTCCCTCCCTTCTCCGTCCCCTCTCCCTCCCTCTCCCTCCCTCTCTCCCTCTCTCTCTCTCCTCTTCTCCTCCCACTCGCGCTCCCTGCCTCTGTTTCTTTTCCCCTCCCTGCTTCCCTCGTATTACATATCTCTTGATAGTTGTTAAGGTTTGCGGTGGCTGGCTCATTTCGTAGAACACTCTCTACTTGACCTTTGCGTTACTAAGATAGAGTCTGTGTTATATATAGACAGGTATGGAGCTCCGTCGGTATACACTGATTAGTTGGAATTTTAATGTTTTGAGGTATTATGTGGGACAGAATTACACGAAGCAGTTCTTGTATAATATGGGCATTACTGCAAAGAGATATCGCAATATTGGTAATTGATTGTCGCCAGGGCGTTCTGGGCCCAGGCTACTGAAAAGTGCGTTTTGAGAAAAGACATTATAACAGCCTGTTTGTGGCTCTCGAAACAAAACAGAAGAGCAGAACCGACAAGACTTGGTACCGCAGTTCTGAACGCCCTGCCCTTCCCCCCCATTTAAAGGTCAAGTGACTTCCCCCCCAGCCCCGCCTGCCCCCTGCCCGGCCCGGCCCGCCTCGCCACAGTCTCTCTGTCGTCCAGTGTCGCCAAGTCCTCACCCCCACCCCCGCGCCCCATCCGACCCCCGTCCCGTATCCATGACTCCCTCTCCCTCCATCTCCCCCTCCTCCTTGCTCCCTCTCCTCCCCTCTACCGTCCTCCCTCTCCTCCCCTCTACCGCACCCCCTCCGCCCGCCCTTTCCTCTCCACAAATCCATTCGCCGAACACGTGCGACTAGTGTTTGCCGGATGCGCTCACCATCACGGCATGTATTATTCCAACAAATAGCAGAGGCAAATCCCGCGCAGACGTCTGCCTTACCTCACTTAAACCCCCCGCCCCCCACCCCCCGACCTATCTTATTGGTCCTGCACGCCCTCGTCCTGCTCCCCGTCTCGACGTTTCTTTTTTTTTCTCGTATTCGCCGCAATCCCGCGTTGGTGCGGTCCTGTTTTCCGATTCAAGTCGGCTCCCCTCCTCTCCCTCTCTCTCTTACTCCCTTCTCTCTTTCTCCTCTTCCTCGCTCTCTGACTCTCTCTCTGACTCTCTCTCTCTCGAAAACGAACACAAGCCGGCCCGACTCGGCGCTCGAACGAATCACTTAGATAAATTCTGGGCCGCGTCGCTCGCTTTGGATCCCTTTTCCCGCCACGACCTCTGCCGCGTGGCGATTCCACCCCCCCCCCCTCCCCCCGGCAGCCGTGCACCGGGAAGAGTGCTCTCTACCCCGTGCCACCCCGTCGCACCCTGCCCCACCCTACCCCGCTTCGCCCTGTCCCACCTCTCTACATTTGCTTCCCTTCCCCCCTCCGTTTTCAGTCCCTACTCACTGACCCCTTTAATCGCAACGTTTTCATTCGAGCAGAGAGTGGCGTGGCGTAGCGTGGCTTAAGCGAGGCGGGGTGTGGTGTGGCGGGGCGGGGCGGGGCGGGGCGGAGCGGGGCGGGGCGCGGCAGAAGGCCACATGCAGGCAGGCAGGCCCGCGCCCGGTGGCCCCTGCGAGCGAGGCGACGGCAGCCAGGCGTGCGCGCCCGCTCGGCGGGCCTGCCTAACCGGCACGGCGCCACGGGCGCGCCGCGCGCAACTGCTCCGGCGGCAGCACCGCGCCACGCCACGCCACCGCAGGGCGGGAGAGGTGGAGGAGGAAGCGGGCGGGAGAGGTAGGATGGGGAGGTAGGTCAGGTCAGGTGGCACAGCACGACGGGACGGAGCGAGTCCGACGGAAACGGCGAGAGGGAGGAGGCGGGGCGGGAAGTGTCGAAGGGACCGGGGGGGACTGAATCCGTTTCCGAACGTGCCCTGAAGTGAGTGGTGAGCTTCCCTCGCCGCCTTCGGCTCGACGGCTCAACGTACGGGTCGATAGCACAATCTGCACTCACCTCAGCAAAGGGTTGGCGAGACCAGATCTCACCCCCGCCCCGCCCCGCCCCGCCCCGCCCCGCCCCACTCTACAACCTGTAGCCCTGCGCCGCGCCGTGTGCTATGGGCTCTGCGGGCCGAGGCCGCAGGGGCGGGCGCAGGGGTGGGTGGGCACAGGGGCGGGCGGGCGGTGGGAAGGGGTCGCTGCACTCCCAACGAATTGTGTTGTACGCCATAATCCAGGGTGAGCCGTACCTGGGCAAAGCTTTGTGTCGTGGTCTGGGCGAGCCGGGTCGGGTCGGTTCGCGACAGGAGGCGGGTAG
Source organism: Frankliniella intonsa (assembly GCA_033675135.1). Classification (NCBI taxonomy): domain Eukaryota; kingdom Metazoa; phylum Arthropoda; class Insecta; order Thysanoptera; family Thripidae; genus Frankliniella; species Frankliniella intonsa. Next base: position 6,294,824 of record CM066247.1, on the reverse strand, counting down.
GGGGGGAGGGGCGCCAGGAGGCGAGACGGGGCGAGCACCAGGGCGCCAAGAAGGGCGGAACAAGTTTTAGTCCTCGCTTTCCCCTCGACAGCGTCGCCTCACACGTAATCAATCCAAAGAAAATGCTCTGATTTTTAGAAATTTTGTTATTTGAAAACTATGTCTTCTTAAGCAAAGCAGTTTTTTTAAATTTCGGCCCGGATGTCACAATTGCAGCGAGTTGAGTCAATTAAAATCAATTTACTCACAAGTAGATTTTCCTTTTTAGCAATTCTACAGCGTAACGAACGGTTATCGACATCATATTTCTCATTCTTCCTACTGCACCGCTATTTCGTCCCCGGGCTGTAGCCGCCATGGAGCTGGACGACGCCCGTCCTACGGTCGTACTATTTGACGACAAACGGTCGGGGAAAATGAGCGGCCTGGATCTGCCTGCGCGGCTCCAGTGCCGGGCTTCCTGGTCGAGAAATAGGTCGGCGCGGCGCTTACTCCACGGGACGGGACGGGACGGGCTCTGGTCTGGTCGCACGCTGCGTGCTGGGCTGGGCTGGGCTGGGCGCCGCTGCCACTAGCGGAGCGGACCGGCCGCTGGGCCGTATACGCAGGGCAGGGCAGGCAGGGCCTAAACCGGCCACCAGGAAGTCCCACAGCGCGGCTCGCGGAGGGGCCGCGGGGCCGGGCCGGGCCGCGGCACCTGCACTCAGCCCAGGCGTGTCCCCGCCCCACCCCGCCCCACCCCGCCGCGACCTCTCGTCCTGGGCGGCAAGGACGGAGGCGCGCTGCACCACGCGCGCGCGCACGCACGCACGCACGCAGGGCCCTTGGGGGCCACCGCGCGCGCCGGGCCGCCGGGCGGAGAGCAGCAGCAGCTGCCGTAACTCTCGCGAGAGCGCCGCCGAGTTGCGTGGATGTGCAGTGCAGTGCGGCTGGAGAGGGAAGGCAGCTGAGGTGGGGCGGGGCGCGGTGACCGGTGGCGCTTAGCGCGCGAACTGCCGCGGCGAGGCGAGGCGAGGCCGCCCAGGCCGTGCCAATTGCAACATAGTCGCGAATATCGCGGCGGGCGCCGGCGACTCCGCGAACTAGCCCCGCGGCGTCGCGTCGCGTCTCGAACCCTCGGTGCTCGAGCTGGCAGCGGCCAACGGCGGCCACTCCTTAACTCTCAGTGGCCTGCTACATGAATAAACCCCCACATTTTTTAACCGCGGAAGAGGAGGGGGGGGGGGCAAATGTCACACTTGTTGGGCTGGTCTAACTACTTCAATCATGAAAATGATGAGTGTGGCTGTCGGAAAGTTTTACAAGAAAAGGCGAGCTGCGCGACTGCGATAGGAACTTGGCGGTTCCGGTCCGGTCGTCCTCGCGCCAAGTTCCGCGAGTCACGCCCGCCCCGCCCCGCCCCGCCCCGCCAGTCCCCTCCCACCTCCGCCTCCGCTCCGCGCCGCGACCTGCGCTGCGCTGCGCTGCGAGCGCCGCTCACACGCAGAGGGGGGAGGGGAGGGAGGGGTCGAGTAATGATTGAAATAGAAATTTGCATGTAAACGCCTCGGCTCGGCTCGGCTCGTCTGTGCAGCGAGGTGAAGCTCACCGCTGCAGTGCCGTGCGGGGCGGGGCGGGGCGGGGCGGGGCGGGGCGGCCAGAACCAGACCTACCAACCTACCTTTACTGCAGGCCACGGATGGAGGAGCAAAAAAAAAACGAAATACCAGAATGCAAATCTATTTGCAAGTCGTAAAAGTGCGCGCAAGCAGCGGGCACTTGGAGGTGGGGGTGAGGGAGGTGAGGAAGGGGTGAAGGGGGAGGGGAAGGGCCGCTTGCACCAGGCCAGGCTGCCAGCTGGCTGCACGGGCGCTATGGAACAGCGCCGTCTTGGGCCGCTTGGGCCACAGCCGCGGCCGCAACAGGCAGAAGCCCACGTGGTGGGCCACCCCGCCCCGCCCCACCCCGCCCCGCCCCGCCCCACCCTGCCACGCCCCACCCCGCCTCGCCCCGCCCCAACCCGCCCCACCCTGCCCCGCCCCACCCCACCCCGCCCCGCCCCGCCCCGCCCCGCCCCGCCCCGCCCTATCGGCTGGGGAGCTGGAGTTCGCGGACCACCTCCCGCTGCATTTTGGCCAATAGAGAAACACAGTGCAGAATTTTCCACTGTGACGCGGCGCGGCGCGGGGCTTGGCGCGGGGTAGGGCGCGGCGTGGGGCGCGGCGCGGCGCAGCGGAAACCAGTCCAAGCTTTTCGCGGAGCCACGTCTCTCACGTGGACCGAAACGAGATTTGCTTGTCTCGCCGTGATACACCAGTCTGGCCGCCACCGCCCCGCCCCGCCCCGCCACGCCCCGCCCCGCCACGCCACGCCCAGCCCAGCCCAGCCCAGCCCGCGGCCCCCTATCCCATCCCTCGCGGTGGCCCCTTTGGTCAAGCGATACCCCTCGCCTCGCAGATGCGGCTGCTCTCTGTTAGCGCGGGATAGCGCCGCTCTTCACCGCGACTTCCGCGGTCCATTCGAAACTGTTCGCCTAATCGGTTATTTTGAACCCCCCCCCACATGATCATCGTTCTATTCCGTCCCTCTTTTTCCCGTTCTCCAAATTTTCTGACTCTCTATAAAATACACAAAATAACCAAACCCGCTCTATGTAAAAAAAAAATTTTTGGTAAATTGTAAATTGAATTTTTCACAAGTCCCTACCGCGGTATTTTTCGCGTAGCAGTAGCACGACACATGTTGCACGCTATACGTTCAGTTCATGTGTTGGCCTTCTTTATGTCTTTCGCTTTGATGTACGTTTAGATATATCAATGTTGCCTGTCATTATATTTGTTCCTCTCTCCTTGAGCATCACAACTCCACGAGAACTCAACGTCACATACTCTTCCTCTCTGTCCTTTTTCGTGTTTATTTGATTTCCTTAATTTTAAATACCGCATATGGCGTACCTCCCTCTATCAATATATACACATTATACTCTTGGCTCTACACTCTTCTTCTCGTCTCTGTCCCTCGCGCCCGCGCCGCTCTATGGCGCGGGCGTGTCTTATAATATGTATCCTACGTACTTGGTGTGTGAACGATAATCAATGTCGTAGCTTCTATGTGTAACGCACGAGATACGTGTTGATGACTACTAATACCAGCCTGTGCATGCCGACGCATGGCTCCCTCTAGGTCCGTGGCTCCAGCGCCCATGACGGCACCCACGGCGGCCGGGCCGGGCCGGGCCGGGCGGTCCTGTCCTGGAGGATCAGCCCGGCGCTGTGCGGTGCGGCGCTGTGCGGCGGGCTGCAGGCAGAGGCGAGGCGGAGCACGGCGTTGCGAATCTACATTGGCCAGACTCTTCTTTTCAGATTCAAATTTTCATTGCTCTCTCCAACTTGTTGCCTTTCTCTTTTCTCGAGATTAAAAGGAGACCAAATTAACCGTTTCACCAGCCTCTTTACCAGAATGGAGATGAGATTGATTAAAGATTAAGTTTTTTCTATTTTTCGACAAGAAGCTCACTTTTCTCATTTATACAGCTCAAATTTAAGATTTATTTCCTCGATGACCAGGTGTTAAACCCACGACGGGCAGGCGGCAAACAACGTTACGAAATATTAAAATTTAGTTAATGGAATTTTAAACCGTCTTACTAGTAAAATATCTTGGGTGTGTCCTCCACGGGGACTCTATAAAGGTGGAAAGTGGGCAATCAGCTCGATTCCCCGCTCTTGCTTACACTTTTTTTCTCCTCCGCGAGGGAAGAAATCTTTCGATCTCATGCTACGGCGGCCAGCAAAGTTTTTTCTCTGATGAGAGTCTGCTAAACGTTGCGCGACTAGTTGAGACCGGACCGCATTCTTACGCCGCTACGAGTCCGAGCCGAGCCGAGCCGAGCCGAGCCGAGCCGAGCCGAGCCGAGCCGAGCCGAGCCGAGCCGAGCCGAGCCGAGCCGAGCCGAGCCGAGCGGTACCTAGGTATAGGTACTAGAGGCTTGGTTCCACTTGGCTCGACTTGGCTCGCCTTCGACGAGGATGGGTCGCAGGTTGCTCGCTTGCCTCGGCTTACCTGCTGTATCCTGGGCTGACCGCGTCCCTCGGGGTTCCTGTTCTGTATCCGCCTAAGCGGCGGGGCGGGGCGGGGCGGGGCGGGGAATGCCAGTCCAGGCGCTCAGCTCGCCTAGGACCCGGGTGGCTGCCCGCTCCTGACCCGACCCGACCAGCCTAACGGTCCACTCTCATTTCATTGAACTTTGCATATTTTACGCGATCCTCGCCGTGGGCCCCACGGCTGACGCCTGCCTGACCCGTCTGGGAGCGCCTGGTTGTTCTTGTGTCTCTCTTCAAGCATTTCTTATTTCTATCTGTAAAAATAATGCATACGTCTCGGCCACATCGATCACCGCATCGCATCGCATCGCATCGTCACCGAAGCGGGGGCAGCCCCACAACGCATCGACACCGGCCGAGAAGACTCCCAAGATTCATTTACTTTGCTCAGTAAAAAATAGAAAAGAAAAAGTCAGTTGATCTTTTGTTAGATTGTTATCGTTGAGTAACGTAATCAGGTAAGGGTTTGATGCAAGTCATGAGTAGCGATAGGATAGGTTCATGCGCACTGAGATTAATTTGTTTTATGGGGGAAAATTGCAGAAATGTTCCTGCCTACATCAGATAAAACCGTTAATTTTGAGGACGGGTATAGGAATGTGGGTTGAGAATAAAATCCATGAAACCCAAGCAGTGTGTGTCATGACGCTGCAGCCGCCAGCTTAGATAACAGTCAGGTCAATCACTCCGAAAGAATTAGGGACCATTGGGTGTTTGCGCGGTAAAAGAAAAGAAAAAGAAACGTGTGGATATTCTGCCACTCAAACAAGCGTGTTCAAAAGTTTCTCGTAGAAAACTTTTTGCTCAGAGTTTTTGATAATGTTTGCTGTGATTTCTCCATCACTCGGCTGCATTAATACGATCAGTCAGAAAATAATAACAATGATGGGTATCGGAACGTTCTGCTCCTCTTTGCGAAGACGCCCTTTATTTTTTTTCTCGAGTAGATCGTGGGGCGGGCCTGGCCGGGCTGCTGGCCCATGGCTGCTGGCCCATGGCTGCCCAGGCAGAAAGCCCCTCTTGTCACGTCAGGTTCCTTTGGGTTCCGGGAATGTTTCCCACACGAAGGCTGTTGGGCTGGGCTGGGCTGGGCTGGACCGCGTCCGCGCCGAGCAAACGTGCTTCGCCGTCCTCCTCGCACCGCGGAGACGGGAGAGGGAGAGCGAGCAAGCGAGAGAGAGAGAGGGGGAAGGGAGAGAGAGCGAGAGGGAGAGAAACCGCACGCGCGCGAGTGAGCGAGCGTGCCATGGGCTGGACGGCGGGACGCAGCCATGGGCATGGGTTGGGCTGGGCCATGGCTGGGCCCGGCGCGCGCGCGCGCGTGCGCACTGCCGTGGCGCGCTGCTCCGCCCCGCCCCGCCCCGCCCCGCCCCGCCCCGCCCCGCCCCGCGCCGCGGCATGGAGTCCAAGTTTCAAACCTACGCCCATGGCCGCGTTCGCCATCGCCACCCGGCCGCTGGTCTTCCCTCTCCCTCTCTCTGGGCGTCTCTCTCCCACGCGCCCGGGCGTGCAGGTGCGGCCGGCCCGGCCCCGCCAGGCGAGGCGCATGGGAGCGCGGAGGACGGGAGATGGCCTGCCAGAGCCCAGGCGGGGCGGGGCGGGGCGGGGCGGGGCGGGGCGGGCGGGACGCTGCGGACGCGACCTCAGGCGGCCTGTCTCGTCGTCTGCCCGTCCCGTCCCGTCCCATCCAGTCGGCCCTGGATGCCCTCGAGCAGCGAGCCGCGTAGTGCTGCCCATGATGGCATGAACTGGCTCCTCTGGCCTGGCTCGCGAGTCGAGCTGAGCTGAGCTGAGCGCGGCCGGGGCTGCCATGGGCTCGGCCCGCCCCGCCTACCTCCATGAGCGGCCGGGCCGGGCCCACAAGGTGTAGGGAGGCACCAGGAGCCGATGGTCCTTGACCTTGGCTGGGAAAGGTAAAGGGGGAGTGGTCGAGGGCGGGGGGGAGTGTGGGAGGGGGGGGGGAGTCCTAGGCCTTAAGGTTGGCACAGGTGAGGAGGGGGGGGGGCAGGGACAGGACATGCCAGCACGTGTGATTGTGTCCTAACGCTCGAGACGCGGGCGGCCGGGCGGGGCGACGCGGGCGCCGCCGTGCTGGCGTCCAGGAAGAAAAAGGTTCGGGCTGCGGACAGGCCCGCGAACCGGAGGCGGGATCGGGGTCAGAGCAGGGTTAGCAAGAGAGGAAATAAAATACACATTTCCAAGGGAAGGGATAGAAGCCGGCCAATATCGACGCGTCGGTTTTTCTAAACGGGAAATCGGAAAATGGGTTCGCCAGGCGTGTATTAACTAATGTTGGCCTTCTTGTGTGTGTGTCACATTTTACGCAACTGGTTTTAAAAGTCGGTTGATAGCACATTGAGCGATTACTATTGTCGAAAGTCAATCCGCGGTCTTCCCCGTCGTCGACTCTCCCGCCCCGCCCCGATACGTTGGGGGGCCCTGTCCCTAAATAATTACTTAGCGCATGCTGGAATATTCGCCAAGGTCAGTGCGGAGAACTGGTTTGGTGTCTAATAACTATGGAGTAGGGAATGGGCCGGGCCGGGCAGGCCTCGGGCGAGCCTGTCGTGCACAGCCGAGCCGCGCCGCGCCGCGCCAGGCCGCGGAGCGACCTGTGGAGCTCTTGAGCCGAGGCGGGTCGGGCTACGGCCCGGCCGGGCCGGCCGGGCTCAGAGCTGGATGGCCTCCTCCGAAGGTTTGCTTCGCTATCAAATCCCCCCTTTTGAGCCCCTCTCCATATGTCGAACAGAGCGGCGGATTGGACAGTATAGGTGATCGCCGTTTTCTTGGCATCGAATCTTATTGCACAGGCCTTCCCTCTGCCTTGGCAATCCTCCACCCGGCCGGGCCGGGCGGGGCCGCGCCCGCCACACACACAGAGTGCACGCGGAATACTTACGCGACCTATGCACTGTGCACTGCACCTACCCGACGACGACGGGGTGACATTAGAGCTCCGGTACACTGTTCGGCGCATTGGAGCTCGCACCGATGGGCAGAGTGCGATATCGGGAATTTCAGTGCGTGCGACGCACACGGGCCAACTCTGTAGGCAGCAGGTCACTAGGTGTCAGCCGCAATGCGAGACAGTGCGAATACCTACTGAATAAGTAGATGGATATTGTTGGGGTCATTCTTTTTCATAAGATATGATTTTTGGCTTGCATCTACCTTTATACCAAGTAGCACTGACTTTTCAAAATAAGTATATCTTAATTTACGCAATAATTTGAATAACAATATTTTAAATAATCACTTGATCATTTCAATTATATTTTTTAAAAAATATTTTCTCTGCGTTTATTTTTCCATCAATAATTAAGTTTCTCAACATTCTCGTCGAAGGTGCTTAGGGAGGTCCAGGCCACGCTCCACGTCAAACGAAGATGACGTCATGCTCCATCTAACCTCGCCAACTTCTCAACATACGTTTTTGTAATGATTTTCAAAAAAAGTCTTAAGTAAACATTTGGAAAATTTCTGGCTGTCACAAACTTTCCATCCGTTCCTTCGTAAAATTTTAAAGTGAAGAAAAATCAGCAGTCTTGCGCCCGCAATGACAGTCCGTTAAGGCTTTAACGTACAGTCACAGACATGAGCTTAAGCACATAGAAATGTCAGCAATACAACGAACTTTCAAGCAGATGGAAGCAAAATTAAAATGATTTTCAGTAAAACGTTGCTTAGAATTATACGGATAATCAACAAAGTCACGTCCTAAGTAAAAAATTCCTCGAGAAAGGTCCGATGAGTCCTGAACCCTGGCCGCTCCACCGACAGTCGCCGGCCATGCCATGCAAAAGAAAGCGGGAGATACCTGGGTATCCAAGAGGCCGTGATAGTAAGAGTCGGTTGATTGTTTGGTGTTATGGCAAAATAGCTCGCAAAAAGGTAAGTTATTGCACTGTATTGTTTGATTACACATTGTTTTGATTGTTCTAAGAATGTTTATGGACGTAACCTGGACTGTGCCGTGCGTTGGTTTCGAAGAATATGACTGTTGTTTTGAGGTAGAATCTCTTGGACAAACAATGCGTCTAGGCTTATGACCTAGAGATTGGCTAATGGCGGTTCGAAAGCTTTGGTGGCTTGACCTTATTTTAGCTTGATCTGATTTGGGGTTGTTGACTTTTGTCAGTCCTGTCAACCCCTCTCGTGAACTTGGTGATTTTTCTTTGGCCAGGGTGTTTTTTCCATGTGTTGTCGTTGCCTTGAATGGCTCTTGGTGTATGTGTTTGACATGACTTGGAAGTGGGGCGCGGGAGAGAGGAGAGCGGCAAGAAGAGAGGAGCGGGAAGAAAGGAGAAGGGAAGGGAAGGCGCGGGGCGGGCGCGGCGAGGGGCAGGGCAGGGCAGGGCTGTTGGGCTGGCTGACACACATCGCTGCCGCCAGGCGAGCCCAGCCCCCAGCCGAGCAGCGCTCCGCTGCGTTCTGTCATGTTGGCAAGAGATGGTTTCACCTAGGCGTGCGTGTTTACGGTTGAGGCAGGCTGCATATGTCCCAGCAAATATCTCGACAATGCCTTGAATCCTTCACGTTCATGTGTTTGTGCGGTGCCGTCTGTGTCTTTTTATGGATATTATGCGCTCAAGGTTAGATTGCTACCTTTGATGTTTGCCATTTTTCGTTTTAATTTTTTTCTTTTTTTTTTTTTGGTCAATCTAAGTTGTAGTGAGGGAAAGATTATTTCCTAACTGTATGGGTGCAGATAATGGAGGGGGTAATGAACATGTTTCTGTGGCAGATTTCCTTCTCTTATCACCACTTAATACTTTGTTTTTTGAAAATTCAGTCACTTGGATTGGGTTTCTGTTTGGGAACAACCTTGATTTCCAGGCAACTTCAGTCCCAAGGTGCTGGGTCTTCTTGCTGCTAGTCTCATACATTCTTTAGTCTGGAACATTTTTCTTCTAACTTTCATGTGTTCTAAAATTACTGTAATGATTAATTTATCTTCTTTTGTAGATTTCTCTTTAGAGTTCAAGATTGTGTCTGAGTATAAGCCTTTGGTCTTTAGGATGTTAGTTGGCCTACTTGTGTGCCCCACTAAAGGTAGCTTTGCTACATTTCCCCTTCCACAGTTTGCTGTTCTGGAATTTCCTGCAACATATTTTCTTGCCTTCTCATGGCAATTGGTTGCTTGTCACATTTAGATTTTCAGGAAACTTGTGTTAATATTGAAGACTTGCTATATTTTGAATTAGCTCATTTGGGTATGGAACATAATGTATGGTTTACCTCCTTATTCACCTCAGATGTTTTTGATATTTTTTTCTAAAACATTTTTGAATTTAGGCCCTTTCAAAAAAATGTTTGGTGTTAATCTAATTTTTGTGAATAGTACACAACTTCTAGTTCTTTTACATCTGATTGTAGCATGGAATCCCATAATCCCATTTATGCATGCCAGAATCTTAATGAACCAACATTTGTGTTTTTACCTACTGTAAGTTTTGTGTAGTAGTAGAATGTGCAATTTTTATAAAGCATTTCTGAGCTTGTAGATTTTTTAAGTACATACTGATGCAGGTAATTTTGATTCCCCCAGTATCAACTCTGTCCAACAGCTGTTGATGTCTACGCTAAAATAACTGTACATTTTGTCTTACAGGAACTTCTTCTCATGTTCTATCACGTATTTCTGCACATCTATACCCATGTTTCCTTCATTTTTAAACGCTGTCTCACTCAGTTGTTTGCTTACAGGTTTTCAAGTTAACAAAATGGATCAAGAATTCTGCCTACGTTGGAACAATCACCCGACAAATCTGACAGATGTGCTTAGTGACCTACTCCAAAGGGAAGCCTTAGTGGACGTGACATTAGCTTGTGATGGAAAGACATTCAAAGCACATCAGACAATATTGTCTGCATGTAGTCCCTATTTTGAAAACATATTCCTCCAAAATAAAGTGCCACATCCAATTATTTTCTTACGTGATGTTGACTACAGAGAAATGAAAGCCTTATTACATTTTATGTATAAAGGTGAAGTGAATGTTAGTCAGAATTTGTTGCCAATGTTTCTTAAGACTGCAGAAGCACTTCAAGTGCGAGGACTCACAGACAGTTACAATGCAAGAAGGCCAGAAGAATCAACATCAAGAGGGACAAACTCAAGAGGAAGTACACCTGTCAGAAATGTGGAGGTACGAAATGATACACCTCCCCCCGAGAAGAGAAAGCGCAAGTCATCATCAAGTGGAGACATCTCAATCTCAGGAGCAGGCCCTAGTGAAAGATTTCACTCCAATGCTCAGGTAATTTTTACTTGTGTCATAGTTACCTTTAATTGTACTAAACTTTTCCCCCCTGTAAAATCTATAATTATTATTATTAAGTAATACGTACACATAAAGTAAACCTTTTTATCCCTTTTTTCTCAAAATGCATTTCTAATTAAATGTTAAACTAAAACTTATATTTACTTAATTTTTGCGAACTATAGCAATTTGGTTAGAGACAAACTTTCATTTCACTATAACTTACAAAAGAAAGAAAAAAAAAAACAACTTATTTTTGAGGCTTAAGATTTGTCAATTACCTGATGTCTTTTTTTTTTTTTTTCTCCCCACAACAGCCCTCATCTCAGATGAGCTTCAAGACTAGTCCAAGCCTTATATCTAATACCCCTGCCTTAAATCCATTGCTACCAAGTCCAACAGATGTAGAAGATGTGTTAGATGTTTCCCCTCCACCACAACAAACAGCACCAATTAAACAAGAGATGGATGACTTCCATGGAATGCCTCCGGTAAGTCCAACAGTCTTATTCGTACTAGCTTTATTTTTTCGCTCTCTCTCCTTTTCTCTCCTGCTCTAATGAGAGGTGGGTAGGGAATTAGCTAGAAAGATATGTTTTGTAAGTGATAATGCTTAAGTGGATGGCAAGAAAATGGTCATGTTCAAAATTCCACCTGTTCGTCACTGATAAGCAATACATTAGGCTTTTGAAAGCACAAGGAAACAAAAATAGTTTTCACGGACAACAGAAATATTGTGTCCCAACCTGTCCCTTCTCCCTTTGAAAGCTTGCCTCAATTCAAGCACCCAAGATGGTCGGATGTAGAATTGTGAAAGTTCTGAACTCAAATTGGATTCATCGGAAACACATGCTGTATAGTGTACCTTAAGTGAAAGAAGATTTAATGGAAACAAGCCTAAGGATTCCAAGTGAGTATAACAGATATTGTCATACCTATTGGTGAGCAGGCTTCTTGTAGATACTGCCTTATTAGTAACTGCACGTTTGAACTTCTCCTTTGTCAAGGAACTGTGGACTCAAAATTAATTGGCTTGCTGGGAAGAGGAGTGTACCTTGCGATCTGTTGCTACAAACCCTTAAGTTTCCAAAGGGCCCAACTAGAGCTTTATTGAAAGACTCAGGTCTAAGTCTATTTGTTAGGCTCGCATATTTTCTTCTAGGGATGTGACCTAATTACCAAAAGTATGCTTTCGGAGTAGGCATAGTAGATTTTATTTAGTCTTTATAGTTTTAATTGTTTTATTTCATTTAATTATTTTTCTGATAAAATTTAATTCTTTGCTGTGTTACCTATAATTTTTGAAGTGTTTTACAGCTAGAGTTAGGCATAAGACATTTGAGTTGAATTAATAACTGTTTGTACTAATCTCAAAATTCTGTTGTCCACCCCTTAGTTCAGTTTTCTTTCCTCGACTCTTTATTAACATTAACATCACTCTATGCCAAGATAAACTAACATGCCTAGAGTTACTTTAACTGATAGTATTCATGATAGAACTAAAAAATTGTTTTTTTCCTGACTGTATTGGAGAGATGGGTTTTGTACATCACACCTTTTAAAAATTCAAAGCAAATACAAACAGTTTATTTGAAGGTTTTTTTTTTTGGTTTCAAAATCAGTGTTTAAAGTACTGCACCTCTATTGCAACTCTTGGCTATACTGAACTCTTTATCAAGCTGGATACAGATGAGGAAAACTGTTAGGTTTGGGGAACAACGTACATGTAGACTTTTAGAGAAGCAATAATGATATTTCTTTTCCTTCTTTTGTTGACAGACAAGTGGAAGAAGGAATAGTAGTGAATCCACTGGCGTCACTACTGCGTCGGTGGGTGATTGGGGAATGGTTGGCTTGGATGTAACAGGGGGAGCAGATTTAACATCTGTAGCAACATCGCAAGTCGAATTAGAAGATGACTATTCTAAAGGCCATCTGCACTACTTAGTCTCTAAGAAGAAAGTTGATGTCCCAGTTCCAGTTTCCAGTCCTAGTTCATTTTCTTCTTTAGATACCTTTTCTTTAAATTCAAACTGTATTGCAACATCTAACTTGCGATCCTACTCAAAGTCTCTGCGCAAACTTCTACCAGTGCCAGCCCTATTGAGCTCATCTCAGACTCTTATTCAAGGAAGTGGTGACATGCCACCTACTAGTCATGTACAATCTCAAGATAGTTCATTTCAGGCATTTCAGCAAAGCCATGGTTCTACAGCCTCTCACCAACAGTCCCACCAAAGTAATCTTCAAATTTTAGGCAGAGCACTAGCTCCCATTTCTAGGCAGGACTCGGTTATACAATCGCCTCAGGGCTCTAGTGCAGTGTCTATTTCAGGAGGCTCAGGTAGTCAGCGGAAGGGAGGTAGATTCCGTGCTGGGTGGTTAGAATCATATGTTTGGTTGCAGTATGATGAACAACTTAATATAATGTTTTGTAAATATTGTAGAAAATGGAGCAAGTCTGTTCCAGACATACGTACGTCTTTTGCAGAAGGCAATGGTAATTTCCGCCTAGAGATTGTTAACCATCATGACAAATGCAAAGCACACAGGTTATGTATGGAAAAAGAGGAGGATTTTATCACTCGAAATGATACAAATTACCTGTAAGCCCAATCACTTGTCTTTGATATCTAGTCAAGAAAGTTTATGCTTTATTTATAAATTAAATCATCTATTAGTCATTTACATTAATGTGGAAATCCCATTGCCCTCTTTTTTTATTTATCAAAGTATAGAATACTGGATTTAACAAAATAGTAGGATTGTGATATGCATTCATCATTTTGCATGAGTTCATGTTTAAGTAAAATTTGACACTTTGCTGTTGTTTTGTGTCCTGCCAAAAAGATTAGGTAATCAATTTACTTAATTCCCTGGAAGATTCTTATTACTCTTACTCATTTGCTCTTTAGCATATGTTTCAAAATTGTAATTTTTTTCTGCATTTCCTTGTTAATAAGCTCATATTTTGATAATGCACAATGCACATCCCTAAGGGCAGTGATGAAAGCATATGCTGTGATTGCTGCTGGACTGCCATGCACCAAAGCCGTAGTTTGGCTATGATCTGAATGAGTGTCCAATCCCAGTAAATGAATTCCTTTTGAAAAGGAAGTATAGAATGTTGGGAAACACAACTGCATCTAATGGATCATATATCCCTGTGGGTTACTGTTTATTTGTTGATAAGTGATCAAATTTTGTATTTTATTTCAGTTACTGAAATTATAAAACTGTTAAGTGGTCCTCTTTTTCTAATCTAATAAAGTTCATTAAAATTCTCAATTAGCAGCGTAAATGTAATCGTACTGTCAGTTATTATAAGGAAGTGGGAAAACAGATTAATTAAAATGTCTTCATTTCTCTTATAACATCAGTTTTTTTGAAATTGCTTGTGTGTGAAAATCGTGGTTGGCTGTGATATTTTATGGGGCTGGGACACCAAAAATACCTAAAGTACTTGTAACTTTTACTTTTTATTATATTTGAAGCTGTCATCAATTTTCGGGCCCATATTGTGTGGTGTTACATAATCAAAACATTTCTACATTGGACTAAGAGTTGTGAGTAGGTAAATCAGTTCTAACACCAGACTAAGAACTAGTTAATGCAGTCACCCCTAAGCTTTTTTTCCCTTTTGCTATTTCTCAAACAAATGAACGATGGTTGCATTTACAGACTTGACTTCTTACTCCCTTGAAGCAGCTTACTGACATATGTGATATCTATGAAGATTCTTTCCTTATTGAAGTATATATTTCCTTATTGGAATATATATGTATATATTTATATATATATATATGTTCATAACTTTTTTCCTGTCTTAGAATTCAGGTTTTCTTATATTGTGATGAATACGAAAAGATCTTGATCTGATATTTTGATGTTGCTGAAGCTGGTCTTCAACCAAAAACAATATTTTCATATTCATCTTAAGTGTCTATATCTAGACCATCTAGACCTTGTCTCTCTTTCAGAATGAATGCCATGAAAAGCTTTTGCTCCCGTTGACTTTCCACACCCCAGTGAAATTTCTAACAAGATGGTTTTTGTTCTGTTAATTTGCATCTTATCTTTCTTTACAAACCTTTAGCAAAGTGGTTTTGCCTCTGTTTTTTTTTTTTTCTCTCTTTTAAGTCTTTCTTAAGTTTTACTGCCTGTAAGCACTATCAAAAAATTTCTGGCTAGCTCCTTTTTTATATCCAAGTTTTGCAACTTCACATAAAAAATACAATACTATTTTCCAACCCCAAAAAATTGAGCTATGCTCTTGGGGTGAATTGTGAAATAGATAGTTAAAATTTTGGCAAACACATTTTTCCATGACAAAGCTACTCTTCTGGACTTCCTTTTTGATTCATACTTATAATACATGGTACATGGTAATTCTATTCTTTAGGGAGGGGAGGCATGTTGGTCTAATTACAAGTTATTGTTAATTGTTTGTGAAGAAATGATGTACAAATGTCAGCTTTGAATAAGCGTCATATACCAAGAATGGCTTTGTTTTTTTTTTTTGTTTTTTTTTCCTCTTTTATAAACAAAAGTTAAAAAGACTTCATCTGCGTTTTATTCATTGCTACCCAAATTTGACTATCCGGATCACATCTATAAATCATCTACTACACAACCTATAAGATAAATTCTACAAGCTGTTTCTGTCTGCGCTTAAGATGAGCACAGGTCCCATAATATCTGTTGTCCAGTGTTTCTAGAGGAGAATAGAACTTAATTAACTTCTTCTTCTTTACCTGAGCAATAATTTTTTTTTTTTTTTCGTCCAGCATTGTTATACGATTTTAAAGGATTTTTTTTAGGGCTTATCATTTAAGATGTAACAGACCATTTTCTTGCTATCAGTTGTACCTTCTGTTAAAGTTTTATGTTGATCTCACAAAAGAACTATATCCTCGTGAATCTGCTGCCCTTTAGCTGCACCAAGCTCTCGAAAATTTATGTTTACTGATAAAAAAATAAAATTCACAGGTGGTGAGTGGGGGGCCATTGTTCAACCCAGATGACCTCAGCAATATGTCACAACATGTCGGATTAGATGCCAGTGATGCAGAACCAGGAGGAGGATCAGCAGCCGACAGCTTGGACGCGCTTGATGGTAAGACCTCTTCTTTTTATTTAGTGGACTAGAAGTGTACAGGGAGGCTGTAGCTCAAATTGCAGTATTCCCTCCAATAATATACCATTTTTTAGCGAGTGTCTTTTACCCCCATCAGTTTGTTTCCCAATGTTTATTGCTATGTCCAGAAAGTTGCCCTTTTTTCTTTTTTTAAAATTTATTTAATTGTTGTGAAGTATTTCGGGAAGGTGAGCTTCTTCCTTTCACTTCTTGTTTAATATTTGGAAAAGGGCATAATTATAAGCCTCAGAAAAGTATATTCCAATATCTTTGCTTAGCCAAACATATTAGCGTTTTCCCTTTTATAATAAAGTGCTTCCTTACACTAAAAGAAGAACATTCTGTCCTGGTTTTTCTATTTTATGATACTGCCTGGCCATTGTAACTGGCATGAGCTGTTCAGGATTTTACCTGCCCTGTGTGTCAATGTAGATAATAGTGGTGATGGGTTCTTGGTTTGGGTTAACGAGCTTACAATCAAATTCGTTCATGAGAATAAAACGACAATGCGCACATTAGTAGATCTTTGGCACTCAGCACTAAGCTGGCGCCTAGGAACAGGCTAAATGAGGTTTATTCATCCAATTCTTCTAATGCATGCACCTGTTGAGTAGCTTTAGGTTGCTTTCTGTATGGTTGTTTGTGTTTTTGCCAGTGTTTGTTGGTTTCCCTACCTTTTTTTCCATGTCCATGGTTATTACTATATTGTAGGATCAGGAATACTACCATCTAACAAGTTGGGTTCAGAGTTGTTTACAATGACACAGTTAACCTTGGGCTTGTCTGATGCATGTCAGATGGAAAGGGACAATTAGGAGAGGGATTCCTGCTGCTGTTGCGTGTACAAACACCTAGACCTAGACCTAGGCTACACCTAGACCTAGGCCTAATGCTAGCATAGGTCAGATCGGCTGAAGAACTGGATCCTTGGAAGGTTGTTGCTTGTATTGAAGACTTATGACCGTACCAAATCGTGGACTCATACTCCTGGTAAGTGCAAAGGAGGAGGCCATTTATTTTTAATCTCTTGAGAAATTTAGAATAGTCATCTTGGTTGCAGGCTTGGAAACAAATACAATACTTCAATATTCAATGTTCTGTTGTTGCTCTTTTTATATGCAATGCACAACAAACTTCTGTCTGTATTATTACAAATTGAAGCTTAAACTGGTATGGTTGAAAGAAAATGCACACACAGTCAATGAGAGAAATTCAATATAAATTTGCACTGTAGTGAAGTGTCCTTGTGAACTTTTTTTTTAAAAAGTACCCTGTCACTATGAATTGTAGGTTTTATTTTAAGTTCTTCACTATCCCAAAATCGTTCCTTAGCATTCCTTCACCTTCTTCATTCACCTTTCATCATTGTGATCGTTTTTCAGATGTGATATTGCATCATCCTCCTGTTGTAATTTAAGGATTCAACTTCGACATTACTTATTTCATGATTGCATTTTTCATTTCCGTTCATGCTATTTGCGAAGAAACATGCTATTTGTATTTTAAAAATATTTTATACATAACAAAATGTGTTGCATAGATGTTTTTTTCAAATTAAATGGATCCAGAATCATTTCAGAATTCTGTGAATTTCGCTACTGCAGACTGAAAATGGAGAAATCAATCTCACCCCAAGGGGTCGTATTCCTTTTTATCAACTCAAGATTTAATATTTTATCAGAGTTACTGGTCCCAGAAAAGAAAAGTGTACAGTAGATCACATTTCTCTGTTTGTGATGTACATCCTTTTCTTAAGATTTGTGGTGTTCCATACGATTGCTGAGTGTGTGCATGTTGTTTGGCAGTAACTGATCAATTTGAGTTTGCATGAGAGTAGAAGTTTTCACAGAGGTGTAATTAATGCAGTACTTCTTGCCTGGGAGTGACTTTTGTTCAACATAAAGTAAAAATAAAGTAAAAATAACCAGTCAAAATTTTGCGTTTATATGATAGGTTGAAGGTGAATCAAGCATGACCCTAGAATGGAAGTTTGAAAACCCTTCTCTGTCTGGAAAAACTGTTTTCTGTGATAAGCTTTGATTGAGTTTTGAGAAATCAGAAAGATTTTGCTTTCTGTAGTACTGGTGATAGACGAAACAAATGTTGCCTTTATAATGTAGAAAATTAATTTAATTTTACATTGCGTATTTTTTCTGCCTGAATGTAGTCAGGAGTACTGTTCATATAGAAATGGTTTACCCTGAAGCAAACAAAATTCAGACCCCTGAGAGAGAAGGGAGACTTTGATAGTTCTCTCTTCTCTTCCAGGCAGCTCTCTGCGGTCGGAGAACATTTTCGTGCCCGATGCCCAGGTTCCTGGCACATACTTCTGCACAGTGTGCTCAAAGGCAGTCCGGAACAAGTGGCACCACATGCAAGTACATTTTCCTGGAGCACATAAGTGCAACATTTGTGAAGCAGTGTATACTCGTGTTGATAAGCTGAAAGCTCATCTTCGTCGGACCCATGGCATGGACCTTATGAGAAGATATGAAAGATGCGCTCCATCTGAAACTTACCAATTTCAATTTGATAATTCATAAAAAAATAATTGCTTGTGCCATTGCGACTGAAATTGCAAGTCTATATCAAATACTTCAAATGTTACTGGAACATATCTAACTGTATGTTGGAAAATTTATTCCATGTATGTAGCTGTGTGTAAAGTTTATCATTTCTTCTCGTGCAAACTATTTTTAAATAAGGAAATTGTGTTAAAGTTTCAGGGTTGAAATGCTGGAGATATTAAAAGGGTTGCCTGGTTCTAATTACCTTGCACCTGGTCCGGTGTGTGTATTATGTGAACATGATAAATTCAGTGAATCCTTATAAAGTTAATTGCTTGTCTTGTTGAACTGGATGGGATGAGGGCATGAATTTTGCCAATGCTGACTATTGATAGTGGCTAAGATAATGAAAAATCGTCATTGCACCTGTTATAAACTTTAAGTTCTCATGTAGTATAAATGAAAAGACATTTTTTTTCCCCAAATCTGTTTCATTGTTGTCCTCCAGTCAGGTTCTAGCACAAATTGTTTTGGGTAATTTCTATTGGTAATTTAGGGCTGTCCAGCCCTCTTATTTTGTGAAGTTCTTATTGTTAGAGAATACCATTCCTTCTCACACAACGTACAATACTACTCTGCAGCGCAGGAATACTAGATTAATATCTTTTTCTTACATTCTTAAGGTATTGCTGGAAATTCTTTGAATTACCTTTCTCTATGCTTAAAAAAAGGCTACATTTGTTTGTTAAAATTATATTACAGTTTGAGTGTGGTTATTTACCTCATATATTGTGTTGTCTTTGGACTATATTTCACAATCAACTTAACTTGGTGTGTGCCAATCTCTTCTCAAACTGATTTGTTTCAAGAATTGTGTTGGAAATTGCTTGGCCTGCTGCAGTCAAAGACATTGAATATGTACAGTCCTAAAGCTCCCCAAGTTTTCTCATTGCCTAAAGTATTATTCTTCTTTACCTTTTCCATGGTTGGTGCATACTTTCGTCTTTGACTGACTGCACAGAAATGTGGGGTGTGTGGGGATGGACTGGTTATTATTTCTTCTTTACTTCTAAGATTTGGTTGGATGGCTACTGGTAACAGTCATGTGTACAGATATTTTTGGTGTTGGACCTCAAGATAAACAAATCATTGTATTTCTGTTAGATTTCAACATATCATTACTCATGCAACAGACTAAAAGAAAAAGAAATTGACTTTATCTTAATTTCTTTTTGTTTTGCAGGATCGAGCGATACATTTGCAGGGACTGAAATATCTCATTTAGATTTCTATGAGAAACTACCATTTGGTCAGGCTAAGTGTAAACTCTGCGGCCGAATAGTTTTGCACATGAAAAGCCACTTCAAGACGCATAAGCCTGATAAACGGCAGTGTCCTATCTGCCGGTTGACAATGCGCTCAGACAATATAAAACGCCACCTCAGAGACAGACATGGTATCTGAGGTTTCTATGCCAGTTATTACAGGCTGTGAATTAAATTATTCCGAACATTATAAACAGTTCGATAAAGTGTGCACTGTCTAACCGGCAAAATAAGGCACTTAAAATATATGTTGTCTGATTCAAATTTATCACTAGTCAGCATTGGAACTTAAATTAATGGCTCTTATTTATATCCTAATATGCTCAGCGTATGATCCCTGTTTAATAATTTATTGAGTTTTGGGTTGGTAACCTAGATCAATTAGTTAAGTTTTATATCTGAACTGCAGGACCATAAGTCTGCACTCCACTTTTAAACGGGTTTGACTGGTACAAAGCAAGTGCGCTAATGATTCTACGTCGTTATATGTTGTGCCACTAATTATGACATTCTTTAGATCAATCTTAATCATACCAAAGCTTTTGTTACTTACTTTACCCTCTCTTAGCCATATAAGCCTGGTTCATTTGTCTTATTATTTATTTGTCTAGTATTAACTGTTACCAATTTCATAGACATTGAAATTGAGATCAATAGATTGTGAAAGCCTCCAATTTTCTGTTTACTTCTTTGCTCTCAAATGGTTAATTGCAAAAGAGCAGTGTCAGTCAATTTGTTTTGTGTGTCTAAGTGATTGACACTTTTGAAAAGTCAGTGTTAAAATCACAGGAAACTGACATTATATTCCTGACATCGTAAATGCTATTTACTAGTTTCTTTTCTTTTTTTTCTCCTTTTTTTACAGTGCCATTTGATATTTTAATTCAGGTTAGGTCATGTAACTAGGCTTTCCATTTTCTTCTTTTGCTCTTTGAAACCAAGCAGTTTTTTCACTGTTTGTTAAATGTACTTATTACCTCCCTTAAATCAAGACCACTCTTTTTAAGTGATAAAGAGCGATTGAACCCCTTCCCCCACCTGTCCCTACCCCAAAGTGTAAATGATAGTCATAGTGGCAGTTGTGGTTCTGGATGATGTAGAACTGTTAGACAACTGGCCATTAGTTAGACATATCTCAAAGACAAAGTCAGCAACAGACAGTTTTCCGTAACTTTTCCATAGTTATACCAAAGTATGATATGGCTTCACCAACTTAATTTACTGCTTTATAATTATATTACGTATTTAATAGAAGAAAGCATGCTGTTGGGCTCCATAACAGTCTTCGCTTTTTGCTCAATTAAGTAAGACAAATGCCTAGCCTTTGAATTCTAAGAGTGTTCTCTGTGGGAGAGTGTAAGTGCTGCATCCTGGGGTCTTTAGGGTGCTAATTTTTACTTAGATTTCTTCTCTCATGGATTGAAGTTTGTGGTCCTTATTTATACAGACACAGCCATTTGCTCACAATCAGTAATTGAACCAGCTGTGATCTTTTAACTTGCTCTCTTCAAGGTGACATACAGAGTTTTTAGTACAATTGTTAAGTGCACAACAAATTTTACATGCGTAGAGTTGCTCATACATCTGGTTATATGTTTCAGTATTTGCTCAGTTAGATAAGATATTATTAGTAAGGTTAATTATTTATTTTCTATTCAGCAAAGGGTTTAATATTTTGTACAAATTAGTCATACATGCCATACAGGCTTATTTTTCACAAGACAAGCAATCAGCTCAGGAATATTTACAATTCTATGTCAATATTTATTTTAACGTTTACTCTCTATTACAGTATTAGTTAAACATCTACAGTATTCTTCATTGTTTTGAACCTACTGTTTTGTTGCATTTAAAGATTTGTATTTGTGTAAATGTGATTTGAATAAGTTTATTGTTGATCATTTGATTAGAGGACCAAGGTGCAGGGATTTATATTAACAGGTTATTGTTTGTTTTTTAAGTTGTTAAATTTGTACCTCTTTTGGAAAATATTTTATGTAATAAAACAACTATTACAAATCCTAATTAGTTTTTAGTTGACCCTTAAGTAAATGGTTTTGGGGGTTCAAGTACTGCTTATGAACCTAAAATTTCTCTCAAATTTCTGAGCATTGCCTATTGTGTAGGTAATCATCTCTCTTCCAACTCCCCTCATCATTCCTCCCTTTTCTTTTCTCTGGCAAACCACACACTTGAACTAGTATGTCTTGTTCTTGTAAATTGTTATTGTTTGACAGTTTCCCCTTCATTTTAAGTGTGAAGTTTGGGGAATTGAATTTTATTTTCTTGTTCAGACTTTTAGCTGTATTCAAGTGTTTAATTTTGTATCTTGTATTAAGTAACATAGTAACTTGAATTTAAAAAAATGTTTCCCAACAAACATGTTTTTATTAAGAGACCTTAATAGCAATCTGTCTAATGGAGCCATTCTCAGTCCTAAGTTTGTACTTTCATAATTATAATTGGCACATGTGTTTACTCAAAGCATTATTTGGCTAAACTTTACTTGTACCATGTGTGAAACTTATTCATCATAATAGCTATTTTTTTTCCTTGATTATGGCCTGTTGGATAAAGTAGGAGCAGAACTTTTTAGTAGCTACTTAGAGGTGTTGGAAATGTACATAGCAATGCCCTTTGGGCTGACAGCTAGTGTGTGCACTTTAGATGTCTGTACCATTTGGGAACTCTTCAAAAATTTTGTTTCCTGAGCCCACTCAAGTTCACACCTAACACATTATGTGCATGTAAACTGATAAAGCCTCCATGTGCATGGTGTGTTGTCAGTCCAACCCCTCAAACTAGACTTATTATAAATACATCTTACTTGAAAAGCGGTAGGATTAGGATCATTGAGTGTAACACATATGTTTTGTGGTTTTCAGGCATTGCTCAAACATCATCAACCAACGAATTATCCCACAAACTATTTTTTGAGAGACTTCCCAATGGATTGATAATGTGCAAGATCTGTGGCAGGGCTGTCTCACACATGAAGAATCATTTTACAACGCATTCAAATGAAAAAGCTCAGTGCCCAGTCTGTTTTGTGTATCGTTCTAGGCCAGACAACTTAAAACGGCATATGAAAACAGCGCATCCAGACTATCCATTGTGACATTGACACTGAACATTATATGATGCCTGTGCAGAGAAATAGTCAGGTGTAATGATCATTAACATTGACTATATAAGGCTGCTCAATACTTTTGCCGTTGGTAATGAATCAGATTTTCTTTCCAAAATTATCTTTTTTTCTGACCCTTTTTCTTTTCCTCTTGTTGTTTTCTTCCCATCAACTGTCATAATTTCCTTAGTGCTAGACAGAATCTTAAAGAGAAACTGTATTTATTCAACCTTTTCATGTAAAAATTTGATTTCTGAGTTGATTGAAAGGAAAGTAATGTGCTCCGTATTTGATGATGTCACTACAGTTAATTTTTCTCTTTTTAACGTACCTTATGAAAAGTATCAGATATAATCAGCTGCTTTATAAATCACCTCATATACAAGAAAGACAAAATGCATTTTCAGAAATCTGTTTAAATGACTCTGTGTTTGAGTCAATTAAGTCTGAAGTATGGGCATTGGAATATTTCTTGGCTACTGAATTAGTGTGGTGTGTTGATATGATGGTTCTGCATGTAGAAGGCCCCCCTCTTGAAGTAGTGTTGTCTTTCCTGTAGACTCCTTCATGTAGTGGAGTAGTTATAGAGTGGCAGGTGGTGATCATGATAATTTTCCATTGAAGTCACGTTTGTAAGTGATATTTTGCAATAACTGTTTGGTAAAGACTTTTTTGGAACTTTTCAAAAAAAAAAATTGCTAATAGTTACAGGGTTTTCACATCTTAATAATATTTTTCCTAGCCCGTGGTTATAAGTGCTACAATATTTCTTTCTTTCTTTTCCAGGATTCCTTTATCCACAGGCAGAAGTTGAACTTTCTGTTGAAGAGTTTGCGCAAATGTTTGAGGAGTTATCACATGGACTAGCTAAATGCAAAATTTGTTCCAAAATAGTGACAGATATGGAAAGACATCACAAAATGCATGCTCTTAAGAAATATCCTTGCCCATTGTGCCCCCTCTCTTTAACTCGAGCCGATAATCTTAAACGCCACATGCGCATGAAACATAAATTGACTCCTGAACAGATAGAAGCACATACTGACTGCAAAACAGATTAATCTTTAAATGTCAGATAAATTGTTAGGAGAGATTATCTGTTGACTTTATTATTAATATTCTTTTTAACTTGCCATGCAATGGCCAAAGCCAAGATAAAGTTTATGTGCCTTTTAGATTTTAACTGCAATGCATTTTCTATCTAACCTTTTATATCTTTTTTTTAAATTTTTTTTTTATTTATGGTTTTTGTTTCTGGAATCTGAGTAGAGTAGAGTTATTTTTGTGCTCAGCAATGAACATTGTAACTGCTGGCAGGCCAGCAACTTGTCATTACTGATGCACCTACTATATATTTTTTTAAAACAATGAATGAATTGCAATCTATTGAAACAAATTGGTTTTTTGCCTGATTGATACCAAAGTAAATATTTTAGTATTGTACTATATGTGACACGCTGTACCTAATTGATTTCTCAAAAATCATTCTGACATGAAAATTTGGGGTGAATTTACAATCAGAGCATATGCTTTTGTGTGAAAGCTAACGCATGGGGTTAGTTGGAACTCAATTTATCTTACTTAATTTTAGAAGGTCCTGTAAAATTTTATATGCACATTGGTGCTAAACAAACAGTTAAAATCAATTGTCAAAATTATTTACTGGATCTCTGAGTATGTCCCCGTTGCATTTGTTGCTCTCTGGTCTTCCAGGTCTTAATTTCAGTATCTATCATTCAGTTTTCCCCATCATTCTTCCACATCCACCTGCACCCCATTGTTTTAGGCGAATGTGAAGTTTACATAGTGTGAAAAATGCATGAGGTGTACCAGGTTTTATTATCATCTAACCTCCTCATTACTATGTGACACTGTGTGCAATATTGTTGCTTGCATTGCTATTCTTTTTATGTTGATGGCCTTAAGGATTTCACATGGCTTTCGACTTTGCCCAAAAGCTCAATATTCGATAGAGGATTTAAAAAAAAAAAAATTTAAACTTTTTAATTACTTTTTCTTTCAAGGAAAACTTTAAACTGGGGTGTGTTGTGCAGTTTTAGTTTTGCATCATTTCATGTATTAACTGAAACTTTTCTTTAATCTCAAAAACAAATTTATCTGGCATAGATATGAGACTGATTTTGTGAAATTTGTAACATAGTAATTATCTCTGTAAATCTGCTATTAGTTATGTGGACTTCCTCATTACTAATTAAGGGTCATAAAGCTCCATGTACATTAATTTATCAAGCAATAAATTGTTACTAAGTAACAATACAAAATAGCCTTGATTTTTCTCTTCTACTATAGAGCCTTTGCCCATCCACTGCACATGACTATTTATCACTTTCTGTAAAGGTCTTGCTTTTGTATGTACTATCGCTCTGGCACTCTTCATACAAAACACATTCATTTTTTGTTCTGGTGCTTCCTGGTGCTTCAAAGTTTTCTTCATTTGGATTCATTTAGTCAGTAAATGTCTGGAGTAAAATGATAACTAGGATTTTGCTGATGCTATTGTGTTATGTTTAAGGTTGCAACTGTTACTAAGCATCCTTCACACAGTAGCCAACTATTTGAATTGCTCTTTATGTCACAGTCCTGAGAAGTATCATTACTAGAGTCATTTAAGTTGCTGAGGTCTGTCACTGTTTGTGAGAATTTTTAAATCTATATTAAGTATTTGTCTTGTCGGCTAGGTGTGCATTGCCATGATAGAATTACTGCATTACTGTGCCTGTCCATTCATTATATTTTTTTAAACATAAGAAAATCAAGATGGTACGTGTTGTGTGTGAAGGTTGTGCATTGTCAAGGGGCACATTTTATGTGGGCGAGTGGCAGCAATTTGTTTCCAAGCAATGTGTGACTTGACAATCTTGTGCATATATCTCTTCACACATCATTTGTTGGAAGGAAAAGCCTTTTTTTATCATATGCTACATGTTGATTGAATGGTGCATTACTCTGACAGTCTTCAGATACAGCACAACTTCAGAGACCAGCCTCGAAATGACATTTGCAGCTGCATGTTCCAGTGAGAGCTACTCACTCAATGGGTGCAATTTGCATGTGATTCAAACCTCCCTGAATATCTTTTTAAAAACTGTGAAGTGCTCTCATGAGTATGTCAATGGCTTTGCTAGCTTTGCAAACATTACAAGATAATGACAGTTTGCCGTGTGTACTGATCCAAATTTTCTTGTCAAGTGTGTAGTAGGACCGTATGCCAATGCCCTTTCTTATGATATTCCTGGATTTATCAGAGGCACATTGTATCAGAGCGGGAGGATGTCAACCTTTTCGGCAGTTTCCCAGAAAAAGAAATGCAGTCAAAATCTCTCTTATTTAAAAGAAAAATTAAAAATGGTGCTATTGTGAAAGTATGAAGAAAGCATGTTGTTGGGAGGGAAAGCAATAGTTGCTGCTGTGTGCCTAACCCGGTGGGCAACGGGGCGCTCAGCAAAATAATGGTGTTGTGTGTGTCCTGCCCCGTGTCACATGGGCCATGTGGCGGCATGGCATGCCAAGGCCAAGGGCACTCTCAGTCCTCCGGTGATGGGCGAGTCCGGGTCCGGGTCCGGGACCGGAGCGGGGGCGGGGGCGCCCGGCGCGGCCCTGCCCGGTCCTGCCCGGTCCTCAAGGCCTAAAGGAGGTCAGGTCCAGGTCCAGGTCGCGGTGTTGTCGCTTGTCTCCCATGGGTCTCTGTCCCGTCCCGGTCCCGGTCCCGGTCCCGCACACCCTAGGGCAGGGCTGGCAGGGCCCCGCCCCGGCCCGCGGGCAGGCTAGGGGCTAGGCGTTGGCGGCGAGGCGAGGCGAGGCAGTGCACGCACACGGCAGCAGGGCAGGGCTTGTCACTAACATTATAACCAGGGTATCAAATCAGATCAAATCCATTGTGACACACGGCCCTTTCTCCTTCGCAGGGTCTAAAGTGTGGCACATGCGGCTGACCTTTGAGCGGATCCAGGGAGTGGCCAACAACTTGCACCGCTGCCGACTGTGCGGCAAGGTGGTGACCCACGTCCGAAACCACTACCACGTGCACTTCCCCGGCCGCTTCGAGTGTCCCCTGTGCCACGCGACCTACACGCGCAGCGACAACCTGCGCACGCACTGCCGCTTCAAGCACCCGCTCTTCAACCCCGACCTCAACAAGTTCCTCGCGCGCCCGCCCACCGGGTCCCTGCCGTCCCCATCGCCCTCGCCGGGGCAGTCCGCGGGAGCGCAGGCGCAGGACCTCGCGACCACGTCGAGGGGCGGGGGCGGCGGGGGTGGGGGCGGGGGAGGTAGCGGACGGTCCAGCGGCGGTGGCCTGCGTGACTTGGAGCTCAAGCACTTCGGGGACGTGATGGGGGAGCGTGACAGCCGTGACAGCCGCGACAGCCGCGACAGGGATGCAGAGGACGCCAGCGACAAGTCCTCCTGAAGATTAGCCGGAGCGGGGGCAGGCGACCAGGACCTGGGCCTGGGCTTCTACTCCCGCTCTGTGTATGAAGCCTTTGGGGCTCTGCCCGGCTTCAGCGGCCTGCTCAACCCGTGGCGCGCCTGGTGGGATCCCAACCAGCCCTATAGGCATTTGGACTTCCACTCTGCGTCGGCCTCTCATCCTGGTCCCGGCGGTCCTCCGTAACGACTTTTGTGACTCTTGCTACCGTGGGTGCTCCAAGGACCTCGAAGGGGTTGCCACAAATTGGGAGGCATTTCACTCATGATTGTCTATTACCGTGCGAGTTTGGACCCTCCTTATGTGATCAAGGAAAACGCCCTTTTGTAGATTGCCTCCTGATGTCTGTTGCAACCCCTATGAGGGATAAATCTCATTTGTAGATTAAATCTTGCATGGAAATGAGACTCATCCAGGTTCTTGTAGTTCTGTGCCTCATATTGTTTTCTGCAGAAGTCCACTGGCACTGATTCATGGCTAGCGTGACTTCATTAAAATTTTGTTGTGTTGGATGTATGTCTAATGTGATAGTATCTAACCTGTCAAAGAACAAGGGTGGGAAATGACGAAAGGGCTTAACAATATCAGCGTTAATCTTGTGGTTACATCATATGTATCCATGACGAGCCCATAATTTTATGTGCCTAACAACTGTGCATAAAACTGTACAAGCATGGTTGTTTTAAGGAACAAACTGATCAAGGAACGTCCAAGTACTTTAAATATTCAAATTCAGGATCAAATTCAATTTTTTACTTATTCGTGAATTTGAAATGCCCCCCTTCTTGTTAATCCCTTAACCAACTTTTTCTAGTCTGAAGAAAAGAATTAACATATTATGTAAAGAATCTATATTTGTTACATAGTTTTCTCAATTTTTTCTTTTCATTTTTTAACAGCCTTCTGGCTCCTTAGTTTTTCTTCTATCCCTGTACCACGTACAATTCTATTGTGCGTATTTACATCGTACTTTTTTCAATGGTGCATAGCACCTTTATGTGCTCAGTATGACAAGCGCAACACTTATGCAAATCTCAAATTTTTCTTGACAACGTGAGTCAAATTTGGTTTAAGAGTGAGCGATGGTCGTTCCAATTGAAATAAACAATTTTTATATAGATGAATATGGATATATTATATAAACACACAATATATATATATAAAGTTATATTTTTATTTTCGTTATTTCCATTGAACATGTTTGTTGATTTGTGCTCTTCTTATCCTGCTATACAATAAGATGTTGTGTATGATTGTTAATCTGTATGTTGAAATGTATGCTGTGATTCATTTATATGTGTATAGACCTAAATGTCTTGCAAATTAATCAAATTGTGTACCTTTTTCTATTAAACTCTTGTGCTATGTGCACTCCAGTCTAAGTGTGTACTTATCTATAATGTGGTTTTGTTAGTTAAAGCTTAAAGTGAATTTAACTGTCATTATACAATACTCATTTCTGGCCAAATCTTGATATTTAAATGTCTTATATCTATTGAGAAAGATAAAACTGTCTGTGCACAGCTCAAGTTAAGGCTCTGTAAATAGGCATTTTGATTGAATGTGTTTTTATAACACATACAATAAGTTTGCTAGTTCCAATATTGAATCTTGTGAAAAAGAGCTCAAAAGATGCCAGTATCTGTTGGTTATTTAGTGAGACCATCCCATTTTTATGACTTTGTCATAGTTGGATAGGTTTGTGTTTGTAGTCGAAGCCATGCCAATGACCAAAGTTCTTGCCTTAGTCCAGAAAAGTTCTGTGCAATGAATCTGTTAAATTGGCACTGGACAAAGATGTATGCTAATGTGTGAGAGGGTGAGTTTTGTGAGAGAATGTTAGGTGGGGTTGGTGTGGGCCTCAATGGATAGTATGAATAATGTGCAAGTTTCCTTCAGCTTTGTTTGTTAAATTCAGAGACTGGACTCTTGTGCTGTTTCCTTGTGATAAAGGTGCTGTTAGAAGCTCTGTACTTAATGTAGATCCTTTGCCAGTAGATGTTGCAAATCTCAGAAGTGTTATGATTTTGGTACTTTTTATCCTTTGTGCTCAGTATCACATAATACAGTCAGCTCCTCAGTCAATAATGTGTATTGTAGTCGGCTTGTGTGGGTTTGCTTGCACATTTATTTGTGTAGATTGGGTCTCTGTGTTTTGATTGGCTGTGACAGTGCACAGAATGGAAAATGCTTTTTCTTAAATAAGTGAGCAACCATTTCAACGAATTGAATTTTTTAAATGGCTAGTGAGGAGTTAGTTGATATTGTCAACTTTAACGACATTCATTTTAAGTCCCTCAGTGACATTGATATTGGATCTATATCATCAAGTATAATCTTTTTCATCTGCATTTTCTATGTGTTTACCTACTTATGATGCAGTAGAGCTGATCTGAAGTTTGGGAAAGGGAAAGAGGAAAACAGATCTCTCAACTGAATATAATGGCCGCCTGTTTTTCATGTAGTTTGCTTCTTTAACTTTAATGCAAGGTTGTGGTTCTGTTGTAACTTGTTATGCAGCATCAGACACACCCCAGCATTGTGTAGACTAAAGAATCAATGTGGTTGCGCTTCAGATATTGACATTTATGTAGATATTAACTTGCATGATCCAAATTCTCCCTGGTAATTAGTGTGCCTCGAAGCACTTTAGAGTAAGGAACAAACGTACTGTCAAGCTGTACTGTCACAATAATGAATCTCTTCACAGACTGTTGATGGGTTTGGTCATGACACATGACTTAAGGTTGGCTTACATCTTAATTTTTTTTATTTTTCTTTGTGTTGCCACCATTTCTTTGTATTATCTGTTGGCCTGAAATTTTAATGGGACTGATGTGAAAATCATAAGCAGGTATTCAGTGGAGAATTTTGATCAAATATATTAGGCTCAATTGTACACTGGGCTTTATGCTTCTTTTATCAGCTGGTTGAGGTGGAAATACCAGTGCTATATCCCACATTTTGTATGTTTGCACCATTTGCTGTACTTACATTTTATACATTACTTGTAAATAATTTCAAGGCTGGTATCAATTAGTGACAGTAAGGTTCTCTGCATGGGAAATATAATTGTTCTCTGTAAAGCTATTTAAAGCATGCCTAACAAGAACAAGGATTGCTATTTTGTGATAGTAGCACTGCAATCAACAGTCTGAATCAAATTACATTTACTTAACTAGAAAATAATAAGTGTTTATGTCAGAAGCACATGTCACAAAAGTAATTAGTTGGTACCAAGCTTTCACACTCAGTGGTTGTGTCTTTAAAAAAAAAAAACAGGTTTTATCGTCAAAGCAGTTCAGTGTGTGTGGCTCTTTTAATTTCATATACTCAATTTTCAGTGTGTGTAGGCCTGGGCTATGCATGGAGTTCTCTTGTGAAATAGGTAAATGCAATTTGCTTGCAAACTGCCTTTTCTTTCTGCAATTATGTTGTTTTTTTCTTCCTTTTTTATTAATTAATATTTTTACATTCTGAGTTTTAAGTATGCAGCAAAAAATTAATGGGAGAAATTTTTAGACTTGTTTACTGATTAGTTTACCATTTGAAACTATTTCCTTCAGTGCTGGCCACATCCAAATTTAGAGTGGGGACTGCTTAACAGAGATTTGCAGGTAGTTTGTTTTCCACCTTGATCACAATTTAACAAAGAAATGAGGCGCTCAAATTAGACTTTAGTCATTTCATCACACAAGTGTGATAAGCTTATTGAAAAAGGCCATTGTTCAGCCACGTTTTCCCCATAAAACCTTGTCATGTGTTTCTGAACTGTTTGTTTCATTAATTTTGTACATGAATAATCTCTTTTGCCTACTTGGTGTTTTATCAATAAGTGTCTGATTGAACTTTCTGAAAAAGTGCTTATCCTTGTTCATGTTAGGAATCCCATCATTTTACCGTGTTTTAGAGCTCTCTTTGTGGTTTTCAGGAGGTATAATAATTTACATGCCAATAGCATTTAACCGTTTAAAGACTGTGGAATGTGGACTTTACATTTTCTTGTGTTTATCTGTCTTTTTATTGTTTTGAAATTCGTATAGTTTTTGTCAGTTGGTGCTCATTTTGTTAGGACCCAGGCCAAGTGTGCAGTAACAAGGGTATTAAAAAGGACTGATTTCCATCTTAGGAAGTGAGCATTAGAAAGTGGTGCAGATGCTTTGGAACAATAGTTGGCCCAGACATGGGTGTTATTCCCCCTTTCTCTTAACATGCATATATTTGGGTTTCTGGAAGATTTGATAGTCAATATAATATTATGAGTTCTAGGCTGTGTTGATCTACACTAGGGGTATTCTATTGTGAGATTTTTGCTCTACCTTTTGCTACAGTTTTATTTTCTTTAAAAAAAATATATGTGCAAGTATTTAACAATACTTTTCAGAAGGGCTTAACCTCCTTTCATGCCAAAACTTATTACTTATCAGTGTGATTTTCAGTCTATATGTTAAGAAATTGATGTTTTTGCTACAAAAAGAAAACCAAACAAAATGGAACAATTTTTTGTAAGTCATGATTTTAGTTACGTCTGTAGCAGGATATTTTTGGTAAAAAAAGAAAAAAAGTTAATAGGACAAAAAGCAAATTTGTGTAGTAAAGCACTCAATAGACTTAAGTGAACAAATTAGAAAGGGTCTGCTGTTGCTGCAAGTGCTCTCTGTTGCCTTTCCATTGAAACGCCTTCTGGAGGGGCACTTGCCAACGTCAAGTCAGTTTTTTTTATGCCATAAAGAGTAAATTGGCTCTTTAATTGTAGGTTACTGAATTATCTCTCTAATTTGCCCATATTGTGTAGAACTCTGGTCATGAGTCTTATACACTGAAATGAAAAGCGTGTAAGCTTTCTTACTCAATGGAACAAATAGCAAAACTTTATTTGTGGCTTTAACTCACCTCATCATGTTTTTTTGTCTCATTCCTGTATTGGGAGGATGTATTTGTATTTAAACATTCCTTCTGCTATTGATATGCTTGTAAAGCCTTTATCAGTACTCAAACCATAACAAAAATTTGAATCGCACAGTGAACTCTTTTTGCTATCTAACAACTCGCCCTTTTATGTGTAAGATACAGAAAGATTACACGCTTCTTTTTCAAGGTATAAAAATTTTCACTGTGTAGTTGTTTTTCAACACTGTGAAAAAGGGAACTCATTATAATTTAGTTATGGTCCAAATGATGAGAACTTCTTGCTCACTTGCACTAGTAACTTCCATGGATTAGCTGTTTATGTCATATAGTATTTATTTGTATGAGAATTCCACTCAGTTTAGAAAGTGATGGAAATGTGAGGATATAAAAAAAGATGGCCACGATTGATAATCGTCCGCTAAAATGTGATTTTATTCTATAGATAATATCAGTTATTATTGAACTACCATAAGTTACCAAGTATCAAAAACATTAATCATAATAATGCCTTTATGTTTCTTATGTGTTGGAATTAACGTTTTTTTAATGCAGAGGGAAAGTTTTTTTAATTAGTGAAAGCTATGTTGATATCCGTCCAGCTGGTCTAGATTGTGAGGACTTTTTTTTAACTGTACAATTAAAATGGTATTAGGATGACAAGTGTGACAGTGGGTTGGTCACCCTAAGGTTCACACTTTTATATTGTA
Source organism: Frankliniella intonsa (assembly GCA_033675135.1). Classification (NCBI taxonomy): domain Eukaryota; kingdom Metazoa; phylum Arthropoda; class Insecta; order Thysanoptera; family Thripidae; genus Frankliniella; species Frankliniella intonsa. The sequence continues at coordinate 6,262,318 of CM066247.1, read as the reverse complement.
AAATATATTTATTTTTAACGAAACTGGTAAATGTTCATTGAGAAGGGTAAAGTGCGTGTAATATACTTTGTACATATTGTCAATACGTCCTTGAGAAGCGTATAACTTTGTTAGTTTTGTAATGTATTAAGTAGGCTATAAGGCATCATAAAAGGGAGAAAGGTGAAACATTTAGTTATTTTTAAAGAAAAGCAGGTGGTTTTTTTCTTTTTTTGCTAATTTTACCTTTTCTATCTAAATATTGCAAATGAACAACTGATTCAAGACAGCATCCTGTTGACTTACTTGTGGCAGTGCAATAAATGTGAGCTTATTAATTTAGTCAGTAAATCAACATCTTGGACCGATGTGATTAACACACGTGTTACTTACTCACATATTGACTTCAAACACTTTTTAAGATAACCATTTTTTTATTGACCCAGTTTCCTGCTTCAGTTTTGAGTTTTGTATGTGCAATAAGGTGTAGTGAAGTGCTTTTTTGTACTTGTGTGTGATAAGAAGTTAAGGACAACTTGTGCCAAATATGCCAAATTTGATAGAATTTAAAAAAAAATGAACAGGGTCTTAAAAACATTTTGTCACTTCTGTTGATTTATCTCTTTTATTTTTTTCAATGTGATGCCAATGTGTTCAGTTTTTCTGTGCTGGCAGAACCTTTCTCCATAACAGAATCTGATCGGTTGCAAGTCAGGCATATATTTGTTTGTAAGTTGTTAAGGAATGGAACATTGCTGTGTCAAATTATGTGTTATCTTTAGAAGTAGACTACAGACATTCCTGGGGACAGTGTAGGCTTGTCTCCGCTGTGACATATTTGTACAGTTTGTGGTACCTGGATGTGGAATACTATCTAAGTCAGCTGTGGAACCAAACAAACTTTCACATTGTTCACATTGATTATGTATTATTTCTGAGCTTACTAATAAAATTTATAAAATCAATTCAATTGACTGTATTGCCACCCTATCATGTTTAATTTTTCTAGGTGTCTATGTGTGTGCAATTTCTTTCTCATAGTACTGCAATTTACCTTCATGGAGTGCATCAGTACATTTGAAAAAGCCAGGCAAGAGTAAAATCAAGGTATTTAAAAATGAACTTAGGCTGCATATTAATTTTCTTACAGGTAGTTGTAATTACAGCCATTATCTGTATTACAGGGCATGTTCCAATTAATTCACTCTAAGCTTTGTTGAGTACGATGGGTTCAAAAGTGCTCTCAAAACTTTCAACTCTTATCTGTTTTCATCTTCTACAAAAAATATATGGCAGGAATAGGTTTTTAAATTTTCTTGCAGCAATATACCTTACAGCGGTATGTTTGTCAGGTACATCAGGCTATATACTTGTCTTCACAGCAGGTAGCTCACTTACTAGCATGTTTATATGGTAGTTGGATGTAGAAAATATTTATAATGTGGTATTTGCTGGCAAGGCCTCTCTCTTCTCTTTTCTATTTTGCTGGCAATACTATTCATATCTTGGAGTTTGTGAGAGGATGTGTTAGGCTATCGAGTGCGACGTGCTTGTGTTGTGGGCTTGCCTACCCAATGTCCCGCAGGCGTTTTCTGGCAGCGTGCTCTTTTCTGAGATCAGTGACTTCCAACCATCAGGCTAAGGTGGTCCATTGTTCTTCCTAGAGAGTACCACGTAAAGGGTGGTGCAAACGAGTAGGCATTAATCAGACTGCCCGTCAGTGTGTATTGTGGCTTCTTTTTATGTCCCCTTGGTGAAGGTGATGTTTTTCCCCCTCCCATAGATATTTCTACGTCCCACAGTGCACATCCACACTATAATCTGCATGCTAGCTTTGGACACGCGCGTTTTTCTTTAGGAAGCTATTTGTTGTTATTATCGCGTAGTCCTTGCGCTCCCGCGGCTCCCGGAGCCCACCGCCTACCGTCTCGCGACCGTTTCGTCCCGCGAGTGATATTCGTTGTGCAGAAACATGCCGCGCTGAATGTGACAACACTTTACGCCGCTAGGCCACCGCCCCATGGAGCGTTTCGCCGCGGCGGCAGGAGCGCTGAGCTGAGCGGCTGAGCTGCTGAGCCGTGGGAGGCTTTGTCGCGCAGCTCTCTAGGCTGCCGGCTGAGCAGCTGCTGAGCAGAAGCTGAGGCGAGGCGTGACCTGTCGTGCCCTTGTCTGTCCACAGAGCAGCCGATGCAGCACCGCTACCGCCCGCGCCCGGCCCGCACCTCCTACAAGTCGTCCTCCTACAAGGACATGTTCGAGCGCGTGCCGCCGCAGACGGTGCAGGACCGCGAGAAGTGGCGGTGCCGGCAGTGCGGCAAAGAGGTGTCCAACCCGTGGCACCACTCGCACACGCACCGGCAGGAGCGCTTCTACTGCCCGCAGTGCGGCAACTCGTACAACCGCATCGACTCGCTCAAGGCGCACTACCGCTCCGCGCACACGGGGCCCGGCGCGGTGCACCCGGCGCTGCAGGGCCAGCACCTGCCGCCGCTGCCGCTGTCCGTGACGCACCCCGCCGCCAGCGCCGCCGCCGCCGCCGCCGCCGCCCACGGCGCCCCGCCCAACCACAACTCCCACTAGGTGCCGCGGGCCTCCCTCTGCTCGTGCCTGCACTGCCTGATCGCGGCCGCGGCCCGGGACGGCGCCGCCCCCGGCCCCGCCCCCGCCGACGCCAACAGCACCGCCAGCTGGCCCGCCGCCGCCGCCGCCGCGGCCGCCGTCGTCGCCCGCCTCCACGGACCCTTCGGACCCTTCGGCCCTGTCGTCGGGTCCTACAGGGCCCGGCCGCAGGGGCAGGGCCCGGCGCGCGGCTCGGCGCGCGGCGCTCGCGGGCCCCGCGGCGGCCCCCGCGGCGCCTGGGGCCCCTGGGGCCAGCGCTACATGTAGGCGCGCCCGGCGCCCCCGCGCCCCCGGGGGACTTCCCGCTGGGGACTCCCGGTAAGGCGCGGGGCGTCGCGGCGCAGAGCATTGTGGGGCCACTCGGTACCTGCCGGACTCTGACCTCACCTCTAGACCCGCTTAGAGGTGCTTCAAGGGTGTTGCCAAAAAGATACATATTTTGTATACCGATAGTTTTGTTGATTACCCGGTCGATTACGCGTCGGCCGATTGATGTATACGAATGTCACTGACACGCGCACTCCGTAGCGTTTTGAGTGCGAGTCAGTGTTTCTGACTTGTAGCGCAACGAGACTTGCTTTAATTTATTTAACAACGTGAGTCCCGTGTGTACAATAAGTTACTCTGCCCTTCGGAAATATTGTTCATCAGACAAACGAAGAGTGTTGTTCTAACTTAGTTTAAGCCCCAAAAGTTGCCTTTCAACATTGTTAACTATTGTTTTTATTTTAAATATTTTAAGTGTTTCTGTTTCATTTCTTGGATGGTGTGTTCTTTGAGTATAAGCGTGCTGGTCATGCTGAGTGCGAGAGAAGACGAGGATTCTTGCGCGGATGTTGGATGTATAAACCATAGAGAGAAACGTTGGTTTCGAAGCTCAGTCTTTGCTGCTTTGTCTGGATAAGCTTTGTTTGTTTGGCCAGATCTACACACGACATTCCTGGAGGCGTGGCACTTCCGCCGGTCTTCCATCTTACGTTACCTTATTTTTATTAGTTCTCTTTGTTCGTTCGTTTGTTTTCTAATTGTAATTTTCTACATTGATGTGTGCTTAAAGTAGTTGCTTGGACTTAGAACTAAAGTCGCTTCATTTATTCCTTGATGCGGTCCTCGTTGTGTTAGCCCTTGACAAGCATTCGCAAGTTCTTTGTTGTCGGTCTTTTCTACTAGCATTCATATGATACGACGTTCGCCTCGGTAGAAAACCTGTTTTGTCTAGTGCTTTTATTCCTTGGCTGCAGCCTCAGATCGCCCCACTCCTGCGAGTATATTGGTGTGCAAAACTAACGAGTGTAGGATTGGTTCGATACCGGTTGGTTTTAAGACGACAGTCTAATTCAGTGATCAGACTTTTTTCGCAGTCTGAGAAAACTGATACCAAAGTGCCTTTCCAGTACGGAACAAGCAGCGTCTGCAAACCGCCCTGTTGGCATCCAATTCGATATCTTACAGGGGGTGTAGCGCCTCCACTAGACTTAACCAACAGCCTTAAAAGAAACTTAGCATATATGTATACGATTTTCATCCCATCAGACTGATCCTCTCTTAATTTTTTTTGTATCGTGTTTCTCTTACGTAGAGTAAGGCTATTTGTTTCTTTTGAGAAATCCTTCTCGCCACTATGAGTGTATATGTTAAGACTTACTACTTTTCGAATCGGATCCATCCCATTTACTTGTCACCGCGTAAGAGTCTTATGTTCTTGCCGTGACAAGGTCCTCGTGTAGTGACGACCGGAAGTCTCCTGTGACACTCCCCTCTCTTCCCTCTGACGAATGGCGGAAGGGTGAACCGTATCGCAATGACGCCGCCAAAGGCCACGACCTTCGTCACAGAGTCTCTGGGAAACGCACCAGGTGCGACTGACAATATTCTGATTTGTTTTAATGTGATCAGCGTAAGCTGGCAAGTTTCAAAATTCTTACTCTTTTTACATTTTCACATACGAAATATTTGTTTCGCCGTGGCAGGCCATTTTTTGGGGGGGTTGTGTCGAATTTCACCACTTGCATCGGTTTGTGAGATTCGGCCTGAATGACGAAGTTTCTCCGGTGTCCTCAGCTCACTTAGCGTCGAAAGACTGATAGTATGGAAGAAAGACTGAAAAAGTGTTATTGAAAAATCTTTGCGCAATTTAGCCGGCATTGACTTGCAATCCAATGTTGTATGCTTTAGTCGGCCCCTTCATTGTCAATTTTTTTTGAAGTATTTGTTTTATCATCGAAAGATTTTAAAAGGCCCGTTTCTATTGCATCAGAGGCAAACGCTTGGAAGACACGTTTAGATGAAAAATTATTATTATTTTTAGGATACATAGTTTCTTTTTAATTGGAACACAATTATTATATCGTAGTTTTCGAGTTATAACCGCGAGAATAATAAGGCTAATACTTATTCCATTATTATTGTATTTCTAAATTGGCAAGCAGCAATATACCTGCGCTATGGACGAAAACCTCACATCTTTCTAAAATTGTACATATTTCTTTATTTTTGCAACAAAGACACATGAGATATACGTCATTGTAAGATACATTTGGTTTTTTACTGTGGTACTGTTATATGTGATTTCCTCTAATGTATGTGTGTTTCTTGAACCAATGGGACAAATTTTATTTGTCGCAAAATGTCTACTATATATTATATAGAAATATTATTATGTGCATAGATCGATCTTCTATTTGGCAGATTTGGAAAGTGATCAATTTAATGAATTTTGTTTCTATTGTTACATTAGAAATTTCTGTTGTTGTCAGTCTTCTTTTTAATTTGCGATGGTAGATTTTTTTAATCTACCGAGCTGTTTAAAAGATCTCATATCTCAGTGGTCTTTATTTGTATTCGGTGCTACGATTTTATCATATATTATTGCACCAACTCCGTAGCTCTTTTTTTTTTTGTGTGTGTACAGAATGGTAGCGCGACGCAGTTTTGAGATAAACGTTCGTATTATCATAAATAGTAAGTGTTTATACTAGCACGCGCTCGGTAATCTGAGTCACATGTAGATACATGACCCTTCGGTTGTGCAGTGTGTACCTCTTAGTTGTTTTTTTATTATTACCAACGTGCAGTTGCACCACTTTACCGCCACTTAGTTTGGCTCTCAACTAACCATTTAAGAGTCAGTCGAGGGATATGCTCTTGTCGCTATCCAGTGCTTATTCATACGGGTTTCCGCCGCCCCTTGCACGGGCCTGTTCCTTTCCTAGTTACCGCGTACATTTGTAAGTAAGGAGCCGATTCGTGCAGGGTGAGGAGTGAGTAGCTTTATATCATGAAGCTTACGATGGGTTTAATAACTCTGCCTGAGTGAAACCCATTTCTGAAAAGGTTGACTCGTTGAAATTTTTCGTTTTTTCCCGATGATTGCGAAATTATTGTACTTGTATTGAGTCATTTGAACTCAGATGTGCGAGTGTCGCGCAATTAAAAGAGTGCAGATAGAAATGCACCCATTAGTGGGGCGCTCTCTCGGCTAAAACCCCGTTCAAACTCTTTTCATTGTGCGACATTCACCCACCTTGGAATGTTGCCAGTGACTTCATTTTTGTTTTCATTTTTTTAACATCTTCAGTGCGTCAGATATTCTTCAGGCGTTTTCACGTAAGTGCGGACCATAATGTGGCCACACTTCGTACTGAGCGTGTTAAAATGTGCATATCAGGCCTTTCTAAATACTTCCGTGTGTACTTGTTAGCACCCCATCCATAACGCCCCGTCCTTTCTTGGTGTTACTCTGTACGGAATCTCTAGTATACGTAATTAATTTGTAGCAGGCGCTGATTCATCAGTGTACTATTATATCAGCGTGTGTTGGTGTATAGATGGCAGTATTATCAACCCTTGCGATTACCATATCGTTTCGTCTCCAAAGTGCCCCTTCCCCCTATAAGTTATCCGTTTATGTATTGTAGTAATAACTGTTCGGTCCAACTAACGGCTGCCGGAAAAATGTATTCTCCCCATCCCCCACAGTTTTTCACGTTCCCGCAGAAATCGAAATATGGACCCACTCTTGACCTTTTACGCGGAAGAGTAAACAACATGTACATCGTGTTACATTATCTTGTGTAGGAGGGGGCTACATGAACCCATTCCCCCTCACCATCCCCCATAATATCATACCACGTGTCAGTCTGCGTACGCTTTTCAAGGTCAAGGGTGCTGCCCTCTTCCATTGTTCATGACGCCCATTTATGGTTTTCCCTTTTATTTTTGTCCCGCAGTCCGGCATTCTCGCCACTCAAGCTTCAACCGAAAGCCTTCGCTTTCGACCAGGGTTATGGGTTTCGGAGGGCTTGGCATTCCCATGGTTGTTCCGACGGTATTCTCCGCGTTCTGTATACGATGTTACGTACCTCACAACAGAAATATCGCTATTGTAAAGTCTCCTTTACTCTGTTCTAGTCAGTAGCATACCCTGTTGTGCTTGTGCTCCACCATATGCGAGGTCGATACCTCTGTTTCACAAATACTGTGTAGTACCGTATCTGTCAATGTACTGGTTGTAAGGTATATATTTCAATGGCCAAGCCCCTCCCTGCGTGGCGTTCTAATTTTATTGTCTGTTTTGGTTGTACGGAATTTTTTAACGCATTTATTATTAAATTTCTGTTTTAATTTACTTTTACTCAGTGTATTTCACCCATTCCCGTCACTCCACGCGACTGAATACAGTCGTCATGTCCTCTGATAAAATCTATATACAGCCTAAATGTTTTATCGTATTGCACAAATAACGTCACTTTTTCGATGGATCGAAATGTTTCCGGAGAGATTTCCAGCACTTGTAGTAATTAGCGTCTAGCTTTTGACAAGTTTCTTCGCCCCACTTGGTGACTGCCAAACTTAAAGACGACTCGAACATGAAGGCCTGCAATGAAATGCCGTGTATGAGAGAGAGAGAGAGAGAGAGAGAGAGAGAGAGAGAGAGAGAGAGAGAGAGAGAGAGAGAGAGATGGGGCCTCACCTGCGTTCCCTCAGCCACTCTCTCCGGCTTGAGGACGGCTTTGGTGTTGGCCTCGAAGCACTGTGCGTCCGGCCCGTGGGGCGTCATCATGGAGTGCAGCGTCGCCCCGCCCGGCATGAAGCCCTCCTCCTTGGCCTCGTAGCGGCCCAGGATGAGGCCCATGAACTCGCTCATGCAGTTACCTGGCCGACAAGGAAGGGTGGGAGTTAGTCGAGCAGCCGGCCCGGCCGGTGAGCTCCGTCAAGCACGCACCCGCACCGCCCAGTGCCGATCAAAATTTGTACTATGCGCCCAAAATTTGTACTCAATTTGTACTTTCGCCCTATCATAGTTTTAGAATTTGCACTGGGCGGTGCTTGCTTAACGGAGCTCGGCCGGTGCGGTGCGATGTGGAGGACGCCTGGCAGCTAGGCAGTCCCGTCGCGCGCACGTGCCGTGCGGGTCTGCCTACCCCCGGGCGCCCCCGCCCCGCTCACTCACGGTGGTAGTAGGGCGGCCTGAAGGTGTGCTCCTGCACGGACCAGCGCGGCGGGAAGATGACGAAGTCTGCTATCGCGGTGCCGGCCCGGTGCGAGGGGCAGGTGAGGACGGTGAAGATGGACGGGTCCTGCGGGAGGTAAAAGCTCGAAGCGTGAACGGTCGGGGTTACGGCGTACGCGTACGTAGGTCCGCAGGAGGAACCAGGCTGGAACAATGGCGTACCGCGTGGTCGAAGGCGACGGCGTTGATGACCATGAACTTGGCGAGGTCGTACTTGTAGGGAGCGTAGTTTCCGTGCCAGGCCACCACGTCGAACGGGCTGTGGCCCTGCTTGGCCTCGAACAGGTGGCCCTGGTACTTGGACACGACCGTGAAGCCGCCGTCCAGCTCGCGGTCCTCGTACCAGGCCGTGGGCGTGAGAAAGTCTCGGGGGTTGGCGAGGCCGTTCGCGCCTGCAAGTGAGGGAGGAAACTTTTGAGTTTTTCCTTCTTCAGAAAATGCATTTATCTTCGATATTTGTTGTATTGCAAAATTTAAGTCATGGTGGAAACAACCACCAAAAAAATGCCTTTTGGTGATTACCTATTGGGCCGAGGTCGGGTAGCTGGAAGTGGTTGTCAAAGACCTCCAGGACGTAGCCGCGCGAGGGGCCGTCCACCAGCACGGAGAAGCGCATGCCTTGCTGTGGAGTGCAGAGGGGCTCATGAGCATGTCACCGGTCACACTCTGCGTTCAGAACCCCTTCCACCACACATACCTGGATAACGCAGATTTCATTCGGGGCAACTTCCATTCGTCCGAACTCCGTGAGCACACGAAGTGTGCCTTGCTGGGGTACTGGGGGAAAATAAAAGAAAGTAAATCGGGAATGTGGAAAGCCCATGGGCCGGGCCGGCTTCTGCCTATAGCTTATTTTACCGACCTATGAGGAGGTCGCCGTCGGCGTTGTAGAAGCACTTGTCGGCCATGTCGGCGTTGCAGGTGTACACGTGCACGGCCAGGCCGTGCCTGGTGCGGGGGTCCCCCGCGCCGCACACGGTGTGCAGGCCCTGCACCCAGTCCGTGCGCGCGCCGGGCCCGGGCAGGTCGAAGGGCATCCATCGCATCTGAGGTGAAGCAGGGCGGGGACGTCATTCGCCAAAGTACAGAGGAGTGTACATTTTATACTGGAGGCGAGTGTCACCTGGTTAGGGTTCGGCGGCTGTGCGTTCCAGTCGACGGCGTTGAAGTGCTCGCCCTGCCCCCGCGCGGGCCGGACAGGGCTGAAGGGCTCGTGCACGACCGAGGGGCGGATGCGGTACAGCCAGGTGCGCCGGTTCTCCGTGCGCGGGGCTGATATACAAAACACAGCCGCAGGTCACAACTATACAATTTTCGTACACCTCTTAGTTCACATAAGAATATAAAAATTCGAAAAAAAAATCAGAAAATTTTAGAAAATTTTGAAAAAATTCAGGAAAATCAAATCATAAGTTGCAAAAAATATATAATAAAAAAATTTAGAAAAATTTACAAATATTCACAATATTTTTAAAAAATTTGGGAAAATTTACAAATATTCACGATATGTGTACACCAAACTTCAGAGTTGTTTCCCCCGCTGCCCTGCCGCTCCGTGCGCTCCGCTCACCCGTGAAGGCCGTGCCGGAGAGCTGCTCGGCGTACAAGCCGTAGGGGCATTTCTGGGGGCTGTTCTGGCCGGCGGGCAGGGCTCCGGGGCAGCGCGGGTCCTCCGAGCTGAACTCGTTCCCGAACCCGCTGAGGTACTGAAGCTGCAACAGGGCGGGGGCGGGGGGTGAGTTGCGGTGAGGCCACTAGGCAGGCCGGCCGGAGCCGGATACAGTAAGCGGTGCAGTCTCCGGGTGAGCCCGTGTTTGTCTCGCCCTCTCCACTGGGCGGCGAGGCGCGGCGCGCGTAAACAACACCTGGAACCTGGCCAAATAGAGGTATCCTTCTGGCCGGCGGCGGCGCGTGGCGACCGTGGCAACTGAAAAGGCGCGCCTTCCAGGCTCGACCGGGCCGGGGCAGACGACTACATACTAGTGTACTTGTAGCGCGATTTTGCCCATCCACGCAGCGGCGTCCTCCTGGAGGCCCTGGGACTCTCTCACTGAGGCCCGCACGAATGCGACACGACACGAGCGGAACCACCGGGATGAAGGCAAGCAAGGAGGAGATAGGGCAGGGGAGGGGAACATCCCCTTATGAAATGTAGGCAACCGACGATGCACCGTGACTTAATACTGGAGCGTGATTCCGCACAATGGTTTCGTCTCTATGTTCTTGTCGCACTCAGGTAGAGCACGGCCAGAAGGAGCAAGAGAGAGGACGCTACTAAACGCTGCTCGGTATCAGCCTACAGGACTTTACCTTCTCTCCTCCGGCGGACATGTCTGGAGACGCTCCGGACCGGCGCGCTATCTCGGTGACGACGACGTCGAGACTGGCGGGGCGAGCCCCCGGAGCGGTGCGACGCGGCAGGCGGGGGCAGTCCATCGTGGACCATTATCAGGGCCGGGCCGGGCCGCGGGCGCCAAAGAAAACAACTCGCCCCCCCCCCCTCTCCTGTAGCTGGCCTGGCGCCGCTTGTTTCCCGGTGGATTTGTGACCTGGAGACACCCGACAGGCGCGACGCGGCCGGTCAAACCGGAGCCGGAGGTGGAGGTGCGGCTGGGGGGCTCGTCGCCAGCGACCAACCAGGTGTGTGTGTAGTTTAAGCGTGCGCATGGATGCATGCATGCATGCATCGATGACAGTTCGCGAAGCCCTGGAGGGGTGTTGAAGATCGCCGACAGGCTCAAATACATCCTGCCTTGAGCAATAGCTCTGCCTAGGATTATTCCTCTGCTGGTTAAGCCGCACTGGTTGAACGTCGCGCCCGTCCGGCCTCGCGCCGTTCACGCCCGGAACTTCAGAGGAATGGAAGCAGTGGGAGCGGGGAGGAAGGTCACGGTGGTTGAACGTGCCGCTTGCCACTTTCGCGCCTGAGAGGTAGGCAGACCATTTGACGCTTCGACGTCGAAGCGTCAAATGGTCTGCCTACTCTCAGGCGCGAAAGTTTGGCAAGCGGCACGTTCAACCACCGTGACGGTTTCGTCTCCTCCCCGCCAGTGCTTCCATTCCTCACAAGTTCCGGGCGTGAACGGCGCGAGGCCGGACGGGCGCGACGTTCAACCAGTGCGGCTTAACCAGCAGAGGAATAATCCTAGGCAGAGCTATTGCTCAAGGCAGGGATGTATTTGAGCCTGTCGGCGATCTTCAACACCCCTCCAGGGCTTCGCGAACTGTCATCGATGCATGCATGCATCCATGCGCACGCTTAAACTACACACACACCAGCGGCTGGCGTGGCGCGGTGGAGAGACTCTGCTGGCTCCCGCATTCGCCGAGCTCCCCCTCGTGTTTGTTTTCAGCGATTTCCATATTGCTGTCAGTAATGCGGTATGGGACACGTATCCCGAACCGAGTCTGAAGACATTGTGGAAGGGTTGTGAGACGTGGCGCAGGGTGGGGGTGGGGGTTAGTGCGCCTTACAATTTATTCAATATATTTCACAATATCGAAGAGCGCAACAAACTGACGACAGGTTTACACTCCGCACACCCAGATCTTTATAGATTTGAGCACTGAAATAGAAATAGAGCACCTCCCTGCCCATTACAATAGGATTGTCGATGTCCGAGAGGTTTGAATTCCACGCTCGTTTCGCGCTTTTTGTGCTGCCATACCAACATTCCAACGAAGAGAAAACGTTCGCGTTTTGTTGTACTAAAACGAATTTTATCCAATTGTGGTATGAATAAAGAGCCTTTTTTCACAATTAAATCATAATTTTTCAACAAAGTTTTTAGTATTCACCTTATGAAAATATTATTGCCAACATGTGATACCTTTTTGTTTGTTTGTTTGATGTAGAAGGCGCATCGTCTGCTCTGAGTTCTGCTAAATCTTGTTTTGTTTGGCGTTTGGCGTAGTTAGTTTCACTGCAAATTTTATGGAAAAACAATAGCGCAGTGCTGGACACTGAAAAGGTTTGTTCTTGGTTTGAGTGCTATTCTGCATTGCAACTTACTCTCTCAAAGAATATAAAAATAAAGTTGGATCAACTTCGCCACCTCCAGTCAACCTTTATATTGATTTCGCAAGGGGTTGTCCATGTTATGTTCCTATCATCAAACCAACTGTCATGCTGTAACTTACAATTCGGATAATTTTATTGTAACATATTTTTTTAATGCAATACATCTTGTCGTTTTTCACTTGTAAATCATAAAATTGTGCCTCCCTAGAAAATTTTGTTGTAACTTGAATGCTGACATTTGTTTGTTTTCTCCAGCTCTAAGGAAGCAGTTGTTATATGATCTAGATACTTGCATTTTTAAAGTCTAAGGTTTGTTCTTCTTCTTTTTACGGATTTTAAAAATTATTATTTATCATTTCTTCTATATTTATTTCTTGTTCTTTACAGAATGTAGCTCAGTCAAACAAATCAGTGTATTTGCAAAATGAGAGGGACTTTGCTGCTTTTGCAAGATTGTATTGAGTCTAGAAACCTGAGCTGCAGCATGTCATCTTGCACCAGGCAAACTCCTTTACTTTCCCAATGGATCTTAACAATACTTACAGCTTCTCTAGTCATTCTTCAGCAGACTTGAATTTAGAGACAGTGAGGGCATTGCACCAAACTGTTGTTGCCCTAAGAGCTGCCTTGGAACAGTCTCGCTCTGAATTGTTTGAACTTAGGATAAAAGTTCATTCAAACTCTAATAACAAAGTTTATGCTGAAACAATTGAAAAGTTGGCTCTAGAAAATCACATATTGAGAGAGCGGGTTTTAGCATCTAGGACTGGCAGAGCTATGGAAGAACAAAAAGCTGCTTTGGAATCTACCCCTACATCTAGCTCAGTGCCAGTTGGAGAGCAGTCCAGTACTGTAGAACCTGTTAATAAAAACACAGAGAGTCAAGAAGCTGAAGATGATGCTTTGCTCCCCACAAAACCAGAAACTGTGTCTGAAAGTGGAGAAAAAGAACCTGAAAAAAATGAAGAGAAAGAGGAAAATTCAGAAAGCACATCAGAGAATGAATCTTGTGTTAGATTAGATACAGGAAAACACCAGAATATATCTGAAAAGTCGTGCCCAGTAGAGGAAGAACAACCTGAAAATGATAATCTTTCAGCATCACAAGTGTGTGATAATGAGGACCAAATCGATGGGGTGAAACCTAAGACAAATGAAGAATCTGATAATGAATCAGAGGAACTAGATGACATAGAGCTGATTTTTACAACCGAGGAAACCAAAGAGTTGGGTGTCATGCAAGAAGATTTGGTCTCTATAAGTGACACAGATAATTGGGCTGCAGTAAATGGCCAACCTTCGCTACCAATGACTGTTGAGAAAAGTACACAATTTGATGAAGAAAGTACAGGTCTGCGAATGCCATGGACCCATACTGTTGTGGTGGAAACTGACATAAGTAAATGTGGGATCATAGATGAAAATGAAGTTCCACCAAACAATAATTTAAGGCGGAATACACTTCCAAGCCCTATGCCATACCGACCCATCATCCATAAAGAAGTACTTTCGTCTTCAAAAAGCCCTTCTCATAACATAAAATTTTCAACATCTCGTAATTCCCGACCCTCTGGATCTTCAGACATAAAACGTTTACCAATGAGGCCTATTTTAGTAGAGCCAAACAGCTCACCTAAGTGTGAGTCTGAGGCCCAGACAGATATAACTGCTTTACCCTCACATTGGAAATCAGAAAGCTATTTAGCTCACAAGGTTGTAATTTTACAAATAACCATTTGTTAGTGTGTTCATAATTGAATATTTCATTAAAATTTTCTATTTATTCCAGGTTTCTCACCCCTTTACAACACTTCCATCCAAATTTACATTACCAACTCGGCAAGCAATGCAAAGCCGTCCTTCTTTAAAAATATGTGACCGTAACCAGGATGCTCGGAGAATTCTCCTCTCTGATATAAATTTTACTAGCATGGTGCCGGAACTATCTCGAAGTGCTGATCATTTAGCTCTTGAATCAGGTTTCACTGCCGCAGTTGACTCTGGCAGTCTTGCTCCAACAGTGGCAGGCCTCTATCGTAACTTTCCTAGAGCCTTTTCTTACATGAAAAATCCTGATATCATGGGCCCATGTTTGGTCTCTCCTGGTTATCAGCATTCTCGTGAATATGGACGCTTTCAGTGGTCTCCATGTGATTGTGTCACTCAAGGAAAATGGGAATACCCTTCCAGATACCAGGTATGTACAGTCTTAAAATTAATATCAAAAAAATATAATAGTGATGATAGAAGCAGTGATACAAAATAGATAAATACATAATTTTAGTTATTCTAGTATAGAAAACTGTAAGAGCACACTTCTTTTAGAAAACAACATTGTGGAATTGTATTTGCACTTGCCCTTTCCCTGCTTTTGAATCCTGGCCAATGGTAATTTGATTACAGAGTACTCAGTCTTCAGGTACCTCTCCTCAACCTCCTGATGTAGATGTGAAGCAACGCCCTGATATAAAACCTTCATCCTCATTACTTGAGGTGTGCCGTCATGGACACCTAATTCAGAGATCCGTCTCTTCCTCCTCATGGCAGTCTGAGCCAGCTTCTCCAACTCGCTGTCTTCACAACAGAACCCGTAGTGTCCCACTTACTACATCTTATATGCAGTCTCGTTCCAAACTTGCTGGGCCAACCACATCATGGGGTTGTCGATATTCCCCTTCTAGCAGTTTTGGCCCAAGTGTGAATCGAGCTCGCAGCAAGGTTTCCTTCCAAGGTAATTTTCTCCCAGTAAAACTTAAGGGGTATGCCGGTTCATACCTCCCCACATCTGTCTGTCCCTTTTAAATCAATTCCATTCCAAGAAACATCAGTTATTTATCATGATATAAAATTTTCAAATGTTATGTTAAGAATTTCTCTATTTCTCTTCATAACCTTGAGTTAAGATTTTGCATCAGTTGAAAAACCAGTAAACCCTTCTAAGAAATTTAAAGTGTTGATTGTGTTGATTTGATCCAAATTTAATTGTATTCATCTCTTTCATTTTATCAAAGAGAACTGCCTGCGCCGCCAAGGAAGAGGTGGACAATCCCTTCCGGATTTACGCATTACAGATGCCCAAGGAGACAGTGGTGACTCTACAGATTCTCTCATAGATGAAGCTGAAGATTATGTAAGGAGGTCTATTGATTCGATTGCTACAGGGGCGGACTTATCTCGAATCAGTAGGCGCCGCATGGCTCGTAGGCATTCAGATCCAGATCCACTAAGAGGTAAGACTGAATTTTTTGAAAATGTGGAGTGTTGATAATAGTGTGAAAGTACAAAGGACTCAGTCAATGGAATAATGTTCTCATGACATCTTGCTGTTACAGATTTAATTTCATTAAAAACTGCCCAGCCATATCTACCAAAAGCAATAAATGATCTTAAGCTGGATCACCTGGTGAAAATCATTGCTAGTGATGGACGAGTTACAGTTGGGAAGATTCGATATGTTGGTGCAATTGCAGGGCTATCTGATCCACATGTTGGTGTGGAATTGCCCACTGGAAATGGTGATTCAGATGGTTCTTTTTTTGGACGCCGTTATTTTGAATGGTATATCCAATATTCACCACTGTGTGTATAGGTATATTTTATGAGTTTTTGTGTTTTTAACAATAACCCTATTGTGTTTTTACAGTGAACCATCCCATTCACTCTTTGTACCTTTCAAGAAGGTAGTCATGGCTTGGAAAACATGAGAATCGTCAGTCAAATTTTTTATTATTGTTATTTTTTAAAGACGTCATTTTTTTATTTTTCCGTTACAGTATTTTGTTGTATTTTAACTTGTGTTTTCTTACTCTTGTATTTATTTGTTGCCCATGATTTCATGTAATTTCTATATTTTGTTAACAAGTTTGTTTTCCTTATTTTATGTTTTTGTTAAAATGTTTGCTTTTGGTTCTAGTTTAGCATTACTTGTGATCAAAGAGGGGTCTCTTGTAGTTTTAAGAGGCCAGTTCAACCTGCTCTAGAACAGGATGATACCTTATATTGGAAAAGAAAAACCAGATTACTGATGAAATGTGTGATGTATACACCTACATATGTACACACAAGTCATGATAGTATTGGTCTCTCTTATGTTACAGCAGACACAAGAAAGATTATAAAAAGAAGAGGCTTTTTGTTTTAAAAAGTTAATAATCATTCTATGCATTTTATAGTACTGTATGTTAATCCAAATGCTACATGTACACTTTTCTTTAAAGTGTAATTTAAAAATCCTGTTTGTTCTGTATCATTCCATTTGATCTCATTTTAATGTTTATGCCTATAAGTGTTGTCCCTTCTTCATATTCCTGTCAAAATCTAAGAATCCCTCAAGTGCTGTAACTAAATGCAAGTCTCATCTTGGCTGATAGTTTACAAAGGTAGTTGTACCACATTAATTAATTACTTGTGTTTTTGTTTTGTCCACCACATCAGTATTTTTTTTTTAAATCTGAACTTAAAGAAAAATAAAATTATATGAAAGGATGTAGAAAGAGAATAACTAGGGCTATTCTAAAAAAATTTAACTTCTTGTTCTCTCTTGCATGTCTGGGTTTAATGGGAACCAGCTTTCCAATTTTCTGTCACCAGACTTAAATTTCATTATTACTCAAATAAAATGTTTGAGGTTTGCCTTACTTCAGCTGTGAATGTGCCTTTCGAAGAAACACATCAGTGATTGTTAATTTTAAGCTACTACAGTATATGTCTAACCTCTTCTAATTATCCTACAATTCTTTAATGAAGTTTTTGTTTCATGCAGGACATGAGTGCTCCACTGACTTATTTTCTATTTAAATTAAGATATTACTATCTGTTTGGTACAGATCAGTTGGTAAAATGGTAATGTCACAAGACAGATAAGAAAAATGTCACACTAAGCAGGTGTTTGGTATGAAGTTCTAGAGTAAACTCATATCAGAGGGAGTGCCTTATCGTTAGAGAATTATTCTTTTTGGTTTTTAAACAAAATACATTTTGTTAAAGTCAGACAAACAATTTAATTATATATTATCTTAAATTTACTGTCTAAAATCGCTATATCAAATCTACCCTATTTGAATATTATTTTTGGATCACTGGTAATAGATGTTGCTTTTGTAATAAACTTCAAGTAAACCCTAAATTTAGAAAAATTAATTTTATTTGGTATTGTGGGATTTAATTTTTCCTTTTAGGTCCATGCACTCATAGCTTTTTATCTTGCACTATCATCAGTTATAATGAATATTAAAAAGTAACATAAGAAACTGCAGTTGTACACTGAATATGTAAAAGTGATTGTTATAAGGGCAAGTGTGTCTTAAAGTCTTTCCTCTCATTTTTACTGTGTTAAGACATTACAGCAATCTTTTCAACCCTGCATCTAAATTTAACATCAGCTTTAGTGAGTGGTTACCTTGGTTTGTTGTTTCTGATCTAAGTTTCTCTGTGGTTGGTGTTTAGATTTCTTCCTATAGAGATCATTGTGCTTGTCTGTCCGTAACTATGTCATCAATCTGGAAAGTACCCAGTGTCAAGATTTTATCAATCTCCTTTTGTATTTTCAATTTGGGCTTACAGAAAGTTCAATGTGACCAACGTTCTGAAAATTAAGGAAAAAGTTCAGTTGTGTAAAAACATTTATTTTTGTAGCGTAATAAGACTTGATAAGAGGCTGGTATAATCTGGAATATCTTTTTAAAAGAAAATTAATTTTTTGGTTTAATTGCAAGGAACGGTATTGATACACAAATCACCTTCTATTTTGATTGATCATTGTGTATGTATAGCCAAGCAGAAAGATCCTAGGCAAACTCAACATGTATAACTGTGTGTTCGATATACAAACTGAAGCTACATCTAAAATCTTCTGAAAACTGTTATTTGGAAACCAGAAAGATTATCAGTAAAATAAAGTAATATTTAGAACCTTGAACATGACAAGTCTTTCGTGCAACCATCCTTCACACCTATGAAAGTGAAAGTAGGAAAGTCAATCTCAGGGAATGACGATCCAAGCTCAGCCAATGTGTTTTACCGGGCGTTTTTAAATGAAGCCGGCTAGCCAACATAATCCAAGATGAACTTTGGATAAGGTCGCAGCAACAAAACCCCATAGCTTAACGAAATTTTCTTGGTAGTTGAGTTTTGATATATCACGCTTTATTACATGGTCGCGCAATGTTTTTAATGAATATTTCTTCCTTCTGGAAATGTGTACTGTTCCCTCCAAATAGTACACAGAACCTTGGCGGGAGATAATTTCAGTGGCAGCCCTGCCATTGGCGAGACTATTGACGATTGATAACCTGGTGTTGAGGAAGAAAGCGGTGCACAACAAATGTTTTCCTTATTTTAATAGCTTCCACTTCTTACTTTGTTGTTTTATGCATGGCCTGAACGGCTTCTGTACTGATTGTAAGAATTTGCACAACTTATGTGACATGTTGTCTTGTTTTCAACAAGTTTACTTACCATGTGTTTTCTGCGATGAAGGTTGTGGTAGGCTCAGGAGCTCAAAGTTCTCCACACTCGACTTATATTTATGTGACTGCTGAGAATTTCTTTGTACAATGTCTCTGGACGTGCAAATCTCATTTAGTTGGACCAACTACTGTCGTCTATGTCTTGAGGATAATGGGATTATGTTGCCCTTATTTGAGGGAGAAGGACATCACCGTAAAATAAGTCATAAAATTGAAACCTGCCTGCAGATTGTGGTAAGTGTTCCTTTGTTGTATTTGATATTTTAAAATACAATAAATTAAAATGCTTGTTATATCTCTCTCTATTCTTTCATCTATCAGACCTATGATGGTGACCCTTTACCCAGAAAAATCTGTCATACATGTTTATACAAAGTAAATCAACTGTATGACTTTCGCTCAATGGTTTGGGCCTCATATGAACGATTAAAACTTAAATTACTGCCCTTGCATCATGTTCCTGAAGTACAGACCTACCTGGAAAAGGCCAATAATCTTCAAAAAACAGTATGTATATGTAATTAAGTGCCTTTCCTTTTACATCTTATCTTTTTTAAATCCAATTTAATATTTCCTTTTAGTTGGACACCAGCTCTCTACAATTAAGTAACTGCTCAACACCAATCCCATCATCTTCCAACAAGTAAGCCCTTACAGAAGTTATTAAATTTACATTTATATTTATTTTTGACATTTCATAAAAATTTATATGTTTCAGTAATGAATCAGACCGCCGTCCCATGATCCGTGTCAAGTCTGAAGAGGAATTAATGCAAGCCCCTGACTGTTCATCTTGGCCATCATCAACTCTATTTTCACCTCTGGACTCTGCTGTGACAGAGCCTTTCCCGTCTAGTTCATCATTCATCAGCTCATCAATCTCTTCAGACCTAAACACTCATGCCATGGAATCAGCTCTGCCCTCTGACTTTCAGAGTAATTTTGTTGGCGTGCAACCTGAAACACTCAAGAGGAAAAGAATCTCTCATGCCTCTGACACTAGCAGTGATAAAGTTGTCTCTCCTGTTGTCAAAAAACCCAAAAGCAAGAGAAAGCAACTTGCAGGGCCTGCATCTAGGAAGCGAAATCAGGAGTCTAAGTGGAAGTGTGTTTTCTGTGGGGTGCTTTGTTCCTCAAAACAAACTTTGAACAATCATATTGAAAAATGTTTGAAGTGTGTCACATGTAAAAAAGAATTTTCTTCTGTTGCTGAAAAGTCTATTCATGAGGCTGAGGTGCATCTTGCTGTGTTCATAGACTGTGACCAAAAGCATTTGAGTAAACGTTGCTCTCAGTGTCCTGCCCGGTTTGCATCTCGTGTTATGTTGTCCATGCACATGAATTCAGAGCATGCCTCAGCCGGTACCTCAGCTGCAAATTCTTCTGATAGCTCTTCAAATGTGAAATCAGCTGCCTTTTTAGAATCAAGCAATACATCTCATTTTTCAGAATTATCTTTGGAAAAGGGTAGTAAGATTGATCTAGACCAGAAAGATACGAGTGATTCTGAAGACCAACCTTTGTCTACTTTGCAAGATTGTAAGAAGACCAACAGTGTAGTACCTAATGCAGACTATATCTGTACATTGTGCAATGCCTCTTGTGATAGTGCTCTCAACTTACAGGACCATATGCTAATAACTCATGGAAGGTTCAAATGTACACTTTGTGAGCAATCTTTTTCTACTAAAAATGGTGTTAACAGTCATAAGAAATTCCATATTTATAGATCAGAACAACCAAAGAAACTGAAAGAGAAAAATAGTAGTATTTTGAAAGACATTCTTACCTCCTCAAAGAAAAAAACATTTAAGTGCAACATTTGTTTTGAAGGTTTTGAGGAAGAGGATGCCTTTATTTTGCACCTCTATGTTCATGCAACTGAATTTTCAGATGATGAAAGCATACCAGTGAAGAAAGATAGGAAAAGTCCAGGATTAAGTAACAAGTCAGTGCCTGCTAGCAGTACTGAAGAACCCGATAATTCTATTGAGCAATTTAGTGTCAAGTGTGAACGCTGCCATGTTGTGTGTCGTTCCAAAGAATATTACCAAATCCATCTTGCTACTCACATGAGCAAAGCGAGAACAAACTTTCCCTGCAGTGGATGCAACCAGGATTTCCGCAATGTAGAAGCACTGAATAGACATACATGCTGTGGCAAACTAGAAAATATGCAAGTGTGCTGTTTGGATTGTGGACAAGCTCTAGTGGAAGGTGCTGATCATGTTTGTGACAACAAGTGTCCAGTGTGTGAGAAAGTTTTTAAATCTGCTCGAGGGCAAAGGCTTCATTTTGTTTCGAAACACAAGTCAAAAACACTTGTGGAGGATGGTTATTCTGATCCGCTAGCCTTAGCTGATGATGAAGTAAACCAGGCAGAGAATGAGAACCAGGAAGAACAGAATGAACAGCCTATCTTACAATTCACAAATGAAAGTAATATTGCCAAACCTGGCGGAAATGTGGGAGCTCTCCAGCAGCCCAGTGGAAGTGAATCTCCAGACTCACAATTGAGTAGAAATTTGTCTCCTGATTTATGTTCTAGTGGAAAGGTATTATCCACCCCACATGTCAGTGAAGATGCCCTGTCTCATGTGAGTGACTTTGATGAAGATTCAGAGACATCAGTAAAACGTCCTCTCATGGAACGACTGCCCCCTGATGGGGCACCTGTGGACTCGTTATCCATAAGCTTAGATCCAATTGGAAAAGTAAATCCTATCTCATCCCTTTGTAATAATTTGAGTGATAATCCTGTCAATTTAATGAAAGATCCTTTTATTCCAGATTCATTAAATCGCGGTATTATATCTAACTTGCCTTAAATTTTTTATTCTTTTTCCATGAAATTCAAATCACTCTTTATGACTTTTTAAAGTTAAAATATGTCTGTAGTTTTTGATGTAATTTAAAAATCAACAGTTTTATGATATAACTATGACATTTTATGTGTATTGCTCGCCAAATCTGTATTAATCATCACTGATTAAGTAGTCTGTGTATGATTGTATGTAATTATGGTTACCTAGTTTTGTATCTTAAATAAAATCTTTACCAATCATTTGTTGCTCCAACTCTTGTCCCTATTTCATCCCCATGACTTGAATTTTACTCCACTTTTGTGAGAGGGACTCAACAAAGAAAAGTTAACAAAATCTTTAATTTTTAATAAAAGTCAGGTTTTGTGGCAAGGGCGCGCTGGCGTGGCGTGGGGTATCGCCGGCTGGAGCGTCGGGGCGGAGCAGCCTCCCCTCGGCCGAGGGCTGGCGCTGCGCTGTCGGGGTGGCGGCGCCGAGCAGCGCAGCGCAGCGCCGGGGCAGTCCAGTCCAGTCGGGGCGCTAGGACTACTCGCAGCCAGGGCAGCGCGCTCGCCTGGGCCCCGCCCCCTCCGCGCCCGTCCGCGAGTCTGCTCTCGCGCCGCGACGCTCCGGTGTGTAGGCGGCGGCCCCGCACCGCCAGGACCGCCGCGCCGCGCCAGCTCAGCTGTTCCGCGGGAAGTCGTCCTTGCAGTGGCCCGTCCGTTATAGGACAGTGTTTGTTCGCGGGGGTGCTGCTCTTCGGCGTATCCTCCTCCGTGCCGTGCCGAGCGTCTAGGAAACAATTTCCAGGTGAGAGACAGCTAGACTGAACAGTGTAGGGCTTTAGACTCGCCCCGCGACCCGACACACGCGTCACGTGACAGTCGGCTTGCTCGCGGCGGCGGTGGCCCTGTCCTGTCTGATGTACCCTAGTCTGTCCGGCGTCCGCGTCCGCTCTGTCCGGAGTAGACACGTCACTGACGTTGACGGTGCTTGTGACGTGACAGGCACAGGGAGGCGGGGCCGGGGAAGGACCACCGCCCCACCCCACCCCACCCCGCCCCGCCCCGCGCTGGTCTCGCTCCGCTCCATACCTCGTCCTCTCCCCCATTGCGTCCCGGCCCTGCGGCGGTCACGCTGTGCGGTCACGCTGCAGTTACATCGCGGTCGCCCTCCGCGCTCCGCTCCGAGTCGATGTAACCACATGACGTATAGAGCCAGGCTCCATTGCGCACGATAATAAATAGACGGGGGGAAACTGGAGTGAGGCCATAACACAGCAGTTTCGGAAGCGATCGTAAGGGACAAGGTGAGTTGACCCGGGCGGATCGGAGGCGGGGGCGGAGGGTGGAGGTGCTTCGAGGCAGTGGTAACCGAGAAGGGTCTCGCCGCCGCGCCGCATAGCTTGTGCCCCGCCCCGCCCCGCGCCGCCCCGCGCCGCCCCGCGCCGCCCCGCGCGCATGTATGAAAAATGGAGGCTTTAAGGGCCTCGACGCCCGGGTGGTGAGTTATCTCGCCACTTTCTCTAAATCCCTCAATCTATAACTTGGCTGCGCGGCGCGTCTCGTCCTGGAGACTCGCGCGGGGCCCGGCCGGGGAGACCTCCCTCCCCAGCCCCCACCTCTGCAGAGGGCGGGGGCGGACGGTAGGCGGGTAGGAGAAGGAGGAAGAGGAGGAGAAGTTGGAGGAGGCAAATTGGATTCAAATGCAGTTTGATAAAGCGGCGTGGCGATAGCTGTGTTTGAGTTGGCACCGAGTGAGTCCGCGTTGGCGCAGGGTGGCGCGGCGCGAGTACGTCTTTACTCGTGTTCGCGGCCCCGCCGGGGTTGTATGTAAATTGTCCGACCTATCTTTGTCCGACCTGGCGATTTCCCCGTAATCCGAAAAAAGTGCTGCCCGACCTGGATTTTGTCCGACCTTATTTACACGGGTAAATTGGAGGTAAAACCAATCTGAACGTCGAAGCCACTGGATTTTCAGAGTTGTCCCTGGTCAGGTTTTGATGTAACAGTCGTCTTAGCAGACGATCCTCTTCATGCTTGTGGTGGATCGAGAGCCCCCCGCCCCGCCCTGCCCCGCCCCGCCCCCCGCCCTGACCCCACCAGGCTCAGTAACAGCTTTCAGTTCTGCAAAATTCGTCAAAAATTTTACAATAATAATTCACGAAAAAGTCTCCTTTCCACCACGTTAGCTGCTTTCATTGCCAAAATGGCAGGAAGTAAATCTGCTCAAATCCGAAATTTTTAATGCATCAGTGACGAGTGTGGTTAGGTTGGATTGAAGTTGGCAGCCCTGCAGGTACGGTTGCAGGAGCAGTTGAGCAGTTTGAAATGAGCACCGATCAGTGTCGCCTTGTCTCGTTCGGTACGGCGTTTTTATTCGTTTTCGCGGTTTGAACTAAGCTTTTAGCATCTGTGCAAAGTATCGGCGTGGACATAAGATATTCAAGTAGTGTCAAATTAGACTATTCTTCGGCAAAAGTCATAAATCGGGCCTCTGTGTGATGTCAAGATCTCCAATAAGATGGCCCACCGCTGGTAACCTATGTCAGCTGCTATTTTGTGGAACGTTGACCAAATGAACGTCTCCGGGAGACTCTCCTGGTAAGTGTTTTACATCGACGGTCTAGTTCAATGTTAGTCATCCTGGGCGAAAATCGCAATTATTACGGGAAAGGCAAA
Source organism: Frankliniella intonsa (assembly GCA_033675135.1). Lineage (NCBI taxonomy): Eukaryota > Metazoa > Arthropoda > Insecta > Thysanoptera > Thripidae > Frankliniella > Frankliniella intonsa. Next base: position 6,238,238 of record CM066247.1, on the reverse strand, counting down.
AGGCGAAACAATCCACCTGTAAGTAATACGCGGCGCGATGCTTGGCACCCTTTCAGGGTCCCCGAGAGATCTGTCGGTAGAGAGAGGTCGCCTGGGTGGGGGTTATGGGAAGAACAGAAAGGTGAACTCGTCGGTAAACTTGCTCCGACTCTGCCCGCGCCCGCCCTGCTAGGGGTGGCGATAGCCGCCTCCACCCCGCCCCCGCGCTGCCCCTGCCCCCGTGCCGCCCCCGCCCCGCGGCGCCGGCGCTGCAGCTGCCTCAGCCAGGCATTTCTCCTCGTGTCACGTTGACAAATATGGACTTCTTTCCATGTGTGAAAAGTAATCCCAGCCAGCGGCAAGACGGATGGCTCCATGGCGCGGCGCGGCCCCGGCAGCAGCACGCCGCCCCCGCCCCCGCCCCCGCAGCACGGGCTGCTCGACTCGATCTCGTCGGGCCGCCCCCGGCCGCGCCGCGCCTCCCCGCGCCACGCGCGGCGGCAGCGGCTGCTATTGGCAATCACCCGCTGGCAGGAAAACGCTTTTCGCACTTTATTTTACTCGGAGGCGATTCGGAGGCCGTGTCGTGCCGTGCCCTGCCGGGGTTAGAGTTGGGCGGAACAGGCGTCGGGGACCGATCATCCCCTGCGGGGGAGGGGAGGGGGGAGTCACACACACTCAGACACGGGGGCGGCGCGCTATCGCGGTGCTCCTATCGGTTTGAGTCGTCAAGTGAGAGCGGCGCGCGCCCCTTCCGCGCCCGCCGTCACACACACACACACACACACACACGCGACCGGAGAAATTTCATCAACACGCATGCAAGTACCACCACAATCGTCGTCCCCATGCGACGCGCTAGTCGGCAGGTCGGCCCCGCCCCGCCCCGCCCCGCCCCGCCCCGCCCCGCTCAAATATGTGCCGCCGCCATCACCGCTCGCCCGCCCCTCTCCTCCGCGTCAAAAGGCGCCGGCAGGGTCCCATATATGCCCTATCTGTTCACCCCCACCCCCTCCCTCCCGCGAGGTTGCGGAATCCTTTGAGGAGGGTCCTGCCCTGCCCTGCCCTGCCCTACGAGGCGTGGCTGGGCTTGTATCCTGCCCCGTGCCGGCCACGGCGGTGGGCCTCGCTTCGCCCTTGATAGGGCCGATCGCCCCCTCCACTCTCGGCCGCCGCACACTTTCCTTTTGGCCTCTGCCACGCGGCTCGGCTGCTCACTCATGCCCGCCCCGCTCCGCCCTGCCCCCTCCGGAGCCATCACGCCCCCCCCCCCCCCGCCCGCCCCCCGCCGATGACCTGACAGCAGATGTCAGCATCAAGACGCGATCAAGACATCGGCTGCTGGCGGGGTTGTCCTTCTCGTCTCGCCCGGCGACTTTGCGCGCGACCTTGAGGTCAAGAAGCCGCGACTCCGCGGGCCACAAACTCCCCCCATAGCTAAAGAAATTTAATTTGAGAACCGTTTTTTCTTTCTTTCTTTTTATCGCCGTCTTGTTTGCTCTCGACTACCTGGCGACAGGAACGAGGCCACCCCCGCCTCCTCCCCTCGTCCAGACCAGGGCGCCCGCGCGCCAGGGCGGGCGGCCCGCAGAGGCGGCATCTGATAACACTTCAATTTGCGATGAAAGCCACCGCCGGGCTGGTCCGCCCCCGGCCCGCCCGCGGCCCGCCCCCGGCCCGCCCCCGCCGGCCCGCCCCTGGCGGAGGGAGCGGGACCAGGACAGCGTCCGGGCCCGAGGGGCCTTATTCACACGCGGCGCGGCGCGGCGTGATCACAAGACGGACGAGGAGTGTCGTGTCCAGCAGCCGTCGTGCCGTACCGTGCCGAGGCGAGCGAGGCCGTCTTGTCATGAAACGGGAGGGTTTGACGAGTCCCCGCGAGTGGGGGTGGGGGAGCCTGGTGGGGTGGGCTGGGGTGAGTGGAGCGGGCGGTGGGGGTGGGCTGCCCAGTAGCTGATTCCGCACGGGCCTTTCGTCCCTCTGTTCTTGTCGCACTCATGAGTGCCCATGAGACACCAGACACGGCCAGTAGGTGGGAGATGAAGATGAGAGCGTACAGAATTTCGAAACTGCGCGCCGCTCAAGCAGCGAGCGCCGAGCCGAGCCGAGCGCTGCCGTGCCGTGCCGGCGGAGCACAGCCGAGCCGAGCCGTAGCCGTCAGCTGCTCAAGTGTTTACTTATCAAAGTTTAATAGTCATAAAAAGTTTAATAGTAATAATAAACAGCAATAATATAGTAATTAGTGCGTTCATTGATAGAAGCTACTGGTTACCGTTATTATAGTGAGTGAAAGTTATGCTTTTTCTGGACGCATTGTCTAGGTGAGTAACCTAACCTAACAAAATGAACTTGTTGTTTTCAGTAGTTATTTTATGGAAGGAGTGCGTCCAAGGAGTGACAGTGTCAGTGAATTAAAATAACACAAACCCCTAACCCTAAAATGTAAATGGACTAATTAGGGAATGATTTATTTAAAATTTGGTGCCGTTTTGTTTTCTACATATAAACCAGGGACCCGTAACATAACAAAACAGCACCTCATAACACTTTGTTAACCGTTAATGTTTTACCCGATAACTGATAACGCATATCATGACACTTAACAGTTAAAGAATAAACACATACACTTCTGATAATAAAATAACCGTTACAGATTTAACAGAAAGTAGTTTGATAATTAGTTTAAGTTATATGGTTTTTCGCATCTGTGTGACATCAGAAACGAAATAAACAAAAGTTGCTTGTAACGTTAAGTAATTTGTTATATCTTTAACGTTAAGAGAATAACAAATTCCTAACTGTTACGTTAAGTAACTTAACTTTTAATTTAACTGACGACAATGATAAAATTTGTAACTAACAAATGATGTTTGTTATGTTAAGTTACGGGTCCCTGATATAAACATATTGGGGCCCTTTTTGAGAACATTCTTCCCCATGAAACGACTTTTTCAAAGCGAACAAATGGTCGTGCCAACATCGATACTGATAAATCAAGTTCCCAACACCCTCGAGTTTCCACCCCTGCGTAAACACTTTCATGACCACCACCCTTCTTTTTTTTGCCGCAGTGTGACTGGAGCGCAAGGAGGATGGCCATGCCGTCGTCGGACCTGTGGGAGCCGTGGGAGCCCTGGGAGCTGCCCGGCCCCGGCCCCGGCCACCCCGGCCCCGGCCACGGCCACGGCGCGCGGCCCCGCCAGGGCCCCGCCAGGGGTAGAGGGGTCATGACCCTCACCACGACGCGCGCCTCCAGGACGCTCACCCTCAACGGCCTGACGGTCACCACGACGCTGAGGACCGGCGGCGCCGCCCGGGAGCGGGAGCGCACCCTGTCCAGCCCCGCCGCGGCCAGCCACACCGGTGAGTACACCTTGAGGCCCTTCAGGGTCATTAGAGAGCTCCCCGCGATTTGGGGGTGGTATTTTGTCTGCCTCCTCCCCCTGGTAAATGATTTTTCCCCGCCTTCTCTTCACTTTGCGGCCTCCTCTCAGTCTCAGGATTTCCATTGTACTCTGCGACGACGGATGGAATGCATATGCATATTGCATATTGCCCCTCCATGAAGTGCCTGACGCCTCGGGCGGCGCCTTGGTGTTTGCTCCTCTGCCTTCTGACCGTGCTCGTTACACTTCTGTTGGTTGGCGCCGAGTGTCCGCCCCGCCCCGCCCCGCCCCGCCCGGCGCATGCTCGTTTGTTAGGAATACACGCGCGCGCGCACGCTACGCTAACTCGGCTGCTGTGTTCCTACAAACTGCTGGCGGTGCCGAGCCGAGCGCCCGGGCGCGCGCTGCAGTTCATTAGGATGGCTCTGCTCTGCTCTGCCCTCCTCTGCCGGTGGTGGAACCTGGGCCTGGCCTGGGACCGCCGCCCGTCCCGGGCCGGGGGGCCGGGGCCGGGGCAGGGGCAGGGGGCGTTAGTGTGTTGTGCTCAAGCCAGTGGTATTCCGCGCCGTGTGTGTGTGGGCGCGCGCGCGCGTGTGTGTGTACCTCACCACCCGCTCAATCCTGCCTTGTTACCCCCGCCCCCCTGGCCTGGCCCGTAGCCCCCCGGCACCCCAACCTCCTACATGACCCCCGACCTCTCCCAACCCCCGCTTCCGCTAGCAGCAGGTGCGCGCTGCTCCCTCCCCGCGCCGCGCCGCGCCGAGGCCACATCCTGGCCTCGTGGCCTCCTCCACCAAGTCCCCCTCGCTCTCCGCGCCTCCGACGAGACGGGCCAGTCTCATCTAGCCTCAGCCCGGGCCCCCGTGCTCCCGCCGGCGTGGCGGGTACGACACGAAAGGGGCTGTTCGCTCCGCGCAGTGCCGTGCGGACCCAGCATCACATCCCGCCCGCCAGCCCTTTCGAGTCCTCTTCTCTGGGGACGTCCAGCGCTGACGCGACGCCGACCTTCCCTATTCCTTGTAGGTTCAAAGGTCCCCCCGCCCTCCACACTCCCCTCTACCCCTTCCCTCTTCTCGCCTTATTCGCTCGCACCGCCCTCCCCTCCCCTTTGGTGCCGCAGCCCGCAGTACAGCGCGCTGCCACGGCGCGGGCGCGGGGGCGGGGCGGGGCGGGGAAGCAGCACCGTCATCAAACGTAATCTGAAGCAACCCCCACCGTATTCCTCCTCATCCTTTGTCGGAGTAGGGGACTTGCAAACAGGTTGGTTGTCTCAATTTACTGCAGCAGGCAGGTCGTTGGAATTTCGGCCATGGCCGCGAGGGGTGGGTCCAGCTGGGGCTGGGCCAGGCTGGGCGCTTCTCGTTCGGGCCTGTACCTAGCCACAGGATAGGGTGAAGTGAGCGGGCCGCCCCGCCCGCGGGTCAGGGTTAAGAGGGTCAAGTTTTGGCGGAGCAGGCCTCGGGCGGGGGTGGAGCAGAGGCCGGAGTGGGGCGGGGCGGAGGCCCTGGGCGCCAGGCGAGAGGTGAGAAGCGGGTGAGCTGAGCTGTCTCGCCCGGCCCGGTCCCACCCCGCCCCGTCTCACTCGCACTTCCTCAAACTCCCATAAGCAGACGACCCTCTCGTGCGCCCTCCGCCCCCGGCCCCGGCCCCGCTCTCCCACTCCTCCGTGTTGCTGCTGCTGAGTGGAGTTTGATTCCGGTAGTCGGCTGGTCCTGGGAGACGGCTCGCGGCCCCGTCAGAGCACCGTCAGGGCTTCGTCAAGGCACCGCCGTCAGGCACCGTCAGGGCACCGGCAGCGCGGTAACGCGGCGGTTCAAAGTTAGCGCGGACACCGGCGCGGCGCGACGCGACGCCTTTGCGCTGAGAATGATGGAAGTTTTCGGTTCTGCGCCACAGTCACCAGGCTGCTCTGAAACCTGAGGCGGGGCGGGGCGCTGCTCCCGAGAAAAGAAGCGGCCGACGGGACCGGGTCGGGCCGGGGCGGGCCGGGGGATAAAACTTGGGCATGTTTGAGAAACTCGTTAATGCCGCCAACTTGACCGCCTCACCCCGCCCCGCCCCGCCCCGCCCCGCCCCGCCCCGCCCCGCCCCGCCCCGCCTCGCCTCGCCTCGGCGCGGTACGCTCAGCGCGTCGTGTACGTGACTTTATTTCTTATGACGTTGGTTAATCGCGCCGGCGGCGGCGCCGACGTCACCTATCTGCACGCTGTCCCCTGGGGCCTGGTCGGTGAGGTTCTGTTCCGCTGAGTGAGCCATGACGACTCTCTGCCCCCGCAGCTGACGGCGACCTGCCGGACGGCAGCTGCTTCCGCCGGTCCATCCCCGCCCGGCTGTGCGTCGCCTCCATGCTCACCCTGCCGGCGTACCGGCAGCCGCGGCCGCCCGCGCCCACCCCCGCCACGCCCCCGGAGCTGTCCCTGACCGGGGGCGGCGGGGGCGGCGGCGGCGGCAGCACCACCAGCAGCGCGTCCGGCGACCGCTCTGCGTCCAGCCCGCCCCCGCCCCCGCCCCCGGCCACCACCACGCGGCCTGCTAAGGTAAGTACGGGGGCTCCGCCCCCCACCACCTGGGGATTAGACTGTCCGCACCCGAGTGCGAGAGAGAGGGGAGATAGAGCGCGCCGCCCCGGCGCGGGACCTGAATGGGGGCAGCTCTAAGCCCCGAACAACAGCCAGGGCTTTAACTTATCGGGTCTGTGATTCATGGCGGGCGCTTATCAAGGCCTTTTGTGCCGGCGTGCCGCGCCACGCCACGCATGCAAGTGTCGCACTGCCGCTGCTCATTGGCCAAGTGCCGTGTGTGTGTGTGTGTGTGTGTGCGCGCGCGCGGGTGTGAATGCGAGGGGTGAGTGGGCGGGGCGGGGCGGGGCGGGGCGGGGCCGCTCACATGACCTCGGGGGTTGTGTTGCGCGTTATTGTGTGGCCTGCCTCTGGATTAATGTCGGCGGTCAGAATGGAAAATGGAGTCCCGCCTCGCGCGCCCACGCTCGCCCCGCTCGGCCTTTTAGTTTTATTCTTTATAAACTGCGGTGCCTGTCGGGGACATAGCGCGACACGTGATTGGACACACGCGGTCGCAATGGTGGTCTTTATCATCGTGTGCCAGGTGCAGGTGCACCCGCGCTAGCGCGTTAAACATACCATTTACGGTTTGCAAGTATCGTCAGGGCCGTCATTTTCCGACCAGTCAAAACCGTCAAAGGTTTCTAGTGATTGCGCACCACCGTGGCCCGGCTGTGCTCTGCGCGGGGCGCTCGCGCGGAGGACGCCTGGGAGGTAGGCCACCCAACGGCCCGCGCGCTGGGCGGGTGGCCCAGCATCGCAGGCTGCGCCCCGCTCCGCGCTGCCCCGCCCCGCCCCGCCCCGCCCGACAGCGAAGCGACAGCGTTCACACACGCGTTCTCCCCCTCCCCCTCTCGCACTTTGTCTTGGAGAGCGCAGCGCGTGAGCGTTGGTATATGTGTTGTGTGTTCGGCGCTCCTGTTCATTGCGCGCCGTATGATGCAGCTATCTCTCTCTCTCTCGCACACGTACTGGCTGGGCTGGGCTGGGCGGTGAATTACGTGTTACTCGCCGCGCACACGCGAGCAGAGGTTCCTACGCTTTATTTTATTTTTATTTTCTCTCCCCCGCGGGCCGGGCCGGGCCGGGCGGGCGACCTCATTTTGTTCGTCGGTGTCGTCGTTGTTGTTATTTTTTGTCGTAACGAAAAAAAAAGGAAGAAATAAGCGCGTGCAAAACAAACCGCGTATACCGTTTGCCGTAAGTGTCGCCCCGTCATGTGCGATTCTTTTCTGTTATTTTTTTATACTGTGTCCTTCCGAGCTAGCGCAGGTTTTTTTTTGTGTTGCCATTCCACCGCGTATAAAGAAGAAGTAGGCGGTGCGGTTTCTTTTCCTTTAACTCTTTTTTTTTCAACGCGGCCTGGCTCGTTTAAAGTACCTTGACGTGTACAGGAGCTATAGTTCGGCGTTAACCGGGCGGAAGTGCGTTAGCTGTGTTAACCGGGTCGAGGATAGGTAGGGTCTGAGGAGTATGCCCCCCCCCCCCCCCGTACCCCTACCCGCCGGGGGGCGTGGCGCGGCATGTACCCTTGCATTTGCGATCGTGCCGTCATCCCCTGCTCGCCTCCCACGCCTCGTCACTCCAGGAGGACCTCTTGTGACTGGAAGGAAATACACTACACAGTGAGGTACGAGGTTGGGGGGGGGGGGGACGATGTTTGGCTCTCCGTTCGTCTTATTGCGTGGCGCGTATACTTTCGCACCCTGGGCGATTCTTACCCCCCCACCACCCAACCTCTGCCCTGTCCCTCCCGACAGCTGCCTGCGCCATCCTGAGGCTATATTATGACGGGGGTGGCGGGTGGCGCACAGCCCCGCCCCGCCCCGCCCCGCCCCCAAAGGAATACCGGGGAGCACGTGCCGACGTGCCGGGTGCCCTGGCCTTCCCTTCCGTCCCCTCAATACTGCATGGCTGTCGCTGCACTCCCCGGCCAGACCAACGCGGATGGAAAAGGAAAGCGGCAGAAGCCGGGTTAAAATCAAAAAGAAAAAAAGAATTTTCGTAATCTGTAAAGGAAAGCTGCTTCTATTGTTTACGAAGAGGAAGAACAGTATTTGGTATGAAATTTAATGTCCCTCTTCGTCGACAGTGTGCGTAACCCCTTTGTGGAAAAATTTTATCCTTACTTGTTCAAGTGCACGAATTGGAACTCACTCGCCTACACGTGTGTGATGTTACACGTGCGTGTGCCTGCCTGTGCGTGCGTCAGGATATGTTGTGTGCCAGATTGTGGGACTGGCCTCACAGCGCCTCCGCTCACGTCGCCCCTCTCCCTTTCTCCCTCTCTCCCTCTCTCCCTCTCTCCCTCTCTCCCTCTCTCCCTCTCTCCCTCCCTCCCTCCCCGCCTCTTTTAGTGTCAGCCCCGCGGCGGCCTCTGCAGGGAGGAAGGGAGGAGAGCCACAGAACACAAGATGACAGGATATCATGCAGCCTGGTGGTGTGCTGTGCTGGGCCCTGCTCCTCGTCCTGCGGATCCCAAAGCTAGTACCATACGGCCCCCGCGGTGACAGATCCACGAAGAAAGGTCGCGTGACCGCCTTTGTTGCAACCTATGGCCACCATGTGGTCACGCTCACTATGTGTGGAAATCTGTGTGAAATCTAGGAAGACGAGCTTCTCTCTCCCTCACTGCCGCCTAACCTTGACACGGATCCCATCCCCCTCCCCCACAGCAGGTGGAGCAAGGGGTGAGCACGGGGGTCGAGGGGCTGAGGCCCCGCCCGACCCGGGCCGGGGGGTCATAAGTACTGCCGAGCCGCCGAGGGGAGGGGGTGACACCGTAGTGAATTAAGGAAATGTGCACAAGAAAGTGTGTGCGACGCGGTGCTAGGCGGCGAGAGGGTAGGGTTATATGGGGGGCTGTTTGGGGCCCGGCCGGCCGGCGGGAGTTTTAGTGGCGGGGTGGAGGAGGTCCTTCGTTAGGCCGGCGCCTGACATTGTGTTGCTACCCCCAACCCTACCCTCATGGCTGACGGGGCGGGGCGTTGCGCGGGAGGTACCGACTGCGCGGTTAAGCCCCCCGCCCCGCCCCTCTCCAAACTACCGACATAGTCCGTGTCTTTTTCCACCCCTAAATCATCCCAGCCCCGCGCCGCCCCTCGCTCCTCGCTCATCTGCCTACCTCTCCCAGCCCTCCCCTCTCTAACCTGTTCCGGCCCCTACTGACGGCACTCCAGTTCTTGTGTTGACACAGCAGGTAATCTGCAGCCTGGCGGTGGCGCAGGGCTGCGGAGAGCCCCCGGAGGGCTCCGGTAGGGCACCGGGAGGGCTCCGGGAGGGGTCCGGGAAGGCCCCGGAGGCCCGCGCGCAAGGGTGCGAGGGGCCTGTCGAGGGCCCCACTTTAGGCCCGAGCGGCGCGCGCCGCCGGCCCGGCCGGGGCCCGGGCCAGGCCTTGCTGGCCTGGAGAGAGGACTTAGCTCTTCGCGTCCGACTTGAACGCTGAGGGAGGTCCCCCACCTCCACCCCACCCCCCCGAGCGGGCTCCGGCCCAGAGCCATTTCCCTTGACTCCGCGTCAAGGACGTAGCTTTTTTATAATACCTATGTAAAAAATAAAGTTGCAGAAGCGTAGGGCCCTGTCCTGGGTTTTTCGTTGTTAATTTATCATTATCGAGTAATTTCCAAAATTCAGTTTATACTTCCCATTTGTGCCAGACCACATAAGACCTGTTGTGCGTTGTGAGCCCCCGCGCCCGCGCCGCACCTCAACGCCAACCTTTCCCTCTTTTCCCTTCCGCAACCCTACTCCCCATACCACCCCACCCCACCCCACCCCACCACCACCACGCCCGCAACGTCCTCGGTGGCGGCTGCGTCCAGGATTGCGGCTTGTCTGCCTGCCGCGCCGGGCGCGCCGCTGTCCTGGGGGCGGGGCGGGGCGGGGCGGGGCGCCGTTGCGGACGTAGATCGGGCTGAAACGGGATTAACATGGGATTAACATGTCGGTCCCCGCAGCGCCCGGCCCGGCCCACGGCCCATGCTCGTCCACTTGTGCGTGTGCGGTCCTTCCCCATCCCTCTCACTCCGCAGAGGTGCGCGCGTTTATATTTATGTGTTTGGGCGTGGCGGGGCGGGGCGAGGCGGGGCGGGGCAGGGCGGGGCGCTGGACGGGGACGCGCCACCGGCCCCACGTCCCTTGGCCCGATGCGACGCCCGCGCCCGCGCCAGAATCTCATTTTGCGCGCACAAAAACGGGTTTGATATAGCTGTGCCCCGAGGGCTTTATTAGTGCGGCGCGGCTCTCTCTCTCTCTCTCTCTCTCTCTCTCTCTCTCTCTCTCTCTCTCTCTCTCTCTCTCTCTCTCTCTCTCTCTCTCTCTCTCTCTCTCTCTCCCTCTCTCCCTCTCTCCCTCTCTCTCCCTCTCTCCCTCTCTCTCTCCCCCTCTCTCCCTCTCTCGTTGACACCGTCAGGGAAGCGCTTATTGTGGTGGGAATCACTGGAGTGTGGGCGTGTCGAAAGCCGTGCCGTGCGCCGGGCCGGGCTGGCTGGCCTCCCGTCCTGCGAGCGCCGGGGCGGGTAGGCCGTGCCGCCACGCAGGCGCGCCGGCGGGTTGCCTGCCTGCACGGGGCTCCGGCTCGGCTCGGCGGCGCGTTCACGCAGCGCAGCCGAGCCGCAGCGTCGAGTGTTTTGTTCTGTCGACAATAATGGACCAGCACCACATAAATCCTACCTACCCATAATATCCACTGACTATATTTAAACTTCTTCTTTTTTTCCCCGAAAAAAAAATTACCATCGGGAAGAAATTTTGATTTTTAACCTCGTTAAATTTCTGAATTGCAACCGTCTTTTTGTCGTGTTTGGCCGGGGAGAGGCGAGGGCGGGGAGAGAATAGTATGGACCTCTCCAGTGTGCAGTGCAGCGCAGCGAGGTGTGGGAGTGATGTTTGCTGCACTGTACTACTTCTTTAACGACTTGCTCTCCCTTTGCTCCTCATCAAAAGTAGTCGAAACTTTGGAGATTAAAATGCCCCGCCCCCCGCCCCCTCCTGCGCGGGCAGAGGCAGGCGAGGCGGCCCAGTAGTAGGCCAAGGGGGCGCGGGGCGGTAGGCGCTCTCAGCTGGCCGCACTTTCAGAATTGTTGATAATCATTGTTCGGTAATTGATGACTCTGCCTAATTGAATTCCTCTCGGCGCTGAAGGTTTTGTAGACGGCATTAGGGGCGCGGCGGGGCGGGGCGGGGCGGGGCGGGGCGGGGCGAGTGGGAGCTGCCGCCGGACCGGGATTATGAAGGGGCACACAGCATCAGCCTGGCTGCTCCGCACAGACAGCCCCATAACCCGCCCCGCCCCGCCCCGCCCCGCCCTGCGCCCGGCCCTGCGCCCGGCCTCACTGCAGCCACGACTCACGTGCGCGCGACTCAGTGTGTGGATATCTGTCATACGAGAAGAAATGCAAAACCAAGGCGACCGCACCCGGCCTCGTTGAGAATGAGATCACGCCGTTTTCTCTGGCGCCATTACCCCATCCCTTGTGCTTGTCCACCACCTGCCCCTGCCCGCCACCGTCCCGCCCCCCGGCCCGCCCGCCCCCGGCCCGCCCCCGCGCTAGCACCACCACCACATCCCCCGGAATCGTTTTAGGGCCGTTGAGTCGAAAGTCGTCGCGGCGTGCCGGCGGCGCGCCGGTTGCGCGTGATGGCACTGTGCCTGCTGTGGCGGGGCGGGGCGGGGCGGGGCGGGGCGGGGCGGGGCGGGGGTTGCAGAGGCCGTGGCGCGGCGCGCGCCGCCGCCCATACTGATGGCCCGTCATAACGATCTGATGGGCCTGGCCTGCGGAGCCTGGACGAGGCGAGGCGAGGCGAGCCCAGCACGACAACAATGATGTGTTTTGCGGAATTCATTATTGTAGTTTTATCGGGCGGGCGTCGACCATCGGCTCCGTCCTCGCTTACTGCTCTCGTTCCCGCTCTCTCTCTATCTTTAAAAATAAATAAAAAGTAGTGTAACCAGAAAGAGTGATAAACGCTGCAAACAAAAGAGTGGGTGTAACAGCTATCGCAAAATATATTGGGAACAGGAGCAAACGGGGGGTTAAAAAAAACAAACGATTTTTCGTTGTTTTAAAAGACGAGTGCGATTACTATTTTATGCACCTTTTAGGCTATCTGCTGCGGCGCGGCCTCTCCTGACGGACCCAGACGCTGTCTTCATCCTTATCCAGTGAAACAGCCATCCCGTCTCCCTCCCTTTGCCCTTTTCTTCAGAGCCGAGCCGCCGGAAACACTATCGGCCATTAAAACTGCGACGCTTCATCCCCCCCGCCCTCCCCCGCACCAAGTGTTTATTCTAGTCTATAAAGGTTACGTTTTGTCGAGCGGACAGGTTGCGCGCAGCGGCAGGGTAAAAGGCTATTCGGACCCAGCGACGGCTAAAAGACTGTCAGCGCGGACTGGGGAAGAGAGAGAGAGAGAGAGAGAGAGAGAGAGAGAGAGAGAGAGAGAGAGAGTTAGGGAGGGAGGGGGTGGAGGGCTAATCTGACATTCATTTCCCGCCTGGGCCAGCCCTTCTCGCGCGGCGCCCCGCCATCCCTGAAAACGGACCGGGAAATGAAGGCTGTTGAGCAAAGTTTATGTGATTTTTTCCCCCCGGTCCCCTCTCCCCTCCCTTTCCCCTCCAGCGTGAATATTAATTGGACGACGGCGCGCGCCGCCCACCTGCTGAATGGCCGTTGTTTAAACGGCGCTGGGTGGGCGGGGCGACGCCGGGCGCCGCGGCGCTGAGTGACGCGCCGGCGCCCCTCAGAACCAATGACTTTGGTGGGGATTGTGTGTGTGTGTGCGCGACGCTGGGCGGTGTATTGGCTGCACGTGCGCTGTAGAAACTGGCGTGACCTGACCTGACACGAGAATTTGAGCTCGAGTTTTCTGTTTGAGAGGGCTAGGTGTGTGGCACCAATGTTGGCCATGGTCCGTTTGGTTTTTACCCGCACTGATTACCGCGGCCTCCGAATTCTTCTCTGCGTATGAGACGAGGAAAAAGCGACACGGTACCACGCAGAGCCTTTTATTTTTTATTTTTTTAAAGTCAGTTTTTACTTTCTCTGCCGTTTTTTAAATTCTTTTTCGTCTTTAGGTTAGAATGTAATAAGGGACAGGGGAGAAGAAAAGGGGGTAGGAGCGAGGTGGGTCAGGGAGAGAAGCAGTAGGAGAGAGAGACAGACAGAGAGAGGGAGGGAGGGAGGGTGGGAGTGAGGAAGGGGAGAGAGAGAGAGAGAGAGAGAGAGAGAGAGAGAGAGAGAGAGAGAGAGAGAGAGAGAGACAAAGGCTGTGTGGTTTGCGGGATTTTTTTTTCCGCCTCCTGCGAGGGGCTTACCTTCCTCTCTTTGTCCCGTCCACTACCCCAAACCACCCCCTGCATTCTATGCCTCGGGAGCGTTCCGACCTAGGAGAATTACCTCCTCCGGCGAGGCGGGCGGGGCCGGGCCGGGCCGGGCCGGGCGCCCTTGCCTTCCTCTCTCCCCTTGTGTTAGCGACCCTGCACCTCTCACCCCGTCCCGGATCAGACGCTAATCCCGCCCGTAGGCATCCCAGGTAGGTCTGGGAGGCCTGGGCGAGCCGAGCCAAGCCGAGCCGAGACCGAGACGCGCCGAAATGTCTGCATTTTGTCTCATCTTTGCGCCAGCTTGGGTTCGGAAGGGAATCCGATGTCTTAGAAACGAGAACGGTAAGAGCCACGACCGCTGGTTTCCCATCCACTCTTATAAGAAAAAGTACTTGGAAGTACCTGAGTTTTCGAAATATTTTGGACCTGGAAGTCGTGAAGATACGGCTCGCCGCGCCGGCGAAAAGTTTCGTTTACACGCGCAATTTCACCCGGTGTGAAACGCTTGTTGTATTATTTTTTTTCCCTCCCATCTTTTGCATTTCCGTGTAATGCTCATTTTCAGTCGACTGCTGTGAGTCGTGTCACACTTTTTTTCTCTCTCCACATGTGTGTGTGTGTGCGCGTTTGCTCGCCCGCGGCGTGTGTGCGCTGTGCGGTGGCGAAGTAGAGGGTTGCGGTGGAGTGGACGGGACGGGCGGGCAGGCGGCAATGGGGAGAAGGGCTCGTTTCCTTGTGCGCCCGCGGAGTGGCGGGGCGGGGCGGTGTCACAGGACCACCAGGTAATAAGAGGCTGGCGTGAGGGGGAGGGGCGGGATGGAAAATAAAAATAAAAGGGCTGGTGGTGTCAGAGCTGCCACGGCCTTTTACAACACACACACACACACACACACACACACACACAGACTAGCAGCAGCAGTCACTTTTGCCCGGCCTGCGCCTGCTGCGTCCCCCACGTGTGCAGCCTCATGCTCGTGCAGCCCTATCTGTCGCACACACGCGCCCTTTGTAGCCCGCTCCGCGCGCAAGTGAAAATTATTAAAAACAGAGTATTTGTCATTGTGTGTGCCTGGAGGGAGGGAGACATGCAGCAGGCACCTGCCCCACACGTGTCACGCACCCTTCGTGTGAACGTAACGTGCTAGAAAAAGAAGATGAAGAGGAAGAAGCAGGCTTGGAAAGGCCTGATTGGGGCGGTGCAGGGCAGCGACCCCACCTGCAGGTGGGGCAGCTGGTGGTGGTATAGGAGGGTGGGGGAGTTTCCTCTTACCGCGCCGCTAAAACTTTTGAGAACCGCAGGAAAGGCGCGGCCCGGCCCGCCTGGCGAAGAGGGAAGGGGTCGCGCGCGGTGCGGCGCGGCGCGCAATTGGAGAAACAAAAGAGAGTTTACGGAACCGACCTGCTGGGCTGGGCCGGGCCGGCAGTCCGCTCTGATTAGTGCGAATAATGACGGCTGTGTGTGTCCGCTCGGTTGTGACGAAAGGGTTAAGCTGGCCGGGGACCGGGCCGTGGCGGGGGACAGTTTGCGTTGTGGCCGCCAGGGTTCGCGGTCTCGTCCCCGGACCGTCGAGTCGACTGTCTACGCCCCGCCCCGCCCGGCCCTTCCCCCTGAAGCGTGGCTCTTTTGCTCGATTTCTTCCCTCTTTCTTTCTTTCTTTCTCTCGTTCCTCTTTGCCCACGACTCTCTCCCCCCGCCCCGCCCTGTCTTCAACTTCCGTAATTACCCTCCTCCCTCATCCTTCTCTCCGGCAGCGTCGTCCCTCCTCTCTGCACCTGTCATCAATCTCCCCCTTTTCATCAGTTTGCTTAAGCAAGATTTTTCCACTGCTACGTGTCTGGCCCTGGATATTCTCTCGTCTCCATCCCTCCTCCATTACAGGCGGCGTGAATTGAGAATTTTTGTTAGCTTTATTTTTTTAAGGTTTTTTTTTGCGTGCCCTATCGCGCTTGTCTGATGGCTCCTCGCGTATTATTCATTCGACGATTTTAAATCTTTCTCTTCCTCGTGGTGCCATCTCCTCTTCTTTTCACTTGTTCCCCGGTCCAGTTGACAGAAGTATAGAGTTGAACTTATATCTGTCCAAGGCACGGGATATGCGAGCGCCAGCAGCTTTGTCACTGCCCCATAATGAAAACCAGAAAAAAAAAATCTATCTGCAGAGAGCTGGCGACTAGACGGCTCGCTTAGGACGCGAGGCGCTCGGAAAAATATTCGCCGTTGAATTGAAAGTGCGAATTTTTTTCCCCCCATAGCGTGGTCTTGACAAAGGCACGAGATTTTTCTTGAATCGGTTCGGGTTTCTGCTGGCGTTACCATGCTCATGCTGGTTAAGCCGGCCGAGCACATGCGGGCGGGAGGGAAGTGAAGACCCCCAAGTCCCTGGGCGCGCCGCCGCGCTTGCAGTCTTCTCTTCTTCTTCTTGTTGTCTTTTCTTCTTCCTCCCCCGTAATGATGGCCGCAGTCTCTCGCACTCATTTTCGCAGCGTATCGAATGCCTGGGTGTCGTCTGCCCTGCGCTTCACGGAGTTTCTCGTTGCGCCCGGTGCTCACCGCAGCCAAAGACACCGCAGCGCTGGGAAAAAAAATAAAAATAAAAATTAAACCAGACGGTTTCCTCACCAGTGAAGTGAAACTGTGGTGCAATTATTTCGCACTCTATCAGGGGACGCAGCCGCGTAACCACCTTGGGCGGGCCATGGTCGGGCTGCACATTTGTTGTTTCAGCGTCAACCCGATGAAAAATGAAAAAGAAGTGTTTACTTTTAGAGTGCGATTCATCACTTGATGCTTGACGGGTTGGCAATTTTCGGTACGAGCAACGGCGCCTGAATGTAGGCAGAAAGCACGGCGCGGCACGCCGACCGGTGTGATGAGTCTGACCTCCACCTCCACGCCGGCCGCAGGCGATGTGGTCCTCCAGACGGTTTAGGCCGACGGCGATGCGACGGCGCATTCTGGAACCGGCGGTCCCCGCCCGGGCGCCGCGCCGGTGAAGGATGGGCTGCTACCGCCCCGCCCCGCCCCGCCCCGCCCCGCCCCGCCCCGCCCCACGATGTCAGGTCCTGCCTGCCGCTGCACCAGTTGCAGCGGCGCCAAACCCTGCCTGACGGGTAAAAGAAAAGAAAAAAAAATATAAAAATAAAAATGCATGTGTGTTGTCCCCCCGCTGTCTCCTTCGCTGTCCTGTTACTCCTGCCGTCGCGCTTGTCTTTATTTCCCGAAAACAACTCTACAAATGATTGTAGTTGTAAAGAAAAGAACGGTAGGATTGCAGAGGCCCGCTGCCTCACCGACTCGCTTCTCATTTCATCGGAGTAATAATTCTCTCTTTTGCGATATCACGTACTCAGATAGGAAACTGCTTATCAAGGCGTCATCAGAAAACACGCTGGGGGTATCTAGTCGAGAATTATTCCATTTAGTTTAAAGTTCTGGAATTCCGTCACATGGTGTTTTTTGAAACAGACCAGCCTTTCGACGTGGTTTGTAACCTTACGCTGCAGGAAGACGCTCAATATTCATATTCCCACCGCCCTCCAGTTCCGTCCGCCGCGTCCGGCCAGGCCGGCCTGCACTGGTAGCTCACGAGGAGGCTCGCTCTCAATCTAACGGGGTCAATATGCAAATTCAGTCGGGCAAGAGCAAGAAGCTCATGTGTTGGTCATGACCCCCGCCCCGGCCGTAAAGCAGCGCCGGTGCTGGTGTCGCTGGAGAAAGCACACATACCCACTCCCCCCCCCCCCTTTCTCTCTCTCTCTCTCTCTCTCTCTCTCTCTCTCTCTCTCTCTCTCTCTCAAGTATGTGCGTCATTGGACGACAGTGGGTATAAAGAAGGTACAAGTCGGCATAACGTTTTGTTCTCTTTTTGAAGTGCAGTCCGCGTCTCCTCGAGTCGTTCCGAAAGCGGTAAGCCTCCTCCGTGTTGGCCGTCGCCCTCTCCCTCGCTCCCTCTCTCCTGACCCTGGCCCTGACCGTGTGTGCGACAGAGATGCGAAGGAGGTGAGAGACAGAGAGAGAGAGAGAGAGAGAGAGGGGGGGGGGGGGGGCTCTGGGCCAGAACCCTGCCGGACAAACAAGGTAGCTTATGGCGTACAAGAAATGACGGCCCAATGCGCCGCTGACAACACAGCGCGAGTGAAATACTCGCGATAACTCGACGAGAGGAAAACTGCCCCGGGAGGCATCCGGAGAATGCCCAAGCTTTTAATGTGGCTGTGGATTTATTTTTCAAACTTGCTGGGCACATCTGCTGCTCTCTCTGTCTGTCTGTCTGTCTGTCTCTCTCTCTCTGTCTGTCTCGCCATGTCTTCGCACTCTGAGACCGTTATTACTGATATTGCGTTCAGCGTTGTACTCCTAATTCTGTGTTTTGTCAAGGAATATGTCAACGTCTCGGGTTCGAGAATTTTTTTTTTTATTAACAGCAAAACTGCAAAATTGTCAATCTAGAGATACGCAGTGCGTGTACACTGCAGTCCGCGCTGGCCGCGCGGCGCGCTGTGCGGTGCATCTTAACGAACTCGAGTGCTTTTTTAACGGGCCGTCCCGCTGCCTGCCCTGCTGGTCGGCTGGCCGGCGGACAAGACGGGGAGACGGGACGCGACGGACATGACAGTCTGCTCTTGTATGACTGCATTTTTATTCTTTTTCGTTTTTCTCGTCCTGCGGACTGGCCCGGCCCGGCCCGGCCCGGGTTGGTTGGTCGTGGTGGTTGCGCTGGTCGCTACCGCGACGTCGTCACCGGCTCTCTGAGGCGACGGCGCGCCGCCGGGCGTCTCAGCGTAGCAGAAGGCTTGCACTTCGAATCACACGTTTTCTTGTAGATTCGTATGCGTATTCCTACTTGAAACAACTGCGTTGACTGGCACGCATGTCTTCTTCAGCGTGCTTGGTTCGACCTATTGACGAGCAAACACCTTTTCGATCCCAATTATCGTGTATAATAGATTAGCCCCAAGCTTTTCTACTTCAACTCCATTTTCTTGGTCATCACATTTTTTTCCTCGCTCCGTGCGAGGGTGAGTGGACGCAGGACGCGGCGGACTCGCAACGCTGCTCGCTCAGCCCGCCGCCCCGCCACGCCCCGCCACGCCCCGCCACGCCCCGCCACGCCCCGCCACGCCCCGCCACGCCCCGCCGCGGCGGTGCAACCCGAGCCCCGTGATAGCGTCGACATTCCGGGAATGAATTGGCCGCGGTGCTTGGCGGGGCGGGGTGGGGCGGGGCGGGGCGGCGCGAGGCGGGGCGGGGCGATGCGTCGATATGCCGAGGATGCTTATACGGACCGATCCGTCGTGCCTCAATATTATTCGGCGCGCAGCAGCCGCCTGGTAGGTGCGCTGCAGCGCGGCGCGCGGCTGCAAGCTTTGTCTCCGCAGCTGGGCCGGTGCGGGCGGGGTGGGGTGGGGTGGGGCGGGGCGGGGCGGGGCGGGGTGGGGTGGGGCGGGGCGGGGCGGGGGGGCGGTGAGAGGTCGGGTGCGCTGCGCGCTGCATTCTAGGACAGCAGTGAGAGGGCTGCTGCTCGGCCCCTGCCGCCCCGCCCCGCCCCGCCCCGCCCCGCCCCGCCCCGCCCCGCGCTTATGCAGTGTCGTAGCAGCGAGGATTAACAAACAAATATCAGACATCTCCGCGCGGTCCCGCTGAACCTGTTGTAACGATGGTCGCGTGGTGGTACACCATCACAGAATTTGTATTTTTTTTTTTACGGTGCACTGCCGTGTGTAAGTTACCTGTGAATTTCACCGTTTATGTCAGTAGAAAGACGAGCACTTTAAGCTGCGGTAAAATATCTCTGGGAGCTGCAGAGAGCTTCATAGTTATTTGCGCGGCAGTGGATGACACTTTCGGGACTTGCGAGTCGAGGTGATTTTTGTTGACTTGGATCAATATGTTCAAAATTTGTCTGGGTGTGCGGGAAAACGGCCGCGACGCGACAGCCCCTCTGGTCCGGGTGGGCAGAACATCCTCCCCGCGGGACGTCCACCGCGCCACGCCACGCCACGCTTCGCGCTCCCGTGTGGATGGACACCGCGACACGGGCGCGCACCCGCGCCCCGCCCCGCCCCGCCCCGCCGCACCCCGCCGCACCCCGCCGCCGCCTGGGCCCGTTGCGCCGGGGCCCGACCACTCCCGGCCGCGGGTGGCGTGGCGGGGCGTAGCGCGGCGCGGCGGCGGCTCGAGGCGGCTGGCCGGGCCGGCCTGCTCGGCGGGGGCTCCGGCCGGCATGGCGAGAGTGTGTTTGACAGTCGGCCGCGGTACCCGGAGCCACCCGGAGCTCGTGCGAGTCGTGTCCGTGCGCGAGTCAGTGCAAGTCGTGCGTGCGTGCGCGAGTGCGGGCCGTGTCGCGTGCTCGTGTCAGTGTCTACCTGGCGGCGCGTGCGTGCGTGCGTGCGTGCGTGTGCGTGTGATCGTGCGTGTGTGTGTGTACAGTGACACCAGGTGTATCGGATCATCAGTCACCTGGTAATTTCCGTACCATCGGTGACGTCTGTAGGAGCGTGGTCACACTATGGCCACACTATATGGGCTTTGTAGCTGTTGATCGTCGAGAATGCTTCCAGCAAGCGCGGTTTAAGACCGCAGTTTTTAACTGATATTAAACCCGAAAACTAAATCAAGTGTCAGGGTGGATTTGTTAGTCTTTTCGTTTTAATAATATAATTTTTCTTTGCTTAAAATGAGGCTCAGTTGTTTCAAAAACGTGGCAAATGTTGCAAAAAATACGCATGTATTGCGAAGTGTGCGTCGCGTCCGCGGGACTCGAGCCGTCAGCGCATGCGATTCCGCGGAGGAGCCCCTGGCCGGTCGGGCCTTTATCGCCTGTCGCCCGTACGGTTTCCTGCTTTCTCTCTACCCGGAGGCCGTGCCGGGCCGGGCCGGGCCCGGGGCACACAACGGGTGACGCAAGGAGCAGCAAGAGGGAATCCGGCTGATATCAGAGCCGGAGGTCAGGACAGGACAGGACACTGTCTTTGAACCTCCGCGCAGGTCGAGGCGCGGGGGCGGGGCGGGGCGGGGCGGGGCGGGCGCAGGAAAACGGAGGAGGAGGGAAGACCAGACTGGGAGGGAATTGAACCGCGACCCGCGCGCCGCACCTCCTTTGATGAGGGGCAATTAAAAGGCAATCGTCAGTTTATTCGAAACGGACTGGAACGAAACGAGGGCGGCGCCGCCGCGCTGCCCGCCCCGCCCCGCCGACTGTCTCGGCTCGGCTCGGCGAGAGAATTTGTCGCTGGTCCGGCCCGGTCGGCCGCGGAGAGAAGAGGGGAGTCAAGTTTTACTCCTCCAGGGATTTTTTTTTTTCGTGAGGGCCGCGATATGTGTGGGAGTAGGGGCGCGGCCCGGCCGGCCGGGCGCGGCCGCTCAGCTGGACACCTGCCGCCGCCGCGCAACATGACACGGGCCGCAGCCAATCAGCTCGCTCAACAGGTTGACGCGTTTGCGCATTCCTTTCTCGTAGCAAGGAGTCGCCCTGCTGCTGCTGCTAGCAGGCCTGCAGCCTGCAGCAGCAGCAGGGCGGGCGAACGGCCTGCTACACGCCGGTTAACAGTAAGTGACGTTAAGTTATTCGCTTCGGTTTGTGAGTTTCTCGTCGCCCTGCTGTGCTCGCTCGCGCGGGGCGGGTATGCACCGAAGGGAATCGGACAAATTGTGAGGGCCGTGGTGTGGTTGCGTCAGGTGGGTCTACTGCTGAGCTAGCGATACGCCGCCCCCGGTCGCCCCCACCAGTAGACTCCGCGCGTTTTTCTGTTGGACCGGGCTAAGGAAAAGGGGGGGGGAGGGAGTGCACTTGATAGATGCGGCAATTACCCGGGCCAAATCGGCCGACCCGACTTTCCTGCTCAACCCTCGTCTATTTTCGTTCAGCTGGCTCCGCTTGCTCTTATGTGTCGCTGCCCGTTGTGTGCTCTGCAAGCTAACGAAAAAAACAAAAAACAATAAATTATTATAAAATGAGATGACTGAAAATAGCTAAAAAGAGGTGTTCTGAATATTACTCTCCTATTGTAAAAAAAAATTTCTTTGGAGCCCTTCAGGATATTTTCTATTTTTATTTTTTTAAATTTAAATTTAGTTTTGTAGCCCTGGCTGAGTGTGTGTGTGTGACCCGCAGGCTCCCACAGGCCTGGCCCCCCAGGCGCAGCCGCCCTGGCCCCGCTGGCTATGCGGCTAGCGGGGAGCTGCCGTGCCAGCCGTGTGCAGCGGGTCCAGCGACATGTGCGGCGAGGAGCGGGGGGGCGCCACAAAGGACTCACTCATGTTGGCCAAAGTCAAGGTAAAGATCCTCACGGTGGTGGTTGGTGGTGGTGGTGGTGGTGGTCCGTGCTGGTGGTTTCTGATGGTTGGTGGTTGGTGCGATGGTGGGGATGCATTGCGGGGAGGGGGCGGGGGAAGGAGAGGGGTGATTGGGGTGCGAATAGCAGTTCACACACCTGCACGTTTGCAATTATTGTGAAGCTGCCACTTTCGTATTTGGGTTTCCAGAAGTGAGAAGTTGTGAAACAGCTATAGACTTAAAACCCACGCGATGGATGTGTATGTGTATGTATCGTATAGGGCATATGCTACTGAGCAGCGGAGTGCCATGCCATGCCGGGGGCGTCGAGTGAGTTTGGGTCCCTCCCCG
The DNA here is from genome assembly GCA_033675135.1 of Frankliniella intonsa. NCBI lineage: Eukaryota > Metazoa > Arthropoda > Insecta > Thysanoptera > Thripidae > Frankliniella > Frankliniella intonsa. The sequence continues at coordinate 6,216,361 of CM066247.1, read as the reverse complement.
CCCCGCCCCTCGCCCCGGCCGAGTGCTTTCCAAGGAGCACCTGCTTTACTGTATCGAGTTTCCCAAGTGTTATTGGAGGGGCGGGGCGCGGCGGGGCGGGGCGGGGCGGGGCGGGCGTTCCGAGTTGATATCGGTAGACTTACGCGAGCGAGGACTTGCACGACGCGCCGTACATAGACCGAGTGCCTGCCTGCCTGCGCGCCGTGGCCCTGGAGGCGGCGCGTAACACTTCGAACAGAGAGGACTGCCGCTCCCCCTCTCTCTCTCTCTCTCTCTCTCTCTCTCTCTCTCTCTCTCTCTGTCTCTCTCTGCTCTGCGCGGGTCAGGGTGCGGCTCGCAGCTGGGTCGGGCGGGTTCATTTGAATACGCCGTGATTCACCAGATCGCTATTTGGACTCGCCTGGACAGCCGGCCGCGGCCGGGCCAGCTGACCTAGGCGTTGTGTGATGAGTGGACAGAACGCTTTTTGTAGTTTCGACGCTGTCAACCTCCCCCCGCCCCTCCCCCGTTTTCTATTCCCTCCTACTCTATGTCTGAACATCGAACCTCATTCTATATTATAATAGTCGATATACCGAGCTGGTCAACAAGCAACGGGACAATCTGGAAGAGACTGGCATGGCGCATAAAGTCTTCTCAAAATTTTCCAAACTGTCCCTATTTTTATTTTTTTAAATGGAAATCCGTCCGTAGCGGAGCGTCCGTCGCGGTTGGCCGGTCCCTTATGTGGCGCCCCGGGATAAAGACGTCGCTGCAGAAAGAGAGCGGCGGTGGGGGGGAGGGGGCATTAACTAACTCTCACGTGCCTGCCTGCCGTACGTACGTACGTACGTACATATGCATGAGGTCCAGACTTAGGCCTCGCGGTGCGGCGGCCTCGGCGCGCGCTTTAACGCTTTTTGCCGCGTCCTCCTGGGCCCCGCCCCGCCCCGCCCCGCCCCCGTGCGAGCTGCCGCCGAGCCTACCTGTGCCGCTGTTGTAAAAGGTTCGACTGCTCGGCTCATTAAGAAATGAGCCAGCTCTCCGTCGCCGCTCTGCTCCTGATTGCGCCCTGGCGCTGGCCCCGCGGGCGTCACCCGCGGCCGCCCCGCCCCGCCCCGCCACGCCTCGCCCCGCCACGCCCCGCCAGCGTTGTTTCTCTCGCATTTACCCACGGCCTTTGCTCTCCCACGAGCCGCAGCAGCGCAAGCGAGTACTACTCGGAGTGAGTGCGTTTTGGCGTCGCGTTGCTACGTCTATGGCGTCGGTATCTTGAATACCTTGCACTGAAATAGTCGCTACCGGTGAGCATGTGTGTGTGTGTGTGAAATAGAGACATCCGAAACATTGCGGATGACGCGTGCGACTCAGGTCCATAAGCCCGCGGCGCGGCGCCCGGCCGGCCGGCGCGGGGACTGCTTCTACCAGCGGCCTGGCCCGTAGGCCGCTGTGTGGTCCCTCGTGCCCAGCCCCCTCCCGGCTACTCCGCACTCGCAGGATAAGCGGGGGAAGGTCCTGGCGAGTTATGAGATGCACTTGGAGGTGACTGACGGCGCAATATCTCTCGTGCACGTTATCTGCCGGCCGCGGAGCCTGCCCCGGCGGAGCTCTCCCTGTTGCAGTGCCCTCGCTGCAGCTGCCTGCTTCCGCGACGGGGCGCTACCGCTGCCTGCCCCTCCTCCTCCCCCTCTACCTTCTCACGCGCCGAGTGCCACACACACGCACGCAAAGTGCTCTGGCCGGGCTGGGCACTCAGACTGTTTTCCCCACTACTCTGTTTCCCTTGCAGTGGGAGTGCCCTAGCCTACTTGTTCAAAAAGAAGGCGGTGACCGCGGCGCAGACGCTAAAGAGGCTCGTGTGTGAGACGTACGGCCTGCTGCCCGGTCCGCCCCGGCCCGGCGGCGTCATCTCATAACCATAAATTCTTTTCGAAACACCTGTCGCTCATTCCCCTGGTCGGCCGTCCCGATGAGGTCTGCGTCTGTGGCCTGGCCTGGCCTGGCCTCCGCGCCGCTTGTCGCAGCGCTGCGCCGCTCTGCTGCCAGTTTCCAATCAGGGAGGCTGTTCTCTCGTGTCCTGCTGGACTCTCTCTCTCTCTCTCTCTCTCTCTCTCTCTCTCTCTCTCTCTCTCTCTCTCTCTCTCTCTCTCTCTCTCTCTCTCTCTGTGCGCGTTCGTCAGGGACAGAGTGAGGTGCGCAGGCCGCTCGAGAAGGAGCGGGAACACTTACTGTGTAACGTGTGCCAATGATGATGGTGAATCGCTTCGAATTCATTTTTTCTTCCTACACGATTGGAACGTCGCGCCCGCCCGAAGCTGATGAAGTGGCACTTTGGTCCGCGAAGCAATGACTCTCGTGTAGAGAGGTGATCACACGCCTCTGGCCTTGGCGGCTGAGTGATGGCTGTTCTAGCCTTGTAATAGGCCTAGTTTTCTTCGCTCACATTAGCGTAATCGCTTATTGCAGCGCGCGCCATCAGAACCTCGTTATTCATGATAATGTATTTCATTACTTTCTTCGTTTGCTTTAAATAAACTTTCGGATAACTCTGCGGGCAATGAAGAGGGATTCAGTATATTTTTTTGTGGGGCGGGGGTTAAAATTAGTCTAATTGCTTTTCTTGGTGAGTAAATCCGGCTAAGTCGCTGCCGGCTGCGCCTCCTCCCCCGCGCTCTTTACAGCCTAGTTAGGAGGTGTGTGAGGTGAGCGGCGCCCGCCCGCCCCGCCCCGCAGGGCTCCTGCTGCATTAAGAATTCAAATCATGGCTACTAAAAAATACATCTGGAAGTAAACGTTAAGTCACTGCGAGGGCCGAGCGGGTCTAGTCGGGAATCAGAAGTACGTAGGGTGTGGCTGCACAGTTTTTTTTTTCTTTAAAAAAAAAAAAAAAAAAAATTATTGTAATTTTTCTAACGTTGACATTTTTGCATCTTTGCAATTGTGACGACCGCTGGCGTCTGCGAGGAGCTATGTCAGATCGGTACGGTAAAGCCTCTCTCCCCTCGGTACGTGGAGGCGAGGAGAGGCGAGGCCCCGGCCGGGTAGGGTAGGGCCGCACCGGTAGCCGCCTGCTCCTCGTTCGTCAACCTTTCAAAACTCGTGGAGAGTGGGGGGAGGGGTATGGGAAATAATTGTGCTAGTGACAGGCTGCAGACCAGCCGGGCCGAGCCGAGCCGAGCGGGGCCGAGCAGCAAGCGGACGACAAGCCGAACTGGTTTGACCGGCTGGGACACCAGTGCGCTGCGCGTCCCCTTACCGCCGCCGCCGCTGCTGCTGCTGGGCGCAGAGGTGCAGGCAGAAGCCCCCCCCCCCCCCTCACCTCCGCCTCCAACACGGTGCCTCTCCACGCCGTGCCGCGCACACATTCCATCTGGGTCATCGGGTCGCATTCATATCGGAGGGGAGGCGGAGCGGAGCGGGGACGTATCGTCGCGTTGTTCGTGTGTGCGTGATTTTTTTTTTGCTTTTTGCACCCTTTTTGAATGTGATTTTCACTCCTGCGGGGCCGGACGGGGCGCCGCCGTGCAGGCGCCTGCAGGGTCTGCTGCAGTGTGGCTTCCTGCGGCCGGAAGAGAAGTGCAGGAGGCAGCACTGCCATCTTCATTACTCTCTCTCTCTCTCTCTCTCTCTCTCTCTCTCTCTCTCTCTCTCTCTCTCTCTCTCTCTCTCTCTCTCGCTCTCCCCTCTTCCTCTGCACTTTTCCGCAGCAGTACTATAGAACATTTTTGAGAGGGGTTACAACAAATTTCAGATGCGCTAAGTTTTGCGGTAAATTCTTCTTCTTCTTCTTCTTCTTCTTCTTCTTCTTCTTCTTCTTCTATATGTTTGAGCGAATGGTTCAGCGGAAAGTCCCTCCAGCCTCCATACTGGTGGCGCCGTGGCGTGGCCCGCTGTCGTGGTCCGGCTCAGGCTGCTATGTACCATTGATACTGTGGTTAATTTTCCGCTCGACCACCGCGCTCGTCTTGTTGGCTTTTGTTTTAACGTCTGTCCTGTCTCGTCCTGAGAGAGAGGGGCGCGGGGGGTGGAGGGCTGCACCGCCGCGGGCGGCTCGTACACTGGTTCCTGGAAGTGCCCGGGACAGTCGGGCTCAGCAGCGGACACTGTGGCGGGGCCTGCGCCTGCCTGCCGTCCGTCGCCGTGCTGCTATACCTCGCTGCAATGACATCGCCTCCTTCAATCTTTCATATAAATATGTTTCGTTTGCGAACAAATTGAAATGGAATCGACATCATTGCTGTTTCTGTCGCATTAAGAAGTTATAATTTACATCGCTAGTGAACAACAAGAAAAAAAAGTCCTTAGTTTGAATTTTCTGCGAGATTTATTTAATGATAAGAGCACGCCCAAGAAATCATCGACGCAATTCATGTCGTCCTTCTGGGTGTATCGAAGCGCAGCAGAATTGCGACCGCCAGGGAATGACCGCTCGTAAGGCGGAGAGGTGGAACGACTGAGGGAAAGGGCTGGGCCGGGCCGGGCCGTCGGGCTGACTTAATCACTATGGCTTCGCGGTACGAACCACCGACGCGTTCCTCACTGACAGCTAAAAACAACTTGAAAAAAGAGTAGCAAAAAAAGAAAAAAGAATTCTAAAAAAAATATCTTGCTAAATTTGCAGTTTTTTGGTGGTTTATGATTCGCACAAAAGGAGAGAAAAGAAAAACCGTGTTCTGTTCGTCTTCCGCCTTGTCTCTGCCGTCTTGTAGGACTGTAGGAGTTCGGCAGGGAGCCGACGGCGTGAAAGGGCTCGTCAGCCTCTCGGGCGCCTCTCAAAGCTGTCCGAACTCTTCATTGGCGCGGATATTCAATGAGGATTACACTGAAAGCGTCGGCGGGGCGGGGCGGGGCGGGGCGGCCCTGCTTTTGCTATCTTTGACGCCGCCACCGCCAGCCGCCGAGGCTTGTGTATTTAGACGGCAACAACAGAAGAGTGTTTCGGCGGGGCGAAGTGCCGCCCTGTCCGCCTCTCCGCTAGGCCCGCGTCCTTTAATCAATACCCTAGAAAAGCGCCTCTAAAAAGTGTTTTTTATTAGAGTCGTGAACGTAAAATCCTGTCGAACGTAACGCCGCGAAATTGCTTTCCGGAGAGTTTTTGCTGTCAGTTTTACTGTCGTCTGCTGCTGGCCGGCCGGCGCGGCGCGATGCGCGTCCTTGCTGCTGCTGCTGCTGCTGCTTGGGTATGCGATGGCGATACCGGCTTTTGTGTGGGCGTGTGCCTCTGCCCCCGCCGCCCCCCGCCGCCCCCCGCCGCCCCCGGGGGCCCTGCGTGTTGTGCAGGGGGCCTTCCGTACGTGTAACCAGCTGCTAGGATGCTAGTTAGTTGACTCAGCAAACTAGCCGGGGCCGGGCCGCCCCTCCCCCACTTCCCTCTAGCAGTGACGCGCCCCCCCTCCCCCCCACTCTCTGACACCTTCGGCAACCTAAGCACTGGTTTTATGCCTGAAACAGCCGAGATCAGCGCCATAAATCTCGCATCATATGACACCCCGATTAATCCCGTCGCGGAGAAAGGTAAACGGGACTACTAAATGCTGCTGCTCCCGCTGGCTGCTGTGACACTGTTGGAAAAACCTGCGGACAAAATGCTACAGCCCGTCCTGTCAATTTTTCGCCTGCACTGTAACTTAAGAAAATTTTTGTTAAGTTCAAATCAACACCAGTCCTGCAAAGTGCGGGTCCAAACCCTACGGTTTTGACAGTAAGGAACAACTTCTGTCCAGACCGTAAGACAAACCGTTAATGGGTACGGTATTATTTTTTTTTCACAGTGGAGAGAGAGGAGAAGGTTGGGGCTACTTACCACACTCCGATTGAGAGATTTGGGCTTTTACATCCATTTTGATGGCGCGCGACGAGGTGGTAATCACGCCCCCCCCCCTCCCCCTTCTTTCCCTCCGTGTGTGTTCTGCTCCCTCTCGGTTTTATTATTTATTTTTATTTTTTTACTAAAAGAGATGGGTCCTGCCTGATACGGTCGTCGGTTTCTCTGCGCGCGCCGGCGAGCGGGGCGTGGCGGGGCGGGGAATGCACCTCCACCGCCGCGCTACAAAACCGTTTTTATTTATCTGTCACGGCGAGAGTTGAAGAGTGCAAAACGACGACGACGACGACTGCATGTACTTTGTGTGGCGCTTGACTTGACGTCATCGCGGGTGGGGCGGGGCGGGGCGGGGCGGGGCGGGAGGAACGAAAGCTCGCGTGCTGCGTGCGTGTCCGCCCGTGTGGTGTGGTACTGTTGCACCGCTGGCTGGCTATGCGTTCTTCGATACGCGGCGATACTCTCGCGCGATGCGGTGCGCCCAGGGCGCGCGGGGAGGGGAGGGACACCGCGTGCGCGCCGCCGTAACTGCCCGCGGCCCGGCCGGAGGATACGTGCCTTTGATTCGGCGGAGAGACATGTCGAAAGCGAGTTTACGATTCTCCGCCGCAAAGTGGCAGTAAACGGTTCATTGTTGAGCGGCGGCTCGCTTTATGTGCGCCGGGGGACACCGGCGGGGGGCTAGACGAGACGCGCGGGGAGAGAGAGAGAGAGAGAGAGAGAGAGAGAGAGAGAGAGAGAGAGAGAGAGAGAGGTGCAGAAAGGGGCGGGGAAATGATAAATGTACCAAATCCATTAGTTGGCACATTCACCTGGCCCGTAGCGCGAGGTTTGTCTCTGGCGGGCCGAGTGCGTGTCCACAAGCCGGTCATTAAAGTATGCAAATGCACAAGAGTACATCCTTGATATGTCGGCCAGGCCGTCTTGTTTTTTATACCCCGGGAGTAGAAGTAAGTTTAAGTTTCTGCCGCCATGAAAATGGTAATATACTGGGGTCGACCCGAGCCTGCCGCCGGGCCCGGCGTGTTCGGAGTTGTTGCACATTCACTTGAGGAAGTTGCCCTCCTCCCCGGAATCTGCTCCGCCTGCGAGGCTACAACTTTGAGGTTTGACGGATCAGAGGCGGAGCAGGTCAGGTGTGGGAGAATATGGCCCTCGTTACACTGGCAGTCAGGTTTCATGCTACACCATAGTCTCCTCTCTTAGTGGTTACAAATTTTACGCCAATGGAAAACTTGGCTTACATTTCGCGATATTTTATTTTGATTTAAACTTTGATTGACTCCGCGGTTAAATTATTTAAGCCAAACTTTTGCGAGAAATTCAATGAAAATATTTCGTTGACTGGACCTTGTTTTTATTTTATCCCGTTTGATTTTCAATCGCCTGCTCGTCTCGCTGTCGCGCTGCCCGCCCCGCCCACTCACTCGTGTCTGTCCGGCCGGTCCCGCTATCTGTACCCCTGCTCTGTTTCCACTGTCAGGCGTCAAAGTGTCGCTCAGCGAGGGGACGCTCTCGCCCCTCTGAGTACTGCAGACAAATGGAAGTCCCCTGTCCAGGGGAGGGGGAGGGCCCGGGAGGGAAGGGGTGAGTCGGACAGAGGGATGGAAACTTACCCCGCGGCCGCTCAGCGAAGAAGTTATAGGTCGGGACAGATGGAGGAGACGTTTCTAGAGCGAGAGAAAAGACGCGAGATAGGGAGAGCAAGTAAAAGGACGGAGGGTAAGGGAGGGGGAAAGAGAAGAATGGAGGAATAAATAAGAGAAGAGAGTTGTAGCAGTACAAGTCTGCACGTTGGCCTGGCCTGTGTGCGCGACCGGCCATCCGCGGTCATCCGTCTTGCTCTGCATCAGGCTATGGCCGTTCATCAAAACTTCTAGGCCTTCCTCTGCTCTGGAGAGAGAGGACTGGACCGAGGCTCCAGGCTCCAGACTGGAGAGTCCGGTCGCCTCGCCTCGCTGTGTCGCACGCGTGGCGGCCTGGCCTTGGTATTTACGCGAAGCCATGAAGGCGATCGTACCTCCACTCGCTCGCGCTACCGTCAGGCCCCTGCCGCCTTTTACTCTCTCTCTCTCTCTCTCTCTCTCTCTCTCTCTCTCTCTCTCTCTCTCTCTCTCTCTCTATCTCTCTCTCTCTCCTCCTCCTCCTCTCTCTCTCCTCTCTCCTCTCTCTCTCTCTCTGTCTCTCTCTCCTCCTCCTCTCTCTCTCTCTCTCTCTTTACTATTGCACCACTGTCACACGGAGCGACTGTCTTCTCGACTCGATTGGCGCTACTTGTTTTTTTGTCTTGTTTTACATCACTACTTCAGTACGTGAAGACTCCTTTCGATTCAGACGAATTAATAGATCCGTTTTTATAAACAACTAATGAGAGATTGAGCCATAAAACGCGGACGGGTCAGGGTGACGTATTGCGCGTGTCGGAGCACGCGCGCGCCGCAATACACCCGGTGGTACAATAGTCGCTTTTTCAGTTACTGTGGAGGCCGGCTTTCGAAAACGTCGGAAATCGAGGCAGTCTTTTGCTGAGACTTGCGCTCAGTACTCCCCCCCCCCCCCTCCCCTTTTGTAGTGTGCATTTCCATTCGGCCGTTGGCTTTCGAACGCGTCCGAAAGCAGGGACGCAATCATGGGCAGAGTCAGACACGATCCTCGGGGGTTTATAGCTCGGGGCTGAGGAGGACGGACCGTAAAGGAGAGGCCCAGCCGGGTCCAGCCCAGCCCAGCCGAGTCCGCCGAGGCTAGGCGCTCTGGTGTTTGCAGGCGGCGGCGGCCACCCGCTCGCCTGCCCGCCCACGGGCTGTGCTAGTAGCTTTGGCGGCCTGGTCATTTATTTATTTCTAGCAGTATATAAATCGGCAAATTCTGTGACTAAAGGATAGACGATAATAGGAGTGGGGAAAAAAAACACTTGTAAAAGAGGTAGGCAACCATCATGTACATGTGTGTGGCGGGTCTGCCTATCGATCCATTGACAGGGGCCTCCACTAGTCAGATGATGCCCGTAAAACGAAGAATATTTTATCTCTTCCCGTGCCGTGGGCGCGCGCGCGTGTCTCTTGCGCCCCGGGGCGCACGCGCACGCCTCGCAGGCAGGGCCCCGCCCGCCTTATTTGTGGCGCGTCCGCCATTTCATATCAAGTGAAACATTCATGCGGAAGCGATCGGTATGGGGCTCGGGCGCTGAGATAATTCAGATCCAGCAGCAGCGGCGGGGTTTTGCCGGACCCTGCTGCTGGAGGGCGCTGGCAGGGCGCTGCCCCGGCGCGGCCCCGCGCGGCCCCGGACCCGGGCGGGGCGGGGCGGGTAGCTCGCCCAACACCCATCACCCTGCTGCTGTGGCACGCGGCCCGGGGAGGAGAGGAGGGGGCTGGAGGGATGAAAAATTGCGCGGGTGGGTCCGCTCCGCTAGCTCACTGCCCTTTGAGCGACTCTCACACGACGCAGCCGACCCCCTGTGTGAGGGTGAGAAAGAAAAAGGTTTACCACTTTATATTAGGTGTATAATGAATACATTTTGAAAAAAAAATCAGCAAAGTAGCAAATTATGCTTTTTGCCTTAAATTACGAATAGTCTTACATTTTTATCAACACGTGGCAACTTACGGCGGATGGCCAGTTCAAGGCAGAATCTCCTCCAAATCAATAAGCTTTAGTCAGAATCAACTTCTCGACATTTTGTACTCGGTAAAGGCCGTGTACTTGTTGCGCCCCGAGGATGTGGAGAGTGGCCGCGCCGGTGCAGACTGCTCGCGGGCCTTATCAGCGCCATCGTCAGCGTTAATGTGGTCGTGCGTGCTGCCATCACGGAGTACATTTCGTCATATTTCGCTGCGGCGGAGCGAACGCCTCCGATTGGGGGGGGGGGGGGGGGGATACAGAAAGGGAAGAGAGGGGGGCGTTCTGATGAGTTCGCCTCGCCCCGCCCGCCCCGCCCGCCCCGCCCCGCCCCGCCCTGCCTGCACCCCTTTTCCCTTCCCTTGTTTCGACTCTCAAGCGTGCGCGTCTACGTATAGGGGATCGGTATGCAGCCATGCGCAGCTAATCCAATCAGGCCTGTTTTCCCCAAGATTGTGTATTATACGATAAAATAAGAGGGATGGTCGTATCGGATCTGCCATGCGGGGCAGATAGGATAGAGGCGCCCCCCGCACACTGTCCTGCCCTGCGGAAAAGTTTCTCGAGTGTGACTTTTCGTGGATCTATAGACATATGTGGGTGGACGGTGGGAAATGTTTGTAATGGTGACTGGAAAATTATCCTTAAAAATAAGTTTTGCTTACCACAAAAAAAGCATAAATGTGCTATGGTAAATTTGCAACCCTTTTTTTTTTTTGTAATTTAAAAATTTAACGAATTTAGTTCATATACAGACCTTCATGGCTGTTGAACGCAGCGAATCGGAGGGAAGCGATGATCTAACTGTATCTTTAATTTAGCACGCAGCACAGAGCCATGGGAATGATCTAATTTTCCTCTTTTTCGCCGTCGTCCTCTCGTCCTCATTGCCGGGGCGAGCGTCACAGCCAAGTCCTCTCGTGGTAATCAAGTTGTTAAAGTAAGAACAAAATGAGCGCCTCTCGCGATAGGTAATTGAGTCAGAAGGGTTGACGGAGCCGGCTGGACGCCGGACCCAAATGCATTACTTTTCCCTCTCACTAAAGCTTACGGAGAAGTTCACTGTAAGCATACTACAGTAAACCCCGCAGCACTGTAGCTTGCGTTGAATTTACACTGTATAACAGTGATGCAGCTTAGGACTTTACTGCAGCTTTCATTGACACCTTAAGCTTTTTTTTGTAGTGCTCATTTTTGATAATAACCTCTCGACTGTGGCGCCGCCGGCCAAGTGTCCACTGTGGGGCCCAGGCCACCCTAATCCATATGGACTGTGCAGACCACCGGTCCGTATTAGGGTTCAACTAACTCGCAAAGTCAGGGCGTGGCGCGGCGTGGCGTGGCGTGGCGCGGCGTGTGGCTCTGGTCTGGCGGTGTCAGCCTCGGCGGCCCTTCCATCGCCTCCACTGTTTGTACCCCCGGCCAGCCCGGTCCGGCCGGCAGTATGGTGAAAACTTTGTGCCTGCGCCCTCCCCGTACCCCACCCTACCCCACCCCACCTTACCCCGCTCGGCCCGGGACTGCGAATCCCCTAGCGAGCGGCTGCCTCCCAGTGACTGACGCTTGGCCAGCATTCTAACCGCATAAGTTACTCATCCCTCTCCCCCTCCCCCTTTCCCAGGGCCCTCCCTCTACTTGACTGCGGTGTTTCTCTCTCGCACATAGGCGTACGCGGTTACAGTCATCGCTTACAACGGCAATATGGCTGGTGATCTGTGTCACTTCAAGCTCGGGGTGGTGTCATTTTCCGGACTTTTCAGCAGTCGATCCGCGTGACAAATTTGTGCTTTTGCGGGGCGGGTAGGTTTTGGGGCAGGTCGTTGGCGCGGGCGGGGGCTGTAAGGACCTGATTAGCATAATCTAATAGGAATGGGGCCGGCTGGGCGCCACGTACATGAGATAACTCTGGCGGATCGTTGGGGCAGCAAGGTGCCTTACGTCTATTTACTGCCCGCGGGCCGCGCAGGGCGTGGCGGGTGCTGCTCTAGCCGCGTGGCCTACTAATAGAGGGGCCTAACTCGCAGATTTACACCTCTCGTTTTGAGAGCGCCATCATCATTTTTTACATGTTGCTCTTTTAATTAAAGAAATATTGGCTAGTCCTTTTTAACATTGTTCTTTTTACTTTTTTTTTCGTCTGTTTGTTGGACGCGAGGATGGGGAAAAAATATTTGAGTTCCGCGCAGATTGTGCCGTCTCCGCACGTGCTATGTTTAATAACGAGGAGGCCTCCGTGCGCAATCACTCGGATCTCGCGGGCTGAGAGGGTTCTCTACACCCAGGCCGAAGGTGTGAATAAGCGTCTTGTAGGAAAGTAAAAGATTGCTGTCGAAATAAGCACGTTTACGTTGCTTTTGCCACGGTTTCTCGCAGGAGATCTCGAGATATTACCGCAATGCGTACTCTGCATGGTGTGAGAGCCCGCACTATACTAGTTTGCCCAGTAGTACCTTGCTTTACGCGCCACGTCGACGCGTTTCCTCTCGACGGCCTGCCGTGATCCACCCCCGCACTCTCCTCTCTCTCTCTCTCTCTCTCTCTCCCTCTCCCTCTCCCTCTCCCTCCCTCTCTGCTTCTCTGTCGCTACCCAACACTTATCATGTCCGTGTCTGGTTGACGTGCGGGGGTGATAGAGTACAGTAGTAATGCGTCGCTATTTCCTGTCGTGCAGACAGTGGGTGTGAATTACGCGATTGACCCCGCGCTAATAATCCAAGTTCCTCCGCGCGCGGCTGAAAACGCGAGAAAACGATCACTTCTCCTTTTTCACTTTCTTATTAAGAAACAAGTTTGCGGGGGGCCAGGTTCCCCCGCCGGCGGAGGGGTCTGATCGGAAATGGATGATCTCTGTGTTATCGCCTGGTACTGAGCATGCCAATTAGAGCCCCGGAGTGGAGGGGAGGGGAGGGACGGTGGTGCCGGCGCCCCCTCTCAAGTTGTTGGGGGTGAGCGGAGCTAATCGGAAGTTACGCTCCCTAACGTCGGGGTGATAATTTTCAAATTGAGCGAAGGGGAGACTATGCTTGTCGCGCTGCTGCCTCGAGTCACTCGGCGTCCCGGACGTTTGATTGAATTCCTGTGAAGTAGGAGATGGGAGGCGCGGGTGAAGTTCTCCTCCTCGCACTGAGACAAATAAAGTGTGAATTTTTATTCCCTCGAATTTTCGCACTTGCGAGTCTCATGAATTTTCCGGTGGGCAGTGCGCGGCGAGACAGGCGGGTGAAAATGAGGTCACTGCGGCGAGCGGAGGCGGGGAGCCGACAATAGGACGGCTACCGGACAATAATGGAGATGCTAGGGATTCCATCCCTTGAAATCGTAGAAAGGATGACATGGCGCGGGGCGAGGCGGGGCGGGGAGCGCGCGGTGACGGCGTCGTCCAGGGGGCGGCAGGCCAGGCGGGGAAATCTTCCTGCAGAAAACAGTGCTGGAAAATAAGATTGTCTCGAGGAGGTGAGTCTCCGAATCAGTTCAACTGCCAAGGCATTAATGACCTATTTTTCCGAAAGAGGAAAGTTGATTACCGAGATGACGGCTGTCCTCGGCCCGGCCCGGCCCGGCCAGGTCTGCAGGGAAGTGGCCGCGACGCCGGGCGTAGCAATTCTGAGATTTCATTTGAAATGCAGATGCGATGGATTCGGCGCCCCGCGTAAGCGTCCGACATCACTTGGGGAGGCCGGGCGAGACGAGACGAAGACGCGGTGGCCTCACCTTTTTTTTTTTTTACAGGCCGATGGCAAATAAAGGGAAACTCTTTGCCGTGAATTTATTATTTTTGTCGGTAGAACTCATATTGTATATCTTTTTTTAGAGTTTGTTATGTCTTGTATGTCAGAAAAAGAGAGGGGAAAATCACTTTTACGTAGCTTATGCACCCCGAGGCTCCGCTTCGGATAATCTCTGGTGTCTGCGTACAAGTGTATACGCGGAGTTACAAGGCGATAATCTCATTTCGGTTGGCAATAGAACCACACACACACACACACTCATTATAAGTCGGATCGATTTTGCCTCTGTGAATGGTTGAATTAATATTCCCTATAATGTGAGCCGCCGGCTCTGCTGCTAGCACGCGCTCCCCCTCTCCCACTTCCGACCCTTTATCTCTCTCTCTCTCTCTCTCTCTCTCTCTCTCTCTCGCTCTCTCGCTCTCACACAACAGCAGACCGACCCCCGCCCGTGTCTTTCCATGCATGCTGTCTAATTGGATCTTCATCTCGCCCTCTATGTGCTTCTCAAGAAACTCATCGCAGCAGACTGTCAGAAATGAATAAAGCTGAAGCACACTACTGTTTCCTCTCTCTCTCTCTCTCTCTCTCTCTCTCTCTCTCTCTCTCTCTCTCTCTCTCTCTCTCTCTCTCTCACACACACACACACACACCCTTTGGCACTCATAGACTGCAATATCAGCCCTGTTTGCCGAGGTCTCTCCGTGATGATATAAAACGTTTAGCTTTTGCTCTCTGCCGTCCTAGTTTGGGATAGGCAACACGCTAAACACCCGAGAGTCCAAGTTGCCTATCCGCACGAATTAGTTACGTAGCGTTCTCGCGCCACTAGGACGTAACCTTTTTTCTTTGTTAAAAAAAATTTCGGCCTCAGTGTTGGTGTGAAAGAGAGAGCAAAGGAGTGTGCGTGAGAGAGAGTGAGAGAGAGAGAGAGAGAGAGAGAGAGCTGGAGGGTGTGTGGCGACACCTCGTGGGACAGCGGGAGGGGCGAGAAAGGACGGCGACGGCAGCGGGTTAGGCGGAGTAACTTACGGCTGCGGACACTTCAGGCACCCGGGCCGGGGGAGGAACAAGTTATGCGGCGCTGGGATTTGGAAGCTCGCAGTAAAGACACAACAGGATCGGGCGAGAGGTGGCTGCGCGGGGGAAGGGGGAGGGGAGGGGCTCAGTGTGTGTGTGTGTGTGTGTGAGTGAGTGTGCGGACTCACAATGTATAAGCCCTCCTCTGACGTGAGGAGAAAGAGACAAGGGATCGCTAGCATCTAGGGAGTTGGCACTGACAGTTCGAAGGGAGATAGCTTCGGTCCGCGTATCCAAACACACACACTCACACAACCCTATCCCCTGACACACACACATGGACGATCCGACTGCGCCGAGGCAAATACATCCCCCCTCAACATCCATCACACAACTTGTGTGTTGCGCTTTGTTATTCAGATTGCTTTTCTTCAGCTGTTTTGACGTGTACCCGCGCGACCTAGGCGCACGGTGAGAAGTGAACGCTTTGTGATCTATATTCGCTTCTCGGGTGATTTTTTGATAAAATGAATTTCTCACACTCTCTTGATGTGTTCACGGAGCGGTTCCTCGCCAGACCCATCATAGCCATGCCCTGCGACAAAGTCACGGACCGGCGATTTTTTTTTGTAAGGGGGGGGGGCCTTGCCTTACTTCTTCGGTGGCAGGAGAGAGAGAGAGCGAGAGAGATAGAGAGCGAGAGAGAGAGAGAGAGAGAGAGAGAGAGAGCCGCAGTCACGTCTCACAGCACAGCGAGCAGATGGCGAGGGCGGGCGCGTTGCTGCAGACTGCTAACGCGTCGCGTCACCCGAGCGTCACCTTATCGCTGTAGGGCTGCTTGCGAATCAATATGAGTGACTCGCTGCTCTGCTTTCATCTCGCGAAATAAATCGCACTCGGCGCGCATCCACGCTTTTATTGTGCCAACGGTGGTGGCGAAAACATCAACAGAAATATATATCTGATGGGGCTGCGCTGCGCTGCGGCCACAGAGCGATCGCGAAAACAACTCTGCGCTCTCTCTCTCTCTCTCTCTCTCTCTCTCTCTCTCTCTCTCTCTCTCACACACACACACACGCACCCCTATCTTCTGTTTAACTACAGTGGGTTGTGCATCTCACTATCTTGCATAAAAATATCTGCGATGTATAGTTCTAAAATTCCAATTTTTTTTTTTGTTCTGTCGTCCCTCAATATAAAAGCACCGATATAACTTCTCCGCCGCGAGTCCAACTGTAAAGTTGCACGACTTCTTGCCCATCCAAGAAAAGATAGGGAAAACATTATAATGTTGATGTGAAGGGAACGTGAAACAAATCCGCATGTAGCCGCGAGTATAGTGCGCAGTTTCGTTGTCGGTATTGCCCCCCCTCCCGCTTCAGCGTGCACGCTCCGACAGACCTTATACGTGTTCGGGACCAATCAGGGAACTCTTCCGGTGGCGCCTGGGCCGCGCCTGGGCCACTGCAACCCGCACGGCACGCGCAAACACGATTATCTCCCGCACGCCCAGGAAGGCCGATCGCCTGCGGGGAGGCGGTGGGGGTCAGGGGGGAGGGTTGAGGGCCGGGGGGGCTGGCCGGGCGGTGCCTTGTCGAGAAAGGTCCCGGGGACGCGTGGCTGGCGGTAGGGAGGGGGGGGGGGTGGCGGGACCTTACATTTTTCATTCTTTCTCGTATTCCTTTTTTTTTTTTTTTAGCGAGCAGCGTGTGTGTGTTAGTGTTCGAGGGCGAGCACGAGCATCGGCTCCACGTCTCCGTATCGACGACACACATACACTGAGTCCGAACTGAATTAGAACGGCGGCCGCCGTGTATCGGAGAATCTCTCAATATGTCATCCGCTCTCGGCCCGCGCTCGTTTCCTTTTTCGCACAGATTCTTTTTTTTCTACCTATGGAAGCTCCGTCTCCCCTGCTCGCCCTGTATGATAGCGACACACGATGTAAAAGCGCGGAACAAGTGCAATTCACTTGGGAGGAGCTCCACAGGGAAGTTCACGCGGCAGCTTCCGAGTCCCCACGAGCCCGCGACTGTGACGTGTGCAGCGTAACGGATCCGCCCCCATAGCGACACGAGAGAGAGAGAGAGAGAGAGAGAGAGAGAGAGAGAGAGAGACAGTCAGGAACAAAGACACGGGCGATCGAGAGTGAGGTACTCATCCCTCCACGTCCGCCTGGAGGTAAACGGTACCCCCGCCCCCTCACTTTCGTTTCTCTCCTTCGCTCCATTTCTCTCGTGTTTCTCTCTCTCTCTCTCTCTCTCTCTCTCTCTCTCTCTCTCTCTCTCTCTCGCCCCATCCCACCTCGCACGTCGCGGTCGCTCTCTTCCAGCCCGCTGCACAGGGCCGGGCGGGGCCAGGCGCGCTGCCAGACAGTCCTCCGATAGAAATAACACAAATACGTCCAGCGATGGATTTGGCGCCGCGTCGCCTGGTATTCGGTTGGGTTCGGCCCGGAGCCTCACTAGAGCCACATGAGCGGGGCATAAAACACGCATCCGGTCGCCCAGGGAAAGGGAAAAAAAACAGGAGCACAGCGTAAAAACGCCGGTAAAAGTGTCTATCGAATCCCAGTTTTTTTTTCTTCTTCTCTCTGCGCTCTTATTTTCCGTGCGAACCAACCGGAAATCGAAATGGGTCCGAGTTCATGCGGTATGGACTGGACTGTAGGGTAATATTTTTATTGCTGTTAAACCGAAAGGTCTCCACCTCACGCCGTATACCAGGGTGCCGGTGCTCCCGCTTCCTCCCCGCGGCTCGAGTTATTCGCAATACTTCCTCCCTCCCGGCTGCCGCGCTGCGCTGCGCCCCTCGCGCGCACGGGCCTACCTCCCATAGCTCCTCATCCCCGGCCCCGGCCGCCCCCATGCTAATTGAAAGGCTTTACCACACCGCCACCTTGTTGCAGCACCCCTCCCCTCCCCCTTCACCTGAGCCTTGCGCGCGCAGCCCCACCACAATGCAATCCTAATTTGAGTTTTGCCGCGCGAGGCGTTCCCTCCGCGCCACGCCACGCCCCGCCACGCCACGCCCCGCCACGCCCCGGGTTTGCGCGCGGCCTGCGGAATGCGCTGAGCGCTGAGATAGGGGCGCCCGTCAGACAAACCTAACGTACTGGGTTAAGCCCCTCCCCGCCGCCACCCACCGCGCCCCCGATATTTCTGCTGAATGTGCCTGTCGCCCGCCTCCCTCCCTCCCTCCCTCCCCCCACTTCCGCGCCTTTCCCTAAATTCCCATTCCAGGGGCCGCTGCTTGAAGCCTTTGTCATCCCATATCCACGCTCACCTCCCGCTCCATCGCTATTAGACATTATTGTGAGCCCCGCGATATCTGTTCTCACGTCGTTCCCCACCCGCGGCGCGCCGTGTGATGCGCCACTCTCCAGGTGTATTGGCACAGTATGGCGCCGTTCCTCGAGAGAAATGTTGTATAATGTTGCATTCCGTGTTGTTTCATAAGGTGTCATTGCGCATTACGACGATCGCCGTTTGCCTTCGCCCCTCCTCAAACTAACAGCTCGGTATAATCTTTTGTGTTCCTTGACACCCCTTTCTCCCTCGGTGCCCCTGCTGCCCCACCCCGCCCCACCCCGCCCCGCCCCGCTCCCCCTGCAAACCGATCCCGACATGACGCGATCGAGGTGTAATTTACGATGATCCGGCGATGAATCATGTCGACGCGAAACACGCGGAGACCCGGACCTTGACGCGTTTGTCCTAACGACGGGATAACAGGCAGCCCCGCCCCGACTCGCCCCGCCCCGCCCCGCCCCGCCCCGCCCCGCCCCGCCCCGCCCCGTCGCCAGCGCCCCTTGCCGACCCCAAGGTCAGCGCCGCGTCCCAGATTCGAGCGAGGGCAGCATAGGGATGGGAATTTGAGCCCCGCGCTTATTTTAGAACGAGGGCGCGGCGAGGGAGCGACAGCCCAGGGTCGGGCGGGCAGTCCGACTGCGGCAGTCTCTGCTCCGAGGCGAGACCTGCACATCAGCGTTTTCACTTCCTTTATTTTTTTAAAGATGTAAATCTGTGCTCGAGATGTATGTGTGAACGTGAGAGTCGTTATTGGAATTCGCTCAGGCGACGGCCTGGCGAGAAGGAATGTGAATATGTCACTTGAAAGTTATCAGAGGAATATTGTGTGTGAGCGAGAGAGATAGAGAGAGACAGAGACAGAGAGCCAGAAAGGAGAGTCAGGGTGGTGGTGGGGAGGGAAAGAAGAATTGCGTGAAAGAGAGGCAGGCTGCGGTAGGAAAGGGGTCGAACTCATAGAGAGGGATGCGAAAGAGATGTAAAGTAAAATGAGCCAAGAGAGTCAGGGACGAAACGAAAAAGGAGAAAAGGAGAGGGTGCGTAAATTTGAACAAAAGAGACCGAAAGAGAGAGGGGGGAGGGAGATTGCCGGGGGAGAGAGAGAGAGGGAGAGACCGTGCACGGAGAAGGTTGCGACTAAGCTAATGACCTGCGAGATGGCACGGGGGGAGGAGAAGGGCGGTAGTCGTTTATGCATTGGCTGGCTGGCTGGGCGGGGCGGGGCCGGGCGGGGCTCTGCCCAGGGTGGGCGAGACGGCGATACGATTGCCGGCCCGGAAGTGTTTCTCAGAGCGGTGCTTATCGAAGGGTTTACAGCCCTCTCAGCCCCCCACCACTACCCTCTCTCCCACTGCTTCCATCTCCCTCTCTCCACTCTCCTCGCGGTCCTCCGCTCCCACACCCCTTCTTCCTCTCTCTCCCTCCTCCCTCTCCCTCTTCACGGAGGCGGCGGGGCGGCGGGGTCGTCGAGAACCCCCGCGCTCTCCTGCCTCAACCCGTTACTCACACCCAAATCTAGATAGGCCCGCCCGGCCCGGCCCGGCCCGGCCCGCCTGCGCGTGCTAGTCAATTGGAATGCCTGTGCAGTGCAGTCAGTACGGTATACAGTACGTCGGATCTGATCCCGCTGGCAGGTCCGGAGCGGCCCGGAGCCGCCCGGAGCCGCCCGGAGCCGCTGGAATGGACGGTGCTGTGGCAGGGCCGGGCCGGCCCATTGTGCGGGCCGCGCAGGAAGTTGTTCCGTGTCGCGGAATGGGTTTCTGTGCGCGCGTTGCGAAAAGAATATACCCCCGGGCCTATACGCCCAGCCCGGCCCAGGCAGGCCTACCAAAGGGTTTCGTATTTGCTGTAGATTGCGCGCCCGGGCGGGCCCGGCGGGGTCGATAGGTGTAAATGGCCTTCACCGCCGCCCCGCGCCGCCCGCCGAAACGAAACTCTCCC
The DNA here is from genome assembly GCA_033675135.1 of Frankliniella intonsa. Lineage (NCBI taxonomy): Eukaryota > Metazoa > Arthropoda > Insecta > Thysanoptera > Thripidae > Frankliniella > Frankliniella intonsa. The sequence continues at coordinate 6,196,946 of CM066247.1, read as the reverse complement.
ACGACTCTTCTTCGTTAACTCGAATCAAGAGACAGTAATGGTAGAGGTGGTTATTTTTTTGTTTGTTTTGTTTTTCCTCTTCCGGCTCGCTGAACTTTGCTGAGTGTGTACCGCAAGGAGGGGAGGAGATATTGCGGACCGATACGGGACGGAGAAGACTGAGGCGGAACGTGATCGAAAAGATGGACGAGAAGATGACGGACTAGAAGTAGGCCAGCCTGTGGCGGCAAGTTGGTAATTCTTCTGCCGGTGGCGGTAGAACTTGGGAAGGGGAGGAGCTGGCAGGCGCGGCGCGGCGCGGCGGGGCGGGGCCAGAGGGCACAGGCAGGGCTAGCAGGACCAGGACCCGCCGAGAAGGGTTCTCGCAGGACACGATCGGTGGACATGGGGATTGTGGGGGCGGGGCGGGGGGGGCGGGCCGTGAACCAACACGCCGACTGAATATTGAAAGGAGCTATTGGAAGCAAAACCCCGCACGCAGCGCAGCCCAGCCCGCGGGCCAACAGCTGGCCGAGAGAATTGGCAAAGGACGCGACGGCGCGAGGTTTTGGCGGGGAGCTGTGACCGCAGTATGCGTTTTGGGTTTAAATCTCATCCGGAACGCGCTCGCGTGGCGGGGAGGGAAGGGCGGGGCGGGGCGGGGCAGGCTGAGTCTCGCAGCTGCATGAGATCGTGACTTCATTTCAGGCGAGAGAGAGACGGTGTTCGCGGTGTCTGGGGTGGGCGCTGGTGAGGCTGAGGTGGCACTGGGGGTTATCAGGGTAGAGCTGACCGATGCCGTCACGACTTAAAAAAGTTAACTGTGTGAAAAAATGACAAATGGATGTGTTATTACTTTTTGCAAACTGGCATATGTGAAGCCTTAGCTTCTTCCTTCTTTCGAGGGATGTTCGCCGGGGCATGGGCGTAACTCAGGGGGTGGGGAGGGGGCTGCAGTCCGGACCAGATCAGGGGCGCCCCTGATATGTATTCACACGCCGGCAGATTGAATAACATGAATAAAGCATTCAAGTATTCAGGCCGCTCATGCAGCGTTGAGGCCTGGCGCGCTGAGCAGCCGCGTGCGGCCGCGATTCAGTTTTTTGTGAGGAGAGGAGGGACTCCCTGGGAAGCGTTTGTCTCAAAAGTGCTCTCAGCACGGAATATTTTGTTTTAATGTTGTTGTTTTTTTTTTTGCGCCGTCATTTGATATTTAAATCCGTAACCGTGAGGAGGGTCTTTTGACAAAGTTTCATATTTTGCCATGTAGATGCGCTGATTGTAATAACGAGGACCTCTTGTTTCTGCGCATTATTTCCGCCTTTGCGAAAGGGAAGGATTAAAGTAGGTGCCAGCGATCATGCAAAAAGTTGAGCTATACTCTTTAATTCTATGGTATGACTGAGCCTGCATGTGAGCGAGCGAGAGAGAGGGAGAGAGAGAGGGAGAGGGTGGGGGAGCGGCCGTCATGAAGGGGTTGTGGGTGGGCCTGGCCGCGCTCCCCGCCAGTAGATGGCGCCAGGGTCTTATCTCGCGGTCTCCGGCGCGCGGAGTATCGCTGCCAACAACATCGTGATAAGGCGCGGGATATAGTTGTCTTATTTATGCCAGTCGTCCCGCAGGGCGCCAGCGCCACTGCGCGCCCCCACTTTGAATTTGGCGCAGCGGCCTTTCTCGCCTCTATTTCCGACGCAAAGGAATGTAGTTCTGCGACGACACTAAGGCGTCCCGGCCCGGCTCACCACCGCTTTGCCGGCGCTCTAAGCGGGCGTGGAGTCGATCGATCAAACTTTGCGAATGTCATTTGAGAACTTTAGTAATCACTTTAGTTTTGCCTTTGCTTCTGCAGCAGCAGCGGCGCGCGCGCGCGCTCACACACAGCCGGGGCGGAGCGGGGCGCTCACAGGCTACTGTGCTCGTCGTTAACAAGAATGTTTTCTCGTTGCAGTACTTGGGCTCGTTCCCCGTGACGGGCCACGACCACGCCAGCAGGGCGGACAACGTGCGGGTGCGACTGCAGGAGCTCAGGGTGAGTGCACGTCATATGTAGTGACATCCGGTGGAAAAGGGTAGCTTTATCTATTTTGCCCAAGTGAATGAATCGAATTTACACATCTAACGGTGTGCGACATTGGCACTACTGGTTTTCCAGTGTGACTAGTTGGGATGCGTTACGGTCCTTCCCCCCCCCCCCCCCCCAAATGTTCCCTCCCTCTTTGGCAGGGTATTAATGTTGCTGGACTTGCTATTTTCGGCCCCACTCCCACCCCCGCTGCTGGACACGGCCGGGCCGGACCCGGGTGGGCCAAGGGCTCATTTACTTCGACTGGGAATGAGATGTTCTCAGGCCGTGCCGACTGCCGTCGGACCGCCAGACCCTTTTCAGCCCCCTCCCTCGCCTTCTCTGTCTCTCTCTTTCACCCGGGTGAGAGAGGCCTCTCTCTCTCTCTCAGCCCTCCCTCTCTCTCGGTGCAGACGCCCCTCTCGCTAGGAAGCTATGCGCTATTGCTGCACTAGAGTAAGAGGGGTTTTCCTTTCCTGGTGGAAGGGCTGTTTGTTTTCCCCCAACGAGGTCATTTTGCTGGACAGTGCTGGGGTTGAGAGAGAGAGGGAGAGAGGCGCCAGACTTGTGACGCGGAGACGCTGACCAGGCGGGGCGGGGCGGGGCGGGGCGGGGGGCCTCTCCGTGTCTGCTCTGGTCAAAAAGCAATTTGTCCCTCTGGTTCCCCCCTGCCCCGCCCCCAGTGACTGGTGCAGCCTGCAGCGGCGGCGCCCGTTGCCATGGCGACCGGACGGACTGGACAACGGCTATCGTCGCAATGGCCTTGTCCATGGGGTGGGATGTTGGGCTTTTGATGGCCTATTCATAATAATGGAGGTCCCACTTTTGTTTGAAGGAGAAAGTTTTCGACCCTTATGATCCTTCTCGTTTTTTTTTACTCGCAGACACAGAGTGTTTTTTTTTTTTTGTTTTTTTTGGGGGGGGAGGGGGGTCTCTCTTCTTGTTTATACAGATAAGCAAGGACGCAATTACGCGAGGAAATCTTGTAAAGTTGTTTCGAAAGTTCCCACTCGATCTCCTCGCGTTTCTCTCCCCGGATCGTCTCCCCTCGCCTTCGTGTTATTAACGGATCCATGTACTCTCGATAGCGAGTTGCGCTGTTTCATTTCATTTATCTCCTGATGGCGCTTTCATTCTCAATCGTTTCTCGATACTCGGCGTGTGACTTTTCGCGCTGTGCCCGCACGGCGCTAATGTGTGTCTGATCACCCACGCGCCCAACACTGCGGGGTGATGGGAAAAGAAACACCAATCAGTCCATCTAGATACCTCAGCGCATCACCTGCCTTGCAGGTAAAAGGAGTAGAGATAGTCTAGTCATGGTTACTCGAAATTTTTATGTTCAAAATAGTTTTTTCGAAATTTTGTTGATGTTTTGAAAATTAAATTTCACAATTTTTCTAAATTGCGTAGTGTACGGCTGCGGAAATTCAGAGTGGTCACCCCTGGACGTGCATCTGTTTTGACAGGCGTGTGAAACAATAAATAATAGAGAGAATGATTTCTCCCGTTTTCTGTGTGCTCGCTTTCTGCTGGCAGCACGGCCCCCTGCGTGGCGTGGGAAGGGATGGGGAGGGCCGGACAGGACAAGGCTCCGCCGTCTGAGGAGCAAAGGGTGGGAGTGACGCCGCGCCGCTGTGTCACGGATAGTCGCCCCGCCCCGCCCCGCCCCACCCCGCCTGCACCCTGAGGGGGCCGGGCCGGGCGGGGCGGGCCCCACGCTAGGACTGATGGGATTACCTCCTCCGGGGCGGCCGGGAGGAAGAGGCAGACTCTGGCGGACAGGCAGGCCGGCATTATTACTTTTAATTGAAATGGACGTTTTAATTCCACCCCGGTCGGAATGGGAATCTTATCAGCTGGCACAGACGGTTCGGCTCAGAGGGGCGGGGCGGGCCTGACAGGCGTCGCGCTACAGTCCAGTGGCGTCCCTTTTAGTCGCCGCGGCGGCGCCTGCTATAGCATCGCTCTGAGCGAGGAGATAGAGCGAAATCGAGTGACTAGTGAGCTCCTTTGGGATAGTTTTGTCGCCGCGTGGTGAGGTGGGGGGCGGGGGGCGGGGGCCCGCCTGTGGTGGCGCGGTCACTGTGGTGGCCTCTGTCGGCCCCGCCACGCCCCGCCACGCCCCGCCACGCCCCGCCACGCCCGACCAAACCGCCTAGGTTTGGCGCGCTGCCAGAGGAGGACAAGGCCTTGGGTCGGGGCCAGAGAGCGGAGGTGGAGGGGGAGAGGGGGTTGAAGTGGATAAAACAAGAGAGGATCTCTCACCTGAGCGCGCTCGCCGCGCTGAGCCTCGTGATTGGATTGGTCCGGAGGCTGCGCGGAGGCTGCGTGGAGGCTGCGTGGTGGAGGCTTGGTCGATGTCGTGCGGGGCGGGGCGGGGGGCCTTGATACGAGGCGCTCGATCCTCTAAGGCGCCGGCGAGCCGAGATTGCGTTAGGGGAAGCGAAGAAGGGCTCCATCATCTTCGGCCACAACGCAATGCCGCCCTGCGTGTGGACACAGCGGTCCCGCCCGGCCCGGCCCGGCCCGGCCGCACGGAGGTGGTGGAGTATGCCAATGTTTGCTGCCTCCTCCGACAAACAAGAGAGCATCGACACGGAAAGGGGTGAGTGGGGCGGGGCGGGGCGGGGCTGGGAGGAGGGCGAGGCGAGGAAAGAAGAGAGAGCAGAGACCAGACAACGTACTTCTCGGCTCAAGAGACGTCTGTTTCCGCCTGGCTCGCCACTACAAATTCATTTCCCCTCGGCTTTCCACTGCTGCGATTGTTGCCTGCCTGCCCTGCCCCGTCTGTCCATGCCCACCCCACCCTCCGCCCCGCCCCGAGGCAGCGTGAGGCGAAAACATTTTCCCCACTCTAATGAGAGACTTGATAACGAGCGCTAGTTTAGTGATGAGTTCCGGTCGGACGGTCGGTTGGCTGCCTGCTCTCTCCGCCCCCTTCTTGCTATCTTCATGGCGGGGCGGGGCGGGGCGGGGGTGTTCTGAAGGTTATACCGCCCCGCCCGGCCCGCGGGCCCGACTATCTCCCTGCGTCTACGAGGCGGCGCGGCGCAAAGGAATGGGAACGCGCTAGAAAAGTGTGGTCTTATCGTGTTATATAGCGAAACTTGCCGTCCATTTAACAGCTAGGGGCGGAAAATTTTCACTCCGCTTTCCTCTGCGATTGGTTCGGTAATCTGGTAGAGCTAGCGGCGGGTACTCGTGCACGCTCCGCTCGCTCCACTCCGGCCGGCCGGCCGGGCTGAGGTAGGCTCGGTGGTGAGCAGGCCTGTCGAGCGGGTGGCCTACCCTCCGCTCGTAAGGGGCCCGCTGCCGCCGCCGCCCGGGCCACATCACGCGCTCGCATGCCAAAGGGCGCGCCTATCTCTTCCGCGCTAACGACAGACACAGCAATAAATTCAGAGCGAACTGTTTACCGAATGATTCGCGGTTTGGTTTTTTTTTTTTTCGAAATTTAATTCAAATATTACGAATGACATTATTATTAGCCGACCGCCTACTGACTCTATTGGTCTGATTTGATTCAAACTTGAAATGGCTGATGCTCTTTCTCAATCATTTAAAAATTCTCACCGCGTTATTCTCAGCAGGGTAGCGCCACCCCGCAGCTCTTATTTGGGCCCCCTCTGCGAGGACCCGGGCGCCTTTAATTTGCTTGAGGAGGAGGGCGACCACAAGGTACACTGTGGCTGTCTGCTGCGGGCGGGGCGGGGCGTGGCGGGGCGTGGCGGGGTGGGGCAAAGATTGGCGTAGCGTGGCATCTGGAGGTGGAACTAGGAGAGGAGGGAAAGTGTCGCTTCTCCTTATGTGGGCTCCCTGAGATGAAAGTCTTGATGTAGGGAGCGCCGACGGAATACCACGTGGAGTAAAGTTATCAAGCAGATTGTGGGAGATATGCTTTCCGCCTGCTTTAGAAAATAATGCGACGCTCGCTAAATTTTAGTTGCATGATTATTGCCCTGCCTGGCGCAGACTTTCTTACAGAATTTACAACCGCAGAACTCGTTTTTCGAGATATTTTTGCTCGTCTTTGAGAAGTGTTCGCGTTCTCGCGGTGCGTTTCTTTTTCTGGTAAATCCCAGTGACGCACACACATACATCGCATCAGACCTGCAGAGGGGAGGGCGAGGCGCCATAGCACAGTCTGCGGTGCGTCTGAGGGGGAGGGGGAGGGGTGGCGCCGTTTAGCCATCTCCCCACTTTTACTTAAAGTTATAGCGCCTGTCGAACGGCGCCTCTGCGGCTTGGCGCCGCCGCGGCCGCGCGTGGTCAGGCTGTGGGGGGATGCAAGGCGAGCAGCAAAGTGGCTGGAGTCAGGCCCCGCCGACTCGCTCCAGACAATGCGACCTGCGCCCCATCCCGCCCCGCCCCAGCCCGCCCCGCCCCGCCCCGCCCACGACCCTTGCTCTCCAAAGTTCCTCCCTGGTCTCTGAATTTTGAGCAGGACGGCGCCGGGCCGCGGGCGGGCCGTGTCGGCCCCGCAGCAGCAGGCTCAGCCGCTCGGCCGGCGGGGCCTCCTGGAGAAGAGGGGAATTAGCGCTGAAATGAGCAGTGTTTGCATCTCCGACTGCACTGCGTGTCTAGCCCAGCCCGGCCCGGCCCGGCCCCGTGGAGGATGCTGCCAACCACTCCGCACACTCTGAGATTCACAATTTCTTTATTGAGCGGCAGGATATACAGTTTTTTTTACATTTTACTGGACACTTTACGTTAGAGAGGAAAGTTAATCTCTGATTTTTTTTTTTACTTTGCCACTGCGAGTGCCGGCCGGGCCTGTGCCCTACTGTTGGGGGCTTGCCGCCCTGCTGTGCCCCGCCCCGCCGCCGGCTGGGCTGGGGCGGGCCCGGCCCGGCCGGGGGGGCCTAATATGCTTTGCCTTTGTTATTTATGAGGAAGTATGCCCGGCCGGCCCCTGTTTGGTATGCAACCCGGCTGTCCACTGGCAAGTCAGGTGCGGCGGGGCGGGGCGGGGCGGGGCGGCGCGCACAGCTCGGCCCGGCCGTCTGCAGAACTTCATTCGCGATTCGAGCGGCGTAAAAAGGGTTGAGAGAGAGAGAGAGAGCGAGAGAGAGAGAGAGAGAGAGAGAGGAGTGTTGAGGGTGGTGGCGCAGCGGGGCAGGGCGAGAGGAGAGAAAAATTGGAGCGTGTAAATGAAAGCGGTTTTGTGTCCTGAAATATGCGCGGCGGGGGTTATGTTGGGTCTGTGCGGGAATATAGCAGCCGCCGCGTGCCCCCGACGATGAGAGAGAGAGAAAGAGAAAGAGAAAGAGAAGGGGGGGGGGGCGGAAACTGTACGGAAAGGCAGCGGGGGTGAAAGGCACAGCGTACCGTCAAGTGGGATAGAGGAAGTGTCCGGGGAGGGGAGGTGCGGGGATAGGGAGGGAGAGTGAGAGTGCAGCAAGGCGCCCAGCCCAGAGAGACAGGGTGGGGCGGGGCGGGGCGGGGCGGGGACGTAAAAGGGGGGCTTCTCCTGCTCGGCTCGACCTGCCTGGCCCCGCCCCGCCCCCGGCCTATTCGGTGCCTTTTCGCGGTGTGGCGAAGGCTGCGCCAGGGCGAGGGGAGGGGAGGGGAGGAAGGGGTTGGAGCTTTGTATTACGTTCCGCCCGCTTTGCGTTTTGCATTTTGATTGCCTGCCGGGAAATCTAGCATTGTTGGAAAAGACGTGGCTGGGCGGGCCGTGTGGGGCCGTGTGCCCGCGCGCAGGCGCTGGGAGGAGAGAGAGACGCAGAGAGAGAGAGAGAGAGAGAGAGAGAGGGGGAGGGAGGAAGGGAGGGAGGGAGGGAGAGGGAGAGTAGCTTTCTGCCGGCGGCGAAAGGGGGGAGTCGGTCGCGTCTGTGCAACAGCTGGGGTCGCCTCGCTAACGAGACGCTCTGCCCCGCCCTGCCCCGCCCCGCCCCGCCCCGCCCCGCCCCGCCCCGCCCCGCCCCGCCCCGCCTCGCAGTCGACAGTCAGTCGCGCACGCCACAGGATCCGCCCGCCCCACCCGGCCTCGGCCTCCTGTCTTGAGACCCCAACCCGCCACACTGGCCAGTTTGGCAGAGACCTTTAAATTTAAATAAACTACTTCTATTTGCTCATAGCACAAGTAAAAAGTACTGCACTACTCTGCTTCTACAACTATCCCTAAGACGAATCTTGTTTCGTCCACAAAGCACATAAGTTTCTCTTTTCCCCTCCACCCTTGCCAGTCTCGGCATGATTCTGTTTTTCGTCTCGGCCGCGGTCGCGTCCACCACAGTGCTGAGGCGGGCGGTGCGCTTGTTCCGGGACCGAGACAGGCACCCTCAAGCAGACCAGAGACCAGGCAGGGGCGGGGCGGGGCGGGGCGGCGTAGACAACAACCAGCATGAGGCGCCTCTGACCTACAAAACCCCGCCCCGCCCCGCCCTGCCCTGCCCCGCCCCGCCCCGCCCCGCCGCAGCCGGAGCGGACGAGACAAGGGGCCCCGCCCCGCCCCGCCCCGCCCCGCCTCGCCCCGCCCAGCCCCGGGGAGTAGTGCTATTCATTTGCACTGCGCAGCCCCTCCGCCACGGCCAGACCCATCGACTCGTCGCTCCCCGTTCCTTGTCTGCCGCTTTGCTCGTCTTTTTTTCTTCTTCTTCTTCTGACCTACCCCCGTTCTTTCTGCGCCTCAACTTCTCCTCAACATCTCGTAGTATAGTATAAGCGAAAAGCTTTCGAAAAGGCTATGCCATCTGTTTCATCAGTTTGCGTATGAATTACGTGCAAACGAACGGCACCCGTACTGTCGCGGCTGGCGTGTCGCTAGCGAGTGCGCGGAACTGGCCCCGTTCTCTTTGTGAATGGAATTAAAGCTGAGCAAGGGTTATTACACCCTTCCCTCTCGGCCGGCAGGGGCGCGCAGCAGGCCGCGGCGCTTTGTTAATATAGTGGTTTACTCCGTGTAAAAATGCGAGAGAGAGAGAGAGAGAGAGAGAGAGAGAGAGAGAGAGAGAGAGAGAGAGAGAGAAAAATTATGTATACAGTCGTCGGGGTGGGAAGGGGAGGGGTGCGCTGCAGAGCAGGTAGTTAAATAATCTGGCCCTAAGGACCGGGCAGCGCGGCGCGACTGGAGGGTGGAGGGAGGGGCCTAACTGCGGCAGTGGCCACTCGAATAAAGTGCTGTAATAGCGCCGACCGACAAACGCGCCCCAGAGTGGCGGGGCGGGGCGGGGCGGGCGCTATGAGGTTCCTAAATTGTAGTTGTCACGCCGGAGCCGGGCGGGCGGGGCGGGGCGGGGCGAGGCGGGGCGGGGCGGGGTTGGGCGAGGGTCCGAGCGCGCGCCTCACACAATGTCGGCACTCGTTTGGAACGGCGGGGCGGGGCGGGGCGGGGCGGGAGAGGCGTAGCTCGGCGCTGGCCTGCTTCCGGGGCGTTCTGGTCCGCAGCGACGGTCTTCCCTCTGGATCCGCCCCTCTCTCTCAGTCACCGGATGGAACTTCCCCCGGGATGCTGAGAATAACGCACGAGCGAAATAAACGGTCCACGAAAATCGCATCGCAAGTACGCGCGAATATGCTAACGCATTCAGTGCGAGGCGTGACCATTTGGTGGTCATGCCGCATTTAATGTGTTAAAATGGGGTAACCCGCCCCAGCCCCGTTTTTCTCTAGTTTCTTTTTCTGCCTGCGGACGGGTAATTTGAGCGTCAGTACCCTTTGAAGGGCGCCCTGCAGTTTCTACCGCAGCTACCACCTTCATCTTAGTTTCATTGAGTATTAACCCGGTGTGGCCCGCCCCGCCCCGCCCCGCCCCGCGGCCGCGCGCCTTGCCAAAAGACCTTGCTGTACCGGGGGTCGTTTGGCAGCCGCACCGCCAGCTGCTCCGCCACCCCCTCCCCCCTCACCGCCCCGATTCTTTTCGTTTTTATTATTTTATGTTTTGGTACCCACCTTTGTCCCTTTTCTGCGGCTATTACCCGCAAGTCTTTCCTCAAATGTGTTATTTTTGGAAGGGTTTGTTCCTTATTTTTTGGTGTATTTTTCTATGAGTGTTTGGGTACTCCAAGCGGCCACGGCGCCTTCCGGCTGCTGGAGCGGGTGCAGGCGGCCCCGCATACTGTAATACGCATTCTATGAGACTTTCGGTACAGCGGTGCAGGATAGAAATCGTACCCCTTCTGATGTGCGGCGGGGGCGCGTCCGCCGGCGCCGCTCGGCTGGCGACACAACAAGTGGCTAGTCCGGCGCCGAGCCGAGCCGAGCCGAGCCGAGCCGAGCCGAGCCGAGCCGAGCCGAGCCCCGCACGTGGAGAGGCCGGGCCGGGTCGGGCCGGGCCCGGAGCGTCCCCCTCTCCAGCTCCAGTCGCGCACGGACGCCGGCGCCGAGAGCGTCGCCCGCTCCCCGCCGCGTCGCGCCGCGCGCCGCCAGCTCCCGACCGGGCCGCACCACACCCCCGGGGCCCCGGCCAGCCCAGCCGAGGCGAGCTCACTCACGCGACAACCAGTGCATCGTGATAGCATAGTGTCTTTCTTTCTTTTTTTTTTTTTTCGTTTTTTTTATTTTTATTTGGTCGTGATTGAAAAGACAGATACGTGGACGATATGTGTGCGGATTTGAAAAAGCGCGGCGTTGGAGGAATGTCCGCGGACTGAAGTGGTGGACGTGTGCCTGGACCGGAAGCAGCGCCCCGATCAGGACGGCCGGGCGGGGTCATTACGGGCGATTAGGGATGTGGGTGAGGTACGTGTCTGTGTGTGCGAGAGAGAGAGAGAGAGAGAGAGAGAGAGAGAGAGGGGGGGGGGATGATGTACGCGTGTGTGCCCGCCCACACGTATGTGGAGGCTGAGAGGGGGTGCTCAGCGACTGTCTGGGCTGCTAAATACCTCCAGGGTGCGAGCGAGTACAGTGGCTCTGGCGCGCAGGGTGGAGGTAGCGTGGGGGTCTTGTTAATTACAGAACGTACGTACTTTCACCAATCCTCCTCCCTCTCCCTCTCCAGTTCTCGTAAATACCTCCATTACGCTGCCCTGCTGTGCTGCCGCCACTGCCGCCGCTTCCCGACGACATGATGCTGGTAGCAGCAGGCAGGGATGGCTTGATTGTAATAGCTTGCTATGCGGCTGTTGGTCGGATCTCTGAGGTTACTTATGTGGCAAGACCCGCATGCGTTCAGCATATTTCATATACCACAGGCTTGCATTTTTAGAGTCTCGCCTTTGGGTGGCCCTCACTGAATTCAGCTATAGTCTGTATTGGTTCTATAAGGTTGATACACTCGGATTTTAGTTATTTTTTTTCTCTCAACCCCCATTGTGCACAGGGTGTGCACGGGCGCGCGCACTCGCACACACCTTTAAACTAAACCCTAGGACCCACACATCGCGGGACTCAAAGAGCTACCTTCTCCCCCGCCCCCTGCTCTGCTCTCTGCCGCGTCAAAAGTAATTTCCGGTAGTCTGCTAGAGTGACCACCCTCCCCCGGCCCGGCCGGCCGGCAGCGAGATATCGGCAAGCCGTCGAATATTTCTCTGACGTGCCAAACGTTGACGTGTCGGCAGCGGGGCGAGCCTGTCGAAGCCCTCTACCCCCTTGAAAATGGCTTTCATATGAAATATTGACATGCAATCGAATCAGCGCAAAAACCCATTTTTCCCGAATCGAGTAGTAGTACGGCTCAAACTTTCGTTATTTTATAGTATGTTTTAAGCAGTGTAAAAAAACTAAGAAGGTTGCGAGGGCCATTTTTAGCAGGGCTTTGTCTCGGGCAATTTGAGAGACTTACCAATTATTCTTTGTTCGGTGTATTTCGCTTCTTTAAAACAAATGGTTATTTCTCCTTAAGGCGCCCCTATAACCCTAGAGAAGCGAGGGGCGTTTTGGACGGCTGCCAGAGTGTTGAAATAATTGTTCTTGGGCGGATGTGGTCGCGCATACTGCAAGCCGCCTTCCTTATCCTCTTTCCTCCCCCTCCCCTCTCGTCTTTATCTATTCCTTCTCTTTCTCCCCGCTTCGCTCTCTCTTGCCGCCGTTTCTTTCACAGCAAGCAGCCCACGAGCGTCCTGCATTCGCGTTGTCCTGAAATGAGAACCATGTTATCAAGTCGGGGGAGAAAGATGGAACCCCAGCGAGCCGCGGTGGCAAAGCGTCGCAGAGTTGAATGAAGAGGAAGGGAGAGAGAGAGGGAGGGGGGCCGGAGGGGTAGCGTCGCAGACTGTGAGACGACAGATGACTATCGCCAAACTTCGTTTGCCTGATGGACGTGGCTCTCGCGGCCCTGCCCGGCCCTGCCCGGCCTTGCGGTCTTATTGGGCCCCTCTGTGACGCTAAATGAGACCTCAAAGCAACTCCTAGCGGCCCGGCCCGGCCCCTCCACCCGTGGCCTGCGCTTCGCAGAGAGAAAGCCACTTTTCGCAGCGACTGTACAGTCCGCCGGGGTTAGTTCCGTTTCCGTTCTTCCGTGAGCTCTAAATATAAGTCTGGAGAGGAGTCCGCGGGGCCGTGGGCGTGCTGGTCACGGCCGCGGGCGGGGCGGGGCGGGGCGGGGAGTTTGCGCCGCGTAGCGACAGAGCAAGGCAGAGCAGCAGAGCTAGGCCCCACTGCCCTGCGGACGGAATGTTCTTCCGCGTCTGTGTACAAATAGGCACGGACTGGAATTAAGCATGAATGGCGCCCTAATTACAGAGTTGGCCACGCCCCGCCACGCCCCGCCACGCCCCGCCACGCCCCGCCACGCCCCGCCACGCCCCCGCGCCCGGCGGAGGGAAGCTGTTGGCGGCGAAAACCGCGACCCCCTTCTCTAATTCTGCGCGCGCCGTTTGCCGTTTCCAGCGCAGCCGAGGAGGAAAGAAACTTGAGCACAATACTTTTATGCAAACTGGGGACGCGCTGCAGGCCGACCCGACCTCGGTCTCTCTATCTCTGTCTGTCTCCCACTGCTGGACGGCCCCTCCCCCTCTCTGTCTCTCTCTTGCTCGCTCCTAATATCAAAAAAAAAAGGGGGGAAATAGGGAGAAAAGTGAGGGCTTGTGTAAGAAGGACTCGAGGTGTGAGATAAAAAGAAAGGGCTCTCCGTCTCGCTCGGCCGGTCCTATATTCTCCGTCGTTTCCTCCCCATCCATCTGTCTCCTTCCCCTCCCCGCTCTCTCTCTCTCGCTCTCTCTCTATCTCTGTCGCTCGCTTGCTCGCTCCTCCTCTCGTTTTCCCGCAGCGCTGAGAACAAAGTAACAAATAGAAGTACCGCGCTAACCCCAAACGTGACGTCGGAGGTGTCATTTTCTTGCCTCTCTGCGGCCCACGGGACGGGCGAAGGAGAAGGCAAAAAAAGGAGAGCAGGCAGAGAGCAAGCGGGCCGTCACGCTTGTTGCGGTGACGTCACGTCATGTCACGGCGGCGTGTGTGACAGTGTGAGTGCGTCCGAGGCGCCTCCTCTGCTCCGAGAGGAGCCCGCGGCGCGTCCGGACGCAGCCCGAGCAGGGATTGGATCGTCTGCTACTTTGTCGCTCAGTGCGCGGCGCAGCTTCGCCCGCCGAATATCCTGCGGAGAAGGGCGCGGTGTCCCGCACCGTCCTCTGTGAGTCGCTGCTCGTAGCGGGAGGGGTTTAGAGAGGTTCTGGCCGAGCGCGCTCCGTACAACGCGCGCTGTAATCGCCTCCGAACACCACCACGCAGACGATAAAACCTCGCTGAGACTAGCGACCGTGGAGTATACTTTTGTGGTTATTTTCCTTGGTGAAGAAATTTTCTGCCAGCTGTTCAAGCTTTTTCGCACGACGAAAAATGGTTCGAAAAATACCGGTTCATCAAACAAATTACTTTTTATCGCAAATTCGAAGCTGGACAAAATGATTGAATACTGCTTATACAGTCTTGTGTGGTCATGGTAGCATTTCTCTTCTTTCTTGAAAACGAACTGGTATTTTTTCGCGTCCTGTTTAGCGGGGCAGCGTCCGTCTTTTTGCCAGGGCGGGACGGCCTGTCCGGCCCCTGACGCGAGGCTAGCGCCCTCCACCGGCGAGGCGGGGCGAATGGCCCCCAAGAGCTCCCAAATTGTTTTCTTGAGCGCACGACTCGGTGAGGACCTCATAATGACATGCTCGGCTTGGTGCGGGGTGGGAGGTCGGGGGGCGGAGGCTCCGAGAGGGTCTTGAAGGCGCCATACCCTTTTGTCATTTGTTTGAAAAGGGGGCCCCCCGCTCCGCTCAGGAAAAGGGTTGAAGGTGCGCCATAGCCTATTGAAATCGGCTCCAAAAGTTCGAAAGGAAAGAGGTGGTGCACTTGCTATGACCTTTTCTCTGCGGGCTCATGCAGTGAGACATTCACTGTGAGAAATATTCGTAAGAGTTACGGGAAAATTTTCCATGAGAAATGTCGTAAAGTTACGATATCAAATTGTAAAATTACAAAATTTTAAGGACACTTGGTATCGACTTGTGATTCTTAAACGAGCACAAATAGGCTTTCGTTATTTTAAGATTTCGATCGTAAAGTTACAACACCGTTTGTAAATTACAAATTACGAAAAAAGTCGTAAACTTACAGAGATATTTTTCACAGTGATTGTACTCTAATTTTGAAATGTCGATGTCGAAAAAAGTGTTGCAAAAACGAGCGCGGGATGACTGCTGTGATGAATAGCGCAGTGGAAAGGGGTTTGCGTGGCGTGGCAGGGTGGGGTGGGGCGGGGGGGTGGGGCGGGACGTCGCCGCGCCCAAAACTAGCCGCAGGAAATGGGAAAAACTTACCGCCGCGTTCGGGAGGGAAGCGAGGGTCCGGGGTGGTGACGCGAAAACGCAGAAACGCCCAAACTTACCCCCGGCTCGGGCCGCGACGCTGGGCTGAGGGCGGAACTTGGTCCAGCCAGCCCGGCCTCCGCGCTGCTGTATCTCACCCAGTGATCTCCCCGCGGCCCCGCCCCGCCCCACCCCGCCCCGCCCCGCCCCGCCCCGCCGCGCCCCGCCCCGGATGGGCTGCTGCCTCGCAGGAAAGGACGGGGCGTGTAACAGTCGCCGACCACTTGTGAGCCCGTCGCACGCATCGCATGGGCTCTAGTTCCTTGGTCTCGATGCACTTGCGCCCTTTTTATTTTCTGCGAGGGAACCGTTTTCAGCGAGTGTTTATTTTCTATTTGTGGTCGCGGCCCTTTTGCTTGTTCTACATTGCCTTTTCTTTTTCTTCCAGGTGAGTTTGGAGTGGAAGGAGCATCGGCGCGGCGCGGCGGCGCGGTGCGGGGTGAGTGCCAAGGGCCTCCGAGTGCTTGCTGCAAATAATGAAACGCGTCCTCCCCCCCTCCCCCTCCCCGCCTCCACCTCCGCGCCGACCCGTCAGTCTGTTTCCTGACGTCTCATCGCGGACCGCCGCCACCGCGAAAAGGGGCGGAACTAAGAAGAGGAAAGTGGAGGGGGTGCGGGAGAAGAAACGAGCGCACTTTCCTCCATCCATCTTGTTTGCCGAGGTTTTGGCGAGAATCATTCCGAACTGACTTGTCCTTCTCGCGCGCCGAGATTCAAAAGATTCCGCCCCTCCCCGGCCCCCCGCACCATTGTCCTGTCGCGCCCGTCACGACAGCCAGAGTCTTCGTCGTCGTACCATTTGCGGTCGGAACTGCATCGCCCCGTCCCCGATCGTAATATTTCGCCCTATCTTCCGCCCGTCCGTCCCGCGGGGAAAACTTTTGACTTTTATACTCCTTTTTCATGGCGGATTAATTGCGCCCAAGATGTGACGTTCCAAACTTTCCCCTCCGCTACTTTTCCATGTCCATCTTTTTTTTATTTTTTTTTATTTCTAAAACTGCCTCTGAAACCATCGTGCAGACTCGGTTTTTCGCGCGCTGCTGTGCGAGCTGCGGTAGCAAGCAAACAGCGCGCGGCGCGACCCGGCCTGGTCCCCCGGCTGGTCCCTCGCTGGCATATGACACCTTTACGACCGTCCTGGTAGGGGGCCGGGCGGGCGGCGCGCTGCAGCGGTGCCGGGGCACACCGTGCTCGCCGTGCCAATGAAGGGCGGCATGGGCTAGGGCGTGTCCTCCCGCAGCTTGCACCCCCCGCCCCCTGCGCTGCTCGAACTAAAGCAACAAAGTTTTATTAGCCATGCAAGATATGGGCGTATGGCCATCCCTGTTACGCCGCGCCGCCGCCGCCGGGCCGGAATCGGGGAGCCAGATCTCAAATTGTGTGGCTCCGGGGAGCTGGAGTAGGGTGAGGGGGAGAAGTGCGGGCATGGCCTGTGGATTGTGATTTAAGCCCCATCCCCGCGATTAGGATCAAGCACCCCTCCCCCCCACCCCGGCCCCTACCCTTCCTGCCTCCGCAGCCCTCACGTCTGGCCGGTCTCTCGGCGCGTGCCCAAAAGCGAGGCAAAGTGCCATTTCCAAAGTCAAATGGACCCGCTGGACCAGTCCTCTGGGCCCCTGCTGGTTTATAAGGTAGCGGTACGCCCCGCGGTGGGTACAGGGTTAGGGCACGGCACGGGCGCAGCACAGGCGTGCCAGCAGAACTCGAGCCCCCCCCCCGCTCCCCCCCGCGCCCCCTACTACATACCCCCCGTAAAGTCGAACCCCCCCGACCCGACCCGACCTACCCCCTCTACGGTCTGCTCTTGAAAGCGCCGCGCGCGCTCAGGGTAAGGGTAAAGTGACCGCACGAAGAGCGTTCTGTACGTGCCTGCAGTGTGTGTGTGTGTGTGTGTGTGAGGGAGAGAGAGTGTGTGTGTGTTTGCGGTAGCGCCGAGGGATCGCGGGGTTATTTCCCGCTCGGCTGACCAGGCCCGTGCGCTCCCGCCACACCCCGCCACGCCCCGCCCCGCCCCGCCCCGCCCCTCCTGCATGTTGTCGCTGGTGCCGGCCTGATGGACGACATGCTATGCCATGCCCGCGCCCCGCTGCCGGAGGCGCCGCGTCGTGCCATACGCTACGTCCCCGAGGGTACGCGGGCGAGTATGTAGAACGCCACCGCGACGTGTAGTGGTGTGGCGTTCACCGTGAGGAAATAGCCGAGTGAACTGATGGAAATTGACCCTCCTGCAAGTGTGCTACATTCACGCACATGCTTGCGTTTTCTTTGCTACGGCCCTTGTCCTACCGCTCGCTGCGTAGCTGCGCGGCGGGTGCACTGTGCACATGGTTAAGCAGCCCGCGCTCCAACTCGCAGTGCTCGAAACTCCAGCAGACCTAGGACCTCGGCCCGGCCCGGCCCCGGTCGCCGTGCTTGCTCTCCTCTCCTCTCCTCTCCTCTCCTCTCCTCTCCTCTCCTCTCCTCTCCTCTTCTCTCCTCTCCTCGACGAAGCCGCCCCTGGGGAGGGCGGGGGCGTTGTTCTGGCGGGCCTGGCTGGAGTCCAAGGGGGCCGGGGTATAGGGAGCGGGGGCGGCGACGTTGTGGGACCCCCTCCCCCTCCGTGGTTTGGGCCCAGCCCAGCCCCGTCCGCCCCCTCGCTGCACCCCCGCCCATAAAGTGCTGTAAATATTTCCGTTAAACTATGAGAAATTTATGGTTCGTGTGCGGCGGGCAGAGGGCGAGCGCGCGCCGCACTTTAGAGCGCGAGAGCATCGACGACGACAGGCAGGAAGACGGACACGTTGCCCCACTAGTTTTTTTATTATTATTATTATTTTTACGCCATGTTAAAACTCCCTTTTTTTTGGCGCGCGTGTTTCATTTAGGGATAGTCCAGATAAATGGAAGGGGCATTTACCGGGCGCATTAGTCCCGTGGTCGGGTCCGTTTGATGGCCGCTCCCCCTCCCCTCCCCCCACCCCTCCCCCCACCCCTCCGCCCGCTTAGCTACGGGAGCATGATGGGTCACCGTCGCTGATTGGCTCCCGAGTGTGGCGCCGGGCAATCGGGCCTGATTACAGGGAAGCCGAGCCGAGCCGAGCCGGACACGGGAGAGCGGGGCTGGCGTGCGGGCGGGGCGGGGCGGGGTGGGGCGGGGCGGGGCGGAGCGTCACTTGACGCCGCAGGGGGGAGAGGGGAGCGACTGTCGCGTCCTGGGGGCCAATTTAATCAATCCTGCCGCCGCAGCCGCCCCGGTCTCGGCGAATGTAGTCAAAGGACCGAGTCGTCCTCCTCGCCCCCGCCACGGCCCGCCGCCTGCAAACTGTGCGCAAAGTATTTCCCGAACCTGCCTCACCTCTCCTGGGCGTAAACTTTTGTCACGCTCTGTCTGTACCTTTCTCTCTTTCTCTCTCCCCCGGCATCTGTCGTGGGGTAGGGCGATGACCGGGACCGAGTCCCACCCGCCGCGGTGGAAAAGTGTCGTTATTATTGGTACCTGTCCGAGCGACGTGTCGGGATAAAGGTTTTTGCGCGCGTCGTTATGGGCGGCGGGGTGTTGTGGGGAGGGCGGGGTGGGGCGGTCGGGGGTCGTGGTGCCGGCGGAGTAGATAGAGTGTACGACAGCCGAGGCTCGTACGTCGTCCTCATAAATCTGCAAACAGACGCCGGCCCGGCCGTACGACCCGTGGCCGAAGCGCTGCCCAGGCCAAGCCCACCCCGCGGATCCTGTTTCTACACCGCCTTGTACCCACCCCTTTTTTCCGTGTTTTTTTCTTCCTTTTTTTCAGTCCATGTTCTCTTTTAAAGCCCTGTAAACAAGTACCGCATAAGTTTAGTGGTTTTTTTTTCCCCGCGTGTAGTTCACCCTGTTCTGATCGATGTATTTGCAGTCGCATGTTGTACCTTCCCGTTCTTTTTTTTCCCCGCACCGAAGTCAAACCGTACCGTCTGCGTATCGCCCACCGGAGAGCGAGACTGAGCAGTGGCTTGTTGACGTGGGGTGGGGCGGGGCGGGGTGCGGCCGGTCCTTTTTCTGCGTTCCTGGCGTGCCGCTGCCACGCCCCGCCCCGCCCCGCCGCGCCCCGCCACGCGCCCACCTGCCAGCAGCAACCCTACTTCACCGCCCTGACTCCATTCCAGTCCATTTGCTGCCGTCACTGCTGCGACTATATATTTCTCCAGCAGCGGCAGCAGCAGCAGAACCAAGCCGCAAAAGCAAAGGCTACTGGGGGCCGCCGGCGCGTTCTGCCCCGCCCCGCCCCGCCCCGCCCCGCCCGGCCCCGCCCTGCCTGAACTGAGAGTCGTTTCTTACCTCGGGCCAGTCCGTGAGCTGACTCCCGGCCCTGGGCGACCCTAAAGCACAGTCACCCCGCTCTGGTTCGCTCTGTCCCGGCCCGTCCCGGCCCCGCCCGGCGGGCCTCAGCCTTACTGGCGGTGGATAGGCAACCCGCCGGGCAGGCGTGCTCGACGGGACTGGCCGACGCGAGAGTCGCAGGCGTCCGCAGCCAGGGCTGGACCGGGCCGCGGGTACCTTCGTATGCATTGTAACGAAGCAGCATGCGAGCGCACCCATGCTGCTGTTACTACTCCATTACAGCGACCTGCTCAAATTGCAAATATTTTCTTTTCTCGCTCGTTGCTTTTGTTACTGGTTGTTTTAGAAAGAAAAGAGGCCCCACTCCGGTTGGTTTTCCCGTTCATCCTGCCCGCTTACCTCTCTCTCTCTCTCTCTCTCTCTCTCTCTCTCTCTCTCTCTCTCTCTCTCTCTCTCGCGGGCGCTGATTGCGTCGGGTTTGGCTGTCATCGCCGCAGCCGCGCCGCCGGGTTCCGAATAAGCCCCTCATCTCCATGGAATATACCCCTTTTCGGCTGGCACCGCCCCCGCCCCGCCCCGCCCCGCCCGCTTCGGCCGCCGTCTTAGACAGACGCGCGGGGTATTTTGCCTTCCAAATGACGTGCCGGGCCGGGCCCGGGCTGGCGGGCGGAGGCGCTGGAATGCGGTTACGCGCCCGCCAATCCCACTCTGCTGCGGGCTGCGGGCGGGATCCGGGCGGGATCCGGGCGGGATCCGCTGCGGCTCCGGCGTGGCATCTGCTGATGGGTGCAGCTGACATCTCCAGCTTATCTTTCTTTGCCTGCAGTGCAGATCCCGGCCGGAACAGAGCACTTCATTACCTGATGTGGAGCGGGATTTATAGAGTATCCCTTAATCTGCTTCGTCTTTTTCAAAGCCACTTATACCGTGTGAGTCGTCACTAAATAGGAGTGTGTCGGGCGGACGCTTTCGCTGCGAGGGTGCGTTGTTCTACTTGACCCGAGGGACTCTCTGGTCAGCTGAGCCGGCCCGGCCGGCCCTCCTCGTCTGTCAGCTGGTCAGGGGCGGGACGGGACAGCGGGGTGCCGCTGTAGCCTCGCCCAACAGCGCGTCAGAAGCGCCCTCGTAGCGTGTGCTGTGCTGTGCTGCACTTTCAGCCAACATTAATTAAACCATTACCATAACACATTTCCGCGGCCGCTGCTGCCGCTGCTTTACTGTTCGCGCGCGGGAAATTTCGTGAGCGGGTCACAGCTCTGCCAGCCAGCAGCGCTGCCGCAGACAGCCGCACCCCCATCGCTCAGGGCGTGCACGGCTTTAGAGCGGGCCGGGCGGAGCGAGCGTCGTGTTTGCTGGTTGACTAATTTGTATCACCCGAGGCTCCGCCACGCCCCGCCACACCCCGCCACACCCCGCCACGCCACATGGCGTGGCCACTCCATGACAAGTTGTCTGCCCTGGGCACGGCGGCGTCACGGCGATGTTCATCCCCCTCCCCTCTTCCCACCTCTCTCTCTCTCTCTCTCTCTCTCTCTCTCTCTCTCTCTCTCTCTCTCTCTCTCTCTCTCTCTGTAAGCTCGCCGTACCCTCTCGACACATCTCACTCTCACCCGCTCCCCCACTGACTCCCCCCCCCCTCTCTGTCTCTTTCTCTCTCTTCGAGAAGAGCTTGTCCGTGTAAACTTGGCTCAATGAAAAATGGTCTTCCTAAGGCCGGGCCAGGGGAGTTTTACTTTGTGACAGTCTCTGTCCTGCGTGTGGAGGTGCGTGGTGTCCTGCCGGCGAATAGGGACGAGCGACACGGTCCTAAGGGCTGCAATATAAGGGTGCGATGTGAAATAGCGAGAAACGTTTTACAACAACCGAAAGGTCTCTTTTCATCAGATTTATCATCAGCTCGCTAAGATATTTTTTTTAGGGTCCCGGGACGGCCGTTGCGTCCCGCTATATTCGGCCGACATGAAACCTCGCCAGAGTGAAGAGTTCTCTCTGCGCACATTACATGGACCATCGCCGACTTTTGTTCCCGCGGCCGCTGGTCCTGGGGTAGGAGGTAGGGGGGCATCTCCTCCCCCCGTTTAATTTTTCCGTGTATGAATATGAGCCGTCCGCGACGGACCCAGGACGGGATTCGCCCCGCTCCCCCTCCCAAACCCTCTCTATCATTTCTCAGTATGTCCCTTTTTACTTTCCACTCTTCAAAGAATTTTTTTTTTAGCTAAAACATGAGGCCGATGAAACAAGCCCCCTATATACCGGGCTGCTGCTGTGCGCCCGCGAGGGATTTTTGTAAAACGCCTCTCGCCCCCTGTTTCGCTATGATTTTCCACTGACGCCGAACGCTAAAATAACGCATCGGAAGCCAGCGAGGTAATTAGTCTGAGCCCTACTCCGGTAGAGAGAGAGAGGGGGGGGGAGAGAGTGAGAGGGAGGGAGGGGAGAGACGAGAGTAAAGGGAGAGGAGCTGGGACTAAGGGGGTGGAATTGGGGTGCGTGCCCCTGTGCCTGGTGCCTGCGAGAGAGGTAATACACCTGCACTACCCCCTCACCCCGCCGCCCTGCCCCGCCCCGCCCCGGCCCGGCCCGGTGGAGCACGGGTGAAGAAATCCCTTTGTTCCCACTCGCGCTGTTAATTATAGCGATCCTCCTGCTCCCGTTAAAAGACGCTGCTTCTGCTGCCGCTGCTCCCCGTGATCTCAGCAGCGTGAACCGAGTCTGTGCCAGTCTGTCCGCGGGCTACTCGCTCCCTTTTGAACGGCCTTGCTCTCTCTCTCTCTCTCTCTCTCTCTCTCTCTCTCTCTGTCTCTCTCTCTCTCTCTCTCTCTCTCTCTCGCCCCCTCTCTCCCTGCCGCTGCCCCCGACTTCCCCTGCACCTCTTCGCCCTCCCAGACATTTAGCCTGATGAATAGGCTCTCCGGGGTAAATTCTCGCGTCTAGTCTGGTGTCCAGGGCTGCGGGCCCGGCGCTCGGCCGGCACTGGGGGAGGGGAGGGGGGAGGAGGTCTCAGCAGCTTTTGGGCGGAAAAGCAGGGAAACAAAAGACTGGCTTCTTGATACTCCGCAACCTTTGTGGGAACGTTCCACAGGAGGGTGGGGAGTGAGCCGGAGAGCAGGTCAGGTAGGTTTGGATGCAATCCTTTCTACCCCAGGTCGTCGTGTCTCAGCGGAGATGAATCTACCATCCTCCCTACCCCTTCCTCCCGACTTCTCCCCCCCCCCCTCCTCTTTCTCTCTCTTATTTTCTCTCTCTCCCTTCGCTTTCTTCTTTCCTCCAGTCCGCTCTCACCCCCGACAAGTCGACGAGCTCTCGAAACTTTGGCCGTGCTCCCCTTGTACAAATAATAATGTGTGTAATCCGCCCCGCCCGCGCCCCACCCCAACCACCTTCATGCTTTATGTCTCCTCCGATACTCCCTGCTCAGCTCCGTTATCAATGCGGTCTGAGAGGCCCGCCCCGCCCCGCCCCGCCCCGCCCCGCGCGTCTGGCACGGCTTTGGCAGGCTGGATTGCAGCCACCCGTGGCGCGGGGCGGGGTGGGGCGGGGCGGGGCGGGGTGGGCACAAAGCCGGGCCCAACCCTTCTGCTCCTATAGGAAACCAAGCGAGCGGAGCAGGCTGGGCCCCGCCCCGCCCCGCCCCGCCCCGCCCCGCCCCGGACGGAGGGCGTCGCCTCCGCCGCCGTGGAGGCATGCGTGGAAGGGAAGGGTTGAGCGAACGGGACAAAATTAGAAATACTTTGCCAATCTGACGGCCGCAGGTCCCTCTCCTGTGCCGGGCGTGGCCGGGCGTGGTGGGGCTTGGCGGGGCGGGGTGCTCCGGGCCGAGGGTCTGGCGGGTCCGGACCGTAGGGCGGGGCGGGGCGGGGCGGGGCCGACAAGGGTTCTGCCCCGGTGGCACGCACGTATATTGAACGCGTCGGATACTCTGCCGAAATTATTCACCACACCGACCGACGCGAAGTGGGATTGAAAACAAAAACAAATCAGTGCTTGGTATGGCCGCGATTTGCCGCCCATGTTTGGCCCATGTGCGGCCAAGATCGACAAGAAAGTGTTGTCCCGTCGTGCGTTGTGTACCGTGGGGCCGCAGTGTGCCCAGATCTGCCTCCTCGCGCTCGGCCCGGCCGACCCGACCGCAGGCAACACTATATATACATACATATATAGCCCCGCCCCAGGCCGCGTCAATATTGACCAGTAAACCTTCATCTCGACCAGATGACCTAAATCAGAAAAAAAAGCAGAGGGCGGTGGGTGAGAGGGTCCCCATGGGCGGGGTTGCGGGCGGGGCGGGGCGGGGGCCGGGCAGGAGCGGGTACACCGCACGCGCATGTTCCGCCGCTTCGAGCGCGCTCGGAGTAGTCTAACAAACCCGTACATAAAGAGGTAAAAAATTTGTTTCCACTCTGTTTTTGTTCCGGGCGCTGCCGGGAACAGAGCGTTCTTTTTTTTTTCTTTCCCTTCCTCCTGTCATTCCATTATATTTCACGTTGACGCTCTGCACCGACCGAATCGGACAGGGCCCGCAGCGAAACTTTGGTACAACGAAAAAAAAATATAAAAATAAGCGGGGAACTTTCCGAAAAAGTCCTTCGACGCGTAAAATGCAGAGAGCGCGGCGCGTGTTCTTCGTATCTCTCAAAACTGCAACAACTCTTTTTTTCCCTCTCTCTCTATTTCTTCTCCTTTGCCTTCCTCCCCGCCGCGCGGCGGGTCTGTTTCCCTCGTCCTCTCTGGCGTGACGTCTCACGCTCACGCACTGCACGCGAGGTGCGCGCCGTAAAAACTTTATCCTAATAGGCGTGCGCCGTCGGACGGCTTTTAAAAGGCAGACGCTTCTCGCGAAATATGACACTCCGCCACGGCGACGCCGCTTAGTTTTACGGCTCGTAACACCCCTCCCCTCCCCCCTCTCATCTCTCTCTCACACCCAGGGCGCTTTTCTCACCACCCCTTCGCCTCTCTTCCCTTCCCTCCAACCCTATCCTCTTTCCCGAGAATAATCATTACCACGGCAGGTGCCGCGAGATAAGAGAATACAGCAGGCGACGCGCCGCGCTCTCCTGCTGGCTGCAGGCCTGCTGCAGTATAAACCCAAAGAGCGCGACGACGCAGGCCTGCTGAGACACACCTGTCGTGCGCCAGCAGGAACCACATGGGCCGCCATACGTGTGCTCTGCTGCCCCCTACGCCCTTTACACGGGCGTGTACCAGTTTGTGGTTGTTGTGTAGTCTCTACAGTGCCAGCGTAGCGCCTGTGTGAACCGTGACTCGCACGGCAAAACGGTGGAAATGAAAAGAAGAAAAAGCTTAAACTTATTCGTTATCAATGAACTTGTCCTAAATTTCATAACGATGAAACCATCGCATTCCTGAAATAATTTCGCTCTTGTTCACCTTGTACCGCGGTGGCACGGCATCGACGTCGTATGGCGACGCCCCCATTTGTCCCACGTTTGATGCCATTACGGCGTCTCATTTTGGCTGAGAGGGGCTCCCGTCTGCCCTTATAGTGCGTGCCATCCCGGCCCGGCCCGGCCCGCCCCGCCACGTACGCAGTGCCGATCACTCCTGGCCAAAGAGCTCCGCCACTCCGCCGTTCTGCAGTGAAATGCCTGCCCCTACCTCTCACCCTCCCCCGCTGCCCCCGCCCCCGCCCCCCTTCCCACGCCCGCGTCCGCTGCTGCAAGTCCATTACTGGAGTTTTGCCCCACTTTCCATGCCGAGTTGAGTTTCTATCCGGCGCGAAACTTTGCCGAATAATTCACAAACGATGTATGCCTACCTTTTTAACCCGCAGAGCGGCGGAGGGGCCGGGGGCGGGCTGCTCGGGGCGGCCGGGCTGGGCTGGGCTGGTGCGGGGGTAGTTTGCTGCTGGGAGCTCCTGCCACGGGCGGCTGCGGAACGAAAGGAGCTTCTTCTGTTGGTTTGAAATGTCGTCGGGCAGAGGACGGGCGGGGCGTGGCGGGGCGGGGCGGGGCGGGGCGGGGCGGGGACCTCGACTGTCCTCGTCTCCCCTCCCTGCGAGCTCGCGGTCCATATATTTCTCGCCGCGTGCGACTCGCCCCTCCGAACCGCATGAATCTTGAAGTGGATATCGGGGGTTGCGGAGCCGCTATGTGCGGGGGGCTACCTGATAGCGGCGCGCGGCGGGAGGGGGAAAATATAAGGATAATGGGGGACTCGTGTGGTGAATATACGTGCCGCGCGCGTTTTATCACTTCAATCGTCACTCACTCGACGTGAAATACTGCCGCCTTGGGGTGGGCGGGAGCGCCCGCGCCAGCAATACAGCAGGTGCGTGGGTGGGCGGGGAGCTGTTTAGACACTTGTAGTTGACCGTGCCGAGACACTTGTCGCTAGTTGGCAGGGGATCCCTTCCCTTCCCTCGCGACTGTTCTCTCCATGCAAATAGTTCCGTGTCGTCGTCGTGTGTCGTTTGCAGAGTGGCGGGGCGTGGCGGGAGGCGGAGGGGGCAGCCTGCACGTCCGTGGCGCCAGCACGGCAGTTAGCGCCAGCGCTGACCGCCCAGCGCTTGCCCCACGAGGCTCCCTGCCTCGCCCCCGGCCCCGGCCCCGCCCCAGGCCCCGCCCCCGGCCCCGCCCCCGGCGCCCCGCTGTGCGCCGCAGGGTCACAGCCAGGCGGCCGGCTCCGGTCCGGCGGGGGCCGCCCGGAGAATTTGTGGTTATAGATGGACCGGGGCCTCTAGGGGCTGGACGGTGTGGAGCGGGGTGGGGGCAGCGCATTACGACTGCGGGGCTCGGCTGGCAGGAAGGTACTGTGAGTACATTTTCCACGCGCCGCCACACGACGCGTTTTCATCGGAATATTTCTTTTGCCTTCGATTGCTTGTTTTTGACAGTGCTGCAAGCTGCTGGTCGGCAGAATAGCACCACCATCGGCATTTTTCCTCCGTCAGAATTCCGCATATTGTTTTTCGTGTTCCTCTATTATTGGCTTCGGCGCACCGGCTCGGCTGTGGCTGCGGCTGCTCGACCCCTTGCAACCCCCGCCCTGCCCTGCCACGCCCCGCCACTCCCGCCCCGCCCCGCCACACCCTACCCCGCCACGCCCCGCCACGCCCCAGCCCGGCTCCCCCTCCGCTCCAGCAGCTCCAGCAGTTCCCCTTGCATTCCCAGACGAGCCAAGAGCGTTGCTGACATTCCTGCAAGTGCGAAGGCTGACCAGCCATGCAAATTTCATACGGCCCCGCGGACTGTCCGGCCCTCCGCCCCGCCCCGCCCCACCCCTCACAGCCCCACTGCGCCCTGCCCGCCCCGCCCGCTTGCCTCCTCTCCCCTTTCACGTTATTACAGCGCAATGATCGCCGACCGTCTATTATCCTTCTCTCGTCCACTCTCAGCCATCCTTCTCTCTCTCTCTCTCTCTCTCTCTCTCTCTCTCTCTCTCTCTCTCTCTCTCTCTCTCTCTCTCTCTCTCTCTCTCTCTCTCTCTCTCTCTCTTTGGTAATTGCGAGCAAAGTGCCATCCAGTGTAGTAGTAAGTAACGAAGAGTATTGGAAATATTTCGCAATATTTGCTATCCCGCGAGCAGATTAAAGCGCGTGCCCCGCCCCGCCCCGCCCTCGTGTTGGTTGACCATCGGCAGCGGCCTGGAATGTTTCATTATTATATTCGAGTCCGGCCGGCGGGGCCGCCGCTGTCGGGGGGGAGGAGAATTAAAAGCCGACATGATTAGGTCGTGGTGCGCACGGGGAATCGGATTTGGTTCTGTGTGGACGGGGCGGGGCGGGGCGGGGCGGGGTGGGGGGGGGGGGGTCGGTGAGCGTGGGCCGGTGTACAGGGCACAGCGAGCCTGCGGGTGGGACCTCTGGGACAGCACGGCCAGACCCATATCAGGGCCGTGCACAGTACAGTGCCGGCCGGGCCGGTCGCCATGGGCCCGAGCCTCCCCTGTTCATTGGAGAGTATTCAATATCGGGTTGCCCATAGCCCACGTCTGCCGCCCCGCCCCGCCCCGCCCCGCCCCGCCCCGCCCCGGTCGGACTCGACCCGCAGACGCCCCCGACCCTTTGTGTTCTCCCTATACCCTCGCCTACCTCCTCCCACCTCCCCCTCCCTCCTCATCGTTAGCTCATTCATCTCACGGGAGCTCCCGCGCGACAGAGCCCCGTCCCAAACTGTGGTCCGCTGCTTAATGAAGGCACAAGATTCACCTGCTGCTGCCCGCCAGGCGGACCCTGCGCCACGCTGCGCCCTCTGCTGTGCTAAACGTGCATAACGCGAAGTGAACCGCGGTTCTCTCTCTCTCTCCCTCTCTCTCTCTCTCTCTCTCTCTCTCTCTCTCTCTCTCTCTCTCTCTCTCTCTCTCTCTCTCTCTCTGGCCTGCTAGCCGAACTTAAAAGGGTTATTGTGCGGTGGGCGCGCCGCCTCTGTCGCGCAGCGGAAAGTTTCCCATATTCTCCGCGCTGCCTGCTCCTCTCCTCTCCTCTCTGCTTTGTACAGTCCCCATACCTCATCCCTCATCCCGATCCCGGTGAGGAATCCCATAAAGAGGGTTGTAGTCGGCCCGGTCCAGCCAGCCGCCCCCCTTTGTCCTCGCCACCCTGTCGCTCGCGGCAGGGGCGCCTAGCCGGGCCGGGCCGGGCCGGGGCGAGCGCGGAGTGTGGGGAGCTGAGCCGCGCCATCGGGTCGTCGAACTTCCTGCCCCCTCCCCCCACCCCTCCCCTCCGGCCCGGCCGGGTCCTTCCGTCTCATTCATTCATTTATACACTGTGGGGTCCCCCCGCACGGCACGGCCCGGTCCTGCCTGGCGTATGAGCCAAATTAGCAGCTTAGTGAGGCTGAGCCGGGAGGGGGAGGGTGGCGACCGCGCGCACACACAGACAGAGAGAGAGGGAGAGAGAGAGAGAGAGAGAGAGAGAGAGAGAGAGAGAGAGAGAGAGAGAGAGAGAGAGAAGGGAAGAATCAACAAGCACTCGACGCCCTTGTTTGCATTCGCGCGCGCGCTCCTTTCCTTATTGTATCATTTTTTTAAAGTAAGGAAAGCGCTGTTTTCTGTCGTGACTTCTTTGCAAGCGCTAGTTTCCCGGGTGTTCCTTTTTTTTCCCTCCTTTTTTTCATATATTGGTGTTCTCGTAAAGAATGCGGTGCTTGCGCCTCGACGCAGCCCGCCTGACAGTGATCGGGTAGGCAACCGGATTACACTGGTGGCGAGCGCGCTGCCTACCCCGCCGGGCGGCCGCGCTGCTGCTCTCTGCTCGCCTGACAGTGGTCGGGTAGGCAACCGGATCACACTGGTGGCGAGCGCGCTGCCTGCCCCGCCGGGCCGGGCGGCCGCGCTGCCGCTCGGAGCGCGGGCAGGGGCGGGGTAGGCAGCCGCGCGCCTCTGCTGCTGGGCGCGCAGCCTACCCCGCCGGGGGCGCGGGGATGCGGCAGCTGCTAGCTCGAGCGAGCAGCTGCGCTGTGTCGCCGCCACGGAAAGAAATGGCTCTAATAGAATTGGAAATGGAGACGGATGCTGTCTGCGTCTCTTTGGCGCCATTGCTCCTCCCCCCCCCTTCCCCCTCGCTCTCCCTTTACGCGCGCAACAGCGTCAACAGCTGCCTTTTTTTTCTTCTTCTTTTCGATCAGCTTGTCGCGGCGGAAGCCGGCGAGATAGTCGTGTCATCCGGCCGTGTTACGGAAATGTGTTATTATGAATAGATAGCGCTATCGTTGTCGCCTCGTCGTCCGCTGAGGGGGACAGGAATTGTCGCACACATGTGGCGGGGCCGACGTGTGTTGGAGGGGGGGGGGGGTGACGCGCGTGCTGCCGCGGATACACAGACGCAATATCTGGCGCTGACAGTGAAAGAGTTAAAGGCGCCTTCACCCGTACCGTACCGCGCCCGCGGGCCCCTAAAGCCCCTGCTGCTGTGTACGGAATCACGGCGGCCTGGCCCCTCCCTGCCCCTGTCACTCTGACAGAGGGGAGGAGAGAGAGAGAGAGAGAGAGAGAGAGAGAGAGGGCGAGCATGTGTGCAGCCGTGGGAGGGGTGCGTATGAAAATGTTTTAATCCCCGGGGCCCCTAATGGACCCCGGCTCACCGGTCAGCTGGACAGGGCACGGCCGCGTGCGCCCGACACAGCAACAGAGTGGCAGGACGAGCCAGAGACACGAAATCATGAAAATATTCACACTATCGAATCTTTTTTATTTCCCATTACCCGCCGCGGTAAAGTATAGGATCTCGCGGGTGGTTTTTGTTGTGTGTGTGTGTTTCACTGCTATCCAATCGATATTACTTATGGTGAGATGCGAGCCGCGATCGCGGAGGTTCCAAATTGAAAAGAATACTTGAGCTGCTGCTGCTGCTAACAAGAGTGTGTCTGCTCGTGATCTTTCGCCCTGAGAGTGGAGTGGGAGTGGAGGTGGGCCCCTCTCAAAGACCGACAGACAGACAGGCAGACAGATAGACGGAGGAGAGGCGAGGAGGGTAGAGACAGGGCTATTGTAACCTCGTTACTTAGAAACAAATCTTTCCTCGGCGGTCTCGGCACGCAGCCGAGCCTGGGGCGGGGCGGGGCCGGGGCCCGGAGGGCCACACATCAGAAGCCCCCTTAGCGGTGCGGCTGCCCTGGAGAATGGAGCAGAAGAGAAGAAGGGGGTGCGGTGGCGCGGGGTGGGGTGGAGTGGGATGGGGCGGGCGAGGGCTCTCGAGACGCCGACCTGGGCGTTGAGGTGGAGCGAAACAAAATAAATCCCGCAGCAATCACAGAAGGCCGCTTCCCTTTGGGGACGCTATGGTGTCCCTTTTTTTTCGCGCGAGAAATGTTTCTGCGCTGATTTCCTAAGTGGGGGAGCGGCGGAGAGCGAGGAGGGAGAGACCCCCGCGCAGAAGCGAAAGCCACCGCCCCCGCCACCTCACTGAGTCACGGAAAACGAACAACTTACTCCGGTACTACGGGCTGTAAAAAGGGAGATAAGTCTTGTGATTTGTTAAGAAGGTGTTGTGTCGTGTCTGCCCAGTTCGGGGTGCCTATTGCGTTTTTCTTTTGCAGTGGCCGCCAAAGAGCTGAATTATTGCGGCTGCATCGGGCAGCCCAACCCGGCGGGGCGGAGCGGGGCGTTCTGGCGTTCCATGCTCTTTTCTTGCAATTCGATTTGTCCATTCAGATATACATGCAATTACAGCAGGTCCGGGGGGAGAGGAGGGGGCGGGAGCCGCGGCTGGTATCGGGACTCGATCGCTATGCTGCTTTTGTTTCCGGTTTCGGTTTGATCGGGTTTGATTCATTCACGTTGCCGGATGTGTAGACCAGTACGTGCCAAAAACTTGACATATATATTGAGGGCGGGGGGCTCCTAACCCAGTTGAGGCCGGGCCGGGAGGGTGCGCCCCCTCAACAAGCACTGGCGCAGCACTGTGGGCTTACTCACCTGCTGTGTGTGTGTGTGTGTGTGTGTAGGGGGGGCACTTATTGCTCCGTCCGACCGAGACCATTGCGGTGCATGTTTCATGAATGCAGCGCCGGCAGCAACCTTGCTCGCTGCTGCTGCCCTACTTTCGGCGCTGCTTTGGTGAGAGCAAAAGGACCGCTGCCGTTGCGGCAGGTAAAGGGGCCTCAGGCCTCCCTCTCTCCCTCCCTCTCCCTCTCCCTCTCTCTCCCTCCCCACTCTCCACCCTGCCCTCTCCTGATGCTCACCTTGCTTCCTTATCACGCCTCATGACGGCGATAATGTTTACCTCACACGAAAAACGAGGCACCGCGGCCCATAAGCGTAAAGTAAATTACCAAACGACCCTCTGCATGGCAACCCCTCCTTCCCCCCTCTCTCTCTCTCTCTCTCTCTCTCTCTCTCTCTCTCTCTCTCTCTCTCTCTCTCTCTCTCTCTCTCTGTCTCTCTCTCTCTCTCCGCTCTTGCGCGCCGCGGGACGCGGCCCGGCCGGGCCTTGAGCAGCGCCCCAAAAGAGTTTGCCAGTCTATTAGGGGCCTGCTCTGAGCAGCAGGAGCAAGGGCTGTGAGGGGGCGGGGCGGGGCGGGGCGAAACTCGCTTGTCGCGACAATCTGCCACACCCCTGCGCGTCGTCATGGACCTTTTTTTTCCTCTCTCTCTCTCTCTCTCTCTCTCTCTCTCTCTCTCTCTGTCTCTCTCTCTCTCTCTCCTCGCTTTATGATAATCCTTGCACTCCCTTTGCCCCCACCCCCGCCGCGCGCGCTCTCCTGCTGGTGCTGCTCTGCCCCCCACCCCCCCTCTCGAACTCTTCTTTGCCGGGGTGGCTTTCCCATTCCTGCTGCAGCGCTAAGTGTTATGAGATAGTGTCAGTGGCAGGCTGCGCGCCGCACTCAGCACTCAATGCGCGCCGCACAACGCGTGCGCTCCGGAAGTGAGAGAGAGAGAGAGAGAGAGAGAGAGAGAGAGAGAGAGAGAGAGAGAGAGAGAGAGAGAGAGGGGGGGGGGGCATGGCGAGAGCCCTGGAGAAACGGAGCGTGAGTGGAGGGAAGAGGGCAAAGCAGTGGGTGGGGAGTAGGGGTTGAAAATGATTGTGGAAGGTTACTCACGCACACATACAGAGAGCGAGGAGAGAGACAGAGAGACCCGTTGTCGCGAGAAACTAAACTGCTGGGATGGGAGGTTGGGATATCGTGGCGCCACGGCTGAACGCTCCACGAGCATCGCTATCGCTGTATGCCTTGCTTATTATGGCCAGCAAGTCAAGAGCGGGTGCGCGCTACGTACGAACCACTCGCGGCGAAACGGGCGAAACGTTCAAAATGCTGTTGCTGTCGCGTTCGCCTCTCCCCCCTCTCTTCTCTTCTCTCTTTTTCCTCTTCTCCCCTCTCCTCTCCTCTTTGTGCGAAGGGATTATCGGCTGCCTGTCTGGACAATAGCGGAGGGAAGTTCGCGCGCGTGAGAGACGGGGACAAAGGCTTTAAGCTGCGCCCTTTGATTGGAGGTGTCGCGGCGAGGTGCGGTGCGGCGACCAATCCGCTTGCAGGTTTTTTACCCCCCACTCTTCGTCCGCGCGCGGTAACATCAAACGGCTTTGGACACCTTTTCAAACCCTCAATGCATCTGTAATTGAAAAGGGGGTCCTCTCTTTTCACCTTTTTATTTTTTTCGCGTGGGGCGTGCTGTGTCCATTTGACTCCCGATTTTTTTTTTGATTTTTTCTTTTAGCGGGGAGAGAAGATTGTTCAAGGTCGTCTACCCGCGGTCATGTTTCATTTCAATTGGATCTCGTGTGGAGAGGAAATGTGAGACTCATATCTCCGGCGCGACGCGCGAGAGGGGCGCAGGGTGCCAGACGTTTGACGCGGGGTCGATGCCCTTGCGGGGGCCCGGCCCGGCCCGCCCCGGGGCCCCCTCATCGAAGCCTCGCCCCTGCGCCCACGGGAGGCGCCGCCCCGCCCCGCCCCGACGCCCCCGCCCGGCCCCCTCTCCTAAGCGCCCCTCGCCGCGCCGCGCCGCGCCGGGCGTCGAGAGCCCCATTGTTCCGCCAAACTTACTCACCCGACGCGAAAACACTCGGGAGCGCGTGCGTCGTGCTGCCGCCCCCGCTCCGCCCCCGTGCCGCACCCGCGGCTCGAAGGTCTATTGTCAAGTCCCTACATCGGAATCCATCCACGCCACCTCCTGCCCCCTCTTCCCCGTCTCCTCGCCTAGTTATTATTGTCCTACTATCAGCCTGATGGCTTTATAATACTGTATACCGTAGATGACAAACTTGAGTGTTTTTCTAAGAGACAGTTCGCAATAGTTTTTTTGTTTTTGTTTCAGGCCAACAGCAGCGCCAAATCCGTGCTTCTAGTCATCTCTGTGGCCGGCATCAAAGTATGCAGCCCAGACGGGCAGGTGAGTGCACAACATAATCTTTTCTCTCTCTCTCTCTTTATTTTTGTTGTTTTTTTTTGGGGGGGGCGCTTCTCTGCGAGTCAGCGACATGCTGTGTAAGGCCCCCGCACGAACACGGCTAGCTGGCCGGACATGGTTGAACACGACAAGCCTGACCACGCCCACTTCCGCCCCCCTCCCCGCCTCCCCCACTTCTTTTCTACATCTCCCCTGCTCCAAGCTTTCCCCCTACTGCCTCTCTCCTACCCGCCGCGTCGGCGGGGCGGCAGCCAGCACCCTCGCCCCGCCCTGCGCTACTGCACGAACCCGCTTCCTGTGTACGAGCCATCTACATACAACTCTGTCAGCCCGCCCCCCACCCCGCCCACTTCTCGATGAAGGCGCCCGACTCACTCTCGGCGACCATATTCTTCTCCCTTCTGGTTTGGGGTTGCCTCGCACGTTGGCCATTGCACGCGCCCGCCAAGTGGACCCTCACATCCGGCCAAAGTTGTGTGGCAGAAGCTCAGAGTTGCCGACGGGGCGGGGCGGGGCGGGGCGGGGCGGGGTGTAGCCGGGGGGACTCCATGATCGCGGAGAGGGGGAAGGATTTTTATTACCCTCCCCCGCGGCATTGTGCGGGAAGCGCCGGGCTTCGTCTGTCGTCCGTCTCTCTCGCTCTGACTAACGTGCCCGGCCCTGCTCGCTCGCTCCGTCTCGCTCACTCTCACTATCGTGTGCCCACCCCGCTCTGGCGCCCCGCTGCTCGTAATACCGCCGATGGATGTAAAGAGGGTGGAGTCGTCGTAAGGCTGTGGTGATGGCATTGAAGGGAATTGGGGGGAATGGTATGCGGGCCGCGCCGGGCCGCGCCGGGCCGGGCCGGGCCGGGACCAGCAGCTCGTATTATTTGCCCTGCTGCTGTTTGGCCAAAAAGTCGCAGAATATTTGGGACAGATTCGGCGTGGCGGCCGCGTCCTATCAACGAGCACACTTCTCCTCCTTTTCGTCTTGTTTCCTCCGCGTGTTTCCTCCGGCTCCGCAGGGAGGCCAGTGCGCTCCGAAAGGGACTTTTTCGCAAGATCAAAGGGCCGCCCGCCCCGCCCCGCCCCGCCCCGCCTCGCGTCCGCCTGATAAGCGTCGCCCAAACACAAGCAATTCTGTCGATCACGAATAATTGGGAAAGCGCCGGGGCGGGGCGGGGCGGGCCGGTCGCGCCCGGGGAGTACTTCGGTTGGATAGATGGATAGATGGATGGGTAGATAGAGGCTAGGCGTCCCGTCCCGTCTCCCCTCGCGGCTCAAATAAAGCAATATCCTGCCCCACCCCGCCCAGCTCCTCAGCCCCCGCCCCGCCCCGCCCCGCCCCGCCCCGCCCCGCCCCGCCCGCGTGTTAAGCCGTCGTTCTCCTAATTCATACCACT
This sequence comes from Frankliniella intonsa, assembly GCA_033675135.1. Taxonomy (NCBI): domain Eukaryota; kingdom Metazoa; phylum Arthropoda; class Insecta; order Thysanoptera; family Thripidae; genus Frankliniella; species Frankliniella intonsa. Next base: position 6,162,675 of record CM066247.1, on the reverse strand, counting down.
CCCAGCGCTGCTTCTTAATTCTCTCCAGGGGGAATTCCTCGTATTTTCCGCTTCCACCTCCCTTCTTCCTCTTCTTCTTATTCTTAGACGCTGCAGGACTACGTCCGAAATAAGAAAAAGGTCAAAGACAACTTTGCTCTCCCTCGCTGTATCGATTGTCTCTCTTTCTCCCGTTGCCACCGTGCGGTGCGGCGTCTGCGAAATGGAGAGGGAGAGATGGAATTATTTTTATTTTCCCCCCTCTAGACGGAGACGTATCCCTGAGCCACGGCTTTCCTGTTTGACACTAATGGGGGTAGGGTGGGGGGGCCTCGCTGTATTGGCAGCCTTGTCTTGTAGCCGCGGTCTCTCTCCATTTCCCTGCTGGTGCCTCTCTCGCTCTCTCTCGCTCCCTCTCTCTCGCTCCCTCTCTCTCGCTCTCTCTCTCTCTCTTCTTCCCTCCCGTTCCCTCATCCCATTTTCCGCGCTCACCATTAAGCAGGGTACTGCGGCACCTTATTAGGGCCCCAGATACTTTGCCAAAATAAAGAAGGTCGGCGCGTACCGTAGTTAGTCATTTATTTATTCATTAGGGTCGGACGGGCAGAGGAGCAGGAGCAAAGTTTTGAAAGCAGGTGTTGGAAGTTCCCTCCTCGCAGGGGAGGGCTATAGATAGAGGGCTTGTCACCGCCCTCGCGAAATGTGACGCGTGGGTCTTAGCTTGCTTACGGTATGGCAGCTGTAGGAGCGACTCGCGGTCGCTCCAGCTAGAAGAGATTGTATTGGTCATGGGCTGAGAAGTTTGCGGTGCCACGTGGTCGAGCGGGGCGAGGTGGGGCGGGGCGGGGCGGGGCGGAGCAGTCACCCCCGAGCGGCGGGGCGGGGCGGGGCGGGGCGGGGTGGGGTTGGTACAGCAGCAGGACCCGGCCCTGCCCTCCTCTGATGTCGGCATATCACAGCATCGCAGTCCTCATAAACTTTGCACACCACCAAAGTGCCTCGTTATGCTTTATGGACGAGCTGCACCATGTAGATCCTAAACGCGCCGCAGCGCAGCGCGGGGAGGTCCTTCCCTGCCACCCCTCACCTTGCTGCAGCCGCCCGCCCCGCCCCGCCGTGCTCACGACACGACCCCGTTTACGGCAAACAGGGACTGAAATATTTAAATGGGCGTCGATGTCAACGTGCTTCCCCTACCGTAGAGTGCCTATCGTATAATGCACATTGATACAGAGACATCAGAAATTAGTTTATAGTAAACATATTTTAGGCATGTGTGTTTCTCCATGTGTTGGTGCAAGTGTGCTAAAGTGCCAAGGAAAATGTACACTGGTACTTGTTGAAGTGTGTGTGTGTTGTGCGCGCTGGCGGCCTGCTGACGGCCTGCTGACGCCCTGCTGGCGCCCTGCTGACGCCCTGCTGACGCCCTGCTGACGCCCTGCTGACGCCCTGCTGACGCCCTGCTGGTTTCTGTCCCCTGCAGGGTGTCCTGATGGCGCACGCGCTGCGCAGGATATCGTACGCCACGTGTGAGCCCCTGCACGCGCAGTTCAGCTTCCTGGCCCGGGAGCCCCGCGGACAGCTCAGCCTGCAGTACTGCCACTCCTTCCTCGCGGCGTCTCCTCAGCAGGTGAGTCCAGTTTTTTTTCTTTCATTCGTCCTGCACTCCGACCCGCACCGAAACCTCCCTGGCGGTAGGCCACCCAAACGACGCGGCCTCCAGGCGGCGGCGCGCGCCGAGAGGTAGGCAACCCATCGGGCACGAGTGCGAGACGGGAGGCGCAGCTTGAGGGCGTTGGCGCGATCGGGCACCATGTCTTAGCGGTTCGGAATCATCGGTATTTTTCCCCCATATTGAAATTATTTTCGGCTGATCTTAGAACGACTATCTCGTATAGTGTATGGGTTCCCTCTGCTCAGGGGCTGGGTTTGCTCGGCCCGCGTCCTCGTGACCGACCACCCGGGGGCCCTGGGCTGAGACTACACGCTACAGGGTGTTTGCTGCTCCACCATGCGTGGCCTGGCCTGGCGTGGCGTGGCGGGGCGTAGTCGGCCGGGTTCATCAATGCCGCTGGGATGGCGGTACACACAGGGATCTTGGCGGGGCGCCGGGGGTCCGGGCCCGGCCCGGCCCGAGCCAATAAGCGTGTTAGGCCCCGCAGTAATCCTCGGGCCGGGCGCGCTAAGTCCGCCCGCACTCCGACCTGCACGTACTTATATATTATAAAGTCCGCCCCGCCCCGCCCCGCCCCGGCCCGGCCGGCGATGCCGATGGCGGTGGTGTGTCGTTGCCGCTACTCTCCATTGATTTTCTATTACGCAAATTGCTTCTGCTGGCTCGGCCCGGCTCGGCCCCGGGGAAAGTTGGTCCGTTTCGCGGGCCATTTCATATTCAGGAGCCCCAGGCCGGTGTGCTGTTATACACAACGCACACACTGTATACTTTGAAATCCTATTGTTTCGGGTGGTTTTTTTTTCGCCCCCCGGTAGTCGTCTCGAAAAGTTTGCTGCGTCGACACGACGGGCGGCCCCCTTGCTCGCGAGCGCGCCGTGCTGGTAGGCAACCCATCGCACTCCAGCCGTTCAATATACCGCGTGTTTGCGAGGCCTGCTCAGCTACAGCGCTTATCGCCGTGTTATTCTGTGGTGGCGCTATGGAGTGTGCTGTGCCGGATGGAGCCGCCCCGCCCCGCCCCGCCCCGCCCCGCCCCGCCCCGCCCCGCCGCGCCCCGCCGCGGGCAGCGAGAACAAACTAATAACACGGGTAGACAAACATCGTTAGGCGGGGAGGAGGCGGCCTATCCCAGCCGTGCCTCGGCTGCTGCAGCCGAATGAGCCGCGTGTTTAACCATAGTATTTGACGTTTTGGTACAATCCCGCGTGTGCCGTGGTTGTCGCGCGTTCCACGGGAAACCCGCGAGAATTGTGTACACTTCGCGCGCACTTGCACGTGTGTGAATGTCTTGTTCGATCTCCAACGGTGCACAGTGTCACAATTTATTGACTGATTTCGTTGTGAAAGACTGGTCCGCGTTTGAGTTTGAGGTGTGCTTCCCTATTCTCCTGGCGGTGCCCCGCCACACCCGGTGCCCCGCCCCGCCCTGTTCCAACCCCGCACGTCTTTATCTTGACTATCTTTATATTTTTAATGAAACGTATGTTTTCGTTTACATGGAGAAAACAAAACAAGACGTGTGTTTCCGCCGCCGCATTCGTCTGAGGTAGTGTGTGCGCGTGGGCGGGGCGGAAGAGGGCGGGGAGGGTCTCGGGGGCGGGGCGGGGCGGGGCGGAGCATGGGGCTCGAGGGAAGGGTGGGCCTGCGATAAGGGCACCCCGCCCCGCCCCGCCCCGCCCCGCCCCGCCCCGAGGGAGGAGGGACACTGCAACAGGTAGGCGCCCAATTAATTCTGACGAATCTGACGACCATCTTCAATATGAAACCGTCGTGTAATAATTTGTACCTGCGGCGCTGCCGCGCGTGTGAGGCACGGAGAATGTGTATGATTACTATCCTGGTATATCGGGAATCCGGGGAACGATTCCGGGGAGACGCGATGTCGAGCGTGCTTGATCAGTACGCCCTGCCCTGCCCGCCCGTCTCCGGGTTTTGTTTTCCTCGAGTGTGCTTGACTCCAGGGCCCGGGCCCGGCTCTGCAGTCCCTGCACTAGGACGGCCAGCCGCGGCAGGCCCATGCCGGCCCATGACTCATTCCGTACCGCCGTGTGAAGGGCCGAGTGCCGCCCTGCCCTGCCGTGCCCTTGCCCTGCGCCGCCCAGGGCCATGGGAACCCATGGGAACTGGAGAGTTTTGGAGGGCCACCGCCGACCCGTGCGGGCGTTACCAGGGTAACCATTTTTGAGAGCGCGGTTGTCTATAGCAAGGTCATTTCCCGCGGTCGTAACCCGCGGTTTTGACTTTTGTCGTGCGACCACCATCCTGCAATATCGCGTTTCTGTTCCGAGTGAGTGTCCTCCGAGGACGCCCGCCCGCGCGCGTACCAGCGTGTTGCGCGGAGGTACATGCTGTTTTACGGCCCGCGCCGGGAGGGTGGGGGTGGGGGGGGGGGCAGGGGGGCGGGCGGGTAGCGGGGGGGGGGGGGGGTACAGCGCCCTTACCCACGGCCACGTACAACCCTCGCGGAAAAGCTCTCCTCCATTCCGTCCATAGCCTGCTGCTGATGCTGGGGGAGGGGCTCAAGCAAAGCCCTGGCGTCCAGGAGCAGGGGTAGGATGGGGGAGAGGAGAGCGCGAGCGACCCGCACTCAGCACCGCCGCGCTGCGCCGCGCCGCGCGCCGTGCAGCAACAGCGGCGCTGCTGGGCTCAGCTCGGCTCGGCTCTCCCCGCATCCGTTGAGTGTGCTCGGCGGACTGCAAACCCTGCAAGCAGATCGGGGGCACACACACACACACACACAGAGTGCCCATACAGGGGCCCTGTGTTTGCCAGCGGGGCCTAATCTTCCCTCTGGCCGGGTGGAGGACAGTCTCTGTCGCGGAGCGGAGCTGCGCTGGTCTGGCCCCGCCCCGCCCCGCCCCGCCCCGCGCGCCCGTGGCTGGGACTGGGACCCGAATGAATGGAGCGGGCGGGGCGGGGCGGGGCGGGGCGGGGCGGGGCGGGGTGGGGCGGGGCGCTGTATCGGCTCAGATCGCGGGCTGGGCGCTGGAGCGCTCTGGAGCGGGCGGCGCTGGAGAACGGTGACTCACCGGGCTGGGAGGCTGCGGTGCTGGAGCCCGCCCCGCCCCGCCCCGCCCCGCCCCGCCCCGCCCCGCCCCCCCCGCCGCGCCCCGCCCCGCCCCTCCGCCGCGATCTCGCCGTACCGGTATGGCGTGTGAGTACAGTCCGCCCCCCACCGGCTGGCAGGCGGGCCGACGCCGACAGACGGACAGACAGACAGACGGGCTCGAGGAAACGTGATGTTGGTCGATTCGGGCCGATCTTCCCGGCCGGCCATTTGCAGACCGACGTGTCACTTCAGACTCCGCTCCGCTCGGCTCGGCTCCGGGGAGGTCCCCGTTTTGACCGATCTCTTTGCCGGCTGGCCCCAGCGGCCCCGGGCGGCGCGCGCGCCCTGATCGCCCGCCGCCACAAGAAGGAAGGCAAATAAAAATTTAGGAATAAAAGAGGGGGACTGCAACCGGCTGAAAGTCGTCGGCGGCGTGTCGAGTCCGTCGAGTCGAGCGAGATTCGAGTCTGTAGATTCCGTCAGGGAATTCCACGCGATCCCCGTAATAAACATCACCCCCTGCCCGCAGGCCCTGACAGCCCAAATCTTGAAGGATGGGGAAGGATTCAGTTATTTACGCCCTGGAGTGTCCCGTCAGTGGAGTTCCAGGTGGTGCCGTAGGTCTGCCTTGCAGGCAGGCGGTCGTAGTAGGGCCTTGCAGGGCCGGGCCGCACCATAGATTCCAGGGCCCCCCCTCCTCCTCCCCCGCTCCGGCTCGTTGCTCTAGGGGCCGGTCGGACCTTTTCCGGACAGCTGACCTCAACCGGACTGCACTCCTCGTGATCTCTCTTTCAGCCCCCCTCATCCCTCTCTCTCTCTCCTCCCTTCCCCCCTCCCCGTCATCCTGCTGGCGGTCCACTTCGAGTGATTCATAACTCAATTAAGCTGGCGCTATGGTAAGTGAGGAAAGCATTATATCTTCGGGGAGGGCCGGGGCCGACCCGACCGGACTCGATGCCTCGCTAGACCACCCCGCCCCACCCCGCCCCGGCCGCGCGGAACCCGCGAACGCGAACCCTAATATGGATACGAATATGAGTGAAAACCGGGACCTGGCCGCCCGCCACGGGCCGCAGGCGGCAGGGCACGCGGATGTGGACCTTGAATGTGGCACTGGCTCTAATTTCATCAGGGGGAATATGGTAAGCGGGGGAGCGGGGGAAGTGCGGGCGGCAGGGCTGCCCCCCTCCCCCTCCAGCCCCCCGCTCCCTCGCGAGGCTTGCTCCGGCGTTTACAAGCGGCCGCGCCGCGGTGTGCTCCGAGGGTATGTCGGAAATGTGGACATGTAGTAAAAAGTTGATCTAGATGGCGCCGTGTGCTGCTGGTGTGTGTGTGTGTGTGCCCATTCCGGTAGAGTCGAGGAATGTGCTCACGCGTCTACACTACACACACACACACAGCGCGTACTGCTACTTTAGATAGTGCAGCGGGACAGGGACAGGCGGGACGTATAGGTACACACACACACACACACACACACTCACACACTCACACGGTGTGTCGCGTCTCTTGTGTTAACGGTCCATATCGGTAGCTCTAAGCTAAACCCTATTAGCAGATAGTGGCCCACCGCGGGACCATCCAGAGGACCATCGGGGACCACCGTAAGGGATAGGAAGGGGGGAGGGGGGAGGACCACCCATCCGCTTCTGGCGCTATCGCACGGGGGGCTGCGGGATGTGGGCCGCCGTAGAAAGCAATCGGACATCGAACGGGAACTTGCTGTTTAGAACGGAGTTTGGAGTTGCCGCGGCGGAAAGGCAACGCTTTTGGTTTTTATTAAACGTCAATATTTTGTAGAGCGCAAGTACTGGAGCGCAGTGTCTATCCCACAAGTGTTTCACAAAACAACCAAAAAGCAAAAAGTGTGAGTACCTGCTGCTTGACAGAAATGTGTCAAACTTGACAGTCATTTACTTTTTGGGGTGAAAATTTAGACTAGCATTTACATTTGTTTTTACACGTTTGCGTTGCCTGGCCCCCTTAACGTGAACACGACCGATCGAACAGCATGGCGGGGCGGGGCGGGTGGGGCTTCCCTTTTGTCCTCACGCTCCCGCCCGTGTCCCACTCGACTTACTCGCTCTCTCCCTTTCACCTGACTCGTCCCTTTCGCCGATAACGCAACATAAGGCTCTTTTCTTGTAAGCTTATCATGCATGCGGGCGCCGTATGGCCCCGCCCCGACCAAATACTGTATCGGGCAGATGTGCGGGCGTGGCGGGGCGTGGCGGGGCGTGGCGGGGACACTGTGTCCGTTGGGCGCGGCAGAGAGCTTCCATTAGGACCCTTCCCTGACTTTTGTCTTTTTGGTCTCTCTCACTCTTCTTCTTTCTCTCTTTCGTAAGTGCCCACTCACTAAAATCTAAAGGTACGAATGTCACACTCACTCACAGGTGAGTCAAGTTTACCTCGCACCTCTATAGCTGAGCGAATGGCCCCGAACTTGTACACTTTGGAAACGGTATTAGCAATATTTCAATTCCATACCTTCAAGTAAATGGGCATATGTACTCACCTGCCTACAGGTGTGTGAATTATTTTTCGCAAAGCTACAAATGTGTGAAAAAATAAATTAACTCGTAACTGCAATTTTCTGTGGCGCTATGCTGTCGTGTCGCTGGCCGCCGTGACCTGTCAATGACCGTCACGCACCGAGTGCGACAAGGACAGCGGCCCGTCTCTCTCTCTCTCTCTCTCTCTCTCTCCCTCTCTCTCTCTCTCTCTCTCTCTCTCTCTCTCTCTCTCTCTCTCCCTCTCCCTCCCACTCGCAGGGAGCAGGCTTATAATTAAATCCCCGGTGAGCGGGCGGGGGCGGGGCGGGGCGGGGCGGGCGCCATTGTTCAGCTAGGCTTTGCGATAAGGCGAGTGATCGCCCGGCTGACAGTGAGCCCCCGCGCAGCCCGGACGCCACCCCGCCGCGCCCCGCCGCGCCCCGCCGCGCCCCGCCGCGCCCCGCTACAGTGACTCCGCGCGGCGCCCCGGCCAACACAGCCGCGTAGGTGGCCGGGCCGGGCCGGGCCCACTCTGCCGATACGAGCCGCCCCCCTATGACGGTGCGGAGCTCAATACGAGATTGCTTCTCCTCCGTTTTCTGCTTATCCTCTGCGCCCCGCAAACCTCTCTCTCTCTCTCTACTCTTTTTATTTCTTTCGTTATGTGCCATATACGGTCTGCGCGCGCGCGATTTTCGACAGTGTCGGGCAGTGTCGGCAGCCCAGCCGGCTGGCAAGGAGCATCCAGGCTGGGCCACCCTTTTAATAGACAGCCTCCTCAGTCCATTATTGCTGGCGATGAATGCGTAAGCAAGCCGGCGCAGCTGCCCTCCTGTCGCCCGGCCCCGCCGCCTCGGCGACACAACGGGACAGCACGACGCTATGTGCTGCTGTGGCGCGCGACATTTTCGCCGAGGGTAAAAGAATTTTTAAGGGACAGAGAGGTGGATCCGAAGCTGTAGTGTGTGCGCTCCCCGCGGCCGGCTGACTGGGCAAGGCTGGTCCATGGTCAGGGGCGGCGCGGGCGATTTTGAAAGCGATTCTCCCCGCCAGGCTGGCCGGCCCCTCTGCTCAGGGACCGTACCCAATGTCCACTGTTGTACGACAGAATGGCCACTTCAGGTCGGTTGGTACAGCCGGGCCAGCAGCAGCGCGTCCACCGCGAATGTTGAGGTTTTCGGCTGTCATTCTGGCTTGTGTGAGTAGATGAACATGAGTGCAGCCTGGATTTATTTTATCTTTTTTATTTAAAAAAAAATGTAAGTTTCGTGTATTATTGATCAAGTCGTTGAGGCTCTTGTGGCGCACCCCAACGACGGTGGCGAAGATGATACGATGATGAAGGGGTGCGGCAGCAGGCAGTGTGAGTACACGTGACAAAAAGAGACGCGATCTCAAGAGGGATGAAAAATTTATAAAGAGGAGAAAAGATCGTAAAAAATAAAGAAGTGTATAAATTGAAGATGTGCGGTGGGATGTATGTGCAGCCATCGAGGACACCGTGCCGAATAAGCGAGTCGAGCGTTGAGGGGACGGTGGACATGTCCCCAACACATCCACACGACCCGGCCCGGCCCGGCCGCGCTCAATGCGGCTTGAATGCCATTTTGAAAAGCCCTCTTCTACTTGCATTATCTGCAGCCACCGCACCGTGCACCAGCGCATCTCTCAGGGCCCCGGCCCGACCCGGCCGGCCTTGCGAGCGAATGGACTCCTCTCCGAGTGCCTTTGAGGCTGCTTTGGCTTTCTTAAAAAATATTATTCATCCCGAGCGACAATACGGCGGCCCGGGCGGCCCAGCGGGGTCAGGTCGAGAGGAGTAGGATGGTGACATCAAGGTGCAGCTGCTCGGGTGTGTGGAGGCGGGGCGGGGCGGGGCGGGGCGGGGCGAGCACCCTACGAGGATGGCACCACTCCATGACGGCGCGAGGAGGGACCCAATATTTTCCTCCTCGAGTCGCCTCAGCAGGGCCGACACACACACACACACACACACGCACACTGGGACCGGGACGCGCGGGGGAAACACGTAATTGATGTACTCGATAATGCTGCTTTCGCTCGCTGTGTGTGATGCCATATTGATCCCTTCTCTGCGCAGGCGAGGGAAGCAGGCATTGTTGACAGCCTCTCTCTCACTCCCTCCCCCCCTCCCTCTCCCTCCCTCCCTCTCTCTCTCCCTTTCTCCCCCGCCGCTGTGCATGATGTGGATGTTCTCACGCGAGGTGGCCGCCCTGCACGCCACAGCCGCACCCCGACGGTTCAAGTGACCACCAAGGCGATACATTATGGAGCGGGCCGTGACTGGCACGCTGCACGCCCGGGGCCTGGTGCCTGGGGCCTGCCAGGGGCCCGGCCCGCGCCGCTGGGAACCAAACGCGATGACGCGATTCGCGTGAATACGGTAACGCCGTTTCGGTAATACTTTTTACTGCGGGCACACTCGTCACAGAGCGACTATTTGTGTGTGGAAACTCGGCTCATCGGTCTTGGCAAAACCTAATATTTTTTTGACCGTTCTGTAAAAAAAATACAAAATACAAATAGCAAATGCTTTGACTATGCCGAAGTGAAAGGCACGAATTTATGAAACCTGTATTATGCCGTGCGCAAGCTTCGTGTCCGTGTGGGATGAGTTGGCTGCGCTGGCTCGGCTCGGCGCGGAGGAAATAACTGCTCGCGGACACACATCTTCCAGCCTATCTGGTATGCATATTTCCCCTTTATCATTCTTGGCATGGTCCGGCCCGGCGGTGGTGGCCGTGCTCCCCTAATTAAAGCCCCTGCCTGCCTGCCTGCCGGCCGGTGTCCACCTGGCTCATATCTGGGTGCATAGCGGCCAGCCCGGCCTGCCTGCAGGGCCTGGAGGGCCTGGAAGGGCTCCAGGAGCGCCTTGCCCGGCTCCAGGCCGGCTCCAGGGCGCATGTGCACCAACAGGACCCCAAAGTAGTTCAGCGTCCCCAGCGGGCCCGGCCCGGCCGTCGTATCTCTGTGGTCATCTGGGGTCCCAACACACCGGCGTACAAGATGCGAGCCCCCTGATACGCATACCGGGGCCCCTCCCCTCTCCTCCTCCTCGGTCGCACCTGTCCGGGCCAGCCGAGCTGTCTGGGTGATAAGGATGGTCCTCTAGGGACGCACCCTGTGTCCTCCCGAATACCCTGGACCTCAAAAACGCCGTGGACCCTCTGACGACGCTCTGCGCTGCAGTCGTGTCCGAGATGGTGTGCACCGCCCCAGCCCCGCCCCGCCCCGCCCCGCCCCGCCCCGTCGCGACGCCTTAGGAAAGGTCGCCTCGCCTGCTCCAATATGTGGCCTGACCGGAGCCGGAACAGATCAAACAGAGCCAGAGGGCCGCGTCCCGACCCGACCCAACCCGGCCAAACTCAAACAGGGCGGAAACTGTACGCTGCTGCAAATCTCTCTCCTTCTCTCTCTCTCTCTCTCTCTCTCTCTCTCTCTCTCTCTCTCTCTCTCTCTCTCTCTCTCTCTCTCTCTCTCTCTCTCTCTCCTACAAATTGTATGAGTTCAGCCCTATACCGGAGAGAAATGCAACATTAATGTCGTGGATTTGACGTTGCCGGCGCAATAACTTCTTTTTTAATTCCAAGTCAAATTTCTTCGTGTTGCTGCTATTTTACATCATGTCGCTCGCGTCTCGTGGGAAATGCCGCTCTACATGCCTGGGCGCGCTTGTAATTCACTAAACGCGACAGTCGCTTTGCGCGTGAAATGAAGCGGTGATGCTGATGAACTCGCCAAGTAGGCTCGTAATGCCCTTCGGGAGAGCGGGCGCGCCGCGCAGGCTTCTCCCGCCGCCTAAAACATTCCTCGGGATGGGAGAGACACAACCAGTTATGCGCGGGAGAGGGAAAGAAGACGCGGAGAGCGAGAGAAAAACCCACAGAAAGCGAACTACAAACTACTAACGCCGGGATTATCTCGTGTAATAAACGGCTTTATGGGATCCGCGCGCAGTAAAGTGGGAGCCAGCCGTTATCTGGCGGGCCTGATCGTCTCCCCGCATCGCGCGCCGCGCACCGCCCAGGACGCTGCCCAGGGTCAGCTATAAGGGCGAAAAGGGAAAAAAAAGGAAAAATTACTTTTTTTCCCCCAAACCCCATAAGAGTTTTTTTTGTCTTACTTCTTTTTTACCCCAGTCAGCTTAGTATACCGTAGTAGGTGTTCCCCGGTGTCCTGCTGCGGGGGGCACAGGACCGCTATGGCAGTGGTGGTGGCTCCGCCGCGGTGCTCTGCTGCTCTCTGCATTTTGCTCCCATTTGCTCTGCCGCGCTGCTCACAAGCTGCTGCATCCTTTATTGCGGACGGCGGCGGATAATCCTCCGCTGGCTGGAGCTGGCCAGGCCCTGCCCCGCCCGGGGGTGACTCATTGTCCTGCGCGGGCACGGAGAGTGGACGGCGCGGGGCGGGGCGGGGCGGGGCACTGCTAGTTTGCAAAGTGAGCCGGAAATCCGCCCCAGCACAGGACGCATGCACGTGCCACGCGCGCCCCGCCCCGCCCCGCCCCGCCTCGGCCCGTATTCAAGGGAGTCCTGGGCGCACCACTCCGTCCGTCGCCCATCGCGTGACGCCACGCGGACGAGCGCCCGGACGCGGGGCGGGGCGGGGCGGGGTGGGGCGTCACTTTCGAGATGTTCACCGTGTGAGAGAAATTGTGTTAGTACAGCAGTGCACCGGGGAGTGCTTTTTAAATGATTGTGTTCCCGACCTGTTGCTGCATTCCGCATCGCGAGCAGGACAAGTTGCAGAGACTCGCCGGGCGGCCCCGGGCCGCGCGGGTACCCGTCGCCGTCGTGCGTCGTACTGTACTTTGTCGGCCGCGTCTGCTGCTGGTTCACGAAGGCCAGACAGACTGCCATTTTGCTCTCTACGAGGCCATCAAGGCGCCTTTCGTAGAAGCGGCCCTCGCTGCCAAGTCGAGCCCGCGGCTTAGCCCGGCTGGCTGGCCGGGGAGTTGTACTTGTAGTTGGTGCAGCGGTCAGCAGCAGCGCTACAGGTCACTCAGAGACTCGGCCGGCCCCGTCCGGGGAAGGACCTGGAGGGGGTCACTGTCTGTAAGTGGAGCGGCGGCGCTGGACGGCACTGAGTACTCGTCTCATGGGGCACAGGAGGGAGGGCAGAGCGCGCGGTGAAACGGAGCAGAGCTGCACTCTCTAGAACTCGTGTTCAAAAACGCGAGTTAACGAGCGAAAGTATGTTCAATGAGCGAAAGCGTTCCGCGACAAAGCAGCGACGAGTTTTCGACTCCTCGCGCCAATGTCTTACCCAGCGTTCTCATGTTGTGGAACGTCGTGGAGGGGAGGGTTTCCACTGACGAGTAGGGGCAGGGGCTCTCGCTCGGCTCGGCTGACACCCGCGACACCGCGCCGGCGCCGGACCGCAGCGTGCCCCCCACCCCGCGCCAGGTGACGACAGGTGGTGCGCTGTGGCCGCAGAGATACCCATCTCCACGCGCAGGTTGCGCACGGCCCGCGCCCGTTTGGGGTGCAGCCGACCCCCCCTCCTCCTGCCCGCTCCTCCCCCGTGCACAAGGAGAGCCCCCCCGCCCCGGGACCTGCTGCTGCTGCATGCCGCCACCGCGTCTGCAATCAACCCGTCGGTTCTTTTTTTTGATCTGACGACCCGACAAGTAAAACAACATCACGACGACATCCTGAGGGAGGGAGGGTGTGTAGCAGCGGGTAGGGCACCCGTCAGGGTCGGACGGCGGGATGGGGCGGGGCGGGCGCTGACTGAAGAGGGTCAAACGGGCGGAGGTGCTCTGCTCCCCCCCCCCCTCCTCTCCCCTCCCCTCCCCTCCCCTCCCCCTCCCCTCCCCACCCCACACACACACTTCCTCCGTGGTCCGGTCCGGCCCAAGCTAAACGGAGCGTTTGTTTTAATCTGTCGTTTCCTTTTCTCCTGTCTTCTGTACGGTTTTGTCTCTCTCTCTCTCTCTCGCTCTCGCTCTCGCTCTCTCTGCGAGTGTGTTTCCGAGGGCGTCCGGCTGCACCGCCGGAGTAGCGGCGCGGGGCGTTCTGCTGCTCGGCAGCGTGGCGTAGCATAGTGCCCAGAACGGCCACGGGTTAGCGTGGCGCGGCGTGGCGTGGCGTGGCGCGGCGCCCCTGGACGGAAAGGTCATCATCGCGGAGCATCACAGACTTAGTCCCTCTCCTCTGCCGGCCGGCCGGCCGGAGCGGCGGCGCGGGGCGGACCCCGTCCTCGTCCACCTCGCGCCGGATAATAAAAGCGCAGTGAAAAGAAAATATATGAGGGCCGGGCCGGGCCGGGCTCTCAGGGGGTTCATAGCTATTTGAACTTTCCCGCGCGCCTTTGGGGCAGGAGGAGAAGGGGCGGGCGATAGCAGTACAACTCTGTCGACCTAATGAAATGTCAGTGGGCATGCAAGGGACTGGGAGAAATCGTTAAGCAGCAACCGATTTAAACAAAAATCATTGTCCGTTGCACGCAAGTCGGCGCGGGTGCTGCAGAAAACGATGTGGCGCTCGTTTCGTGTATTCCGGGACGCGTGGGCGCGTACATAAATGTCCGATGAACCAGAATAATGCATATGGTCAAGCCCCTTCCCCCATGGGTGCTGCTGCTCTGTGATCCGCGTGGGACCCTCGGCGCGGGGCGGGGCGGGGCGGGGCGGGGCGGGGCGGGGCGGCCCCCACATGCGGGCGGGGCAGACAGGCAGGCAGCCGCCGCCGCCATGAGCTCATCAGTTTCACAAGTCTCGGCCCCGAGGATTACTCAACACAAAAGGGCCGCGATTTTACACTCATCGACGCCCCGCCTGCGCGGCGGAGAGGGTCCCGTAGGAGGGTCCTCATACCACTCTGCGGCCCCCAGGGGGGGCCCCCCGCGCCCACCCCGCCCGGGGCCCGCTGCGGGCTAATGACGCCACGCCTAAGCAAATGGCCAGGGCTCTCGTGTGCGCCCCGCGGAGGGCACAGCTGGCAGCTGGGCCGGGCCGGGGCCGGGCGGGGCCCCCTACCGGCCCTACCAGCGGGCGCGCAAGCCGAGAGAACACGTAACAGTATTGCGGGTATCTGCCTACCCCCAAGGGGGGCACAACTCAGGACATTTTGTACACTTCGTAAATCAGAAAAATTCACAAAAAAAAAAATTAGGCTGAAAAAAATTACAAAAATCACAAAAATTCACGACATTTGTTCACTAAACTTCAGAGCTGTTCCCCCTGTGCCCCACCACCTGCATCGTGTGTGTGTGCGCGCGCGCGCCCACGCTCCGACGCGACACACGCATAGCGCGCTGTGCGCCCGCGTCGTGTCGTTTGATGGGAAAATAATCAATGAGGGGATATGCATGCAGGCGCCGTCCCCCATTCTCGTGTGTCATCGTGTCGGGGCGCAGCGACCCGCACGACCGTGAGAGAGAGAGAGAGAGAGAGAGAGAGAGAGAGAGAGAGAGAGAGAGAGAGAGAGAGAGAGAGAGGGGGGAGTCAGCCAAGTGTTTGATCCGCTCGACTTGTGCAGACTTACAAGTGGGTGCGTGGGTGTGTTCGAACAGTATCGTATCGCCACGGTTCATGCTGGATTGATTTTGGCCGCCACGAAGCTTGGGGAGGAAAAACGAAAGGGGAAGAGGCAGGGGGACCAGGGGGGGGAGAGAGAGAGAGAGAGAGAGAGAGAGAGAGAGAGAGAGAGAGAGAGAGAGAGAGAGAGAGAGAGAGAGAGAGAGAGAGAGAGAGAGAGAGAACGGCCACACTCAGCGCTGGGCCGGGCCGGGCGCGCTGTGTATAGTCGAGTGTCAAGAAGCTGATGGATTGCCGACTTGTTTTCACTCTTACGTCCTCCGGGCGGCCCCGCCCCGCCCCGCCCCGCCCCGCCCCGCCCCGCCTAACGCCTTTCGCCCCTCCCCTTGTCTCCCCCTTCACTTCCTCGTGGGCCGCGCCGGCATGCCGTCCCTGATCCCTTCCCTCTCCCTGCTTCACCCTCCTAAACCATTGTAACGCTTACATTTGCCGTAGTGGTGGTGGTGGTGGTGGTGGTGGTTCGCCTTTTTGGCGCCGTAGAAAACATGGGCAATCACTTTGGACGCGCCAACACTCACACTCACACTCACACACACATGCGAAAGTGGGCCGTCAAGACCGCCATCAAATACATGGCACTGTTCGGCGGCGGGCGGGACGGGGCGCGGGGCTACCCCGACTCTCGCTCGCTCGCGCGCGCCCGGGATAACTACTGCTTTCACACCTCCGGGGCGACACACGCCCGGCCCGGCCACGCCAGGCCCGGCCCACACCTCGGCCACCCACCTCACCAATCACGCGGACGGCACGGCACGGGACGGCCGCCTACAAAGAAACCCATATCAGCACCGCAGTCCGTCAGAATGGGTGTGTTAGTTTTAACCTGGATGGTTTGAAAGTTACTGATATATTTTCAAGCCCGAAATAGCGAGCTTTGAATAACTAAAAACGTCCCAGCAGATTGGAATATGCACATTGCTTATGATTTAATTTTTTATTTTATTCGCGAGCATCTGTTTTATTGAAGAAAGCGGGGCGTCGCGCTGCGAACAGGCGCTCCGGCGCGGCGTTGCGCGCAGGACCCAAATTGTCGAGGCTGGCCGGGGCAGCCAGCCGTCTGCTGTTATGGGTGTGTTTTTACTGCGTATTCTTTACTGCGGGGTGCATTCCGCTTTGATTGCAGCGCGCCGTGCTGTATTGGGTTTCGCTTTGGCAGGGACGCGCGCACATCGACGTATCTCCCGGGAGCGTGTCCGCCGACTGCGTTGTTCTTGCGCGGAGAGAGACGCGCAGAAGGGCGGTGGGGAGGAGAGGGAGTATTTGCAAAAAGGGAGAGAGAGTGGGGGGCTGCATTTCGGCATAGCTGACCCGCACGAAGGTCTCGGCACTCGGCACTCGTTGCACGACGCCGGTGGCGGGACCCTGCCGTATCGTATCGTGCTTGCGTGCAGCAGCCTTCAGTGCATTATTTTGTGTTTCTTATTTTGGGAGAAGGAAATGGGCGTGAGGAAAAGAGGCAGAGTGAATTTTTTAAGCTGATGAGACGCTGAGCGGTGATGGTGGTGGAAAGACGGGGAAACGCTGTCGAGTATCCGTCCCGCTGCTTCCTTTTTTTCTTATTTTTTCCCTGTATTTACCGAGCGAAAGGTATTAATTGAAGAGGTGTGCTCCGGTTTGCCGAGGGCGCTGACGCACAGAGACAGGGTCAGGTCGGACATGCGGTAAAAGTTTACGGAAAAGTGTAAGCATTTTGAGAACCACGTACAGTTTTTCTTCATACCTCGTTTTTTTTCTTTTATTGTTTTTTGCCGTGCGCGCCCCAACACCTATGACGACGTTACCGCGACTCACCGCGCTATTAATTTCGATAGGAATTGAGAGGACGGATAGCGGAGTTTACGAGAAGAAGAAGATAGTCGTTCACTGGAGGACGGAGGGGAGGGGATATTGTGCTGTAAATTTGCCCCCCATTGTTAAAAGTTGAGACTGCAGAGCGATTCAAGTGGCCCGCTGCGCTGCCCCCGGCCCGGCCTCCTCTCCCCTTCTCAGCTTCGCCTTCTTCCGCGTCGTGTTTTTATTCCTGCCATTCTTGTGGGTCCTGACTTCTCCTTAGACGTCAGACCACCTCGCTCTGTCCGTCCCGGTCCCGGCCCGGCCCGTCCGCACAACAACAAAGGTAAAATGGAGTGCGATTGTCGGGATGTGAATGGCGGTGTTATTGTTCCGGAGGCAGCAGCTGGTCTATGTCCCGCGGGGCCGGGCAGAGGGGCGCCTCCGAAAGTGAAGTGTGCGCGCGTGTGGAGAGAGGCGGGGCGGGGCGGGCCGGGCCGGGCCTGCGGTAACTCGCGCGCCTTGTTGTGGAAGATAAGCGGGTTCAGCCGGCTGGCCGGTCCGGTCGGGCACGCCGCGGTCCGACCCGGCAGCGAGTGTCTTGCCGTGAAATCGCGGAATTAAATTCGGCTGCTGCGGAGTTTGTGGAGGTCAAACAGCTGTTGTCAGGCTGGAGCGGGGCGGGGCGGGGCTTGCTGGGCAGCGCGGCTGGCCTCGAGAGGTAAACATGCCAATGGAAATACTCCCGCCATTCTCCCGGCCAGTTTGATACCTCTCTGCGGATCATTCATTTAAATATCCCCGTCGGAGAAAAAAAACGTCGTATGAGTTCCGTCCCGCGTCGAGATGGAACGACAATGAGGGGAAAATGTCTGCGTGACCGCGCGGGAGGAGGCTACAAGAATTAATCCCAATGACTTCTCCTGTAGGCCTAGCCTTGGTGATTTCATAGAAGCTACCCAGCTTGCCCGTGGGCCGTGGGGGATGGACCGTCCCCCCGGCCCGTCCGCAGGACTCCCCGTACGCCTGACTCACATATTTTTCTCGTGATAAAAGGGAAGGCCGCACGCGATACGGCGGCGCTGCTCCGCTCGACTCCCGAAAATCAGCCTCCGGCCAAAAAGGGAGCCCCACTTGCCTCGAGACAATCACCGAATAATAGCGTGTTGAGGCGGACAGACCTGCGAGCGTGAAAACGAATACCCCTCACTGCGCCGCCCCGCCCCGCCCCTACCGCTATGTCTTCTCCAGAAAACTCATAAAATTCATATCACTGTGCGGGGCCGAGGCTGAGCGCAGCGGGCGGGGCGGGGCGGGGCGCCGAGATCACCAAATGATGTGGAAGGGAGAGACACAGGGTCGCACAAAGGGCGAATAGCGAGGTCAAAGACGCCTCCTCCAGACGCGTAGCGGCACAAAGGTAGTATTTTCTTGCCATTGCCGGGTGGAGGGCGGGGCGGGGGCGGGGCGGGGGCCCACCGGCTGGGGCGTGGTGGGGCGGGGCGGGGCAGGGCGCTGGGGGGCCGCCCCGCCCCAGCCCAGCCGGGGGTGTGGCACGGGTAGGGTAGAGGGTGCGCCTGGCAGGGCAGCTGAGGCCGCCCCACCTCACCTGCGCGCCGGGCGGGGCGGGGCGGGGCGGGGTGGGTTCCAGCCAGGGGCTTGATAACAACGCTGCGGGGCGGCGTCCCGCAGGCTGGCAGTGTGTGGCGGGGCCCTGGCCCTCGTCAGGTATGTGTTTCGTATGTACGGGACACATCACATTGAGCGTAGTCTCTTTGCATTTATCTCGAACAGTCCTAGAAATTTCTCTGAATTTCTCCCCCACCCGAATCTCTCTTATTTTTATTTTTTGTGTCCAAAAATTTCTTCAGAATTTGTTGCGTGCAGCTCCTCCACCTGCTGTGCACCCCTCCCTCCCTCGCACTTTTCGCATGGTACCCCGTAATCAGCTCTGCGAGGAAAAAGGCAGAGGAGCATCATCTCTCTCCGAAACGCAATGACACTTGTGAGCCCGGGCCGGGGTGTAATGAGGGTGACGGTCACCCGTGAGCACTGGATGCGAGGAGTTATTGCACGTTTATTTTCAGCACGTGACCGATAGTTTTGACATTGTGTGATACCGCGTCCCCCGGTGTCTCCCTGCCAGTCACGTGCTTGGGCCGCGTGCACGTCCGCTCCGCGCGCGACCATAGCGCTTAGCCAAAAACGTTCTTTTTGGATGTGATGGGGCCGCGCATAAACGTTCGAACGAAAATGACATGTGTCGCCCACCGATCGGATCGGATCGGAATTCGGCCCCGGTCGTCATTAGGGCAGCTCGCCTCGCTCGCACGTCCTGGGCTCGGCATGGGCACGGCGTCGTGCGTGAACAATGATGTGGCCCTGGGCCTGCTCGTGGTGCCCTGTGCAGCGCAGCGCACTGGCTTGTAATGACGGTGTGGGGCGGGGCGGGGCGGGGCGGGGCGGGGCGGGCGCACCGACAGAGATGGACCGGGATGCTTGGCCTGGAGTGACAGAGATAATGGACGTACAGCGCCGTGCACCATTTTGGAGGCATTCCGTGGATTGCAGAGACGAGACGGGGCGGATGGCGGGGCGGGGCGGGGCGGGGGGGGGCGGGGCGGGGTGAGGCGGGGTGGAGGGCACAACAGGCTGACTCACCGCCGCGCCGTGCTGCCGCGATTCCTGCATGTTTTTTTGATGGCGGCGCGCCCCGGCCGTGCCCGCCCAGGCCACAGTGCTCCGTGACCCACTGCTCCCGCGCGGCTCCCATCAGCTCGCATCCCGGTACGGCACGCCGCCCCGCCCCGCCACGCCCCGCCGGGCCCGTGTGGGGGCGACGTGACGGCTCAGGGGGGCAGGGCGTGCTCGCCCTGGGGGCGGGGGCCGGGGCGGGGGCGGGGGCGGCCAGGAGTAGGGGGCGGGCTCGCGGTCAGGCCGGGCCCCAAAGGCCCTATCCGTCGTGCATCGGCCCTCGGGGTCCCGGGGGTCCCGCCGCCCTGCCCCGCCCCGCCCCGCCCCGCCCCCCCGACCTTGCCGCGATGAGTCATACCTCTACTATACGCGCCCCGGCCTGCCTACCCACTGCGCCTGCAGGGTAGGCAGGCCCGCAACACGCCCGTCACGTTTGGCAATCCGGCCCCTGATGTTGTATTTTCAAAAAGGTGGAGTCGTACTGAGTCCTTGCATATGGCCGTGAAGTAGGTAAAAATTAACTCATTTGCGTACGAGTGGAGCCGGCGGGGTATCTACGCCAGCCTTTGATCGAAACTAATCCACAAAGGTTGGCGCACCGCCCGCTTCTCCCGGCAGGTATATTGCCTACTTACGCGGCAGCACTGCTCATAATCTGCTGGCCGGCGGATGAGTGGCTGATCAGCTGGGAGGCCGACCGCGCCACGACCTCCTTGCCTTGAATGTGAGTGATAGGCAACAAGAGGCAGAGAGAGGGGGGGGGGGGGGCACAGAGGTGCCAAGGCGACTGGGCAGCGGCCAGCTGCCGCGATGTGTTGTTTATTTGTGTTGCTGATTCCTGTGAACAACTTAAAAACAAAATATGAATTTCGATCTGCAATAATACGGTAAAACAACTTTGCGCATATCCAACGTCCTTTGATGGGTTGTATATAGCCCCCTTCCCCGGGCTCACACGCCCATGTTGCTCAAACGTCTTGTCGGATTCTTCCCCCTCCCCTCCCCCGCCCCACCGCCACTCCCTCATGTGCAAGAAGCAAGTTCGTGATCGACCCGTCCTCCCGTCCAGGCCGAGGAGGAGGAGGAGGAGGAGGAGGAGGAGGGACCTAAGATGCACAAGGTATGCGAGAGGCGGGTTTTCTTTGCGTTTCGTACCGCGGCCGCCGAGGCGGGCTCTCTAGCCAGCAGGGGCGGGGTGGGCGAGGCGAAGCCCGGGGCGGGGCCGGGGCGGGGCGGGGACTCTGGCTGGCGGTGGAGGCTCCCAGGGGCCTAAACACCTGACTGACCCCCGCGTGGCCCGTGAGTCATCGCACCTCTCCGGCGGGGCGGGGCGGGGTGGGGTGGGGCGTGGTGGGCGGGTAGAAGGGATTGTAGCTGATAAAGGGACGCACGTACGGCGTATACTCTCGACTGTTATTACACCTGATGGGTAACTCTATGTGTACGCCTTTCTTTTGTTCCAGGTGAGTCCCCCCCGTGGATGTTTACGACGACGCTTGTAAAGTGGTAAGTGTTATACGGTCACAGCCGCGTGCCGCGCCGGGCGCCTCGCACCTGCCAGTAGGCAACCCTCCTGCACCCGCGCGTGCGTGCGGCCTACCCACGGCAGGCTAGCCGGGTGGACCGCGGCGCGGCGCCTCACGCCTGCGAGTAGGCAACCCTCCTGCACCCGCGCGTGCGTGCGGCCTACCCACGGCAGGCTAGCCGGGTGGACCGCGGCGCCTCACGCCTGCGAGTAGGCAACCCCCCTGCACCCGCGCGAGCGTGCGGCCTACCCACGGCAGGCTGACTCGGTCGCATGGTGCAGGCGTGTTTTCGTTTTATTCTGGCGTCCATGCCAACTTCGGAATCGTCTGTGTAGGAGTCCCGCATTACATTACGTACGGTGAAAGGTGAAGGTGAAAGGAGTGGCAGGAAGACTCTTCTCAGCCCCGCCTGTCCTCCTCCCTCCCCCCTCCTTGCCCCCGGCCGATGCGATGCCGTGATCAGGGGGTATTCTCTGCGGCCAGGGCCCGGACCGAGACTCGCGAAAATATCCCGAAACTGCGAAAAGTATGTGGCTGGCGGGGCGGGGCGGGTCTGCAGACGGTCCTGGCCGCCCCGCCCCGCCCCGCCCCGCCCTGGGTATCCCCTTGTTAGCGAGTCTGGCCCGACCGGTGACGTCATTCCAGCCGAGATTCCTCACCGGCCGCCGCACGGCCCCTCTCCCACACTGCGGCGGGGCGGGGCGAGGCGGGGTGGGGTGGGGCGGGGCGGGGTGGGGCAGCACGATTGATTAGCGTCGGAACCTGCTGCCTCAACCCGGCCGGGGAGATGGTTGCGTATCGGGCCGAAAGCAGTGCGGAATCGTGCTCTTTCGGACGTGGACGGATAGGGGCGGGGTGGGGCCGCTCGGGGCGGCTTCAGTTCTCAAGAGCCGTCTTGGATAACGCCATGTCGGCGAGGTGTGTGGTGGCGTCCGGCAGGCGTCGTCATATTGACGTAGGATGACGGTGACGGGGCTGCGTAAGCTCTCGCTCGCATTCTCTCTCTCTCTCTCTCTCTCTCTCTCTCTCTCTCTCTCTCTCTCTCTCCCTCTCTCCCTCTCTCGCTCTCTCGCTCACTCACTCGCTGGCTCGCTCGCTGGCTCTTACACCTGTGCTGCTGCCCCTATAGCGAGAGAGAGTGTCTCTCGCGCCGCTACCGCGCGCGGTGGTTGGTGGCCCGTAGGGGATATTGCATAACCCGGGCGAGAAACGACCATCGCGAACGCCACGCCACCTGCCGATCGACACCACGCCCGGCCCGCCCCACCCCGCCCCACCCCGCCCCACCCCGCCCCACCCCGCCCCACCCCGCCCCACTCGGCGCACCTCGATCCCTGCAGTGGTGAGGCTGGGCTCGGCCGGGCGGTGCGATGTGAGACAACGACATGCCAACTCTCTCCACTTGTATTCTCTCTATCTCCCTGCTCTCCCCCCTCTCTGTATCTCTATGTATACACGTCTATGAGATTGGGACTGCAGTTCATGCGCCCAACTCTCGCCCGTGACCTGCCCGTGCCTGTGTGCCGTCCGTCCGCGCCGAAACGTTGTGGAACGCACTCAAATGGGCCTCAATATTACTTTGCCGTTTGCCTGACAGTGGGCCGCGGGGCCGCTCCGCTCCGCTCTCTGGTGCGGTCCAGCGCTCAAGTCTCCGCACCAAACATCCACGTGTGCACGTGAATGTCCATCGCGGCTTTTACAGTTTTACACGTGTGACAGTTTGTGAATTTCTATCGGCACGCACTACTACTCGTTCCTCCTCCAATGACGGCGGGCGGAAGTGTATACGGAAAAATTAAGCACGACCGGGAGATGAACCGCCGAAGAACGAGAGTGACGTCACACGATTCGTCTCCCGCTGGCCTCTATATGCCGCGGGGCCGAAGGCTGTGGGGCAGTGGAGGGGGAAGGGGGGTTGCGACCTTGGCTCGATTGACTCCAGGAGTGCGGCGCTGTATGTACCGTGCGGTGCGGTGCGGTGCGGCACGGCTGCACGCCTCTGACATTTACATGTTCTCACTCTGAGGCCTTGCGCCGCGCCGCGCAGGCGCACTGGCACGCATGCAGGCGATTATTAACTCATTGAGTGCGGCATGACCACTATGAGGTCACGCTCTCGCGTCCCCTATCCCTCTTCTCGCCCCTCCTCCTCCTCCTCCTCCTCCTCCTCCCTCTCCTCCTCCTCCTCCTCCTCCTCCTCCTCCTCCTCCTCCTCCTCCTCCTCCTCCTCCTCCTCCTCCTCCTCCTCCTACTCTTCCCCTCCCTTTGGCCCATTCTACCGGTCTATAACTCATTTGGCCCTGTAATGAGCGTGGGAGAGAGACCTCGTGGGGTCTCTATCACGCCTCCTCCTTCTCCTCCTGATCCCGCCCCACCTCCACCTCTGCCGTTCCGACTAGGGGCGTTCCCGAGGTGACTTTTACCTTCGTCGCGTTTCGACGGTGGGACAGCCATTGAACCGATTGAACGTTTCAAATCTCCGACCTCGAAGAGAGTGGTCTCGAGAGTTTTGCGGTCGTACTTTGTGAGTTTCATACTGGCCGCGGCGGCATCATTGGGATCGTCCTGGTCCACGAGAGGAGGAGAATGCGAGGCAGGCTCGTCGTCCTGGGGGGAGGGGGAGGGGGAGGGCGCTGCCGGACTGACCGGACCGCGACGGCCTCGTCTCCGCCGGGACGCGACGCGACGCGACGCGACGCCATACCAAAAAGGATGCTGCGGAAATAAAAACAGCAGGAGTCTGCTGCGTGCACGGCGCGGCGCGGCGCTGCAGTCGGAGATAAAAATACGATATAAATAAAAAGAGAGCGGTTCGGGTCATTACTGCGAGCGAAGAGGAGGATGTGACCAGCCTAATTAAACTGTGCGCAGAGTGAGCCGAGTCGAGGCCGGGCGGGGCGGGGCGGGGCAGGGCGAGGCGGGGCGGGGCGGCCAGGGTCATACTCCCTGTCGCCATTCAGGTGCGTCGAAGCAGGGCGGGGCGGGTCGGAGGCGCACCGTAGCGTGTGTGGGTGTAGGGCCGCTGCGCTGCGAGGGGCTTCCTTCAGCGAGCACGTAAGCATGCAGGCGGGCCGGGCCGGGCCAGGCCGCTCTACCGAGCGGTACGGGACGGGGCCGAGCCCAGGGGGGCCCCCCCGGGGGTGGGGGGCAGGGGGCCCAGGGGAGGGCGCGAGCGGGAGAGAGAGAGAGAGAGGGCCCCGCGGAGGGGGGGGGGGGGGGGTGAAGACAACATTCCTGCGAAGCCAAGAGCCGAACCAGAGCCCTGCATAGCTCCGCTCCGCTCCTCGGCCGGTCCGGCCCGGCGCGCGGCGGCCCGCACGGCCCCAGTCCTGCCTGACTCAGCCCGCCGCCGCCGCCGCCGCTACCACCTCCGCCGCCGCTGCCGCTGCACCTCAGCGACGGCCGCCAGCCTCGTCTGACAGGCTCGGCTATGCGGGCGCGGGGCCGGCGGGCTGGCGGCCCTGGCGGGCGGCAGGCGCGGGCCCCTCAGTCTGTCCCGGACAACCGCAGAGACCGGTCGCGTCGTTCATGTGAGGCCTGAGAGCGTACTGACGGCATCTCGTCGTGTCATGACCCCGGCGCGCGCGCGTGTGTGTGTGCGTGTGCGTGCGTGCTAGTGTGTGTGTGTGTGTGTGTATGTCATGGGCATGCCGCCCTGTGTGCGGCGAGCAGTGTGTGCGGGAGATCAGCAGTGCAGTGTAGTGCGGTCCTGAAGGAGTACGAGACCCAGCACAACCGCCCCAGTCATGGGCAGGATCTCGGGGCCCGTGGCCTCCGCGGGCGTGGGCGGCCCGCTCACGACGGACGCCCTCCGCGCCCTGTTCCGCGCGCACTACCAGAAACTGGTCAACGACTACCCCTACCCGGAGTACAAGGATAAGGATACCTCGCCGATCCGCTTCACGGCGCCGGCGTCGTGCCCCGCGGAGCAGCCGGCGCCGGCGCCGACGCCCGCGCCCGCGCCGCTGGAGCAGGCGCTCACCTACAGCTGCAAGCACTGCGGCCAGTCGGACAAGCTCCAGGTAAAGGATGGCAGGACGGACACCAGGCGGACGACGGCGAGGGTGTCATCGGGGTGGTGTCTTGAGCAGCCAGGCTGCGTGAGGGCGTAGAGTTGTCCCGGGGTTCCCCGAGGTGAGGTGATGTGAGGTGTCACACCACTTACCCGGCGTTCAATGGCCCGCACAATGTGCAGTCTGGCCGAGGTCTGCCGGCCCGGCCCGGCAGAGACAAAGGCTCGTCTGGCCGAGGCAGAGGCGGCGCTCCGACCGAGTGCAATGTCCGGTTCGTTCCGGGTCCGGGTTGTGTGTGCCGGAGGAATCCGCCGCAATCGCAGAGCTGTCGTCACCTTACCGGGAGGAGAAAGGTGCTAATGGCTGTGGCGGGGTGGTGCGGGGCGGGGCGGGGCGGGGCGGGGCGGGGTGCTGCGGGGCGGGGCGGGGCGGGGTGGTGCTGCTCGCCCCGTGGACTCCAGCCCGGCGCGCCCTAGAGCCCAGAGCCCAGCCCGCCCGGCACGGCCCGGCCAGCGCCTCAAAGCCGGCGGGTGAGTCATGCTGCCCCGCCGCGCCACGCCACGCCACGCCCTCCCTGCTCGGCCGGTACAGTCTCCGCCTCCAGCGCTGGAGGAGGCGTGGTGCACGCTCTGGAACTTCGACCACCGCTGCACCGCCTTTGCCGCCCCCCGTCCCCGTCTCCTCACCTCGAGTGCATTCAACTCGTGAAAATTCCTCATCGCTTATCAGCGCGGGGCGATCGCTAGAATGCAGGGAGGCGCGGGGTATTTTCTTGTTTCCTCGCGTACGGACTTTGCGGCAGCGTGGGCGTGGACTGTCATTGCAGTTGGGACTAGCAGAGGCCGTAACTCAAACTCTAAGCGAGGCGGACGGGACGCGAGGGCCCCGCCCCGCCCCGCCCTCCCCGCGGTGTGGCATGGCGATTCTGCAAGTCAGAAAGTCAAGTCAAGTCGGCGCGGCGAGTAGAGTGGTGGTTCCGGAGCGCGGCCCTCCGCAAAGGAACTGCAACCCCCCCCCCCCCCAGTGTGTCTCACGGACCAGCGCGCCGGGCCCGGCTGTCTGCAAGGCAGACATTCCCTACTTGGGACGGGTCCCCTCCATTCAGTGCTGTCGCGGGGCGGGGCGGGGCGGGGCGCGGCGGGGGCTCCGCGGGGGGTCGGAGGGGCAGGGGCAGGGGGGTGTCGGCGGCCGCCACGTTGCGCTGCCGCGGTGCCGCCGCTGCCGCTGCTGCACAAATATTTCTCGAGTCAATACTCTGTGCTCCCTGTATTATCCTCCCTGCCCGGCCCGGCCCCGGCCGGCACTCACGATGGTCTTCCCTCCGCGCGCAGGAAGCCCCGCGGCCCGGCCCGGAGAAGCCTCACTGCAACCGGGGCGGGGCGGGGCGGGGCGGGGCGGGGCGCGGGCTCTGCTGCACATGCCGCACCCACTGCGTTCCGATAAGGAGCTCTGCGAGCTCACCGGATAAGTGAATTGTGCGTGCGCGCGCGCAATTTTAAAATATTTTTTTGTGTTTCGCGTTCCACGCTGCGTTCTGCGCACGATGATGGAGAACCCTCTCGCAGCGCAAGGCGTTGTGGAAACTCAGCGTGACGCAGGCGAGCGACATGTAGGCAGGCAGCGGTGGCGGCGCGAGTCAAGGCAAAAGCTGCGAGTGGAGTATGCGTAGCCGCCGTGAACACGAGCAGAGCGGGCAGCTGGCAGGGCTGGGCTGGGCTGGGCTGGGCGGGTGCCACCCGCTGCCCCCGTGCTGTGCTCACGGCCCTGCCCGCCCGCCTGCCTGCCTGCCTGATCTAATGGTAAAATGGAAATGAAACTCGCCGGGGGGCGGGGCGGGGCGGGGCGGGGCTGGCTGCACGCGACCGCGTGGGGGCAGCGAGAGAGGATACGAGAGGGAAAGACACCGGAAGTGACCGAGTCGAGGTACTCCTCCGGCCACTCCACGTTTCCTCTCTCTCTCCCCCCAGTCGTGCGTTGTACTTTTGTTTTATTGTGTGTGTGTAAGGTAAGGGAGAGTGTGTGTGTGTGTGTGTACACCGATTAGAATGCCGCGCCCTTTCCTGGCACTGGTCGTCGTTGGACTGTGTGATCGTTTCGTCTGTCTGTCTGTCTGTCGGTCTGCCGGTGGGTACGTCCAGTTTCTCCACGCTGGCCGCGCTGGCTGGGGCTGATACCTGCTCCTGCTCGCAGCTGCCACTGCCCGCCTCGCGCGACGACGTTAGCTCGACTTTCTTTTCGAGCTGCATCGGCGGCGACGCGGATCCGCGAGGCGCAAAAGAGCCGGCGCCCGGCCCGGCCCGGCCTGTCACTCTCTCCTCGCGGACGTCTTCGGCGGGGCGGGACGGGGTCCTCAACGAGAGAGCGAGCGATAGACGAGGCTTTGGAGATGATAGATGCATTTTTGTGCGCGAGCGGAGGAAGTAGGCAAATCACTGCCATGAGTACACCCGTGTGAAGCGGGCGGTATCTTTACGCCTGCTGCGTACAGTATACCGAGCGTTTCGTAGGCGCCCTGGCCGTGTAATTATCCCGCGCAGTGATGATGCTTATTCGGAGGATGAAGAGTGTGTGCGGCCCGAGAAGAGCATTTATTCGGCAACCCTGTGGCCGGCCGGGCCGCCGCCGTAGCAATTATATCATAGCTCCGGGTGCTGCTCGCAGAGGCGCCGCGGTGCGGCCCGGGCGCTGGGTGTTCTCGCCGCCCCGCCCCGCCCCGCCCCGCCTCGCCCCGCCCCACCACACCCCCAGGTGTTGGAGCCGCGCCTCCGCCGCCGTGTGTCGCCTCCAGTGAGCCGTGTAAGGCGTTGCCTCCAAGGCGGCGGGTAGGTAGCCTGCCTGCGCGTTAGGCGTTTCGGTTGAAATACTTGACGGCGGATGCGTCTCGAGCGGGAGCGGGAGCGAGCGCGTGAAGAAAGAAAAATAAAAATGTAAATATAGAGCTGACAATTTTGAATGTAACACGCGTGGACTTCTCCGCGCCATTCATGCGGATGTGTCAGCATGCCCGCGGAGGTGAAATGCGAGCGGAACCGCCGCGTCAGTTTGAAACTAAGAGCTGAGAGGGAGGGAGGGAGGGAGGGAGGGAGGGAGAGGGAGGGAGGGAGGGAGGGAGGAAGAGGGAGGGACAGGGAATGTGAGAGAGGTGCAGGTTACCTGGCGCGACAGGGGGGCGCCACCAAAGCGGACGCCACCAAGCGGACGCGCGGGATCGGGTGACTGTTTCCTGTATGGGGCCCGCCCCGCCCCGCCCCGCCCCACCCCGCCCCGCCCCGCCAAGCCCTGAGCGCCCTGAGCTCTGAGCCCTGCTCATTCTCTTTATACCGCCCCGCCCCCAAACGCTCACACTTTGTGATTCAAACGTCCCCACCCGCCCCACTAGGTGATATGAATGCGCTATCAAGCTGGTGGGGCGGGGCGGGGCCGGGCGGGGCGGCCTAGCCCCCTGGGCAGGTGAGGGGAAGTGGTTCCCCCCTCCCCCCGGAGCGTAACGCAGGCGCCAGAGCGTTACGGGGTGCTGCCGGCGCGTGAGGGTCGGGACGGGACGCGGGGCGAGTTTTAATCGCCAGCATGGAGGAGTACGGGGCCTCGCGTTTGTCAATGGCGACTAGGTGGCGTGGTCGTAAGGTACAAAGTGTCGTCTATCATTACTTCTCGGCTGTGAAAGGGTCAAGGAGGGGAGGGGATTATTCATCTCACGGGGGACCACCACCTTAAGCATATCAAGAAGAAAATCTTCCTTCGTAACCTCTCTTGCTTGATTCGGTTTTTGTGCTGCTGTGATTCTCTCTCCAACAAGCAGCTTACACATGCCGGCGGGGTTACGATTCCGTTCTCTTTGTGCCGAGAGCTGGGGGCTCAGACCTCTCGAAGGGCAGACCTACCCGAAACCGAGAGTGGGCGTGCTGTGCGGTGCGTGTTTCTGGACGTGGCGTCCAGGACCAGGTGGCTGCCGAGAGGAGGGGAGCGTGGAGTCTGTTTCGAGTGCGGACTGCAGGAATATTAAGCTGTGCGGCAGGAACACCCCCTCCTCAGTCATTTGTCTGACGGGCAGGGCCAAGGGCCGCCAGGGCTGTCCCTGTGCTTAGGGCGGGCCGGTAGGGGGGAGGTAAGGGCCCTGGAGGAAGGCCGACGCGGGGCGGGGCGGGGCGGGGCAAGCGCGGCCATCAAAATGTTCACATCATGTTGTGTTATTGTTTCGAGGGAACGCCAGAAGGGCACAGCACGGCGGCGCCGTCCGGCCCTGTCCGGCCCGGCCCGCTCCCGCGTCGTAACCCTTTGTTGTCCGGTAACTATCGAGCGTTATTCGTAACGCCGGGGACCCTCCCTGCGGCGGCGTGACGTCACGTCACGTGACGGTCCACCTGAGCCTAGCCGCCAGGAGAGAGGGGATGTACTTTCGCGGTTATAATTGTTCGTCGTTCTTCTTGGAGGCATTAAAATTTAACATGACGCCACTTTGTTCGGGATCCGAGCGAGCGGGGGATTAGTGCCCCGGCTGGCTGCTGGCTGCCGGGCGGGGCGGGGCGGGCTGCGCTCCCCGCCACGCTGCGCCACGCCGTGTTAGTTTAGCACCTTTATGAGGCATTTAAACTTCTGACTCAACCTCTTTGCTCTGAGCGTCTGCTGCTCCCGCTCGTGTTGAATCTACGCGCGAGTGTGTGTGTGTGTGTGTGTGTGTGCAGCTGGTTAGCGAAAGCCTTTCAAATCCGTGTGTTCGTGAACCTTTCGGCAGCGGGAACAGCAGGCTGGTCTGGTCTGGCAGTGCAGGCGGCGCAGCACGGTCTGCGTGCAGCGCAGGAGCGGAGCGGAGCTGGCAATGGGGGCAACCACATGCGGCGGGGCGGGGCGGGGCGGGGCGGGGCGGGGCGGGGCGGGGGCGGATCGTGGTGAGGCGTTCCTTTCGTAATTGTGGAA
The DNA here is from genome assembly GCA_033675135.1 of Frankliniella intonsa. Taxonomy (NCBI): domain Eukaryota; kingdom Metazoa; phylum Arthropoda; class Insecta; order Thysanoptera; family Thripidae; genus Frankliniella; species Frankliniella intonsa. Next base: position 6,132,999 of record CM066247.1, on the reverse strand, counting down.
GCAATTAAGTGCGGCGGTGGCCGGCGCGGCGCGGCCCGGCCAGGCTCTGCCATTACCCTGTTACATTTGGGCCGCCGCGGTGGTGGGGTGGGGGTATTGTACCGGGGCGGGGGTGGGGCGCTCACCACCAGATATTTTAACTTACTTTGCACCTTGCATATTTTCTCCGCCCCGTCACTCTCCTTGTCTCTCTCACGCGCTCTCTGCTCTCCTCTCTTATGCTCGCCGCACGACGCGCTCTCCGCGAGGGGCCTTACTGACTGCGCCCCCCCCCCTCTCCCCCCCCCTCCCGCCCCTCTACCGCCGCGTGGCCGGCGAGCAATGGAATGCACCTCGGACACCTTCCCCCGCCCCCTCTCCCTCTACACACACTCACACACACTCTCACAGAAACTTTTAATGGCCGCGGTGATCCTTGTGCCGTTGCCGCTGCCGCCGGGCCGGGCCGCGCCGCGCCTGCACTGCTGTGACGTACTTTTGCAACAAAACTAACTTTCTGTGTGTTTCCGTGTGTTTCAGGTGAGTTGCACTCTGTGTCCGTCTGTCCGCCGCGCCGCAACGCGGTGCCGTACTGTAAGTAGGCCGCGAGGCGGGGCTCAGGTTTGATGTGGCTTGACGACTCTGGCTGAGCTGACCGCGCGACCTGTGAGGCCTTACGTAACTTAGGGGGAAGTCATGCACAGTGTTGCGAGAAAAGTAGGCAATCAGTCGTCGGAACACAGTGGAGTAAAGCGGGGCTGCATCTGCGCCGCCTGCCTACTAGGCAACATGCACGCACCTGTGCTACGGTGCTGCCTGCTAGTATAGGCAGGCGCAGATGCAGCCCCGCTTTACTCCACTGTGTTTTGGCGACTGCATTGCCTACATTTCTGGCAGCACTTGCTACAGTCGTCTCGCGATTTTTTCATCTTGATTTCTGCGCGCTTGTCATCCCCGCCACTTCTGGATTATGGATCCAGCTGTGCGTAAGCGTAAGGGCGACATTTCGTTTTCATTGAAGAATGGTGTTCTTTATTTGAAATTGACAGTAGTGTAGTGGGGCTGACGGCGGGCGACGGGCGTCGGGCGGGCGCGTGTCTGAAATGATACCTTGGTATGGCATGTGCCCGCCCGGGGCGGGCCGGGGCGGGGCGGGCCGGACCCAAGGTGGCGGCCAGCCCGGCTGGCAGCCTGAAGGCGGCGGCCGTCCAGTCAGACAGGCAGCCAGCCAGGTAGAGGTGTAAAGTATACGCTGCGGCCCGGGGACGGGATGATGACGAGGATCATGATGAGTGGGGGGATGCGGTCGGGCGGGGCGGGGCGGGGCGGGGCGGGGCGGGGCGGGGCGGGGCGGGGCGGGGCGGGACGATTGGCGGGACCCTACGGCAGTCCTGCGGGACGGGTCGCAAGCCGCGTCCGCACTCGCCCACGCACCGTACAGCGGAGTGATTTGCATGCCGCGAGGCCCCTTAGGCCGGGCGTGGCGGGGCGGGGCGATAGGTGGGGCGTTCCTCCTCGGGCGTCCGCCCATGAGGATGTAAAAGTAATGCGTAATAAGGGTTCCTACCTGCCCATTGTGAACTGTCGCGCCGCGCTGTGCCACGCCCTGGCGCCGCGCCGCGTCTGTTATGACGTGTTTGGGGAGCGCCGCCCCGCCCCGCCCCGCCTCGCCCGGCGCTGCGGCTGAGGACACCTGCTCGTCCTGTCTTCGAGCGCTCGACGAACCGAGCAATTTCTATACGAACATAAGTAGGAATAATTCGATAACGATGATTTCAGCAGGGAGAGATAGACAGAGGAAGAGAGAGGGGGAGGGAGGGAGCGAGAGGGAGAGGGAAAGAGCGCTGCGATCATCCCGCTTATTTCAGGTCCATGACAAGGATAAACTCCCTGACGCGACGGCCGTGGATGATGTAATGTTAAGCAGGTGTTGCCTTTCTCTCTCTATCTCTCTCGCTCTCTCTAAGCCCCGCGTGCCCCACTCGCGACTCCATTAAGAGCCTTTAGGCCTCGGCCCGGCGGTGTATCATTTGGTGAGCCCGTGTCGTCTGGACCAGTCGGACCGGCTAGTTTGGGCGCGGCCGGCCGAAAGCCGCGCGGTGCGTGCGACAGTCGGACTCCATTTCGTCGGGAAGTCCTCCTCCTATGGGCATAGCTCGGGTGTGTTCTATGTGTTGTTTTATTCAGCGTCCCTCGCTCTCCAAATTTTCTCCTCAAAGCTGTTAATTTTATTTGTTTTTAAGTGCGCGCAAAGCATTATCCAAACCGATCCAGTCTCTCGCTCGAGTCAAGGCCGAACTCTTCGCGGCGTGACTGACTGGGCGTGGCACCCGAGTCGCAGAACATGTTTGTGGTGTGTGTGTGCGTGCGTGCAATTCGTTGCCTAAAAATCCGTAAAGACAAAAAGAAAAAAGAGAAAAAGAAAAACGCTTGACCCCGTAGTGGCGGCGCGCACACAAGCAGTCATCCCCTGCTCTTCCCCTTATTTCCCCTCTTTCTCCTTTCGTCCCGTTTGTACCTCTCTCCTTTATATTTCTGGACCGTCGTGTTTTGCGCCAGATGAATTGATATGCCTCTGGTCCCGTAGGAGGCGGGGCGGCGGGGCGTGGCAGGGCGTGGCGGGGCGGTGGGGTGTGGCGGGGCCGGTGGGGCGGGGCGGCGGCCCGATGGCCCCGTGTGCTGTGCGTCAACATTTTTCTCAGAAGTGATACGAGTCACCTCACTTGTTCCAGGCATAGTCTCCCCGCTAGAAGCCCCCTCCCCCCCTTCATCCACCTGCCTTGCTTCTCCCCCTCCCCCTCCCCCCCTTCCCCATTTAGGGCATGGGACCTTGGGGGCTGTGTCACCGTAGATATTTTGTTTTTTCCCGAAAAAATTTTTGTTTGTTTGTTTTCTTGCGCCCCTCGCCTGCGCACCTTTAGGCCCTGCGCTACGCTACGCTCGGCGGAGGGCGGGGGACGCGTTGGTTCATTCTTTTCTTTTGCCGCGAATGTCTGGCCATCCATCACCTCCCCAGAGACAGCCGGGCCAGGCCAGGCCGCGCACGCGGACTTCCCCGCCAGCCTCACCTGCAGCGCCAACCGCCAACCCCGCAGACACCCTCCCCTTCAACTTGGTGGCCGCAGTCGAGTACTCGTCCCAAATGCCCCTCTTCCTCTTCCTCGAGGGTTACGGTCTCGCCGGTCTTGTACGAGAATTTCTAAGACGTTTGCCTTTTGGCTTTGGTTTCGGTCAGAGCGCCGGACGGGCGGGCTGGTGGGCGGGGGCGGGAGTGCGCCCTCGTCCAGGGTCTACGCCCGGCCTCTCTCCCTCCCTCCCTCTCTTCTCTCTTACACACACACACACTTGCTCACTCGTTCTCGGTATACATCATGTAGCTAATCCGGCTCGACGTCCTCCCCTTGCCGACTGTGATGGAGACCAAACGTTCGACGTTAATGTTGTGATTTACTGGCCGTGATCCCCGGCCCGGTCCATTGTGTGGGATGCTGCATTGATCCCCGTTCGAGACGCGATCCCGCCTTACACCTTCATCTGCCGCCCGGGCCGGGCCTTACGCCGCGGGGGATCGCCTCGCCGGGGATGCGTCGCTGCACCGTATCTATGCACTCCCCCCAGGGGGATTATGCGTGTCCTCTTTGTGATCCGGACTCATGTGGATGGGATGTTCTCGGCCTTTACCCGGCCGCGGCCTCAGGAGAGGAGGTCACCGTAAGGATAATAATGACGATTATAGGAATTTCTCGGCCGGTATATCTGAACCCCTGCCCCATGATCCCTCTCGAGAAAGTCCCGATCAAGACCCTGACAACGAAGGGGAAACAAGTCTGAAAATTTATGTACACAGAAATTCAAAGTTCTTCTGCCCGCGCCCGGCACAGCAATGAGTTAGGCCTGTCTCTCCTCATACCCCCTTTTCCCTTGTTCAGTTCTCTCTACCTTATTCTTACTTCTCTGGCGCCTGTCCCTTATTTGGCTTCTCTTGTTTCTCTCGCTCTCTCTTTCTCTCTCTTTCCTACCCGCGAGGATTGCGTTCGCACAGAGCGTCGGAAACTGCCAGTCTGGCACGCCCGCTAACTTGTCCGGTAATTTGGCTTAATTTGTCTTTTGTCTTGATCGCGGTGTTCCGTTTAGAGGCGCCTCCCCCCCCCTCCCCCTCCCTCTCCCACGGCCGGCCGGAGGCAGCAGCGAGAAACAATAGCGGCCGCGCGGTGTCAGACACATGCTAATGGGTGTGAACCGCCGCGGGCCCAGCAGCGGGCCCCGCCCCGCCCCGTCCCGACCCCCCGCGAGCCGCCCTGGAGCTGCCCTGGAGCCGGCCTGGAGCAGCCGCCTGGAACTGCCTGCCTGCCCGCCCGCCCGCCTGGAACCGCCCTCGGCCCTGCCAATCAAGGCCTGTCTTCTTCGTGCAATTCCAGAACGTGTGCGCGCTGCTAGAGCTCTGGCTGGCCTGCGCCGCGCCGTGCCCTTTCAACTGTGAATAATACCCTTCTCGCTTATTCACACGGTTTGTGTGCCATCCGTTGGAAATAAAGCACGCCTTGATTTTAACGTTGCCTGCGGTGGGGCCATTCACGTCAGCGGTAGGCATAGCGAGGCCGCGGGGGGCCGGGCCGGGCCGGGCCGGGCCTGGACAGATAAGGCGCGGGAGATAGTCACGTGGAGGGGTAGAGGGATAGGAAGCTCATGGGAAACAACCAAATTTCTGACGGCGACGCACTGATACGGGGAGATAACCCTTATCCCAGAATCCAAGCAGTGCACGCTGCTGGTGCTGGAGTCTCCGTGGTGGGACCCGACCCGCTCCGTCACATATTTTATCAATAACGTAACGCACTCACAAAACTCTGGAATCTTTATTCACTTCGTCATGCTCTGTTTTTTTTTTAATCCCGTTTGGCTATGATTTGTAGAAAAAAATTAAACTGATAGTATTTTTTTTTTTTGCCAAGGAGGGTGTGATGTGAATGATTACAAACCAAACACGCGGTGAAGCTGTACAATGCGTGGTTCAACTTTTTATCCCCATTACAAAAAAGTTTTTGTATAAGGAGTGTTTTGTTTCCAAAACATGAGCGTTCCGCTCTACACATGTGTAGTGATGCGGGCGCAGTGCAGACACCTGCCGTGAGACAGCGCCGCCTCGCCTACACTCTGCAGCAGGCAGGGCCCTACGCGCGTGGCGTGGCGTGGCGTGGCGTGGTGGGGCGTGGCGTGGCGTGGCGTGGCGTGGCGTGGCGAGGCGAGGCGAGGCGGGGCGGGGCGTGGGGTACCCCATTGTGGCTGGCCAAAAACTTGGTGTATACATTTCACGTGGGGCCCGGCCCGGCCCGGCCCGGCCCGCCAGCTGGAGGCTCCAGCCAGCCGCGTCCCAGTTCCTCCAGGACGGCCCACCCGCTCCAGCCGTGCCGCGGCGTGGCGCCTAGGCGAGGCGGGGCGAGCGTTATTCGCATACAATGAGGCGGGTGGGCGCAGCATCAAAACGCGACCGAATAGAATTTAGAGAGTATCACGCATACGGATTTAATCAAAGGGGCGGAGGGTGTGGCCCACGGTGTTAAAGCAAAGCCTCCCTCTCCACTCTGCTGCTGCTGCTGCTTCAGAGCGCCGCGGCGCCGCAGAGATTGATGAGCGCCGGCCGCTCGTCACCGTGACAGTCACGTGACTGACGTGACGTGACGTGACGGCGACGCGCCGGTGACGAACATGTGTCGTGCGAGCCGCATTAGCCGCGCGCATGCGCAGAGCGGCTCGTGTATGGCGGCGCCCCGCCGGGCCGGGCCGGGCCGGGCCGGCATGTTTGTGCTCGGGCAGCGTAATCCGTGTAAGTGTGCCGGGCCGGGCTGCGTTTAGCCACAATGTGATGGTCGCAAACAAAACGCGTGACCTCACACAAAAGCGGGGCGGCGCGGTGCGGGGTGGGTGCGGGGGCCGCCAATCAGATCAGGGAGATGAAATAGGGAAGCCGCCTGGCCTGCCGCCGCTTCTGCAGGTGCGACAGGACAGCAGGAGGACAGTAGCAGTAGAGCGTAGAGGAGTGCAACAACAGGACTGCAGGCAGCAAGGCCGCTGCAGGGATGAGGCCCCGCCCCGCCCCGCCCCGGGGGGCTAAGGGACAAGAATGTCGACGGATTTAATACTACAACCCTGAGCGCTCGTGGCTCTACCCCGAGGTGGCTGCGGGGCGGAGCGGGCCGCGCGCCTGCCCTGGGGCCGGGCGTCGTCTAGCGCGCCACGCAGCTCCCCGCCCCGCCCCGCCCGCATTCCGAGCGAGAGCAGACGAGGGCGAGAGGACCCCCGTATACAATTGCCGAGACATTGATTTGGTCGTGCGTGGCCGTGGGTAGGGCCGACCCGGGCCGGGCCGGGCGCCTGCGGTCGTGTTGGGCCAAAGGGTCTCGGAGGAGCGAGGCGAGGAGCGAGAGAAGATTCGATCTTATGGAGGGCCCCTGGCCCTGGCCGCTTCTACTTGTCACCACTTTTGACGACATCGTTTTAGTCAGTTGCTCTTTTACGGCGGCGAGATCGCGGCCGTGTTTGCTGCTGCAGCATGGCATGACCCGCGGGACGCTTGTCTCGCCCCATGCCGAGCATTCCTCGTGCCTCCCACCCCCTGCGCCCCCGCGCTTCGCCGCTATTGCTTTACAAATTAGACGCAGATACTACAGGGTGTTGTATTTATTCTGCACGCCGCGCGCGGATAATCCAGATGAGAGACTTAATTTTTTTTCCTCTCTGCTCGAGGCGCTCGCCTTCGCGAGGCGAGCCGGGTCCCGATTTATATAAATATACGCGCCGCGCGTCCACGGCGTGACGTAATGCTAAACGCTCTTGTTTCACGGCGCGGGACTGGTTTCTGTCACTCGTCGGGGCGGGGCGGGGTTCGCCTCCAGACTGGAATTTTGATCGAATCCTGTTTGGATCGGCGTGTATGCGACGTCCAGCACGGCGGTAGTCACACAAATCGAGCGAGTTTATCGTAGCGCGGCGCGGCGCTGTCGCGGGTGAATGTCTGCGAGTCTATCGGGCTGCGGGGACCGCGCGTCCTGTGGAGAGCAGGAGTGAAAGTGAGCGGGAAAAGTGCATTGCGAGCGCGCGCGCGCACACACACACTTACCGAGCAGCGCTGGGGTAGCGGCAGACTGGAGCGCGCGTTTGTAGAATGGTGGGAAAGCGACGGCTGCTTATTCATGTGTATATATATAGCAGGAGAAGAAAAGACTGACTCCCCTGCCTGCTGTCAATAACTCAAGGTCACAATAAATCAGAGGACAAGCTATCGATAGAATACGCGTTTCCCGGCGTGCATTTCTTGGCGCCGGCAGCCCCGGGGAACGTGAGTAGGCGTGAAGAAAGGATAGGGTAGGGGAAAAAGGGCGGCCTGGGTAGGGCGGGGTGGGGCGGCGGGTTGTAAGTGAATGTCATGATGATTTGCTCTCCTCCCCTACCCTACCCCCTCCCTCACCCCTAATGTCGTGATTACTCAGCGCTGCCGGCTACCTGGCTACGCACGACTCTCACACACGCACGCACGCACGCACGTTCACGCTCGGCGCCGCGCCTTTCTCACGCGAAGGAAGATATGCAGCGATGCGCCTCCACCTCCTCACGCACGATCCATCCCCCCACCGCACCCCTACCCCCCCTGGTCTGCCGTGCCATGCCGCCATGCCGCCGGTCGCGCCAGATTTAAATCACTTTTACCGAGGCGCAAGCGTTTCGAAATTGAAAATTCCTTCTTTCTCCCCCCCCCCTCTCTCTCTCTCTCTCTATCTATCTATCTCTTTCACTCACTCTCTCTGTTTATGCAAGTTTGAGAGAACAGCACGACAGGCAGGCAGCAGCTATCATGCATACATCGACTCTTTTATGCACTTTTTTTTAAGCGGGAAGGTGTGCCGTGCCTCTGTGTGTGTGTGTGCTTTATTCAGTGCGTCTGCGTCACAGGGGTCGTGGACGAGGCGAACCACCATCACACACAGACACACACTGTGGCTTTTTGACTCGGATGTATAGCTGTTGCATTGCAGAGCTCCTCACACAAGGGCGCGGGGCGGCGCGGGGCCTGCGTGCGTCGCTGCTGGACAATCTGAGCCTTCTGAGAAGGTGCACAGGTAGGGGGCGGACACCGCCCCGTGGAGGGTGGCGGGGCGGGGCGGGGCGTGGTGGGGCGGGGCGGGGCGGGGCGGGGCGGGGCGTGGTGGGGCCTGGTCGCGCGCACAACAGCTGACACCTGTCAGGTGACACTGCCGCAGCAGCCTGGTCACGTGGGAGGAGGAGGAGGAGGCTGAGGCGGCTGTTCTCTCGGCTCGGACAAAATTCTCACGCTGTATCGCGTAGAAATGGCGCACGGCGAAACTTGGAGCCGCTCGAGACTAACGAGAGCAGGTCACAGTACGCCGCCGCCTGCTGCGCATCAGGTTGGGGCAGTCCTTGTTCTTCTTGTTCTTCTTCTCCTCCTCCGTGCCCTTCGCCGTCTCTACGGATACTCCCCTCCCCCCTCTTTCTCTCGTGAATAATAATCCTCAAATCGACTGACGAGCGAAGGGAGCGAGTCCTTGAAATGATACGAGAGCCAACACTCGTCGATAATCCCATGCTATATCCTGCGTGAGGAGGTGCTTCATGGACCGCCCAAAGCGCTGCCCAGAGCCTTTGTCCGCGCCCTCCCCCCACCCCCACCCCGCGCGCTGCCTGCCTGCCTGCTGCTCGACTGGGCCCCGTCACGGCACGTCACACACTGTCACACTGCGACTGCCGCACTGTGACGAGAACGAGACGGGGCTTTACACTCGGGATGCCGCGTGTGCGCGTGGATATGTTGTTAATGTAACGCGTTACGCCGCCCCTTGTTGTAACGCTGTGTCACGCCGTGGTGGGGTTCCTGTCACGGCGGCGAGCTGTGTGGCCGCTGGCCACCGCGCGCAGCCCACTGCAGGCCACTGCACTGGGCCCCGCTGCGGCCTGGCCTACGGTTTGGATATCCCGTTGTGCCATTTTCCGACTCGATCCAACCTGACGGGGCAGCAGCGGCAGCAGCCATTGCAGCAGCGGTGGCGGCGGCCAGTAGCAGCCTCACCGCAGCTCACCACTTTTACACGAAAAGACTTTTGCCGCATTCCAGTGGCTCGCGGCCACTCGCGGCGGGTCGCGCCACGCCAGCCGCGGCCGGGCCGCGCGGCAGGCACGGGTTGCGGTAAGTAAGAACTCGCGTGGCCGCCCCACCCCGCCGCCGCTGCGCTGCGCGCCGAAAATCGACACTTAGGCTATTTCTCCACTGCGCGTATGTGTGTGTGTGCGTGGCGAAATCCGCGTGCGCCAGTAAGACGTGCGGTCGGGTCGCGTCGCGCAGCTGCCGCTATGCAGTACGTGCGGGGCTGGGCCGGGCCGGGCCGGCAGTAGCGGGCCGTTGACCGCCTGCTGGAGGACATCCGCAATGGACCAACCTGTCTGTCTGTCTGTCTGCCCGAGTGTCGCGCGTCCGGCCGGCCGGCAGGTCAGAGCAAGTGTACCGTACCGTAGGGGACGGGCCGGGACGGGACGGGATTTCTCCGTTGTGCGTTTAGCTCGGCTGCTGGCTGGCCCTGTTACTCCGGGGCCGCGGGTATCCGGATCGCACGCCGGAGAGGAGACAGACACGCTCTCCTCTTCCTCCTCCTCATCCTCCTCCTCCTCCTCCTCCTCCTCCTCCTCCTCTGCGACGCGGTGCGCTGCTCTGCTTATCGCTGGTGCGCGCTCGCTGATCTGCCCGGGCGAGCCGCACTGCGCGGGCGGAGCCGCCGAGCCGCCACATGGCATGGACCTCCCGGCCCCTGCTGCCCTGCCCCGGCGGCCTGGGCCACAGGCCTCGTCTCGTGGCGGGGCGGGGCGGGGCGGGGCGGGGCGGGGCGGGGCGGGCTGGAGAGCTGGAAGCTGCTGCTATATTTGGATCCCCGCCACCCCGCGGCGGCGTGGGGGAGGAGGCGTGTGAACGGGGCCCATACAGCGTGTGTGTAGCGCGATTCACTGCCTCCTGCGCGCGCGCACTGCATGTGTGTGTGTGTGTGTGTGTTTACACGGCAGGTAAACAAAGCACCCTGCGTGCCTGCTCGTTCACTCACATCGGCTCACTCCCTCACCCCCATACCCCCCTCCCCTCCCCCTTCTCTCTTTCTCCCTCTCTCCTCCCCCAGTTACCCCTCGCCCCTGCCCTTCTCTTAAGCTTTTGTTTCAGTTAAATCGAGTGTGCAGCCGGTGGTGGTGCATTCAGACCACCAGGGCACTTCCCGCTCCCCCCCCCCCAACCCCCACACACACACACGGGTGTGGTTTGTCGCGATTGTTTTGCAGACCGCTCGGCAACAACGCGGTCGCCGTTGACATTGTTGTTATTCATCTCCGACGACCAGGCCGTCAGCAGGCAAGGTTTTGCACGTGTGTTCGCAGAGAGGAGGAGGGGAGGGGAGGGAAAGGAAGGGTCTTGCGCACCATTGGCGGAGCGTCCCGGAGTGGTTTGAGGGGGGAGGAGGGGAGGGGGGTTACTCGAGTTACACATTGCATCCTGTGCCCCGCCCGGCCCGCCTTGACCGGACTGGACTGGACTGCTCCGGGTAAGCACCTCTATGTGCCCGGCGCGGCGCGGCGCCCTGCTGGCCTGCAGACCCTCAGAGAGTTGCCCCCCCCCCCCCCCCACCACCGCCACAGGCGAGGGATTTGAGCCCGAGAAAGAAAAGAAAAAGGAATTGTGGGGAAGGGAAGGTAGAAGAGCGCTGCTGGGGCGGGCCCGGCCGGCCGTGCGCCATGTCACCGAACCTAACACCCGATCTTACGTGACCATGTGACCAAGCTGGGCGGCACGCTGGGCCGGGGCTCTGCCCTGAGCCGGTACGGCCGCAGCGGGGCCACGGGCGGGCTACTGGGCCGAGTGGCCCACCCACGCAATGTAATTAGATTTGGCATCCAGGACATCCAGGACGTGGCTGAGGGGAGGCGGCCCGGCCTGTCGCGTCAACGAGAAGTAGATGGCTATGTAGCTCGCGAGAGAGGAACAACTCCAATGTACATGAAAAAACGGGATTTTTTGCTCTTTTTTTAAGAATTTTTTTGACACAATTTTTGTCGATTTTTTTTCTAGCCGATTTGGTAGGCGTCAGGGATGGTTTCAAATTGTTGTTTCTGTACACGCGTGCAATGTTGTGCGGCGCGGCGCGGCGGCGAGGAAGCAGGTCCGCTCCGGCCGGCCCGGGGCCCGGCGCGAGGCTAAACGGTATTATACGGTTGCAGCTAGCAGCAGCCGAGCGCAAACGTGCGGCATACACATATGGTGTGGCCCCGCGAGAGGTATGTGGGCCAGGCGCGGCGCGGCGCGGCGGAGCCCGGCCCGGCCCGGCCCGGCCCAGTCCGACTGGCTGTGAGAGGCACGCAGGCAGGGGCAGCGCAGCGCGGCGCAGCGCCCGGCCCGGGAGAGAGAGACAGCGAAATGGAGCCATTCATAATAGGGCGCTCGCGAGCTGTGCCAAGCTCCGCTACGCCCCGCCCCGCCCCGCCCCGCCCCGCCCCGCGAGCCCATAGCCCTGACCAGGACGCCGCAGCGCTCACGATGGATGGACTACAGCACCGCGGCGGGGCGGCTTGCCCTCTATACTTTGAAAAGGAAGGCAACGATAGTTGTTAAAGGCTGCGCTGCGCGGATGCGATGCGGGGAGCGGGAAAAAATATTCAGGAGTAACCGTACGGTCGTGATAGATGATGAAATGACCTTCGGCCGCGTGTAATACAGGACCCCAGCATCGCGCACTGTTTATGGCGTTGGAGTAATTTTTTTTTCTCTCCTTCGTATGGCGTGTTGTTTTAAACTATACAAGGAAGTGGCGTTTTGGGGTGCAGCGTTCTCTCTCTGTAGATACAGTGTAGGAAGCCCGGTGGCCCGGTGGCGGCACGGCGATGACCCCAAGGGGTAGTCACGCGCCGCTTGCCACCTCACCCCGCCACGCCCCGCCTCGCCACGCCCCGCCTCGCCACGCCCCGCCTCGCCACGCCCCGCCTCGCCACGCCCCGTCGCGCCTTGAGGGATGTCACCGTGTGTAACGCAACACCTGAACCTGCCGCCCCGCCCCGCCTTGCCCCGCCCCGCCCGTCGGGGCCGCACAGGGAGTAGTCCTACCTGCTAGGCCTGGGGTCGGCATGCACTGTAAAAAGTTGACGGAGGTTACTTTTACTCTAAGCTACAGTGAACCGCATGCCGCACTGTTACGGGGAATTTTCGCGGCTCGGGCCGTTGCGTCCAACGACGCAGTACAGTGTCGCCTCCGCCACCGCCGCCGGACCATACGTAGCAGGTGTTTGGAAAGCCCCGTGCGCTCTCTGGAGTAGGCAACCCGCCCGCACCCCTGCGTCCGGGACTGCCTACCCTGCAGGGGCCCGGCTCGCAGGGCAAGGCAATGGGCGGCTGCAGCCGGGGCGGGGCCCTGGCGAATTTGTCGCAGGGCCGCAGGAGAGAAGTGGCGGAGTGCAGGCGGCGGAAGGCGGGGCGGGGTGGGGCGGGGCGGGGTGGGGCGGGGCGGGGTGGGGCGGGGACCACGCATCGCCACACCACTGGGAGAGAGACCAGGGCCCCACGCGCCCTGTTGAGCCCACAGGACCTGGCTTATTGTTGTTTACTGCCCCTGGGAGCTGAACCAAACCCGCGTCTGTTCCTGTTTCCACTCCCTCCCCCCCTCTCTCTCTCTCTCTCTGTCTGTCTCTCTCTCTTTCACTTTTTCTCCTGCCCTTCGTGTTTTGCAGGACAAACAGGCCCGGGCTCTTCCGGAGGAGGCGTGGAGTGATTACTATCGCCTCTCCAACCGTTTTTTGACGAGTTTGTGGGGCGAGGGAGTGAGGTAGGGGGGAGGGGGGCGTTCAATTAAAAACCCATCGCGAAATGAAGATTTCACGACCCGCTATGATTTAAGAGGCGTGTGTGTGTGTGTCCCCGCCCCCCTCCCTTTTGGCGCCGCAGGTGGAACAGGTTCTGGCCGCCAATAGGCCGCCTGTTCAATCTCCGTGTCTCTCTAATGCCCTGATTGCAGTTATGCGAGATGACACCCATTCCAACGAGAGGAGAGAGGGAGTGAGAGAGAGAAAAAGAGAGAGGGAAATAGATGTTCCGGGCAGCGACGCCACGGCCGTCGTCGGCAGCCAGGAGCTTGTCTCGCCGCCAGTGTTTAGCCCGTCCGATTTCCCTCGTAAACCTGCCAGCGATGAATATATGCAAAAAAATGGAGAAGCAATTCTCTCTTCAACTGACTTTATCTCTTGTTGCGAGGGAGGGGAAAGGAATGGTGTCCTGGGTAAGAGGGGAGGGGGGGTATAAAATAATACGTTGGACACAAGGACCAGGTTCATATAATGGATTAGGAAGAAAGCAGCGGTAATGTGTACTTTCGTGCACGGCCATGCTATTCTATGTTTGTGTTGGCGCACACACACACACTCACACACGTGCGGGCTGGGGCGGGCTCACAATGCCACCTGACTCATCTGGAAGCCCCGCTCCAGAATGTGCCATTGTCCTCTTTGGAACCGCTAACTCTTGCGCTCGGATAAAAAAAAGAAGAAGAAGAATTACCATGGATTTCGTCCCATTTAGTGTGAGTTCTTTTTGCGGCCCTACGAGGCTGCGGGAATGTCAGGGGGTGGGACTTCTATAATTCCTCTTGTTTAACTATTTTAAAAGGGCTGCGCTCGCAGCGCCCACCTGGCGGTGGACCTGTTGTGCGTGTGTGGGAGATACCGGGGGGGGGGGGGGGGGGCTACTAGTAGTTTGTATTATGCAAAAGCAAACCATCGGAATCGTCCTCGCTCGGCTCGGCGCGCGTGTGTGTGTGTGTACTGTATGTACTACAGTCCAGAGGGGAGGCAAAAAGTTTGCATAACGTGTATGATTTTCCCTCGCGCTTCGCCGCCGTTAAATTTTTCATTAGTCAAACTGCATTCCAGCGGCGCGCTCTCTCTCTCTGTCTTGTCTCCCCCCGCCCCCCTTTTCCCCCGGGCCTCGCCTACGATGCGCAGGCTAAAAGCTTTCCGCGATATCACTTATACGCCCCGGGGCGGGGCGGGGCGGGGCGGGGCGGGGCGGGGCGCGCCTGTCTGCCTACCGCAACGCACGGCCCGGGCCCGCCCGTGAGCTGTTCCCCTTGTCAAAGTTGTGTGTGTGTGTGTGTTTTTTTTTCCAGGGGGTTGGGGTCTTTTTCATGTTTTTAAAGAAAACACTTTGTGGTTGTAGACTGATTTGGGAGGCGACAAGTAGTGCGCTCTCCAGCGCAACGGCGACAGGAGAGGAAGGCCCTTTCGAATGGATAGGTTTTATGCTTAAATCGCTGTCTCTCATCCGTATCGCGCGGGACGCACACAAAGTTTACAGTCGCTGCTGGTTAAGAGGATAGGAAGAGGGAGAGATGGAGAGAGACAGAGAGATAGGGAGAGGGGGGGGGGGCGGGTAGTGAAGATGGCGAGAAGAGTTGGATGCCTTTCGTCTGACGTCCCTCGTTACAATAATTATTGCCCCATTCCTGTATGGCGGCCCTGCCGCTGCCGGCCCGCTGCAGTGGTGGGGGGCGTAGCCTGGTAGCGATGCCGCCGCTGCCTTCCCCCCCCCCCTCTCCTCCTCCTCCTGTTCCAGGGGCGGGGCAGTGCGGGGAGAGGGACTGTGGATTGCCGCGCCGCCACGCCACGCCACGGCTCGGCTCGGCTCCGCCCGGGGCAAGCACAGGGGTACCGGCTACCGGAATTGGTCCGGTAGCGGTGGGGCAGAGGGGAAGGGGGGCGTGCTTTGATCGGGCCGGGTGGGGCGCTCTCTCGAAGATGAGCCCCACGAGAAAAGCGCGCGGGGAGGTTGCGGCGGGGCGGGGCGGGGCAGCCGTGTCCGGGCAATCGGTACAAAGGCGCAGCACCGACCATCCCCGTTCTGCAAATCCTGTTTTAATGGGAGCAGACATCCCGCCGTGGTGGCGGTGGGAGGTGGAGGAGGAGGATGAGGAGGAGGTGGAGGTGGAGGAGGAGAAGGAGAAGGAGGAGGAGGAGGAGGAGGAGGAGGAGGGGGGGAGCAGGCGAGGTGAGGTGTACAGCGCACCCCAGTGTTGCTGAACAGAGAAGGGAAAAAAATGGCCACGATACAACGTACACTGGTGTGAAGCGGGCGCGGCCGGTACCAACAACGCCTGCTTATTATAGTTGATTGAAAGTGTAGAGGGTTTGCCGAGAAGGCTTGTGTCGATACCACCCGCTTCACCTGCTTGGTGTATCGTGAACAACTCTGTCCTACTTATCTGGCATCACAGACGCACCCACCTACGTTGTGCCTGTTATATAATTTTTAAGCACTAGCTTCTTTTGCCCTTCTCCGACTCATTTTTTTGCTGATGCACGTTTTTCTTTTTACCCGTGTTTCAGGCCGAGGAGCTCAACTCAATCGTAGGCAATGCTTTCCGTATGGCTTACGCCGCCCAGCTGCAGCGGCAGGACGCCTCGACGCTGAGCCACGGGCTGGGCAAGCCCGGCCACAACATCAACAAGAACAACATCTTTATCAACAACAATAACAACAATAACAACAACCACCACCACCACCACAACGACAACGATCGACATGCTTGGGTAAGTTAAACATTTCCATCTCCAAACGCAAATGATTTTCTGGAATGAATTGACAAATTCAGAGCGTTAATTTTAAAACCGAGTAGTAGTAAAGGCATGGGGAGAGGTCGTCGATAGATTGGGAGAGAATTACATTGGGGAGTGCCGGGTGAAATTGCATTAGATCCCGCTGCCGCTGTAAAGTGCAGACTGGCCCGGCTCCTCCCCGCCCCGCCTCGCCCCGCCCCGCCATTCCCGCCCCGGGACTTGGACGTGGGTGGCGTTTCAAATAACTGCTGCATGGGCGGTCCGCGCCGGTCCGGGCCGCATCGCTGGCGCAGCGCGCCAACGTCCAGCCATGCGGGCTACAAAACTATAGCAAAACTGCCGATTGATGTAAGCGAGGTTCAGTGCAATGCACCTGCTGAAAAACCATAAATCCTCCGTTCATCTGAGCCCCAGAAAAGAGCTTCGCCGTCATTGGTTCATTCGCCAACATAGACTGCGGAAAACAGAAGCCGCGGCGGTTTCGACCCCGCACGCGCGGCTTGGCGCGTTGGGGTAGGGTAGGTAGGAGGGGGAGGGGTTGGCGGGGAGAGGAGGGATGCCCAATCACCTTTCGGCCGGAAATGACTTTGAGCTCGCCGGGGATGCCCTGCCCCGCCGGCCCATTCAAGGAGCTGCGCTGCTCACTCCATCGGCCACCTGTCTTACACGCCGCGGCGCGCGGCGCTGCGTGCCGGGCCGGACCGGGCCGGGACGGTACGCTGGCTGATTCAGCCTGCACACTAATAAAAGCTTACGGTGAATTCCACCGTAAACTGCGGTAATGCACCCTGATTGACCGTAGCATCCGGTAACATTCGCCGTAACTTACAGTGAAAATTCACCGTAAGTTACAGTGCTGCAGGGTTCACCCTAGCTTACAGTGAATTTCACCGTAAGCTCTGCTCTCGTGTCAGTCTCATCTCCCGCTCCTCTTCTCTCCTTCTCCCTCCTTACCTCTGACCGCGTGGCTGTTCTGTTGCAGGCGCACCAGCTGATCGGCTCCCGGTCGACCCCGCCCCCGGCGCCGCCGCTGCCCCTGGCCGCCCCCGACGCCGCCGCCCCCGCCGCCCCCGCCGCTGCCACCACCATGAGCAGAGTGTCCAGGGGGCTGCCACTACGCAGCCCGGCCGCCAGCACGGTGCTCAACCCCTGCAGCCCGGAGAGCGACGACAGCAACTCGCCCACGGAGCTCAACTCGTACCGGAGGCTCGGCGACAAGCCACCCCTCATCAAGGTGAGACAGACCTCCTGCTGCCCATAGGGGTGCGCCGCGCCGCGCCGCGCCGCGCCGTGGTGTGGAGTCGAGTGGTCGTAACCCTTCTGTGCTCTTGCAGCGCCTCGCCATGGGGCTGACTGGACGGGAGAGCGTGGAGGAGGACGCGGACGTGGCGCCCCTCGTCTCCGTCGTGGAGAGCCCCACCAACAACAACCTCGTGGAGGACTCGCCCGTCAGCGCGGCCCCCGCCGGTCCCCTCCCGGGCCTCTTCGGCCTGCACGGCCTCCAGGGCCGAGCGACCCTGCCCGACAACGGGAGCAAGCGGGCTGACGTGAGCTCCAGGCTGTCCCAGTGCTCGCACGCCGGCTCCATCGACCTGAGCGACCTCAAGGGGAAGAGGATCTCTCAGATCAGCTCCTGCTCGTCGGGAGTGTCCTCGCACGGCCCCAGCGCGCCCGCCACCGCCACCACGACGGCGCCCACGCCGCCCCCGCTGCCCGAGAGGACGGACAGCTTGGTCTTGAGGCCGGAGGACGTCGATCTGAGGACCGCGCCGTGGTTCCAGGCCGGAATCCCAAGGTATGACCCGTATGAGTGCGCTTTTCTGTGTAACAAAAATGAATTTTGTTGGGAATTTTTCTCTTAGTAATGTCCTCGAATAACAGCTGAATTCTTTTTTTTCCAAAGGGAAATTGCCTTAGAAGTACTTGGACGAGAACCAGTTGGCTCATTTATGGTTCGTGAAAGCACCACAAAGCTTGGATGCTTTGCCCTTTCATTACGAGTACCTAGGGATTTCCAACCATCTGGAATCGCCCATTACCTTATTCTTAGGACAAACAAGGGCTACAAAATAAAGGTAAATGCATTTTACTTTGCTGTGAGTACTGTTAATCCTAAATTGAATTGCTTTTTAGGCACAAAGTAGCCGTATGGATTTTTTAATAATCTAAAACATATTTTTTTTATTCCATACAGGGCTTTACTAAAGAATTCTCTACATTATTGGCGCTAATTACTCACCACTCAGTCATGCCAGAGCTACTTCCTGTCCCTCTGGCCCTTAGCCGGAAACACATTAACTCTAGCAGGACAGATTCTAGTCGTGATTTTGCTGATGTTAATTCAGATCCTGACTACAACACTCTCGCTGACTTCAGAAAAATTATGGCAGACTTGAATGTATAGATTTTAATTTAAACAGTCATTGAAAATAGGAGAAGTAATCTGTCTACAGTACACACAAATCACTCTGTAGAAACACTTGTGTGAAAAGTGCCAAAGTCTGATGTTTTAGTCTCAAAGATGCTAGGGTATTAGTAGGGTGCTAGTCTTTTGATGCATCTCTTTTTTTTAAATGTGAGAAGTAATGATAATGTTTACTTAAAAGTGAACAACAAGAAATATTGTAAATGCCTGTGTTCTGTCATATCAAGAATATAAAGTGTATCATCCAACTAGTCCTACAAAGAAAATACGAATTCAAAACTCTGTAAATGGTGCAGTTTATAATTTTTCCTTTAATTTTTGACAGCAGTCAATATTGCTTGCAGCAACTGTCCATTAAGTCTGTGTCTTGAGCTGTGCAAGCAAATCCATTTCACAGACCTGTTAAAGTACCAGTGACACATTTGAACATGGAGAATATTATTTTCTCTTGCTATAAGGCAATGTCATTGAAATCAAAGGAGGAGTGGATAATATGATTAATGCATGAGTTCAATGAGAAGACCAGAATCAATTTCAAAAGTCTTGTAAGGTATTCCAAAGGAAGTACCATTTGGATTTTAATTTTAACTTCTTTGTTGCTTTAAAAGGTGAGTAGAACAAATTTTGCTGTGATACTTAATTTAAAATCTATTAAATTATGTGTACATTTTTTGGAAAGTGTAAATATAATAGTGTTAGGGATAAGGAATTCAAAGTTATCATGAGAGATGCATATGTTTTGTGGCATGCTTTCTTTCCTCATGATTTTAAATTCAATGAATTTATGTCAAATTACATTTTTTAATAAGGTTGTACTGGCATGTTAAAGAAATAGTATGGACTGTAACTTAAAACTAAATCAACATCAAAATTCATGTATGAAATTGTTTATATCTAAACGGTGTTATTAAAACTAATTTTTATACCATGCAGATTAAAATGTAAACTGAACCATCAAATTTTTAAAAGTTCATGTCAGTACGTACCTAATGGACAAATTTGTGGCTTTTGTGTGATGCTAGTCATAGTGGTTTGAGTTCCGAAAAGCTTCCTGTCCCATGTAATGGATGTTCAGAGCTTAATGTACAATACAGAAGAAAATGATGATGTTATAACTTATTTCGTCAAAATGCAAAATGCCAAATAACTCTTGTTATCATTTCAGTCAAACAAACATTGGGTATGTGTTACCATTAACAATTCTGTTTTGTTCTCCCTCAACCTAATCAAAGCTTCCAACTATAGCCATTGTTCCTCCTATTCTCCTCTTAAACTAATGAAAACAGACGGAAATGTACAGAAAAAGATGTAAAGGTGCAAGGTTTGAAAGAGGACGGCATACGGCCGTCCTCGGCATCAAAAAAACACCATGTCAAGTTGGCGAATTATCGAGGGTAAATAAGAGTCTCTCTGCACAACACCCGTAATTTTTAAGCAAAAAAAGAAGAAAAAAAAAAAACAAGTGAAAAGAAAACACAAAATTACGTTTGTGGTAAAATGGGCACTCATTCTTATACCATTTGAAACTGGAAATGCTAGTCTTGCTTTGTCTCCAATGTGTCCGCGCTATCAGGAATACTACATTTTCTCGCCAAAAAACCCGGTTTTCGGAAAAAATGACCCCTAGCGTTTGGTCAAGGAGTACATGGGAGGCCCCTGCACAACACCCGTCATTTTAGAGCAAATTAGTTTTTGACCGAAAATCCTAAAAATGCAAAGGCTATAGCCGCAAACGAATTTGCTCCAAAATGACGGGGGTTGTGCAGGGGGACTCTAACGTACCCCTTGACCATCCCTAAAATGTCAGTTTGTCCGAAAACCCAGTTTGTCTGCGAGGCAATGCAGTATTCCTGATTGCGCGAAATGTGTTCGGGCGAGGTGGCTTAGGGGTTTATTTTGTCACTAACGAAGTCCGGTATATGACACCTAGGACTTGCTATGTCTTTTTTTTGGTCCCAGAAGAAGGTCACCTCTGAGTTTGGTCGAAATCCGAGACAATTTTTTTGCGGCCGAAAATCGCAAAAACGCAAAGGCTATAGCCTTGCCATTTTTACGATTTTCGGCCGAAAAATATTGATGCTCCAAAGTGACGAGGGTTGTGCAGGGGGACTCTTACGTTCCCCCAGACCAACCCCCGAGGTTAGCCTGAGAGTTTGGTCCAAATCGGAGACAATTCTTTTTCGGCCGAAAATCGCAAAAAACGCAAAGGCTATAGCCTTTGCATTTCTAACGATTTTCGGCCCCAAGCGAATTTGCTCGAATATGACGGGGGTTGTGCAGGGGGACTCTAACGCACCCCTAGACCAACCCCCATGGGTCAGTTCGTCCGAAAACCCGGTTTGTCTGCGAGGCAATGCAGTATTCCTGATTGCGCGCAGTGTTCGGGCGAGGTGGCTTAGGGGCGTATTTTCTCACTAACAAAGTCCGGTATAGGACTCCTAGGAATTGCTTTGTGTTTTTTAGTGCCAGAAGAAGGTACCCTGTGAGTTTGGTCGAAATCGGAGACATTTTTTTTTTCGACCCAAAATCGCAAAAACGCAAAGGCTATAGCCTTTGCATTTTTACGATTTTTGGCCGAAAATTAATATTCTCCGAAATGACGGGGGTTGTGCAGGGGGACTCTAACGTACCCCTAGACCAACCCCCAAGGGTCAGTTCGTCCGAAAACCCGGTTTGTCTGCGAGGCAATGCAGTATTCCTGATTGCGCGCAATGTGTTCGGGCGAGGTGGCTTAGGGGTTTATTTTGTCACTAACGAAGTCCGGTATAGGACACCTAGGACTTGCTATGTCTTTTTTTTTTTGGTCCCAGAAGAAGGTCACCTCTGAGTTTGGTCGAAATCCGAGACAATTTTTTTTTCGACCGAAAATCGCAAAAACGCAAAGGCTATAGCCTTTGCACTTTTACGATTCTGGGTCGAATTTTTTTTTCTCTTCAAAATGACGGTAGTAGTACAGGGGGACTTTAACGTACCCCTAGACCAACCCCCAAGGGTCAGTTCGTCCGAAAACCCGGTTTGTCTGCGAGGAAATGCAGTGTATTCCTGATTGCGCGCAGTGTTCGGGCGAGGTGGCTTAAGGTGCCCCCACAATATATCCTTCGGGAGGTGACGGCACGAAATTTTGGGTACCAGTAAATTAATTCATGCTTCCCTCTGCGCTTGGGCTCTCCGGGTAGGCCGCCACCTTCACACGAGTGCTTTGCGGGCTGGCCTATCCAGTGTGTCGCAGGCGCTCCGCCTCGGTAAGGTCCATTGTGGGGGTGCCATTAGGGGCGTATTTTCTCACTAACTAAGTCCGGTATAGGACTCCTAGGAATTGCTTTGTGTTTTTTAGTGCCAGAAGAAGGTACCCTGTGAGTTTGGTCGAAATCGGAGACAATTTTTTTTTTTTCGACCCAAAATCGCAAAAACGCAAAGGCTATAGCCTTTGCATTTTTACGATTTTTGGCCGAAAATTAATATTCTCCGAAATGACGGGGGTTGTGGAGGGGGACTCTAACATACCTCTAGACCGACCCCCAGGGTCAGTTCGTCCGAAAACCCGGTTTGTCTGCGAGGAAATGCAGTATTCCTTCTGAATCGTATTTTGAATGGCACTAAACCTGGCGGGCGAGTGACGTCATTTTGTGCAGCCGGAAGCTGGAGGTGTTTGTTGTTTTCGGAGGGATCATGGCGGAGGCCGGTGTGTGCGGTGCGGTGACTGTAATTGTGATATCATTTGTTTCAATCGTAATATTCCTTAATTAATTAATAATTGGGAGGAGTGTGATATTTTTATATTTAAATATCACATATTTTATTGTTTCGGTGAGGACAAACTGAACATCCTCGCTCCTGTAATGGTTCCTCTTTCTGCTGAGTGCCTACCGTAAGGTTATAATTAACCATCAGCATTGGGTGTAACTTTTCAATGATATTCTTATTAGCGGAATGTCGTTATTTCCTTGAAAGGCTGTAATTTTCTTGTAGCACATTATGTAGTGCCCAAGGGAGGTTAGCTATGAAGGTTAGGTCACCTCATGCCTCATGGCTACACAATTGGTGAGGCTGAGGCTAAGACTATGGTTCATCCATGAAGCTCTTAATTTGGGCATTAGTGTGAGTCAGAAATTTATTTTACGTTGCGTTCTTGTTTAAATGTGAAAGTGGGGGTGTCCTTAGTACTCTCTGTGAGGAAATCTTGGACCAGATGGATTCCGATTCGGCGACAGACAGCCCACAACAGTATTAGCATTTTCTATCAGGCACACTTGCGTGTTCATTTCAAAATGAAAGGGTTTTGTATTAGTTAACATTGGGGGGAAAATAGGGAAGCTAGGACTCTTGGCTGAGTCAGTAGGGCTTGTTGCATTAGTGGGTATCCTTCCACTTGAAATAGCAGTTCTGTGCTCATGATGATTCTTCTTCTTTGAACAATATTGCATCTTCGTACTGAGGATAATTAAATGTAAATGAGATCTTTTCTTTTCAAGAACTGAAAGTATTGTTTAGATATTTATCATTTGGAGTAAGGCATGTTCATTCTTAAAACGCCTTTTAGTTTTCAAACATACTTAATAATACAATAGTCTTGTGTAGATTTATTTGTTTTCAATGCAATATTGTTTAAAGTGTATGGCCAGTCACTCGTCTTTATCCAGAATTTGTTTGTCAATTGTATAAATACTAGTTGTTCACTTATCGATCTAGTTTATGGTTGGTATCTTGCCAACTGATATCCATAAGAGATATCATCAGCATTTTATCGATGTGCAATTACCTCTCTAAGGTATTTGGCTTTTTAAAAATAATACTTGTTCACTTTTCCATCCATCTTATTTAAGGGTGGTATCTTGCCAACTAGTCAGATGCTGGATGCATTTAATAATTCGGATAGAGGCTTTTAAAGTAGTAAATCTTGTTTTGTGGAGAACAGAGATGAGTGACGGCTTTTGCTTACTGATATATGAGTGTTGCCCTGTTGCCCCTGTGTCTGCTGTTCTTTACTTGCTCTATTGAATGCTTTGTTTTGCTCCATTTGGCCTGCCTGCTTCCTCGCACTTTGACCTCGGCCAGACTCCTCATGGTCAGGGTGTGAGGAGTGGGTGTCTTGCTCTTGTACTTTTGAAATGTAAATTTTTGCTTGCTTTAAACTTGTTGTAGTTGCCCCCTCTTGCTGGCATGTTGACCCAGGCCAGTCTCCTGAAGGTCAATGTGTGGGTGAGAGGGGATTCGTCTCTCTTTGCTTTAGAATTTCAACTTTTGAATGGATACTTTTTTTACTGCTCTGTGCTCTGCTGTTTTCCCTCTGGCTTTGGTATAATACGGCCTCCTGGAGTGGGACTTGTCTCACTGCTGGGTTCGAATCCCAGCGGGTCCTATGCCTCGCCTTGTTCTGCCTTCCTTCTCTCTGAATGTATGAGAAATTTAGAGGAACACAGTGCTTTGTTTACATAGTGGCTGCTCGTGTTTACAATTTTGTTAACATTTGTGCTGCTCTGCCATTGGCCAATTTCTTCTTCTCTTCAATCAATATCTTTTCCTGAAACTTCTACCTAATCTCTTACAAGCATTTGCTTGTGCTCTATTTATTTTGAACAGTGTTGGGCACCTTTTTTGTTGTTGTTGTTGTTGTTGTTGGTGGTGGTGGTGGTATGAATGGCTAGTCAGTTGTAGGAAATCATAATGAGTTGATTTAATTAAGTTGTAGATCACTATTCTTTGCTGGCAGAGCAGGCTTGATCACAGAGTTGGTAGGTATATTTAAATGAAGTTTTTGGAGTAAGATGGCTATTGGTTAAATCTTGCCCAAAAGCCAAAAGTTCAAAGCTTGAAAGGTACAAATGAAAGAAACTGAGTATCGCACAAATGATTTTCTTGCCTGAGTTACTAAGCCTCTTAAGAAGTCTGTTGACTTAAGCCAACCATGGAGACAAATGGCTTCATTCACAAATTCTGATTATTTGATATCAATCAAATGCCTTGTGATGTATCACAGACTTTGTCCTCAAAATTCTTCCTGTTGAGTGAAGTGCCCTTCTCTAAGCTAGTTTTCATGTATTTGTCCTATCAAGCTGAGTTTATTACAGTACATAGTGTAACATGGATTTACGTTTACTCTGCCTGAAACCCTTGTGTAGCCTATTGATGTGAGAAGTGGTAGAAGGAGCTTTGATAACTCATCACTTTGAAACCTTAGATGCTTTTGAGGGTTAGCATTTCCCTGCCAAATATGTCTGCCATCTGTTGACATTCACGTGGGACTCGGTCTTGCTATTCAGGATTTAAACTATCTGACCCTTAACAAGTACTTTGCATGTGCATATGTTGGCAAGTTCCTGAGAGTTTAGCAACACCTCTCGTGACTTTTAGGAGTCGCAAGGATTATTTACGGAAACATGTTGTTTCAGAGGTGGTACAAATTCTCTTTATTGATACGAATGTATACAACTATTCAGCTGCGTGTCACTATCCACATTACTCACATGGTCCTAGATAACAGCAATGGGACAAACTGTTTGTTGGTTCCAGCATGCCATCCCGAAGACTGCTCTTCTCTAAACGTACCCTCTGTTGAGCTTTTGTGGTGTCCAGCTGACCTGGAACATCGAAGTAAGAAATTACATTTTGTTGCAGATCATCCTCGGCAATGAACAAGTTTGAGGACAAAGCCAACTGAATTCAGCCACACATCCAAACAAAAGCTATATGCTCCTGATTGTTGCTATGAGGTAAGAAACAATCCTGACTGTTCATTTCTATCACTTTTCTTGGTTCTCCCCTCGGCATAATACAGTTCTAACCCTTCCAACACGTGGCTAGCAGACACGTGCTGCCATTTCCGCGTGGCTTGGTACATTTCTAACCCTGCCAACACGTGGCCGGCGTTTAAGAAAAGGACAACTCTGAACAAATTACTTACCTCTGCTTGATTCCTGTTGCCCGCAGCCCGACGTCGTTCTCGTCAGCATCCAGAAACGTGCAATGGGGGCCCGACAACAAGTGCATGGCGACCAAGCGTGTGAAATCCTGCAATATCCAAGATTTAGTGCTACAAACGAGTGGCACGACCTGGCGATGGGCGTCACAGAACGACAGCAGGACAAAACGTACGTACCTTGTTTACTGGACGATCGCTGAGGTGCTTTGCTGGGCTGGCCCTTCTGGTCGATGGTGAGGTCGGTGGCGAGGAGCGAGGCTAAAGCTAGGACAATGCTGAAACGAAAAGCTAGGCGTGAAATTTACCTTTTTTTCTATAAATTTGTGGACGACGGCGCGGGGCGAGGCGTGTGGGGCAGCGGACGGGCAAGCGGGTGCACGCGGCGGCGGCGACCAGCACCACGGCAACAGCACCAAGACGACACGACCTGCTCGGGTCACGGTCCGCCCTCCACTGCCGCTCCGGGCGGACCGTGACCCGCGCAGGTCGTGTCGTCTTGGTGCTGTTGCCGTGGTGCTGGTCGCCGCCGCCGCGTGCACCCGCTTGCCCGTCCGCTGCCCCACACGCCTCGCCCCGCCCCGCCCCGCGCCGTCGTCCACAAATTTATAGAAAAAGGTAAATTTCACGCCTAGCTTTTCGTTTCAGCATTGTCCTAGCTTTGAAATATTCCCTTTTATCATATTAATAATAACAAATTAACAGCTTCTCTTGCCCGATATTCTGCTGCACATAATTTTGGTCAATGTTAGCACATGTTTACTCTAACCTAATGTTTGCTTTAGGTTACCGAGATCATAATACTCCTGGTACAGTATCAACATGGGAGGTCCTCTTGAGTTGAATGGTCAGGAAAGAAGCTTCTGCCCTCAGTCTTTTATCAGTTTGTCCTTGGACGTAGCAGCCTTCAAAAGTGTACCATGTAAGTTATATCTCTAACAATTTACGAGTCTCTTTCAGTTTGGTGTGCCAACTCTACATATTATTTTCTTTTCCAGCTGGTTGTGTTCATGCGACGACTATCCTGCTGACTGGAGATTGATAATAGAAACCTGGTCTACGAGATTCCTCAGGTATGTCATGTTGTTCAATATTTATAAATTTCACATTCCATGGCATCAAAAAATTAAGGAAACATTTGATACTGCTGGTCAAAGATTCACTCTTATTTTTATTTTATTTTTTATTCAGGAGTGCTGCAATGCTTTGAGACCCATCACCAGCCAGAATGGAGTGCTCCTCGATGTTTCAAGAACATTTCATAGCAGAAGCCCTTGTCACTGCAAAAGGAAACTGGTGTGCATAGGGCGTATAAAGATTTAGTCCACCTGAAGCGTGGTTGTGCTAATTGCAGACCTGTGGAAATCACCCAACTGTTCACGCAGTAAGTTATATCTCTGTCATCTTAGAACTGTAATTCAATGCATAATCAGATGTTAATTGATAATATTTCCCACTGGGGTATGGCATGAGTCTGTTCAGACTGTCCCAGTAGATTTCTGTTATTGAACAACTGTGGTTGAGAGGACCCTATGAGCGATGGATGATGCTTTTGTGAATTGAAATAGTGTCTGCCTTTTTGTTTTTGGGTATTTTTCCTATTTTGATATGGGGCTTGAATTTACTATGTTGCCAAAATTGTTGAGATGGAAAGTTTGATTGGCTAACTGAAATATTGCTTTGTGCTATTTTAAACACTATGTCTGTTTTCTCTTTTATGGCTTGAATAATCTAAAAAGCCCAAATTACATGGGCTGGCCTGCTAGTTTGTGTGAGTAGTGTTAAACAGGAAGCTCGCCTCTATCATTGTTAATATCAGAAAAATAGCAGGCAAAGTGGTTCACACTTTTTGATGATGGGACATATGAGGAATCTGCTGGCAGGCATAGTATTTTGTAACTATTTTGTAATGAGTGGCTCAATGTAGGGGACTGAATGAAATTGGCGAGGTGCACAAGTTGTTGGGCACAAGAAGCTAAAATAGAAAGTGTTGAGTCTTTTCCATGGTTACACTGTTTATCATTTATCTACTCTTATGACGCTTGTCCCACTATTCATGGTAAGATTCTATGAAGGACTTTTTAACTTGTTATTTTGTTTGTAATTTTAAGTAGCCATTTCAAAACACTGCCTTTCCGGTTATGTTGTTGACAAGACAACAACCATGTTAATTTTACTTTTTCCATCATGTTTTGTTTCTCATCAACTTCTTCTAATGGCAACTAGTTCGGTACATAATTTCTAGCTTCTGCAAGTAAAATTATGGTCTGAAGTAATCCTTATGTATTTAGATATAAGAATGGTAAATATTGTGTTTGCGGCTGTAACCTGTACAATGGTATGATCTGATAAACCGTCTGAATTTTATCCTGATGAAAATAATAAAAATAAATCGCCTTCTCTACATTGTCAACTGAATACTTTAATTAGTCTTCGATAATATGTTGTTCCCTAATGATCGGGACTTAAGAAAAATATATAGTCAGTTGGGACTTAACCTAATCAGCACAACATCTCGCCAGGCGAGATTATTTGGGACGGGGGGGAAGTTGCGTTAACCATCTCGGCTGTCGGACACACATTTGAAAATTGGCGGGGCGGAAACGGAAATGGCAACAATAGTTCCGACTTTGGCCGCCCCCGAAGCAGCACCGTCGCCAAATGTTCGATTTTTGCGTTTTTCGAAGGTTTTGCGACGGTGCTGCTTCGGTGGCGGCTAAAGTCGGAACTAAAGTGACGAATTGCACATTTGAAAATTGGCGGGCCGGAACCGGAAATGGCAACACTAGTTCCAACTTTCGCCGCCCCCCGAAGCAGCACCGTCGCCAAATGCTCGTTTTGTGCGTTTTTCGAAGGTTTTGCGACGGTGCTGCTTCGGGGGGCGGCGAAAGTTGGAACTAGTGTTGCCATTTCCGGTTCCGGCCCGCCAATTTTCAAATGTGCAATTAGAGGAGTAAAAAAAAAAAAATTCGGCCGGGAGTTGAACCTGCAAAACGTCTCGCCAGCCGAGATGATTTGGGACGGGGGGAAGGTGCGTTAACCATCTCGGCTGGCGGGACGCACACCGTTCGGCGGTGCGAACTGGAATCCCTATCTACCGCATGGACGGGGCCGGCAGAGGCGACCTCCGCTCCGACTCCGTTCTTGCCTCTTGGCGCTGAAAATGGCCGGTAGATAGGGATTCCAGTTCGCACCGCCGAACGGTGTGCGTCCCGCCAGCCGAGATGGTTAACGCACCTTCCCCCCGTCCCAAATCATCTCGGCTGGCGAGACGTTTTGCAGGTTCAAGTCTCGCCCGTTTTTTTTTTTTTTTTTTTTTTTTACTCCTACGATATGACTGGGGTGGGCAGGGGCTCTCTAATGTATCCCTAGACTCAACTGGAGTTGGTGTGGCAAAAGGGCCGTCGCGTCGGGTATTCATCAAGAAGACGCAAAGAAGTTTATAGAATTGTTCACATTTATTCATGGCAAAATATTACAAGTCCATATTCTTACCTATTAAATACATGAACTATTTTCATCATCTTTGTGGGAGAAAGCATACGGCTACCTTGATTATGGGTGAGAGAACATTGACAAGATGGGTAAAGAAATGGTACAGATAATGTTTAGAGAATAATTGTGATTGACTGAATGCAAATTCTTGTTAGGATTATATAAGGAAATGTTAATCATAAATGACATGAAGGTCTTTGTAATTTGTAAAAGACTCACAATAATTAAAAATAGCAAAGTAAGCTGGGCTTATTACTAATCATGACAAACCTAGAGTGAAAACATTTAGCACCACTTAGGACAAGGCCGAAAAAATTGAAGGCACAGACATCTGATAGACTCGTCAGTAGTAATAACAACAATAATAATTTTAAGCACAAGACAGTAATCATATGGCACAAGAGTACCACTTAAGTGATCAATTTAAAATACACTATAAAATAAAAGGCAGTGTTTTGAAATGGCTACTTAAAATTACATACAAAATAACAAGTTAAAAGTCCTTCATAGAATCTTACCATGAATAGTGGGACAAGCGTCATAAGAGTAGATAAATGATAAACAGTGTAACCATGGAAAAGACTCAACACTTTCTATTTTAGCTTCTTGTGCCCAACAACTTGTGCACCTCGCCAATTTCATTCAGTTCCCTACATTGAGCCACTCATTACAAAATAGTTACAAAATACTATGCCTGCCAGCAGATTCATCATATGTCCCATCAAGTGTGCACCACTTTGCCTGCTATTTTTCTGATATTAACAATGATAGAGGCGAGCTTCCTGTTTAACACTACTCACACAAACTAGCAGGCCAGCCCATGTAATTTGGGCTTTTTAGATTATTCAAGCCATAAAAGAGAAAACAGACATAGTGTTTAAAATAGCACAAAGCAATATTTCAGTTAGCCAATCAAACTTTCCATCTCAACAATTTTGGCAACATAGTAAATTCAAGCCCCATATCAAAATAGGAAAAATACCCAAAAACAAAAAGGCAGACACTATTTCAATTCACAAAAGCATCATCCATCGCTCATAGGGTCCTCTCAACCACAGTTGTTCAATAACAGAAATCTACTGGGACAGTCTGAACAGACTCATGCCATACCCCAGTGGGGAAATATTATCAATTAACATCTGATTATGCATTGAATTACAGTTCTAAGATGACAGAGATATAACTTACTGCGTGAACAGTTGGGTGATTTCCACAGGTCTGCAATTAGCACAACCACGCTTCAGGTGGACTAAATCTTTATACGCCCTATGCACACCAGTTTCCTTTTGCAGTGACAAGGGCTTCTGCTATGAAGTGTTCTTGAAACATCGAGGAGCACTCCATTCTGGCTGGTGATGGGTCTCAAAGCATTGCAGCACTCCTGAATAAAAAATAAAATAAAAATAAGAGTGAATCTTTGACCAGCAGTATCAAATGTTTCATTATTTTTTGATGCCATGGAATGTGAAATTTATAAATATTGAACAACATGACATACCTGAGGAATCTCGTAGACCAGGTTTCTATATCCATCTCCAGTAAGCAGGACAGTCGTCGCATGAACACAACCAGCTGGAAAAGAAAATAATATGTAGAGTTTGCACACCAAACTGAAAGAGACTCGTAAATTGTTAGAGAAATAACTTACATGGTACACTTTTGAAGGCTGGTGCGTCCAAGGACAACTGATAAAAGGCTGAGGGCAGAAGCTTCTTTCCTGACCATTCAACTCAAGAGGACCTCCCATGTTGATACTGTACCAGGAGTATTATGATCTCGGTAACCTAAAGCAAACATTAGGTTAGAGTAAACATGTGCTAACATTGACCAAAATTATGTGCAGCAGAATATCGGGCAAGAGAAGCTGTTAATTTGTTATTATTAATATGATAGAGGGAAATATTTTTAAGCTAGGACAATGCTGAAACGAAAAGCTAGGCGTGAAATTTACCTTTTTTTCTATAAATTTGTGGACGACGGCGCGGGGCGGGGCGGGGCGAGGCGTGTGGGGCAGCGGACGGGCAAGCGGGTGCACGCGGCGGCGGCGACCAGCACCACGGCAACAGCACCAAGACGACACGACCTGCGCGGGTCACGGTCCGCCCGGAGCGGCAGTGGAGGGCGGACCGTGACCCGAGCAGGTCGTGTCGTCTTGGTGCTGTTGCCGTGGTGCTGGTCGCCGCCGCCGCGTGCACCCGCTTGCCCGTCCGCTGCCCCACACGCCTCGCCCCGCCCCGCCCCGCGCCGTCGTCCACAAATTTATAGAAAAAAAGGTAAATTTCACTCCTAGCTTTAGCCTCGCTCCTCGCCACCGACCTCACCATCGACCAGAAGGGCCAGCCCAGCAAAGCACCTCAGCGATCGTCCAGTAAACAAGGTACGTACGTTTTGTCCTGCTGTCGTTCTGTGACGCCCATCGCCAGGTCGTGCCACTCGTTTGTAGCACTAAATCTTGGATATTGCAGGATTTCACACGCTTGGTCGCCATGCACTTGTTGTCGGGCCCCCATTGCACGTTTCTGGATGCTGACGAGAACGACGTCGGGCTGCGGGCAACAGGAATCAAGCAGAGGTAAGTAATTTGTTCAGAGTTGTCCTTTTCTTAAACGCCGGCCACGTGTTGGCAGGGTTAGAAATGTACCAAGCCACGCGGAAATGGCAGCACGTGTCTGCTAGCCACGTGTTGGAAGGGTTAGAACTGTATTATGCCGAGGGGAGAACCAAGAAAAGTGATAGAAATGAACAGTCAGGATTGTTTCTTACCTCATAGCAACAATCAGGAGCATATAGCTTTTGTTTGGATGTGTGGCTGAATTCAGTTGGCTTTGTCCTCAAACTTGTTCATTGCCGAGGATGATCTGCAACAAAATGTAATTTCTTACTTCGATGTTCCAGGTCAGCTGGACACCACAAAAGCTCAACAGAGGGTACGTTTAGAGAAGAGCAGTCTTCGGGATGGCATGCTGGAACCAACAAACAGTTTGTCCCATTGCTGTTATCTAGGACCATGTGAGTAATGTGGATAGTGACACGCAGCTGAATAGTTGTATACATTCGTATCAATAAAGAGAATTTGTACCACCTCTGAAACAACATGTTTCCGTAAATAATCCTTGCGACTCCTAAAAGTCACGAGAGGTGTTGCTAAACTCTCAGGAACTTGCCAACATATGCACATGCAAAGTACTTGTTAAGGGTCAGATAGTTTAAATCCTGAATAGCAAGACCGAGTCCCACGTGAATGTCAACAGATGGCAGACATATTTGGCAGGGAAATGCTAACCCTCAAAAGCATCTAAGGTTTCAAAGTGATGAGTTATCAAAGCTCCTTCTACCACTTCTCACATCAATAGGCTACACAAGGGTTTCAGGCAGAGTAAACGTAAATCCATGTTACACTATGTACTGTAATAAACTCAGCTTGATAGGACAAATACATGAAAACTAGCTTAGAGAAGGGCACTTCACTCAACAGGAAGAATTTTGAGGACAAAGTCTGTGATACATCACAAGGCATTTGATTGATATCAAATAATCAGAATTTGTGAATGAAGCCATTTGTCTCCATGGTTGGCTTAAGTCAACAGACTTCTTAAGAGGCTTAGTAACTCAGGCAAGAAAATCATTTGTGCGATACTCAGTTTCTTTCATTTGTACCTTTCAAGCTTTGAACTTTTGGCTTTTGGGCAAGATTTAACCAATAGCCATCTTACTCCAAAAACTTCATTTAAATATACCTACCAACTCTGTGATCAAGCCTGCTCTGCCAGCAAAGAATAGTGATCTACAACTTAATTAAATCAACTCATTATGATTTCCTACAACTGACTAGCCATTCATACCACCACCACCACCACCAACAACAACAACAACAACAAAAAAGGTGCCCAACACTGTTCAAAATAAATAGAGCACAAGCAAATGCTT
Source organism: Frankliniella intonsa (assembly GCA_033675135.1). Taxonomy (NCBI): domain Eukaryota; kingdom Metazoa; phylum Arthropoda; class Insecta; order Thysanoptera; family Thripidae; genus Frankliniella; species Frankliniella intonsa. The sequence continues at coordinate 6,100,618 of CM066247.1, read as the reverse complement.
GTAAGAGATTAGGTAGAAGTTTCAGGAAAAGATATTGATTGAAGAGAAGAAGAAATTGGCCAATGGCAGAGCAGCACAAATGTTAACAAAATTGTAAACACGAGCAGCCACTATGTAAACAAAGCACTGTGTTCCTCTAAATTTCTCATACATTCAGAGAGAAGGAAGGCAGAACAAGGCGAGGCATAGGACCCGCTGGGATTCGAACCCAGCAGTGAGACAAGTCCCACTCCAGGAGGCCGTATTATACCAAAGCCAGAGGGAAAACAGCAGAGCACAGAGCAGTAAAAAAAGTATCCATTCAAAAGTTGAAATTCTAAAGCAAAGAGAGACGAATCCCCTCTCACCCACACATTGACCTTCAGGAGACTGGCCTGGGTCAACATGCCAGCAAGAGGGGGCAACTACAACAAGTTTAAAGCAAGCAAAAATTTACATTTCAAAAGTACAAGAGCAAGACACCCACTCCTCACACCCTGACCATGAGGAGTCTGGCCGAGGTCAAAGTGCGAGGAAGCAGGCAGGCCAAATGGAGCAAAACAAAGCATTCAATAGAGCAAGTAAAGAACAGCAGACACAGGGGCAACAGGGCAACACTCATATATCAGTAAGCAAAAGCCGTCACTCATCTCTGTTCTCCACAAAACAAGATTTACTACTTTAAAAGCCTCTATCCGAATTATTAAATGCATCCAGCATCTGACTAGTTGGCAAGATACCACCCTTAAATAAGATGGATGGAAAAGTGAACAAGTATTATTTTTAAAAAGCCAAATACCTTAGAGAGGTAATTGCACATCGATAAAATGCTGATGATATCTCTTATGGATATCAGTTGGCAAGATACCAACCATAAACTAGATCGATAAGTGAACAACTAGTATTTATACAATTGACAAACAAATTCTGGATAAAGACGAGTGACTGGCCATACACTTTAAACAATATTGCATTGAAAACAAATAAATCTACACAAGACTATTGTATTATTAAGTATGTTTGAAAACTAAAAGGCGTTTTAAGAATGAACATGCCTTACTCCAAATGATAAATATCTAAACAATACTTTCAGTTCTTGAAAAAGAAAAGATCTCATTTACATTTAATTATCCTCAGTACGAAGATGCAATATTGTTCAAAGAAGAAGAATCATCATGAGCACAGAACTGCTATTTCAAGTGGAAGGATACCCACTAATGCAACAAGCCCTACTGACTCAGCCAAGAGTCCTAGCTTCCCTATTTTCCCCCCAATGTTAACTAATACAAAACCCTTTCATTTTGAAATGAACACGCAAGTGTGCCTGATAGAAAATGCTAATACTGTTGTGGGCTGTCTGTCGCCGAATCGGAATCCATCTGGTCCAAGATTTCCTCACAGAGAGTACTAAGGACACCCCCACTTTCACATTTAAACAAGAACGCAACGTAAAATAAATTTCTGACTCACACTAATGCCCAAATTAAGAGCTTCATGGATGAACCATAGTCTTAGCCTCAGCCTCACCAATTGTGTAGCCATGAGGCATGAGGTGACCTAACCTTCATAGCTAACCTCCCTTGGGCACTACATAATGTGCTACAAGAAAATTACAGCCTTTCAAGGAAATAACGACATTCCGCTAATAAGAATATCATTGAAAAGTTACACCCAATGCTGATGGTTAATTATAACCTTACGGTAGGCACTCAGCAGAAAGAGGAACCATTACAGGAGCGAGGATGTTCAGTTTGTCCTCACCGAAACAATAAAATATGTGATATTTAAATATAAAAATATCACACTCCTCCCAATTATTAATTAATTAAGGAATATTACGATTGAAACAAATGATATCACAATTACAGTCACCGCACCGCACACACCGGCCTCCGCCATGATCCCTCCGAAAACAACAAACACCTCCAGCTTCCGGCTGCACAAAATGACGTCACTCGCCCGCCAGGTTTAGTGCCATTCAAAATACGATTCAGAAGGAATACTGCATTTCCTCGCAGACAAACCGGGTTTTCGGACGAACTGACCCTTGGGGGTCGGTCTAGAGGTATGTTAGAGTCCCCTCCACAACCCCGTCATTTCGAGAATATTAATTTTCGGCCAAAATCGTAAAATGCAAAGGCTATAGCCTTTGCGTTTTTGCGATTTTGGGTCGAAAAAACAAAAATTGTCTCCGATTTCGACCAAACTCACAGGGTACCTTCTTCTGGCACTAAAAAACACAAAGCAATTCCTAGGAGTCCTATACCGGACTTAGTTAGTGAGAAAATACGCCCCTAATGGCACCCCCACAATGGACCTTACCGAGGCGGAGCGCCTGCGACACACTGGATAGGCCAGCCCGCAAAGCACTCGTGTGAAGGTGGCGGCCTACCCGGAGAGCCCAAGCGCAGAGGGAAGCATGAATTAATTTACTGGTACCCAAAATTTCGTGCCGTCACCTCCCGAAGGATATATTGTGGGGGCACCTTAAGCCACCTCGCACGAACACTGCGCGCAATCAGGAATACACTGCATTTCCTCGCAGACAAACCGGGTTTTCGGACGAACTGACCCTTGGGGGTTGGTCTAGGGGTACGTTAAAGTCCCCCTGTACTACTACCGTCATTTTGAAGAGAAAAAAAAATTCGACCCAGAATCGTAAAAGTGCAAAGGCTATAGCCTTTGCGTTTTTGCGATTTTCAGCCGAAAAAAAATTGTCTCCGATTTCGACCAAACTCACAGGCTACCTTCTTCTGGGACCAAAATACACAATGCAAGTCCTAGGAGTTCTATACTGGACTTCGTTAGTGAAAAAATAGGCCTTTAAACCACCCCGGCAGCACAAATTGCACGCTATCAGGAATACTGCATTGCCTCGCAGACAAACCGGGTTTTCGGAAGAACTGACCCATGGGGGTTGGTCTAGGGGCACGTTAGAGTCCCCCTGCACAACCCCCGTCATTTTCGAGCAAATTCGCTTGGGGCCGAAAATCGTTAGAAATGCAAAGGCTATAGCCTTTGCGTTTTTTGCGATTTTCGGCCGAAAAAAAATTGTCTCCGATTTCGACCAAACTCACAGGCTACCCTCGGGGGTTTGTCTGGGGGTACGTAAGAGTCCCCCTGCACAACCCCCGTCACTTTGGAGCAACATTATTTTTCGGCCGAAAATCGTAAAAATGCAAAGGCTATAGCCTTTGCGTTTTTGCGATTTTCGGTCGAAAATAAATTGTCTCCGATTTCGACCAAACTCACAGGGTATCCATCCCTGGGACCAAGAAACACATAGCAAGTCCTAGGAGTCCTATACCGGACTTGGTCAGCGAGGAAATCGGCCCCTAAGCCACCCTGCCCGAACTCATTGCACGCTACCAGGAATACTGCATTTCCTCGCAGACAAACTGGGTTTTCGGACGAACTGACCCTTGGGGGTTGGTCCAGGGGTACGTTAGAGTACCCCTGAACAACCCCCGGTCATTTCGGAGCGTATTCATTTTCGGCCGAAAATCGTAAAAATCGCAAGACTTATACCCTTTGCGTTTTTGAGATTTTCGGTCGAAAAAAAATTGTCTCCGATTTCGACCTAACTCACATGTTACCTTCTTCTGGGTCCAAAAAACACATAGCAAGTCCAAGGAGCCCTATACCGGACTCCGTTTGGGAAAAGATCGCTTTGGCGCGCCAGAGGTTGAGTAATTCTCCTGTTTTTCTGCTTATACTATATGAAATAATTACAATATTTGTTTAGTTTAGGTGCTGTTTTTTAAGGTCAGGAATGTGCATAAGGATAAATTGGATGTATGCCAATAGACATGAACTTTGAGCACTCAATTTTATTTTCTTTACCTTTAATCATGCGGGAGAGAAGAGAATACTGGGAGCATTACATACAGTATCTTTAGATAAATAAATGTTGTCAAAAGCTCCTCAAAGTTTTCCCCAAAATATTGTCAACTTACATGTTATACCCCACCCCATCCAAATGACACTTTCTGGATGGATTTGGTTGGACTTGTTTATTTCAATTGGTTCCTCGAAATTTGCACCAGAACTAGACACAATAGAATTATGAGCATGATTTAACAGTTTGGTACAGTTATACAGTGATGCACGTTTCACTGTTTCCTGCTTCCTTAGTCTACTGATTTAAATGATTGAAACTTTGAATGATTATCTTTATTAATGGGCTAGTAAGTACAGGACAGATGACATTTCAAAGCTTTTCTTCAAACTGCAACATCATATAGTCATAAACCCTCAATACAAATAACTTTGTACTCAAAGACATGGAAAACCAATCTACAGCAGGTGTCAGAGTACGATAGACACTAAGAACGATAACATACTGCTTTCATATAACTACAATTATAACCATAATATATAAATAATTCACAAATGAGGGCTGAGAGCAGGACATGTCATATTTACAAAGGAATAGAGTATTTATAGTTCTTTGCAAGTATAAGACCTAAACATTTCCAAAACAAACAAACAAACATACCAAAACAATAAAAAGAAGAGGAAGGAGAATAAAAAGAGGACATTTAAAAGAAAAAATTAAATGGGGTAGGGACTTGCATATACAAAATACAACTTTTCAAATAACAGTCTGTTGGTGTCCCAAAATACTCCTAGACAGAAAAGTACCCAGCAGATTAAAAGTGCGCAAAACATGAAAGTAATAAAAGTAACCACACAACCTGATGGCAAAATATACTGTATTCGCACATTTTGGTTTTTTTTATCTTCTTACTAGACGTAATCACAAAAAATCTGAAAAAGAAATAAAATTAAAAAATATACAAAGTAACTAAACACATGTTTGGAAGTACAAATTAGTGAATTAGAAAAAAAAATAGGAATGGAATACTGTAGAATTTTTTGTGCCATAGTAGGGTAGCACTAGTTATTCTTGTGATAATGAAGAACACAGCCGAAACTGGAAACAAAGGTGTCAGTACAGTTCATGAAAGACAAATTACCTTCAGTATCCAGTCTCATAAGACAAGGGCGATTTTAAAATTCAGAATGCACAAACATGCCTTCCAAACAAGAAATTTTTTGGTTTTGTTTTCATCTTTTTACAACAAGTCCTAGCTTCCAACATCTCATTCTGCCTTATACATCACAGAGGAGAAATACATAATTATAATAGAATAAATAAACAGAATAAATGAAAAACAATATATATACATATATATATTTATATATATATATATATATATATATATATAACTGAATGCAGCAATAGAAGAAAACACCACTTTCCCATCAACAATGTGTACCATTTAAAAACCAGATTTCATACAAAAAGCTAATTTTAATTGGATCGGACCAAAGCAAGTAATTATAATGGAAGCTTTGGCTTTATCAAACCTCCAAATGGCAACAATCAATTTACAAAACTGTGCCAACCAACAATATAAAACACGGCTGTGGCACAAAGATGATTTGCTTTACACCTTAGCCTATTGCACTTGCACTCTCACTTAAAGCTAAGAGGGCTGAGTCCAGAAAAGCCCTTTTCACTCCTCATTGTTTTACCTATCATTTAACTACCTTTGAGTGTTCATGGAACAGTGGAAAATCATGAGCAGGGAGCAATACCATTCATCCCAGAGCTATAAATTAAGCGTTTTAAACTGCCTAGTATTTAAGATGGTGTTTTGTATACAGTTCTTTGGTAATACTTTGAGTTTACATCTAATATCGATAACATGCTGGGTGTAGGACTGACTGGAACGTTCATCAGGTACTCTCCAACATCCAAAATCATCCAATGCAGCAAATTACATTTCTCACAGCACTTAAAATGTGATAAGAAAGCTTTACTAATTGCTACAAAACAGAGGTCAGGAATTTGATTTAGAATGTCCACCAAATTTAACTCAAAAATAATTACGAACAGTATTATAAAGGAATTGGTGTTGTGACCAGCGTGCCATTGATGCACGCTAAAGTCAGCCCTGAGATCTGCCACAAGGTGCAACATGCACTAACTTCCAAATCACACATAGGAAAATTCATGAGTGATAGTAAAAATTGAAACAAAAACTATTGAAATTATTACAATTTTTAAGTCTATTGACACAATTGTCACTGTTTGATTCTAATGTTACACAACATACGAGACACATTCACACACCACAGAATAATTACATCCAGAGCTGGACTGTTTCCCTTCTCATTGGGTCAATCACAAGTAAAAGTTGACCATGCACAAACACATGTTCCAAACGCTTGTAGTCTGTAAAATAGGTTGTTTTATAGTTATTTTTTTTGTCATTATCAAGATGGAATAAACAGTCTTCCCTTTTACTTTGAATAGAGTTTGTAAGTGTGGCTTGAGTAGCTGGGCAGTGCCTAGTCGGCGAAATACAGTCATAGGGATGCTTAAGCTTTCGCTGTCCTGCCCCTTGGGCTGCTGCCTGACTGACTGCGCTCTCTACCGTCGTGCGGCCGCTCTCTGTCCATCCACCATGTCTTCCACAACATCTTCGGCTGGCGGTTGAGGCGTTGACCTTGACGCAGGGGACGCCAAACTGTTGGACTGACTATGGAGCTTTTCATAATCCATCACCTCGGAGTAGATGAGCTCCTTCCACTGGTCTACTGTGTGATCACGCTCGTCCACCGAATGGTCGTAAGGGCCAGGGGCAGGCTGAATAGTATTTCAAAGTTAAGAATTAATAGAAGCACTACAAAATATTACCTCAGATATAGAGTATAACTGGTATTGCAAGACAGACTTACCGCATTGACTTCTCCTTCATCATACCACACATTGATGTATGGGTGTAGGAGTGCATCATCAACAGATATCCTCTTCTCAGGATCAATTACTAACATTTTTGACAAAAGGTCCCTAGCTTGGCTTGCTGTAAAGATAAATAAAGACAAATATAATTTCCAACAAGTATGAGGAGAAGCAGTTATTCGTTGCACAGAATCAGTTTTCTGGTGCTTGCACTTGCAATTAAGGTAGAAACTTTTACCTTTTAGCCTATTGTGCTCATTTGAATCGGACGGAAACAGAGCATCAGGGAAAAGACGGTCAAATGAATACCCAGCATGTCTTGGCCTATTTTCTACATAACTCCGAACAGTAGGTTGCAATCTCTTCATGAACTCTGATGAAGGAGTGCCCAGTTGTTCTGAAGATAGAAATATTTTAGCAGTTTTGAAGTACTGAGTATTTAAAACAGAGGTTTAACTGTAAAACTCTACTAACCAATAATTTTATTCCACTGATCAATATGATCAGTTCCTGGAAATAGAACCCCACCTCGGATCATTTCTCCCATAATGCATCCTACAGACCATATGTCAACATTTTCCTTGTAGCCCATGCCCAAAATGACCTTAAATCCAAAATTCAGAATGTTAGAAAATCAATGCAGAACAGATAAAAAAAATTATAGAGTTTCCAATAATAACATACCTCTGGCGCTCGATAATAACGAGTAACAACGTAAGGTGTCATCATGAAAGTTGTTCCTGCAGTCCTTGCCAGTCCAAAGTCTAAGATCTTAAGTGTGCAGTCTGATTTGACAACAATGTTGCTGGGTTTCAGGTCCTGAAAATATGAATCAAATAAATTTTTTGTTGAGACATCGATTAGAAATAATACACATAAAAATTGGCTTGCAATAAAGGGCAAAGTTTTAAAATAATAACAATAAAATACTATACCCTATGAATAATTCCTGCTGAGTGGAGATGCTTTATTCCACACAACATCTGGTACAATAAATATGACATTCTTTCATGGTCTAGATCCATTTGAATTACTTGACATAAGTTGGCATCCATTAACTCCATCACAAGGTAAACATCTTGAAATTCTTCTAGAGACTTCTGAGGTGTAAAGGCATTCAGAAGTCCAATAATCTGAATAAGTGATGAAGTGAAAAGTAAATAAAAATATAGTTAAGATAGATAAATAAATGATGAATAATTAATAATGAAGTTATGACAATCAGTTGACAAAGTTAATACTTATGATACTTACATTTTTATGGTTAACAAGCTTCATGAGCTTAAATTCCCGGTATGCTCTTTTAGCATGGGTAACATTTTGGAAGGGTCTGCTCAACTTTTTAATGGCCACATTTTGTTGTGTCAATGTGTCATATGCAGCACTGAAAGTAGAAAAAAAAAGAATGCTTAATAATAAAACACACATAACTCACATGGATATTTCTTATCCATGACATAAAAGTAGGATGTGAAATCACCAATTAAATTAAGGTATATTTACATAAAGCACGTTTAACAATCACAGAAGAAAGGGCAATAAGATTATAGCATGTAAGGTGCATAGAAAAAAGCTACTAACTAAAAGATGTAGAAGGTCCAAACAACTACAGATGTTCATGCATATGAAAAGTATGAAAACTACAGAAGAACCAGTGAGTTTTAATGTAGATGTACCTACAACCCAAAAGATGTACCGTCAATACTTCCGCTTCCATACTTGGGCAAAACCGCAAACATTTTCTTTTGTTAGTATGGAAAATGATAAGAGCTTCAACTCAATTTAGAACTTCAGCTCCCTTCTAAAAAAGGAAACAAGAGCTGACCCCTTATAAATAGAATAGGTGTAAATTACAGCAGCAGATAGTAGACCATCCAAGCTGGACACCATTAAATTTAAATGTGAGCAGAGTTGTTAGTAACAAGAAGACCAAAAAGTAAGCGGGTGGCGGCATGGGGAGGCTTAGCAGGGAGGGCTGCTACTCACCACACCATACCCTGGGCCCCCACGCCCTTCGGCTGCAATTCTGTATAGCGTTCCGGCACCGAAAACTGCGTGTCCTCGACCTCCATTGAGTAGAACATGATTGTGATGCAGTCAGGTCACGCACAGAACAGCAGTGTCTGCCTAAGCAACTACTTCTTCACAGCAGCAACGCACACCACACACTCAGGCTCATAGATGCCTGCAAAATTACATGTCCAAACATTTTTATTTCTATGCCATTCTATGAAGGCAATTAATGCATCAACCAATTCAACATTCTTGCATCCGAGGTGCGGTAGGCAAACTGAAAATAGGAAGGCACTACAAAGGTATGTACTATAGCACAGCTAAAACAAAAATAAAATCAGTTTTGTTTGTTTGTGGAATAAATAACACACACATAAAAAATAAATAAAATGATTTGTAAAAGGGGAATAAATGACTGTCTCTTAAGATTGCACAACAGAAACAGTAGATGTACAAACGCACATTAATTATTGTGCATATGAACATAGTTCTGCTTGATATGCAAAACGAACATACTCACGCTACATGCGTACATAAACATATGGCTAATACCCATTTAAATCAGGAAATATTTGTATCTTTTAGCAACAGTAAGAAATCTTACCCTACTTAGACCTGAGCCCAAAAAAGCCCACCAAACTTTATATAGAAAGGTAGAACACAAAATATTTCTTGGCTTGCATGACAAACCAAAGTTTAACAATTTTGTCATGCACATGCAGATACCCCTTATTGGCATTTTAAAGAAAATAACAGAACTAGAAAAGCAAATACCAAAGTGCATTTGAGCATCTATCATATATCTACACGCAACCAACAAAAAACAATTGTAAAAAAATCAGACAAAAATCAACTGAACTGTCTTAAATACAATCGAAAAATAGTTGCACAGAACTGCTTACCATACGATACCCTGAGCACCAGATCCTATGGGCTTGAGATTCTGGTAACGCTTGAGAATGGTGAACTTGGTGTCCCCCACCTCCACGGTGTAGAACATGGCGGAGAGCCGCGTGCTCATCTTGGGATTGAGGAACGGCATGCGGCGCCCAGACCAACCTCCGTCTGCAAGACAGAAAAGTATCCACTTGAGGATGGAATGCAATAAGAGGAAAAGGAAGGAGCAATGTAAAGCACGAGAATCGGGTGATAGGAAGGGGGAGGAGGGGGGGGGGGGGGGATCTTACCTCTTAAAACGACAGGCTATTGCGCCTAGTGCGCCTACGGCTAGGCTACGCACTTTCCTAACCAGCCACTCACCATAAACAGCGCATGCTTATGGGAACGCAGGCACCCCTCCTGAAACGCAAATTGACAGAGCGTTAGTCCATGCATGAAAAATAAAATAATGAAACCAAGTTTCCCCAATAAATAACCAAGCCCGGCGTAAAGAAGATGAAAAGCGCAAAGGAAACTGACTCTTGCATTTGTAAGAAATGGCTACACGGGGCGGGGCATCCCCCTTCCTCCGCACCTACCATTCCGACTCAAGGGATCTGGAACCGCCATACTACGAACACGCAAAGCGGAGGCCTAGGTATGTGATAATACCAAGATATTTGTTTTGTATTATTACAAAAGTCCCAAGTCCTTTAGAACGTTGGCGAAGAGCAGCTCTTTGGTAAGAAACTTAGAGCGCGATCCCGGCGCCGCCTGCCAGCAGCAGGGTAGGCCGACCCGCAACACAGCGGAGCGCGACGGGCCGGCCGCGCCGCAGCGGCAGGCGCCACAGCTCGGCCCGGCCCGGCCCAGCCAGCAGACGGAACGGACTGGCCCTCCTCCTCCCGCTTACGTTGGTCGCGCCCACCTGCCTACGCGACGCGGGGATCAGAGGGATCACCAGAGCCCACAACACACCGCGCTGCAGCGGGAGCGGGAGCGGGGGCGGGGGCGGGGGCGGGAGCGGGAGCGGGAGCGGGAGCGGGAGACAACGCGGAACAGACGGACCCTCCGCCATCCCCACTGAAGCAAAATGTCACGACCTCCAAACGCGGGGGATGTGACAGCTGATATATAAGAGTGAAGATCCCGCAGGGATGGCGGCGGCTGACGTAGCTGGTCCACGGCAGCGGCAAGCTCACAGACAGGGACAAAAACAGCGTGCACGCACACATACACACACACACACACACACACACGAAGGGGAAAAGAAAAATGAGGCAGCAGACTGATCCCTGTGGGATCACTGGGGGGCCCGTCCCGGCCCGGCGCGTGGCAGGTCACCACTGTTCTAATCCTCACCGCCATTACCTTGTGGCTCATTTCCTGCGCGGCCTAATTAGTAGGGCGTGGCGTGGGGGAGCGCTGTATCAACCCCCCCCCTCCCCCCCTCCCCGGGGGTCGCGTTGGCCTGCCGCGGTGGCGGTGGCAATGGGATTGACCTGACCCGTTTCTCTGACAAGTTTCTCAGTTCACGCTCGGTTCAAGAACTGCTCTTCGATTACGCATGAAGGATTTGGGATCTTTATGAAACAAACAACGTGTTAGCACACTCTTCATAGCGCGCGATGGGCAGTGTATACTCGCCCAGGCACGCACCTCCTAGTGCGTACTTGCCATACGATGGCACTGTACCAAGTACACACTTCCTGGTACGGGCCGTGACAAGCACGCACTACCTAGTGCGTGCCCTAAAGTACATTTTAGTAAGAGTGAACTAAGCACTTTGTTGGGACTGTAGAGGGCGCTGGAGGGAGGGGAGAGGGAGGGGAGAAAGAGGAGCGGGGTGGGGCGGGGCGGGGCGGTGTGGGGCGGGGTGGGCCACCTTTTGCCGTCTCGCTACAGTAACCCTCCGCCTCCGCACGAGTCTGCCCGGCCCGGGCCGCCTGGCCGCCTGCGTGGGTGGCGGAGCAGGCGGAGGCACGGCTGGGGCTGGGGTAGAAAGGTTATAGCTGCTGGATCTCTGTGCGTTACGAGCGCGTGCGAGAGAGAGAGAGAGAGAGAGAGAGAGAGAGAGAGAGAGAGAGAGAGAGAGAGAGAGAGAGAGAGAGAGAGAGAGAGAGAGGGGGGGGGGGAGTGTGTGTGTGCTGTTAATGGGAGCATCCATCACGCTCTCAGGCGGTCGCAGGTGGGCCGGGCGGGCCGGGCCCATGCTGTGGCGCTGACATAGTCTCTGTCTCTGTCTCTCTGTGTCTCTGTCTCTCCCTCTCTCACTTACTCCCTCTCTCACTCAGCTTCTCAGGCCCTCTCTCTCTTCGCAGTCGTTTTAACAGTGAAATTTATTTTAAATAAAGCGTTAATACTCACTCACCAGCAGAGCGCGGCAGGGTACGGCGAGGCGGGGTAGGCAATCCACGGCCTGCAACACACAGGAGGAACACAGGTGAGCCACAGCTGGCCGGAGATGATTCGGAGAGGCGCCGGGTCTGGGACGACGCGCCGGCACCCCCCCCCCCCCCATGCAAAGAAACGCGCGGCACGTCTTCACCCCTCCATCCACCCCTCCCTCCTACACGCCTATCTGAAGGGCAGACAAAGAGCGCTGCGGGGTGGGTGGGAGTGGGAGTGGGAGGTGTGGTAGGGTAGGGTGATCTGTTGTTACAACTTGGTGGGTTGTTAGCGAACGTGGCGGGGCGTGGTGGGGCGCGGCAGGGCGTGGTGGGGCGTGGCGGGACGCAAAAAGCAGAAGCAGGCCTGCGCCGCGCCGCGCCGTGCTTCCAACACACATAAGAAGCCCGCCGGGCCGAAACCAAGGAAAAAGCGAAAGGGAAGAAGGGGAAAAAAAACGGAAATAGCAGCATGATAAAAAAAAAGATCAGCGTGTGAAGTAAACGGGGAAAGAAACGCAAAGCAGAGGAGCGGAGCACGCGGCGTCCTCTCCTTGCAGTTACCTTATTGCCGCGACGAGTAAAGCGCCACCCGCCCCGCCCCGCCCCGCCCCGCCCCGCCGGCACTCGCCCACACATGGCACATCCCTCGACGCTGCAGTAATGGTCGCCACGCCCCTCCGCGCCGCTATTCGATTTCCGATCTGCTAGCAGTGGAGCCAAGTGGTTCGGCAGCGCCCAGAGCCCAGCTCCCCACCACTGGAATGAAGAGTCGCGAATCTCGCGCCCTCTAAAGAGAGCGAGATGGCCAAGCCTGTGATGTTACCCTTAGGAGAGCGACAAGGATTCAGGTTGAGCATGGGCAAAGCTCTCCGAGCGCCTGCTAGGTAGGCAGCATCACGACTGTGGTGCACGCGTGTACCGCGGGATGGCCTACCCAGAGTCTCATAGGCACCGAGCTTCCGCATTCCGAACATTCCAAACTACAGTAGGTCGCAGGTTTGAGTAGAGGGAACCTTGCCGGTCATGCTCCAGGTGGGGCGTACCCGGGCGGGGCGGGGCGGGGCGGGGCGGGGCGCGGCGGGGCGCGGCGGGGCCCGCGCCGTTACAGACGAAAGAGGGTTAGGAATGCCTGCGTTGACGCGAACAGAGAGCGGAGGAAAGGGTGAGCGTTATATACGGGAATATCCGCGTCGAGGGGATGGGGGGACGAGCTGAGAGGAGAGGAGCTGAGAGGAGAGGAGCTGAGAGGAGAGGAGCTGAGAGGAGAGGAGCTGAGAGGAGAGGAGGGGAGAGGAGAGAAGGGGAGAGGAGAGGACGCAGCCCCACTGCTGCACCCGCCCCGTCAGCCCCCGAGGGACCCGTCCACGTGGGGGAGGGAGCGCACCGGTGAGAGCGGGGAGTGAGACGGAGCGAGAGAGAGAGACATCGAGGATGCGATTGAGCGCGAGAGAGAGGAAGAGAGATACGATTCCTATCCGTAATCAGGGGCCTCAGCGCAAGGGGTCGCAGCCGTGCTGGGAGGGGAGGAGAAGGGGGAGGCTCCCGACGGCAAGCGTCCCACTATCTCAAGTCGCGTGTTGTATCCCAGCAGGAAGAGGAGTGGGGATGGGGATGGTAGGGGAGAAAGCGGGAGGGAAAGAGGTAGAGGGGTACGTTAGAGTCCCCCTGCACAACCCCATTCATTTTGGTGGAAATTCGTTTTCGGCCGAAAATCGTAAAAAATGCAAAGGCTATAGCCTTTGCGTTTTTGCGATTTTCGGGCGAAATAAAATTGTCTCCGATTTCGACCAAACTCACGGGTTACCTTCTTCTAGGACCAAAAAACACATAGCAAGTCCTAGGAGTCCTATACCGGACTTCATTAGTGAGAAAATAGGCCCCGAAGCCACCTGGCGCAAACACATTGCGCGCTTTTAGGAATACTGCATTCCTTCGCAGACAAACCGGGTTTTCGGACGAACTGACCCTTGGGGGTTGGTCTAGGGGTACGTTAGAGTCCCCTTGCACAATCCCCGTCATTTTGGAGAGAAAAAAAAATTCGACCCAAAATCATAAAAATGCAAAGGCTATAGCCTTTGCGTTTTTTGCGATTTTCGGTCGAAAATAAATTGTCTCGGATTTCGACCAAACTCACAGGTTACCTCCTTCTGGGACCAAAAAACACATAGCAAGTCCTAGGAGTCCTTTAACGGACTTCGTTAGTGAGAAAATAGGCCCCTAAGCCACCTCGCGCAAACACATTGCGCGCTATTAGGAATACTGCATTCCCTCGCAGACAAACCGGGTTTTCGGACGAACTGACCCTTGGGGGTTGGTCTAGGGGTACGTTAGAGTCCCCCTGTACAACCCCCGTCATTTTGGAGAAAAAAAAAATTCGACCCAAAATCATAAAAATGCAAAGGCTATAGCCTTTGCGTTTTTTGCGATTTTCGGCCGAAAATAAATTGTCTCGGATTTCGACCAAACTCACAGGTTACCTCCTTCTGGGACCAAAAAACACATAGCAAGTCCTAGGAGTCCTTTAACGGACTTCGTTAGTGAGAAAATAGGCCCCTAAGCCACCTCGCGCAAACACATTGCGCGCTTTTAGGAATACTGCATTCCTTCGCAGACAAACCGGGTTTTCGGACGAACTGACCCTTGGGGGTTGGTCTAGGGGTACGTTAGAGTCCCCCTGTACCGGGTGTTTCAGCAAATACACGACAGTCAGTTGGGTTGCCTATCGTCTGGTCTGCAGGCGCGCTGGCTTAGAGCGCACGGCTGGGCAGCGGAGCGGTGGTGGGGACAGCATGCAGCACGCCCAGCCGCCGGCCGCCGCCCAGCGACGGTCGAGGAGTGGGGACATGACGTCTGCTAGTGTGTTGCGGGTGTCGAGAAGTGGGGATAGAGGCTCTTCGAATAGGACGTCATATTGTTTTTGTTTGGAGAAAGGGATGGGGGAGGGGCAGAGGAAAGGGAAAGGAAATGTTAAGAATATCCCCCCATCCCCACTCCCTAAAAAATCCAGCGCGTGACACCCTCGCGGCATCCCCTGGACCCGCGGCCTCCCCCTCGCGACCTCCCCAAAAACCGCGACGACCCCTCGCGGCCACCCCGAGATCCGCGACGACCCCTCGCGGCCACCCCGGGATCCGCAACCACCCTCTCGCGACCTTCCTAAAAAACCGCGACGACCCCTCGCGGCCACCCCGAGATCCGCGATGAACCCTCGCGACTAACTCTAAAGGCGCAACAAACCCCTGCGACACCCTCTACGCACTAGCAGACGTCATCCCCCTCCCCCTACTTCTGGACCGTAGGCGGGCGGTGGCTGGGCGTGCTGTCCCCACCACCGCTCCGCTGCCAAGCCGTGCGCTCCGAGCCAGTGCGCCTGCAGACCAGACGATAGGCAACCCAACTGACTGTCGTGTATTTGCTGAAACACCCGGTACAACCCCCGTCATTTTGGAGAGAAAAAAAAATTCGACCCAAAATCATAAAAATGCAAAGGCTATAGCCTTTGCGTTTTTTGCGATTTTCGGCCGAAAATAAATTGTCTCGGATTTCGACCAAACTCACAGGTTACCTCCTTCTGGGACCAAAAAACACATAGCAAGTCCTAGGAGTCCTTTAACGGACTTCGTTAGTGAGAAAATAGGCCCCTAAGCCACCTCGCGCAAACACATTGCGCGCTTTTAGGAATACTGCATTCCTTCGCAGACAAACCGGGTTTTCGGACGAACTGACCCTTGGGGGTTGGTCTAGGGGTACGTTAGAGTCCCCCTGTACAACCCCCGTCATTTTGGAGAGAAAAAAAAATTCGACCCAAAATCATAAAAATGCAAAGGCTATAGCCTTTGCGTTTTTTGCGATTTTCGGCCGAAAATAAATTGTCTCGGATTTCGACCAAACTCACAGGTTACCTCCTTCTGGGACCAAAAAACACATAGCAAGTCCTAGAAGTCCTATACCGGACTTCGTTAGTGAGAAAATAGGCCCCTAAGCCACCTCGTCCGCACACATTGCGCGCTATCAGGAATAATGCACTGCATCGCAGACAAACCGGGTTTTCGGTCGATCTGACCCTTGGGGGTTGGTCTACAGGGAGGGCGAGAGAGAGAGAGAGAGAGAGAGAGAGAGAGAGAGAGAGAGAGAGAGAGAGAGAGAGAGAGAGAGAGAGAGAGAGAGAGAGAGAGAGAGAGGGGGGGGGGGCGGGTCGCCAATTTTCCAGCCTCTCCGTGCCTAACCACCTATACCTCTTCTTCCCCTACCTCTCTTTTCAGACGCGTCTACTAAAACTTCAACTTTTTTTTGAGTCCCGGCAGCGTTGGCGAACACGCTATTCGGTCAAGCAAGAGGAGGGGAATAAAGCGTCGGGAGGCGTGTCGGAGACAGGAGTGTAAGTGAGTGTGTGTGTGTGTGTGAGCGAGCGCGCGCTGGACAGGTGGAGGGGGACAGCTCCCAGCTCGTGCATAATTTATCTGACAACCCTCACGGGTACCCGTGCCCCCACCCCACCGGTTACCCTACCACCACCCACCCACCTATCCCCTTGGCTTTGGCGGTGGTGGAGGTCGAGGGGGTGGGGGCAGTCGGGTACTAGGGCGCGTAGAGAGGCCGGAGAGAGGAGTGGGGTAGAGAGGAGTGGGGTAGAGAGGAGCGGGGTAGAGAGCAGTGGGGGGCGGGGCAGGAGAACCCGCCTCCCACCGCGGCCTTGACTCCAATCTCTGACAAGGTTTGCGCATATTCCAAAGAATATTCCGTCGAGAGTGCAACACGGCACGAGAGACGGCACAGGCGGCCTCTGCCGCGGGCTCAGTGTTGAGTAGGCAATACGTCGCCTAAGCGCAGTGGAGTAAACGGGCCGCCTGCATGCTGCACCTGCCTCCTAGGCAACATTTATTCACTGCGTTTGCGCACCTCATTGCCTATACTTTTCTGGCCGGGCTTGTGGACGTGCAGAGCAGGACAGGCCAGCGGCCACGTAATAAAGGAGGGAGCCTTCATGAATCACGCTAACGCTGCAACTTTGGTCCGCCAGACTTTATTAGTAATAAGAATACGCCCGCCTCTCGCCTCGAGGCTCGCACTCCCATTGCCGCCCCGCCTCGCCTCGCCTCGAGGTTTGCACACCTTTCTCTTCCCTCTTCCTCTCGTCTGACCTCTTTTACACCGCGCCTTGTGCCTCCTCCCTGAACACATCTCCAAACCGAGCCGGAGGGCGACGTCAACGCTCCGCCGCTGCGCCGACTCAAGGCAAGGCCCGCCCCGCCCCACCCTGCCCCACCCCGCCCCATTGCACCCGCCCCGCCATTCAAGGGGGTGAAAGGGGTGAGCGGCTAAAGAGGATAACGCGCAATTAACTTTAGACAGCCCTTCGGCGGCCCTCGAAGCTCGGCGCACAGGCCAAACTTTAATGTCAGAGAGAAAGGGAGAGAGAGAGAGGACACACGCTTCTTTATTAAAAGCCGAGGTAGAAAAGAAGGGGGGGGGGGGAAAGCAGCAATATCAGCATATGCCGGTCCCGACCCAAGGAGACTCGCAACAAAGTAGGGTTTTGCCATGAGACATAACTGCGGAGCAAAGTCACGGGTAAGGGTGAGGCGGGGCGGGGTGAGAAGGGGCGGGGAGAGGCGGGGCGGCGTGAGGCGGGGCGGGGTGAGGCGGGATGAGGACGAGAGGGCTCCGCTAAAAACAGCTTCCTTCCGGCCGACCCTCTCGCGTCTCGTCGCGACAGATTCTCATCACCGTCCCTGGCCAGGCCAGCCGGGATAATAAACGCGATTTCACGTTTAAGGCGCCCCGCGCCTCGCCTCGCCTTTATCTTATCACTCTTCTTATTTTCCTTGGCACAGACGACAACGACGACTAAGAGGAAGCACGATCAATTTATGAGAAATTGACGCGAACACCAATGAGTTGCCTTGCCACTCCGGACGTTCCCGCTCTCTTTCTCTCCCACTCGCATTAGTTTTTTCCAGTGTAGCCCGGCCTAGCCGGCTCCGATACACTTGCGGCCTCGCCGCGTTCACTAACCAAAAGACAACAAAGGGGGAGGGGGGCGGGGGCGGGGGCGGCCAACCGACCGTTCGGACTCTGCGGCTTAGCCGGGGCGGGGCGGAGCGCTACCACCCCGCAGAAGACTTCTCTCGCCCCCGCATTCTCTCTCTCTCTCTCTCTCTCTCTCTCTCTCTCTCTCGTCTCTCTCTCTCGTCCCTCCCCCCCTCTCTCTCTCCGACGCGATCTCCAATGGCTCTTAACCAAACGCGGCTAACGCCTAATACCTCCGGGCCTCCGGGGCCGAGCCTGGCAGGGCGGACGCAATGCGGCGGGGAAGAAAAATGATCACCAGACATAGACAGAGCGATTGAGAGAGGGAGAGAGAGCGAGCGAGCGAGAGAGCGAAAGAGATAGAGAGAGAGAAAGGAGGTGGAGATATCATGGAGGGGCGGCATGGCTGATGAAGTCGTCCCTATAATTCCCATTTCCGCCGCGGGCGAAAGGTGGCGAGCCCTGGGCCGCCCTGCGCCCTCCTCAGTGAGAGAAAGCGAGAGGGCTGGAGAGGGATCGGGGAGAGAACCGCGAAGAGGAGAGGGAGCGGGAGTGAGAGGGGCAGGGCTGCGGCTGCGGCGGGAGAGGGACAAAAAACATGCCAAGTGGCGCGGAGAAGAAGAACGGGCATGAGGGCCCTCGTCGATCAGCGAGGGCGAGGCTTCAGGCCCCCGCCCGTCCCCGCACCGCCGCGCTCCGGGCGGGCTCCGGCCGACACCCATGAATCTGAGAGAGGGTGCCAATTTAGGTTTTTTTTTCTTTTTCTTTTTTTTTTTAAAGGAGTCTCTGCGTTGCCGCTGGGATGTCCATAAATAATAAAATAGCGAATTGCAATTTCGCGACAAGGAACTGATAATGTTGTTGTGCCCCGTCCGTTTTGCGTGTAGCCTAAAGGCGTTAGAAGAGGTTTTCACGTCGAAATATGTTGAGAAGAAAAACAAAACACGATGTAGTTGTTTTTCTCTTTTTTGTCGGCCCGTCGCGTCAGAGAGACAAACACCCACTGCTGGGGCGGCGCTGCGCTGCAGCGGGGAGCCTCGGAATAAAAGGAGTACAAGAGAGTGCGGGACAAAGGGCACAAGTCCGGCCGGCCGGGCCGGGCCGGCGCTCTTAGAAATAATACAGAGCGCACAGCGGGAAGCGCGGGGCGGGGCGGAGTGAGAGAGGGGGAGGGAGGGAGGGAGGGCAGAGGAGAGAGGGCAGAGGAGAGAGGGCAGAGGAGAGGGGGCGGAGAAAAGAGACCGAGCGAAAGAAGGTGAGAGAGAAAGTCGGAGGAAAAGAAAACCTACATAAATCTCGTCCGATGCGATTTCTCTCCCCGGGCCGGCCGGCCGGGCGTGCAGCTTTGTGCCTGTCTCCGCGCCGCGCCGCGCCGCTCCGCCCCGCCCCGCCCCGCCCCGCCCCGCCCCGCCCCGCCCCGCGCCCCACCCCGCCACGCCCCGACCGCCGAGGACGCTCGTTCGCTCGTATCCCCTCCCCATTTGCTTGTTTGTCATATCGGGTCCGCGGACATGGCGTCCACTTAGCATTTTCCCGCCCCCCGGCCAGACACGACGAGTACAACGTCCCCCTCCCCTCCTTCCCACCCCCACCGCCGACACATCCTTCCACTAGTCACAGGCCCCCCTCCCCGCCCACCCCCACCCAGTGCGGCCGGGCGCTGCTAGGGGTCCGTGCGGTGCGGAGTCCCGGGGGAGCCAGTCTCCATGTGCCCCCCTTTCCGGCCCCCGCCACTCTGAGTCAAGGTCAAGGTTTCAAGGGCCGTGACAGGGCCCCCCCTCCCCCAACTCCCTGCAGGCCTTCCAGCTCGCACGCCCGCCCACGGCACCCACGCGGACGTCACATCATTTATATTTCCCCTCCCCCTTTTACTACTTTTTTCTTTCGTCCCATTATATGTTGTGTTTTTTTTCCCTTCCTGCTGCTGCTCGGGGGAGAGGAGCGCGTTGGCGTGGCGGGGCGCGGCGTCGCAGAGAAAGGAGAGCAGGCGAAACACTCTGCCCCAGCACAGCCAGCCTGGCACGGGCAGGGCGACTGAGAGCAGAGCCAACACCCCATAGCAGGGCATCTCGCCTCACTTACAACATCCCGCGCCCCCGCCCCGCCCCGCCTCCCATCCCCCTTCTAAATATCGATTGCCGCAGCCAGCCGCCCCTGGTGCGCCGTGCCCGCCCCCGGCCGCCCCCGGCCGCCCCCAGCTCAAACCCGGCCCGGCGTGCACTGCGTGCAGCGAGTGCAGCTGTACTGCTGGAGGGCTCCGGCCCGCCCCCGGACCCGCCCCCGGGCCGCGCGGCGGGGGCGGGGTAGGGCGGCAGGTTTAAAACACATACCGCTCAACCCCCGGTTCATTAGACCGACGGCCGCAGACCCGCCCCTGCCAGCAGTGGACCTCGCTATCCCACAGGCGCGGCACGTCCCCGGCCGCCCCGCCCCGGCCGCCCCGCCCCGCGGCTACGGGCGCGCCCGCACCGCCCGCCCCACCCTCGTCCACGCCCCCACCCCCCCACCACGCCCCCGGCGCTGCTCAGCTCACCCCGCAGAGAAGCAAAGCGATTCCGACAAACAGCAACAGCAGCAAAACCGCGGCGCGCCTCCGCAAAGGCAAGCAGCGTGCAAATCGACACGGAACTGAATTTTCAGATTACTAACCGAGTGCGGCACGGCCCTGCCCCGCCGGCTTGCCACGCCACGCCACGCCACGCCACGCCACGCCTCGCCCGGCGGCAACTCTTCAAAGAGTTCGGTGGGGACCATAACTTGCCAGGCGCAGCGTGGGCCTGTGGGTGCCTGTGGGCCCCCCGCGGTGGCGCGGTGCTCAACTAGGGCCCTTCCTTGTGCCCGTCGGGCGTGGCGGGGCGGGTCGCGGCAGACGAGCTTGGCAGCAGCGGCGCCAACAGTCAAGCCTCCTGCCTGAAGTGGGACGAGAGCGAGACTGACCATTAAGGGAACCCCGCACGGTGAAAATTTCCGATTTCATTGATGAGACTTAGCGGAAAATCACTCATCTCTACGTGTAGTCTTGTGCCGCATTTTGCTTTAATTCATATCTCGGGGGCTGTCTGGTAGGGGGTCAGTCTCATTTTGGCCTCCGCCCCGCCCCGCCGCGCCCCGACCACAACTCTACTGCGGCCCTGGACAGGTTCTGGACAGGTTTCTGGACTGGCTGGAACAAGGTGTCCAGGCTAGAGTTGGGGCGCGGCTGGGCCAAGCAGGCAATCAGGCACCGCAAACAATGCTGCCTCGCCTCGGGATATCTCTCCTCCCCTCCCCTCCTCCCTCCCACCAGGCCCGCAACCGAGCGGGTCAATCCGCGGAACGAAGCAAACAGCCAGAGGGCCGAACACAGCAAACATTCAAATGTGCATAGGGTCTGGGAGCGGAGGGCTTAGGCCCGTAGTAGGAGGATAAGTTAAGTGTTTCGGACCACATCATCGTTTAGAGCACAAATAAATGACCCATTCGCCTGCTTCCGTGAAGTTGGGCCGCACCGGCATGCACAGGAAAACCTCGTCTGTAAGCGACGGAAAACCGAAATAGTAAGCGGGTTTGTCTCAATACTCTCAACGCAAGGCGCGACGGCCCGGCAACACTGTTACCTATATTTTTTCTGTCCCTAGGGATACTAATGAAGTCAGTCGAGGTGTAGCCCTGCAGGTGCGCCAGCGGCAGGCCATGCACCGCGTCCAGTATGCACGAGTAACGACACTACATCCCGTTATTAGCCCGGCAGCAGCAGCCCAGCCCAAGGCTAATCTAACCAACTTGTGTATAACAAGGCAACTTTATTAAATATGTATACAATCACGGCGCCCACGAGCGGAGCGGCCCGAGAGCAGGCAGAGGTACACGCGTGGCGCCCCCCGCCCCGCCCAGCACCGCCTAGGAGGAGGGTGCCCGCGGGCAGTGAGGACCCCGCCAAAGGAGAGGGCGGGCGAGGGTGGGCGAGGGAAGGAGAAAGGGAGGGAGGGAGGGAGGGAGGGAGGGAGAGGGGGGGAGTAGGGAGGAGGAGCATTTGGCTTCGCAGGTAGAGCATTTGCTTCGCAGCTTACAAAAATAATTTTGATTGTAAGGCGGAAGGTTCGTAAGTTTACGAACTATTTTGTTCAAATGTTGTACAAGTTGTTCGCAAGTGCATATTCGCACGCCTGCCTGCTGCTGTATAGCGCCTGGGGCGTGTGGGGGCGGCACGGTTGGCCAATCATGTCCGCGGGGCGGGCGGGCGGGGCGCGCCGCCCCCGGGGGCGGTAACCCCAACCACCAGCCGCAAAAGCGTCCGCAGACAGGAGGACGTCAAAGTGATTCCGTCAATATTTAATTTGGGCGATATAAAATTCGAAGGTGGCGGGGCGCGCGAGCCCCGCGGCGCACTGCGGTGCGGTGCCGGCTGCGGCAGCGGAGAAAAGCCCCCGCCCCGCCCCGCCCCCGTCTCGCATACCGATCCTCATAACGTAAACCCAATCGCGCGCCGAGTTACCCAAAGTTTCTGCCGTCCCTTTCTCCACCCCAGCCCCGCCCCGCACACCGCGCGATTTACAGCTCCCCGCTGCGCTGCGGCGGGGCGGGGCTGGCTCAGATTCGATTTAGTAACCCCGCCGCCCCGCCCCGCCCCGCCCCGCGCCGCGGCAATGGCAGCGAAACCCAATACTTTTCTCTCGTGCACTTTACGTCCGCGCACCGGGTATTAAAAAAAATAAAACATAAAGAGACGGAAACAAAGCGAGGAGGAAACACGTCTGACAAATGGCACACCTCGTAATTAAGAAAAATTCTTTAAAAAAAAATTAGAAAAGTTCTGAAACAATATTTTTTTTAAGGAGTTAGGAAAATTTAAAGCCTTAGTTGCGAAACCTTCAATTTACAATGATTTAGGAAAACTTACGAAAATTTACGAAAGTACACAAAAATTCATACTCCTTCCTCCCTCCGGAAAAAAAGTCTCGGGGGGACGTTTGTGGTCCAGCATCGGAGAGCGCGGGGCGAGGGGCGGGCGGGAGACGGTCGCGATGGCCGAACCCTTTCAGCCTTTCCCAGCCGGCCGCAGCCGCCCCGCCCCGCCCCGCCCCGCGTGCTCCTTGGCCTCACCGAGTCAGGGCGGAGGGGATGGGGCGTGTGGGAAATTACTTTGGACAGGAATGCGATCAACACCACGTCGCCATGCCACGGGGCACCAGGAGCGGTAAAACTCTACCGGGGAGAGGGGGAGGGAAAAGAGAGGGAGAGGGAAAAGAGCCTGCCTCTTCAGCGCGGGCCTAAACGCAACCGACCCGCCGCACCCCCCCGCCGCACCCCACCCCGCCGCACCCCGCCCCGCCGCACCCCGCCCCGCCCGCCCCTGCCTGGACGCGCAGGCACGGCCCTGCCCCTGGGCGTGGGCCGGCTGTCACCGGGACGGGGACGACGACGCGGGCTTTGCCAGAAAATATGCGGCAAGAAGCCGAGGGAGGGCGAGGGTGCGAGAGAGGGAGTGAGAGGAATGAGAGGGGGCCCTCTCCACCTCCGCCCTACTCTTAGAACGGGAGCAGGGGAGCGAAAGTGTGATATTCCTTTTCTCTCCCCCCCCCCCCCCTCTCTCTTCCCTTACTACACTTCTCTACTTGTCGCTCCCGCTTCTTTCTCTCTCTCGCGGAAGCGCTGAAGCAGGTTTGACTCAGCAGGCCCTCTCTTCCTTATCTCCACCCCCCCCCTTATCTCTCTCTATCTCGCTCTCTCGCTCTCTCGCTCTCTCCCTCCCTCCCTCGCTCTCTCCCTCCCTGCTTCCCTCACTCTCCCTCTCTCTCACAGACACGCACACGCGTTTGAACAGTCCGCGCTGCTGCTTGTTTAGGATCAGCACGCCCATAAGTCTCCCAAGTTTCGCGGGGTAGCGCCGCCCCGCGCCGCGTTGAGCCCCGCACGTGTTGCAGCAGGCGTCGCGACGCGCCCCGCCCCGCCGCGCAGCACCACATCGTACGTCAGGGGCGCGGGGCCCTGGCCGGCTCGTGTGGGAACAGCCCGCCCCGCCCCGCCCCGCCCCGCCCCACGGGTGATATGATGTGTGAGGGAGCAGACACCATCCTGTGCAGGCCTGGCTAGGCCGCCACGCCCCGCGACGCCACGCCCCGCCACGCCTCGCCCACCCGCAGCACTAAAACTTTTCTTCCCGGCCAATCTGCCGTAAAGAGCTTAAATTCCGGGCGGCAGTGTTCCCCTCGTCGTGTTCCGCATCCCGGAAACATTTGTCAGGAAAAGTTATTCCTCCGCCGTGGCGCGCCGCGCGCTGCCCGGCCCTGCCCTGCCCTGCCGCAGCCACGCCCCCCAACTCCAACTCCCTGCATTCTCTCACTTGCTCGCTCTCACTCTCTCTCTCTCGCTATCTCTTTCTCTTCATCTATCCGTCGTCACGTGCAAAAGTATGGGGCCGAGGGCCGAGGGGGCGTGGAAACAAGTGTCGGGATCGCTGCCCCCTCCCCCCTTCACCCACCACGTGCGCCACGCCGCGCCACGCCCCGCTGCCCCGCGAGTAAGCAGCTCCCCGCCCCGCCCCCGCCACGCCCCCGGGGCTGCGACGAGCTGCTAACTGGACTGCCTCCTACCCCGCACCACCGCGCCCTCCACGCTCGTCATCATAAGGTGAGAGTGGTGCGGCGTGGGGTGGGAGGGAGAGCGCGAGGAAGCGAGAGAGGGAGAGAGGGAGGAAGAGGAAGGGAGGGGTGGGGGTCCAGCACCAGCAGGCCGTAAAAGCAAAGTGTTTGGCCTGGCAGTATCGCTATGGCATGGAGGAGCTTCATTACCCAGCATGCCCCGCGTCCCCAACGCCGTCCCGCGCGGACAAAAGAGGAAAGAGAGGGGGTGAGGACGGGGGAGGAGGGTGAGAGGGCGAGGCACGACGACCTCCAAGGTAGGGCGGCCGGCGGCCACGGCGGGTCCCGTCCCGTGTCTTGTCTCTACGCGGGGCGGGCCGGGGCGGGGCGGGGCGGGGCGGGGTGGGGCGGGGCAAGGGGTAGGATAGGGTGGGGCGGCACGCCTGAACCTGAGCACACCCGGCCGGGCCGGCCTGGGCCCGCCAATTACAGAGGCCGTGGCCAGAGATCGTTTCACTGGACCACCTGGGGTGTCATTTGAGGAGCCGGGCCGGTCTGTCTGTCTGTCTGTCTGTCTGTCTGTCTATATAGTCGAGAGCAAAATTAGGTGGAGGCGTCTTCAGCTACACGAGATTCAAACTCTCCGTGTCGAATCCGGTTTTTAGCGTATTCACTACGTAATTCCCTCGCTTTTGCAAGGTTGAGGTGGGTTGAGGTTGATCATTTTGGTACTTACAGATGTGCTCGCGCCGGTCAGCCTACGGGGGCCCAGCCTCACGTCTCGTCCTGAACTGCGGCATCATCCTCTGCGGACAGGAGGCAGGCGCATGCATCAGGAACAGGCTCACACGCAACGTCAAAAAACATCGTCGCGAATTTACGACTTTTTCGTTTTTGTTTTGTTACTCGACAATTTTACTAATCACAAGTGGCTGTAATACGTCATTAAAGAACGCATTCTAAGGGTGTCAAGACATATGGAGAGTGCACTCTGAAAGCTCAGCAGACGCTTGGTACGCTGCGGCGAGGCGCGCGTGTTCCTACGCCCCGCGGATGCAGAGCGAGGCGCCGCGGCTCTGTACCGCCCACCCCGCCACCGCCTGGTTGCGCCATACCCCGCAACGCCCCCGCACCACCCCCGCCACGCCCCGCCACGCCACGCCACGCTCGCAACGTGCGGAAGGAAAACGCTACACACCAAAGCGCGAGTAATTAAGACTAACGATTCGACTTTGGACTCGGCAGCTGAGCCGGGCCGGGCGGCTGCGGTGATCAGCGCCAGCACGGCCGCGGAGGGGAAGAGGGAGAGTTGCGGTCAGCGCGAGGGGGAGGAGGGGGAGGAGGGGGAGGAGGAGGAGGAGGAGGAGGGGGAGGAGGAGGAGGAGGAGGAGGAGGAGGAGGAGGAGGAGGAGGAGGAGGAGGAGGAGGAGGAGGAGGAGGAGAGGAGGGGAGGAGGAGGTAGACACCCGACAGGAGCCCAGCAGCAACGGAGCGGAAGTGTGTTGGGCGAATGGCAGCAAAACCAAAAAGCGAGTCATATCCGATAGTAGTGCAGGTTTGATGGAAGTGAGATTTCTTTCCAAGGGGAAAACAATTTTGGTGTACAAAAATGTCGCCAATTTCTGTGACTGTGAATTTTCCTGATTTTCCCCGTATTCTGACGCGCCGACGGCTGCTCTCTCTCTCTCTCTCTCTCCCTCCCCCAATTTCGCGCCGCAAAGCCTCTTTTGTGCTCGCCGGCGCGCAGAGCAGCCCTGATGACAGCCGGGGGGAAAAGGAGAAACAGAGAGTGAAACAGACAGAGACAGAGAAACAAAGTGGAAAATAAAAGAGAGAAAACCGCACGAACAACGGCAAGAGACGAGAAATGAACGTGACAGAGAGAAGCGACCAGCCAGCCAGCCAGCCATCAGCGGGTGCAGCGCGCACACACGTCATACCGAGCAAGAAAGCGCGACGAGAAAACGAAAACAAAACTCGGAGGGGAGAGGCGGCGTGGCGGGGCGTGGCGGGGCGTGGCGGGTCGGAGGGTACTCTGCAGTCGTTGGGAGTGGGGAGCGAGGGGGTCGGTCGCGTTTTAAGAGGCGTGCTGCTTTATTTTTTAATGCACTGCGGGTAACGCTATACACAACCTGATCCACACCGGCGTGCAGATACAATTAGCGAGCCAGCTCCAACCCCTAGAGGAGGTGGAGAGAGGGGGAGGAGAGAGAGAGAGAGAGAGGGGAGGAGAGGGAAGGAGAGAGAGGAGGGAGGAAGGAGAGAGAGAGAGAGAGAGAGAGAGAGGGGAGGAGAGAGAGAGAGAGAGAGAGGGGGAGGACAGAGACAAACTGCATTACTCGCGCTAGCATTTTGCGCTGCAGAGTGACAAGCCCATTAGCGCAATCGCGCGGTGGCGCTGCGGTGAGCAGCATCGCAATCGCAAATACAAACATACAAACATGGCGCTCACACGCGAGAGAGAGGGAGAGAGACAGGGGGAGAGAGAGAGAGACAGGGGGGAGGGAGAGAGAAAGGAGAGATAGAGAGAGAGAGAGAGAGAGAGAGAGAGATGGGGGAGCAGGAGTGCGACTGAGGCGGGACGGTCAAACTAAGGTAGGGTGGTGGGCTGTTATATTTGCATAAGGCTGAGTTATCCCGCAGTTAGGCCCCTGCGCCGCCCGCGCCGCACGCGGAACTCCCCGATAGATCGAATCTTGCGTTGGAGCACAGTCGTTTGCGGGGATTCAGAGCCCACGGGATGGCCGGCTTTTGAGGAGGGAGGGGGAGGGGATCGGAGTCCGAAGGGGATGGAGGGAGGGAGGGAGTGTGTGTGAGAGAGAGAGAAAAAGAGAGAGGCACACGAACGGACGGAAGACAGGTCCGTCGACGACGATTGTGAACCACCGCATGGCCGGCCGCAGCCACGATACCGTAAGTGCACAGAGCACAGCCTCCGCTCCACCCCGCCCCGCCCCACGCTGGTTACACTCGCCAAGGCGGAGACCCACCACTGTCCACCGAGCCAACTCCCTGCTGGCTGAAGCACTATTTCTCCGCTGGCCCGTTTTATTTTTCTTCTCCCTCCTCCTCCTTCTCCCCCTTTCCGCTCCAGTTTTTCTGTCCTCTTTTTCCCGGCTTGTTCCCACAGGCTCTTTATCTCCCCCCGCTCTATAACGCTGCGCGAGGGTTGCAAAGTACGACGCCCGGAGCGAGTTATGTCTTCTAAAGCCGAACTGGCCGGCCGGGTCCGGTCCGGTCCGGTCCGACATTATCTAGTTGCGCCCGCGGCCGGACGCTTCTCTAATTCACACCCTCGCGGCAAACACTGGGTCGCACCGGGAGTTACAAAGAGATGAGATTATTCCGAGCTGGGCGGCGGGCCGGGCCGGGGCGGGCCGGCGAAGGGCTGGTTGGGTTTGGGTGGTTTTGGCTATGGACCGGGGTGGTTGGAATGAGAGAGGGAGAGGGAGAGGGAGGGGGAGTGGGAGAGGGAGAGGGAGAGGGAGAGGGAGAGGGAGAGGAGGGGGAGAGGAGAGAAGAGAGAGTAAGCAAGAGAGGTATATAGTGAGCGAGCGCGCGCGAGAGAGAAAGATAGCGATAGTGACGGAGAAGGGGGAGCAGCAGGCTATAAACGATACGGAATGGAGCCGGAAAATGGCAAAGCTGGATGGAACGAAAATAAAGGAGGAGGAGGGGGGAGGGAGACACAGTACAAACAACGTCTTGGTTTTCAAGCAGGCTTAAGGGAATTTAACAAGGCGGAGTTGACGAAGCTGCTTGATGATCAAGACATCGTGTATTTTCTATGCGCGAGGCAACACTGCATGGCCAGGCAGCCGCCTGATATAACAGCCCATACCAGCTGCACACTTGGGCGACTGAAGTTAGTTTACCATTGAGTTTGCCCCCTCTGGTGCAGCTCTGACCCCGATCGACCCCCCCGCGGCGCCCCCCACGCTCCTCGTAGACATCCTCACCCTCCGGGACGTCCAATCAAATCACTCCTGGAGCCAGCCCAAAGGGGCTGCCAAGCAGCGGGCGGGGGAGGCTCAGCCGAGAGAGGCGGCCCGACAAGATATGGGAACAGCATGAGAGAAAAGTGGAGGGATGGCGGGGCCGGAACTTAACAAAATTTCTAGGATAAAAAAATTTACAATAAAAGTTTACGGTATAACATTTAACTATGAGTTGCCTATATTTAAAAAGAGAATTCCATCGAGCTGTGGGAAATTTTTCTTTGATTTGATGAGACATCCTGTAAATAGATATGATAGAACCATTTTTCAACGAGAAATCAACAGAAGCATTTTCTTGGGTGCGGCTGATTCACTGCCTAACGGTCAATCATATTGACGAGGGGACATGAAGGGTTGCCGAGAAAGGACTTTGACAAAATGGACAATAAAACAAAAGAACGTCAGGGAGACAGACATGCCACAGGAGGGCCGCGCGTCGAAAAGCTTAATTAATCACAGAGGGGTGGCGTGGGCCCCGTCCGGCCCCATGAGCCCTCGCACAAAACGCCATGGGAAATCACGGACACGACGAGGTGGCGGAATATTGGTTCTCGTGTTTGCGCATTTTTTTCCCCTCTTTCAATTTTCCACTACTGTTTCTGCTATTTGCTTTTTTTTTTTTTTGCATTGCATAATATCGCAGGTGGAACAGCAGGAGGGGATGGCGATGGCCGCCGCCGCGAGGAGACGCAAAGGAGGGGGAAAGAAAAAGGTTTGGGTTCGCGAGGACATCGGGGCGGGCGGGGCGGGGCGGGGCGTGGCGGGGGCGCTGGACGGGCGACGCGTACCAGCCATAAAGAGGGGCCCTCCCACCGTGTCAAGCCTACAAATGCCGCCGCGTACCCTCCAGGAACAAACAACAACTACAGCCATGACAACAAAAAGGAACAAAAGTAAAAGCAGCGAGAGAGAGAGAGAGCTATGCACTAGGCCTGCCCGTGTTGTGAGAGAGAAAGAGAGAGGGTGAGAATGAGAGAGCGAGAGGGAGAGCGAGCGAGAGAGGCAAGAGTGCGCAGTGCGTTTGCTCGCGCCGCGCCGGCGCCTCCATAGCGCCGCTGCACCACTGTGGGGACCAACACATTAGGGAGGGGGGAGGGGGGGGGAGGCTCCAAGGAGCCGGGCATTGGCGGCAGGGCAGGTTGCAGTAGTCTCTGCTGCACACACATAGAAGGGAGGGTACTTCTCCAGGATTAGACAGATGAGCATGGTATATGGCATAGCGTAGGACCGGGGTTGTTTCAGCGTATATCTCACCGCATACTAACTGTATGTGGGTTTGCCTACCACCACCGGCTAGACGCATTACCACGGTGCTGCCCCCTCCCAGGCTCCAGCCGACACCGACTTGACAGACCCAAAGAGTTTGCCTTGCTAGTGGCAGCAGCAGCAGCTGGCGAGGCGCAGACGAGACCAGCGGAATAACAAATCAAGCCGAGTTTCTCATCTCCGGACGGATTATACTATCCGCGCAGTTTTGATGGCGATTATGTTAATCCCGCGGGCTTGCCGGCCAGGCACTGTAGTTTACGGTGAAAATTCACCTACTGCAGCAGCAGGGTTCACTTTGGCGTACGGTGAAAAGCGTGAACTTTTTAAATATGGTTCGACCACTTCCGGTGAACGGGGGACGGTCCCACGGCACACGTCTCGATATACCCACCATATCGGTCTTGCCGGTCCGACCCGTCCGAGAAAATGTTATCCTTCAGAGCGACGCACTCACACTCACACACAGACACGTGACGGGCACGTGACGGGCACGTGACGGGCACGCGTCGGCACGCGCACACACACACGCACGGGCGCGCGCGCGGGGGCCGTGACGGCGGCGCGAGTGGTGGCGGTCTCGCGGCGACGCGGCGGGAGCGGCAGGAGGCGCTGTCCGCGTGGGCCGCCGAGCCGCACTGGCGGGGTGGCCCCTCTGTCCCGGCCGGCCCGGCCCGGCCCGGCGCTGCGCCACCCCCGCCCCGCCCCGCCCCCACCGCCCCGCCCTTTGCGCCGCGTCCAGGTGGAGGGGGGAGGGGAGGGGAGGGGGGGAGCTGAGCAGCGCGCCGCCGACATACCCAAACGCGTCAGCGCACTGAATTCCCCTACTCACTCACCCCTGTACACGTACCGTGCAAAACGCCTACCAAGGGAAAAAAAAGTGCGAGTTCTCTGAAAATCTTACATCAGTGTATCCCTATTCAAAGGGGAACCGGAAGTATGACATTTTAATGCGTATTTCTCTGATTGAGTGAGACGATTTGCAGGTGTACGACCGCTGCGGGCCGTATCGCCTGTGGCGGGGCGGGCAGGCGCGAGCTATAAAGCGCGCAGCCAACGAGCATTGCGCGGGGCCTTGGTCCAAATCGAAGCCGAGAAGGCCGAGTGGCACGCCGCCTAATGCCGTCGGGGCAGGGCGGGGCGGGGCGGGGCGGGGCGGGGCGGGGCGGGGCGCGGGGGAACTTTCGACAGCGGTGATGCCTGATGCCGCGCTGTACGACACGGATTACACGCGACCAAACGCTGTCCCTACAGCCCGCCCGTCCCGCACAGCTGCGGTGCACTCGCGCGCGCACGCCCGCCAGTCGTGGGTTCAAATCCCATCCATTCCGATCGAGCGATTTCGCTCCCTCTTTTTTTCTTATTTTTTGTTTTTACCCGAACCCCGCGCCCCCGCTTCTCCACTACCCCGCTGGGGGCCCCACTGCCTCGCATTTTAATTACACAGCGCAAGCCTCCCGTGCGTTCCATTGGGGCCCAACGACCACTCTCTTTCTCCCTCCCCCCTCCCCTCTTGACACTCTCTAGCTCGCTCTCTCTCTTACTGTCCGTGTCCGGCAGATTGGCAGTACGCGTTGGGTATAAAAATGCCCAGCGATTCGGTAAACTCACTCGTATACACTTTATCTCTCACTCACACGCACACACGAAATCACACACACACACACAAACACTTACGCAGGGGAAAACCAATGTTGCGAGCGACACGCGTGACCCACCTGGAACACAACAAACACGCAAAGGTAATTAATGCCATTTTTCGGGATATGGAAATGGGAAAAAAAGGGGGGGGGCGTGTGCCAGGTGCTTTCGGAGTTATCCCCGTTGGGCTCCAGTGTCTCCACCTCCCTCACGAGGACCGACCCGACCCTCGCCGGCCAGGGCAGCCAGGCGAGACGATGGCTCCGGGCTGATCGGCCACCATTACGACAACCAGTGCGGCCCGCTGCATGGCCTCCAGACGACCCACAAGGGGTTTCCTTGACATCCCCGGCGGGTGGAGCGGGGCGGGGCGGGGCGGGGGCTGCTTGCGACGACGAGGAAGAAAAGGGTTTAGGGTCCCGCTGGAGGGAGCCCCTGCTCTGCTCTCGGCGTGGAGGGAGGGAGGTGGTGGTGGAGGGGTAGCAACACCGTGGACGCAGGCCACGACGCCGTGTACAGCCAATCGTTATGAGCTGATAGGAGCAGCAAAACCACGCCCCTAGGCCCCGCGCACACGGCCACAACCGCAAACAGCCCACCCCGCACCGCCGTGTGCGAGAATGCTCGCTCTCTCGCCGCCGCCGCCGAGTTTCGCCGCATTTCACGCGCGGGAAAAAGCAGCAAGGATACAGGAGGAGAAGGGGGGGGGGGGTCTCAGAGTGAAGGGCGCAGGAAAAGGGTTGGCACCCCTGTTGTGCCCGGCCCGGCCCGGCCCGGCCCGCGATAGTGATGGATGGATGGAGGCAGCAAGTTATAAAGGACCTCTGCCTCCCTCCCCACCGCGCGGAGGGAGGGCCGCCAGCGACCCGGGGGCCGGCCAGGCTCCGGGCGCGAACATCCTCTGCGCTGACCAGTGCAATCACTGCATTACTCCCCGCACCATGTCTCAACTGATTACTCTCCACTCTCAGCCCGTTACTGATTTTGTTTTTCGGGGCGAGGGGGGGGGGGCTTTGCCAGTGTTCCTGCTGCGTAAACGCATCTTTGAAAGCTGCCATTCCTTTATACACTATACCGACAAATTCTGTTATTTTTTTGTCAGTGACTTATTTTACAAAAAATGTCCAGAATAAGTAACAAATTCATCAGTAATCCTGAAGCATGAAAACGTAGGCAGGACAAGAGAAAGACCCAGTGACGGCCTGAGTCTCCACAAGCTCCCCTCTCTCTTCCCTTCTCTTTTCCACTCCGCGTACAGTACAGGCGGGGATTAAACACTGCCGGGGCCGGGGGGCGGCCACACTGCAAAGGGAATCATTGCGGCGTGTAAACGTGAAATACGACGGCAATATAAGGCCCCCGCGCGGATCTGAAACGTCAACACGCCAAGTCGTCATCGCGCGGGGCGGGGGCGGGGGCGGGGGCGGGGACGGGACGGGGCGGGGGCGGCATCGGGTTTCTTTTTTAAGACCGTCCCACGCAAACTCTCGCCCTGCCCGCGCGCCCCTCCGCCTCCCCCCCACACCCGAGCGCGCGCGCCTTCCACCCCGTCAGACACGTGGGTTCCTAATCGCTCCGAAAGCGGACCGCCAAATCCCTCCCTCCCTCACTCACTCCCCCAGCCGGCCCGGCCCGGCCCGGCCCAGCCCAGCGCGGCGCGGCCGGCGCCCGCCCGGCGAGGTAGGCCACGCGCGCGCACTGGTGTCCGCCGGGCGGCCTATGCGCCCAACCGCAGGCGCGCTCCAGCCGCGCAGCACAGCGCAGTGCAGCAGCACTAGCAGTTTGATTTTATTGCAGCCCCCTCCTCTCTCCTTCTCCCTCTCCCTCTCTCTCTCTCTCTCTCTCTCTCTCTCTCTCTCTCTCTCTCTCGGAAACGGTCACCTACCGCCTGAGTCCGCGCGGCACAGCCCGCTGGAGCCGGCCCGAGGCTGAACCCCAGAAATGGATCCGGCGGTTCGGAGCCCCGCCCCGCCGGGAGCGCGCCGCGCCATCGTGGCGCCGCTATTTCGGGCCACCACTTCCTCCCTTCCACCCGCTCCAGTTCTCCAGCGCAGCCCCACCTCCCCCTTCCCGCCACGCTCCAGTAGTTCTCCCGCCCGCCCCCGGCCCAAGGTCAGTACCTCCGCTCATGTGCATGGTCTATCAACGTGGGTTTGGTTAAAGGAAGAGTATATTGTGACGAAAACCCGACTCGCTTCAGAACAAAGAGCGATCGGTATTGGTCATCGGACTAGACGTCTGGTGCACTCTTACAGTGCAATGAAGTAAAGAAAGGTTTACATTTAAGGTGATGTTAACCAATGAGAAAATCAAATTTGAAGGTGGAAAAATTCATTATTAAGATTAATTATTCAAACAAAGAGTCAGAAACACAGTAAATTTTATTCAAAACGGTCCTCCGGAGTCATGTTTTTCTTCCAGGCAGGGGCGTATTAAGGACCTGTAGATGCCCGGGGATTTGGGGATCGCCCCCCCCCCCCCTCCCCCTTAATACGCGCCTGCTTCCAGGTGGCCGTAAAGATGCGCCATCAGAAGTTGGGACTGGGAGAAAACCTTCAAGCAGACGGTGCAAGTGTACTCATTGGTTTGTTCAGTGCCAGTAGGGCAACCTTCTTCGTCTTTGGAATGCTGAAGTCGACAGTGCTTCTTCAGTTTGTGCTCTGCGCCGAAGATCATGGGGCAGTCGGGGCACTTCCATGCCCCCTCAGGCATGTGCGTCATCAGAAGATGCTCCTTAAGCCCGCCGGGCCGCCTGAAATCTTTATGGCACACGATGCACTCGTGCGGCCTCCGCTTCTCCTTTGAATGATGGAATTGGTAATGCGTCAGCATACTGCGAATGTTTATGAACCTCCCGGGGCAATCAGGGCACGCCACCGGCCTCTCGCCGGCGTGAACAGCAGCGACGTGGCATCTCAGAGTGAAGTCATGAGCAAACTTCTTTTTGCAAATTGTGCACTGATAGGGTTTTTCACCAGAGTGCGTGCGGAGGTGGTTTTGTAAAAGTGTTTTCTGAGTGAACTTTTTAGGGCACTCATTGCATTCAAAGGGCCTCTCTCCTGTGTGAAGCCGGAGATGCACTCTTAAAGCAACATCCTGAGAAAAACTCTTTTTGCAAATCGAGCACTCGTACGGTCTCTCGCCTGTGTGTGTTCGGATATGTACCTTCCGATCTTTTAAATCTACAAACGCTTTAGGGCAGAACGAACACTTAAATGGCCTTTCACCAGTATGATATCGCAAATGTACTCTAAGCCTTGATGAAGTTGCGAATCCCTTATCGCACATGGAACACTGAAATGGCTTCTCCTGTTCGTGTGATAGAGTATGAACCTTAAGATCATGCTTGCTAAAGAACGTCTTGTGGCACAGGTCACACTCGAACGGCCTCTCCTGCTCTCCAGAGTGTATCCTTAAGACGTGCACCTTCAGATTTCCAGTATTTGTAAATTTCTTCTGGCACACGGAGCACTCGTGCGGCCTCTCGCCCGTGTGTTGCATCAAGTGCCTCTTCAGGACAACCTTCTCTACGAAGGTCATGTGACACACCTCGCACTCGAACGGCCGCTCCCCGGTGTGACTCCGGTAGTGCACCAACAGGCCTGCTCGGGCCTTGTACGCCTTGGGGCACGCGATACACTTGTACGGCCTGTCCCCAGCGCCATGGAAACCCATGTGGAGCGACAGTAATATGGGGGTCTCGTAATTCTTGTTGCAAACCTCACACCGCAGGGGCATGGTGGTGACAATGATGGCTGAGTGCACTGCTGCCTGCGAAAAGAAGAGCCCTATCAGAAACACCAAATGGGAAGAAAATCTTCCGATATACCCCATCTCCATGTGCTGTTATTAAAGACCCATTTCCCTTTTCACATTTTTCGCCATCGGCCATAAATCATTCTCGTCTCCGTTTATCGAGGGAGGAGGGGGGGGGGGGCGTGTTATCTGGACCCCGCACCGCGACAAACGCCATTTTTCTTTTGCCAGACAAAAGGCGGGACGTGCCTCTGTGGCACGCCGCGTCGCCGTGACAATGTGGCATTTACAGCGTTCTACTGGATTGCCTCCCCCCCCCCCCTTCCCCTCTCTCCGTGGCCACTTGAGCCGAATTGGAGGCGAGGTAGGGGAAAAGAGGAATCCAGGCGATCCGGTCGCGCGGAGCGGCCCGGCCTGCA
The DNA here is from genome assembly GCA_033675135.1 of Frankliniella intonsa. Taxonomy (NCBI): domain Eukaryota; kingdom Metazoa; phylum Arthropoda; class Insecta; order Thysanoptera; family Thripidae; genus Frankliniella; species Frankliniella intonsa. The sequence continues at coordinate 6,064,933 of CM066247.1, read as the reverse complement.
TGCTGCATGCGCCCCTAGCCTCGCGAGAGGCGCTCGACCCACATCTACTGGTGAGCACCCCTCGCAAAAAAATAAAAATAAAAAAGTCGGCGCGATTTGTTTTCCCGACGCTTCGACGCCTGCCGATGTCTCTGGGACAAGGACTGTTTCGAGTGCGCTTCTACGTATTGCAGGTTCTGTGCACTACAGGCCGTATGCCTCGGCCCGGTTGGGCCCGTGTACATTTACTGTTCATTTATAAATGAGAAAGCCCGGAAGGGTAAGCAGAGAAAATAAATACAGCCGCCTCGATGCATTGTGAGTCCCCTTTTTGTCCGGCAGCATCACGGACGTGCAAAGGCGAGACGCACAAGGGCGCACTACACTACGAAAAGGCTTTTTCCCCCCTTTTTTGGGCCTATGACTAGGTCGCCCATCCCGCTCCGCCTTTAGCGCCTTCATCAGCTGAGCGAGCGTGCAGCGCTAGACAAAGGCAAGTGTCTGCTGGGCCACAGCAGCGGGCGGGGCGGGGCGGGGCGGGGCGGGGACAGCTGCTGTTTGCCTTTTAGAGAGCGGACGGACGGTACGACTCCCTCATTAGCTCGGCAGTACTTGTGCATCAGCAGCTGCAGGAGCAGGAAGTCACCGGGGGCCACCGCCTCCGCGCCACCCCGCGCCCCCAAAGAGAATATCAAATGGAGAAGAAAGAAAAAACGCAAGAACATCAGAGAGAAAAAAAAATGGCGATGTCATCCCTCCTCAAAAGATGGAGCCACGTCAGTTCCGCTCACGTCAGTACTCCACTCGCAAAAAGGGGGGATGCGCGTGTCTCCTCTTTAAAGGCGAACAATCTCGTAATAAAAAAATAATTTAAAAAAAGAGAAAGAGCGTCAAAGTGCAAATGCGGCGCGGCGGGGTGCCGCAGTGGACCACAGAACAGCAGGGCAGGGCAGCGCGGCGTGCCCCAATTACAAGCCATGCAGTCGCGTGAGGTCGGGGGGGCCGCACGCGAGGGCCTAGTTTGGCTCCTGGGCGCGCCACGCCACGCCACGCCGCGCCACGCCGCGCCACGCCCTGCACAACCGGTTGAGCTTCACGTGCGACACCAACAACAACACTGATTGCCTGCCTGCACTCCAAGTTTCTTTACAAAGAACTACGCTCTTTCCGTAACGGACAAAGCATTTGGGATCTGCTTTGACGATGCAAACAAATTCTTGGCACATTAAAACGTTCACTTGAGCGAGTATGGGTGTGCATTTTTCAAGTAGGAATTTCACACACTCCACGAGACAGGTGTCGGTTTCCAGAGCGTCTGGGAAGCATTACGCCCGTCTCCACTTCCACCCCCGCTCAGTGAGCCACTCCCCAGCAGCGCTTCACAAACCATTATACTTTTACTTTCTTCTCTCCTCTCTCTCACTGAACAGGGAAGGGAGAGGGGAGGGAGAGGGAGGGAGAGGGAGAGGGAGAGGGAGAGGGAGAGGGAGAGGGAGAGGAGAGGAGAGGAGAGAGGGAGAGGGAGAGGGAGGAGAGAGGAGAGGGAGAGGGAGAGAGAGAGAGAGAGAGAGAGAGAGAGAGAGAGAGAGAGAGAGAGAGAGAGAGAGAGAGAGACTGACTTCACAACCACACTGTACGCACGCCCACCGCCATGCGTAGGTATGAGAGCCATCCAGGGATGCATAAATAACAATGGAGAGCGCCCACGAAAAGGGGAAAAAAAAACCACACACACACACACATATACATACAGTGGCTGGAGGGACACGGAGGGGGGGCGGGGAGGAAGGGGAGAAAAAACTAAACAAATAAATAAATCGCATGAGCTACGTTGTGTTTCGCGTTTCTCTGGAACGGATGCGGGGGCGGGGTTGGGGGCAGAGGGGGGCCGTTTGTCAGTTGCGCCCGCCCCTCGTGACAACTCGGCGCGGCCAACTCGGCAAAGTCCTCTTCTTGTTCTTGTTTCGGGCGGCTTGGTCAATTACGACCTGATGGCCTGCAGCGGGCCGCCCAGCCGAGCCCAGCCGAGCCGGTACCGCCACTGTTACACAAGTAGTGCGGCCGGGGGGTGTGGTGGGGGCCTAATCATAAAATAATGGCATTTTAAGTGGGTGAAGCCCGCGGGGGGTGGATCTGCAATAGGGCGAGAGTGAGATGGATGCTGCCCTCCAGATGCTGCAGTGCCAACCTCTGCGCATCAAAACGCTGCGCCACCTTCAAGACCACGCCGGGCCAGGCCAGCGCTCAGCGGGCTAAGGCGCTGCCGCCATCGCTCCGGTGGCATGGCATGGGGTCGACTCCCGCCCGCTCTCTTTCGAATTCAATTTCTGACAAATGTCTGGGCGGCAAGGTTGGCCGCAGTGCATTTGGGAAACTCACTCCTAAAGTTGGGCAACCGGCGATACTCTGATCCACTCACGCTACAGCATTGGGCCTCCCCCCTCTCTCTCCGTCGATCCTCACCCACGGCAGCTAACAAGCACGGCGGTGCCGGAGCGCCGCACACGCCCGCGGGAAGCATGCGGCAAAACTATTCGAGTAGCAGGCAGAGCGCAGAAAAAAAAATGGCACGGGGAAAAAAAACATCTGTCGACGAGGGCAGTGGCACCGTTATTGAAGCCCGGTGAGTTAGAGCAGCGTGGCGTGGCGTGGCGTGGGGGCGCGTGGCGAGAATACAGCGAGGTGAGCTCATAGAGCCGGAAATTGCCCGCAGGGCACCAGCACAGCACTGTCGAGGGGAGTTTGTCGACCCTGTCGGCGCGCCCCGCCCCGCCCCGCCCCGGCGCTGTGGTTCTGTAAGAGGGCGGGATTGCAGGCGGCGGGCAGTACGCGAGTGGGAGGGGGGGGACGACTGAGGGATGCACGGCTGCTCAGGTGCGCCTGCACTCAGCATACCGCGCACCGAAGAGCCGTCGAGTCGAGCGTGGGCGGGGCGGGGCGGGGTGGGGCGGGGTGGGGCGGGGTGGGGTGGGGCGGGGCGGCTGGCCCTGCTTGGAGAGCGTCCAACTGTCTCCCTGCTGCCCCCCTGGGGCCTCCTCGCCTCCGAGAGCGCGAAAGATATAAGGGCTCGCAGCTCATCCATAAAAAATAAAGTACTTCCGTCCTCGCGGATTTCCCCTCCCACCAGCGCGCCGCCACCCGCCACCCCCGCGCCGCGCCGCGCAGCACAGGGCGCCCGGCTGGGTAGGCAGGCCCGCGCGACAGCCGTGCAACACAGCCAGCGGGGTTGCCTACCCGCCGGGCGCCTGCACGCTCAGCAGACGCCGCGCCTACCGCCACCCGCGCGGCGCGCGGAGGAGCATCGCAGCAGGAGGCCGACAGGAGCGGCAGCAGGAGGGGCTGCAGGAGCGGCAGCAGGAGCGGCAGCAGGAGCGGCAGCAGGAGGGGCTGCAGGAGGCCGACAGGAGCGCGCCCCACTCCAGCCGCTTGTGCTCCCCGCGCTACCGACTCGATGACAGCCCCGCCCCGCCCCGCCCCGCCCCGACGCATGGGAGGGTTGGAGAGATGGAGAGGCGGCCGGCGCGGCCCCGCGCGTAATTATGTTTGACATTCGGGGTGGGGGTGAGGGGGGGGGGATAGTGGCGCCAGCAGCGGCGGCACAGGGCGGCGCAGGGGCGGCGCCACGCAACAGAGCGACGCCGCCGCCGCCGCCGCTCAAAGTTCATCACAGAATGTCTGCCGTCACATCTCCGGGCCCAGCGGATAGGGGTAGGCTAGCCCTGCCGCCGGCCCCGCCCCGCCCCATTGTGTGGCGATCGCCGAGTTTTTGCCCGCCACATCAAAAGCCGCAGGTCGCGTCTGACCTTTGCTAGGCCGGGGGGGGTAGGAATATATACGTGTGCGCGCGAGGCCCGAAACGCATGCCCCCTGCAAACGGAGCCGGCGGGGAGGTGGCGGGGAGGTGTTTCATTGAAAGGTCACCACAATACGTTTCAATTAAAACACCTCGTGGCTTAACATTGAGTTGGGTAACCCGATCCGCAAGGTGATCGAAAGTTGACTGTGAAACACTCTATACCCCTCGGGTGCGCCCGCCCGCCGCAGCTCCGCAGACTCCCCGTGCACCAGCCCTCTCCGGCACCGCCACATAACGCTCATGTATATGCAAAGGGCGTAGCGCGGCGAGGTCCGAGCCGAGCGCCGTCATGACACGGCCCAGTGCGGCCAACCAGCCAGGGAGCCTTATTACAAAAGAGACAGGAAGGGGGCGGGGGTGGGGGGCAAGCCAGTCGAGGCCCGCCCCGCCGCGCAAGACCACAGCAAGGCACTGGAAATGTGTTATTGCAAATGTAGGCCACATATCGCGTCGTCATAGCACTGTGAACCCACTTAGTCGTGTACGTACGAGCACACACAAGAAGGAAGTGTTTGTACTTGCCGCTTTACGCACTTGCGAGTGTGTCATTAGCACTGTTCCGTGCCGGGCTTCCAAAGCACACACTAGAAAGTGCGTTCCAAGGTCGCTGTTGGGTTGGCAGTAAGGTTACCCTCCACGCCTCGTCAGACTGCGTATTCCCCAACCCTTTTAGCAGCGGAGCGCCGGGCCGGGCCGATACACGCCGTCCCCGGGTCGTTCAGTAGAAGCTCCGGGCGGGACGGGGCGGGGCGGGGACGGGGACGGGGAACTGGATATCAGATATCGGTTTGGCGGCAGCACAGCACAGGGGCGTAGAGCCCATACACCGACTCACTTAGACGGTACAATAAGCAGACCGAACCCATACAACGCACGCCGCCCCGCCCCGCCCCCCCCCCCCCCTCCCCCGCCCCGCCACACCCCATCGCAGCAACGATGCAAGGCGGCGCGCGCCAACGTAAGGCCAGAGTCTCAGTTTGGCGCGAAAAGGTTGCGTATATTACAAACGAGTTGCCGTTGGGGGAATCGCGTACAGCAGCGAAGCGAAGGGAAAGTTTTTTTTTTTTTTTTGGGGGGCAGGCGCGACCCGTAATACCTCCGCACCACGCCATACCGCGTCACCCCGACGGCTTCCACCACAGTGCCGCAGCCTTTTGTTTCTTTCCCCGTAGTGCGGCGGGGCGGGGCGGGGGTGTCGCTATCCGATAAATGACTTTCATTTACAACTTGTACAACTAAACTCATTGACAGCGAGGCACCTCCGCAATGACAGCTGGGGGAAGGAGTCAGAGGGAAACTAAACCGTTACAGGAAGTCCCTACCTACAGAGAGAAGGTGCGGGGCGGGGCGGGGCGGACTGGACTGGCAGCTCCAGACTTTCCAAACTGTTCGAGCTAGCACACCTTCCAGCATTACGCCCCTAGGTGCTGGGGGGCGGCGGGGGCCTCCCCAGTGGCGGGGCGTGCCACTCACCCGCTCACTCACCGCTGACGCGCGAACGCCCGGGCCCCACCCCGGGGCCCTGGGGCCCTACCCCGCCCCGGCCGGGCCTGGGCCTGGGCCCTGCGTCAGGGTCCACCGCGCCAGCCTCGGAAGCCCGCGCCCCGCTCGCCCCGCCCCGCCCCCCAACAAGACGATCCGCTCAACCAGCCGCAGCGGCGCGGGGTGAAAGCACAGCGAAAAAGATCGCCCAATTACACGCACATGTCATCGCCAGGACTGGGTCCAGGGCGGCCCGGGCGGGGCGGGGCGGGGCGGGGCGGGGCGAGGCGGGGCGAGGCGGGGCGGGGCGGGGCGGGGCGGGGCGGGGCGTACCGCGGGCTTTGGCGCTCAAGCGGGACCCCCAGCCTGGTCCACCCGGCATTGATCCCCCCGGCAATGACGTCACGGAACGTATATCTATGTCAGCTGGCCCCGCAGGCCTGTAGCTGTAGCCCCGCAGGCCTGTAGCCCGCGGGCACCACTCAGCCCCGCATCAGCTGACTGCGAGCAGCGCCCCGCCGCTCATATCCACCCCACCCCGCCCCCCGTCGTTACATCGTTACTGTAGGAAAGTAACGCGTTATCGTTGACGTTACAGGTATGCCAAAATAGTAACGCGTTATCGTTAATTAGCGATAACGAAAGCGCTGCTGCAAACGCGTGCGGGCGATCTAAATTTTGTCCGATCGAACTCGTTCTTAGCTCATTTTAAAGGCAAAAGAAAGGACGAAAGAGGGTCCGAGCGGTCCCGAAACATGTCGAAAAAAAGTTGCTTTGTGGGCAGGACTGACGCGGGGCTCTGCGAGCCCCAGGGTTAGGGCCGCCAGGGCCCTGCCGCAGAGCCCTGCAAAGTAGAGGCGCGGTGCGGGGGCGGCGAGGGAGGCGGGGGCGGCGGGGGAGGCGGGGGCGGCGAGGGAGGCAGGGGCGGGGGGGGCGGCGGGGGAGGCAGGGGCGGCGGGGGCGGCGGGGCGCACAGGCCTGGTGGGCGAGGCGGAGGCGGGGCCGCACAGGCGGCAGCAGGCCCAGCGGTTCCATATTGATCTCACAGGGTAGCTGGGGGTGGCGCGGCGCGGCGCGGCGCGGTACGGGGTGGTAGGGCGGCGCGGCAAGGGGTGGGGCGTGGCGCGGTGGGGAGGAAAGGGGAAGGGAGGGAAGGGGCGCCCAGCCCTTAGGGTGGCCAGCAGCCAGGCCCCAGCACGTGGCGAGGAGCTTACGGGGTCGGCGGCGGGGTGTGGGGCGCAGCGGGGAGTGGGGCACGGGCATACGGGTGCGGGGCACGCGCTTACGGGTGCGGGGCCCGCGGGCGCGGTTAGGATGTGGGGCGCTGTTAGGGTGTGGGGCGCTGTGAGGGTGTGGGGCGATGTGAGGGCGTGGGGCGCGGCGGAGAGCGGGGCACGCGGGCGCCGTTAGGGTGTCCCGACGCCGCCCCGCCCCGCCCGGCGTAGCGCCATGCCACGCGGGCTACCGTTCGCGATGCGCCAACACGCGGGTAAAAAGCCGGCCGGGGCGGGGCAGGGCAGGGCGGGGCAGGGCAGGGCAGGGCAGGGCAGGGCGGGGCGGGGCGCCGTGGGGCTGGGTGGGTGTGTAGCTCGGGGCGGGTCGGGGCGGGGCGGGGCGCCGTGGGGGTGGGTGGGTGTGTAGCTCGGGGCGGGGCGGGGCGCGGATGGGGCTGCCGATACGCTTGGCTGGCCTCAGCTATAGGGAAGGTGAAGACCCAAAGGCCCGCCCAATTATACACGCAAACAGCGGACAAACACAAGAACAATATTATTATTGCGCCACCGGGGTTGTGCGATCTAAATCGCATGTAACTCCATAGTATGTGGACAGCAATACTAAGAAGAAGAAATTTCAGTAACAAGGAAGATGTGATTGGCAAACAAGTAAATGGTCCTTATAAGCCCTTCTACATCTATCGATACTGCCAAAACTCAATAGAACAGGTCGGCATACTATACTAAGTACTCAAATCACTAGACGTTGAACTTGCATATTAATGCAATTATAATAACAGATCTTACAATATACTTTAACAGATATAATTAAATGGACTCTATTTTCTTTGATTGGGGTGATACTAATGGTTTCTACAAGCAGAAGAAAATACAGTCAAATTTGCAAAAATTAAAATGAGTGAGCAGGACTGTCTCGGATATGCACCAGCACCCTCACAGAATTGCCTTCTGCCATAGACAAAAGCAATGCAAGGGAACTATACCACTTATAATTTCTACAGTAAGTTTCACAGGCAAAGAGTCACATTGACAGGTTTTAATAACAGCAAAAATTGCAAAAAAAAGGAAAAAATATGAATCTGCAATAGAAGTGCCATACTTTGTTCTTAAAAAATTAGATTGAAGATGGCAACAAAAAACTATGATTTTTATAAAACGCTCATTCCTATTTGTGATTAATTAAATCCTGCAATGCTATGACAAACTACAATAAATATGATTAAGTTCAAGGCGCAAGTAACAACACCAACACATAACCTTACAGCTGCACTGCTAATCAGTGAAACTGATGCAAAATAAAAATCGTAAAATGAATTAAAATCATATTTGACGTTTGAAAAATTTACTGAAACGGCGACTTTGTTTTTGATAGAAATACCAGGAAGAATCACATTTCCTAACCTCTTTCGAGTCGCTGGTCACAAGCTCCGTCCAGTGCACAAGGGTGGATATCAGCGGGTAATACACGCATATATGAAAGAGACGAAGTCCTGGAAGTGCGGCGTTGCCAGAAAATCCACAAATAACCCAAAAAATTGCCCTTATCTTTAAAACACACAAAGCGACACGCTTGAAAGATACCGCAGTCTGACGTCACACCAACTAATGCGATTCCAGGTGATAAGAGGTCAGAGCAACACCGCGATATTCAAAGTGACACGGGTGGGGCGGCGAGGTATCGGCAGGCTCCACAATAAGGAGCAATGATGAGTAGTATGCCTCTGACTTTGATCACAAAACTAAATTATCAAGCGAGTCGAAGACCGTCAAAGGCCTTAGCTGCCTAGCCAATGTCAGATCGATGGCACCGTCACTTGGAGCTGCACATTATCCGTCACTTCGGCCTGGAGAAGCACTCACCTTGAAAAACACGATATTCCGAGTTCAACGACACCTGTAGACACAATCACCGACAGGCTACGAAACTGAAAACACGGTAGAATTGTCAAAACATCCACGCAGTTCTTCGGCAGGCACCTCTTCGCCGAGCCTGTGCTATGTGCAACTTCTGTGACGTCATTTGCAACCGCCTTCGAGCAAGGGATGAAAAGTGTTTGGAAATGGCACTCTTCCCGCCGCGGATTCTAATCATGTAAAGTAAGCAGTATCAGAAGCGGGCAATCGGGTGAGAAAAGGGAAACGTAATACAGTTTCAGAGATCTTTAATATCAAAATAAAGTACGTACAAAATTATGTAGTTCACAAGAATTTTGAAAAACCTTACCAAAACACTAGCCATTAACAAAATCACAGAAACATGCTCAAAAGAGACCATTAGAAACACAAGTCACGAGCAAAAAACAGGTCAAATGAGATCAGAATAAATCAACTATCATGCTAACTCAGTTTTGTTTTAACATTAGAGCTACAGTACTTGACATCTTGACACAAGTCAAACTTCTTCCCTGAATTCAAAATTACCTTCGAGTCTTAACAACTTTGAAAAACACTAATAACTTATAATCCATTCTCTCATCAGTCAATCATTACAATCCAGAGCCAAGCAATTGGAAGACGTTTAAAAAAAATCCATCTGAAGTTAAAATTATCCAAATGACAGATAAAATTAATTGATCAGTTATCTAAGATAGACATGTAGAGGCTCCTCCACAATCTTGCTCAAGACTGAACAAGGAACTTGAAGCTGGTCAGAACCAGTTTCTGTAAAACATTCAAGTTTGGGTGAGGGAGCCTACTAATAGTATGGATTCCAGCTGAATGAGGAAACCTTTGCATAGCCAACTTCATCTACCATAAATAACCAGCTTATTAAAATAAAATAATCAGTATGAAAACTTATCTACTACAGACAGAAATATTTCAGAGCACCTGTCAGTCAAACTTGATACAAACACCATCCCGAAAAATACATTCTAAATAGAGAAAAATTGCACTTACATTATCCAAATAAATGCTATGAAAGGCAAACAGTACATTTTTAGATAACTAATATGGAAATCACAAGCTCAAAAGTGCAGAAAAACAAAGGAACAAAAAATAAATATTTCTAAATACAACATGCTTAAAAACACCAGTGCTTACAACACATATTCTTATTCAGACTGAAGATCTGTGGTAAGCACTCGTGCTTCACAATTTCTTTATTATACATGCATTAAAGAAATAATAACTAAATCAAAACAACTATTAATAATTTATACTATATCACTTCAGAACTTAAGTTGAATAACAAATATAAGACTAGAAAGCCATATCATGAAAAAGGACAAGGTCTTGTTCTATCATAAAAAAAATAATGACCCTGTTAATTTCAAGTAATTTACAGTCAAAATGATACAGGTAAGAGCTTTCTAGAGTTAGACCTAAAGATTAATCATTCGTATTCTAGACTAAATTACTTGCATGCTACATCAATACAGGGAGAGATCACAAAATACATAATATAAATTCAATAACTTCTACAATGCATCGTCAATACAAAACCTTGAACTATGACACTAATCACGTGACTAGTACTCATGACAAAGGACAGTGAGATTGTTAATGATTTAATAAGTTCTGCTCAGCTAATCCTTTCAATATAAGGGATAATTTTTTAAAATCCCTGTAAAAGTAGAAATTTCCTTGACAAAAGTAAGTCTTGCAAATCATTGTTAGATAGTACGATCCAATAAGTTACAAAATTCCAAAAACAACTTTCCATTGAATTTAAAACTGCATTTTGTTGTATTCTCATTTTCATAAAATGTTTTTGGCTTATTCCTATAAAATTTAATTTAAAAGTAATTGTACTTCCACCATTTAAATACTATTGTGTTAGCTTGCAAATCAAACATTTGAGAGTACAGCAATACCAAACCCCATCCACCAATTGTGTCCTGTCATCTCTTAAGGCAACACTTACAGTCTTCACAAAAAAAGATGTTCTATCACTTGATTTAGGTAGTTCCATAACAATAAAACAGGTATCTTTAACAGAAACTTTGGTCAGGAAAACATTAGAAAAGCTGCTACCTTACCATTACGACAAGAAACCAGCATATAAAACAATCCATAAATGATCCAGAAAAAATTTAAGTAATATCATGTCAGTCATTTACTACCGAATTAGCAAAAGAAACTTCATGGGATGGTAAGTAGTAAATTTGAAACTATTCATGGATCTGATTACCATAAGTCTGAGGGACTGTTGGTTCCAGTGGTAGACGAAGATCCCTTTCGTTCAGCACCAGGTGCTGCACTGCATCGGAATGGGCTGCCTTGTCCTTTGTGTTCTACAGTGAGAAAAATTAAATTTGTGTCCATCGCTCTCAATGACTAAACACAAAATACTTTAAGAACTGCTGCTTACGTGATATTGCCATAAGCATGGTGCGTCGTGCTCCAAATGTGGTAACTCCAACATCACGCAAGTCCTTATCAGTGAGGGTCATGAAAACATTGAGGTCAATTTCATGTTCCTTGAAAACATCTGAAATTACAAAACACAAATAAAACACTGTCAAGCCTGAAAAAATAAAAAGAACAAGGAAAAAAAAAGAAGGAAAAAAAAAAGGAACTTACTGATGTATTTTTCCATGCCAATGGAAATAAGAAGAGAGGTAAGATCAGTTGATTTCATGGAAGAAATAGATGCACGAGAAGATGATGGCACCGAGTCAAGATAGCTGCTGGAGCTGAAGGGACTGTCTCTACCCTTGGTACTTGATGAGGGTCCTGGTGTGACACCCAGGTCAGATACAGATGGGAATGAAGAGCTGGGAGGTGACCCCAAATTTTCTTGGGTAGGGTTTTTCCAACAATCTGAATCCAGTGGCTCCTAGAGATAAAATAAGTTACAATAGGTAGACAAGCTTAATTTAAAAAAAAAAAAAATTTTACAGGAAAGATAGTTACAGGAATAATGCGTTCTTTTTTCAACTGCTCTTTTAGAGCATTGCTGGGACTAGACTGACTAAATCCATAGCCAGACCAGGTTGATGATGGAACACGCAAAACCTCAGGCATAGGCTTCATTTGCATGGCTGAAAAAACATACGTACTTAAAAATTTATTCAACAAAGAGATAAAAATAAAAATCTTGGAATAGAAATACTTGCCTTTTGCTGCTAGTGCCTTCTTTCGCTGATACTCAAGAGCAGAGTTGAAAACCTTCTGATGGTCCGTGCTCTTGTAGCTATTCTCTGAACTTTCCGATAGACAAGACCTCATATCTAAAAAATTAAAGAATTAAAAAAAAAAAAAATTGTGAAGAAAATGTGATGGGGTGGGGACATTTGTATATATAGCACCTTTAGAGGAATCGTTGAAGCTGTGGAGTGGAGAAGAGACACGGGGACTGCCTGAGGGACTAGCAGTACGGCTCATTGAGGAGTGTCCTGCAAAATTAATTAAGATAAGAAAAAAAATTCAAGTTTCATATGCAGGAAGAACAAGAAATACAAAATATAACCTTGATAATCAAGAGACTGAGAACTACTTGGCCGGCTATGGTAACCAAGAGATGAACAGCTCCCACTGCAACCACCATCCGAAAGAGGGCCAGACAGAGAGGTGTGCTGCATTCTAAAATGTAAAAAACAAAGGTAGGATTTAGTATAATTTGGTACGAAACACAAAAATTTAAATTTAACAGACCTTGGCAAAAGCTGTTGAAGCAACAAATCCTGCTGTTGCTGATTGTGGTGGTGATGAAGAGGCTGGTGATGCTGATATTGGTGAGTTTGTGACATTGTGGACCTCATCAGTTGAGAGAACTGATGCTGTGTCAGGGCTTGCTCGTGTGTCGTAGGAAGCAAATTGAAATTGTTCCATTGCAAACCAAGAGATGCCATGGGAGACATACTGGGACTAGAAGACATCAGACTTGGAGAAATTCCAGGTGAGAGTGATGTTGGTGATGGCATAGAGAACACATTGTTGTTGGCGGTATTGATGCTTAACAAGCTGAATGGACTAGGAGAGGCTGAAAGTATTGAAAGCAAATATTTATGAAACCTCTGAAAACATACACTTTTGTAAAACACTTGAGGTGCAGCATTAGGTGTACCTTTCACAACATTTGCATTGCGATCATACAAAGATGGGCTGTCCATTAATTGATAAGACAGAGGAATGTCAGCCTTAACAGTGTCCTCTTTAAGATTAAGGAGTTGTTTGCGGGCTTCATAAATTTTAGCTGAAAGTTAAATGTTATATATGTACTTATAATTATTATAAATCATTAAAAAATGCAAATTAAAGTGAAAAATCTAGCTTACTGGCGTTGCGCTCGATGCCTTTCACAGTAATTGACATACTATTTTGCTTTGGCTTGTGACGAATTGTTATAAGAACATCATAGTTCTGCATGATTTGAGCTACTTGGTCATTCTGAACAGAAATAGATTCGTCTGGAACATCAAACATCAAAACAAGGGGAAGAGAGCCCTGCAAATGTAGAGAGAAATATTAATTTCTATGACATTGTACTGCGTAACCCATTGAGAAGAAGTACTCACGAGAAGTTGTTGTCGAGCAATATATACATTGTGGATAACTCCTGTAATCAATACATTGCTCTTCTTGATTGAAGGAATATTAGGATCACAAGAATCAGGAAACATTATCTGTGTAGCAGTGCGATGCATGATCATTTTTAAATTACTATTATTTTTTCCAACCACAGTAGGATGGTGCTGGGGAGAAATTTCCATGGACATCTGCACCTGCACCTGATTCTAGAAGCAGTTTAAATCATTACTACATAGTTTTTAACAATACTTTCATTACTGAATGTAACACTAACAGCAAGAGAATCACACATGTGATTTATAAGAATCAAAGTAGCTTCTTTAACTTGAGCCACCTCCCATTCACATCCCTTAACAACAACCAAAGTAGCATGCAGCTTGGGTCGAGTACGAAACATCACTTGCACTTTATACTTTTCTTGAACGGAGAGTAAGAATGGAGATTCAGGATCAGGGTATGGCTGTAAGGTTCCAACAATGGGCAATTCAAAGCTGAACATCAATGGAGTGAGTTCCTAAAACCAACAAAACAAGTATGTTCAGAAATCAATTGACACTTTCCCTTAATACTTGACTTTTCAACTAGCTACAAACCCTGACACGAGCACGGGCACGCTCCACTCCTTCCAAATCCCCAGCAATAGAAACTTGGTTGCTTTTCTCTGTGGGGTTGCTACGGTTGGAGTCAGGAAAATGAATATGGCACCCAGTATCCTCCATGACTCTCTTGATAGTCAATCCTCCTCTTCCAATGATATGGGAATGGTCAGTGTAGCTCACATTCAGCTTCATTGTCACTCGGTTGGTCTGTAAATAAAATGGATAGCGGTGGTACTTGCATCAATTGGTAAATTGGGCGAAAAAACAGGACCATCAACAACTCACCCTTGCATCCAGAGCAGACATCACCTTGGCCTTGGCCTCTTTCACGTCATCCGGTCGACCAGCGATCCTGACGTGAGGGTCTGGCAAACAAAGTTTTATTCATGACAATTGAGAGAGATGCACAATACGTCATTTACTGCAAGAACATCAAACACCCACCATTCTTGGACTTGGATCCAATCTTAAGTCTAGCTGGCCAGATAATAAGGGTATTGGTTTCGTCCATGGTCTGGAAAGTAATTTTTCAGTATCAAGGAAACATGCCGTGAACGGGTCGCGTTACTAATACACCCCAACCCTCGTCCCGTCGTCAGCGTCAGCACTTCCCTACCAGCCTCCCCCTTCCCTCCCGCGCACTGGGGTGGTGATCGGGTACGTTGTCAGAAGGGATACGGGTGCGAACAGCCCACCCAAAACGCGTGTCACAGAACGCGAGTTGCCGCGCCGCGCCGCAGCACGCAAGTAGAGAGAAGGGGAGGACATCCCATGACCTATGAGCCGCGCCGAGCCGAGCCCTGCCCTACCGAGAGTCGCGACCAGGCGCGAGATGGATCAAGTCAAGCAGCGCCGCGCGCTGCCTAAGTGATGTAACACTCGCGCCGTAGAGACACGGCGGTGTGCCACTGTGAGCCATCCAACACTAAGTGCTCTTAAGACAACCACCACAGGAAATGACAGTCCCCCACCCGCCTCCCTCCTCTACCCGGACACCATCATCACAACCAAGCTTACCCAGTTGCCAGCAAAGTCAAGAGTCATATCAGAAATTTAAAACATGCCAGCCACGCCAGTTGCGCCCCGGCTGACCGCGGCGGGGTGAAAACCATCCCGCGGAGCTGTGCTTGGGGGCCGCGGTGCGGCCGGTGCGGCACGGCGAGTGGCGGGGCGGGGCGGGGGGCCTGGGGAGGGGAAAAGCCCACTCAAGTTCGCACCACAAGTGCAATGGTTGCCTAGGACACTCAGGCCCCTCAGGCCGCGGCGCGCCTGTACTGTGCCCCCACGGCACACCCCCGCGAATGGGAATCCTCCGCCCAGCGCCCAGACCTCCCCTCGGCCCGGGATGCCGGTTGGGTTGCCTACAGCGTAGGCGGTCGGGGCGGACACCGCCAATAACAAGGGCCAAGAGGAAAGGGGGGCGGCGAAGTCCGGTGTGCGGGACATTAACGATAGAGTAATGCACGAGTCACGTCACTTCTGAAAAACGAAATGAATAAAAATTAGGCAGGACTCACCCGCTGAAAAAAGTCTGCAGCAGTCTCTTTGGTCGGGGTGTCACCTGCACGCAGTGTTTAAAACGACATTAGTGGGGGAATAACGAAAACGTCAGGGATAGACAGCGACGCTGTTTCGGACGTGAAGAGAATCGTCTGCTAGCTCACCAAGCAGCATGTGCTCCAGCTTGCGGCGGTCCACGCGGAATCTGTCCTGGCACAGTTGATCCTCCTGCAGCCCCATGTTGGCGGCGAAGTCCCGCAGGTCCTCGCGGGAGTCGCTGTACATGCTGGAGCCGCGGGTCGACACCTCGGACACGGCGTCCGAGGCCATGCCGGGGGTAAGGCCGCCGCAGGCCATCTCGGGCATCAACTCATAACCAAGCATACTGACAACGGGTTGGTGGGGTAGTACGGAGACACAAATAAAACTAACACTCGATGGCAAAATAAATAAGGGGAACGGTGATGGAAGTAGACAATAATAAGTTAATGATGTTGGATATTTAAAGAATTGCTAGTTTGCAAAAGTCTGTTGTTAATTTTGGGCAAGGAAACGAGGGAGCATAATCTTCTGGGCGATCGGCGCGTGTGCGATGGTGACGATGGCACGGCAGTTTTCGTCCGGTCTCCAAACTGCCTAACCCATTCGCTGACCACGACCTAGTGCTCCTCCGCGGCCCGGTCAACAACACAGCAGACTGAGGAGAGGAGACTGGAGACGGGACTGGCTCGGGTCGGCTCAGCTGGACGTAGGGGCAGGGGAGAGGGGGTAGCCAGTGGTAGTGGTAGTGAGGAGTAGGGGCAAGTAGGGGGAAAAGGGGTAGGGAGGGGAAAGGGGGTGGGGAAGGGGGGGGCAGAACTTGGAGAATAACGAATGGCACGAACAGCTGATGTCGATGCCAGAACCCTGAAACTAAAAAAAAAATTGCAAACAATTAGCTAAAATCAAATCCTTTCAAAATGTTTTTTTTTTTTTTTTTTTTTAATTATTATTTTTTTTTTTTTTTTTTGAGAAAGTTAGTGGGTCGAGGGTGCGGTAACGTCGCTGGTTACATCAAAATTGTGGAGAGACATAAACGCCGGACGCACCAAGAGATCGCGGTGACAAGAATAACGACCCTGTCAAATTGAAGTGTATTAATTTATTATTCATAAAGATGTATAATAATATAATTACAAATGACAAATAATCATTCATCTTGCTGGTCGCAAGGATTGACAGATTACATCACTTAATAAAACATGACACTGATAAAAAGGAAAGAAGAGATGGAAAACATGAAAATAGTAAAATACCCAAAATATATGTCATTAACTGCTATGCAGTGCTGCAGGTGAATCACAGACAAACATGTCAAAGCAAATAATGCTCATTAAAAATAAAAGTCCATAGAAATATGTAAATTGAGTTACATAGAAAGAAGTTAATTATTTTAAAACAAATCACTGAATTTTAAGTGCTCTAAGTACCATTAAATTGTTAATAAAAAAAAAAAAAAGTTCATTCTGATCCTTTTTACGGGCCTAGGCCGGCTAGGCAAGAAGGAGAGCAATGAATTAGTTACTAGATACTCCTCTTAAAAGAAAGTGATTACTGTAACTTATCAGCACTGTAGTCCTGAGGAGTTAATTGAAAACCAGCGTAAAACAAAAAAACAAAAACAAAAAATTAAAAAAAAAAATTGTTTGATCTTTGCTCTCTGACATGTCTGACTGTAATAACCTAAATATTTAATATATTTGGGGTTTATAATTGTGTATGTGCTAAAAATCAAAACATAGGCATACACTGACTAGATTATGTTATAACAAGGCAACACTCTAGTTAAAAACTACAGCCTACTTTGGTTTCTGACTAGCACCTCCAATGACATGGTTCACAGGTGCTGCAATCTACTTGAAACAAACATACAACACTATAATGTGAAAGGTGTACCACATTGAGGCCTCTAAATGCTGTGCCTAGGATAAATTGGTAGCATATCTGTTGGAATTTTATTTTTCTTATTGTAATATGATTAAGATATCAAATCAAAGAGCTTACAATATGAAATGGGAAACAACTAAAACCAAACTGACGAAATTAAAATTGACCCTTTAGAACTATGCAATCAGTACTACTGGTAAGACTTTTACAAAATGTACTGTTTCTGGGACTAGGAGAAAAATATATTAAAGATATAACAAGAAATGAAAGTACCCTCTGCATAAGCTTTCCCCAGCATAGAAGGGGAGAGATAGCAGTTAATCAGCATTAGGATATGCTACCAATAAATTAACATCAAGTCCATAGAGATGAGGGAACTTATGAAAAAAAGAAAAGAAAAAAGAAAAAAAAAATATTAACTTCACACAAAACTATAAAAATTAGTGCAAATAAAAATAAGTTAAAAATTGAAAGAAAAATATATACATACACTCAGAGATAAAATGAGTTAGGGGAAAAAAAGAGATACACGATCACATATCATCAGACTTATCAAAGAAGCAGTGTAAAAAGATGTCATAGCTATTTCTTCAAATTAGTGACAAAGATAATGTCCGCTATAAAGCAGGGAACATCTAAATTTGAGATTGAACATGGATGGTGGGGGCAGTGATTTCAAAAACTTACATCCAATTGAGTTATTTTAGACCTTAGACACATTAGAAGATGTTTGATGTTAGACAGCACCAAACAACACCCGAAAAGTATAATCATTCTGCTCAGTAAATTATAAATTCGTCATAGGTTATTTTTTTGTTTTGTTTGAATTATAGGAATAACATTTCTTGATGCGTTTTGAGGGACAAATTAAACTATGAGACACAATAGAAAGGAGCAAAGGAATACAAGTCACATCAAATATACAAAATAAAATAAATTAGAGAAAAAAATGTTGTGCAAATCAGTCCATAAAGAGAACACAGAAACAAACATACTACATATACTTCCAAGTGAGTATGAGAATTCATGAGTTATGGTAGTTCCATTACAATAAAATGAAAAACGTCAAGTCGAAGTCACATGTTAATAACACACAGATGTAGTTAAGTTAAAATAGAATCAAAAATAGTAAAAGACCCCATCATATTTCTAAATCAAAATAGAAAAAAAATGACTTCAAGAGAAAAAATGTGATTCATGGCACATTGGAGCAGTGCTTATAAAGCCAATTAAACATAATATGTTTCCTATGCACAACTCTACTGCTTAACGTCACTTTATCCACGGATTTTGAACCTTAAATTAGGTTGCATTAAAATGAGGCCCTACAATTTTCAGAAATGAAATTAATTTTAAAAAAAGCAAAAAAACAAGAATCATAATAGATATGGGACACATATCTTAAATAAATATGAAACTTTTTTTAAAAGAAAAAAACATTATGAAGTGCAACCAGACTATGTAAAGGTGGCTGTCAACTGGCAAACAGAGAATCCATGACATGTATCAGTTACAGCTCCCATTTAATACATAAGGTGAAATTTTAGATGGAACGCTTGAGATTAAGATAATCAAATACTGTTTGTTTTTAAATGACTATTTTTAAAAGTACAAAACACAACCAAATAATATCTAAAGGCAATGTGAGTACAATTTTTCATAGGATTTCCATAGACTTGAGTGAAAGCCAAAACTTGTATTACTTACAAAACAACAACAAACTTCAAACCAAAATTTTACCTCTTGTTCATAAACAATTTGAAACTCAGAGAAAGGACTGCAGTACAGGAAAAATTTACACTTGAGCAAAGCTGGGGTTGGTGAGTCTGATTAGCTATTGTACCTTGAAGCACAATATATATTTACCTAATTGGAGTTGAAAGATAATGATCTGTCATCATAGTTCCTGAGTGCCTACATGACAATGCACTTTCTCTGACGTCTTTTTTGTGGTTCAGGCCGTAGAACAGCACGGACAGCTTCATCAAATACCTGTGTTTGAGACAGCAGCAAACGGAGAGAGTGAATAAGGGCAACAGCCAATAAAATAAAATTTACAAAAAATAAGGGAGAAGCTCATATTACCTGTTTTAGCCCCCTTTGAGTTAGAGCAGAGCATTCCATATATTTAACTGCTCGGATTTTATTAGCAAGCTTCTGACCTTGTTCTCGCTTAATAGGAGATAGGCCTTGCTCCGAGAGAAGAGTAAGTGTTTCTCGGTCATCTCTTAAATCAATTTTAGTTCCTGTAAATAGATAGATATAAGTTTTGATCACAAGCCTGAGACTGAAACAGGCATGAGACATGACATTACATCATGAATCTTGATGCTACATATAAAATCATAGACCTACCAACAAGAATCATTGGGGCATCTGGACAATGGTGTTTAATTTCAGGATACCATTTTGAAGTTACATTTTCAAATGATGAAGGACTTGTAACACTAAAGCAGATAAGGAAGACATCAGTCTGTAAAAGATTTAAATTTAATGTTAATGAGTAAATTAATTTTCCCACTTCCAATCATGCAAATTAAACTATAATGGTATACCTGTGGGTAGGAAAGTGGGCGTAGACGATCATAATCTTCCTGACCGGCAGTATCCCATAGTCCTAAACTAACTGGAATACCATCTACAACCATTGGGGCTGAGTAATTGTCAAACCTGTAAAAACATGTATAGTAATTAATGGAATTTAAAAAAAAAAAAATAATAATAATAATAATAATAATAATAATAATGGAAAAAAAATGGGAAAAAAATTAGGACTTACACAGTAGGAACATATTCACCAGGAAAACTATCTGTGGTGTATGATATCAACATGCAGGTTTTTCCAACAGTACCATCTCCTACAACAACACATTTGATTGGACGTCCGGAAGACATTCTTAAATAGGGTTTGAATACTTGTTCCTGTAAAGAATAAGTTAAATACTAATAGAAACCATAGATGCTCAACCATGAATGCCCACAGAAGGTAAGAGATTCAAAAAGTAATATTCATTTAAGAATATTCTTAATGTAAAAGGAATTGTATTGGACCAAAGTCAAAACATGAATGAACAACCAAGTGTAGGTTAGTGCAGTGAATATTTTGACTGTTGTTGATGTTTATAATGTGCAAAAACCGTTACCAAAGAATTTGAATGAAACACCAGGATAATAATAAAAGAATTAATAGAGGGTAGTCGAGCAAAACATAACGACAGCCTTAGAAAAGAATACAAAAACAAAACAGCCGCATAGAGGTGTTGAATGACCATAACGTCCAATACAATATGATACAATAAGTTGGCATGAGAAACCTTGCAAATTTACCTGCACAGGAATTAAGAATTGCAATTGTTAAAAATAATAATAACTACCCAAAATGCACGCTTAAAAATTAAGCGATCTTGACTACAGTGTTGGGAGCAGGCTTTATTTACTTCGCCATTACGCCTTTTTCTTTTTACTTTTCGAATCTTTCGTCACAGCCTTCCTTTACAATCTTGTTTCACCCGCGAAGAGAAGCGCCATTCAAATAGAAAAATAGGAGCCTATCAAACATAATTTCGAGCTCCGAAAATCCTGTTTCCAAATACGAGATCTAAACTTCATTAAATTTTTTCAAGCATTTCACTGGTTCTGCTTCAGTATTTAAGTGACCAGAAAGGGAAATTCACTATACAACACACAGCAACCTACAGTATGAGAATTTTTTTTATGACGTCCGGTTGCATCTCCAGCAGAGAGACTTTTAGCTTGTACGTACGGTACTGTCGGCGTCAGTGTTCGGTGTTGTTTACATTCTGTAGGAAAATGAATTGTTTCGTTTCACTGTGATTCTTCACCCATCATAGTAGAAAGAGTTGAGAACACAATGTCTGTAGATAAGAAAAAATTTGATTGCACGGCCTTACCTAAAGGATGGCAGCGAGAAGAAATTGTTCGAAAGTCTGGCTTGTCTGCGGGCAAAGTGGATATCTATTACTATAGGTAAACCTAAACACATAAAAAATAGCTGTCCTTCCAGAGAGCTGAAATTACCTCTAGTCTAATATTAATCATTAGCATAAGGTTTTCTCATCTAGTATTGTCTGCAACGCTCCCTACGGTATGTTGTGGAAATAAAATAAAAATAGGAATGTACAGGTTATGTTGCCAGTGAAGTTGAATGACCGTCCGTTAGTTATCGATATAGGTCCAGACAAACTAAAAGCACATATTGGAAAAGAAAGAAATATTTAGCAGCATTACTTTGCTGATTTGTTTGATAACTTACACATGATTATGTGTGTTCTAATTATTTATTTTTTCTGGCTGTTATGTAGGTAGACATTGCACATTCTTGTCACACTGTGGCACTAGAACAGATTTGTTTGCAATTTTCTTGTTAAATTTGTGACAAGCTTCCACATTTCTGAAAGCAGGTGGTTGAATTTTTTTAAGGCTTAGAATTAAACAACAGATTTGTCATTGGGTTTTCAGTCCCTCAGGCCACCGGTTCCGCAGCAAACCTCAACTGGCACGGTACTTGGGAGATACTGTCGATCTCTCCTCGTTTGACTTTAGAACTGGCAATATTAACAATAACGCCTTAAGAAAAACGAAACAGAGGCCAAGAGGGATTCAATTCGATTACAGGTACCTATGTATTACTTTCTCACTTTGATGAAAGTTTCAATTAATTGGGAATTCTAGTGCCAGTATGAGATTTTTTTTTTTTAATTTGGTAATGTTATGCCTTTTGCACCCATCTGCCTCTAAATATTTTATTTGTTTTCTTTTTCTGTTTTAAAAATTTGGTAGCTCGTTGGAGTAATCCAATGCATGCAGATTGGGTGAAATCTGTTCAGTTTTGTCATGCCAAAGTTTTCAGTATGCCTTACAATGCTTCTTATTTACAAATAACAAAAAACATAAGTGCTTTGCATAGCAAAATTTACTTGTCTATAAATGTTATTAATCTTTCCTATCAAAGACCCGTCACACTATATGTAATGAGAACTCACAACATTTATTACTTAAAGGTACAGAAAACTTAGTATAAGGAAAAATTTTTTCAGCATATGCTCATGAATCAAAAAATTATGTATTATTATTTCTGTGCTTTACTTTGACTCTCACTTCCACAAGTACTGTACACAGTAGGTATTTACACATATGATGTGTGAAAGGTTTTGCTTATCACAATAACAGCACGATCTCAGTGTTTAAGTATAAACAAGCTTTATCAGATTTTATCATCACTTAAAATTATGTTTAGTGTACATGTAAAATGTAGGAGTGGTGTTCTTTTTTTCAACATTATAGCAACTCTGATTTTTGTTTTATTATTATTATTTTTACTTAGATCAGCATTTGCTTGTCTATTCTGCAGATTTTTTTTTTTTTTTTCCTAGCACAGTGTTTTAAGTTTGTTGCTGCCTTATAAAATTGGTAAACATTAAAGATATCAGTAGATTCTTATCTTCGCCTTCAGAACTCAATAAAAAAAAATAAGCTTTCTAAAATATGGTTCTCTCTACTTTAACATTTGCTTTCCTGGTCCTATCAATTGAAATATCCATAATCGCTATCTGTTTACAATTTTTGTGTGGAAATACTATTAATCTGTTTTGTATGCATACCACTCAAATGAACCTTTAACGTTTATCTTTATCCATTACTGTAAATTGTAAGATTTTATATGTTGCTATATTTTTAATAGCTTAAGCACCATTAGCATTGTGTAATACTTTGATCTTTGTGTTGATAGCCGCGGAGTTCGGACAGATGCATCCCTGGTACCACCAATACGACAAACAGCATCCATTTTTAAACAACCAGTAACTGTTCACAAATCTCAAGAAGGTAAAGTTAAGACTGATTTTAAACAGGGACCTCAAGATAAACCCAAACAGGTAAGATGCTTTTTCTTTATTCTGAAACATGTCAAACTACTGAAGTTTAAACATCCTTGTACCTTTCTGTGTTCCTACAGCTATTTTGGGAAAAGCGTTTGGAAGGCCTCCGAGCTTGTGATATTGATGGACTTGAATTGGATGCGATGGAGTTGCCAAAGGGTTTACGCCCAGTTGGTCCGCATGTAGGAGATGAAACCTTATTGCAATCAGTAGCTACAGCATTGCATGTTTCAACGCAACCTGTCACTGGTCAAACTGGTAGTCGTTCCGCATTAGATAGAAATCCAGGAGTATTTTTAAACCCAGAGCAACCACTTGTGCAGGTATGCTTAGCAGCAGTAAAATAACGGAGATTAGTAAATCAGGTCCATCTGAATATTTCATATTGGAATAAAGTCCTAATGGAATTCCTTCTGTTTGTAACAACAGGCTGTGCAAGTTATAGATGATGACATCAAACGACAAGAAGACCGCGTTATATCTGCCAGGAAAAAATTACAAGAAGCCCTTAAAGTTTAGAGATAAAATTAATCTGAACTCTTTTTGTGGTTATATTGTTGTCTTGTTTTAAAATACACTGTCTCTTGCTCCATGGCTTATACATTTGTGGACTGAAATTGTCTTTTTTGTAATTTTTTTTTTTTTTTTTAAAGTTACTTTTAGAAACTTGTTATTTATTATAATTTTGTTTCATTTTCTACTTATAAACAGTCTGTACCTATATATTTTTTTTATTATTTGTGTTTGTGTATGACGTGATTTATGTGATATTGAGTATTTCTGTCAGGAAATATGCAGTAATACAACTAAACAAATGAATTTGCTGAATTAGTACACTCATACATTTACTGTGACCCACTTACATTTATTCCATCTACCTAGTTTTATCTGTTCTAGTACAAATGAGTCATTAGAACTGTAGGTCTTATATTGTTTTTATGCTTCTAAAGGTGGAAGACATAGCAGTTTGAATTAAATTTTCTATTGTTTCTGTGTGTCAGACATATTGCTGCAGTACATGTTTTCTTTTTTATAAAAAAAACTTTTCTAGATTCAGAATAGTTAATGAATTAAAGCTTATAATTTTTTTGAGTTTATAGCTTCTTCTTATGAGAAGTAGTGAAAATTGTTACTCCTATTAAGGGTTTGATAAGATGTCTGTTTTCTTTTCGTTTTTTATTTTTTTTATTTTTACAAATTTGTATTGAATTTCCAGCATTTCCTACCAAAGAAAGCATAATACTCTTGTCCTAGCAAAGTGGTATTATTGTCTTACTCTTGTTTCACAATGGATGGTCTGGATGTTTGGATGATGAAATAGTATTACAAATCATGTAGAGTAAATAATTTCTTATTTTGCTCTTTGAAGAGTTTTAAGCCTGTAAGTAGACTTAAGATTATTTTTCAGCATAATATATTTAATATTTGGGTCTACTGTTGAAATTGATTTAGGTATTTGTTTTCCTTGTTTGAAATTACCAGAAATGTGGGGGTTTGGGTGACACTTTAAGTAAACATGTTTTATGACAAGTAATAAGTTTTTAAAGAAAATTTTCTTAAATATAGCAGTTTGTAAATTGTTCTAAATGTTAATATACATGATTTGTATGAATTAAAGTAAAATCAGCTTAACTTCCATCAATTTTGTCTTTGAATTGTACCGCTCTTGTTTCCCTCTTTCCCTTCTTTCATGGGTGCGAGTAGTTGCATCTAAGGAAATTGGTCCACTCAAATAGTCTAGAATGTCCTATGGCACAAACTTTGGAGTCTACTCGCGATGAAAGCGGCTAGGCCTTTTACCCTACAAGGGACACGTTGTTGTGGCGGGACGGGACATTGAGCTTTACTGCGGTTTCTTGCCTCGGGCGCAAGAAGTCCGTCTCATTTCGAGCGCGTGGCCAGTCGGGTGTGTCCAGTGTTCCACGACCGCGACGCAAGACAAGGACCGGCGCCAGGCGCCAGAGCAAGGCCGATCCAATCCGACCCGACTGGGTCCGCGCCGCGCCGCCCCGCCCCGCCCCGCCCGCGCTGCGCTCTAAACGGGAGCAGAGATAATGCGGCGGGGAAGGCATCGGTCCAACCGGAGCGGAGCGGATAGCAGCCCTCAGCTCAGCCTCAGCCCTGACTGGGCGGGCTCGGGACAGAACAGGACGCGGGCTTCGGGGCCGGCCGGGCCCTTCGTCAAGGGAAGGCCACAAGACGAATTTCGGGGACGAAACTAGAATGGCAAAATTCTAAGTCAGCTTGACTGTGCGTACTATTTCATCTGGGTATAACTCCGGGTGGCTGGGAGAATTTCGGTCCATTTTGACACTTTTGTGTCCTGGGCGAGCAAAAGCGATAAACGAAAGACCCGCAGACCGGCCAGCCTCGTCTAGATGGTCTAGATGGGAAATACTAGTCATGCCGCTTGCGAAACTCGAATCCGACGCACTTTACTTTCCTCCACTGTCCGGTCTGATCGAAAGAAATGCGCCGCGTGACCACCTTTCAGCTTCATTGCTCATGGGGAATGACGATCCTGGCATCAGCTGTGATTAATGAGGTGGATTGCCGATTGAATGATAGACCCAACTAGGAAGGATCAGATGGGTGTAGCCTGACAAGTCGTAACAAGTAGGACTCAGGCTTCAAGCACATGCTTGAATATTCCATTCATCATCTCCCGTTAAACCTAGAAGGATCGACGAGTGGAGGGAATTGCGACCAGGCAGTTCCCGAGACAACCGATATGGTCACCGCGCAGACGATGGTGTCGAGACGCCATCTCTCGGCCCCTCGTATGTACTTCTACGAGGCCCCCACGGCCCCCCGATGGCGGGATTATTTGAATCGGGACGCAAAACTGACCCGGCACACCGCCCACGAGCGGCGCGAGCACCACCCGAATAAGGCCATTAAAAACACGGACGGCGGGTACCCCAGACCCCAGGTAACCCGGGTACCCGCTGGAGCCGGTAGGCCAAATTGCCTACCCACAGGCGCGTTTCCGTCAGTCGAGTATACCCGGGTTAACCGCTGCTGCAGGAAAACCGCCGTAGACCCAGTTTCTATGCACAGGGGGGGGGGGGGTACCCACGTTACTCAGGTACCCGCGTAAAAGTGAGAGCCCCACTCCAGAACTGGCTCCAGCGCGATTTGGCCACACCTCATAGACGCTGCTCTGTCCTGTCCTGCCCTTCGCCCCAGCCTACCTATCATCACCGCCACTTCTTCTGCTCCCGCTCGCGCGTCACCGTGTACCCCTTGAGCTCGTGGCCAAACTCGAGCACGACGGGCGCCTTGCGCCCAGACTCGAGCCTGTCGGGGTCCTTCGCCCCGAAGGCGGCCGGGTGCGGGGCGGGCGGCGTCACGGCCAGGATGGCGCTGAGGCGTGGCGAGTCCTCATCGGGGTCCGCGCCGCTGGAGCGGCCGCGCTGCAACATCCGCTCCGCGGGGCCTTTGCCAACCAGCATGGGGTGCCCGGCTCCCTGGAACAGAGCAGATCTGAGCTGGTGAGGCTGACCAGGAGAACCAGGTCCGGAATAATGTGTAGTAAGTGTGGTGAACTACTGACGCCCTGCTGTGACCACGTGCGTTCGCCTTAGTGCCACTGTACGCATAAGGTACCCACTCTGTCGGCTGCGAGGTGTCCGTGGGTTACTCAAACTCCGACCAGTCCGCCCAATCCACCCTCGGACTGGTCATCCACTCTATCTTAGGGAGCTTCAGCCGCTTAGGGGCCGTAGCTGCAGCCGAGGGTGACGCGGGCGGAGGCGGAGGCGGGGGCGGGGGACTCACGTTGACTTCGGTGGCGGCGTGGTCCTGCTCCGTGTCCCTGAGGCCGTCCACGTCATCGTCCACGTCGTCCCGCTGCTCAGCGTGCCTGTCGTCATCCCCGCCGACGTCGTCCATGTTGTGGTCGAAGTCGGCCGCGTTCACCTCGCTCTCCATGTCCGCCTTGTCGTCCGTGTCGCCCGCGTCGAACTCGTTGTCCGAGAAGCCCGACGACCAGCCGATGTCCATGTCATCCACGGCGCGGGGCTGCGCCGGGTGCAGCGGGCCGCGCACCGTGGCGAGCTCTGGGGACATGGCCACCTGCACGGGCGCGCTCTCCTCCACCTCGAACTCGTCCTCATCGTTCTCCATCTGGAATACGAAACGAACGGTTTAAGCCCTGTTCGCGGTCACCCGGGTTAGTCCTGTCACCCCCACCCCCTGCGGAATTACCTGCTTTATGCGGACTGGGTGGTACTCCTGGACCCACATGGGCTTGGCCGGGCTGACGGCCACAAGGGGCGCGCGGATGGGCGCGCTGCGCGCCGACTTGAACACCTCGACCAGCGTGTCGTCCTCCTCGCGCACGCCCGCGTCGAGCGTCTGCTCCACGTCCTCGTCCGCCTGCAGGGCCTTCTCGTCGTCCTCATCCAGCGCGGCCGGGTCCGCGTCGTCCTGCGGCGCCGGCTGGCCGCGCAGCACGGTGGTGACGGCGGTGGCGCCCGGCGGCAGGCGGACGACCGTCACCTTGTTGGGCTGCTTGGCGCCCCGGTTGCGCTGTCGGCCCCTCTTGCCCGGCGCTGGCTGCTGCTGCTGCGGCGTGAACAGGGGCCCGACCTCGGTGCGGACCAGGTGGTGCACGCCGTCCGGGGTGCGCACCCACTGGTGCTTCAGCTTGGGGTTGTGCGTCAGCTTGCTCTCGTTCTTGTAGCGCTTCGAGTTGCGCTCGCCCTCCTTCTCCGTCTTACTCTTCGAGTTGCCGCCGCCGAAGAACTTCTTCTTGCTGTGCTCCTCGTTGTAGCCGTTCTCGTACTCCTCCAGGAAGCAGTCGCCCACGTCGGGGTCCTCGCCCGGCCGGATGAAGGCCTTGCAGCCCTTGCCCTTCTTGAGGTCGGCGGCGGAGGGCGGCGCGATGAGCGCGGCCGACAGCTTGCCGGCGGGCCGGGGGTGTCCTGGGCCCGGGGCCGCGGGCGCGGCGTGCGCCACCGCCACCAGCCGCATGGGCACCAGCTCGCCCTTGGGGCCGTGCGGCAGCAGCATGTGCATGGGCCAAGGCCCGGGCCCGGACATCTGGTGCGTCACCAGCGAGGTCTGCGTCTTCTTGGTGGTGACGCGGGCGGGTGCAGGGTCCGCCGCGGGCGCCGCGGGAGCGCCGCCGCCGTGGTTAAGCGCCGGGACGGCGGGGTTGGCGAGCGCCGGGTGCACCCCTGGCGACGGCAGCACGACGGTGCCGTGGCTCGGCGCCGCCGGAAGCTGCTGGCCGCCTCCGGGGAGGGGTGCCAGCGGTATGATGGGCATGAGGGGCACCTGGGACAAGGGCAGGCTCCGTTTTTTGCGCGTGTACACTCGTAATTTAAAACAACAAAAAAATCGCCTCGTTTGCACACTAAAGTTTATAGATGGTTGCCACCCTCGGACAAGGCAGGGAAGTCCCGGCGGAAACACAACTACTCTTCCGCCGAGCTGGGGGTACGCACCTGCTGGATGGTGGTGGCGCCCAGGCCATGCGACGGGCCGGAGGCGGGCCGCGGGGGCCGCGGGGGCCGCGCCTGCTGTGCCTGCTGCGCCTGCTGCAGCGGCACCTGAAGCGTCTGGCGCATGAAGGAGACGGGCTGGTGCGGCGCGGCGCGGATAGGGGTGGGCGCGCCGTGGTAGTAAACCACGGACTGGGCGGGCAGCTGCTGCAGCTGCTGCAGCTGGCGCAGGTGGTGGAGCGCGTCGCTGTCCGGATGCAGGAGCACGGTGCGCGTGTGCGTGTGCTGGTCCAGGATGTCGCCGGAGTGGATGCGGAAGTGCACCCTGTCGGCAGGTCGCGGGGCTTGGCGTAAGCTACAGTGAAGCCTGCAGCACTGCGAGCCACGGTGGCTATCAGTGATGCGCCCTGGTTCACTGTGGCGC
Source organism: Frankliniella intonsa (assembly GCA_033675135.1). NCBI lineage: Eukaryota > Metazoa > Arthropoda > Insecta > Thysanoptera > Thripidae > Frankliniella > Frankliniella intonsa. The sequence goes on along the minus strand of CM066247.1, from coordinate 6,036,111 downwards.
ACTTCACTTACCGCTCACCCCGGCCTCCGCAGGCCAGCGCCAGCGCGGCCGCCGCGATGACGCACCAACGCATGAGACCCTCCCGCTTCATTTGCAAATAATTCCTATTTTTAGTAGCAGATAAAATCGCCAATTTCTTCATATGCACTCTGAGGTAACGAGAGCTGTAGACTTACGGGAGCCGCCCCTCGCGCTGTCATCCCGCTGCTCGGTGGTGACGGGGAAGGACCGCGCGCGGGCCCCCGCTCCGCTTTTAAGGGTTCAGCCGCGAAGCTGGGTGTGGGCTGCGTTAGAGGCGCGAGGCAGGCGCCGCTGCATCGCCCGCGGCGGAAGGAGAACCTCTCCTGAAATCCGGGCGCAGCCGCAGCGCCAGCGGGGGCGGGGGCGGGGGCGGGGGCGGGGGCCACTCTCCGCTCCGGGACACGGAGTGTGGTCAGAGGTCCTTGTGAGAGGGGAGAGAGGTCCTCGTGGGTGGGGACACGATAGAGGTCCTGGAGGACGGTGGGGGCAACCCCGTCGGGGTGGGGCCAGGCCGACACGCTCCAGTGCCGCACCGCACCGCCAGGCACCACTACTTCCAATCAGTTGAAAGTTCAACAACTACTTATGGAAGGACAGGAGTGGATAGAAATTGAATGCTCTGGTCATTTTATTGAATTTAAATTTCTACCGTGGTGTGCTGAAGGCAATTTTATTTTTAGTTCCCATTGCCTCCGTGAAACTTTTTTTTGAGAGTGACACTAACTTTAGCTCAAGGCTTAAACACATTGAGGCTTTAATTGGTTTATTAAATTTACCCCTATGGAATATCCACATTTAAACTCTGCCTAGTGGCAGAAATTTATTGCATCCACCCTTCATCAAAGTTTAAGGTAAACAATGAATAATAACAAATAGTGTTACCAGTGTGAATTGTTTAATTTTTTTCAAATAAACCTTTCTATCTACAAAATAAAAAGTGTCGTAGGATAAATCCTTGTTACCTCTAATGAAGCGAAAAAACAACAGATATTTTTTGTTGTCTCTGATTTTGAAACAGGTATTAGATGGTGAACATTCATAGAATCTTATTTGGACCTCCACAAACATGCTTGATCCCAGATTTTGACCACTGTAATAAACAATTATTTATTTTTAATGTCAAGTAACATTTTAACAAACTTATTTGACATACACATACAATTAGAAGCATTACATTTTCTCAACAATAAGAATAAACTTCATTTGATTGCTGGAGAGGACAATAAAGCACCAAATGTAATGGATCCTCTCCATCAATGCACAAAAAGGTTTACACTAACATCAGTACAAAGTGAGATACTTTAATAAAGTGAAAGACTTTTTATAATGGTTCTATACAAAAGAAGAACATTCAGGACATACTGTACAGCAGGTACTGGAATGACAAACCAGCAGGACAACTCAGAGCTAAGTCCTTTGTATTGAATTACAGGACAGTGCAAAACTAATGGACAGAACAAAATTAAGACAAAGTACTCGTCAGTAAATCAACTATCACAATTGTAAAAATTAATCAAATAATCACTACTGCTTTGTTGACAATAGACTCAAAAATAATAAAATTGGCTCTTCTAAACATCAGCGTCAATGCAACGATCAACAGCTTTCAGCTAGTGCTTTCACTGCCAGGGAATTCCAAAATAAATAGAAATTGCCAGAAAATGGTAGTGAATGAGCATGTAAAACAGCAATCATTAGTTCTTTGAAAGCATCTGTCTCAGAAATTGTTACAGAAAAAATAATGTTATTAAAAAAAAATAGATCTCTAATTATGTAAAAAAAATCCTGCTGCTTCGACTTCACATGATTATTAAGTCATTTAAAATATTACATCACAGCTCTGATAGGTAGTGGGAGTAATGGGGGTGGCCGTAATTTTCATGCCCACAAGAACAAACAAACGCAAACTCAGAAACACTATGTTATACTGTATTCTCGAACATAAATGTTGATATGAAAATTACGGTAACAACCTAACGGGTAGGTTACATAAAATTAAGGTACTGTGGCAGGCAAAGTTAGTTTGTCATTGTGGGATATTGGGTTCCCACTAGATAACCATGTATCTACCACAATCCTATTAATAAAGGAAAACATCAAACACATTACATAAACACTACAGGAGTTAAAGATTTTACAGATCAAATAAAATGTGAATTTAAGTGTTCTCAATCTTAATGATAAAATTTTTGTATTTGAAACTATGGTAATTACAGTGCATTAGGATCTTGACCATATTTGAATTCAGTAAATGCTTTACTAATAATGTATCGAATTGAGAGAATATACAAACTAACAGTGAAATCTTTGGTTAGTCTTGGACATTGGTCCTAAGAAAGTTCATTGGTGTTAAGTTGATACACCAAACCATACAAAATATGTGATTTCAGAATTTTGGATTGACAATAAAGTAGTTAATTGGTTACTCTACAAAGAGCAGCATGCAGAAAAAGAAAAAAAAAACATTGTAAAAACTTAAAGTAGACAACACATGAAATGAAATAGAAATTTGAAAAAAGAAAAAAAAAAAGAAAAAATCAACTACAGTCAAATCCATCTTTAACATTTCTGTTTTTCCCGCGATTTTTGAAAGTTATAAACAGAAAATGTTTTATATATGGGCTTTTTCCAATGAAATATGCTTTCTATATGCTCACGGCACCCAATGATATACGGGGAGAAACGTTATAAGCGGCAACGTCATAACGAGATTCAACTGTCTTAACATAAAATCTGCAAAGAAATTAACAGAAAGTAGCGTAGTTCTCTATAAACAAATAATAAAGATAATTAAAGATAAATTAAAATAAAATATAATAATAACGAAAGAAATAACATTTGAGTAAATAAATTCTTCTTCATGTACTTAAAGGAAACTGATAGCAATTGATAAGTAGCATGAAGAAGAGAAGGAACAAAGGTCTTTATTCATTTAAAAATGATATTAATTGGCACAGTTATTATCACTTGCAGCATCGTTCCTCAGAGCGCAAACTGATGTCAAGTTATTCTCTGTGCATGAAGATTTCCTATCCACACTCTTTCTAGATTTCTTACCCTCATTACTTCGCCGACGGACTGGACAAAGAAGCCTTGATTTTGCACCTTTCTCCAAGGACCGTAGGACACTTGACTTCAGCTTTTGTTCCACTCTGGAGCTTGTTCCAGTCCCAGCAAACTGATTTCCTTCAAATCCACTTTGCTCACCTGAAGATGGGCCCGGCAAAGATAAATCAACTTTTCCAGCTTTAAGTAAAACGTTGCGAGAGAGGTTTTTGGATTGAGCCCAGTCTTTACTTACAGAGGGACCTGCATTTTTAAAGGTTTCAGTTGTGGATAATTTTGTAACTTTGGTCCCTGGAAGTTTGTCCACAAGTTTAACAAATACAGATGGGTCATCTATTTTAATTTGATTATTTTCTCCTAAGTTAGCAGAATCTGGTTGAGCTAACTTTTTCATGGATTTTACTTTAGAGAACACTCCTGACCTAAATTTTGACAAATCAGTTCTAGAATTTTTTTCGATTTTGCTGGTTATAGCAGTTTTTTTACAAGCTGCAGGGGGGACTGGATTTCGGTTAGTAGCCCACAATAACTGGGCTGCATCTGAATGAGATTCAGTTTTCTCTTCCTCTTCCATTGATTTAACAGTCCACATTGCTGGTTTGCGACGAAGTTTGCCTGACATACCTTTGCTGGAAACTTTCAATCTTTTGGGAGTTGCACATAACTCCAAACTTGTCTGATTCTTAGCTTCTGAATCCACGATGGCCTCATCATTAAATACACTATCACCACTAGCAGATGAGTTCTGAATTGCAGACTCCTGAGTTTTGGAACGGCGAAATCCTTTAGATTTTGGAACCGGACGAAGTGGTCCACCACTACTAGCAGTTGATGATTTTTGTTTCTTTCTTGATGTAGTAGCAAGGTTTGCTACTGATAATGTTTTGGCACGTTGTTGCAAAATACCACTGGTGGAAGCTTTAGCCTGAAGTGCTCCCTCAACCCGTCTTGAGCGAGAACTGCTCTGCCCAGGCCCTATATTTTCTTTTGGAGGAGGAATACTTATTCCCTCCATGCTATCAAGTTGGCTACAAGAAGAAGTCTTCTGAATCCTTATTTGCTCTTTTCTGGCATATTCTTCTCCAAGTGATTTCAGTTCAGTCGAAATTCTTGCCAGTAAAACTGATTTAGTAAGATGAATAGGCTTTTGTCCGGAAGAGCTAGAAACCATCTGAGCACTAGATGACTGGGATACCTGTGGACACAAAGATGTATTTCCTGATTAATACTGAGAGTAAAGAAAAATAAACATGATAGATTCACTTGCTTTCATTAGAGGTAGAGGGATGGGAAAGGACTTTGGGTACATTTTGGTGGAAAAGCATGCTTTATTAGATTTAAGGTAATGAGTGGGTTGGGAAAGGGATATAAAAACCTTTGAAAATATTACCAGTTTTTAGAGTTTTTTACAATTAATATGAATTTTGCATGATTAGTCCTATCCTAAATATCAGAGTCAAGAGACTGAGGAACAGGAAGAATTTCATCTTTACAGATGACTATATTAGAACCCTGGCAATCAGCCCTTCTAATTTCACGCAGCATGACTTCTCCAATATCTAAATCAGTTTGGTTTCCATAATGCAGTATCTTCCTTGTTGAATGCAAAATATTATCAGGAACTGGGAGCACCGGGTTTAAACTAAGAAGCATAACATTTTCTTTCACAAGTGTCTTCTTTCTCATGACAGCGTTATGTGAGTTCAAGCCGCTATGTTTATCTTTACTGATCGCTCCACAGGATTTCAAATGATTATTATTTACTTCAGTGGAAATCCTATCCTTCATTTCCTCCTTGGCTCTAACATCCTTTTTATCATGTTTGGCATACAGGGATTTTCTTCTCAAGCTATTTCCAACAGATTCTTTTTTCCCAAATTCTATTTTTTTCATGCCAGCATCATCAGTTTCATGGGGAACTTTTGACTTTAAGGTATCTTTCAGTCTAAACCGTTCCCCTCTTCTTTTCCAACGAGAAGTGGCATATTTGAATTTCACGCCATTTGATTTAACTTCTTCAGAGCCTTTCTTCAGAGGTACCAATTTGTTGGAGCACACATTACTAGATGCACTCTGTTCTTCAGCAGGCTTATCAGTTTTTGCACAATTGGATGCTGCACATAAATCAACATCAATAGGACAAGAATTCATTGAGTTCTGACTCAAACTTTTTATGACCTCACTTTCAGACTTTTTGACAGCAAATGCATTATGGTCAAAAACCTCAGAGTTTTGAAAATTTTCAGGTTTGTTTAAAGGAAAGGATGAACCTTCAGACTGATTACCCTTTTCTCCAGATTTAGGGTCAAAGTGATCAATAATGAATCTCTGACCTTCTTTAAAATCAGATACCTCAGATTGAGGGCTATTCCTTGCCTTCTGCAACAGTTTTGACTCAAAACTTTTTCCAAACCTTTCATGAACAAGTCTATCATGCTCTCGGATCTTCTTCACTTTCTCTCGCTTAGCAGCAAGCTCTTCCTCCAAGGCTTCCTTAAAATCAGCATACTTTTGTGCATCACAATTTTTAATGTCTGCATGATCTGTAGCATTACTGTCAAATATAGCTTTGTATGCCTTCTCTTTTTCACTTGACAAAATAAAGTTGCATCTCTCAAATACTTTTATGCGTTCCAATTCAAGTTCTTGCTCATATTGAAGAGCCTTTTTACGATCATACCATCTGTCTTCATTTTCAACACCACTGAGAGTGTCTAGTGACTTTGCTGAAGATGATGTGACAATTTTTTCTACAGTCTCTAAAACGTACTCAGCAAAATCTAAGTTAGTGTTATCAAACATGCTTTCCCCTTTGAAAGAACTATCTAATGCTTCAACTTGTGCAGGAGGGGCAATGGTATAATCAGGAAAATGGGAGTGACTATGCTCAGGAGGTTTGTCAAGACAATCAGGGGTGGAGGTTTCAGTAGGTAGGGTTTTCCTCAGTACCTGTGGTCGCGTTGGGCGGTGGAGCATGCGAGTCCACAATTGACTATCTGAGAGACAGTTACTTCGTAACCAATCACGTATGCCACTGATACTTCGATACTCTGAATTGGGAATCCGACTGCAGGGATTGGAGCTGGTGAGATCTAGCACAGATACTCCAAGTGCACGGCCCACCTGAAATTTATATATTAAAAAGTGTTATGACATTTGGTTTGGATATTAATCAGACATGGTGATAGTGAAAAAATAAGACATTCACTTACCTCTTCAAACACAAGAGGAGTGTACTTAGGAGGAACTGCATAGGCTGGATTTACAGACATTCGTCCTGAGTCTCGAACACAAGGTGGCAAAAGGTTCACCATACGTCCTGTATTATAATTACACTCCAGAGTGTAGCTGCGTACAAGACCTGTTAGCTTCATAACCGAAACACGGCCACAACCTTCACGACTAGTTCCATCGCGCCGGTCCCTAGATGATAACAACAAAAATACTTGAAATTGAAATTTTAAAGTGCTGTCAAACCGAAACATGAATGTTAACATACCTGAGATACATATTCCTCTCGGTAAAGTTGCATGCAGTGAAGTGGAAATTTTGTGAATTAATAGACATTAGTTTTGGCAGCAGCATACACTCCACAAGCTGTTCAAGATCATCAAAATGATTCCCATACATAAAGATACCTAGGACAATCAATGACATAATCAGCTATTCATATTCAGTGCTTGAATATTTTTAAATTTTCATTCAATAGTTAGTGGAATCAAAGTATTTTAAACATTATCACAGCCAAGGTAAAACCATTTCACAAACCTTTTTTAGAGGCATGACCATGCATATCCATGTATAAGAACAGACCGGATTTTGAAGGATCTAGACTCGGCTTAGTACCATTCATACAAGCACCAATATTGTTGCCATGGCAGGTTGAGACTTCATCATTCTTTCCATCATCTTCAGCGCGGCTTACAGGCCGAGCAAATATTCTAATAGGTTTGGAAGTTTCATTAGGACCTGGTTTACGTTTCATTTCTTTCCTCCGTCTTACTTCTTCTGGACCCATATTTTCATCACAGGAGACAACATTGTTGGCACATTTCTTCAAAGTGCTAACCTCTGTGTTCTCAGCAGTTTTATTTTTAATATCAATGTCTGCATTTGTCTCTAGATCTTTTCCAAGTTCTGGGGAGGTGGCAAATTGATGGTCATCAAGAGATTCCCCACCAAGGATGGTGGAGGGAAATGTAGCACAAAATGAACCTTTCTGCACATCAGGAATTCCATCCTTTGCTTTCTCAATTTTCTCTTTCTCTACTTCCATTTCAATAGGATCAGAACTGCCTTGAGACATGTTATTGTCATCAGAATTCAGCAATTCTTCATCTGCAGGCTGAGCTGGATCACAAAGCATGTTCACATCTTTATCTATAATTATTTGACCATCAATCACATTTAATGGTTCACATGTTTGAAGAGAAGAAGAAAGTGGTTGCATGAGATTGTCAAAGTTTGAAGATTGATTACAAGTAGACAAAGTTTCATGTCGGATATCTTGACAAACTTCTTCATTGTTTTCCATCAAAACCGCATTATTAGGAGTTTCTGGATGACTTTGCAGTTTCTGTGCCTGGTCTACTATGTCATTTTCTGTAGAAACATCCTTAAAAAAAAAAGAGTAAAATAAAAATTATCTGTTGTAAAAAGAATAAGTACAGGCCTGTTACCAAATGAGACTTACATCGTTTACTTCCTGCCCAAAATGAGCATACCGAATAATGGCACGAGCAGCATAAATTGTTGGATGATAAACAAGTGATGGATTAAGATAAACTCTGTTTAAGTTGACACCTCTGGTATCAGTTCGAAAATGTCCACGGGCGACTCCATCTGGGTTCAACATGGGTATTACTTTGAAGACATACATTCGACGCAACAGAATTGATGTCAAATCATCTCTATTTAGAAGAGATTCCAGAAGTCCATTCAGTACATAACTAGAAGGTACTTCCCCTGGATGGACTCGTGCACTTACAAATATCACCTACAGAGACAGAAAAAAAGGATTACTTTACACACTAGCGACCTTTAAAATGGAAGCATATTATGGTTAAAATGTACCTTTTTCCCAGAAAATATATAGGGTCTAGGGGTTTCAAGATCAGGAAACAAGTTCCTCAGTCTTGGTTCTCTATAAGGAGTAATGCCATGGTGTGAAGTAATTGTCAGCAGATCCAATCGTCGTCCATCCAATGAGAATGAAGCCACTTCTCGATGATAATAAATGTCATCAGGGTTGCAAACTAGTCAAAGAATAATAACTGATGATAAAATAAAACTCAACCCACAAATACATTGAGAACTTTTGTTATTCTTACCAAATCCCTGACCAGGGAAATATCTCTCAGGTGGAGGGCAGTTTTTAAAACGTTTGTCAAAACCACGAAGTGATGACATGAGGTCCTGGTATGAGTAAGGGAATGTGAATGCAAAGTAAGTAGTTGCCTTAATGTTTTCCAGGGTGCGATATTTAAAGCTGAGAGTAAACACGTTGTCTTCAATCTGAAAAATTGAATTTACAAGAGATTTATGAGTACATATGCTCAAAATTCTTTCAAAAGTATTTCTCTACAATCTAAAATTTTTAAACTAGAAAAGTACCGTGTAGGTAGGTTTTTCTCTTATACGATCCCACAGGCCTCTGCCGGGGAGAATTCTAAAAACTGGAGCCATGCCTTGAGAGTACATTTTAACTTGTCGATTTAAGTTCACCAAATTCAATTTCACCAATGCAAAGGGAGTTCCTCCTGAAAGCAAAAATAAACTGTTAATTGAAATCAACTGAATCAAGAGTAAATTGATAAATAAACCTTGAAATAGCTGTATATGGCACTCTGCCATTGATCAGCCATCATCATAGGAAGGCCACTATGTGTGGCACTCAAGCAATGTTGGCAGTCACTAGCACAAGCAAGAGGCTCACCTCTAATCCCAAAATAGAACCAGGAGCGATTAGAATTCTCAAACTCGGTACCAGCACAATCAGGATTTGTCCAAATATTGAATTCATAATCTGGGACATCTGAGGAACTGGAACTTTGCCCTGCAAAAGTGAGTTTGAAGAAATGTTAATTATAATAGTAGACAAAAATACCACAAAAATTTATTTCAATTGCTAATTTTACATTACCAGGCAAAGGCGGTGGTTTTGGTGGAAGAGGTACTTGTTCTACCCGAGCCATGTTCCCAGACTCAAAATTTGATGTAAATGTGAAGCCACCACACTCAACCTCAACCATCTTGATAGACAAATGCTCACAAAGTTAAAATTTAAATAAATGTGATTCTTATTTATAATTATTTGCTTTAAACATCTGGAAAAAGTAAAAAAGAAAAAATAAATAAACAAAATTAGAAAAGCGTAAACAAAAGAGATAATTTTTTCTTTCAATTTATTTAAATAAAAACTATAAAAATATAATTTAGGAAGAACTTTTTCTTGGGGGGGCCATAGGAAATAATATACAAGCCATTCAAAAAGTATCAAAAAATTTCATGACAATAGATCTTAATACTAACAAATTTTTGCTATCACTTGTAGAAAAAAATATAGACAAGGTATATCAATTAGTTTAGGGTTTTGAAGTTATGTCTGAATCTCTCGAATATTCCACACATCAAAACTGTGACAAAACATCTGTAATTCTTGTTGAGTCAGAGACACAACATAGTATACATAGCATTCAAGAATTTTTTTTAAACTCAAAATAGACGTAAGGACAATAGAGTGATGTGATGTGAAGATGCTTATTGAGTAATCAACCTTTGAAACTTTCATCGAATTATGATAGAAGGCAAATCATGTCAAAACTATGTCAAAATATTGAAACAAAGAAACTGGAGACTCAGCATTGTGACAAGTAAAATTAGAGACGTAAAGAAAGGCTTTCTCGTGAATGGACGGTGTGCTTTGAAAGCCTGAAAAGCAGCATATAGACAAAAGGCTTTCAAAACTTCTAGAATTTGTATGTGCTCTCGTTTCTTAGCGAAAAACGTCAAGAGCTGACGCCGAGCAAAAAGTGAAAGAGAAGCAGACGCTGTCTAGCCATTCTTCCAAATTAGGTCATTCTCTGATTAAAAACACAGATTGACAGCCTCCGATACAGGGCCAAAATAACAATAGCACTTTGATTGAGAACTATCTTGGAAACGGGAGTCGTCAACAATTATCAGAAAAGGGAAAGTCTTTGCATCTTTCTTCCAACTAGAGCACAATACAACAAGGCATTATACACGACAATAGTCCCAACCTACCTTTGGTCCTTGAGGAATACATACGATAATTGAAAGTGCAAGCGCCAACTGCAAACTTTGCTAATATCTTCTAGGTTGTAAGTGAATTTACGTTACATTGTGCAGGTCCGACGTTTGTGAGCAGAAAGAAAATCACAACGATCTGCCACAAGCAGACGCCATGTTCCGTTCCCAGCATGCACTGTTTTGTTTAAAAGAGTGGTCGTAGTATCTGGCAAGAGATGGCGCCACTGTCGTCGTGGCAACGCAACTCCGTGGCGAGCAGCAGCGGCAGTAGCGCCTCTTTCGAAAGTGGCGCAACCATGTCATTCAACGAAACGGCTTAGGGCTTGCTTAGTGTGTACGATGTAGCCGAAAAATTGAAATTTCGATTTTAGATTAAGGGCTTTAAAGTATTTCGTGTAGTTCAGCCATGCTCAAGCTGGACGATCATCGGCGTGCAAATCCAACTTAATGGCACATTCAAGACGCTCCGAGGGTGTACCAGTGTGCGTCGAATTTTTTATGTTCACGGTTCTCTGGTGCAGGACAGAAACGGTTTCCTTTCTTATTCTTTTATTAAGTTGCGTAAAATGTAAGGGCATCTTCAAGCAATCTGTTACAGAAAATTTCTCACAAAGCAGCAGTATTGACATCCAAGAAAACCTCACCTGATTAATATCACCATATCAAAACGCACAGGCGCTCGATTTCTAAAATCCTTAACATTTAAACATCAAAAATGACTAGGACACGTTGATCATTTCATTTTGGTGCAGTAGCACAGCACGCAGTCTGATTGCACACGCGCGCCCTGTTGGACGCGGTCGCAAAACCACACCCCAGTCTTTGTTTCGCACGGCCACTATGTGGTCACAGCTTGGCGGCGTGCCGCTGGTTTAGCTCGCCCATGTACTTGACCAGCTCGGCCAGCTCGGCGCCGCTCTGCTCGGCGCGGTCCCACTCCTGCAGGCTCGAGTTGGAGATGGCGCTGTGGTCGGAGCGCAGGCCGCCGTTGCCGCCCCCGCCGCCTCCAGGGCCGCCCCCGCCGCCCCCGCCGCCCCCGGGGCCGCCGCCCGTGTGCCAGCGCACGGAGCGCACGGGGATGGCGCGCAGCTTACGGGCCAGCGCCTCGATCGGCGACCGCGAGGGCGCCCGGGGCGCCGTGGGCGACGGCGGCGGGGAGGCGGCGGGCGGCGCCGGGGGCGGCGAGGACGCCACCACCCGCAGGGGCTGGCCGGGGCGCGGCCGCGGCGACGACACGCCTGCAAACAGAACAGCCCTCAGAAAATCTCTTTCAATATTCCAAACCGTCAAACCGTGTGGAAAGTATGACGCGATCGTACCGTTCCCGTTGGCGCGCTGGTGCTGGTGCGAGGCGTCCCCGCCCCCGTCCCCGCCGTGCCCAGGCCCAGGCGCTGGTCTGCAGGACGGTGTTCGGGAGCGGCGCCCGGTGGGGCCGCCACCGGAGTCGTCCAAGCTCGCCGAGCAGGGCTCGCGCTCCGCCGACGCGGACCGCAGGTCGCGGTGCCCGCCGCGCAGGCACGACACGATGGCCCGCTCCTCCACAGTCCTGTTTGAGAGAAGAGACGTTGGAAGTGGGGATCAGGGGGTGCGCTGAGCACCCCCTAAAATAATATAGGGGCTGCGGAGCACTCCCTAGACTACTAGCAAGGCAAGCTTTCGGCTTGAATAATGCTGAGCTCAATCCCGCCTTAAGAACAATACATTTGTAAGATCGGCCTTTATACTGGTGCTCATCGTTTGTCCGAGCTTAAACGCCCCTGTTTGGGAGCCAAAATAAATGGCGAAATTATCGAATCTTAAACACATTTCTAGCCAACTAGGTTGACAGGTGGTAATGCCGTCAGAAAAGTAGTTAACCTAGTCGCGTATAGTCGTCGGAAAATAAACTTTTCGTATTTTTTTTCTGACGGGTAAAGGGCCTTCGCAGCGCACCTGGCAATGCCACCCCTCCCCTCTCCTCCCGCTCTCTCCCCGCTATGTGCCGATCGGCTGATCCTGCAGGTTAGGCACCAGTTCGCAGCTTCCGACAAACTTATAAGTGATTGTTTATATCCATAAGAAAGATATTAAGTCATGAAGGCGACAGTAAAATTAAAAACATATCACGCTGAAACGAAGGTGCACAGTTTGTTCGTCATATTTCGCCTTTCTTCTTGTTTCTCTTTCTTTTAGTTTCACCCGATTGGTCTATTCAGATGGATTGGTATGACTGTCGGCACCGGTCAACGGTCTCCCGAACAGCTGAGTGTGCAGTGCCGTCGCAGTTCGTTCGCCGCGCAACCGTTCGTGTGCATTTTCACCGTTTGAAAAGAACGTTTAGTGATCGCGGAAAGTACCCGAGTTAATCTCAGACATTAAATTGAGTGTCAGGAGATTTTACTGTTCGGAAAAAAAGTGTGACTCGGGAAGAGCGGGTTTTGTGTGGTGAAGATCGTCAAGATCAGTCAAGATGGACCCATCAGACTGTTGCCCCCAACCTCCCGTCCCACCTCCGTCATCTGTATTCGAGTGGAACATGGCCTGGAGGGACAGGGCGTCGTCGAGGGAATCTGCTGGTGAGTGTTTCAGTTTGGTTAGTGTCGCTTGATATTAGCGCTTGTCCCAGACAAGTGATTGGAGGCTGTAACAGAGACTGAGCGTCGGGGTCAGTGAGGGGTGGGGGAGGGGGAGGGGAGGGGGAGGTTGCCTCCTAACCGTCACAAGACCACAAGGCGCGGTATGGTCGTCCCACCGAAAGAATAGACTATCTATCTCTCTCGCACTCATGGGAAAGCGTATTCTTTCCTCTCATTTGGTGTACTAAACTCTCGGCAGTGCCGACATAGGTTTCTCTGATATATACTGGCGGCCCGCACTCACGAGTAGGTGTTGGAGCGCTCGTCGAACGTGGTGGTGAGCGTGAGCGTGCTGCGGTCGCGGTCGGCGGCGGCGTGCGAGTGCGGGTGCGAGGCCAGCAGGCCGGAGGAGCCGCAGCAGTGCGCGGCGCAGCACGGCCGCCCCAGCCCCAGGGCGCCGCCCCCCGCGCCGCCCCCGCCCCCGCCCCCGCCGCGCCCCGACAGGTTGGCGTACGACTGGCGGCGCCGCGCGTCCCGCCGCCGCGTCCACCAGCCGCACTCTGTCCGGAGCGTGTTCTGGAACAGAGCAGCACGATGTCAACTAGGCCGTGTTACAGTACAGTACAGTCGCGCCCGTCATGATCACCAACCCTTACCTTGAAGGCCTCCCGGAACTTGTTGGACATGATGTGGTAGAGCACGGGGTTGACGGTGGTGGACAGGTAGTAGAGCACGCCGGACATGTAGGTGAGCGCGGTGTAGAGCGCGCGCACGGCGTCGTGCCGCTGGCTGGCCTCGGACGCGTACACGGCGAGCAGCCGCTGGGCGTGGAACGGCGCCCAGCAGATGAAGAAGGCCACGACCACGGCCACTGCGGGCAAGAGCAAGGGGGAAAAAAGTGTAAGAAAGGGTCCTCTCTTCATATTTTCTTTTTTTATTATGTTTGCTTTGTGTCCGCCACATGCGTAATGAAAATGCTCGGGAGGAGCAGGAAGGGAGAGGCTGTAATGAGCATGTGCCCCGAGGACCGCCACCCCGTGCATAGGAAAGGAGTAAGGGCTCCCAGTCAGCTGACCCAGTCCAGTCGGACCGGGTCGGGTCGGGTCGCAACATTGAACCAGATAGGCCGGCCGGGCCGGGCCGGGAGTCCGTCAGACGCGTAATAAAGTCTCCGCACAACCATCATTCGCTGGAGACTAGCGAAGGAAAGAGGGGTAGGGGGAGGAAAGGACGCGGCACAAAAAAAATGTTCTGTCTTTGTGGAAGACTGCCAAAGGCTTTCGACTGACTACCCCTCGCCCTGCTCGACTGATTGATTTTCCGCCCGAGTTCCCCTCGCTTGCCTTTGGCTCCCGTCGCGTCGGCTCCGGCGATGTTGACTTCCTCCTCAGCTTGTCGCCGGAACTTACAACGCTATCATCATACGGCGGCCGCGGCGCCGCGCTGAGCGGGAGCGGGGCCCCGCGGCGGTCCCGGCCGAACGGGTTGCTACGGGCGAAGCTACCAGCTTCACCTCAAAAAGTCACGACTGCTTCGCGCGCGTGCTATGCGCGGCCTGCCTGCCTGCCTACAAGCGTGCGTGCGCGTGTAAACAGTCGAGTGGATCGGAGTCTGCTGGCTGGGGCACAACTCATTTTTGCTTATGGGTTTTTGTTGCCAATGCTTTCGCTCGGTGCGCCGCCCGCTCGCGCTGCTGCTGGGGGGGGGGGGGGGTAGCGGGCGTTGATATCATCTGCACATGTGGGAGCTGCCGCCCCTGCTGCCCCCCTCTCCCTCCCCCTCCTCCGCCCCGCCCGTACGCAGGATGAATCCAAGTGCACCGCCATTACTTACTCGAGGGCGCGGCGGGGCGGGGCGGGGCGGGGCGGCGGGGCGCGGTGGGGCCGCGGCTGCGATGGATCGACTCTATCTCATCTCGCTGGACGCTGGGCTCGGCGCGGCGCGGCGCGCAATGCTGCAGGGCATGACTGCAGTCCGGTCGCGGCCCGGCCCGGCCCCGCCACCCGACCTTCCTCGTCGTCGTCGCACTCCTCCCGCTGTCTCTTATCCCCTCTCCTCCCTCTGTCCCTTATCCTCCCTCCTCCCTCTGTCCCTTATCCTCCCTCCTCCTCCTCCTCCTCCTCCCACCCCCACCCCCCTGTTCCTTGTCCGTCCTTCCGCCACCCCTTCATTGCGCCCTAATTTATATCATTGGTCTGCGGCGCTCGATAAAAAGTTGCTTCCAGCGAAGAAGGCTGAAGGTACTCAAGATAAAGAGCTGCTGCAGGGAGATAGCGGGGGCGTGGCGAGGAGGGGGGGTGAAGGGAAGGCCAGGGCGCGCCGTGGGGAGCATGGCAACATGACTCAACCCGCCCTTCTGCCGCCCCGCCCCCCGCCCCCCTTCCCCCTCCCAGCAGCAGGCCCTCTGGACGGCCGGGTGCTTGCGCTCAACCCTCCCCAATCGGATTTTTTTTTTCTCCCTCTGTCGACGTCAATTTGGTGTCGACATTTTACGCCGATTCAATACACTTTGGCCCTCTTTGCGTCGGCGTGCGTCGGAGTGCGTGTCGCTGTCGCAGGGCCGCGCCCGCGCCGGGCCGGAGGAGGGGGGGGGGCGCTGGGGCTCAGCCCAGCCTCCAGCCGGGCTCAGGCAGTTATAGGCCCAGGTGAAGTCCCCCCCACCCGCCTTCCCTCTCCAACCCCTCTAAGCACGCCAATCTATGCGGCGTTCGGGAAGCAGAGGAGACAGGAGGAAAAACCGTAAACGCTCAAAGTAGCTTTTGGAGAACCGGCTCGCGGCATAAAGAGAAACACCCTTGGCGCGGGCAGTTTTTGTAACGTGGAGGAGCGTGGCGGGGCGCGGCGGGGCGCGGATAGCAGTGCTCACCCTCGCCCCGCCGAGGTCGCAGCCATCCCTTCTCCCCCTTGTCGATGAGATCTGCACGCCGGGGCGGAGTGGGGATTATGGTGGTGCGGTTGTATTCTCCTCTCCTCGATTGGGGTGCACGCCCCACCCCGCCCGCCCCGCCCCGCCCCACCTCGCCCCACCCCACCTCGCCCCACCCCACCCTGCTCCGGTTCTAATGAAGGCCCGGTCTGGTCTGAAATAAGAAGGTGGCCCAGGTGAAGAGTGACCCGGCTCGCCTGGCCTCGCCTCATCTCCACCGTCCTCGGGAGCCTGGCCGTGGGCGGAGCTCTCTGCAGAGCTCGCGCTGAGCGTCACGGAGCGCCGTAGACGTAGGCAACCCGCGGCGCGAATGCGCACCCGTGCTGCGGGCTGCATAGCGGAGTGGCTCGGAAGCGCTACAGATCACAACCGCTACAGGTCACAAGCGCTACAGCTCGCTAACGCTACAGGGTCACAAGCGCTACAGCGAGAATCCGCGCGTTAGGCGGAGCCGAGCCGAGCCTAGCTTAACCTTGAAAAATTACGCACGTGCTCTGCGAATGAAAGGATGGCGTGAAAACATGGAAAATTTTTGCGACAGTAAACCTCCCGAAGGAGGTTGCGGTTCCCGCCAGGCACAGGGCTTTTACCCCCCGTGGCAGCCAACAACTTCGGTGTTCTTATGGGAACCGGTGCTTTTCTGGCATGCGATCCTGTCGCGCAATTCGACAGATTTGATCCCCGTACTGTCAGATTTAGTCGTACGGTGGTTAACCGAACTGCCCTGTCCCCAGGGCATGGAAAAGCTATTTTTGGAGCCAGATTCTAGGACTTATGACCCCACGACCGACCACCAGTCGTGGGCATGGGACGGAACTTCCTGGCAACCCGCTGTCGCTACCAGTGAAGAACCTACCTGGGTTTGAACCAGGCCCCATGTGCCGAGTCTCACAGACACCCCACGGCTTTCGCGGCACCACTAGACCACTAGACCGTCGGCTATTCCACGAGGGAGCTCGGTTGAAATGGGGGGTTTGAATTCCACTCTCCAAATTGTTGTCCTCAGAAAAATTAAATTTCTTGGTAAGATTCGAACCTCCGTCCTGCGACTCTCCGCGCGGACACTGTGCCGGCACGGCTACGACGCCACGGTACCAAGTACCGGACCACTAGGAGTCATCCTGCGCGAGAAGCCACAGTCACCGAAGAAACGAACCCGGTGTCATGAGTGCGCCTGCTCTCCGGCCAGTGCTGGGCCGGCCGCGTAGCGTCATTGGTATCGGCGCTGCTTAATCCACTATGCGGGCAGAGGTTCAAAAACCACGTATTTTTTTTTAGCAGCGTCGATACCAATGCAATGACGCTACGCGGCCGGCCCAGACAGGGCAGTTCGGTTAACCACCGTACGACTAAATCTGACAGTACGGGGATCAAATCTGTCGAATTGCGCGACAGGATCGCATGCCAGAAAAGCACCGGTTCCCATAAGAACACCGAAGTTGTTGGCTGCCACGGGGGGTAAAAGCCCTGTGCCTGGCGGGAACCGCAACCTCCTTCGGGAGGTTTACTGTCGCAAAAATTTTCTATGTTTTCACGCCACGTGCGTAATTTTTCAAGGTTCATCTCGGCTCGGCTCCGCCTAACGCGCGGATTCTCGCTGTAGCGCTTGTGACCCGTAGCGCTAGCGAGCCCTAGCGCTACCGAGCTGTAGCGCTTGCGACCCGTAGCGTTTGTGACCTGTAGCGGTTGTGATCTGTAGCACTTGTGACCTACGTCCGCTGCATAGCTCCCAGGCGCTCCCCACACCGACTGTCTGCCTAGCCGTTGCTGAGTGGCACTACTATTGAAGCAGTGCCGTGTAACTGAAGCACGGGTGATTGTGGATCTGCTATACATTGTCTCGTCCCACGCGGGGGGGGGGGGGGGGGGTGCCACGCCGTTAGCGTTGGCCACTGCTGCGCTGACGTAGGCATTTATTTGCAGCTCCTCAAGGGACCACGTCACGTCAGACGCGGCGCGGGCTGGAGGAGGGCCATGACGGGGCAGGGCGCCGCCCCCCGGGCCGGGCCAGGGCGGACAGGGCAGGGACCGGGCCCAGCCCAGAGCAAGGGGAGCCTTTGCTGCCTTGTGCCGGCTGGTCAATTTCCTCCCCCGCCCCCCCCCCTCCCCCCGCCCCCCATGTCCCCCCACCCTCACGTCTCTCTCGTTTATCCCCATTCATTTTCCCTGTTTTCGTCCCCTTCCCACCCCTTGGAGCTTCGGTCCCATTACCTGCAACCCCCGCCCCCTCAGCCTGCGCGTCAGGACGCCCTCCCCTCCCCCCCCCCTCCCCCGGACCCACCGCGACGCGCGCACAGCATGGGAAGATTAATGCACTTGTCCAGCTGTTTTTATGAGAACCCGAAACCGATCCGATTCCAATGCTCAGCGAGCAACAGGACCAGTCATTCGGCGCTGGCGGGGCGGAGCGGGGCGGGGCGGGGCGGGGTTTAGGAGTTGGGGTCGAGGTGACAGACCGCGTGGGGGATGGGGGTGATGGAGACAAAGTGACATTCAGATTGGGCTCGCGGTGCGGTTGGGGGGGGGGGGGGTCTGGCCCCCGGACCGGAGCGACCCGACGGCGCCGCGCCGCGCTGTGGGTGCGTCTTGCGCGCGCGCCCGCCCCGCGCTACTTTGTCTTGCTGCTGCTGCTGCAAAACTTTCCAATTAAATAGATGTCGGGGGCGGCGAGGCGAGTTTTTCTTATCGCCATTTCCCCCCTCAGTTCTGTTGGCTATGGGGCGGCACCTGGCCCGTGACGGGAGTAGAGCTGCTGAACTTGGAGGCCATGTGGCGGGTGGCGCGGCGGGGCGGGGCGGGGCGGGGCACCACAGCACCAGCGGTCCAAGAAGTATGAAATTAATTCGAGTAATTTCCTGCCCCCCTTCCGTTTTTTTTTATTATATTGCTGGTCCCCCCTCGCGTGTGAGTTTAGTTTTCTTTCTCGCCAGAAGCAGCAGCGGCGCGCTGGGGGACAGCAACAACGCAGACGCCGTCGCGTCGGGCTCTGTGTTGCCGGCGGTCTTGGTCTTGCTGTGATAATGCCACAGCGGTAATTGTTTTCTCTCTCTTTTTTTGGTCGGATCTGTATCTTCCTGTACACAGCGGGCGTTGGGAAATTTCAGACGATTTTTTTCTGGGTTGCTCTGTAAAAAAAATAAATCAGAATCTACAACGACACGAGGTAACACCGTTCTCTGGGCTCCGCACCAGGCAAAGTAAACTCTCCTGTGGGGAGAGGTTGCCTGGTAGGCAGGCGTTGATACCGCCCGCTTCACACAGGTGTATCGTGGATAATTTTTGCCTACTTATCTGGTGACGGACACTGGTGCGGAGGCGGGGGGTAGCGGGGAGAGCACAGCGTTGCTCTGCTGTGCATGGCTGCTGGACAGCCCCCGGGCGGGCGGCCCCCCGGGCGATGAAGCTGTGTGGGCGGGGGGGCGGGGGCGGGGGCGGCGCGGCTGGCTGCCGGTCTGGAGTGATAGGGGATGGAGGACCGTCGGAGTTTAGTAGTAGTTTGTCAAGAAGAGGGGAGAAACGAAACTTTGGCGGGGCGGGGGCGGGGCAGTAGAACGCGCGCGAGAGGGCGAGGTGGCCGGCGCGGCGCGCCATTGCGGGGAAAGGGTTAAATTGAAAATGTTGAAGCTAATTTCGTGCAAGGGCGAGAGTAACGATCAGAGGGGCAGCAGGGGCGGGGCTCCAGCAGGCCGTCTGCTAATATGAGCAATCTGGCGAACAAGCTAGGGGAATGGTTAGGGCTATAGGGCGTCAGATTTACACAGAATACCCGTCGTCTAGCTCACTCTTTCTCTTAGTCGGCGAGTTCTCTCTCTCGCACGCGCACGCGATGTCTCGAGGGCCGGGCTGGCGCGGGCTGGGCAACATGACGGAGTACGAGATCTCCTCTGGGATCCTGTCTCAGTAGCGAATAGCACAGGGCCAGGCAGGGCCGCATGAGCTCCACCTTCCTGCAGATCTTATCGCGTTGTCTGACGTGCCCCCACCCCTCTCTCTCTCTCTCTCTCACTCTCTCTTCTCTTGTACTGGGCCGGAGAGAGAATTGGAATGCCACAGGATGACGAGACGGCAACAGGCCCGCCGTGCTTCCGCAATATATAAGGAGCGCACTGCTCGGCCACCGCGAAGTAGATAGCAGTTCGTTGTCTGTCAAATAGCGGAAGAGTAGAACGAGAGAGTGAACCATGAAAATGACGTTGTTCTTACACTTGTGGCGAAGTGCGACGAGCAGTAACAATTTTGGACCCATCAAAGCGAGCCGCTTTTTTTGGTGACCCCCAAACATCCTTCCCCGTGAACACCGCGAAGAGGCCCATCACCACCCGGATTACCTCTGGAATACCCCTTAGATTACTCCTGGATTACCCCCCGGATTGGCCCCGGCCGTGTCTATAGAGGACGGCAGGGCCGGGCCGGAGTTTGTTGCCTCCCTTGAGCGGCGCCTCTGCAGGCCGCATTGCGATCCTCTGATGAAAAATGTATCATCTGCCGAAGGCACGCGGGCCAGGCCGGGCCTCGTGGCGCCGTGCTACGTGTCGGGTCGGGGGAGGGGGGTGGTTGGACACGCCCCGCCCCGCCCCGCCCCGCCCCGCCCGCACCACATGCTCCGGTGCCGGTGCCGGCCGGGTCCTAGGGCGTCTGACGACGCTGACGTGACGCTACGCGACGCCGCCGCAGACCCGCAGACACAATGCAGCAGTTACTCGGGCCACACCCGACACGACCCGCGGCGCGCCGCGCCTTGAGGACGAACCGCAAAGTACCGACATCCAACCGCTCCACTGCGGTAGTGATGGCACTGCACGCGCACTGCGTACTGCGCACAGTGTTGCGAGGCGTGGTCAGCTTCTTTTCTTCTTTTTTATAGGCACGAAGTAGCCTTTATTTTAAATCGCGTTTAATATCTTAACCGCAGGTGTATGAAGGTGTATGATTGTGGCACGCTTGTAGGTGTGTGAATTTCCATCTGTATAATAGTCCCTTAACGTTGTTCGTAAATCACATATTACGACAAATGTAGATTTACTAAGATTATTTTGTTTTACTGTGTCCGTATAAAAAATATCATTTTTTTGTGAGGTACAGTAATGCCTTCCTATACCGCCTGTGATATGTTGGGGTGGGCCGGGGCCGGGGCCAGGACACGTACACCGGACAGCGGCGCTCGCCGGCTTTTGCGCCGGCCCGCCCCGGCCCGCCCCGGCCCGCCCCGGCCCGCCCCGCCCCGCCCCGCCCCGCCGCTCTCCTGCGCTCTCCGCTCCGCGCTCGCGCTCTTGTTGCCGGCGCGCCGGTCGGGGCGGCCGGGGCCGGGGCCAATGCTGCAGCACCAGCGGGGCTTTTCCAATTTAACAAGGCGATTCCATTTGTCCATACAATGTGGGTCATCTATAAGCGTGATAGAGCGATCCAGCTGACGGGGGACGGGGCTGGGGGTGGGGTGGTCCCCTTGCGAATGTGACCGGTGCGGCTGGGACACGTGGCCGACCGACTCGCCATGCGGGTCGCGTACTCTCTGGTCGCGGCCTCCGCGGCGCCGGGCGGGGCGGGGCGGGGCGGGGCGGGGCGGGGCGGGGCGGGGCGGGGCGGGGTTCTCTGGGTCGTGGCTGCCGGGAGGCACATCCCCCCGCCCCGCCCCGCCCCGCCCGCACTCCGCCGCCAATATCGCGCCGAGTCTCGCTCAAAGTGGCGAAATATTGAGATATGGTCGTGCGGCAGGCACGGCGGGCGCGGGCGCGGGGGCAAAAGGATGTGCAGCCGATGGTATGTCTCGGATTGGAAACGTGATGGGGAGGATGAGGCAGGGGGCAGGATCAGGGGTCAGGGGCGGCTACCGGGCCGGGCAGGGGGAGGGGGTGGCGCACCTCTTGAACAGGCACGGTCGCCGCGCCGGTCACGGCCCCGGTCGCCGCGGGCGGGGCGGGGCGGGGCGGGGCGGGGCGGGGCAGGTGCGACCAGTCTGCGGGCAGCTCAAGGTCGTCAGGGGCGTCCTCCGGGAGACGTGACTCTCGGGGATCATCCGATCCTGTATCTCGATCCCGGGATTCAGAATGTGTCGCGTGGCGTTTGAAGTGTTTTTTTTTCTTCTCCACTAACGGTGTGTTTTAAGATAGCAAACGACTACTCGACTCCAGATCCGATTCTTAAGATTGCCGACAGAAGAAATAAAACACACTTTGTTGTGGTGATCAACTCCGTTTGATTGGCTTAAGTCGGCTATTACTACTCCTCAACCAAGCGTTGTCGTCGCAATAACCGCCATACGCTAAAAAAAAAACTCTCATTGTCTGAGTTAGGTCTTTGTTCCCTGGAGACCTATTATCCGCGAGCACACACCACGCCGCGCCCCACCCCGCCGCTATACAGCGGACGTTAGCGCGGTGATTGGAGATAAATAGGGGGGTGAGGGGCAGTCCGACTGGTGTGGAGGGGCGGGGCGGGGCGGGGCGGGGTGGGGCGGAGGCGTTGAGAGTTCTCGAGGGAGGGTGGTTAAAGACAGAGACGCAGACGAATGTGGTCGGGGAAGGGGGTGAAAGGGGGTGGGAGTGGGAAGTTGAAGCAGACGGCTGGAGCGCAGCGCATGTCGGAGGGGTGTTTGGTGTAGGGGGTGGGGTGTGCGAGCGGGGCGGGGCGGGGTGGGGTGGGGTGGGGCGGGGTGGGGTGGGGTCCATCCAGCGGTCCGCTGCCCCGCCGGTGCTCGGGCCGGCCGGCAGCGCGGTGTGGGGAGATGGACTGGTGAGTGGTGCCCGGACCGGATAAACGCCCGGCCTGGCGGCGGGGCGGGCGGGCACGGCGTGTGGACTCAGCGTGGACGGCGCGGACGTGCACGCCGGGGTACGTGCCAGGGTACCCTCTTTCTTGGGGTTCACCTCCCGAGGGGGGGGGGGTGCTTGCGGACGCGGCCCCCGCCAAGAACAAGAAGTGCAGGCGGGAGGCGTGGACTTAGTCTCACAGCCGTCTACTCGCGGGCGCGGGCTTGGGGTGCCGTGGCGTCCCATGTACAGCAAGCAGGACCGGGCAGGGCGGGGCGGGGCCAAGTCGGAGGACGCGTCACGACTTTGGGAGGTGCGGCCGGGGCGGGCCGGGGCGGGCCGGGGCGGGCCGGGGCGGGCCCTCGCTCTCGTGTCGAGTCGGGAATGACGCCTCCGCGGAAACTGCCACCGCGCCCCGCCCCGCCACCGCCTCAACCGGCTCCGCGTCAGCTGACGTCGCCGAGTCGCGAGTTTCTAGAAACTCGCTCTAGTCTGCTGCGGCCGGGGCGGGCCCGGGCCGCGGCGCAAGAGCCTCCCTTTCTTACTCTCCCTCTGGGAAGCTCACCCGCCCACTCGTGTGTTGCTCGGTTTCTCTTATACCCACCCCGCCTTGCCCCGCCCCGCCCCGCCGCACCCCGCCACCGCTGCCCTTCCCACGCCCTGCGCGCGCCCGCCGCCCGCCGGGTTACAAAGTACTCCCTATTCCCTCGCGGCCCACCGCGCCATGCCGGCCTTCCCCTTGACATGTCTTTAACGGCGCGGTCGTGCAAAAACCCTTGCGGGCCCCGGGCCCCGGCCCGAGCCGAACACGGCGCGCAATTTGTTCTCGGAAACTAACAGGAGCTTGTCTAACTGCTCCGCGGCTCCTCGCCTCGCTTCGCGCCCGCGTCATGCAAGACGTTTGTTGACGTGTTTAGCGGTGAAGGGCGGGAGAGGGGACGTCCACATTCATCGGGGACCTATAGAGGAACTTCCTTCTCCCTTTCTCCGCCTCTTCCACTACTTCGCACACGTGCGGCGCGGCGAGGGGGCGCCCTGAGCGACGTCGTCAGCAGCGGTGTGGGTCATGAGGGCCCGGCCGGGGCCGGGGCCGGGGGCGGGGCGGGGCGGGGGCGGAGACGCCACTTCTACGACAAGCACCGCCATTTCTATCGGGAATGTAGGACGCCAGCGCTCCGCGCGGTCAAAATAATTGCACCACACACATCCTAGACGCGTGGGGAGGCGCGCGGTGCGGTGCGAGGAGGAGGAGTGAGAGAGATAGAGACATGCGAGGAGGACGGGGCGGGGGCTCGCGCTTACAAGAAAGAGAGGCGTCATCAGGGGCGGTGCGGGGGCGGGGTGCGGGGGAAGGGAGCAACGACACGTCGTTTCGACAATATGGAACTGATATCTCGCACGCCGAGTCATTATTTTTCATTGGAGCGCCGTGTGCTGCTCAGAGACGGAGACAGCGTGGGTTGGGGTGGGGGTGGGGGAGGAGTGAAGAGTGGGGGCGGGAAGTGGGGGTGGCGGGTAGTTTGCCACCCCCTGCGTCACGTGGGGGCGCTGGCGCGGGGGCGGCCACTTTGTCCAGGTATAAGGGCCGCGCCTTGGCTGGGCGTCGCGATACGCGGAGCAGCGCCGTACCGTACCGTACCGCACCGCACCGTACCCTACCGTACCGTACCGTATCGCACCGTACCGTACCGTACCGGCACCCGTCGTCGAATCGCCGCGATACCCGAAAGCGGGAGACGCAGGCACGCTCGCGCAGCATAGGGTCGAGGAGGGTTAGGCAGGGCGAAAGAGGGAAGAGCTTGGTCGGGCAGCGGGTAGCAGCAAAGTCAGTGGGCGGTGAAGGTTGGGTAGATTGCGAGAGGGAGGGGGGTAGGGTTGGGGAAAGGGGAGGGGATGAGCTGAGCTAAGCGAGAGCTACGCAAATCCCATGCACACTAGAGAGAAAAGAGAGTAGGGCATGCGGGTCGGAGGGGGGGGGGGGGGGGTAGAGGGGTGCGGGCAGTTGCTCCAGCAGCACGTGGTGGGGTGGCGGGAGGAGAACCCAAACCCAGGCGGGTATCAGGCTCGTCCTGCCCGGGCCGGCCCCGCCCCGCCCCGCCAGCTCAGTTTGCCAGCCCCGCGGCGCCAAAGACCGCGCTCCGCCGGAGAGCTGAATAATGCCCTGCCCTGCCCGGGCCGAGCCCAGGGGAGTTCGGCACGGTGCGGTGCGGGGGTGAGAACGCCCCGCCCCGCCCCGCTGAGCGCTCCTGTTCAGCGCCGTACATGTGCCACATTGTGGCCGTGGACGACACAGTAAAACCGGTGGCGAGGCGGGGCGAGGCGGGGCGGGGCGGAAAACGCTGCCGCTGCGGCGCTAAAAGGCGGCGCCAAATGGCCGTTTTTGAAATGTCGCGCGCGGTGGGGCCCCGCCCGGGGTGTGTGCGGGCGAGAGCTAAAGGCTCACAGGGTGGGCCCCATTGTGGCGCGTCGGGCGGAGCTGCTCACCCGAAACGTGGCGAGCGGGGCCGGGCGGGGCCGGGGCGTCACGGAACTGAGCGCGCGTTCGGAAAGCCTCCGCCGCCCTTTTATACGCGAGGTGCCGGCCGGGCCGGCGCCGCTGCAGGTGGCCGCGGGGCGGGGCGGGGCGGGGCGGGGCGGGGCGGGCTCGTTCCCAGGTGAGGTGGAGCGAGCGGGCGCGGGGGTGGAATCACATCTGCCCGGCCTGGACCCGGGCCGGACACACGGCACGTAGCGGTGTCTAAGAGCTCGGGGGTGGCGCGGGCGCGGGTCGAAAGAGTTGCCTACCCCTGCGGCGCTACGGGGGGAGGAGGAGCGTCGAGAAAGATGCGATGGGTGGGCGTATATGCGGGCCTCCCCTCCTTTTCGCAGGCCTAGGGGGTAACCTTGATGATCATGCGGGATGATCATACCTCCCATCTTTGACACTTCCGTGGGGCAGGAGGGTGGGCGCCCGGCCCGTGGCGGGGCGGACTGACAGGACGTAGGTCACAAGCGCTACAGATCACAACCGCTACAGGTCACTAACGCTATAGCTCGCTAACGCTCCGGGTCGTAAGCGCTACGGGTCGCAAGCGCTACAGCGAGAATCCGCGCGTTAGGCGGAGCCGAGCCGAGCTTAACCTTGAAAAATTACGCACGTGCTCTGCAAATGAAAGGGTGGCGTGAAAACATGGAAAATTTTTGCGACAGTAAACCTCCCGAAGGAGGTTGCGGTTCCCGCCAGGCACAGGGCTTTTACCCCCCGTGGCAGCCAACTACTTCGGTGTTCTTATGGGAACCGGTGCTTTTCTGACTGCGATCCTGTCGCGCAATTCGACAGATTTGATCCCCGTACTGCCAGATTTAGTCGTACGGTGGTTAACCGAACTGCCCTGTCCCCAGAGCATGGAAAAGCTGTTTTTGGAGCCAGATTCTAGGACTTATGACCCCACGACCGACCACCAGTCGTGGGCATGGGACGGAACTTCCTGGCAACCCGCTGTCGCTACCAGTGAAGAACCTACCTGGGTTTGAACCAGGCCCCATGTGCCGAGTCTCACAGACACCCCACGGCTTTCGCGGCACCACTAGACCACTAGACCGTCGGCGATTCCACGAGGGAGCTCGGTTGAAATGGGGGGATTGAATTCCACTCTCCAAATTGTTGTCCTCAGAAAAATTATATATTTTGGTAAGATTCGAACCTCCGTCCTGCGACTCTCCGCGCGGACACTATGCCGGCACGGCTACGACGCCATGGTGTCAGATGCCGGACCACTAGGAGTCATGCTGCGCGAGAAGCCACAGTCACCGAAGAAACGAACCCGGTGTCATGAGTGCGCCTGCTCTCCGGTCAGTGCTGGGCTGGCCGCGTAGCGTCATTGGTATCGACGCTGCTCATAGCACTAGGTGGGCAGTGGTTCAAAAACCGCGTATTTTTTTTCTTGTTAATTTTTTTTGTTGTTCGGACCAAGTGCTCTTTTCAGTGCCTTTTTTGCAGTTGCCCAAGTCACAAGGACGGTATAGCTGGAAAGAGCACTTGGTCCGAACAAAAAAAAAATTAAAAGAAAAAAAGTAACGCCGTTTTTGAACCACTTGTGACCTTGTGACCTACGTCGGATTGATACTTCCGTGGGGCAGGAGGGTGGGCGCCCGGGGGGCCCGTGGCGGGTAGGACTGACTCACCCAGCATCCGGATGACCCGCGCCTGCGAGTGGGTGCTGCTCGCGCTGCTGGCCCGCACCGAGCCCGTGGAGCCGGCCGAGTGCCTGCGCGCGGCCAGGGCGCGGCGCGACCGCCGCAGCCGCAGCCCGATCAGGATGTAGAGGACTGTGATGACGAGCAGCGGCGCGACGAACACCAGCCCCGTCGACAGGAGGAACGCGTGGCTCACCAGCACCTGCGGCACCAGGGCAGAGAAATCAAAAACACATTTTCGTGCACCATAAAACACAGAATAAGTTTTTTTTTTCTTTTTTTTTAAAGAACAGTATTTGTCTAGACTCTTTCCACCCGCACGACTCGTAAAACACGCACGTCCTCGTGAGGAGCGGAGAGGCAGGGATAAAGTTTTCGCACCTGGCGAGGGGGCGTGGGCGTGTGCACGGATTTGCGTGTCGGGTCTGGCTGGGCTCTTGCTTACACGAGGGTCGTTTGTCTTGCGCACGAGTACGCACGCGGGGCACGCGCCGGCCCGGGCCGCCCGCCTGCGGTAGGGCTTCCACCGCGGGACCGGGGCCGCCCCGCCCTTTCCTCATCCGTAAAAGGAATTCTGAATCGCAATTTAACTTTGGTGTCCCCCGGTTTGTGGCGCGCGCCCGTCGGTGCGGCATGGCTTTTCCGCTTCCGGCTTCCGCGCGAGATCCAAACTTTATCTCTCTGCGCGAATCTTTTTTTTTTTTACTCCGTCCCTCCCTCTCTCTTCCGCTCTCCCAAACCCCTTTATCTCTCTCTCTCTCTCTCCCTCTCGCGGACATGCGACCGCCCGATGGAGACTGCTCTAGCGCCGGCCGGATCAGCGCTCTGTTTCTCTTCAACGAGGATTTGCCGCAGGGATAGCGTTAGCACACGGAAACAATTTACCAGACGGACGGGACGGGCTGCCGCGCCGCTGCACGCGTGGACGGCGTTGCCATTACTTTTTTTACCCTCTCTCTCTCACTCTTTCTCTCTCTCACTCTTTCTCTCTCTCCCTATCCCCTATCTCTCCCCCTCGTTTATTTTTTTCCCGCCCTACTCTTTCTCTTCTCTCACTCTTTTCCATGCGTACTGTTATAGTTTTCTGTGCGCGCGCGCGCAGGACCGGGGAACACGTTTCTGGTGGGCGCTGCTTCTACTCCGCGTAACATGGTGAGGTGGACGTGCGGTGGACGTGTCGAGGACCACCCCACCCCCCCCCCCCCCCCCCCCCCCCGCCCGGCCCGGCCCGGCCCCGCCCTGAGGCGCGGTCACGCGAGCGGACACCATTTGGGTTTCAGCCTCCGCCAGCCTCCCCCGGACCAGACCGGACAGGCCGCGCTGGCTCGGTCCGGTCCGGGGGTTGGTTTTAATTATAGTTCCGGTGACGGCCGCCAGGCGCCGCTAGCAGCAATTAACGCGGGAGCGGAGCGCCGCGGCGCCCGGCGACACGCCACGCCACGCCAGCCGAGCCGAGCCGGACCGGAGCGTATCCTAATCCCCCGAGTCTGGTCTGCTGGCACGGTGGGGCGGGGCGGGGCGGGGCGGGGCGGGGCGGGGCCAGCTTAGAGCCACTAGTGCACCGCCAGCCCCACCCCCCGCCCCACCCCGCCCCGCCCCCCGCCCCGCCGCACACTCACCCGCTTCACGGTGCACTCCGACATGTCCCTCCCCAGGGAGTCCCTCTTCTCGACGACGCCGAACTGGGTGGCGGGCGGCACTGCCAGCACGAGCGCCAGCGCCCAGGACGCGAGCACGCAGCGCACGGCCCGCGGCGGCGAGGACATGGCGCGCGCGCGGAACGGCCGGCAGATGGCCACGTAGCGCTCCATCGTGAAGGCCGTGATGGTGAGCACCGTCGCGTTGGCCGACGTCTCGGCGGCGAACCTGGAGGAAACGGGGGCGAAAATGGAAGTTAGTTGGTTATATGCCGAGCGAGCACACGGTTCGCTTCGCTGGTCGGCGGGCGCCTGGAGTGCAGGCAACCCTCACACTCCCGTGCATTGCGGGTCAGTACAGCCGGTAAAGTTAAGGCGGCTCTAATGACACTGCGCCCGGCCCGCAGCACAAGTCGTGGCAACTCTCATTAAATATGAACGGGGGAAAAAAGAGGCACGCGGAAGTGTTTTATTATTACGCCTGTTTCTGTGAATACTCGAAGCTCTGCCCGCCGACCGCTGTGACACGGCTCTCAAAACCTTATCGTTTCAGAGCCTTTTGAAAAGCCTAACAAACCGTAGCTCTAGCCGACGCGAATAAGGCCGTGAAAAAAAATAGTGAAAGGATGTGTTGCTCGTGAAGCGAGCGATAGGTAGGGCGCAGCTGGGACACTGATACAAACGTGGCACCGGAATGTAAATAAGTTGCATACATCATCTTTCTCGAGTGTATAAAAAATCACGGAAGACGTATAGTATAAAGAAAAGGGGGACGCGGAAGCCATACATTCTTCGAACCTGACGTCTGAAAGTAGAGAATAAATAAATTCGCGGTCGCTTCCCATTTTTATTTCTTTTTCTCCCTTCTCACTCGCGCATCCATTTCACCTCCTCTGCGCCCCATGGGCTGCAGCTCCCGCCCCGCCCCGCCTGGCTTGTGCTCGCATTCCCTGCCTGGCAGGCGAACGGACGGGGCGGGGCGGGGTGCGCAGGCGGGGCGGGGCGGGGCGGGGTGCGCAGGCGGGGCGGGGCGCGAGGTTCGACGTCGTTCGCTGTGCCATGCCTCATGCCGGCCGGGACCGGGTAGGCAGGTCTATAGGCCTCTCAACGACCCCCCGACCCACCCGCCTGTTTCTATTTTGTCTTTATTTCTTGCCTCTCTGCTTCGCTGCAGCGCTTCATGGATGAGAGAAAAAACTACTGCACCAAACGAAACTCACAAGTAAAATTTAGAGATTTGTTTTGGCTGCATATTACCTTGCATAAATAAAGACATTTAATAATTTCAAGGAGCCGCTGCTCTGACCCAGTGGCGCCAGAGCACCCAGAGCCCCCACGCCCCGCGGTGCTCTGGTGCTGTCTCGTCTCACGGCCATATTTCTGGCAAAGAGCAAAATTTGAATATCTTCCGGGCCGGCGTGCGCACCGGCACACCGCGCCCAGCCCAGCTCAGCTAAGCGTACTCGGCCCGGCCAGGGCGGGCCAGGGGCGATCCCGCGTCGGTGCGCGCCGGAAACATAGAGCCCCGCCCCGCCCCGCCCCGCCCCGCCCACCGCAGCTTCCCTGAACGCGCGTACGCCACGCCCCCCTCCAAACTGTCCCGCGCGGCTCACAATAATTTAGAATAACGTGGCCTCTGGTCTGGTCGCCCCCGCCCTGCCCCGCCCCGCGCCCCGCCCTCCTCCTGCCTGCGCGAGCCCTCGGCTGAAGTTGCTCTTGAGGACGGTACGGCGGGCTACGCCCAGCCCAGCCGAGTAGAAGAAGGAGGCGCCCTGGCGGCCTGGCCTGGCCTGGCCTGGCCACTGAGTGGCGCGGCACGACTCGCCCAGGCGCCGCAGGCCGGCTGTCAGTAGGGTGGGCCGGGCCCTGGGCCCTGTACTGGCTGACGTCTGCCTGCGTCTGCCCTGGGGACTAGCTCAGGCTCAGGGCGGCTGCTGGGCGGGGCCGGGGGCCCCCATCGCCCTCCCCTGCAGGCCCTGCCGACTTATTCCGAAGATCGCTCTCGTTCCTCCTTCCTTGTCGCACCTACGGCGGTGCCCTATGCTGGGCATGGCGGCGCTACATGAGTGCGACAAGGACCGAAGTACGAGAGCGATCCTCTCGGAATCAGTCGGCTGGGCTGGGGGCTGGGCCTCACCACGGCAATCAACACCACGAGCCAATGGCTTGTCAACTGCTGTATCAAGCGCGCCGGGCGGCCGTGTAGTGTTACTGATGCCAAACTGCGCGTGTGCGTGAATGTGAGAGGGAGAGAGAGAGGGGAAAAGGGAGAAAAGGAGGGAGTGGAAGGGGAGGGGAGAGAGCACGAGGGCCGGGATAGAGATAGAGAGAAGATGCTACTGAAGTGTAGAAACAAGGTGAGATGGAGTTCAGTCATCACGCCGTTTTCCCAGTGGTGCCACACACCACCACCACCACCACCTCCACCGCGCAGCGCAGGCACCAGCGTGAGCGCCAGCACCGCCGCAGATACCTGTTGAAAGACGGCGAAAATTCGCAGAGCGTTTAAGCGCCGCCGGCCTCAGCAGCTTTCATGCCTCCCCCGCCCCGCCCCGCCCCGCCTCGGCCTTGGTGATCACACAGTAGAAGGGGCGCGGCGCGGCGTCAGGCTGGCGCGGGGCGCGGCGCGAAGCCTTGTTTTTCCGTAACACATCCTGTATACAGCGCAAACGGCTGCCATCTCTCTGCGATTGGGTCGTGTCCCGCCCCGCCCCGCCCCGCCCCGCCCCGCCCCGCCCCGCCCCGCCCCGCCCCGCCCCGCCCCGCCCCCTCCTGGGCCTCCCCCGGTCCCCCTTTTCCTTCTGGCCAGTTGGCTGCCGGAAACGTTTCCCGGCTTCCTCGCGCCTTCGTCCGGGCCCAAGCCCGACCCCGCCTCAATGGGCAGGGCGAGGCCATGAATGATGTAATAGAGCAGGTCTTCTCTCGAGCGGACGTAACGTAACAGCGCGGGTCCTGGCGCTACGCGCTACGCGCCGGACCCGGCCGGACCGGACCGGACCTCGGTCGCAGCGGGGGCGGAGCGGGGCCGGGCCGGTCCGCGCTGCTGTCACAGGGCACAGGGCCAGGCGACTGACGGGGCGGGGCGGGGCGGGGTGGCCGGGAAGTGGCTGAAAAGTAGCGGCCCCACAGGGCGTGGCTCAGCTCGGCCCTGCCCTGCCCAGCCCTGCGCGCCGGCCGGTCAGCCTGGCCTTCATGTGTCGCCCGCGCTGCCCTTGCGCTATCTGCCACCCTCCTGACTGACTGTCAACCTTGCGCCCCGGCGAGACTCGCCCATCCCCGCCCCGCCTAAGCCTCGCCTTGGCCCTCACCTTTTTACCCGACGTTATCCTTATCGTTCTTATTTATTCCCACCCCCCTCCTCCTCCCCCTCCCCATCCTCCTCGTGCTCCCCGTCGTCCTGCTGCTGAGACGTGCAGAACACTCCCCCCCCCCCCCCCCCCCGCGCTCCGCAGCAGCACGCGCGGGTGACGCGCCCCGCCCCGCCCCGCCCCGCCCCGCCTTGCCGCACAGCTGTCAATGACCGCAGCTGGTAGCGCCGTAAAGCAAACGCCTCGCGTCGGAGAACTGGCTACGTAGCAGGGGCGGAGTGTGGTGGGGTGGGGTGGGGGCTAGGACAACAACTTTACGTGAGCGCCGTCGTGCTTGTGCAAGGGCCGACAGGGGGCCGTAGAAGGTGAGGGGGGCTGGGGCACTTGGGACGGAGTAAAGGGCTGTGCGTCGTCGGTGCGGCTTTGCGCCCCGGGGGGCGGGGGGGCATGCCCAGACTGGCCGTGGGAGGTGGCTCGTCCAGGGCCCGACCACGAGCGGAAGGCAGGCGGTAAAGAGCGGTACTAAGCTGATCGGATGTGCGGCTCGCTCTCAATGTATGTGTTTCTGCGAGGGTGGTTTTTGCCGCGGCCCTGGTGCTGGCGTCTGTGGGAGGAGCGGGACGGGATCGCGCGCATGTTGTAGGGCAGGGTGACCACCCCATGCGCCCCTGGTCGCCGTCCTGCTCCACGCACTCGTTGGCCTGCAGCAGAGCGCGAACCGCCACGCCCCGCCGCTCCACCCCACCGTTACTAGCGCTGCTGGGCCGGCTGCAGCGTGCGGGCTCCATCATAAAGCACGACGTGTAGGCCGAGCCGCGGGGACACCTATAACCGCCCCCTGCCCCTACCGACCTGCCCCCGCCCCCCCTCAACCCCGCTTCGCTCCGCAATACAGTACGTAGCACCCTCAACACCCCTACCCCACTCCCACCCCCGCTCACCTCTTTGGCTATCGAGCGCCATAATCTTCAACACCCAGCTTATTGACAGCAGGTTCCCTCGCAATCCCACCCACCCACCGGCGCGGCCGGCGCGGTCGGGGGGCAGCGTCATGTTCGCCAATCGCGACTGCTAATTTTGTTATTGAGCCGCGGCTTTCTGCGCGCCGTGCATAAGCCCACAGGCCGACAGCCCACAGGCCGACAGCCCACAGGCCGACAGCCCACAGGCCGACAGCCCACAGGCTGACAGGCCCATGCACACGCTGCTGTACTCGTGTATGGCGCCGCGCCGCGCCCCACCCCGCGCCGTGCAGGAAGGGCTCGCTGCGACTGGAGTGCTAATGACGCGTCGTACAAAGAGCAAAGTTTGACGAGTATCCCACTCGCCACGCCCTCCCGCCACTTTGGCCGTCGCTGCTGCTTCAAGTCGTTCGTTCCCCCACCACCTCCGGCCCGGCCTGTCACCCGCGCCCCGCCCCGCCCCGCCAGCGAATATAACCGGAGCATGCTACATAGGAAAAGTAGGCGGCAGCGCAGCCGAGAGCCCGCTGCGAGAGCGCGCAGCGAAATTAACTCTTTCGTGGCGCGACGATTTAACGCAATAAAATTTTGTACGAGCGGAATAAGTTGAGGCGGGCGCGCGCACGTGTGACGCAGCGCAGGCGGCGAGAGTGTGGGTGTGGGTGGGGCTCGCAGGCATTCAGGCCCGGACCGACTTGGTGCATGCATGCGCGACGGGTATTTTAGTTTTCTTTTTTTTTTCCTCTTTCTCTCTTTTACCATGAGGGCCGGCGGCCCTTTTTCGTGCTTTTACTGGGCGCGGGTGGTCGCAGAAACTCCCAGGCAGACGGCGCACGCCTGGGTGGAACTGGTGCGCTGCACTATGCAGGGGTGAGTGAATATTTTCTCACACTTTGAGGTGAGCGGAAAATTATTCACACACTACGTGAAGGTTAGCTAATAATATGCCCATGCGTTGGGTCATTCGTACATATGGAACCAATAGTGTGTAAATCTAAAAGAGTGCGAATGGCCTTTCGCCCACCTTCAAACGTGTGAGAAAATTCACCTAACTCACCTGCAGGTGAGCGACATTCTTACTCTTGGATTTCCAGTGCATTGCCGCCAGCAGGACCAGTCAGCTGGCCTGGAAAGGACAGAGGGACGGAGAGAGAGATAGAAAAAAAAACAGATAGATCGGGAGAGAAAGAAAGAAATCACAAGAAATAAAATAAAAGTGTGCCCTTGAATCAATAGCAGGTGCGCACCGGTGGGGCCCGGCCCGGTCCTCTAGCCTTGAACCAGGCAGAGAGAGGCAGGTGCGGCAGATGCAGCAGGTGCAACAGGGGCGCTGGGGGTGAGGCGGGGCGGGGCTGCAAGGGCGCGCGCCAGCTTGTTCCGCTCCGCGAGAAACTAGTCGCGCTTTGATGGCTGAATAATGGCGAGGAGGAAGGAGTTAACGCGATTAGAGCGCCAAGAGTTTTCCGGCCCCGAGAGAGATGAGGAGAAGGAGGAGGAGGAGGAGTATAACCCAGCAGGGCGGGGCAGGGCGCGGCTCACGGCCCGCGCACAGCCCGAGGCGTCATCATCATCTGTTGAACTCTTGGAAGCGCGCCGCCATCTCCCGCCCCCCTCCCTCCCTCCGTCCCTCCCCATTCCCTCACTCCCTCCCTCCCTCCCCGCGCCAAAGGTCTTTAGCGCCAGAGGAGAGGAGTGCACGTGCGAAAGGGGTGAGGAGAGAGCGAGAACGATGGAGAGAAAGGGAGTACCCCGCACCGCACCGCAACAGGGGCCACGGGCACGTGAGGACTCCGCAGCACTCCAGCGCAGCGGTGGAGGTTGGTGGAGGTACATTGGAAGGCTCGCTCGAAACACTGCTGACCGCCCCGCCCCGCCCCGCCCCGCCCCGCGCTGACGGGCTGACGGTTCGAGAATGGATGCCGTGCGGTGAGGGGGTTTTGGTGGACTTACCACAAACGGCTTAGCGAGACGGGCCGGGCCGGGCCGAGCCGAGCGGAGCGGGCGGCTCGTGGAGGGGCTTTTTGTTCCTCGAAGAATGCCGGCAGACCGGGCCGAGGACGTCCTGGACCTCGGCCCGGCCCGGCCCGGCCAGCCCTGCCGTCTAGGGGCCGTTGTCTGCACCAACAACGGCGCCTAATGCCGGGGTACCTAACGCCGCGCCGCGCCGTGCCGGGGCGGGGCTGGGCTAACACCCCTCGGACTA
Source organism: Frankliniella intonsa (assembly GCA_033675135.1). NCBI lineage: Eukaryota > Metazoa > Arthropoda > Insecta > Thysanoptera > Thripidae > Frankliniella > Frankliniella intonsa. The sequence goes on along the minus strand of CM066247.1, from coordinate 6,001,239 downwards.
AGTCGGCCTCGGTCTCCCACCGACCCTCCCCGCATCCTGCGCGCCCTTCTCTCTCTCCGGCGCTGCCCTTCCCTTTCGCCTCTGCTCCTCTTCCTATCCGGGACTCGAGCGTGGCGTGGCGCGGCGGTGTCCCTCGGGAGCAGGCACATTGTTAGCGTGGCAGCGTGGCTCGGGGCGGGGCGAGAGCATTCCTCCCGCAACCAGATGCAAGCAGTCAGTCTCTTTCCCGCCCCGCCCGCTGCGCATCGCTCCACCCCACCCCGCCACGCCCCGCCACGCCCCGCCACGCCCACGAACGACTTGCCAGCCTTTGGAAATACGGTCCGTGTAACACGACGCGGTGCTCCGGCTGCAGCGCAGCGCCACTACTCCACGCGCGTGGCGCCTGGCTGGGGCGGGGTGGCGCCGGGCCGGGGCGCACCGTTCCGTCAGTCCCGTAATGTAGCACCCCTATCCGGGGCTACCTACCTCTCCATGTTGACCTTTGTTACTTGACTTGCTTTTCATGCAATCATGAAATCATTTTTACCGCAGATATTTTAGTGGAAAGGCCTCGACGAACAGGTGCCGTACCCTCCTTGTTACTCGAGTTAGTGCTTTTAAATGCGTGTAACCATATTTTAAACTGATGCTGACACATGTATTTTTTTTTTCTGTTGCAGTTGACTCACACTACTCACCCTTGGAGGAAGCAGAAGACCTCGCCGAACAGGTACGGGTAGCGCGACCAGATGTGGCAGATCTCGGGCGGCAGGCCGGACACGAGCAGCAGCAGGTCGGACAGCGCCAGGCTGAACAGGTAGTAGTTGGTGGCGGTGTGCATGTGCCGGTTGCGCGCGATCACCACGCAGGTGCTCACGTTGCCCACCAGCCCGAACAGGAAGATGAGCGCGTACACGCACGTGATGGGCACGACGATGTACAGCGGGTCGCGGATGGCCACGGCCAGGATGTTGAGGCGGCGCAGGTCCTCCTTGGACACGGCGCACACGGTGGGGGCCGTGCCCGGGGCCGCGCCCGAGCCCGCCAGCTGGTCCACCCATGCCGCGTAGTGGGTCTCGTTGACGTAGAAGTGGCTTCCCTCCAGGCCCTCGTCCTGCCGGACCGCAAAGAGAAGGGAAAGGGAGAGGGAATATCAGTAAAAGTGGTCAGGGAAGTGCCCCGCGCCCGCGCCCGGCCGGTCGGGGTTCGTCTTTGGAAAGGTCCGGCCCGGCCAAGCGGCGCCCATTTAATCCGAAAGAGATAAAAAAGGAAATCCGGGGCAAAAGGAAAGCAATGATGGAGAGTGCTTGGGGCGTGGGGCGTGGGCTGGCCCGCCCTGGCGCTCGCGGTCCCCAGGGCGTGGCGGGCGTGGGCCGCACTCCACCTGGACTAAGTGATACCACGGGATCACACTGCGGAGATCAAAGGCGTGTTGGCGGGACCCACGTTTCACCCTGGACTCGACTCCCACTCCCCGCCCCGCCCTGCCTGCATCCCCCTCCCCTCCCCTCGTCTGCGTCACTTGCACTACCTCATGCTCTTTGCCTCGCGACAAGTGGAGTTGAACACGGCAGATGCACCGGGCCCGGCCCCGAGTGCTTCGCGGACACCCTCGGGCAGTGTAGGTACAGGGCAGGGGCCGGGGCGTTAGTAGTACACTTGCCCGGCCCCGCGGGACCGCAGGACCCGGCCCGGCCACTGAGCCCGCCCCGCCATTCAGTTTATTGGCAAACTCTCTGCTTCGTTATTAATTGCTCACCCGCTTCGTTAAGTTTAGGGCTCGCGTCGCGGAGGGGGGAGGGGGGCGGGCAGGACTCACAACTTCACAACTGCACGGTACGGCGCGGTGCTATACGCAACGCAGTACGAGAGGTTCCCACCTCCCCGCCCCGCCCGGCAGAGTTGTCGCACCTAACCAACCGCGCCGCACTCCGGAGCAAGCAAGTACACTGCTTGCGGCGCTACTGATTTGTCGCGAAAAGTGGCTGCATTCCTCGCGCTGGTAGGGTCGCGCGGGGAAGGGGGCGTCTCTGCAGTAAAGTTTGGGCTGTGCAGCTGTGCTCGCGGACAGGACGAGGTGTGCGGGCGGCGCGGGCGGGGCGGGGTGCGGCGGGGCGGGGCGGGGCGGGGCAAGGCGCGCCGGCCCATCAGCGCGCGACGTTATGTATGCAGAGCGCGCGGAGCAGTGTAGGGCGGCGGGGCGGGGTGGCAGGCAGGCTTACTCAGCCCGGCCGGCCGGGGCGTTATGGGTTCTGTCTTAGCGACAAATGTAGTGGCCGTGCTCTGGTCACTGGCCGCCCCGCCCCGCCCCGCTCTATCGCAGTCGTACTGTGCAGCCTATGCAGTAAACTACAGAACGGCGTCGCCCCGGCCCCGCGCCGCGGTGCTGAAGGAGGGTTCAACGACTACGGGCGGCGCGCGCAACGTTGTTGCTCGAGGCACCTGCTCTGCTCCTACTCTCACGAGCAGAGCGTGAGGAGGGACGACGACGTGGGGATTAGGGGGCCGTCCTTAAGTGGACGTCGCGCGGTTTCTCACACGCGCACGCCGGGCTGACGCCTACCTGGGTGACGTTGTGGAACCCGCCGTCGCGCGTCACGTTGGCGATGAAGTGCAGCAGGGCCTTGAACACCGTCGGGCTGGAGCCGCCGCACTTGCTGAGGAGGTCCCCGGCGTCGCCGCCGCCGCCGCTCATAGTCCGCCCGTCCACCGCCGCCGCGCCCGCGCCGCCCCCGAGGCCGAGGCCGCCGTCGCCGATGCTGCTGGTGCCGTTGCCCGCGCCGCCCCCGCCGTCCTCCTGCATCCTACCGTGCGGTCAGAGGGGCGGGCAGCGCGGGGCGGGGGCGGGGGCGGCCGCGAAGGGCGCCATGCCGACGGGCGGCGGGGGCGGCTGGGGGCGGCAGGGCCAGGACGAAGGGATTAGCGCCTCCCGTCCCCCGGGCGGCCCCGGCGGGGCGTAATGTGTTGTTCGGCTGAACTATTTCCATCGAGCCTGCTCGGCATGACGCCGTGCTGCGCCCCGCGGCCCCGCGGCGTGGCGAGGCGCGGCGCGGCGGCGAGGAGGTTGGATGGCCGCAGGAAGCTGCGTCGGTCTCGTCTGGTCCGGGTCGAAGTCAGGCAGGCGGTCGGGCGGGCGGGCCAGAGCAGCAGACTCACCGCCACAGCCACACAGCTCAAGTGGGCCAATTCATTCCCTCAATAACTCAGCCCTGGGCCGAGCTGGTGCGGGCTGGTGGTGCCTGCCTCGTCCTGGTGGGCCGCTATGGCTCGCCTATGGTCGCCCCTGCGGCTATGGCGGCCTCGCCTGCAACAGAACAGTCGCACTGTGAGCTGAGCTGAGCTGGGCTGAGCTGGCCACGTTTCATCAGTCGCACGACTAGACGGCAGAGGTAGCGGGACGTGCGTGGGGCGGGGCCGGGCGCAGCGGGGCGGGACGGGGTTACACTGTGCCGGCCACCCCCGCCCCCTCCCCCGGTCCTGGACCACCTCGCTACCGCGTCCTTCCCCTGCGCGGCTCTAGGCCAAGGGCGCGGTGCGTTAAGCGCCGACTTCCGCGACGGACTCGGGCGCGGGAATAATTCAAAAGTAAGTGGCGCTCTTCTTGGCAAAGTCTCTCGCAGGAGATTAAGAAGGCGCGGCTGGTCGTTCCGTTCCACCTGATAACAGCCTAGAGACGCACTCTTTTCACAGTCAAGGAGGCCAAAGTTTTGGTGGCGGCCGCGGGGCGTGGCGGGGCGTGGTGGGGCGGGAGCTAGGCCGGCCCGCCTGGCCCTGCGTCCGGCGGCCGCGTTGGCTGCCCAGGATCGAACTTCCACTGACGTAGACGCAGTCAAAGGGCGCTAAGCGTCGCAGCAGAGACAAACGGGTCCTTGCCCTGCCCTTGCCCTGCCCTGCCCCGTCCTTCGGCCTCCCACTTCCCAGGCCACCCACCCCGCGTCACCACTCCCCGACCTTACGACCAAATATTTGCTTACGGGGAATGCCAATTTGCGGCTCTGCTAGCGCGTCGCCAGCGATCGGCAGTTTCTTGTTTTTGTTTTGCGCCTCCCCCCCCCCCCCTCTCCTCCCGAGCCTCTCTTCTCTCGTTCCCGCGGCCCTCGGCCCTTTTTCTAAACTGCGTCGGGATGGGTGCCAAAAGAGCTCTGCCGCTCGCGCGGGGGCGGGGAGTGAGTGAGAGAGAGAGAGAGAGAGAGAGAGAGAGAGAGAGAGAGAGAGAGAGAGAGAGAGAGAGAGAGAGCGGGGGGAGGGAGACAGGAAGGAGGAGCGGAGGAGGGCGATGCCATCGTCACACCTCTCCAATAACTTCAGCGGATCATTGAGTTAAAAAATACGGGGGCGACCACCCTGTGTGACATTTCGGCCCCGCGGCTCGCTGCCGCCCCGCCCCGCCCGGCAGCGGCTCGGGTGCTCGGTGGGGTCGGGTCGGGTCGGGTCGGTGGGGTCGCAGTGCCACATTTCACCCTTCATTAAGGGGCCCGGGTGTGTGATTATTCTTCCCGATACGAAGCTCGGAGGGACAGCAGAACGTCCAAGGGACACGGCAGCAACTCTCTCTCCCTCCCTCTCCCCCCCCTCTCTCTCTCTCTCTCTCTCTCACACACACACACCAAATGTACACGGGGTGACCCCGATGGGGTGACTCCTACCCCCTCCCCAACCCCCAGCGTCATCATCGTCCCCCGCATCGCGATACACTGCCAGAAAAGAAATGGGGGAAATACAATAATAATAATCTGGACACAATGATCGGCGTGGACAAAACTTTGCACGTTATGCTCGTGCTTCGCTTCGGCCCCCTCCCCCCGGCGGCCAGCGACGTCGTTCGCCGACGTGGCAAAAGTTGAAACTTTATTCGTGCAGCAGCCGCCCTGGGCCCGGTCCTGCCCGGTCCGGCCGGGAGAGGAAATAGCAGGCGCCAGCGTGAGCCCAAGGGATTGAAAAGCCCTTATTCCGATATTCTTATACCTCTCTCTCTCTCTCTCTCTCTCTCTCTCTCTCTCTCTCTCTCTCCCTCTCACTCACTCTCTCTCTCTCTCTCTCTCTCTCTCTCTCTCTCTCTCTCTCTCTCTCTCTCTCTCTCTCTCACTCACTCACTCTCTTTCTCTCCTTCATCTTGGAGGAGCGGGGATGCTGTAGAGGCTCGCTAAAATGGTGCTGCGCTGGGAACGGCGCTCATCGTTTGTCCGACCTGCCCGAATTTCTGGGTAACACGCCCAAAACTTTTGTCCGACCCGTTTTTTGTTTTTTTTTGTCTGACTCGTGTACACCGCCACGAACACAGGCAGAACGGAGTCTACATCGGTTGTCCGACTGTCAACCACAGGACCGGAGTTCAATTCCCACCTACTTCATTTTTATTTTACTCTCAAGCTTTCTTGCTTCGGTGGAAATTTTTTAAATTGTCGGCTCGAAAAACTGTTCACACAAGATATACTTTTTTGGGGCGTTTTGAAGCATGGGCAAAAACATATCGAAAGCATACAAACATTTTCGAGCTTAACCTTGAAAAATAACGTACGTGCTCTGCTAGTGAAAGGATAACGTGAAAACATGGAAAATTTTTGCGGCAGTAAACCTCCCGAAGGAGGTTGCGGTTCCCGCCAGGCACAGGGCTTTTACCCCCCGTGGCAGCCAACAACTTCGGTGTTCTTATGGGAACCGGTGCTTTTCTGACTGCGATCCTATCGCGCAATTCGACAGATTTGATCCCCGTACTGCCAGATTTAGTCGTACGGTGGTTAACCGAACTGCCCTGTCCCCAGAGCATGGAATAGCTATTTTTGGAGCCAGATTCTAGGACTTATGACCCCACGACCGACCACCAGTCGTGGGCATGGGACGGAACTTCCTGGCAACCCGCTGTCGCTACCAGTGAAGAACCTACCTGGGTTTGAACCAGGCCCCATGTGCCGAGTCTCACAGACACCCCACGGCTTTCGCGGCACCACTAGACCACTAGACCGTCGGCTATTCCACGAGGGAGCTCGGTTGAAATGGGGGGCTTGAATTCCACTCTCCAAATTGTTGAAATCCACTTGTCCTCAGAAAAATTAAATATTCAGGGAAGATTCGAACCTCCGTCCTGCGACTCTCCGCGCGGACACTATGGCGGCACGGCTACGGCGCCACGGTACGAGGTGCTGGACCACTAGGAGTCATGCTGCGCGAGAAGCCACAGTCACCGAAGAAATGAACCCGGTGTCATCAGCACTCCTGCTCTCCGTGCGGTGCTGGGCCGGCCGCGTAGCGCCATTGGTATCGACACTGCTCATAGCACCAGGTGGGCAGTGGTTCAAATCCCGCGTTTATTTTATCATTTTAAATTCTGTAGACCAATTGTTTCTTTGAGCTACCTCACATTTTCTTTATTGTTAGTCAGTCCCTGTGCCTTTTTGCACTTGCTCGAGTCAAAAGGACGGTAGTTGGGAAGAACAATTGGTCGACATTTAACCGTACGATCCTTCCCGGCCCGGCGCCCAGAGACGCCGCTTTTCGGCGAGCCGGAGCCGGCCCTGCCTGCCTGCCCAGGCCAGGCGTGGGCGAGGCTCGCTCACGAGTAAATGCCCAATCAAAAGTTTCCCTGGTAATCTACTATGCGGCGCACCCCGTCCGTCTCGCTCACTCTCCGCCCCGCCCCGCCCCGCCCCGCCCCGCCCCGCCCCGCCCCGCCCCGCCCGCTGACACCCTGCTAATGTAAGCCGCAACCGGTGCCTCGCCTCGCCTCGCCTCGCGTCGCCTGACCCAAACTCCCCCTGCTGCCGTCCTGCTGAACGTCCTGCTGAACACCCTGCTGGCCCGCTTGTCCAAATGGCGCGGCGTGGCGAGCTGGTGGCGTGGCGGCGCGTGCGGTTCGTAGGGAAGTACGTATAGTCCACGCCAAGCCTGGCCCCCCCCCCCCCCATCCCCCGCGGGGGTGGTGCGGGTACGAGGCGGGCAGCGCGGCGACCAGCTGCCCTCCCCAGCAGCAGCCCCAGCGCAAATCTGTCCCATTTTTCTTGGTTTACATTTTGCTCCGCACCGCACGGCCGAGTGAGCCCATCCCCCGACATTACCCCATCTCCTCCCCGCCCCTCGCCCTAGGCCCTGTTAGTGCACGAGCTTGTGGCATGGGGGGGGGGGCGCCGTGCCGTGTGCGTGCGTGAGCAGTGTGAGGGAGAGCGGGCGAGCGCAGGCATGCGATGCGAGGCGATGCGCGCGCGGCCGAGTCTAGTTAATAGGAATGCAAGGTTCATGTTGCGGGCGCCAATAAAACTTGATCACGCCCCTCCTCCTCGCCCGCCACGCCCCGCCACGCCCCGAGCGACGCGGCCGCGGTCTTCGCCGCTGCAAAGTCTGTTATTCGCTGTTATTATGCGCTTTTCGAAGTAGTAGACTCCACTCTCTTCCTCTCCCTCTCTGTGCTACCCTTTTAGCCATGCGCTATCTCTCCTATCTGACCAGCGGCTATCTGCCGTGCCCTCGTGCTCCCCCGCGCCGCACCGTCCTCCAAACAAGGCCCTGCCCGGCCCTGCCCTGTTCTGCCCTGCCCTGTTCTGCCCTGCCCGGCCCGTCCTGGCCCCTCCACTGACAATGCCATAAGGGATGTAGGTCCACACAACCTATTGGCCTGCCGTAAATCAATATTAGGCCACAAATCTCTCTGCGCGGCGCCGAGTCGAGTCGAGGAGCTAATATTTATGGTGCGTCCGAGGCGCGGGGCGGGGCGGGGCGGGGCGGGGCGGGGCGTTAGGACGTGATTTCATTTTCGGCAGCGTTGGCTCGCGGTAAGCATATAGGAGCAAGGCCCGTCCTGTTGTTGTTACCCGGAAACAGCCCTGCCCCGCGCCTGGAAGGTGACCGCATGTCTGGCCCGCCCCGAACCCTCGCCTCTCATGTCAGATAAATTCCGAGGACGCCAAAGGCGAGTCGGTGGGCGAGGGAAAAACGTCATCAGCTCGAAATGTTTGACTTAACAGAGTTTAAAGTTGAGCACACTGGTGTTGAGATCGTCGTAATTTAACAGTCGTATGTTTTCTTATGACATTACGCTGCTGGAGGTGCGTCCGCGGGGCTTATACGGCCGCCCTGCAGGCTCCGGGCTGCGGGCCAAACCACCCCGCCCCACCCCGCCCCCCCCACCCCACCGCACCCCGCCCCGCCCAAAGCCACACTTACCCCCCGGTCATTTCCACTGACGGCGGTCCCAAATGGAAGGGCCGGCCGCGAAACCCTGGCCGTGCCGAAGCGGGCCGGGCGGCGCACCGTCCCACAGCCAACGGTATCCATCTGTCCGGTGCGGTGCGGGGCGGCAGCGCGTGGAAGCAATCTAAGGGCGGGAGGAGTGCGCATAGCCTGGGAGCCAGCCCTGGGTCAATGCGGAGGCAAATTGAGTCGGTGTCCCGCCCCGCGCCACTGTCTGTGGTGGGGCGGGGCGGGGCGGGGCGGGGCGACACCGCACCGCTCGTCTCGAAGGAGGAGGAGGAGGATGGGGAGTACAAGGAGTGGCGCAGCGGCACGCCAGCAAGGCGTGGGGGGCTTTAAGGGCGGGGCGGGGCGGGGCGGGGCGGGGCACCCTACCGCACGGCGCCGCCTCCACAATGACGACATGCAAGGCCCGGGCCCGGACACGGCCTGCCTGCCTGTCGGGGGCGGGGCGGGCGGGGCGGGCACGTCATGAGCTGTCTCTGTTTTAACATAAGCAGGCAAAACTTCCCACGAGTGCACCAGTGTGAGGCGGACGGGTATCTCCGCCTGCCTAGTCGGCAACCTCTCCACACGGGAGACTACCTTGTGCCCTGTAGGCAGGCGGAGGCGGAGATGAATGTGTTAGGGGGCGCCGCACTAGTGCACCATTATTTGGAAGCGACGGCCGCCTCCTCTCCTCTCCAGTACAGCGCCCCCATCTTAGCTTGACAGTGGGGGGCGCGGCGTATCGGTGGCCGAGCCCAGCCCCGGGCTTGTCAAGTGCACCCCCTCGGGTTCGGCAGGGTAGGCGTGCCGGGGTGGCTCAGAGGTCGGCTTACATCGGCGGGGGCGGGGCGGGGTGGGGGTCACCGGGTGGAAGCGTAGGCTTCGTCGAGGGGTCGGGCCGGGGGCGAGGGGTCCCGGTTCAAACCACCCCCGTGCGCCTGCCTCCACGGCAGGCTTGTCTCTCGTGGATAACTAATGGTACACACTCCCAGCAGGCGTCGTCGCCCTGTCGCTGCAGTAGCGGGGCGCGGCGGGGTGGGGCGGGGCGCGGCGGGGCGGGGTGGGGCGGGGTGGGGCGGGGTGGGGCGGCGGCAGAGCGGGACGGGAAGCGGGTCTGTCTGAACGTCCGCCCGGGCCGCCCCGCCCCGCCGCTGGAACTACTTTGCCCCTGTTCATCTTCCTCCAGAGACAGACTCGCTGCGTCCATACTGCCGAGGCTGGCTCTACCCGGGGCTCTAGCCCAGGCTCTGGCGGGGCGCAGCGGGGCGCAGCGCGGCGCTGCGGCGGCCGTGATGGAAGATAGCGTCACTGCGACAAGACCCTTCAGCCACCGGCCGACCCGGCGCTTCCTCTGTTCACCGCAACAAACACATTCCCGTGCTAGGCCCCGCCCCGCCCCGCCCCGCCCCGCCCCGCCCCGCCCCACCCCGCCCCGCCCCGCCCCGCCACCAACACGGGAGACTAGTGGGGGACGGGCACGCGTCCGGGAACGGGTTACTCCGTTGAGACCGCGAGTGTGAGACGCCGTGTGTGTGTACTCGCTATCATGTGAGTCCATTCTCAAAATAATCTCGCGGATACGCAAGTGTGCGCGACGAGTCAATCACATAGTTGTATGTGAGTGAATGCCAACTCGGACACTTGACTTCTGGAAGACTTATGATGCCGCTGTCTAGTATATCGGAGGAGCGCGGCTCTTTGGTCGTCTTACCGGGATGAAATATAACTTTTACTCCAGGCAGGGTCAGCCGCGGGGAGGTTTGTAAATGTTGAGGGATGTAAATACTCCTAGAGATTTGTTCTGGGGGTAAAGTGGGGTCTAAACTTCCTCCGGCCCTCCGGCACTATAAACCTCCAGAACCGCGGCCCGGCCCCGCGCCCTGCACCCTGCCCGCTTCCTCCCCGCTAGAGCAGCCCCTCCGGAACTTCCGTCCTCACCGGACCCTCCGGGCCGGCTCCGGCCCCCGCCCGGCCGAACAGCCATCAGCCTGTCCATCAGGACGAGCCTCCGGCTTGACGTTCGCAGTGTCACATTCTTGGCGGGGCGCGTAAAATTGCGTTTTCGGGTAGGACAACGACACGATACAGCTGGCGCCCGGGGTGGCCCACGCGTGAAAGTAGGGCAGCAGGGGGCCCTGCTGTGGTCCCCCACCTACCGGGTGCAATGGGGGTCTTCTAGTGGAACGGATGACCTGCTCCCCCCCCTCTCTCTCTCTCTCCCCTTAAGTTTTCTGCGGTTGTGTGCAGGCTCATAGTTGACCACGGTCGGTTGGGTCTGAGTAGCCAGTGCACCACCAACAACACAACTCCCCGGGCGGCGGCGTCCTTGTTAGCGCAGCGAGCCCCCATCCCCCCGGGCTGCGGAACATGCGGCCAAATCACTCGAGTAGTCGTATCTATGGCGGCTTATCAGCGTTCCTTCCGAGTCACTGGAATGCAAACGTTTGATATTCCCGCGCGGAACGGGACCGCTCGGCAGGAGCACCGCCACTAGCAGTAGGCGTATCGTATCGTCCACATCCCGCCACCACGCCCGGCCCGGCCCAGCCCGGCGCCACGCCCTGCTGCCATTCTGCCGGGGCGTGCCGATGGGCGGCGGGGCGGGGCGGGGCGGGGCGGGGCGCGGTGGTCGGCGGGGCGGGGCGGGGGCGGCTCGGGTCGAGGCATGCGCGAGCATCCGCGAGCTAGTTAAAACTTTGCGATTATCAGCGCGTGCGCGGCTCCACACTGGCCCCGCCTGGCCCGGCACGGCTCCGCACAATGGCTGTGTGGCTGCTGCAGCTAGGGACGTGCCGTCGCGTGCAGGAGAGAGAGAGAGAGAAAAAATATGTTAGAGTGCTTTGAAAATCGAATCATGCCGCGTCGTCGAGTGTTTTTGTTGAATCACCTCGTAGGGAATCAGTTTGTCGCCGCGCCGGTGGTGCTCTGCGTCTTTCTGCCAGCGCGCCCACACACACACACGCACATGTTCCCTTCCGGACGACCTCGACGAAAATACAGCATACGTATACATACACACACATTGGCTAGTTTAACTACGGTGCGCCGGGGACAAATGATAAGGGGATTCGTGGAAAGGGGGTAGGGCTGGCTAGGGTTAAGGGAGGAACGTTGGGGTTTGGAAGTGGGGAGGGGGCATAAATACAGAGTGCCTGCCCGAGCCAGGCGTGGCATGGCGTGGCGTGTCGGAGTGTAGCTGCGGCGGGGACCGAACACCAGGCATTACGCCGCCTGTGCCCTCCCTGCCCCGAGAGCCAAACCCAATCGGCGCTCCACGCCACGCCACGCCGCGCCACGCCACGCCACAGCGAAGCCTCGCACTGCTCATTAATGAAGGGCCATTGTGTCTGAGGGGCTGGAGCCGCTGGAGCTTCGCGGCCCCGCCCCGCCCCGCCCCGCCCCGGCAGGCAGGGAGCAACGCCTCGGTTTGCCTCGGCTCGGCTCGGCCTGGCTCGGCCTGGCTCGGCCTGGTTCGGCCTGTCTCGGCTCGGCTCGGCTCGGCTCGAGGCGACGTTATGAAACATCACGCGTGTTGCGGAGCAGGAGGCGCCGGGCCGGGCGGCGACGTCCTGGAGTAAGGTCTCTGCGCTAAGTTTCCGTGTGCGAATGTGTGTGTGAGAGAGAGCGAGAGAGGGAGAGGGCGAGAGGGAGAGAGAAGTGAAGAGGAACTAGAAGCAGGTGGTGGAGCGCGGAGGAAAGCGCGTCGTGTTTGAGAGAGCGTGCGCGTGGGAGCGTATGTGCTGCTGGGCGGCGCGGCTGCGGAAGGGAGGAGGGCGTTTCTTAGTGACTGAGCAAGAGAGAGAGAGAGAGAGAGAGAGAGAGAGAGAGAGAGAGAGAGAGGGGGGGTAGCAGAGATGGGGTAGGGGGTAGTTCAAAGAGAGGACCCAAGCGAGGGCCAGCAGCGGGGGCGGGAGCTACGAAAAGCGTCTCCCTGCTGCATCTTCGTCAGAGACCTCTGTTGGCCGGGACGAGGCCGTAGGCAGGTCAGGGCGGGGGGCGGGGCGGGGCGCGGCGCGGCGGGGCGGGGCGAGCTGATGGTCGAGTCGCAGGGGAGCAGGACCTGGGCGCCTGGGCTGGGGCCGGAGGGAGTGGGTCGAGGCTGGAGGGAGAGCAGAGCTACCAAAGGAGATAATGTTTACCCTTTACGCGGGCGAAGTAAAGCGATTCAGTATGTAAGGAAGGTGCCCTTTGGCGCTGACGATGTAACCCAAAACGTAACGCGAAGGCCGACGGGAGAGTTGCGCGGGAGGGATGGTGTGGTGGGGAGTGGGCCCGAGGGGGGCGAGTTGTTGGGAGGAGAGGGAGGGAAGGGGAGGGGAGGGGTTGTGGATCAGGGAAATCGCCCGTTTGCTTGTTGCTTTCGTTAAGGGTGCGCGAGGCTCGGGCTCGAGGCCGCTTAGGATATTTCATCCGTTTGTGTGTGGATGTGATTGTGTGCGTGCGTGTGTGTGCGTGTGTTTGCGTGCCGCCCCCGTATGTTAGGAAGCGAGAGGAGTGTGTGTGTGTGTGTGTGTTGGGGAGAGAGAGGAAGAGAGAGAGAGTGGGGCCGTGTGGAAGTGCGGGAAGGAGGCTAGGGAGGCGGGGCTCGAGGGGGATGAATTCAGTTTCAAAGCTCTGTGATTGGAAATTGTTGTGTCTCGCTTGTTGTTTCTCGCACAGCCGCCCACGTTGCGGCAAAGGGCACAAAAGAGAAGGTAGGGAGAGGGGGAGGGGGAGGGGTGGGGGGAGGGGTCTCGGTGAGGTGTGGAGGGGACAGTGGACGGGGGGCGGGCGCTCACATGTATAATTCATACGTAGCCGTTGTCTCGTCCAATAAGGCTCAGGTTGTCCCGCCCCCCCCGCCCCGCCCCACCCCGCCCCACCCGGAGAACACCACCGCTGTGCCGAGCGACTGCCGATCTTTTTCCGCCCCTAATAGTGCCCACGTCCCGCGTGCCTTTGAATGGGCGGGCTGGAGAGAGCGGGAGGGGGAGAGAGAGGGAGGAGGGGGTAGTCTGCGATGTTATGCCACCTGATTGCGCCACGCCACGCCACGCCGCCCTAGCAGGTCAGGGAAAGGGGCGGAAAAGGCCGCCCTTGTTCGTCACATCGCCTTGCCGTGTACGGCGCCACCGCCACCGCGTTGGCGGGGCGGGGCGAGGCGGGAGGGGCGAGGCCGGAGGCGGGGCAGTTGGTGACGCTACAAACGATATCACGGTTCACTGCCGTGCCGCCGCCACCCCTACCGCATAGACACACCCCGCCCCGCCCCGCCCCGCCCCGCCCCGCCCCGCCGCGTCGCGCCCCACCCGCACCGTCCCGCCCGCACGGCGCCGCGTCACCACCGCCACAGGCAACTGCCACCACAACAGGCCACTCGATGACGTTGGAGTGCTGCCCCGGCCCCGCCCCGGCCCCGCCCCGGCCCCGGGCCAATCAGCACCGGCGCCCCGCCCCGCGGAACAGTGTGAGGTGAGGTTCCAGGAGTCGCGCACGACCAGAAAAGTGAGTTAAATGTGCGTGTGAGGGGAGCGGCGCGGCGCGGCGGCGTGTAGGGCGCGCTGGAGAGGCCTTCCTGCCCGCCCCACCCCGCCCTACCCCGCCCCGCCCCGCCCAGGCACGCTGTCCGACCGGTGACGAGGGGAGTAATAAAATCGCGAACCGATGCCGATCGTGCCAGCATTGTGGTGCGGTGGGGTGGTGCGGGTGGGATGTGGATCGCCCTGCCCTGCCGCGCCCCAACTCGCCCCGATCACTGCGACGGGTGGGCTAGGGCGCCGCCGCAGGGTGGGAGGGGGTGGGGCCGTGCCGCGCAGTAGTCGTTTTCCCGAGATTTCTCTCCGGGAAAAAGGGAGAAAAAAAGATAGAGTAACGTGAGACAATGCAATTCGCTGCATGCCAGTGCTGGCGCATCGCATATCCGCCAGACCGGCATGACGCGACGCGATCCCAGACGGGGTGGGGCGGGGGTGGGCCGGGGGCGGGCCGGGGGCGGGCCGGGGGCGGGCCGGGTGGGGCGAGGTGCGGCGGGGTGCGGTGGGAGACCGCCGTCCCGTCAGACAATGTGATGGAAATTAACCGGAGATGACGCTGTTTTGCTCTGCGTCCCGCGACAGCTTGGCCACTGCTCTCCCCACTGGCTCACCCTTTCTCTCCTTCCCCCTCTCTCTCACTCCTGCACACACCCACACATTCTCTCTCTATCTCCCTCTCTCGCTCTCTCTCTTCTCATCTCTCAACCCCTCGTGCGCGACCCCCCCCCCCCTCTTTTCACCCAGGCTGCATCTCTATCTTCTGACGGATAAGATGAATCGTCACACAGGGAGCGCTGGGTCGGTTCGGCTCGGCTCCCAAGAGCCCGTCGCACCCCACCCCGCCCCACCCCACCCCACCCCGCCCCGCCCGGCCCCGCGGGCTGCTGGCGCGGCTGGCTCAGCTGCTCGGCTCGGCTCGGCACTTGACCAATCATCTCGGTCGGCTGAGCAGCAGGCTGATGAGCTATGGCATGTAATGGCGGCGAGGTAGGACCTGTGTCTGCATGTGTGTGTGTGTGTGCGTACTCAGAAAAGCCATTTGTCAGTACGACCATAAATAAGCTGTAAGGCTTAAAATTTACTTCCTGCAGTCAAGTGAACATTTCATCAATAATTTTAATTTAAATATGATCAGCTGAATAAATCATATCAAACTGTACGTCACCGTGACTAAATCAACTGATGGAAGCAATCAAAGCTCACTTGACGTAACTATAAAATTGCGTTGGCCTAATCCACGCTAATTTGTTGTCCCGCGGATCGAACGGTTTTCGGAGTGTGTGTATCGAAACCTCGCGGGGCCGTAGCTGAGAGCAGCGGCCCTATCGGCCTGCTGCAGGTGCACTTAGAGATGGTGTTCCTCGCTGGAGCGCGCGCGTGGTGGGGCGGGGCGGGGCGGGTTGGGGCGTGCCGCAACAAGCGGCGGCAGGTCCGTTAGGAACCAACTTTAGTGCCAAGGTGTTCGGGGCGGGGCGGGGCGGGGCGGGCGCAGCAGCAGTGGCGCCCCTGGCTGCCCCGGGGGAACTAATTATCAAGTGCGCTGGGCCCTCTGCTCCGGGGCAGTCTCATGACGCGGGGAGTCCGACACAGGCGGCGCTGCGGTTTTAAAAGTCACGCGGTTTCATCCCGTTATAAAGCCATGCACACGCCATTGCGCGCGAGGAGGGTAGCATCGTAGAACTAGACGGGGTACAATCATAGCACTGGGAGAGGGGGGTAAAATCATAGTGTGTATTTTAATGTATTACTGTGTAGTTTGAAGCATTCTGTTGTAGTTATAGCCCTTAAGGAAGGGTGACCACAAAAACAGGCTTTTTTTTTTGTGTTCAATTTTTTGACTTGGTTGCATAGACTTTCCTCTGCGCTCCTCGACTCGACTCGACCCCTGTTGTCAGTAGCGTGCTGCGTGGTGCCGTGGTGAAGCCATCAGACGCAGCCGCCCGGCCAGGTATAATAAAGAAGTTCCCAGCCGCCGCGCCGCGCCGCCCGGACGGGACGGCCTTCTTGGCGGAGGAAATGATTTAGCAGGAGGAGGGAGGGGAGCCGGCGGGCGGGTAGGGGCTGCGAAAGCAGCGTGCAAGCGTCGGGCAACTTATCCGCCGCCGCGGCCTCCCCTCCCCGCTGCATCTTCCAGAAGCGAGCTTCCTCGATATTTCTGTCGCCCGCACAAAAGGCTTTCCAAAACGCGCGTGGAATGCGCGGATCGGAAGCTCCCTCGCGCGGCTGCTATCCAGAGAGCTTCCTTGTCGCAGAGCGGCGCGCGCTTTTGTCATGCGACGCGCAGCGGGAAGGAGCAGGAGGAAGTCTGCCGCGAAGCCCGAATAGTAGCGTCCATTCAGTGCAACCGCGCGGGAAATAAATGGGGCCGGGGCGGGCCGGGCCGCCTGGGCGGTAGGCAGACCCGGCGCACAGGCGCGCGCGCACTGGAGGGGGTTGCCTACCCTCGGTCTGGCAGGCGCCCGGCGCCCGGACCGGACCCCGCTCCGCCCCGCCCCGCCCCGACACATGCCTGCCTGCAGCCTGCAGAGAAGGACCGCGCGGCACGAAAGTTCAGGGTCAGGGCTCGGGGCGGGGTGGGGCGGGGCGGGGTGGGGCGGTAGCCACTCGTGCCGCGTGATTGCGACGGGGCGACGGTGAGCGGACCCTGGCGGACCCACCCCACCCGGCCCGGCCGTCAAACAACGAAAAAGGCCGCTGCGCCGCTGCTGTGGCCTACCAAGGGCGGCCAGGCCGGGCCGAGCCGGGCCGGACCCGTGACGAGGAAGTGGAGCATAGCCTGTCTCTCTCGCTCTCGTCTCCTACGTGCAGGGCCTGCTGGCCGGGGCCGGGCCGGGCCGGGCAGGCTGCTGTCAACAGCACGGCCGCGCCACCGGGCCGCCCCGCCCCGCCCCGCCCCGCCCCGCCCCGCCCCCGCCGCCCCGACACGGCAGCCCCGGCGGCGTGGGCTCCATCATCTGGAATGAAATTGGAACGAATCGAAGCAACGGGCGAAATAATACGTGGAGTGGCGGGGCGGCCGTGTTGTCGCGCCGCCACGGTGTAATTACTATTCGGCCAATTTCACTTCGTTTTACTCGCCTTGATTCTACGCACCCTGCTGCCCCCACTCTCCCCGTTTTCCCACCGTCCTTTCTCAGGGCTCTACTACTGGGCCTGCCCCGCCCCGCCCCGCCCCGCCCCACCCCTCGGCGCGCAAACAGACTTTAATTAGGCCGGTAAGGTGCGTGAGGAATGTGGCGCGTAGTCTGCCGGGCCGCGCCGAGCGGACAATCAGCGTGTGTTTGCAAAATGGATTGGATTCAGATTGCGGACGGACGGCGAAGCGAATATTGTGTTCTTGTTTTCCACTCTCCGCCCCGGCGTGCAGAAGTTTCATAGAGCACAGTAGGTATAGGCTTGTGTATTATACAGGGCAGGAATCCCCTCCCCCCCACACACACAGTAGTTTCATATGCACGTATGCGCTTTCTTTGGCGGAACACTAAACCACGCCTGCACTGCGCTGCATCAGTGAAACGGAACTACCACAGTCCTGCCGTGCCGTGCCGTGCGGTGTGCGGTGGAGGCCGGGCCCGGGCCGGACCAGGCCAGTCGCTTATAGCAGCATACATCGCGTTGAAATCGCACGGCAAGCGCTCGACATTCCAATAACCTCTCTCCTCTATCCCCTCCTCTCTCTCTCTCTCTTCTGCACCTCTCTCGCACCGACTCGCTCCCTCCCTTCGCAGCGCAGTGTCCTGCCCGCCCCGCCCCGCCCTCACTGCTGTATTATACCAACGACCGCCCCCGCCCGCCCCCACCCGCCCCCGCCCGCCATGAATAAAAGGCGGCGGAGCAGGGTGGCGTCGGCAGCAGGTACTCGGGTGGTACCTCCCCCTCCCCTCCTCCTCCCCCTCCTCCTCCTCCTCCTCCTTCTCCTCCTCCTCACCTCTTTGCCACCTCGCCGAATCCATCCGGGACGAGCGCGTTTTTAATCCCAACTCCGTCTCCGCGCCGCTCCGCTCGGGTTTACGATCCTGAGCCGGGCCGGGGCCCGGGGCCGGGGCCGGGGCTGGGCAGGCGCGCAGCGCAGGGCGCACTTCACTCGCCTGCGCTCCCTCCGATATGCTTCTTCTTCTTCTCACACTGCTTCTCCTCCTCCGCTGTTTGTCAATAAACCACGGCGCACCTCGCCACGCCGCGCCACGCCACGCCACGCCCCTTCTCGGTGACACGGCAGAAAATAACCGGCGCCTGGTCAGGTCCTCGGCGTGGAGGGGTAGGAGGGCGCGGGGTGCTTGGCGTGGTGCGGGGCGTGCGGCGCTGTCGCGCCACGGAGCGCTTTACGAGTTCCGCGCGTCGCCACCACCGAATTTATGCGGAACCGGCGGCGCGCGCGCTCCGCTCGGCGCCGTCACACGACCGGGCCGGGCCGGCGACGACGCACGGCGGCCACGGGGACAAGGACGACGGCGACGCCTGGCCGGTGCGGGCGGGGGGCGTCGCGGAGCTGGACCGACGCCCCTTTTCACTCGACAGTGCGGGCCTCGCGCGGCAGGGCGTCGCGGTACGGCTGCCTGACCGGCGCGGCGTCTGTCTGCCGAGGCGTCGACGTCCGCGGCGTCGCGTCGCGTCGCGTCACCAGGACCGCGAGTCTCTCGGCTGCTGCTGGGCCGTGCGGCTGCGCCCGCGCCTGGGCGTCGCGACGGACTGACTGTGGCTGTCCGCAGCCCGGCCTGGCCCTGCCCGGCCCTGCCCTGCCCGGCAGGCACGTAGGGAGGGACGCCCGGGAGGCCCGCGCCGCGCGACGAGCGGCAGGACGCGACGGGACGGGACGGGACGTGGGGCGTCGGGACGCTTCGGCCTGGTGCCTCCTGTCCTGTGCCTCGCGCTGCCGAGTGCCGAGTGCGCTGCGGACCGCCTCGCCCCCACGACGCGCCAGCCCGCCCCGCCCCGCCCCGCGCCACCCACCACGCCCCGCCATCGGGCCCCACCAGCGGGCCCCACCGGGCCCCACCATATCTCGGTCTTGCTGCTCCTCTCTCTCTCTCACTCACTCTCTCACTCTCCCCGTTCTCACTCCCTCTCTCCCTCTCCCTCTCGCACCTCTCACTGGATCGGGCTGCTGAGCGGATTCAACTGGTGGGCCGAGCTCGTCGGGCAGGGCAGGGCAGGGCTCGCCCCGGCCCGGCCGCTCCTCAGGCCAAATTAACCGTAGGGGCGTGCGGACGTGGCGTGGCGCGGGGTTCTTTATCGCCGCGCTGGGGCGGGGCGGGGAGCGCCTGCTACAACCACCCCGCCCCGCCCTGCCCCGCCCCGCCGTCGGACAGACATCTGACAGTCCGACGCTCCGCCGCGCCGGCACGGCACGCAAGTCCGCGTCTCGCTTACTACACACAATTACTGCCACGGTACTGTATCACCGCTTGCCGCACACCCCTGCCTCGCGCGCCACCCCGCCTCACCACACCTCACCCCGCCCCACCCCGCCCCGCCTCATAACACCCCGGCGAGGAGGGCCTACGCCTCTGGAGCGCGGGGATGGAAAGTAAACTCTTTGCAAGGGTCGATACGTCCCAATAAATCATCGGAGTGTCGTCGCCGAGTGCGACAGGCGCCGAGGGGAGGGCGTTTGGAGGGGTAAGGGGGGTGGAGGGGGAGGCGTGTGACGAGAGCGGTGCGGGACGCGTGACTGTAGGTATAACGCTGGCAAAAGATAAAGAAGGGTGACGAAAAGAAGGAAATTAAACGAAGGGCAGCAATGATTTCCATGTTGTATAAACCATAGTTTTCTTTTACGATATGTCCATACCTCGCTTGTCATAAAACTGGTGCTAGATTAAAGTGTTCGCGCATAGCAAAGGCCCCGCAATTGAGACATGCTTGAGTGCAATATTTTCGTAGAATTATATTACAGCGGTCGAGGCAGCGCAGAGGTGGGCGGCGAGAGGGCCAAAGTGAAGCGGCAAAAGGGCGCGGCTGCCAAGGGAAATGGAGGGCGAGGGGAAATCCGATTTAAAATCTCCATTGCCAGCTACAGTCTGCAGATGCTGCAAAAAACGGGTGTGCGGCAGGTGAAAGGGCGACCCGATTCTATTTAATGGTATACGCTGCTGTGTCATCGTCACGGTACCAAGAAAATGAACTTTTCTGTCTGGATGAAAAATAATTTAATGACCTTATATCACAGATGCTGAGTGTAGTATAATAATTGCGTCCCAAGGAAAGAAGTTCTTTTAGAAACCTGTAACGCAAACGTCAAGTCTAGCGTGAGAGGGCGTCCCAATAATTTTAATTAAGAAATCCCCCGTGACTTACTCGTGACGGAGCCGACGGGGTCCGACACCCCGATCTTCACTTCCGCGCCGATGAACAGGTAGTCAAAGTCCAGGTTCTTCGGCTTCGGCCGGATGGAGGTCCGCTGAGGTCCGAGGTCCTTGAACTCCGACGTGAACGCGAAGGAGCCGTCCTCCTGGTGCGCCAGGGTGAACCTCGGCTTCAACAGTCTCCCAGTTTGATCCGGTCCGAACAGTTTCTAAAGGAAGACGAGAGCAAACAAAAAAGACGTACTGTAAATGAGCGTGTGAATACGGGGTGAAAACGTATAATAAACGTTTGACAGAATAATGACGTGTTGTAAAAACGGGGCTCAATTTTCCGCTACTCTGAAATGCAAGCTGAAATGTATGAATATCGCACATTTTTTGTCTTTTTGTCCCGTGTTGACGGGTGATGACCGGACGTACTCCAGCGCATCTTCCCGTCACGTGACGCGACGCACGTGACTAGCGCCTCATCCTCTCCTCGTCCTGGAGGGCTCAGACCCCTGGGGGCCCCTGGGGCGGGCGGGGCGTGTTTGTATACAACCCGCATGCGGGCCCCATCGGGGGTGAGGCCCTAGCCCCGCGCCCCGCGCCCCGCGCCCCGCCGAGGAGGGACCCCAGCCCGGCCCGACCCCCAACCCCACCCTCGGGACAGGTGCGTATGCCCCCTGCGCGAGTCAGTAACCAGCAGGACGGCAACAAACGGCGACAACAGAGGACGTTAGTGTACTCACAGACATGTACGGCCCGCCGAAGAACGCGGCGAACACCTCTTTAGGCTCGTAGTGCGCGGGCTCCTTCAGCATCCTGCGCCAAAAAGAGCATGGAGTTAACAAAGTCAATTTACTAGCCAGGCAAGCCTTCGGCTTGCATGCTGAGCTCGATCCCACCTTAAGAACAATACATTTGTAAGATCGGCCGTTATACTGGTGCTCATCGTTTGTCCGACCTCTTTTTGTCTGACCTGGCCGAATTAATTTTTGCTGTGTCGGCTCGAAAAAAAAGATGTTCACACAATATATAATTTTTGGGGCGTTTTGAAACCTGGGCAACAACATATCGAAAGCACCCAGACATTTTCGAGCTTAAACTTGAAAAATTACGTACGTGCTCTGCAAGTGAAAGGGTGGCGTGAAAACATGGAAAATTTTTGCGACAGTAAACCTCCCGAAGGAGGTTGCGGTTCCCGCCAGGCACAGGGCTTTTACCCCCCGTGGCAGCCAACAACTTCGGTGTTCTTATGGGAACCGGTGCTTTTCTGACTGCGATCCTGTCGCGCAATTCGACAGATTTGATCCCCGTACTGCCAGATTTAGTCGTACGGTGGTTAACCGAACTGCCCTGTCCCCAGAGCATGGAATAGCTATTTTTGGAGCCAGATTCTAGGACTTATGACCCCACGACCGACCACCAGTCGTGGGCATGGGACGGAACTTCCTGGCAACCCGCTGTCGCTACCAGTGAAGAACCTACCTGGGTTTGAACCAGGCCCCATGTGCCGAGTCTCACAGACACCCCACGGCTTTCGCGGCACCACTAGACCACTAGACCGTCGGCTATTCCACGAGGGAGCTCGGTTGAAATGGGGGGTTTGAATTCCACTCGTCCTCCACTTTTTGAATTCCACTTGTCCTCAGAAAAATTAAATTTTTGGCTAAGATTCGAACCTTTGTTCTGCCACTCTCCGGGCGGACACTATGCCGGCATGGCTACGACGCCAAGGTACCTGATACCGGACCAATAGGAGTCATGCTGCGCGAGAAGCCACAGTCACCGAAGAAACGAACCCGGTGTCACCAGTACGCCTGCTCTCCATACACTGCTAGGCCGGCCGCGTAGCGTCATTGGTATCGACACTGCTCATGGCACCAGGTGGGCAGTGGTTCAAATACCGCGTATTTATTGTTATTTTTTTAAACTTGTTTTTTTTTTTTGCGGACCAATTTTTTTTTATCATTTGTACCGTCCTTGTGACTCGGACAACTTCAACAAAAATTCACTTAAGAAAAAATTAAATGAATACGTTTTGTAAAGGTAACAGTTATTGCTTACGGGTGGATAGTTTTGCCGTCCAGGGCGAAGCCTTGGCACAGCGACAGCGTCGAGTCCCTGCAGACCACGGCGAGCAGCTTCTGCACCCCGGGGGCCTCCACCAGCGAGATGTCCACCGACCTGCCGCGGCCGAAGCCGTGCTTCTCCACGAGCACCACGCGCCCTGCGGCAGCGGCAGAGCACAGCACGAACACTTTACACTTGAACAGGATTCTTTATTTTCTCTTGTTACTTTGCGCAGGACCGTCCGGCAGGCAGGCGGGCGAGCGGGCGGGCTCCCCCTACTCACTGAGGAGCTGGTCGTGGTCCTGGGCGGCCGCCCCGCAGACGAGCCCCAGCAGGAGCAGCAGCCCTGCAGCAGCAGGACCCAGCAGGACGAGGGCGCGGCAGGAGGAGCGCGCCATCGGGGAGAGACAAGTAAGTGGCGGAGGAAAGGGACTCGGAGGGTGAAAGAGAGCAGCGCAGCGACTCGCCGCGAGAACAAGAAAGCGAACACTGGTAGCAGCTGACAGCGACAGCCTCGCGACGGCCCATATATATAAAGACTCGGACGCTTATCGGCGAGGTCAAGGTCACACGCCCCGCCCCGCCCCGCCCCGCCCCACCCCACCCCCGCCCCGCCCGGTCCTGCCTCCGCGCCGCCTGGACCGGAACGGGCCGGCCGCGGGCCCAGGAGCAGAGCAGGAGCACAGCGCCTAGCTCTCAATCACTTTTTATTTACGAACGAAGAATATAAAAAATACGCCAAGGAAAGAGCAAAAGGTGACGAAGTGATTTCCGACTCAATTCGAAATGAAAGGCGATGCCCAATTTCCCTATTTATCTAACAACTTATTGGTTGGATATATTTTTTGCCCCTTTCCACGTCTCCTTTTCCTTATTCTTGCCTATTGCTTATTACGAAGAGGCGGGGGCGTGGTGTTGCGTTGCGTCGGGGGAGGAGGCGCCGAAATTGAAGCTCGCATGCGACATGCCGTTTGTAAACATTGCCATAGATAAAACGGGCGGGCTTGTGAGGGAGAAGTCTTCAAAACTTTATCTAATTATCAATGAGCTGCGCATCCATGATATCCCCCTCCCCCCCGCACATCGTCTCCCTCGTTTCCTATCAATAGAAGCGAGGAGACGCGACGCGACGCGCAGGCGAGACGGGCCTGACGCGCTGACGCGTCCCAAAGTTGAAGGAGCGAGGAACTCAAACGAGAAACACAAGAGGTACAGCTGCTCTCGCGCTCTCGCTCACTCCCGCCGTTACGAGACGGATGCAATATTCTTCTTCTGGAGGAAGGAGGCGGTGGAGAGGGAGGAGGGGGAGGAAGAAGAACGGGAAGGCACTGGCTGCTGGCTGGCTGGGCTTGGCGGGGTATTTTATACTCATTGCGTAAGCACAATCCCCCTCGCTCGTCGTCCTCTGTAGTGGCGACTCGCTGAATGATTGGACCGCGCCGCTGTTGCAGGACGCCCCGCCCCGCCCCGCCCCGCCCCTCCCCGCCGCGCCCCACCCCACCGCGCCCCACCCCGCCTCGCCAGGAACACAATCCCATCCACAACGCCCCGCGACAACACTGCTGCACTCACCACACCCCGCCACTCCTTCTCGGTACATTAATTACGCCGTGTGAGGAGGAGGAGGCGGAGGCGGTACTGCCCGCCCCGCCCCGCCCCGCCCCGCCCCGCCCCGCCCCGAACGGCCTGGACCCGCGCCAGGGGCCCTGTTTCTTGTCATACATCTGGTGTGCTTAGTGTGACATTCGACTTCCATCACGCTCCTCGCCTCGCCTCGCCGACGCGCCTCTCGCTAACCCGCAGCACGTCCCCGAGGTCCTGGCCCTGCTGCAGTAGGCCGAGGCTGCCGAGCCGAGGGCCTCCCCCGCCGGGCCCCGCTCCCTGCAGCTTTTTGTCTCGTCCACGGGGCGATTTGCGACCTGCGCTACCCCGCGCTCTCCCACCCCGCCGCGCCCCTCTGGGGCGGGGACGGCGGAATGCACTAACGTGTCCGTCCCGTCCGTCCCTCTGTCCCCCATTCATAAAGCCGGATCTAAAAAGTTTTTTTTTTTTCTAAACGAAAGAAAATTATTGTCGGCTTTCGTGACAAAGAATAGAAGCGTGGGACTTGGAGAGGAGAACGCGACCAGTTCAGAGGCCCGCCCCGCCGCGCCCCGCCCCGCCCCGCCCCGCCCCGCCCCGCCCCGCCCTGCCCCGCCCCACCCCGGCGCGCGGCGCGGGCACTCTCATCGACCGACAAATATTCGACGATATTTTTCCCACCCGAGTAGACTCCTCTCTCTGGGCTCGGCTCGGACACGTTGCCTTGTTATGAATGATTGTTCAGCCTTGCTATACCCCCACAAACAAGGCCTTTGGGGCGAGCCCGGCCCAGCCCAGCCCAGCCCGGCCCGCGAGGCGCGAGGCCAGCCCGCTTACGGCCGGCTATCTTTTCCCAAGTCCACGGAAAGCAGTCGTCCCCGACTCCCCGCCCCGCCCCGCCCCGCTATAACTTACACGCGCTCCGTTCGCCGCGCCGCGCCGTGTCAAGGTCAGTGCACGCCGCGACCCTCCGAGGAAGGAGAGGAGCGCGCGTCAGCGCCGCGCGACGCGCGGAAAGCCGCGTGGAAAAGCCACGGAAAGCTCAAAAAAATCTCTGAAAGGCGAAAGCCGGGCTCAGCGAAGCGTTGCCATACCAAATGCAGGAAAGGAAGGCGCCCTGCGCCGCGGCTGTAAGCGGCGGGGGGTGCGGGGTGCGGGGCGCGTATGGGGCGAGGGGCACTATGGGGAGCGAACGTGCGTTTAATAATATAATCCCGCATGAGGGAAGTGAGAGGTTGGGGGCCTCTTTGGAAACAGTGAAAAGAGAAGGGCGTGTCGATATACGCAAGGACCGACCGGCGCGGCCACAGGTGTGAGTGAGTGCACTGTAAAAATTCAGAGGCTACTGCGGGTCCGACGCGACTGTGGCGAAGGGGTTGCGGGCGCGGGCCGGCCAGCGGCGCCCTCTCCTCTCCATCCCCGCCCCCGCCCCGCCCCGCCCTTGTGTTTCACGCCGACTGGCTTTCGCCGTAGATCGGTTCGCGGTCTCCATTCATTTTATTATTCCGCGACCAGAGAGACACGGAAAAAAAGTAGAGAGAGTGCGGGAAATCGGAGGAAAGCGGAGTGCGGTCCTTTGTTCCGCCGCGGGCGGGCGTGAGTGTATGTGTGTGTGTGTGGGGGGGGGGGGGGGGGCTGTGTGGAGGGTGGCTAAAGTGTCGGCGTGTTTTAAAATGGGCACCAGGTGCTATTTTACGCCGTAGTAGGCCTACTGTTCAAACGAATCGCGCGGATTTTGTTTCTTTTTATTCATTGTGACGCACTTTCAATTTACACCCGTACTGCCGCGAGGAGGTGAGACCATTATTTAACTCTCGTTAAAATGAAAAGTAAAATTTTAACAAAATGATGCCAACGCGTCACGGATGGCCAATCGATGTGGCTATTATTTGCCCCCGACGCATGCCGCGCCGGCGACGGGCATTACGACGTTGAAGGGCCCAGCCACGGCGCACGTGAACTTCTTCATGGCCTTGTTGAAGCTGAACGGCAGCGGCCAGGGGAAGGCCTCTCCCTGAGCGGCGAGGCACGCCAGCACGAGGGCGCACACGAGCAGCAGCGAGCACAGTCTGGACATGGTGAAGTGAAGGCTCCAACTGCGGACGGGACGGGACGCAAAGCAGGCCGCTTTATTTTAAGGCGCAGTTAGTCGTAGTCGTGACAGTGCCCCTAGGAAATCCTTCATCTAGTGACGCATGTGGTGATGTTATTTAGCAATAGAAATAGATATTGAGAGAGACACGGGAACAGTGGGAGGGGAGCAGTGAAGTATACGACCGCATGTAATCCTCGAAAGTTGAACACTTGAGGCAGCCAAGTATAAGGGTGTCGAAAAAGTGGGAATAACTTTCGATAAATGTACTCTGGGCACCTTGTTCGGTCGCCTGAAAGGTGTGCAGAAGGTGTCCCAATAAGCCTGTAAGTAGGCAATAGGCATGTCGCCCTTCCTCCCTTGCGCGCCTGGCCAGGATTCGCACCTATAGAAACAACATTAGGCACATGACAGCGCTTACTTACCGCGTCACTTGCGTCAATATGAACTCACAAGACTCCCGCCCACGCGCGATGCACTTGCTTTTATACTTTAATCATGAGTGTACAGTCGGAGTTGAAGCTTTATGCCCCAAACGTGACGGTTTCGTCTGACACTTAGCGCTAGTTCGTGTTAGAAACAACTATGAATTTTATCGCAAAAGAAATGACATTTAAATTATTTTTTCAGTGTTACTTTTGTTTTAATTTGAAGATTGAAATAAGGGAGAAACTAGCCACAGAAATCAATGACATATCAAGGCAAGCAGAATCCCGAAAGTGGGGGCGGGGCTCGGCTCCTCTCGACTCGACTCGGCTCTTGCCTCGGAACCTAACGTAGCCTCACGGCCACCTAGAGTTTTAGAGTGTATCTATTTCTATTTTTCTACAATAGTTTGATTGAACTTTAATCACTTAAATCACGTTAATATATAAAGCCTATGGCGTAGCGTTATCATTGGGAACAAAATCATAGACTTCAACACAACACTTGGGGTCGAGGGTCATAGCACAGCGCACTGCGTTCGTTATTCGACCGCAGCAGAAGAGCGGGAGCCTTTCGGTCCATGTTTTTGTGGATAGTTGTCAATCATCAAAGATAGAGGCTGTGAAAAAATTACAGACAAACATGTTCAAGTTATTTCTGTGTCCTTCCCTTTTGTTGCTATTCTCACCTTTAATATCGGGCCTTCTGAAAGAATTTACTGTTAATGTGGAGGCTGGTGTTTCGGAGTGCTTTTATGAAACAATCAAAGCCGGCCAGGTTATGGACGTTGAATATCAAGTGATTGATGGAGACCGTGGTGAATTGGACATAAATTTCCACTGGAGTGCACCGTCAGGTCGACAAATTGTGTCAGATTTTAAGAAAGGCGAAAATAGCCACAGACATGAAGCATCAGAAGAAGGCGATTACAAGATGTGCTGGGATAATTCCATATCACGCTTCAATTCCAAGACAGTTTTCTTTGAATTTTTAGTTGATCAAGACCAAGATGATTGGTTTAAAAATAGTGTTCAAGGAAATTTAGTACCAGAAGCTGCATTGGAAAAATATGATATGAAGGTTGATGATCTGAAAGAATCTATGACTCGGGTTCATACACTTTTATCATCGATACGTCAACACCAAGATGTAATGCGGGCTCATGAAGCAAGAGACCGTAACTTTATTGAGAATAACTTTGAGCTTGTGAATAGGTGGTCTATGATACAGTTGTTAGTCATGGTACTGGTCGGAGGTCTACAAGTTTACATGGTCCGTAGTTTGTTTGATGACCGTAGCAGAGCACACCAAATATGGAAGTCTCAATTGCTCTCTCAATAACTTGTGATTTTTTAAAAAGTGAATATACTAAAATCTTTGGGAGAATAAGTAGGTATCAAGTGCATTGGTGGTTTTGATGGGTGTTTAGTTACTAATTTACGATCAAACTTCTTTTGTTCAGTAAATCTTGTGATTAATATTTTGCAGCTTTAGTCAGGGGATATAATTTTCTCCGAAAGCTAGTCATGAGAGAATCTCATACTCACACTTGATGTTTTCAAACCTGTGTTTCCTGTAAGATCAAGAATGCCAAAAATGCCTGATATCTTTTTCTTTTTTATGGATCTCCTCAGCACTACATTAATAATAATTATGTCCCAAATATCACTGTGGATACGACTAAATCCTTTTTTGTGGATTTAGAAAATGGAGACTGATATTTATGAAAGAACATTGAGTCAAACAATTAATCAGGCTGGAGAAGATTGTTATATAAATTTAGTAGAATGTTGTACCAAAGACAAGAGGCTATATGTATATTTGCCAGACAGTAAACTCTTATTTCTTGTTCTGTCATAGCTGCAGGCTCATTCAAAATTGTCTTCCCACCGAAGGTATAAGCATGCATCATCCTAAAATAATTGTGATATTCCGTGTTAAAAATTGTTTACTATTACTGAAACTTTGTAAATTTTGTGATTAAGTCACTATGTATAATTTGTTTTCTAAAGTAAGGAGTGTTAGAGTCTACAAATTATACAACATTTTCTTTTATTTTTGTTTTATTTGAACACCAATCTACCTCAGATGACTAATTCTAGATTCACAGAAAGTGACCAGTTTCGGTAGTTTATTAATTATTATGTCCGGCAGCCATCAAAATGGATTTGTCTGAGGTGTTTGCTGAAGAAGTTCCAACATCAAGTAAAATTTGATGTGATATCAAAAGTACATAATATAGTTGGGGTGAAGAGAAAATTGATGACTGAATAACTGAATCAAGTTTTGGGATGTAAAATAGCACACATCACACACAAGAAAAACTAACTAATCACAATAATAATTCAGTAATAAAAACTAACTGATAATACTAAAATGAGATCCACCAAATTAAAAGAAAGACTGCTTTCAAGGAAGCACTAACACTACTCACATGTTTATAGTAACAGTTCACCCCTTACATGACATTGAGTCATTAGATGCACATCATTAAAGACCAGAGAGGAGACAAGTGTTTAAATTATCTCAGTGCAGACAACAGAACGAAAATAGTTGAAAAATTTAGACAGTGCTGGTACATTACGATTTTTGGCAGGTGTCTTGTGATTATGTGGCTCTGATTATGAATCTGTAAATTAAATACATCTTTATGAGTAGTAAAAAATACAGAACAATGCATTATATTGCTCGAAAGATTATAGTAAAAATATTAACGCAAAACATTCTGAATTTTCACTACTGTAGAATTGAGGGCTTTTTAAAAATACCAGCCTGCAGTATTGCATGGGAATCAAATATTGAAAATTTACAATAGTAACTCTTACTGAACTACATATTTTTCTTACCACTTTCTTTCCTGTTTTTACTTTCACTGGTTACCTTTCTCAAGATCAAATACAATCTTGATTAATGACAGTCTATATCATTACATATGTATCACAAAAACTGTAATTTTAAGACCACAAATAGTCCACTCTTCCAGTGCCTTAGCAAACTATGCACACCCCGTGTTTAAAACCTAACAATCCTTTGAATCAAGCATAAACCTTACTTTAAGTGGGCACTAGGAAGTCGTGTGGATCACAATGGAATCCACAAGAACCAAATTTCTTCCTTAAAAGTTCATAGTGGAGATGTCTGGTTAACAACTTTATGTCATTTGTTCCTCATTCAGAATACACAACAAAAACTTTAACTGAAACACTGAATTAATAGCAATGACTGTCATATGAGATATGGAGAACTTTGAAAATACCAGTACATTTAAGTTTTGCAACAGATAATCAGTTGGATTAGGTATGCATTGAAGCATCAAAGAGGATCTATAAACCAGACAACTACCACTATAATGGCAGCAAGGCAAATGCTAGTTGCAAAGGGTTTATCACAAACTAATACTTAAGAAAATGACTGGATAATACAAGTACCATGAAAGCACATAAGTATTAAGTTTTGGTAACACCTACAGTCTAAACTTAATAGGAAAACATAAATTGTCATAATTCTAAAGAATGCAAGTAATGCAAATATAAATTCTACAAGTTTCATAATGGTCTGCAGGTGCTTTTCATAGGCAGAGAAAAGTTTTAACACAAAAAACCTTACTCAAACCAAAGAGAAAAAACTGAGTACTTTGCAATTGAAGCTTTTAAGGTTCAGAAATGGGGGTTTCAATTCAAGTAATTGGAAAGAGGCTGAGATCATTATCAAAGATATCTAAAACATTTTCAATTCCAAGATTTTCACAACAATAAATACTTTAAAAAAATTTGCAGCCATCTGAGATCAATAGAGGAAAGTTCTATCAGCAAAAGGGTATACTACAGATAAACTGCTTAAGGTGCAGTAATATTATCACATTAAAACAGGGAAAATTTAACTAAAAATCACAATGTTTCAAATAAATAAGCACAACAGTAATTTGTTTGAACAAATGCATGCTTATAACATCAAATCTCTGAATTTGGTAACTGTGATAATGCTGGAACACCCAATCTTCCAAACATAAAAATCTTTGGTAAAATTAAGCAATGAAAATTTCAATATTGCAATTACCTCACAGTAAAACAAACAGTAGTATTAAAGGAGACATCAGAAATTATGAAGGTGAAGCAACTGCAATCCTCAGAGAAGAGAACAATAACAACATTATTTTCACAACATCACATTCGTCTTATGTGAAGTCCTAAATTTCCTTGGGTGATTTAATGCGTATATATGATTTGTGAAGCAGAAACAAGAAAAATAGGTGCAAAAGATAAAAGAAGAAAAGGTCCTTGGTTATTAAGACCCCACAATGGTCTCACCTCATCAGGTGGAATAATACTTAAAATTTTGAATTTCAATTCACATTAAAGGTTTTTCTTTTTTTTTTCCAAAGTAGGAGGAGTTTAAGTCCACCAACTTGATTACACAAGGAAAATGGACAACTGATGTCTAAGTTTAAGGGGAATGGTTTATGTCCCCAAAATAATGCCAGATTTCATAACAAATATTAGAAGTTTGAGAAATAAGAACTACACAGTTCTCTTTTTAAAAATTCACACAGTTTGCACAATGTCAGAATATTTGGGAGGGGGGGAGGGAGGAGGAACAAAATCATCCTCTGAGAGATCAGAAGAGAGAAGTGGGACTTTTTTGTCATCAGATTCTAGTTGAACGCGAAGAATATTACGAGCTTGCTGAGCCTCCCGAGCTTCACGAGCCTCCCGACGTAGACGTATTGCCCTTATTTTTCTTGCTCTCTTTGCTAGTGATACAACATACAGGAGATAGCAACTGAGGCAGAAAAGTGACAAGAAAAGGGGGACAGCAATAGCACCAAATAATACAGGGTCAGTTGATGGATCCTTAAAGAAGTTCAAAACATGTTCCAAAGATGTTTCACCAGCAAGCCTCCTCTTGATATTGGTGTACATTCCCTGAAAATCAGATAGAATAATCAATAGCACAATTAAAATTGTAGGCAAGAGGAATAGTGTGTAGTATTGATAGTTGAGTTTACCAAAGAATCTTTTCGAGGTAAAGTTTTGAAACTGGAGTGAGACAATCCCTCATTTTTATTAATATCAATGGAAGGATCAAAGAGAATGGTTTCAGTTTCTTCTGAAATTTAAAATAAATGTAGTGAGTAAATAAGTCTCTAAATAATACATGTGATGTCAATGAATACAAAACTATAGAAGAGTCTTACCTAAATCAAGCTGGGCATACGCTCGGGACAAGTCAGCAGGCTATTATGAGAATAAAATAATACAACATGAGAAACATTTTTATAAAACTAATTCTGAAAACAAAGAAATAAAAGGCATCACTAAATTAACTTACTGAAATTTTTGGAGATACAACTTTTCCACCACAGGCCTCAACACAAGCACGAGAGAAAATGTTATCATTTTCTGGGCTCGACTTGTATTCATCGTGGCATCCTAAGAGTAAAACCATACCATAGCATAAGTTTGCTGATATGGTAAGTTGTGATACTAATCATACAGAAAAATAACGATAAATATTAACCTTTTATGCAGAGATTCTTCGAAGTATCATATTCAAACTTGTCCGGACCCATCTGAAGGAGACACGTTGTGCGGCATCCAATGTAGCAAGCCCAATGAAGAGCAGCAGCCTAAGATAAATTGGAAAGAATTGGATCAGTGGTCTACCTGAACAATTTAAACCAGAAAAGAAATTAAAATAAACGTTTTCTAAAAAATATATTGGGGGATTATTGATATGCTCTTAGTTGCAAAGGATAACATGAGACAACAGGATGTAAACAAAGAGGCTATGAAAACAGTGGGGGCGAAGGGCTTGACATAGCAACAACAAAGATCAAAAAATACTTAAGGTAGAATAAGAGGATAATCCAGCCATCCCTCTTGAAAAATATGGAAGCGTCGACACTTAAGACCAAGTCAGAGGCGAGATATTTGGTGATCTCATAGTCGCGGTCCCTCACCTTTCTGCTCTCCTCGGGGGTTACGTAGGGGCTCTTGGGGCACAAGTCGTCGCACTGGCCGCAGACGACGTTCATGTTGAAGAATTCGGCGGCCACTCGTCCCCACTGCGTCGACGACGTTCGCTCGACGACGGCCACGGTCGAGTCGACGACACCCCAGGCGGCCGCGAGCACCAGGACCGCGACGAAGGGGCCCATGTTCGCCGCGCGCCTCCGCCGCTGCTCCGCTGCAGATGCACCCAACATGGCGGCCGCAGGACGCAGGACCCCGAGCCGATCACAAAGACCTGCCGGCAGGGAGGCGAACCCTGGCTCACTGCGGCTCAGGGTGGCGCTACGCGCTGCGCCCGCGGGCCGGGGCGGGGCGGCGCCGCGACAGGCAGCCGTGGCAGCTCTGTGCTCACAAGTAAGCCGTAAATCCAGCCCACGTACCTTAAAGAAAGACGATTTAACGGGGGAGCGACGGCTTCTGCTGCGGAGTCGCGGTGACTGACGGGAGGGGCGGCGCGGTGCTGCGGGGTGCCCTGGGGGGTGGCGGCGGGGCGGCGCGGCTCGGGCCCGGGCGGGGGCTGCAAAGGGGCCTGTGTGGGGTAGCGCAGCGCGGGCGCGAGGGTGCCGTCGGAAAAAGATCAACTCCTGAAAGCCCGCTCAATCGAGTCGGCGAGAAAGGAGAACGAGTAACGGATAACGCGCAGGCAGATGCGCGTGCTTAATGCGCTTTAAGGGAGAGCCTCGCCCGGCGCACTTTGCCTCTGCACTGCGCCCCGAGATCATTTTTCTGCGGTTCTGACGGGATTCTGATAGGAGGCAAAGTGCCATGCAGGAGAGTGGAGCGGGCGGAGCGGGGGCAGTGCTGTCCTGTCAGAGCAAGTCAATACTCGACAGGCGCAGCGGGGTGCATCATGGGTGCATGATATGACAGGGTGGGGGTAGGGGATGAGCCACAAAAATCAATTCAGGTGAGAGGTGAGCGAGAGAGAGAGAGACAGCGATTAACTAAAACTTGAAATTTTGATAACTTTTATCTTCGGGTAGAGTGGTCCGGCAGGAGGAAAGCCTTGCTGTCTCTTTCGTACTGTACCGCACGACATGTATGCATGCGGGTTGCCTACTCGCACGGCGTATCGACGAGCGCCATACGTAGTGGTCGGTGTATAATGTAGACCCGCCTCACTGTAAATGTAAAAACCAATTTATTGCGATTGTTTTGTTATTTTTATTTTAATCAGTGCTGTTCAGCACAACAAATCAGTGAAAAATACAAGCTAGCTGATACATTATCTTACGTTTAGTAATTGTCATTTAAGTTAGCTAGAATGTATCATCTGCTAATAAGTAACCAAAAATTTGCTATTAATTTTCCACATTTGTTACAGTGTTGTCTGCATCAGTATATGCAGTACTCGGTGCTACCCGCGCAGCCTGGAGACCTGGCATACACACGGGGTTTTCCTCGTACAATCAGTCACCGCTGTCGGAAATGCGCCACCCCGCTAGGAGGGAACCTGTTACCTCCCCCTGCTCGGGCGGCCCTTTATCAGTCTCCAAGGAGGAAATAAGTGAGTGTTCAAGAGTACAGGTGTAGGAGGTGAGTCGAGGAGGGCCGTGGCGGGGGGTAGCGTCGCGTAGCGTACGGGAGGCGACCGCCCAGCCCATGGCGGCGCGGCGCCCCGCCAGGCGCCCCACGCCCCACCCCGCCCCGCCCCGCCCCGCCACGCCACGCCACGCCCCATCCCGTCCCGTACCGCACAGTCCGGCCCGCACGGCCCGCTCGGCTCGGACTGGCTTGGCTCAGTCGAGCCCAGGCTGCCGAAGGGGGAGGTCGTCCGGCGCGCCCCCTGTACCTCAGAGCCTGTACCGCGAGCAGCTCAGCGCGCGCCCCCCGCGCGTCCACCTGTAGCTGAGTGTGTGTGTGTGTATGTGCGTGCGTGCGTAGGCGTGCGCGTGCTCGCGCGCGTAGCAGTGGCGACAGCAGCGCACCCACCACACACGCGCGCACGCCAATGAGCGCGACGAGCTGGCCGTGTGCGTGCGCACGCCTGTCGGGACGTGCGTGCGTGTGAAGCACGCGTGTGTGTGCAGACGTGCGTGCTTTCCCGTGCGCGCGCGCGCGTGTGTGTGCATGTTCCCGGAGGAGATGCCGGGTACTCTGACGCAAAGGATTTAACGCCCACGCCGCATCTCAGCAGCCTCCCCGTGCGGGCGGGCTGGTCGCGTCTGCAAGGTGCGTGTACACGAGTGGCGGGGGGGGGGGGGGGGGCTGTGCTTTCTCAGCTACAGCATCCAAAGGCCGGGGCCGGGTATGAAAGGGGCTGCCTATCCTGTGCCGTGCCGCCGGAGAAAGCGCACTCGGCGGTGCAAGTGTCGGAAGTTAACTCTCTCCTCCCCATCCCATAGTGCTGGGCCGGGCCGGGCCTGGCCGGGGTGTAGTTGTGCCCTGGCAGCAGCAGGCTCCCCTTTCCCCGCTTGACGCGCACCGAGCAGAGCAGAGGAGAGAGGGACTTGAACCAAGTTTGCCCAAACTTCGTCTCTTGTGTGCTGCGCGGCGGAGGCGGCGGGGTGTGGTGGGGCGGGGCGCGGTCGGCGTTGCCGGGCAGGGCGGGCAGGGTCGGACGGTCTCTGGACATGTGCGGACGGACAGGGGCTGCGGGGCGACCCGGGAGGGACGCTAATGGTGGAGCCGCGCGATTGTTATTCGAGTAGCGGAGAGAGAGAGAGAGAAAGACAGAGAGAGAGAGAGGGGGAGAGAGAGAGAGGGAGTACGCCAACAAAAGGCTGTGCTCTGGCCTGGAGCGTGCCGCGCGCCGTGGGGTGAAGAGGGATTTGAGTTTGATTCTGCATGCGGCCCTTGGCCCCGCCTGGCCCCGCCATGCTTCGCGGCAGGTTGTTGATCCGCGGGGCCGCCGCTCCAGCTCCAGCTCCAGCTCCAGCCGCAATGCTGGAGGTGCTGCTCGCTTCCAGACTCAGTGCTCGTCAGCCAAAAAAGTGCTGCTAATCCTGGGGCGGTTAATTTCCAGAAATGCTTGTTGCTGCTGGCCGCTAGTGCTGGTGCTGCTGCAGGCTGGTGGTGCCGCTTATGCTACTGCACTAGCAGTGCTGATCATGGCGGTAGATTTAATTGCGAGTCCCTCTCCTCTCCTCCGCTCCGACCGTCACGCCTCCGGCCATAAGCCTTGTTGTCGCCCCTCTCTCATCCTCTCTCCACTCCTCTCTTCTCCTCTCCTCTCCGCTCCTCCTCCTCCTCCTCCTCCTCTCACTCTCTATCCGATTGCTGTACGCTGCGGGGCGGGGCGGGGCGGTTCTCGTATTTCATTAGTGACCTTTAGTATGCGCAAACATGTCGCCCGTGTCGCTTTAACGCGTGCAAAAAAATATGGGATGCTAAAAAGTAGGATGGGATGCGAGTGAGTGAGTGAGAGGCGGCGTGGAGATAACGAAGGCCGCGGGGACCTGTCCCGCACGGCAAAAAATGATTATTAATTAATTATCGAGCAGTGCAGGCGCAGGCTCTCCGAGATAAACAATCTCAACGGTTCGTTTAACTGTGTATATGCACGCCGACGATATGGCCACCTTCATCCAGGCTCCTTGGGTAATTTAGTAGGTGCGTCATCACTTTGATTTTATCCGTCGCGGCGTCGTCGTCGTTCCTTTGTGTTCTCCGTGCTTTCTGTTGACAGTGTACAGGACGGGCCCTTATTAGAAGGCACGTACCCAGGGGGAAATGAGGGCCCAGCGAGGTGGGGGCGTCGTGGCGGGGCGGGGCGAGGCGGGGCGGGGCAGGGCGTGGCGGGGCGCTATCTGCACAAGCAAGCCCCTCAGCAGCAGGCCTACACCGACTGATCCTGAAGCAAACTCTGAGAGCCCGGCTCGGCTCGGCTCGGCTCGGCTCGGCTGCCTTGCCGCCTGCCTGCATGCATACCTGTCACTGTTCCCCCTTATTACTTGCCACGCCTACTGTACGCGAGGCTTGGTGGGTGGTGGGGCGTGGGCGGGGCGGGGACGGACCGAGTCAAGAAAGCCGTTCACTAGCTCCTTGCCGTCAGCCCGCCCGCGCGACTTCTGGACGTAGGTCACAAGCGCTACAGATCACAACCGCTACAGGTCACAAGCGCTACAGCTCGCTAACGCTACGGGTCGCAAGCGCTACAGCTCGGTAGCGCTAGGGCTCGCTAGCGCTACGGGTCACAAGCGCTACAGCGAGAATCCGCGCGTTAGGCGGAGCCGAGCCGAGCCGAGCTATACCTTGAAAAATTACGCACGTGCTCTGGAAACATGGAAGGATGGCGTGAAAACATGGAAAATTTTTGCGACAGTAAACCTCCCGAAGGAGGTTGCGGTTCCCGCCAGGCACAGGGCTTTTACCCCCCGTGGCAGCCAACTACTTCGGTGTTCTTATGGGAACCGGTGCTTTTCTGACTGCGATCCTGTCGCGCAATTCGACAGATTTGATCCCCGTACTGCCAGATTTAGTCGTACGGTGGTTAACCGAACTGCCCTGTCCCCAGGGCATGGAATAGCTATTTTTGGAGCCAGATTCTAGGACTTATGACCCCACGACCGACCACCAGTCGTGGGCACGGGACGGAACTTCCTGGCAACCCGCTGTCGCTACCAGTGAAGAACCTACCTGGGTTTGAACCAGGCCCCATGTGCCGAGTCTCACAGACACCCCACGGCTTTCGCGGCACCACTAGACCACTAGACCGTCGGCTATTCCACGAGGGAGCTCGGTTGAAATGGGGGGCTTGAATTCCACTCTCCAAATTGTTGTCCTCAGAAAAATTAAATTTCTTGGTAAGATTCGAACCTCCGTCCTGCGACTCTGCGCGCGGACACTATGCCGGCACGGCTACGACGCCACGGTACCAGATGCCGGACCACTAGGAGTCATGCTGCGCGAAAAGCCAGGTGGGCAGAGGTTCAAACACCGCGTATTGTTTTTTGCTTGTTACTTTTTTTTTTTTTTTTTGGTTCGGACCAAGTGCTCTTTCCAGCTATACCGTCCTTGTGACTTAGGCAACTGCAAAAAAGGCACTGGAAAGAGCACTTGGTCCAAACAAAAAAAAAACTAACAAGAAACCAAAAAAAAAGGGGGGGTTTTGAACCACTGCCCACCTAGTGCAATAAGCAGCGTCGATACCAATGACGCTACGCGGCCGGCACAGCACTGGCCGGAGAGCAGGCGCACTCATGACACCGGGTTCGTTTCTTCGGTGACTGTGGCTTGTGGCTTCTCGCGCAGCATGACTCCTAGTGGTCCAGCATCTGGTACCGTGGCGTCTTAGCCGTGCCGGCATAGTGTCCGCGCGCAGAGTCGCAGGACGGAGGTTCAAATCTTACCAAGAAATTTAATTTTTCTGAGGACAACAATTTGGAGAGTGGAATTCAAGCCCCCATTTCAAACCGAGCTCCTCGTGGAATAGCCGACGGTCTAGTGGTCTAGTGGTGCCGCGAAAGCCGTGGGTGTCTGTGAGACTCGGCACATGAACTGGTTCAAACCCAGGTAGGTTCTTCACTGGTAGCGACAGCGGGTTGCCAGGAAGTTCCGTCCCGTGCCCACGACTGGTGGTCGGTCGTGGGGTCATAAAGTCTAGAATCTGGCTCCAAAAATAGCTATTCCATGCCCTGGGGACAGGGCAGT
Source organism: Frankliniella intonsa (assembly GCA_033675135.1). Lineage (NCBI taxonomy): Eukaryota > Metazoa > Arthropoda > Insecta > Thysanoptera > Thripidae > Frankliniella > Frankliniella intonsa. The sequence continues at coordinate 5,963,513 of CM066247.1, read as the reverse complement.
TCGGTTAACCACCGTACGACTAAATCTGGCAGTACGGGGATCAAATCTGTCGAATTGCGCGACAGGATCGCAGTCAGAAAAGCACCGGTTCCCATAAGAACACCGAAGTAGTTGGCTGCCACGGGGGGTAAAAGCCCTGTGCCTGGCGGGAACCGCAACCTCCTTCGGGAGGTTTACTGTCGCAAAAATTTTCCATGTTTTCACGCCATCCTTTCATTTGCAGAGCACGTGCGTAATTTTTCAAGGTTAAGCTAGGTTCGGCTCGGCTCCGCCTAACGCGCGGATTCTCGCTGTAGCGCTTGTGACCCGTAGCGCTACCGAGCTGTAGCGCTTGTGACTCGTAGCGCTTGCGACCCCGTAGCGTTAGCGAGCTGTAGCGCTTGTGACCTGTAGCGGTTGTGATCTGTAGCGCTTGCGAGCCACTCCGCGACTTCTCGACCCCGACGGCGAGAAAGGGGCCGCAATAAGTACAATTATTCTCTTATTGTACTGCACATTGCATTGTCCTTCCAACATTTTTCTTAAAAGGTTTCTCTTCATTCTCTCTCCTCCCGGGTCTGCCTCGTCGTGTAGCGTCTCGTCTCTGCTACGCGGCAGAGTGCTGCTGCCCACGGGGACCCACCGGCCCTGTCCACTCTGGCGGCGCACCCGCGGGCGGGCCGGGCCGGGCCGGGCGCACCGGGGCGGGGACGCCTGCCTGCGAAATGAGATGCTGCTTCTGCCCTTTGCTCTTCGTGTCTGGGCGGGGCGGGGCGGGGCGGGGCGTCGGGGCGCGGCGGGGTGCGGTGGGCGCAACAAGGCCAAACAAGGCTCCCTGGCTGGCTGGCTGGCTGGGGTGCTGTAAGTCCTCATTCCATTCTGCGCCCGCCGCTTTTAATCTCACTCCAGCGCCCGCACACAATATTACCTCTCGCAGCAAGCCCCGCGCAGCAGCAGGCGCGTTCATTCATGCTATCTCTCTCTCTATATTTACACATCCATCCCGCAAATCTTTTACGAAACCACAAGGGGTGTACGTGTACGTATCCAAAAAAGTTGTCATTACCACCGGTGTATAGAAAATATTCGGCATTGCTAAGTTCTTTTTTTTTTTTTTCAATTTTTTTTTTCCTCCTGTTTGACTCTTTGTTTTATGCGGCCTATATCTTTTGTCTAGTCAAACTGAATTTTTTCTGGAATGACGGACCAAGTTTTATTTTATTTTCGTAGAGGAGTGGGTGGGAGGGGGGTGGGACTCACATTCACACCAGTGAATGGTACACGAGAAGAACAGCAAAACGGTGGTAGCAGCAGCAACAGCAGGAGGAGGAGAATGGGAGAGAGGAAGAGAATTTATAAGCTGCTTCCTCGCTCCCTCCGCCTTCCTTGTGTGTGTGTGTGTGTGACGCGCCGCTCGCGTCCCCGAGCGTCGGGGCTGCTCAGCGCAGGGGATGGGAATGGTACGACGCGACGCCCCGCCCCGCCCCGCCCCACCCCGCCCCGACGCAAAGCGACAGCCACGAGGTCATTCAGTGCGTCCCATTGTCACACACGGCCGCCCGCCCCGCCCCGCCCGGTGCGAGTAATATCAGGACACAAACGCGCCGTGCCGCGCGGTATATATGCGGCCCGCTCTGGACCCCGCCCCGCCCTGCCCCGCCCCGCCCGCAGGCCCCGAGCCGCCGCCGCAGCCAGCTCTGTCCATGTCACACTCACCGAGCAGATAGGGGAGCGCGCTGGCCGCAAGAGAACGTCATGCACGACTCTTCTCTCTCGCACCCACACCGCCGGCCACACTGCAGGGTCCTCCGTCCCACTCGCACTCACAGCGGGTCCCCCGGGCCTCATGTGGTGCTCAGTCGCGGTGTGGCCCGGCCCGGGCCGGGGTTGAGTTGATGCTGATGCCTAGCCCGCCGTGCGGCCCGCGGCCCGGCCCGGCCCGGGCCACCGCCCCTCCCTCCCAACCCTTTCACCTGGGTGCTCCCTGGTGCCCGCTGGTGCCCCCCCCCCCCCTCACGGCCTATCTTTAGCACGCCGCACCCTCCTCCTGCTGCTCTCCGTGGCGTGCGGCGTGGTGCCACCCCAGCCCGAGCCCAGCCCGCGACTGATTCAGAGCAGGAGCGCTCGCGTATCTCCCTCCTTGTCGCACCCGTAGGGGTGGCCCGTGTGGAGCATGGCGGCGCCCCGTGAGTGCGACAGAGACGCGGAGATACGAGAGCGCAGCGCGGCCTTCGCGGAGTCAGTTGGCAGCTGCTCGGGGCGCTCCCGGAGAACGCAGGTTCTCCTCTTGAGCGACGGGGTGGGGCGGGACGGGAGCGTCTCTGTGTGATCTCACTCTGTGTGACGTACAGCTCCGCCCGCCACACCACCACAAGCACAGTGGCGCCTGCAGCCTCGCCCCGATCCATGGAAGGGCAGGTGTTTCTCTTCACTGTCGGAGGGCTTTGCGTTAGACAGCCGTCAATAGTATCGGGTGGAGCGGGGCGGGCCGGGGCGCATCGGGTGTGGCGGGATGGCAGCCCCGTGGAATGCGCGGATTATGACGGGGAGCCGGGCGGTGCGGGGCGGGCCGGGGCGCGGCCTTGGGCGATGGCTCGGCCGGAGAGAGAGAATAGAATCGGAATCAGAGTCGGAATGAGCAGCCGTCAGGGAAAGAGGCAGTGGAGGATGAAGAGTTGGTACTGCCGTGGGGCGGGAGGCCTCGGGCCGGGTCGCCCATGCCGCCCGGAGGGACGGCCTGCCGCTTTATTTTTCATGGATGGGGCACTTTGGGCGCTCCTGGCCTTCGCGGAAGGTGGCGGGGGCGGGGTGGGGCGGGGCTATGTCCGGCGTAGGTCGGCTCCACGCCCCCGCCCACCCACCCCCACCCGCTTTAAAGCCGGCCCACGTCCCTCCCCCTCCCCCGGCCCCTCCCCCGGCCCGTCCCCCGCCTCGCTCGGTCAAGCAAACGAAAAGTTGATAACTTTGTCTCGCTGTGAAAGCGCTGCGGGATGACTACACTTTAGAGAGAGCGGGCGAGAGTCGCGTGGGGGAGGGGGTGGGGTGGGGGTACTGGCCATGAAAGGGTTCAAGGGAGGTCGCCTTTGATGTAGGCCGCCCCCAACAGGGTGCGGCCCGGGCCCCGCCCCCGTCCCTGCCTCCACTAGGGCCACTAGGGCCGAACGGCATGCCGGAAGGTGTGTCTGTGTGTGAGTGAGGGGAGGGGGCGGGTGTGAAAAGAAGGGGTGGGGTGGGCAGGTGCTCTGGCCTGCCAACGTGCACCTCCCTCCCACCGTCACCACCGTCCCTCCTCCCCCCTCCCTCGCGGCTCTGCAGACCTCTACCGTACCCCCCGCCGTGCCGTGGCGTGCCCCGCCCCCGAACCACTCACCCAAATATGGGTTGCGCATCGCATGGAGTATGTCTATGAGAGCCCTTCCCCCTCTCCCCCGCCGCTCTGCCCCCCGGTGGTAATTAAACGCGTGAGGCGGCGCGGCGCCCGGCCCGCCCCCCTTGGGCGCTCCCCGGCGGGGACTAGGCGCAGCGCGCAGCACTGCCGACGGGTTGCCTTAATCCAGGGACACGGGGACGATCCCCCGGGATGCCCGCCCCGCCGCGCCCCGCCCGCGTCACGAGATCCCTGCGCATCACGGGATTAAAGAGGGATCAGGGAATTTCGCGACACCCGATCTCGTGCAACGCGCGCCTCTTTTCGCGCTTTTTAGCCACAGCTGCTCTGGTTCCCCCGGCCCTGCCCGGTGACACCCGCCCGCACCTCCCCGTGCCGGCGCCGTGGTGCCGTCACCTGTGCAGGTGCTGTGGGTATAGGAGCCCGGCCCAAGGTCGGCGCGGCGCGACGCGGCGCGGCTCTCGTTATTACGACCGTCACGTGACATCGTCATCAGCCGGCCGTATTCTCCTTCGTGAATAGGCCGTTCCTCTTAAAGGGAAAAAGAATAGAAAAGGAAGAAAACAGCGCGCGACGTCGTATAAAAATATCGCCATAAAGAAGAGACAATAACGTACACATTTTTTCACGGACGTCGTATTCCGCGTGCGGCGCGATGATGGGTCCTGTAAATTGGCCTAATTTATAAGCGTCACGATTTCGCATGCAGCGAGTGCCGGCCGGGCAGTGACTGCGCCAGCTCCGTCCCAACCGGGCCGCTCCGCGCAAATAATGGAATAATGGCAGACGAGGGCGACGTTATCGTCACTCGGCCTGGTCGCGCGTGACCCGAGGAGCAGCTGTGCTCCGCCCCCGGCCCGCCCCCGGCCCGCCCCCGGCCCGCCCCCGGCCCGCCCCCGGCCCGCCCCCGGCCCGCCCCCGGCCCGCCCCCGGCCCGCCCCCGGCCGGGCCGTGTGTGCTTGGCACTGTGACCACGTGCCATCACGGTGCGTGCACGCCGGCTGGCGGCGGAGGCGGAGCTCGCGGGAGTGGGCCCGGGGCCCGGGGGAGGGTCGATAGAGCTCGACAGGGCACTTGTCCTGTCTGCGAGCGGCCCGTCCCGTCGATGGTCATGCCACCGTGTCGTCCTCGTAGCGCCTCGGGGCGTGGCGGAGGGCGGGGCGGCGTGTGTTCTCGCTGATGAGCCGTCGGGGTGTGTCTTCCTGGCTGCCCGAGCGTTTCCCTCTCCAAGGAAAGCAAACATAGGCGGGGCGGGGAGCGGGAGGGGCGGAAGGAGGAGAAAGAAGAGGGCCAGAGTGACGATGAAGGCCACAATATTTGAAGTGATGGGGTTGACTGAGCCGGCCGGGCCAGGCCGGGCTCTGTCGTTTACAGAAGTGTCGCCTCCCCCCCTGCCCCCCGCCTGACGTTCCGCCTGTGTTACGACGGGGCCCCCGCGCGCCCCTAAGTGTGAGCGGCGGCCGGGCTTAGTGTCGCGATGGGACGGGACGGGACGGCGGATGAGATGTGGCCCCACTTCCGCGCCGAGCCGAGGGCGACGACTTCCTCAGCGGATTTTGCGCGACCCTCGAGTCATGAAAAATGTACACTGCGTGCCGCTGTACGGTGGACCCTTTTCAGTCTTACTATATACGTGCACGTGTCATGACGAAGTGCTTCTTCTTGTCCTGCAGGAGCAGCGGACAGCCGCGCGCCGGCGCCGCCGTCGTCACCATGAGGCTGCCGTCGGAGATCCAGGGCACCCGGGAGGAGCGGGTGGCGCAGTTCAAGAACGACGCCGAGCTCATGGGGGTGGCCACCAAGCTGGTGTCCGAGGTCATCGAGAAGGCCAAGGGCGAGGCCATGAAGCGGCGGAAGGTGAGTCCGTTACACGGCACCAGCCCCGTGCAGGCCGAGGCCGAGGACGAGAGGGGCGTGGACGGGCGGGCCGGCGCGCGCTAGAGCGTCAGAGGAAGTCATCGGCTTCCTGTTCCCCACGTCAGCCGCCCCTCCGCCACCCCCCTTCTCCACCCCTCCCTCCCAGTATATCGACTAGTGGTTATTTTGAATCGCAATATGAAAATATTGCCCCGGCGGTCGGAAGGGACGGGATCGGGGAGAATATCAATATCCTGCCGGGGCGTCGACAAGCAAAGAAATTGGGAGGCAAAGGCTTGTGCAAGCAAAAGTTGCCAGCAAGTTAGGGAGCGAGATAGAAGAGAGATAGAGAGAGTACAGAGTAGAGAGGATTTAATTTGCGATGCAAAGTATGCGAGCGGGCGAGCGGATGAGGCTCTCCTACCTCCGCAAAGCCACGGGCCGCTCCGCATCCATCTTCATTCATACTTGAGCGTTTCGTGGATTAAAGAGAGAGAGAGGGAGACGGAGAGAGACAAAGACAGAGACATAGAGAGGAGGAGGAAATCGCGTCTGCCGGAATAATTACAAGCGATCCTCACCTCAAGAAACAACAAAGTAACGCATTAAAGAACGAAGAGGTGGTAGCTTGAAGCTGTGTCTTACCTTCGTCGTTGCGAAAATGAGCAAAATAATAGTCCCTTTGCCGCCCTTTGCCATGTCTTCGGGTAAAGTGGCCGCCGATTCCGCAAATAGCTTTGAGGCGCGTCGCGGACGGAACGACTTGAAACCTTATTACCAGCAAAACTCGAACTTAATCCGCGGGAAGTGGCGCAGCATCCCCGTCCCACCCCGCCACCGGGGGAGGGGGGTGCAGCTGGTGTGAATAGTTGCTTTATGCTCCGTAATAGCCTTTCAACGCCAATCAAACTCGTTTCCGGTAGCGGTTCTCCGATCGCAAATCGCTTAGTCGCCCTGCCGCTGCCGTGCGGGCGTTGCTCTCGTACTGGAGGCGATCGGGTTTCGCTCGCCCCCGCCTCCTCGGACCCCTGGGCCAGGTGCTAGCGGGGTGGGGTGGGGCCTCGGTGGACAAATATGTAGCGGACAGGTGGCGAGGCGTGTCGGGGCGGGGCGGGGCGAGGTATGGCTTTGACCCCTCAGTCGTGACGTATAGGTCAATCCCGAGCAGCTGTCCCCGCCCGGTTTGTAAGGCAATCCCAGTGCGGCGTGTCGCGGGGCCGGGCGGGGCGGGGTGCGGCGGGGCGGGGTGCGGCGGGGTGCGGCGGGGCGGGGTGGGAGTGTTTGCAGAGCGTGGTGTTTGCACGGCGGCGGGCGGGACGCGGCCTGGGGACAGAGAGACACACTAATGACTACATCGTGACGTACCGTCTCGCGCCAGGGGCACACGACCGGACCGGACCGGACCGAATCGCACGCGATCTAGGAGGAAATATCTAGTTTATGAAAAGGCTTTTTACCCTATGGGGGAAAATAGCAAAAACAGAGTAGCATCTTACTTCAGCCGCGTTCAGAAAATCTATCAGTTGTATGGGAAAAAAAATTAGATTGCTGAACTGGAAGAGGTACACGCAGTGTAACACACAGAATGTATTAAAATTTTATTTCTCGGGTCAGAATGATTTTTTGCGGCTGCGTGTAGTGCGTTCATTTTTCGGCCGTGGGGCAGTAACGAAACCTTTATAAATCTGGATAGCGTGTAGGGGGCGTACAGCACAGCCCCCGCCCCTACAACTTATCGCTGCTATCGCTACTTCAGCCCCCCCCCCTCACCGCGCGCTCGCTGGCGGTGTCCCCATTTCACGAGCCACCCCTCGCGTCCCCGTCGCCGTCATTTCCTGAACGCGCCGGTGGCTGACACACGACATGGAGGAGGTGCATTTGATGGATAATCGTTGTTGCGAGTTTGCTGCGCGGGCGGGCGGGCTGTGGCCGGGGGGCTGGGCTCCGTGGGGAGCGCCTGCAGAGTAGGCAGTCCCGCCGAAGTGCGCTGTGTTGCGGGCTGGCCCGCCTCCACGGGGCCCGAGGGGCCACTCGCCGCGCCGCGCCGTGCGACCGCACGGACATGGCAAACTTAGCTCCCCTCTGGGCATGGGGGTGTGCGTGTGTGTGTGGGGGGGGGGGGGGCTGGGAGGGATGACGATAGTGGAAGAAGGGAGGCGGCAAGATTGAGAGCACGACGGGGGAGGGAGCTTAAGCAGACCGAACGGAGTGCGTAGTCTTCGTCGTCGAAAAAGGGGGAAACACATCGCGGCCGCGGCAGCCCGCCGACGGACCGCAAAAGTTGAATCGATTTGTCGGGGGAGAAAGAAGACCGATGGTAGTCTGCTGTGTTCCTCCCGGCGGCGGCGCGGCAAGCAACCTCTTTGGATCTCGCGTCCCGGCCCGGGCCAAGGGAGAGGGGATAGACAAATGATGTGCTCGGGTTTCGGCGAATCTACTACCACCATCACTGTACGCCGTGGAACAATGCTAGGGGAGGGGGGGAGGACGCCCGTTACTATCTCTGACCCTCCATAGACCAGCAGCGCGCGACTGCCGCCGGCCCTGCCCGCCCGCTGTCACAAAGCTGGACAAGCGAACATGTCGCGGGCGCAGACACGCTGGCCGGGGCGGGGCGGGGCGGGGCGGGGCGGGGCGGGCGGGGCGGGGCGGGCGGGGCGGGCGTGGCGGGCGGGGCGGGCAGACGGGCAGGTCGGGGCGGCTGACAAAACGAGTCCGCTGGGTCGGGTGGGGGGTGGAGCATGGGGCATCATTTGATGCGGGATCCTCCCCCTCCCCCACCGTGACAGGGACAGGTGTGTGTGTGTGTCATTGCCCCGTTGGGTCCCCGGGGCCGTCTGCCTGTGGCGTGCTGAGCTGTGCTGCGCCGCTCCTGATGTCTCCAGCTCCCAGACCCGTCCTGTCACTTTGAATAATAACTCATGTTCACCCCATTGCCTCATTCGTGCCCCGCATCCTCCTCTTCTTCCACCCCAGTGGCACTCTCAGATTTCCATGTAATATAAATATCGCATCAATATCATATTGCAGTATTGATGTCCCATCTCTTTATTTATGGCAGCCTAATGACACAAAACGTTATTTTTTCCCTTCGCCCCCTATAAAAGAATCCCCGCACTCTGTACTGGAGTGCCAAGCTGATTAACGATAAGAAAAACGAAACCATTATGTGCACAGCTGCTTACGATATAATGCCCTTTGACTCGCGGCCGCCGCTTTGGGCGCGCGCGCGGCACAGCTGAAAGCCGTTTAGAGACCAAAGGGGCCGCGGCGAGGCGGGAGGCGGGGCGGGACGGGGTGGGGCGGGGTGGGGTGGGATGGGGCGTGGCGGGGCAGCACAGTGGGAGGAAGTGGCTTGTGAAATGCTGCAGGACGCGGTGGTCGGGGGAAGGGGAAGAAGGTCTCCGTCGTCGTGAACCGCGCGGGGCCCTCAAACGGGGCGGGGGCGGGGGCGCTGTCAGCGAGGCGCACCCTCGGCTGCATCCGATTTAAATCAACCTCAACCAGCAGGTCAATCACCCGAAATATGACTGGACGGCAGCGCAGCGCAGCGGAGACCGTCATATGGCCAGCGATTGTATATGATGATAAGTACGACTGCGGATCAAACAGACCGCTTGCTTTAAAAGGCGGGGCCGTGCAAGGGGGCGGCGCTGGCGTGGTTCCGGCGAGGTTCCGGGGGCGGGCGGCGGGCGGGGCGGGGGCGGGGCGGACAGCACCCGCTCGTTAATTGGGCCGCTGTGAAGCGCCGCCCCGGCCGCCGCCGCCGTCTTGCGGCGAGGCGAGGCGTGGCGTGGCGTGGCGGCCTTGCCGGGCTCGCGCGCGCGCGCTATGACTAGGAAGGCAGGCGCCGACATAGCCTTACAGGCGCCTGAGCCCCCCGTCCCCGCCCCCTTCCACCTCGACTTCCTCTCACCTCTTTCACGCGACGCGGCGGGGAAAATGCGCGGGAAATCGATAACCATAACACACACACACACACGATACGGCGCGGCTCGCGCTGCTTTTAGTATAGCACTGCGCGGCGCGCCGCGGCGCTTGTTAGAAAAGACGCGCAGGACGGCGAGCACGTGTGCATGGTGCGCTGCATTATGCAGGGGCGCAGGAAGGCGAGGTGCTACATGGCGCCGGGCGGGGCGGGGCGGGGCGGGGCGGGGCGGGGCGGGGCGCGGCGTCAGTGACATAAGGTGACGGGTTTTACAGCCGGGTGGCGTCAGGGGGCCTTTTTACGGCATGACATATCCCTCGGGTCTCATCCCAACAGTTGTTCCTCACGCCGTGAAACACGACGTTGCGGCGATACGGCGAACCGCGCGCCGCGCGCGCCATCGCAAATATGAAATGAAGTGAAATATTGCCACTTGTCAGAGACCATTTTATCTATACCTTTTGACCTTTTTTTTGTTTGTTGCCAAAATGTGTGAAATTTGTTACAAGCGAAATGTATCGTGCATACGAAAAGTGACAGAAACGCGCCCAATCAATGGAAAAAAAACTGTCCCGCAGGGTGCGCAAAAAGGAAGTGAGGAGGAGGAGGAGGAGGAGGAGGAGGAGGAGGAGGAGGAGGAGGAGGAGGAGGAGGAGGAGGAGGAGGAGGAGGAGGAGGAGGAGGAGGAGGAGGAGGAGGAGGAGGAGGAGGAGGAGGAGGAGGAAAAGGAGGAGGAGGAAAGGAGGAGGAGGAGGAGGAGGAGGAGGAGGAGGAGGAGGAGGAGGAGGAGGAGGAGGGGACAGCTAGCCCGTCCTCTGTCCCGTCCACGATACGCGATCTGCATGTCTAATGGAGAGTCTCGTGTGCGAGCCGAGCACGCTGTCCGCCACGCCACGCCACGCCACTCATCACCGGCGACATTGTCACGGTCTGCACACAGCACAGTGCACGCCCCCCGCCCCGCCCCCGCCCCGCCTTCACCCCCCGCGGCGCCTGCGGGGGGGGGCGCAAGTACCGCTCTAGAGGGCAGTGCTGCTGAGTGCACCCCTCCCGACCAGTCACCCTCTCCACCTGGCCAGCACACGAGGGAGCATTTACCATCGGGAAATTCTCCTGGAAAAGACCCGTCATGGTATGCAGATTCTGTTTTTCACAATTACCATATACAGTTTCGCTCGGAAAGCAAGCACCGCCGCCTATTTTTACGCCGCGCGCCCGTCCCGTGGGTACCGCGCGGCCTGCGCCGCGGGTGCTGCCACCCCCTCCCCCGCGCGAATAACTCAACGTCCTCGCATTTGCGGGGGGTAAACGTAACCCCATGCGAGGCGGGGCGGGGTGGGGTGAGGCGGAGCGGGGTGGAGCCGCCACTCTCGCCTCGCAATCCGAACTCACTCTCTCCCCGCGCCCTGCCCTACCTCTCACGCAGCAAGCCTTTTCCCTCGGCACACAGGCGCGTGCGCGCGGGGGCTTTCATTGAAACAAACGCAATGTCATTAAGGGGGCTCGTATGAATTATGTGAAAGCGCAGAGCAATTTGCGCGCCGCTCATCCCAGGAGGGGAATTCCCTCCGGAAAGCCGCTGCTGCTGCCTCGCTCTGCTACGCTCTCCAGCGGCGCTCTGGACGCGCTCACACGGTGGAATTCCCTCCGGAGAGCCCAGCAGCTCGCCTCCCCTGGGCACGTGGCGGCGCGCGGCACTCGCGAAAAAATATGAGGGGGAAAGTCGGAGGTCGCAGCAAGTAAGATGGGCCGTGCCGGCCGGGTCGAGCGCCTGAGTAGTTTTGGGGAAAAAGGATGGCGGCCGGCATTCCTGGGATATGGAAGGAAGTGGAGGGGTGAGGGGAACGGCGGGCTTACTTTAGGGTCAAGGCGGGAGGTAGGAGGTGAGTTAGGGTAGGGCTGGCGTGTGGTAGGAGGGGCGAGATGGGTCTCGGGAGGAAAGGAAACCACGCTCATCAACGCTATATCCCGACCCCGGACGAACCTTGGCTGCATATTGGGCGGCGCGGTGACGGAGGCGTGCCGGGCAATAAGGGCATGGTATCCAGTGGGCCGAGGTAGTGGAGTGTTCAGCTGTCAACTTCGTCAAAACGCCGTACCTTTTTTTTGTTATTTTTGTGTTTATGTTGATTGTGCTGTTTCTTGCATGGTTCTGGAGGCACAAAGCTGGACTTTGCCTCTGGGCTTTGCTGTTTTATCCGGCGCACGCCCCTTTACGCCCCGCAATGATATGGGACGAGTTGAGAGGGGAGGAGGGGGTGGGGGGTAGTGAGGAGCAACGTGAGGAGCAGGAGTCAGACAGGGAGGGGCGGGGGCGGAAGCGAAAGCAGAAGCAAAGAGGAGAGTGAGAGGGAGGGAGAGTGGGAGGGAGGGAAAGGAGAGTGGGAGGGACGCTACGGTAGGGTGAGAGAGCGAGACAGCAAGAGGTAGGAAGAGGGCGGGCGCGGGGCTTGGTGGAGAAAATCAATGGTTCCTTGTGGCCGGGCCCCCTCGGGCCCCGGGGTCGGGCTGGGGGTGCAGGCGGGCGGCGGACGGGGCCGGGCGGGCGCCCCACGCCGTGACCTGCCCCGCCGCCGCCCCGCCCCGCCCCGCCCCCTCACTCTGATGCGCGCGCCCCCCAGCCCCATACCTCACTGCCACCACCCCGATCACGCTCGCGATGACATTGCAGCATATTCGTACCGGCGGAGCCGTGTCCCCCCCCCCCCCCTCACGCGCAAGCGAGCGCTGTGTAAAAAGAAACGGCCAGTCAGAGACCCAGTCAAACGGGGCAATATATCGCTGCAGCAGAGCCAGAACAAAAAAAAAAACTGCTCCCAGCTGGAGAATTAATATGGCGATCATACAACAGGAATTCGCTTTTAATAATTACGAGCGCGGAGGTATGTGACGTAAACGTAAACCAAAGGCCCTTTGTGCGTTTGTCAGAGAGAGAGAGAAAGAGAGATGGTAATTACTCTGTGCGAGCGACCAGCCCGCAGCTCTTCGGGGGCCAAATTGGCCTTTTCAAATAGTATTCTGTTGAAGCGGAGCTCGACCAGCTCGGCGGCGGCGGCCATGCAAACCGCGGGGGAGCGCCCGGGAGTGCGGTGGTGTGGGGCGCGGGGACGGGGGTGGGCGCGGGGGCGAGTCCGAATGGATGGCCGTGAGGACAACACGAGTGGGATTGTTTTCATCCCAAACAGTTTGCCGTCCCGCCCCGCCGCGCCCCGCCGCGCCCCGCTCGGCGTGGCAGGCGGGGCGGGAGCAGGGCAGTACAGGACAGGTCGATGTGGTGCCGAGGCCAGGCCAGGCCAGGCCAGGCCTAGGCAGAGCAGGCCTCACTCCGCCTCGCTTCCTCTCTCTGGAGACTAAAATGACCGCAGCAGGCCGCCGCCAGGCCGGGCCCGCCCCGGCCGCTGTGAAGCAGCCTTAATGCCGCCAGCTTTACACAAACTTTGGTGGAAATGACGACAACGGCGCCCGAGGCGGGGCGAGGCGGGGCGGGGTGGGGCGGGGTGTTCTCTCTCCTGGCGCGTGCGCTCCTGCCCGCGGGCGGGGCGGGGCGGGGCGGGGCGGGTCGGACTGGCTCGGCCCTAAGCTAAGCTGGCTTCAATGGGTTCTGATGGGACAGCCCGCCCCGCCCGGCCCGGCCCGGCGCCACCTTACCTTGCCGCGGGCTGACCCGACACCTTTGTGGGGCTGAGCTGGCCGGCCGGCCGGGCCCGGCATGGCTAGCCGGCTGGGGTGTCTTGTGTCTATATATCTATATATCCCTCCGGCCCCTGCGCCCTGCGCGCCTTCTCCGGTGAGGACTGTTGATATTTCGTGGTGGAGAATTTGGCCTCGAGGCGGGCCTCGATACCGCCCGCGCTATGTACACTGGTATATCATGGGATTTTTCACTTCTTCTGGGAACCACGACTGTGATGCCCATTTATTGCCTGGCATTTTTCGTGGAAGAGACGATGATACGCCACGTGGTAGGAGCGCGCGAGAGAGGAGGGAGAGAGATGTGTTCCTGAAAGGTGCTCTTCACTTAATTTCGCTACCTTCTCTTATTGTTTTGTTTCTTGCCGCCTCCCTGCTTTTGTCCCAGCTTCTTTCCCTCGCTCTATTTCTCAGACCAGAGAAGAAGGATGTCGCTGTTTCGCTCTCTATCCTCTCTATTTTCCCCCAGAACCCTCGCCTCTGCCTGAGAAACTCGAAGGAGAGGGCCAGGACTTCGTTAGAAAGTTCCCTAAACTGCTTAGCGCAACATTTTCCGAGGTATTTTTCTCGTGTCGGGCGTAATTTTGTTCCAATCGATATCTTCCCCTCGCACCCTTGAGGTGGGTAATCTAGGTGGTCGATGGGTGCCATGCCCGGGGCCCGACCGCTCCACGACCTTGCGTTTATTTTTACTTCACGAAAAAATGTTTTCATCAGCGTTACCACCCAAAGAGAAGAAAAAGTACGAAAGGTTAGGTCAGGTCAGGTCAGGCCAGGCCTGGTGCTGGGCCCTGCGGGGCGCTGCGTGGCGCGGCAGGGCTGTAACGCCTAATGGCTCGGACACGCACGCCACGCACACGCACACGGCACGGCCGGGTAACGGCGCAATCCGCCACTTTGTCACGAGGCGCCGTGCACAAAAGTGCAACAGTTGGCTTTTAGTCCACCGGAGCGTGTCTGTCCCAAACCAGTGAAGGATAACTGTGCGGTGTTTGTAGTGAATACTCTTTACTGTAAAGTTTCTTACTGTTGCATTTCCAGACAGAGTCATCTCATGAAAAATTGACGCCTGATGAAACAATCCATCAGCGGGCAGACGTTGCCTCGCCGCCGGCCCCGCCCCCTCGCGGCCCCGGCTGATGGCTCCTCCTCACCCCCACCCTCGCCCTCTGCTTCCTCACCTTCCCCACCTTTGCGCGGTCGCGTCTGGCCAGGCTCCCCAGTCTCGTCTGTATGCATTGACGTTGTTGACTCAGGAGGCGGAGCGGGACTCAGCCGGCCTCAGCCGGCCTCAGCCAGGCCTCAGCCAGGCCTCAGCCGCCGGACCAGCAGGGAGTGGGCCCCGCTAGTCAAGCTCTCGAGCAGCCCTCCAACGGACAAGCCCTTGGCAGCCGGAGCAGGCCTTTGACCCCACCCCAACCACTGGTGGCGGCCGGGCCTCGAGTTTGTGCAGGGCGCGAGAGTCTCTGCGAGATTGGCAGCAGTTAACGTGCTAGGCTGCGTCTGTGATTGCGCGCGTGGTGTGTGTGTGTGTGTGCCGCTGGTTGCGAGATTTTAATGTTTGAAACATTAACTGCGTAGTGCGATGATTATAGGTTTCGGCACCTTGCACTGCAGAGAGTTAGGCCTAATCTCTTCTGAAATTAATTCTTGACTAAAGTATACACAAGCCTCCCGACAACGTGAAGTGTGTTGCGTGCCCCTGCTCCGCCCGCACGGCTCCCTGAGGCCCGCACCCACACGCACGCCACGGGCCCGCCCTCCTCCTCGTCCCCTAGGCCCTCGCCTAGGCCGCGCACGCCACCGCGCTGCTCCCCGCCTCCCCCGTGCTCATCCGCGAATCCCTCGGTGGTCCATCCGCAAATCCCCCCGTCTCTAGCAGCACCACCATCACCACCACCTCTCCACCCCACTCCCCACCCAGCCCCTCGCGCACAACCCTTTCCACCAATTCTCGTCGCTACAGCCAGCTTTTCGCGAACGACACGTCCCATCTCTCTCTATCTCTCTTTCTATCCGCCCACGCCAACTCACTCCTCTACTTTTTTTTGTGTGTGGTCCTGTTCTTCCTTTTCCCCCCATCCGATAGGGCCACGTTCGGAAACATTTCGGCAAGCAATCGACCTTCTGGCCCCACATTCGGAAGTGGCCGCTCACTAATGCGCCAGCTAATAAGACCCCGGCCCGCCTCCCTCCCCTCCTCGTCCACCCTGCCTGCCGCTGTCGCTGCTATTGAGAGCTCTCTGTCTGTCTGTCTGCCTGTCGGTCTGTCTGTCTGTGCGCCTCCCCCGCCCCCGCCTGCCCCGCACCCCTGCCTCGTCAGGCTCCAGGCGAGACAAGGGACTCCTCTTTGCGGATGTCCGTGCGCCGCGCGGCCCTTCGGACGCAGCCGGAAAGGGTATAGGGGGCAAGTCGTCGTATATTTAGGGGCGGAAGCATGTTTACACGACGGGGGCCTGGCGTCCTGGCGCCCTGGCACGATAAGGGATAAAGGGAGGACCGCGGAGGTCAGGTCAGAACGCGAGAACCGCCTCTCTCTCTCTCTCTCTCTCTCTCTCTCTCTCTCTCTCTCTCTCTCTCTCTCTCTCTCTCTCTCTCCCTCTCTCTCTCTCTCTCTCTCTCTCTCTCTCTCTCTTTTTCTCTCCCCTTCCATTTCTTACCTGCTTCAAAAGTGAGGGGGCACTATGTATAAAACTCGTTTAACAGAAACAGTACAAAAATGCCTGCAAGCGCGCAGCCCCCGCCCCGCCCTACCAAACACTTGTGTTTCACTTTTTCTCGCTCGCTCGTTACTAGCCTCGACCCCCCTTCGCTTGTAGTCGCTGCCCGACCCTACAACCCCCTCCCCCCACCCCTCCACCGAAAATGCTCATGTCTGCGTAGAGTGCGCGGACGAGGGGCTTCGCGCTATGGGCAAGCAAAAAATAAATAAAAATAAAAGTAAACGCGCCAGCAGTAGCAAAGTTAAACCTTTTTTTTTCCGCCCGCGCTCTTGTTATTTACATTTTGCATTGGGGTAGGTAATAAGTAGGGCAAACGCTCAGGCCGCGCATAATCCCATGCAGGCGGGCAGCCCGGCTGCGGAGGCTGAGGCCTGGCGCCCGCCCCGGCCCGTCCCGGAGACGCAACCTCTCTCGCGCTTGGAACTAAATATTCGTTTTACATATACTCCTTCAAAGAAAAAAATCCTGAACGACTGAAATATAATGATTGGGCTCGTGAATTAAACGCGATTTAGCGGTCCTCTGTCTTCCTCTAAGATGCTGATGACAGCAGCACTTCCCTATATGGGACTCTCTTCTCTCATTACGTCCGAGTTTAAATTACCGATAACATTTGAAGTTGCCGCCTAGCTCCGCCGATCATTACAGAGAGTTATGCAATTAGGAGGCGGGACTGCTTGACCGCGTGATGGAGTGGGCGGCTGGCTGTAGCCGGGGCGGCTCGGCTCCGAGAGGTCAGAGAGACTGATGGTGATCCAGCCGAGCCAAACGACCCCTCCACTTCACTCCAGCCCACGGCGCCCCGCCCCACCCCGCCCCACCCCGCCCCACCCCGCCCCGCCCCGCCCCACCCGGCTCGTGTTAAATGGCGACCCATTGGCCGTGTAATTACGCCAGATATAATGGGATTTGCTAGAATTCCATCAAGCAAAGGGTGCGTCGGGTGGGCGGGGCGGGGAGGGGAGGGGAGGGGTGGCGGGTATGGATCAGGTCAGTGCAAGGGGACACGCGCCCGTACGGGGGTGGAGGGGCGGGGGCGGTTCCAGTCATGTCGACCGTCTGGGTATGGGGCCTGACGATTGTGTAAGGCACTTCGCTGACCAGGCGGGGAGCGAAGCGGCGGGTGTATCCGGGGGCTTAATCACTCCTGTACGCAAGTGTACCGGGTGTTTCATAAAAGACTCAGGTGCGGGCGGGTTTGCCTACCCGATCTCCCCGTAAGGCGCCATAGCCCCTTGGGTGGGCAAACCCGCACGCACCTGCGTCTTTTATGAAACGCCCGGTACTTATCGACAATTTTCTCGCACAAGTGCGTCGAAAAAATTGCGTATCTACGTGGCCCGACCTTTCGCTTTGGCCGCGACTGTACCGCTCCGCCGCACAGCGCTGTGTCTGCCTGAGCCAGTCGAGCCAGTACTCGCTGCTCCACGAAGTTCTCTATACACCAGCAAGACTAGTTTGTTGTTGATTACGGGGACGGGAGGCGGGGCGGGGCGGGGCGGGGCGGGGCGGGGCGGGTCCTGGCCGCTGCAGCAGAGTGGCGCTGTGCTCCATTTAATTGATGTCCT
Organism: Frankliniella intonsa; assembly: GCA_033675135.1. Classification (NCBI taxonomy): domain Eukaryota; kingdom Metazoa; phylum Arthropoda; class Insecta; order Thysanoptera; family Thripidae; genus Frankliniella; species Frankliniella intonsa. The sequence goes on along the minus strand of CM066247.1, from coordinate 5,946,380 downwards.
CGCGCGCCTCTAGCACGGCGCTGGCGACCCCCCCGGAGGAGCGTGGGGTTCAGGGAACGGGAGAGGAGAGAGGAAATTCAGTCTCAGCTCGAGCTCACCCCGCCGCGCCCTGGCCTACCCCGCGGGGCCCCGCCCCCCGCACGGGGCCGCGGTGTTCACTGGAGCTTCTCACCTCGCGCGGGCGCGGCGTGGCGCGTCGGGCGCCCTCTCCCAGCCACCTCCCCTCTCCGTTCTATTACTGCTGTTGTAGTGGCCCACCCCACCCCACCCCACCCCCACCTCACCCCACCGATGCCGCACAATCCTGCAGATTGTCCGATTGTCACGAATTCTTCATCGGAATAGCGGGGTAATGACTTGGGGCTCCGCTCTCTCCCCGGGCCACGACGCCACTCGGACGGGCTGCCTAATGAGGTATGGTGCGATATGAACGCTATACTGTGCGTACACCGAAGGGGGAGATGGCCTCGGTAATCCGGCTGACAGTGGTTTGGGTAATCCGGGAGGAGTAATCCGAGGTAATAAGAGGTAATCCGAGGTAACTCTAGATTTAAGAAACAACGTAATCTGAAGGTAATCCAGGTAATCGGTAATCCGGCTGACACAGAATTTCTTAGTCGTTTCCCGCTGCGATATGAACGTTACTGTACACTCCGCCGCCTGGCTAGCGCGATAAATATATCCGTCGCCGTTCCTCCCACCAGCACAAATTTCGAAGGTGGGGCGGGCGGGCTGGTCGGCGAATTTCGGAGGAGGGGAGTCCCAGCGGGCGCCTGGGCAGGAAAAGTTAAGGCCGGGTGGAGGCGGAAAGAGAATTACGTGACCGCAACACACTCTCTCAACAGGTTCGCTACACCACAAGACCTCCTGCCCCGCCCCGCCCCGCCCCGCCCCGCCCCGCCCCGCCCCGCCCCGCCCCGCCCCGCCCCGGCCTGGCCCCACCCCGGTCTGCCCCTAACCTGCCCCCAGACATCCCTTCACTCGATTACACGGGTCGGGTCGGTGGGCTGGGCAGCGCGAAGCCTTAGAGGACAAGCGTCAAATAAGATCGTAATCGCTCGACGATAAAACGGACGAGGAGCGCTGAGTGAGCTGGGGCTCATCGTTAGCGGCTTAATAAATAACGCCATGACTTAATGAGAAACGCAGTCAGAGCCTAGTTTCATTAAAGAATTTTATAGATGAGGAGACGTGAAGGGAAGTTAAGACTTTCTTTTTTTTTATTTGAAAACGCGGTCTGAAAAACAAAATACTGATTTAGTGGAGGTAGTCTCTGAATCATCTCGACTCGAATCGTGTTCCAAATATACGATCCGCTGTTCGCCTGTGTCGGCTGTGGTCGGCCGCAGCTCCGGGGCGGGGCGGTTCGACAACCCCCAGAGGCGGTCCGTGCCGGGCGTGGGCGCCCCCTCCCCAGCGAGCGCCTTTGAAATTATTTATCGCATCGTGCAGCCTAATTATTGAATAAATAAACCAAGTTCAACCGACGCGCCTCGCCCCCCCCCCCTCTCTCTCTCTCTCAACTCGCGCAAAACTCGTGTTACTCGCCTCTTTTTCCTCTCTGCACTCTCAACTCTTTCCCGCTGCCGCTGGACCGCGAGGGAGAAGCAACAGCTGGGACTATTTAAAAAAGAAGAACACGCGGACTACACACAATATTTATAAATCGTGGTGCGGAAAGATGCTGTGCTCGCAGTGTGCTGCCGACATTCTGCCAGCAGGGGGGGTGGGGACCGCGGTGGCCGGGGGGGGGGGGGGGGCGTACGCGCCACTTCCTAACCAACACCGCCCGGGAGGTCGTAATGCTTGCCTCGTAAAGTAGAAATCGTCCCGCGAGCAGCACACGCTGGCACACTGCATCCGGCCCGGCGGCAGCAGCGCCCGTTCGGTTTTACGTCCTAACGCCCCCTGACCCTGCCGCCGCAACAGACTTCTTCTTCGGCTGCTCATTCTCGCGTTTCGAGTTTTTTTTTCTTTTTGACGAGAGACGGAGAAACACCCACCGTAAAGGTTTTCCCTCCAGAATTTATTCCTCAATTATTCCACCATAACCTAATGTTTGGAGGTAGTTGCGGCCGGCCGGCCGGCGGGCGGGGTCAGGGCAGGGGCGAGGGCTTTAGGGCGGCACTAATGCTATTTATTGGCCATCGTTCGGCGGCCCGGTGGTCCACTACTGGCCCGCCTGCCCGCTGGACCGGGCTGGGCCTGGCCTGCGCGGGGCGGGGCCAGCGCGGCGGCCCTTAGGGACACACTCACTTACATTACAGCAAATTGGCCGAGGGCGTGCAGGGCCCGCCCCACCCCTCCACCCCTACCAATACACTGCCGCACAAAGACAAGACGAGGGCGAGGTGTAGAGCCGGAAGGGACGAACGGAACATGGTCTCATTCCGTAAAGTAGCTCATCCTCTCCGGCCCCGCAGCTTCCCGCGCCGCGCCTCTCCGCACCGACCTTGCCGAGCCGCTCCGTACAGTACTGCTCAAACCATTCCATTTCGGTTCATTCCGCTAGTGACCGGCTCGGCTACCCTCACCCGGCACTCGGCAGCTACAGTAAACTACAAGTGAAGCAAGTCCGTTTGCGTGCTCTCAGAGCGCCTGATAGGTAGACAATGTCTCGCCCGCAGTGCATGGGTGCTGTGCGGGCTGGCCTACCCCGAGTCTCGCGGGCGCCGAACTCCCGTCGTGTTTCGGCTGGAGAACGGACTGTGACGGCGTGACACCCGCCCCGTACCGTACAGCCCGGTACAGCCCTTACAGGACCTGTTGCGGCTGGAAGCTGTCTGCCTCCCTGGCAGGAGATTGGCAGCAGCCGAGAAATATTTCTTTTCTCTTTCGGCGGCGGTGGGTGAGGTCGCACGGCGAGCAGGTGGCGCTAGCGTTCCGCACGAGCGCCCTCCCTCAACTTGCCCATTCCGTAGTGGAGAGGGCGAGGGAGAGAGCGCGCGCGCGAATGTGGGCTGGGGTGAGATGGAGGAGAAGGGCGGATGAGCGAGAGAGAGAGAGGCGGAGGTTTGTAGTAACCCATTCCGTTTTAACAGTAAGGCGTTGACTCCCCGCGTCAGGCTCGAGCTCCGCACCATCGCGTCGATGTAGTCCCAGATAAAAGGAGCGTTATATTGGCGAAATTGCTATTATTATATCACGCCGCAGTGTGCTAAAACCGGCTAAAACGGTATGATACGCAACATTAACCCCCCTTTAATCTGCTTGAGCGCCGCTACGTGAGTGCGAGTACACACCACGACGTCATGCGTGCCCCCTGGGTGTCGCAGAACCCCCCCCCCCCCCTGGTCCTTTATCGGCTCTCGTTGTTGGGTAAGCTAGCTCAGCCCTTCATAGGGCTCTCCACGGAGAGAAGACGGCTGAGGAACGGGCTCAGAGAAGGTGGCGAGAGGGAAGGCAGGGTGAGGGGGAAGGGGGATGAAGGGCAAGTATGTTAAGTGGCGTTGGGCGGGGCGCCAGAGGTGCGGCCGTGGTGCGGTCACGGTGATTGGCAACGGCGCCCCCCCCCCCTCCCCGTCACCTGAGCTGCAAGCCTTTGCCACACTCTAACTTTAATCTGTACTTTCTAGCATTGGTAGTGCCAAAGTCAGAGTTAAAGGGATAAGCTAAACTTTGTCCGGTGTTGTGGCAGCGCTGTCGCCGCCGCCGCCGCCTCCGTCGCGTGACCACGTTTATTCTCGCTGACGATGAACAGCGCGCCGGTCGCGCCAAACTTTTTAGTGGGGTGACCATATACGCGCGCAGCGAGAGCTACTAAAGCCGGCCCGGCCTGGCCGCCAGACTCCCCGCTGCCCCAGCACTAACTTTTTCTGTACAGTGTCAAACTTAGTTTGATGTTTCTGAGGAATATGGCGTGACCAGGCGAGGCAGGCCAGGGGACGATGACAGAGCTCACGGGCTGAAGGGGAGAGGGGTAGGGGCGGAGGGGACTCGCGGTCACGGGGTCAGGCAAAATGCTTGCAAACTAAATTATTCTTTGCAGCGTTGCGAACAATTTTTGATCTTTGTATTGCAAAGAAGTCGTTGGCAAGCTTGCAAAGAACTAGTTCGTGATACAATTATTGCTTCTTTGTAAGCACCTTACATTGTGGGCGGACAGCGCGGCGTTCTGCTGCAGTAGGGCCCGAGGACGCGTTACGTCTCGCTTCATCGCTCCCGTCACAAGTCGAGGCGACGACCTCTCCCCGCGCTCTTCAGCAGAGTCGATCGAACGGAAACGAGAGCTCATCAATTTGTTTAGTGGCGCGGAGGCGGCCCGACCCGTCCCGTCCCGGCCGCGGGGCACCGCCAGCGACCCTCAACCACGACAATTAAGCACACGAATAACGAGCGTAAATTATCCGTTTGACTTGTGTACGAAAAAAACCTCGACCAAATTCTGTGTTGGCTGGGTTACTGATTACCCGTATAGTACCCCCGGGTTACCCCCCGGACTACGTTGTTTTTCGCTAGGATTACTTCGGATTACCCCTGGATCACCCCTGGATTAATCCTAGATTACCCCGATAATCCCGGATTACCTGAAATTCCCTCGGTTTACTCCTCCCGGACTACCCACAGGGCTGTCAGCCGGATTACTGCCTAGTCGTTCCCGTTCCCCCCTCGCTGAATGCTTCACGAGGTTCTCGACAGCAGCCCGCGACCACCACCACCACCGCCAGTCTAACCATCCGCCCGCAAACGGCGGCCAGCGCTGCGCAGGGCGGCGCGGGGCAGGAGGACGTGGAGAACGCCAGGGATGCGGCCGCCCCGCCCCTCCCCGGCACCACCATGGTATTTTACATTCCGCTCCGCTCTGCGGAGTGCGCTGCGCTGCGCGGCCGCCGGCCGGAGCCGGATGAGTCTGGTGCCCGGCCCGGCCCGGCGCGGCGGAAGATGACAAGGATTCTCGGGAATGGAGGACTCACTTAAAGTTTAAGGCAGCTCCTCCTAGTCTCGCCGCCCGGGCCGCGTCGTCTGCTCGCAGAGCACGCCCGTGCTAGACCGTCTCACACTCACACTACGAGTTGAGAGAACGCTCCCCTGCTCCCTTTAATTTTTTCGGAACCCGAAACGCGCTGCGCTCGGCTGGCTTTGGTGCACACAGTGGGCGTAGGTCACAAGCGCTACAGATCACAACCGCTACAGGTCACAAGCGCTACAGTTCGCTAACGCTACGGGTCGCAAGCGCTACGAGTCACAAGCGCTACAGCTCGGTAGCGCTACGGGTCACAAGCGCTACAGCGAGAATCCGCGCGTTAGGCGGAGCCGAGCTAAACCTTGAAAAATTACGCACGTGGCGTGAAAACATGGAAAATTTTTGCGACAGTAAACCTCCCGAAGGAGGTTGCGGTTCCCGCCAGGCACAGGGCTTTTACCCCCCGTGGCAGCCAACTACTTCGGTGTTCTTATGGGAACCGGTGCTTTTCTGGCCGCGATCCTGTCGCGCAATTCGACAGATTTGATCCCCGTACTGTCAGATTTAGTCGTACGGTGGTTAACCGAACTGCCCTGTCCCCAGGGCATGGAATAGCTATTTTTGGAGCCAGATTCTAGGACTTATGACCCCACGACCGACCACCAGTCGTGGGCATGGGACGGAACTTCCTGGCAACCCGCTGTCGCTACCAGTGAAGAACCTACCTGGGTTTGAACCAGGCCCCATGTGCCGAGTCTCACAGACACCCCACGGCTTTCGCGGCACCACTAGACCACTAGACCGTCGGCTATTCCACGAGGGAGCTCGGTTGAAATGGGGGGCTTGAATTCCACTCTCCAAATTGTTGTCCTCAGAAAAATTAAATGTGTTGGTAAGATTCGAACCTCCGTCCTGCGACTCTCCGCGCGGACACTATGCCGGCACGGCTACGACGCCACGGTACCAGAAGCCGGACCACTAGGAGTCATGCTGCGCGAGAAGCCACAGTCACCGAAGAAACGAACCCGGTGTCATCAGTGCGCCAGCTCTCCGGTCAGTGCTGGGCCGGCCGCGTACCGTCATTGGTATCGTCGCTGCTCATAGCACTGGGCGGGATGTGGTTCAAAACCCGCGTAAGTTTTTTTTTTTATTTTTTTTTTGTTCTATAGCTATACCGTCCTTGTGACTTGGGCAACTGCAAAAAAGGCGCTTGCGACCCGTAGCGTTAGCGAGCTGTAGCGCTTGTGACCTGTAGCGGTTGTGATCTGTAGCGCTTGCGAGCCACTCCTCACACAGTGCGGGGCGGGGTGAGTCGTGAACGCCGCCGTGGCTGTCTGATTCCAGTGCCGACCCGCCCCGCCCGCCCCGCCCGCCCCCCGCCCGCCCCGCCCGCCCCGGCGCGCCGTGCAAACAAGCAGCACGCTGGGCTGGGCCGGTGGTGCAGCGGCCCGTGCGCGCTTAAAAGGGGAGGGGATTCGGGTTAAAAAGGATACAGAAAATCACGAAAATCCTACCGTTAAGGCAGTAGTAGTGTTCTTTGCGAGGTGGAAGCGTAGCGCGGGATAGGAGTTCGGCCGTGGAGCGAGCGGTGTGGGTGACGGAATCAGAGAGAGAGAGAGAGAGAGAGAGAGAGAGAGAGAGAGAGAGAGAGAGAGAGAGAGAGAGAGAGAGAGAGAGAGAGAGACCTCCTTTGACACGCTATGCGACTCTGAGAGGCGCCGCCTAGTAGACATTCCAATAGACAGAAAGCGAGTTCGAGAGAGATAGGGAGAAGAGGGGCAGGGAGGAAGCGAAGTGCGGGACAGGGAGGGGAGGGGGAGCGTGTCGAATTGATCGAATTGAATCTCGCTCTCGCTCCGCCCGCCTCGAGCTATACAGACATGGGACTCAAACGCTCGGCCGCCGCCGCCGCCGCCGCTACGCAGCGCCCTACTTGGAGAGGAGCGGTCCCAGCTTTTGTCCCATCGGCGGCGGCGTTTTCTCCCAAACTTCCTCCCCTTTTTCTTGTTTCCGCGACGACAATTGCCGAGGCAAAATAAATGAACATGAAGAGAGTACAAGCGTGAATGCGTCCAACTTTTTCCGAAGAGAGCAGCCAGCCAGCCAGCCATAGCCAAAGCCTGATGATCGTTTTCCAACGCCAAGTCCCGTCTACCTCTACCCCGACCCCGTTTACCTCTTTCCCCCCTTCTCTCTCTCTCTCTCTCTCTCTCTCTCTCTCTCTCTCTCTCTCTCTCTCTCTCTCTCTCTCTCTCTCTTTTATATCGTGGTGTGTGTTGTACGGTTTTCTGTTACCGAATCCGACTCCGTCCGCTGCAGCCGCGCGGGGACAGCGACGTGCGCAGTGCAGCCGAAACACGTCGAGGAACCCCGAAAAGGAGAATGGGAAAAGCGTGGCGGAGAGCGGGAATGTCATGTCAAGTAAAAATGGAGGAGGGGGTTGGAGGAGTAGGAGTAGGCGGGGGAGGAGGAGGAGGAGGAGTAGGCGGAGGGGGAGGAGGAGGAGGGGGAGGAGGAGGAGGAGGAGGAGGAGGAGGAGGAGGAGGAGGAAGAGGAGGAGGAGGAGGAGGAGTAGGAGTAGGCGGAGGAGGAGGAGGAGGAGCGGCAGGGCCCAGAGGGACAGCAAGGCCAGCAGATCAGCCCAAGGTTCATTACGATCCGGAGCTCGAGAGATTCAGATCCCTTACCCGGGCCCTTTGCCCTTTGCCCGACTACGAGACCCACGTGTGGGCCACGTGTGGGCCACGTGTGGGCAACGTGTGGGCCAGCAGCGGAGCGTCTCGACTGCAGGGGTCTGCGCGCTGAGAAGGGGAAGGCGACGCGGGATCCTGACCCCTCGGCTCGCCCCGCGCCTTGCACGGTCGCAGAGGGTTCGGCTTTTAGCTCACGGTCATCCTTGATGTCGCTCACGGCACACGGCAACGGGCAGGCTGGATCGAATCTCCCTTTCTTTCGCCCCCTCCCCGTCTCTCTCTTTCTCTCTCCGTGGCCGCTTCTCTAGTGGTCCCTTGGGGAGGACCGACTCCCGAGGGGAGCGGGGGCTGCCAGCCAGAAGCAGACGAGGGCTAATGGTCGCGGACACCGCCCTGTCTCCGCGCGGGCGCAGCGGGGTGGCGGAGCGGGGCGGGGGCGGCTCCATCACAAAATAGTGTGTAGACTGGGAGCCTGGAGGATGAGAGCGCACCGGAGAGACGAGACGGGACGAGCCTTTTAGCGGCAGCACCGCACCGGTACTAGAAGTACTACTGGAAAATAGAGCCCTCTACCTCTATTCAAGGCACACTAAGACGGAAGTATAAGCTTCAGTTTCAGCTCCCCTGCAAATTATCTTACATTTGAGGGTTCTATATGACAATTACAAGAAACACTCGATAATTTTGTGGTCATCGAATTAGCAAGCGTCGATCGGCAGTTCTGGTGCTTGATTTGTTGTGAGTGCGCGGCGCTGACAGGACAGGGGCGGGGTAGGGCGGCAGGGGGGAGAGAACTCCACGGCCATGGGGGGCGCGGCCGAGGGCGGGGGCGGGCTCAAACTACTAACGAGGGTCGGGCATGGGGGGCGCTTTGACAAAGCCATAGAGCAGCAGCAGCAGCGGTGGGCCGGGCCGGAGCTGCGAGGAGAGGCAGAGAGACGGGGGAGCAATCTCCTTTATCTCACACTAAGAAAAGCTTACGGCGAATTTCTCTGTAAGCTACAGTGAACCCTGCAGCAGCACCGTAGATTGGCGGGTACACAGTTTTTAAGTACGGATATTTTTTTAAGTTTTGGATAGGGATGTTGGTTCAATGAGCCATTTTCTTTTAACGTCAGTCCACAGTCGTAAGGCTGGCACGTGGGCGGCAGAGGACGGCCAGATAGCGAATTAATTACGGTGCGCGACGTCGTATAAATCCGCAGGGGCGCCAGGAGCAAAAAAAAAAGCAAGGACACCTAATTGAAAAAGTTCTATTCGTTTCGTCGTGTTTTATTTGAATGGGAAACCACAGGCGGACAGGACCTGACCGCGGGTCCGGGGCGAGTCCTGCGGGACCACCGGGACCACCCCTCCTCGCTCCCTCAGTGGCCACCCTGGGCTCTGCGGCCGGTCCTACGGGACAGGTACGCAGTGACGGTCCGCTCCGGCCTTCTTCCTCTTTCCTTTTCGTGTTTTCTCAGTTTTCCTTCCGGGCGCCTAGCTGCTGCTGCCGCTACTGTCCCCTCTCCGCGCCGAGAGGGACTAAATCTCCAACAAAACCCAGGCAGGGCACAATAGCGCGCGCGCGCGCGCGTCAAAGTTTGGAGCAGCCGCGCGCGGGAGTTTTGAATGAATGCAAAAATGTGCCCCTCTTCCTTGTATCTACTTTTCCAAAGTCAGACTCTCGTCTTTCCTGTTCGCGCCCCGCCGCGCCCCGCCGCGCCCCGCCGCGCCCCGCCGCGCCCCCGCCGCGCCCCGCCCCGCCCCGCCCCGCCCCGCCGCGCGTGCAAGAAGGCCGCGACACCGGGCGTTTCCCTTTCTGCTCCTGCCGCGCACGCGCATCGCCTGGCCTGGCGCGAAAAGAAGGAAATAAAGTCATTCCCTGGAAAATTGTCGGGGCGAGCGACGCCACGCCGCTGGAGGGAGCGGAGAGCAGACGATGCCGCCTCCCCCTTGTCCCCGCTACTCCCACCGCTCCGTCCACGAGTTTATTCCGCCCCTGCCCCTCCGTTTCGTCATCCCATTCTTTCCATCTCTATACTTATTTGGTATTCATTTTTTTCCCCTCAACGGGTCCCCCGGCCCGGCCGGCCGGCCCATCGTAATCGCAATAATACTATCCCGCTCGCCTCCTTCAACTCCCGATGAGAAGCAGCGAGGCATTATTCCGCTTTCAGGAGGCCGAATGCAATCACCCACCCCGCCCCGCCCCGCCCCGCCCCGCCCCGCCTCGCCCCGCCCCGCCCTGCCGTCAACGCGGAGGCCACCGCAACGCAGAGCGATGTCGAAAGGTATACAGTGTAAGCGGGGCGGGGAGTGGGCTGCGGTCTGTGCCGAACACGGAGGGGGCGGGGGTGGTGCTCCGCCCCCTCCAGCCTCCAGTCGGCCAGCTGTCTGTCAGCCCCCGGGGCTAATGAGCGGTCCAGCGGCTAGACCAGACCCAAACTCAATCTAGCTGCGGGGCGGGGCGGGGCGGGCCACGTGCGTTGGAGCTTTATTTGCGGAGATTGCTTCTTTAGCTCCTGGGCGGGGCGGCGAGGGCGATAGAGTGATTCATTACCGAGCTAATGATGTAATGGAGGTTGAGGGGGAGCGACGAGTAAGCCCGCGATGATGGATGCGCCGCTGTCACATCCTTCCCAATCTGCCTGTTTAACATGATAATAGAGCCTCTCCAATTTCTTTTTTTTCTCTCTCTGTTTCAGTCTGGAGCCGTCTCCCAGCAGGCGTCGGTGGAGCAGGGACGGGGACAGCTCGGTAAGGAGGCAGGGGGAGGGACGCCGACCCGACCGGCGACCGGAGCGGAAGCTCTGGAGGCAAAAGATCTCCATGTGGAGTCTGAGGCCTCTTCCCTTGAACCATTTTCCCCACCCATGTTCACATTCACTCGTGTACTTCTTCACCGTTTTTTTAATGCGTGTGATGTTCTGTACGTAACTGAGTTTTGTATCGGGTGAAAGTGTGGTCATTGGTCGTTTTCTCTTTGAATCGCCTACCTTTTATAACTTGCACATGTCCACGTGGAATTAGTGAATTAGAGCGACACGCGTCGATTTGTGTTTCTACGCCACTCTTTATATTAGGCGTCACGCCCGCCACGTATTAACGCACCCATGACAAACGCTTTCTAGCGGCCAGACGAGACGTGCCGTCTGTCACCAACATTTGATTTGTGGATCGCACAATCATAGATATTTGAAATCACTGTCGACAAAAAAAAAGTGCAAGCCGCGCGTCGATCGCAACATAAAACTAAAAGTAAATCCATGGGGAACGCCCACCATGACGCCACGCGGCTCGAAACAAGCAGGTCGGGTGCAGAACATTCAACACGCTACCTCTACACCGACCAGGAAACCTCCTTCCCCCCGGGATAGTCTGTCTCATGCCGTCCACCGTAACCACCCCCTCCCTCCCACTCCGACAGGGCCGCAGCCGCTGCGGCGTGACGCGGCGGACTTGCTGACTCTGCTCTGTCTATCGCAGCGGACGCGCGGGCCTCGCTGGACTCGGGGGCGGCGCCCGAGGAGGCGGTGCCCGTCTCGGCGCAGCGAATAAAGTTGGCCCTGGGCAACATCAAGGAGCGCGTCTCCACGGCCTACGGCTCGCTGGCCGAGCGGCTGCGCACCGGCTACCGGGTGTCGCTGGAGCGGCCCGCCTGGGCGCGCGCCGCCGCCGACCGGCCCCTGCTCCGCAACCCCTTCACCCGCAGGGGCTCGGGCCAGGGGGCGGCCGCGGCCCCCGCGGCCCCGGCGGGGGCGGCCAACGGGGGCGCCAAGCAGGGCCCCCCGCCGGCCCAGGCCCAGGCCCAGCAGGGGCCCGGCCCCGGGCTCGCCACCTAGGCGCGCGCGCGTGCTGTAAGTCGCCAGCCTGCTAGCTCGACTTGTTTCGTTGTTGTTTTTGCTTTTTTTCTGCGGAGGCAGATGTACTCGACGCGCGGCTTTGTTGTTGTTGTTGCTCTGCTGTTAGTGTGTTGGTATTTTTATTTTTATTTGATTCCTCGCCTGCGGATCCTGGTCGGTATGCCGCAATCTGGCAGCGCTACGCCACGCCACCGCGCCTGTATTATGGCGGCGGCGGTTCCGATCGATGCGGAATTTTCTGCGGCGGGCGCGGGGCGGCATTATGAGTGTATTTTCAGCGCGAGGCGAGGCGAAGCGAGGCGACCGGATGCCGATTGGCGCTGCGCACGGTGCCGCCGCGGCCCACGCGCCCGGGCCTGGGTGGGTCGCCTTTTAATCCACGCCATGAACGGCAGACGCTAATTGCTGTACCATTATAATCGATACTGATCAGGATCAAGAGAGCTTATATCTAGACGATTATGCGTGTCTCCGTGATTAAAAAAAAAAAACATTTCATTGTTAATTTTCCAAAACTATGTTTTTTTTATTATTATTTATACTGAGTAGCTTAGATATTTTATTTTTTTGTTTGGTTCAGCAAAGCAAGGTTGCCGTTTATAGTTTTACGATAATTGTCTTTTTTTTTTTACAAAGCTTCACATCGCAATGCACCTTTCTTTCGTATGTAGTATCTTCTTCTTACACGACTTATTCCGTTTCTCACTGTTGTCACATCGTTGTTGTTGATTTTATCGTATTCTGAGACGCCATTTAATCATCGGTACTCACGCTTCAGCTGAATTTAGATGTTCTCTGTAGGTATAGATGCATGCGTAAATTTGTCGTAACCACCAATTTTCTTTAGGAAAAAAAACACCGCACAGCTGGTATAGAAATAGAAATCTACGAATCGCAGTTCCACTAAAAATGGTAAAAGGTCGTGCAGCATCCGCCGGTTGGCGTCCACATTCCCCGGAGGCCACCCTCGCCGTTACCTACCATCACGGGGCGTTCGTTTGGCTCCCGTTTGCTATACCGCGCGTGGATCGATACCATCCGTGCGATGTGCTGGCCGGGGCCGGCCCGGCCCGGGCCCGGGCACTGGGTCTGTCGTCCACCACCTCCAGCTGGGCTACCCGCCCGCGCCACCCCCTCTCCCCGCCCCGCCCCGCCCCGCCCCGACAACTTGCGCGGACCGCGCGCGAGGCGGCGCAGCGCAGGGCGCCTGGGAGGTAGGCCGCGGCGGGACACCCGTGTCGCAGCGCTGCCTACCCGCCAGGGGCTCTCCCGGAGCTCTCTGGAGGACGCCCGGCGGGTAGGCCGCGGCGGGACACCCGTGTCGCAGCGCTGCCTACCGGCCAGGCGCCTGGCTGCGGCGGCGGTCTGGAGCAGAGAAGAGAAGAAGCTCGGGATGTCCTGCACGGCCACGATGTTGCGGGCGGGGCCGAAGAGCACACGTCGCGGAGGGCGGGGGCTCAGCGCTGTTGTGGGCCAGACATTAATCTCGAGGAGAGAGATCAGCTGCGAGGGGAGCGCGCCGCGCCGCGCCCAGCCGCGCCCAGCCAGCCCGCACGGCTGTTCTGTTTGGCGGCTCAGGGTGCAAAATTAATGGAGCGCGAAAGGAGTCCGCCCCGCCCGCTGCCGAGGGGAGAGTAGGAGGGAAACAGGCCGCACAGCAACTTTTTTTTTCAGCGCCATTTCTCTTTGGCCCACGGGCTGGTCATTAAAAAGTAATTTTATGCTCATTGGCAGGCCCCAAATGTTTCGACTTCGCAAACAAAATTGACTGCGGAATGCTATAAAGACGAACTTGTAAAGCATTTCTGACTCCCCTTTTGTGTGGTTTGTTTCCTCTCCCTTCCCCCGGGAAATCCAAGTGTACGAATGTCGCCCGCTCGCAAGCGTGGGAATAAATTGTCGCACACCTATACGATAAGTGTGTGAAAAAATTTCCCTCGCCCGAAAGTGAGCGACAATCGTACAGTGAAGTTCGTGCGCCTGCGGGGGTCCTGACAGCCGTGTGGCGTGTGTTGCAGACTCCCCGACCAAGAGGGACCGCTGGCAGCGCCGGGCCCGGGGCTTCTTCGTGCGCGCCCTCGCCATCCTGTGCTTCCGCCCGCGCCGCGCCACCGGGAACCTGGTCCTCGCGGCCTCCCCGCGGCCGCAGACGTCCTGAGCCGGGGCGCCGCAGGGCACCGCGCCACGCCGGTCAAGTCTTCCCTCGCATCTCGAAACAAGCATGAAATCACGGAAAGTAAAGAGAAGGCGCTGTGGCCAACGAGAACATAATGTCAAAATTGACTCAAAATGCGGTCCTTGACAGTCATTATGACGTCTAAGTACCCATCTTGAAGGACTATAATTTGACAAAAAAAGGTGAAAATGATATCACTTTGAAGTCATTTTGACTTCAAGTGTTCTCCTTGGGTCGACAGTTGTTGTATTTATTTTTTTCAAATCAGTGCCCGGACCGAAACAGCAGAAGGTTGTGGATTTAAACGAGTAGGAACTTTTCGTCATGGCAGTTTCTCTAAAAAAAAATCTTTTTGTGTCATGTTGCAAGAAAAGGCGCTTAAGACAGATATCATTGCCATAATAATTTTCACCTGCCAAGTGAGAGACTGTCTTACTTGAGTAGGTTTCAAGTGTGTGTAGATTGATACATCCCCTTGTGTGTGAATAGATACCCCTGAAAGCTAATGTAAGAACTAAAGTATTTCTCCCTTCTTTAGTAACTGTGTCTGATGTAAAACAGCAGAAAAATATAAATAACAATGCATATACTGCTTGTTGTCACCATAAGTACCTCAACCTCTCTCGGATCCTCCTTCCTCTCCGCTTTGTCTTCATTTTAGCGTACTTGTTTCAATCGACCATCTGTTCCGCTTCAGCTATCAATAGTTGCATAAATTGGGCTCTGCCGAGGAAATAGTGACTTTTTAAAATTCGTTCAAGTTCAAAGTCTGCTGTGTGTGTACCCAATGAATGGGCGTGTCCCTTCCTGCAGGATATGTTTATCGCAATCGTATCTGAGTTCAGTATCCGGGCGTCTAGTACAGCGTCTTTGCAATACGGGACGCAGGTCGGCCCCGTTACACATTGAAAAATGTACATAGAATGATTTGCAAAAGGGCTGAAACATCAAGCTCATGATCATAGTCAAGATTATTTACGTATCTTAACGACTAAGAATCAATCAAGCTCCTTCAACTGCTTCTTTGGTAAATCATCTCATAAAATGTAATGAGCAAATTTATGTAAATCAGTTCAGTTCTTTGTGTCTTAAAAAACTATATGGATATATAAATGTGAATATGTATAATTTAACAAGTATTCTTCCCTGATATTTATTTTTGTACGCAGAGTGAGCCTACACTGCTGATATCTATCTTCTTTCAATAACCGTATGTAATGCCCGCAGTCTCGCATCTGGATGCGCAATAAGACTTCTGTTCAAATTTAAGAGTTTTACATGCTAATGCTGTGAGTCTGTCTTACCCCAAAAAGTAAGCTTTCCAAATAGGTATTCAAATGAAACAATAAGTTTCAAACGTTTATCATGATTAATGGTACTTGCCCAGGTTTCCAAGACGGGAGGCAAAAATATAAACTTGAAAACCGAAAATTGGAAACAAATGCATACTGTAATTATCTGGAATAAGAGTGTTGACCCTTTCCCTCAAGAATGACCAAGAATATAGTGTAGCTTGTTGATGAGGTGTGTTTTAAAAAAATGACCTTCAAAATCAAAATAATTATAATACTTGTCAAAGTCTTTGTGTGTTTATTTATTGTTCTTTTTGTGACTGGTATAGCATATGTGAAAACATTCCACTCGATGTATGTATATGTGTGAAATAAAAATGAATTATTAGCCAATGTTTTAGTTTGCTGCCTGGCAACCAGACACATCACTTTCAACAAACATACTATTGCTATGCTGTGCGATAAGTATGCGAGGTGGTTCAAATTTAATGCGGGATAAAAGGCCCGTGGCATTACCAACCTGCGATGGTACAATGTGAAGTTGCTTAACAAAACCACCCTTTGTTCCAAAGACATTACTAGAAAAATGCTACCCATTTGCTGAGGCTGCGTAATCTCTTTATCCTAATCAATTCCAACGGTATTTTCACTCAGCTGCCGAATCGGTCAAACGGGTGGGCAGTCAAGCAGTTCGCCCATTATTACGCATCGCTCGGTCAGTCTCCAGCGAGCATCGATCGTTCCATCGTTCTTTTCCTGCACCTCCTAACCTCACAACGTGCGCGAACGTCTGTTGCAGGAATTGAAACCGTAGCAGTCATGGCCCTGTTTCAAAGAATTTGGCGGATGCTATTTAGGGGTAAGACTCAACTTGCTACGAAGGTGACTGGCGGGTACGCCAGCTGGCGTTCAGCTGATAATGACAGATAACCAAAACGGACGTGATAAGGAAGCAACATGACTAAGCAGGGCGGCAAACAAAATATTCCCGCACCTGTACTCTGAATAAAAATAGACCTTCGAATGAACCGAACAGTCGTGACTTTCAATTCCACTGGTAAATTGTGATGTCATTCCGTGCAAGATAAATTGCGAACTTATTGATGAGGCATGGATTAAAAGATTGAAACATGACTCAAGGCAAAGCGAAGGGGAGGGAAGGGGTAAGGGGACGGGGGGGTAAAGGCTCGTGCCGAGTGCTGAGGTGCTGAGCCTGAGAGCTAGGTGTCAGTTGGACTGGTAGCGACGTCAGGAGAACAATACGGGCAATCCAGTGAGTCTGAGTAGCGAGTTCTCTAAGCTTTGAACATTTGAGTTTGAGTGAGTAATTGCCTCTTTCGTAGAGAAAATTGCGGGATATGAGATCTGGTTATTGTGTCATATTGTCCCTTTTTGGGGCGAACTCATGCCTCTGGAATGTGCGGGCGCGTGTTTCACCACCACCGGTGCCGAAGGTGGTTCGATAACGTCAGTGTTAAATTCATACAGAAGATGACACAATTTTCCTGCTTTAAAAATTCCTTGAACCAGAATACCTACATGAGACTTTAGTTGTTCAATCTAAATGTAACGTCATGGGCACTCACTATTTCTCACTGACGCTAGACAACTAATTTTTAATAGTGAATTTTTTCCACTTTGTTTTAAATTTCAGTTTTAAATTCTCAACAACTTCAAAATGTTCTGCCCTCGAGTACCGAAAAAGAAAGGTATGGTTGTTCTCCTGCGTTTTGACACCACTTGACGATCCTGACATTGTATAGTAGACTTACGAGTTTGCAACCTTAATGGTTTAATGCAGTCTTTTCGGACAGTTTCTTCAAAGCATTTAAGTGAATTGTATCGTTTTTGTAACCACTACATGTATTGTTTATTGCCTCTTTGCTACAGGGCCTGTTGAGCCTGTTGATATGAATGGCGAACTCGCTCAGTCTGTGAAGAAGATGATTTCAGATGACAAGGTTGTCATTTTCTCCAAGACTTACTGTCCTTACTGCACTATGGCCAAGGAGGTACACTCAACTCGTTTCAATAATATTTAATGTTACAGAGGTGTTTCAGTGTCAATTAAATTCTTGTGTTGACGTAGGTTTTCAACAAGATTAACTTCAAGTACACTGCTGTTGAATTGGACAAACGAGATGACGGGGATCAGATTCAGGCAATCCTTGCAGAAATGACTGGTGCCAAAACAGTAAGTGTTATATTTTTTCTGTAAGCTCACAAATGTATGTCATACAGTTTCATCATTATACTGTATATAAGAGTTGAAAATCTTCTTATAACATTACTGTAGCAGTCATATGGCTCAAGGTACTTACAATTGAGTATTTTCTTTTCAGGTTCCACGTGTCTTTTTGGACGGAGAGTGCATTGGGGGTGGTACTGATGTGCAGGCTTTACATGAAAGCGGTGAACTTGGTAAAAAACTAAATCTTGCCTAAATACTTAAATTAATTCAGCTAAAAAAAATTTCAACCTCTTGATTTTTTATTCTATTTTAACTACGGTCATATATTGTTTTATAAGAATATATACTTTTGATTCTTTGGTTTTGTTGTACAATCATGTTAGTCATACATTCTTTCACTAAGACAATTGTCTTCAAATTTTATGAGCTGTTATTTTCAAAAGAATACTGATTAAAGCCAATACAGAATATTTTTTCTCTGTTAACTTTCTTTAATACTTATTTGGTACCTGACAGAACAAATTTAAAGTTCAGAGTTGTACTTCTTGCTGACTGGGCAGTAACATGCATTTTTCTGTGCATCTAAATATGATTTACATCCTAGAGTCATGGTTCCTGAGAAGAGAGTCTTGGCTACTGTCTTGCATACTGAAAAAGAAAGTTGAAAAACTGATGTGTTATACAAGATTAGTGATCAATCATGTGTGCAGTGCAGTATATTTACCTTTGGTTAAAGCTGCCCCAACAGATTGTGAGTGGCTATCACATATTTTGTACAAACAACGTCTCATATCAAAGTCACATTTTTCTTTACCTGAGTTGCAAGTATCATAACAAATATCATGTTGATTGCAACACTCTGTCATTTCAGATGCAGGTAATGCATCTTTGGGAATCTGTCAAATTACAGCACAAGATTAAGTAAGCATATTTTTATAGTTTGAAAAGGCTACGTATATTTTTAAAAACTTGCCTCCATTCCAACAGGACCACATCCATTACTTGAGGGTTTGTGGTATTTATTTGCTGTAGGTTTCATACCTGTACAAACATACCAAATCACAAAGTGTTCATAGAAAATTACCTTGAAAAAATTAAAAATGGTCTAGAAAAATGAAATATTATATTCCACAAACCATTTGGACATAAAAAGTGACAATCTTCATCGACAGCTGCATTCAAGACTTCAGACACACCTCGGAACTTTTTAGCCACATGAATAAAATTATCAAGAAAGTCACCAAAAACATTCTCAGCCGCCAGGACAGCATCGCGAAGATGGGATATGACATCCGCCCCATATCCACTATATGTATACCCAAGGAAGGTGAGAGCATACAGGACTATTTTCATTTTGGGAATATCAAATAACTCAAACATGACAGCACTCGAGTCCTGCGAGACGCGCTCCAACAGAGCTGTTGAGTAGACTGACACAGTAGGTGACGCGATTTTACAACTGAATCAGCTGAAAATAAATTTTGGGTATACTCGCGTGGCTGAACAGCATAGGTTAAGTGAGAAAACTATTTTTAAAAACCACGTCAGAGGGTGGTTCAAAGGGGGTGGCATTTATTTTATTACACCATTGTCAAAGAAAGGAATAAATGTTGTGCGTCAAATGAGTATGTTGGCACATACATTATTTGACAATTGTCTTCAATTAACATAAATGGATGGATGGTTAAAATGTTGGTGCTGGAGAATATTTTGAATTTGAATCCTTTGTTTACGTAATACCGTGCATTAAACTTCTCATACAAGACTTACCAATAACTGAACATAAAATTAGCTGAAATGGATACACCTTATTCCTCCAAATTTTGTCATTTATCATTGAAAACAGTAAATTAGCTGTCCTTACTTTGTCAGATGACTTTATAAGACACATGCCTTCTGTTATTTGGTTGACTGGGTGCAGCTAATTTATCCATGACCTTCGGTTGTGGGTGGCCAAACTTACGCTCAGAATTTGAAAATGACAATAGCCATGCATGAGCAGAGCCGGCTGGAATTAACCTAAAGGTGTATTTATTTTATGTTATTTATTTTGTTTTGTTTTATTTCGAGTATTTATTATCCACCACTGTCGAAGAACATCCATCATGAGTTCTTCAGATTCGCCTACGCTTACTTGCCCGGTATTATTAGAATGGGTGAACGCACAACAAATGACCACACGCAAAGTCAACTACAAGAGCGGCCTGCTAAGGATTCTCCGAAATGGCTTCAGGGAAATATTTCTTGAGATATCTAGCGAAAAATCTGCTACGCACAAATTTCGTCTCAAAAACATTACTGTTCATTCGAAATTCATGAACGAAGGGAAGTGTACCATAAACTTTAAGGATGATAATGCAAGAGCAATGATTTCTAATGCTCCTCCTTCGCAATTGATGAATTTCTTGAAAGTCATGTACATTAAGTTGCAAGGGGATACTGCACCTAAGATCAGTTTAAAGGAGAGGCTGGAGGGCAAGTCTGTATTGGAGGAAATCAGCCCTTTGACCTCGAAGGAAGTGAACAAGGCTAAAGATAAGTTCGTACCTAAGGACGCAACTCCCAAATCTGGGCTTGTCAAAAAGAGACCTGACAGGACTCGGGATCAAGATCATTCAGCTCAACCTCCATCCAAGCGAAGGTGCTTAACCACAGCAATTGAAACACCCCTCACTCCCGAACAGCAGAGAGTACTTCAAGCTGTTGTTTCTGGAAGAAATATATTTTTCACAGGTTTGACATCTCAATTTTATTCTTTTACGGTAATTACTTTGTGTCACCGGTCATTAGATAAAATCTCATGCATTTTGCAGGTTCTGCTGGGACTGGGAAGTCCTTTCTCTTGCGTAAAATTATTGCCTCGCTACCCCCAGACTCCACTTTTGCTACAGCAAGTACAGGAGTTGCCGCTTGCCATATTGGAGGCTATACATTGCATTCTTTTGCAGGTTTGTGAGGATTTGATGTTCTCTTTTACAAATGGTTATCAAATTGATGATCCTATGTAATATTTTTTTGTTTTGTTTTGTTTGCATTCAAGGTGTAGGAAGTGGGCAAGGCAGCTTGAAAAGATTAGTGGAACTGGCTAAAAGACCTCACATTGCCCAGCAGTGGCGCAAATGTAAAACATTGATTATTGATGAAATAAGTATGGTTGATGGGCGATTTTTTGATGTAAGTGTTTTGTTTCAAGATTCATCTTGGAACTGATAAAGAATATTGGAGAAGTACATTTATTAACTGAATCCTGAATAATATTTCAGAAACTAGAGTATGTTGCTCGAGAAGTTAGATGTAATGACAAGCCATTTGGTGGCATTCAACTAGTTCTCTGTGGTGACTTCTTGCAATTGCCTCCAGTCAGTAAAAATGACAACAGCGGTGAAGGCCAGGCTTCATTTTGTTTCCAAAGTGAAGCATGGGACCGTTGCAACCTCCATTCTTACGAATTAACTGTTGTACACAGGCAGAGTGATCCAGTTTTCATTGATATTTTGCAAAATATTCGCATTGGAAGGTATGAATTCAGCATTTCACATGTAATGATATTGACCAAATAGCAATTAATGTTTTTTACTTTCTTTTTTATCAGAATCACACCAGAAATCGTTAGCCGCCTGCAGGCTACATCTAATAACAAAGTGGATTCTGCTGGTATTTTAGCATCTAGACTCTGCAGTTTGACAAAGGAGGCCCAATTAATTAATAGCTCCAAACTAGAACATTTACCGGGTAAGCTTTCTTCCCCATATTCGCTTATTCGACGAGACTAATTAGGTAATATTCTGAATTTCTTTTTTCAGGTCCTATGAAGGAGTTTCTGGCAAATGATGGTGATCCCACATACAGCCAAACTCTAGACATGCAAACTCCTGTGGAAAGTATTGTCAAACTTAAAGTTGGGGCCCAGGTAATGCTGCTGAAAAATATCAGTGTGAATGATGGCTTAGTCAATGGCGCTCGTGGAGTAGTAGTGAAATTTTCAGCAGAAGGTATTGTTCCCTGTTAATTTAAAAATTCCAGTTAAATTTTAGAAAGTTTAAGCTTTAAATAAATTAAATTTAAAAATTCTAGGTCTGCCTGTTGTGAAATTTCGCTCTGGCGATTATACAGTTAAATATGAGAAATGGTCTGTGAAAGTCATGGGAGGTTCAATACTCTCAAGAAAGCAAATTCCCCTAAAATTGGCTTGGGCTTTCTCTATTCATAAATCCCAGGTAGAGATAATTTCCAATTACATATTGCATTACCCAGCTCAATAAATGCTTCAGCATTGCTTTTATTTTTTCTTTTCTATTCTCTACTTGATGTAAATTTATGTTTTCTTGCAGGGTTTGACATTAGACTGTGTTGAAATGTCTCTTGGAAAAGTTTTTGAGGCTGGTCAGGCTTATGTTGCTCTTTCAAGAGCTAAAAGCCTCGCTTCTCTCAGAGTGTTAGATTTTGATTCTAAGCATGTTTGGGCTAATCCAGAAGTGCTCAAGTTTTATCAAAGAGTTCGACGGAGTATGATGGCAGTAGAAATGATTCCTTTAGGAAAAAAGAAGTAGACAATTAAAATTTTGCTGGTAGTTTTAAGTTTATGATATTATTTTTTAGGCATATTTATTCAATTGTGGCCCGATAAAAATTTTAAATGGTTTTAAATTTCTGAAAACTATGATTGTGCATGCGGCTTTGTTCTACTGTATTGTATTCTAATTTCTATGACTTTTTTTTAGATAAATCATTTTAAATTTGCGTGATGAAACTTTAAACAGTTAAGTGAACTGTTATTATTCCATCCATTTGTGTTTGTTGTGATTCCATTGTTCAATAGACATAGTGTTTTTATATCTATATTTATGGTACTCGCCTATTAAATTGGGTTCTTGTATGATGTCTAGTCAAAATCACCTTGTTTTTGTGCTGCTGATGGTGGTGGTCTAAGAGAAGAGAGTGGAGATATAGGAACAAAATGCTTTTTAAATGTGGTGAATGTATCTTTTGTATGTTTTTAAACTACTGCACTGATTTGTGCACCTTCCTTTCTCTCTCTTCTCCCTAGCTCATAAAACAACTTTGTGTGTCTCATGCATGTAATGCATTCTCTTTAGTTGTTTATGATTATTTTATTTTTTTGGTTTTGACCTCTTGATATCCAAATTGTACTGGTAATGAGAACAGATGTAGTTTTAACAACTCAACTCTTTCTTTATTGGAAGAACTTGTACTTGTCAGAATGTTCTCTTCACTAACAAAATAATAATAAGTAATAAATAAGAAAACAAAAATAAATAAGCAATAAATTATTAAACACATTCTTCTGATATTTTCAGAAATTACAAGTAAAAATACTACTGCAATTTATTGATAAGTGAACAAATGAATGAATGTACTAATTGCACAGACTTAAAAGATGGCACAAAAACAATTTGTTGGCAAAATATACCAATGCAGAAATTTCAATAGACTATGTCATCTTAATTGAGTAGTAAAGTACTTTGAAAAAACTCTGTGTGCAAAAATGGCAAGTGGCAAGTATCAGTTCTTCTTTAAATTGCAACATCTAAATAAAGAAAAGTACCTTATGGCCTAACAGTATTTTCTAAAAACTGGTAGAGGCAATATTTGCAATATTTATGTAATTGGGTCAACTACTATTTTCTATCATTTTGTTCAATCATAAACTGTTGCAGTAAGTGTGGAGTTATAAAAAGGATTTAACACATCTTAAAATCGACTATTATCACTTAGCTCTGTGAGCTTTCTTAACCTACTTAAAGATCAGTCAAAAATCCGATTACAAAACTAATTGCTTAGTCTGCACATGACAACAAAGTTCACCCGCTAAGTCTATACTTTTCTGGTTTCAGAAAACTCGGTGAATGGCACAACAGTTTTGTGGCATTATTGAGAGCTCTTGAGCTGAGTCTGGACTCAATGACATTCCCCTCAGCTAGGAAAAGTACCCTGCAGCTGACAGGACAAATACTCCTGCAGGTCGCCTCCCGGAGAGGGGGCTTCCCTCCTACAGGTGTTCGATGCAAGAGGACCAGCGCCCGCCGCGCCGCGCCGGTCCTCCTCGCAAACCTGGTCCACCTCGTGTCGGTACCGGCGGAGCACGATGGTCTACCCGCCGCCGCCGCCACCGCCGGCCTGGAGGCGATACCAGTCCTTGGCCGGCGGCCTGGGGCGGCGGGGCGCTGGCGCCCGCAGGACCGGGGTGCGCGGGCTCCTCGACGTGAAGCGGAACTCGGCCGGCAGGTCGTAGCAGCGGCAGATGCAGCACGACGGGAACTTGAACCAGTCCGAGAAGATCCCCCGGCACTCGTTGTTGGGGTCGTAGGCGAGCAGGCGGTGCAGGCGGTACTGCTGCTCGCAGCGGCAGCCCTCGCGACAGAACATCTGCTTGTGCTCGTGCCTGCAACAGCGAACAGGCCCCGGCGCGGCGCGGCGCGGCGCAGGGAATGGAATGTCATTTGCCGCGCTGGGCTGGGCCGCGGAGGCTCCAAGTTCAGTTGCCCTGTCCTGTCCGGTTTTGTACTCACGTGCATTTCTCCCAGTGGACGTACTGCTCGAAGGGGTACAGGTTGAGCAGGGCCAGCACCTCCCCGCGCGTGTTGTTGGCCCAGAAAGGCGCCACGACCTCCTCCTTCACCGGGCAGGCGTTACTGCACGGACATGGTTAATCAGGTACAATCAGGCCAGCTTACAAAATGTAGACCATGATGAAATGGCGTTGATCCATGTTGCTCAGGCACTTACACTCCGCGCAACTTCAGCAGCGGGGTGGCCGGCTTCCCGGGCTGCTGGGCGGCGTCGGGCCCCGGCTGGTGGTCGGCGTCCTGGAAGAGGGTCTCCTGCTGCTCATGCGCCGAGGACCCGCCGTCGTCGTCGCCGTCCGGCTCGTCCGCCACGTTGTCCTCGACGTCGACGAGCTGGGCGCCGCGCAGGGCGAGGTCCCGCACGGGCAGAAGAGCAAACGGTGAGCTTTTCACTCTCTTTATAAGATAGAAACTGATCGCAAGGCGTTAGAACAGAAAGGTTGAAGAAAAAAACTGATGTTGTACCTCCTCGTCGCTCTCTGTAGTGGTGGTCGATGGAGATGTGGGCGTCGGGGTGGACATGGTGGTGGTCGTGGTGGTTGTTGTCGTGGTGGTGGTGGTGCTGCTGCTACTGCTGCTTGTCGGGAAGGTGGTGAAAGTGGTCTCCTCCGTGGACCAGTCCTCCACCGTCGTGTCCGGGGCTGCTGATGTAGAGGTCGTCGTGGAGGTCGTGGTGGATGGCGAGGGGCTCGGCGGGGCATGCGTGCTGCAAAACACATGTGTCGTAGCTTCAGTATACTCCGAGGGGGACTTGTGGCCGCCCAGCAGCATTCATACTTGCGCGGCTCTCGTTGGATTACCTGAACAAGTGTGTCGCATTGATGAGGTGCGGGTGTATCCGTCCGTTGTACAGCCCCAGCGGCTCGGATGACGGCTCCGTCGACGTCGCAGACGTCGACGTCGATGGAGCGCCGGTACTCGAGGTGGTCGCGGTGCTCGTTCCCGTCGTGGTGGAGGTGGTCGTCGACGACGGCGTGGTCGTCATTGTGGTGCGCGTTGAGGTCGTCGCGGTGGCGCCGGCCGTCTCCGGCAAGGGGGCGGCCGACGTCGTCGTGGGTTCCGGCGGCGCGGGCGGCACCGGCGGGGGCGGGGGCGGCGGCGGCTGGTGGTTCCGGTTGGCCGGCCGGAAGTGCGGCTTCGCTGAGTACCGCCGCTTCACGTCGTCCTCAAGGTGCCAGCCCGGGTCCCGCACCAGCTCCACGTCGTTGGACTCGATCTCGGCGCGCAGGACGGAGATGTGCCGCTCGTCGCCGTACATGCGGCGCATCAGGCCGTGGTTCTCGTGCACGAAGCGGCGCACGGCGTGCCTGGGGACCAGCAGGGAGTCAGCTCAGGGAGTCAGGAGTCAGTTCAGGGAGTCAGGAGTCAGCTCAGGGAGTCAGGAGTCAGCTCAGGGAGCCAGCTCAGGGAGTCAGGAGTCAGCTCAGGGAGTCAGCTGCGGTACTCACCAAGGGTAGGCGGAGCCGGGGACGGTGCACCAGGACTGCGTCTGGAAGTCGCAGGGGAGCTGGGCGCGGTGGCGTACGCTGCGGTACGTCTTGGGGCACGCCGAGTAGCCGTCGTACGCCTGCGCCCCGGACGCCCACCCGACCTGCACAGGAAGCACCCGATCGTCAGTCGCGTTATACCGGACGACACCAGGGCAGGTCGCCCCGAGGAATGTGTCACTTTCCATTGCGGCCGAGCCACCCTGCATAACGACGTAGCGCGGGCGTAGCATGGGGCGTAGCCAGTGTCATATTAGAAAACACTACGGCGACGGTCGGCTCCGAGCGCGGCCGTTCAATCGCAGCTCGATTCGAGCTGCTCACACAGACACACGCGCGCGTACACGCGTGCCCCTCTCTCCGGGCATTCATACGCGCGCGCACACACACACACACGTGGAAAGAAAGTGACAATGCCTGAATGGATGGGTCCCGTCATAGCAGGGCGGAGGGCGGGGCGGCGGCCAGCGGCCGGCCGGCCGGAGCCCGAAACACTCTTGTTGTTGAAGAAAGTGAAACGGTTTTGGAGGTGAGAGGAGGAGGGCGTCACAAATAATGAGATAACCTCGGAGCCGACGCGCTAGCGTCCTTGTAGTGTGCGGGCGCCCGGAGCCCTTTGGAGAGACTTATCCCTTCTTTCACTTTCCCCTTTCCTCCGTTCGCGCCCTGTGCATCTGTGTGAGTATTATACCTCCTTGTGACCTTGGTTGGAGTAATGCCTCTCGTGTTACCTCGAAAGTCCACGACTGAAAGTGTATTTTATTTCGGCTCTGCTCTTGCGCCTATTGTTTGCATTACTGGCGAGTCCCCCAGGGACGGCGTGCGCGTGTCGCCAAACCTCTATCGCTTCATGTACAACGATGCCGCTGAGAACGGAAAGAAGTTCCGCGGTGAGCGCCGCGGGGAAGGCGAGGAAAAAAGTAGGTCTTCGGCTACTCACACATAAACAGAGTCACACACAGACTATCACACACACGCACTCACCCAAAAGGGGCGCGCTCACTCAATGTGCACACACGCGCTGGCTGGGTCGCCGGGCCGGGCCGCGCACTGTCCCCTCCCCCGCACGATGCGCCCCGGTGCCCCGCCCCGCCCCGCCCCGCCCCGCCGGCCCCACATTCCACTCACGTTACTTTCACTGTCCGGGGCTGGACGGCTCGGGCTGGACGCTCCACGCGCGCGACAAACTGACCCCTCCCCCTCCCCTTTATCGTCGTCGTCGTCCTCCACTTCCTCCTCCTCCTCCCCTACGGTCCGCACCGTTTTGTCGTTCGCTCTTTCTCGGACGAGATGACCACACACTAAATGGAAGGGGACTATAATTTCGTCCCGCAAGTAAGGATGCAATTTATGAAACAATTCAAGGGTATTGTGTTACAATAAATGTGCCCCAAGCACCAAATCGCATCTTTTCTCGGGACGAAAATTGTCCCTTCTGCTTCACGCTTTAGCGGAGCGCCTGCAACCCTTCGCCTAGGCCACCCCGCCGTGCTCGCGTGTCGGGCGGGCCTGCCTACCTCCCAGGCGATCCGGCCTCGGGTGGGCAATAATAAGATTCTGGCTTCTGGCGCCCGTTCCAGCCCGTGTGCCGGTGCACTCGGAGCAATGCAATGCACTTCAGTTTAAAGTCACGGGCATCCTCCCCGCTTCGAGTCTGCCGGGCCGGGCGGCTCCGGCTCGACCGGCAAGAACGGACCCGTCGCCCTTTTAATGTTGACCGGCCGGCTATCTCCTAAATGCGTCTGGTTTCTCTATTTAGATTAAGTCTCGTGATGAATGGTCTTGCATCAGCCTCGGTAAAGGGGAGGAGGGGGGGGGGGAGAACCATGTTGTCTCGTCTGTGAAAGTAAAGGGGCCAAAGCGTTATGCGAGAAAAGGATTCGCTCTCCAGCGATGACACTTTCTATTTACCCGTTCAGTTTTAGCCATGCTGAGTGGAGTGGGTACGGTACCCGCCTCTGTGCCCGCCCCCCGCTCTCTCACACAACACGTTCGTTGGTGTTGTCCGAGGTTAGTATGAGAGCACTGTAGAACCAAAACAAAACAGCGCCTTGTATAACGCCGTGGCCTATGCCGCCGTGTCCACGAGACCTGCCAAGAGGTGTTGTGTAGCCTTCATCCTGATATCCGCTGTACTTAAAACGGACTATACGTTACAGCATTCAGCTGCGTTACTCCATACCTTCGTGCCCGGCCCGGCGCAGGGCTCTGCCTGCCCGGCCGGCCAGCCGGCGGCCCTATGGCCATGGCCATGCGGTGGCGCGGTCAGGCCGGGACGAAGCGGGTCAGTGTGCCGTCTCGCCAGCCACCGGCTCGGGCGTGGCGGGGCGTGGCGGGCGGGGCATGCGACCGACAATTCTATATCGCGGAAGGCGGCCCACGGCCCACGCCACGCGTGAGCGCCGCGCACCACGCCGCGCCACGCTGTCCAATGCCTCCCCTTTACACTACACTTTTCTTTTCGTTGGGTCGCGTCCTCGGGGAGGGCGCCAGGGCGGGGCGGGGCGGGGCGGGGCAGCTGCGGTAAGAGAGGTAGGCGTTCTGCATATGTCGGCCTCTGTGGGGCGGGGCGGCCTCTGAGTCAGACCTCGACCTGTCGCGCGCTTCACCGCCATGGCGTATCGGGGAGAAAGGCGACGCGTGCGCCCTCGCAGCTTTTTCGCAGTTTTCTCGTGAGTCACCGCGGAGCTGAACGCGACCAGAAAAGTACTCAGCAACACAGATTTTTTTCTTCTTTTTTTTCCTTATTTTCAAGACCTCTTGCGAACCGTACGGGTTTTTTCCCCTTCATTTTTGAAAAGACAGGATCGTTTAGAGTGAAGGAAAAAAAATACTGAACAGGATGACGGTGGAGGGGCGGGGCGGGGCGGGGCGGGGCGTGGTCGGGACCAGCGATGCTGCTGGTGCAGCCTGGTGCAGCCGAGGCAGTGCAGGTGGCTGTTCAGGCCAGGTAATTTTAGCTCTCAGCTCGCCTCTGAGAAAAGCGTCGCGCTTCTGCCTTTCGCGTCTCGTCGCGGTGCGGCAGTAACAGCAACACTGTAAAGCCCTCGAGTGAGGTCTCTCACCTGGAATAAGCCAGAGTACAAACGCTTCGAACAATGTTAGCTCTGTTACAGAGCGCCGTATAAGAAATTAGATCGACGCCGTCCTGCCAAACTCTTTCGAAATATTTGACATGCCTTTCCCCGCTCTTTTCGCTCGCTGTACAAAGTCACAGGTTTCCGAGGTTCACGTGGCGAGTAAGGCTCGATTCAGTATCGCTCTCCGGAGCACCACGTGACCCCCGAGCCGGCGGGGCGGGGCGGGGCGGGGGGCGGGGCGGGGCGGGGCGGGGCGGGGCGAACGCGGCTCCTGCGCGTCCTGAGAACTGGAGCAGCTGGAGCTGGTGCGGCCTGGAGGCCCAGGGCGGCGCGGGGCGGGGCGGGGCGGGGCGGGGCGGGACGTTCGCATGGGATTCACCGCCCTGCCCCGCCCCGCCGCGCGTTGCGGCTGAGGCCCCGCAGCCCAGCCCGCATGGACCTCACCTACAAGTTTTATTGGCTGCCGCGCGAGACGTTGTAGTAGTATGCCGGTGTGGCTCGCGCGCTACTCTGTAAACAAAACTTGCTCACTTCCGCCCCGCCCCGCCCCGGGTGCACCGGCTCCGCGTGCACTACGTGAGTGACCGACAGAGGGAAACAACGGTGCTTCGTCTCGTCTGCCTGTCCGGGCCGACCTGCCACAGCCTCCGCGCTCGGCCCCGGGTGTGAGCTCTCGTAAGGGTGCGAATGTCACACACTTGTAGGTGTGTGAGCTGCTAATACTTGCCCCTTCAAGTGTCTGAAATTCCTCTAGTAAAATTCACTCGTGCGGCCCCGACCCGGGCAGTCCCACGAGTCGCGGCGCAACACTTTGGTTTAGTACGCTCTTCTGACGGGGCGGGGAATCGTCGTGGTGCAAACGGGGACTTGTATGCGGGCGGGCGCGTGAAGCGTGCTTTGAGGCAATGGTGAGGGTTCTTGCTGTACTTCCACCGAACGCCGGTCACTGTATCTTATTTTTTTAAACCGATAAAAGCTCTTGAGGCACTGTTCCAGATCAGTACACATGCATCGAGATAACGGCGAGCCGTAACGCTTGCAACAACGCATGTAAAAACGCCTCTTTCATTCACACCTTCCACATGGTATCGGCAAAGTAAAACTATCTTCTCCATTCATCTAAAACCTCACCGAGAGCAGGCAGGCAATCCAAATGGGTGTCATGGTGGCGGCGCTGCACTCACTGCACTCACGCACTCGCACACTCACTCGCGCTCGCGCCCTCTCTCGCTCGCACTCGCACTTCACGGGCGCACTCTCGCGGTCACGCACTCGCGAGCGCGTCGACGCATCATATGGGTACGGGTCCCACGCGGGCCAGGTCACCTCCGTGCGCTCCGCTCACCAGCATGCCGACAACTGACCGACCGGGGCGGGGCGGGGGCCCCGAGCCCCTCCGGCCCCTCCCCTCGGGCCCCCCGCCCGGCCCGGCCCTCACTCACACCCGCCCCCCAAGCCCGTCTCCGCGCGCCCCGCCCGCACGCCGCGCCGCGCCGCGTCTTCGCGGCAGCAACGCTCACCTGCGATTCTCTCTCATCGCTCTCTCTCTCTCTCTCTCTCTCTCTCTCTCTCTCTCTCTCTCTCTCTCTCTCTCCCTCTCTTTCTCTCTCTCTCTCTCGCTCTGTCTCACTCTCTCACAAGCGAGCGAGCGAGATAGACAACACGCCCGACCTGATGTGCATGTGCGAGTGAGGAGACACGGCTTGCCTTCCGGCGCGGAGTTAGTTTGCGCCCGTCTCACTTGTGCCTACATCTGTCGGCTGCTTTATTTGTCATGTCCAGCTGTCTGGTCGCGTGCGATTGGCAGGTGTCGCCGCCTGCCTGCTAGGCAACAGATATACACGCGCCTATAGGGGATGCCTAGTTGCCAGGCGGCGATGCCGTCAGCAGCACACCGTTGTGCTTCGGCGGATTTGTCTTCTATTCTGTCTTTGCTGGTAGCCCAGGGAGGTTGCGTCGTAGTTTACTCGCGTAAGATTATACCATGCCAAAGCAAATTCGCGCCCCGGCCGGGCGGCAGTGTTTTTTTGGTGCCCTGCTTATAGTTTTCAGTATAAAAAATTAGCCACAACATAACAAAATTTCTAAAGTTGTGTGGTACCTGTGGAACTTTCAACCTGGATAAAAAATAACAAATGTAGGTTTCTGGGCGATTTAACCAGGTACAGTTCTTCTAAAATCTTAAAGTGGAAAAAAAAAATATGCTCATTCCCGAAACGTCCTGTTTGAAGCTGCTTGCATTATGTAAGACGAATTGTTGTAGGTAGACTGCCACTTCTTGTTCCCAACATCATCCAGCATACGTTCACTGAACGCGGCCCCGCCCCGCCCCTCCCCGCCTGTACCGCTCCCCTGTGCGTCTCGCCCCGACAGGTCGCGGGCCCCGCGGGCCGGGCCGGGCCGGGTCCGCTGAGCACGCGGTGGACGAGCCCGATCCCCTCAGGCGCGGGCCCTTATGTCTTTTTCCGCATTACAGTGAGAAAAAGTGTACTGCTGCAACAACTAGGTCAGTAAGCAGCGCGCCGTGCCGTGCCGCGCCACACACTGGTCGAGCGGAGAGGAGAGGAGGAGGGGGGGGGGGTAGCGAGCGAATGGAGAAAGGCCCCATCAGCCGCGGGCCGAGGAGGAAGAGAGAGAGAGAGAGAGAGAGAGAGAGAGAGGGAGAGAGAGAGAGAGAGAGAGAGAGAGAGAGAGAGAGAAGAGGGAGAGGGAGAGGGAAAGGGGAGGAGGAGGCGGTGGCCAGCTCTGGCGCATGCAGGAGAGGAGCAGGCCCGCTGGCGGACGGGACCCGACGGGCCGGAGGGAGTGAGAACCGTTACTCCAAGGTGGCCGTCGATGTCCGTTGGCACTGCCATGCCATTCGCCGGCGCCATGCGCCAGAGCTGCGCGGCTACGCGCCTCGACCCCGCACGTCGCCCCGCCGCCGCACCTGCCGCAGCGCCGCGTGCACCAGCTCAAGCTGCGGTGGCTGTGGAAGCCCACCTGCTACAACGCGAATTTTCCTGGCTAACGGAGACGCGAAACTCCGCGCGTCAACCGCCAGTGAATGTGGTGGCAAAGCTTCTTCGGCAGAAGATCAATAACACGGACCCGAATTCACGCAAAATTTAATGTTCGAAAAAAATCCGACAGGTATGAAAAAAAAAGAGGAACTGGGCATCCGGCCTGGGATTTGAACCCACGACGCCGGCACAGTGCCTGGCGTCGAATGGGCTGCCCATCTCTCAGGCGCGGGTATGGCAAAAAAAAAAAAAAAAAAAAAAAACTTTTCAGCGCTCAAAAGCGATTTTCTGCGAAACGGTCTGGTATCGTACTCCTTGTACTTGCTACATATTTTTGAGACCCAGAGGAAGGTACCGGGGCCCCACAATGACCCGCACGACGCTACCCATCACGCCCATCACCCATCACCCATCATCATGATGGTTGGTTTGAGGCTCACATAACGACGTCCGAAGCCGGGGCCGATTTTCATACCAACCCCCAAGGGTCAGTTCGTCCGAAAACCCGGTTTGTCTGCGAGGCAATGCAGTATTCCTGATAGCGCGCAATGTGTGCGGGCGAGGTGGCTTTGGGGCCTCTGCTGGTTAAGCCGCGCTGGTTGAACGTCGCGCCCGTCCGGCCTCGCGCCGTTCACGCCCGGAACTTGTGAGGAATGGAAGCAGTGGGAGCGGGGAGGGAAAGGGAAGTCACGGTGGTTGAACGTGCCGCTTGCCACTTTCGCGCCTGAGAGGTAGGCAGACCATTTGACGCTTCGACGAGACGAAAACCGAGGCGTTTGGAGTTTGGAGGCAGCGCCCTCTGCCCTCTACGGCGTGCATCGAGGAAACACGGGAAGTCGGAGGTGAGTTCCCGAATTTGTTAAGAAAACAAAGAAGCCTCTCTCTCCCGAATTTGTTAAGTGTAATTGTGAAATTTGTTTTCAATGTGATGTCGTGTAAATCACTCATTGGGAGAAGAAGGATTTGTTTTATTTATTGTGTAAATGTCATACATTTACATTTTATTTTGCTCGCGCTCGCGAGTGGAAATTGAACGCCCTTTCTTCCTAAGTGTTCCTCATTTTCCTGAGAGCTTTGAATTAATCGACAGTTTTGGGTATAACTCTTTAATGGAATTAATGGAATCGACATTTTATAATTTCCTTAGAACAGTAGACGGTGGTGGCCAATAGTGGCTTAGCGTAATGCAAAGCTAAACCAAACGACATAACCTGATCGTGTAACCCTCCCATAAGTAAAAAGTTACTGAGCTATTATCGAATACATTTCCGTTGATTGCACGTATATTGTAAGATTAAAATTAATTTATTAAATTATACTTCTTCGAATGTAAACGAAATTTTTCCATGCAGCTTTCTGCTGTTGTTGTGTAAAATTCATGTTTGCAGCCTGATTTTCTATTTCTCTTTATGTTACTTTTGATACAGTGTGTTGTATTTTTTGATCGACTTTGTCCTGCTTGCTTGTTTGAAGTAGTGTCAAGTTGTGAACCAACACATTTCTTTTTTCTTCCCAGTTGTAAATGCTGTCTTTATTATGCGCACTTCTGTGAGAGAAAAATATGGTTACGGATCCTTCAAAGTTTTCACCTTTTTTCTTTTATTTTGTTTCTGTTTCAGATTCTACAGAAAGAGTATTTGAGGGAAAATCCACTTGCTACTCGAGCTCCCAAGTTATTGTGTCACCTCTACCAGGGTCTGAATCTCGATGGATCCCTACCTTCTCTGGTAAGTTTACATTAGTATAGATAGCATAAAGTAATTTAATTAGTCAAATGTGTTTTCTTCTTCTCACACATGTCTTGATATATAAGTTGTTCTTGATTTTACAGTGTGAATCCAAACAGGAAACCCAAATGCTTCTTCAGTGGCCAAGTGGAAAACCTAATTCCTGAATAACCCGAATACCAGGTTAGTGTGCTCATATAATATTATAATGTTTATTTTTAGACTAGTAAAATCATAATAGATAATTCCATAAGTCACTTTTTGCTAATAAATCAATGTTTATAACCCCAGATTTTGCTGAGTCAGTCTTCAAGGGAAAATCCAGTTGGCGCCACAGCTTCTATTTTTCCTCAAAGTGTGACTTTCCAATTTCAACTCTGCATCAGGTATGTTGGCTGAGCACCATAGACTTTTCCACCGAATGTGGAGGAAGAACAGACAATCAAAATGTGCCGGAAGCAGATACTATTAAAAACAGCTCGTATGTCAAACTTTACTTTCTTCAAAGAAAAAAAAAATTTTAAAAATTAAGAATTTGTGTTTTTGTCACAAAAGTAATGAAATGTGGTTTACAAGCTGTTTTTAGTATCTGTTTCCGGCAGTTTTTGATTATTTCTGTTCCTCTTCCTCATTTGGTGGAATGGTCTATTGGACTTGAATGTTCTGTGAGTAGCCAGATACCATATGTATCTGCACTTGATATGGTTTGAGTCCTATTGTACTATTGTCACTTATAGAAGGGGGTGAAAAAAAATTTTGCAAAGATAAGTGGGTATTGCCTTAACAATAGTAAACATTCAACTCTGGTCTTTGAGATAAAATAAATAAATATTCTATTATCAACCTTTGTGTCAAAAATTCTTATTGAAGCCAACAGTACAGAAATTGGAAGGTACAAATGTAAGGAAGAAAGAAACTGATAAATGATATTTTTCTTGCTGGAGTTAATAGCAGGCTTGTTACAGTAGCTCTTCCTGTGTACTAAGCCTCATAAGAAGTATGTTGACTTGAGCCAACCATGGAGACAAATTGCTTCATTCACGAATACCAATTATTTACTAGCAATCAACTGTCCTGTGATGAATCACAGACTTTCCGTCCTCAAAATTCTTCCCGTTCAGTGGAGTGGTTAAGCTAGTTTCCTTGTTGTCTTAGTCCTATCAAGCTGAGTAAATTACATAGTGTAACATGGATTTACTTTTACTTTGCCTGAAACCCTTGTGTAGCCTATTGATGTGAGAAGTGGTAGAAGGAGCTTTGATAACTCATCACTTTGAAACCTTAGATGCTTTTGAGGGTTAGCATTTCCCTGCCAAATATGTCTGCCATCTGTTGACATTCACGTGGGACTCGGTCTTGCTATTCAGGATTTAAACTATCTGACCCTTAACAAGTACTTTGCATGTGCATATGTTGGCAAGTTCCTGAGAGTTTAGCAACACCTCTCGTGACTTTTAGGAGTTGCAAGGATTATTTACGGAAACATGTTGTTTCAGAGGTGGTACAAATTCTCTTTATTGATACGAATGTATACAACTATTCAGCTGCGTGTCACTATCCACATTACTCACATGGTCCTAGATAACAGCAATGGGACAAACTGTTTGTTGGTTCCAGCATGCCATCCCGAAGACTGCTCTTCTCTAAACGTACCCTCTGTTGAGCTTTTGTGGTGTCCAGCTGACCTGGAACATCGAAGTAAGAAATTACATTTTGTTGCAGATCATCCTCGGCAATGAACAAGTTTGAGGACAAAGCCAACTGAATTCAGCCACACATCCAAACAAAAGCTATATGCTCCTGATTGTTGCTATGAGGTAAGAAACAATCCTGAATATCCTGTTCATTTCTATCACTTTTCTTGGTTCTCCCCTCGGCATAATACAGTTCTAACCCTTCCAACACGTGGCTAGCAGACACGTGCTGCCATTTCCGCGTGGCTTGGCACATTTCTAACCCTGCCAACACGTGGCCGGCGATTAAGAAAAGGACAACTCTGAACAAATTACTTACCTCTGCTTGATTCCTGTTGCCCGCAGCCCGACGTCGTTCTCGTCAGCATCCAGAAACGTGCAATGGGGGCCCGACAACAAGTGCATGGCGACCAAGCGTGTGAAATCCTGCAATATCCAAGATTTAGTGCTACAAACGAGTGGCACGACCTGGCGACGGGCGTCACAGAACGACAGCAGGACAAAACGTACGTCTACGTACCTTGTTTACTGGACGATCGCTGAGGTGCTTTGCTGGGCTGGCCCTTCTGGTCGATGGTGAGGTCGGTGGCGAGGAGCGAGGCTAAAGCTAGGACAATGCTGAAACGAAAAGCTAGGCGTGAAATTTACCTTTTTCTATAAATTTGTGGACGACGGCGCGGGGCGGGGCGGGGCGAGGCGTGTGGGGCAGCGGACGGGCAAGCGGGTGCACGCGGCGGCGGCGACCAGCACCACGGCAACAGCACCAAGACGACACGACCTGCTCGGGTCACGGTCCGCCCTCCACTGCCGCTCCGGGCGGACCGTGACCCGCGCAGGTCGTGTCGTCTTGGTGCTGTTGCCGTGGTGCTGGTCGCCGCCGCCGCGTGCACCCGCTTGCCCGTCCGCTGCCCCACACGCCTCGCCCCGCCCCGCCCCGCGCCGTCGTCCACAAATTTATAGAAAAAAAGGTAAATTTCACGCCTAGCTTTTCGTTTCAGCATTGTCCTAGCTTAAAAATATTTCCCTCTATCATATTAATAATAACAAATTAACAGCTTCTCTTGCCCGATATTCTGCTGCACATAATTTTGGTCAATGTTAGCACATGTTTACTCTAACCTAATGTTTGCTTTAGGTTACCGAGATCATAATACTCCTGGTACAGTATCAACATGGGAGGTCCTCTTGAGTTGAATGGTCAGGAAAGAAGCTTCTGCCCTCAGTTGTCCTCAGACGTACCAGCCTTCAAAAGTGTACCGTGTAAGTTATTTCTCTAACAATTTACGAGTCTCTTTCAGTTTGGTGTGCAAACTCTACATATTATTTTCTTTTCCAGCTGGTTGTGTTCATGCGACGACTGTCCTGCTTACTGGAGATGGATATAGAAACCTGGTCTACGAGATTCCTCAGGTATGTCATGTTGTTCAATATTTATAAATTTCACATTCCATGGCATCAAAAAATAATGAAACATTTGATACTGCTGGTCAAAGATTCACTCTTATTTTTATTTTATTTTTTATTCAGGAGTGCTGCAATGCTTTGAGACCCATCACCAGCCAGAATGGAGTGCTCCTCGATGTTTCAAGAACACTTCATAGCAGAAGCCCTTGTCACTGCAAAAGGAAACTGGTGTGCATAGGGCGTATAAAGATTTAGTCCACCTGAAGCGTGGTTTTGCTAATTGCAGACCTGTGGAAATCACCCAACTGTTCACGCAGTAAGTTATATCTCTGTCATCTTAGAACTGTAATTCAATGCATAATCAGATGTTAATTGATAATATTTCCCCACTGGGGTATGGCATGAGTCTGTTCAGACTGTCCCAGTAGATTTCTGTTATTGAACAACTGTGGTTGAGAGGACCCTATGAGCGATGGATGATGCTTTTGTGAATTGAAATAGTGTCTGCCTTTTTGTTTTTGGGTATTTTTCCTATTTTGATATGGGGCTTGAATTTACTATGTTGCCAAAATTGTTGAGATGGAAAGTTTGATTGGCTAACTGAAATATTGCTTTGTGCTATTTTAAACACTATGTCTGTTTTCTCTTTTATGGCTTGAATAATCTAAAAAGCCCAAATTACATGGGCTGGCCTGCTAGTTTGTGTGAGTAGTGTTAAACAGGAAGCTCGCCTCTATCATTGTTAATATCAGAAAAATAGCAGGCAAAGTGGTGCACACTTGATGGGACATATGATGAATCTGCTGGCAGGCATAGTATTTTGTAACTATTTTGTAATGAGTGGCTCAATGTAGGGGACTGAATGAAATTGGCGAGGTGCACAAGTTGTTGGGCACAAGAAGCTAAAATAGAAAGTGTTGAGTCTTTTCCATGGTTACACTGTTTATCATTTATCTACTCTTATGACGCTTGTCCCACTATTCATGGTAAGATTCTATGAAGGACTTTTAACTTGTTATTTTGTATGTAATTTTAAGTAGCCATTTCAAAACACTGCCTTTCCGGTTATGACGTTAACAAGACAACAACCATGTTAATTTTACTTTTTCCATCATGTTTTGTTTCTTATCAACTTCTTCTAATGGCAACTAGTTCGGTACATAATTTCTAGCTTCTGCTAGTAAAATTATGGTCTAAAGTAATCCTTATGTATTTAGATATAAGAATGGTAAATATTGTGTTTGCGGCTGTAACCTGTATTCAATGGTATGATCTGATAAACCGTCTGAATTTTATCCTGATGCAAATAATAAAAATAAATAGCCCTCTCCACATTGTCAACTGAATACTTTATTTAGTCTTCGACAATATGTTGTTCCCTAATGATCGGGACTTAAGAAAAATGTACTCGGTTGGGACTTAACCTAACCAGCACAACGTCTCCCCAGGCGAGATTATTTGGGACGGGGGGGAAGGTGCGTTAACCATCTCGGCTGTCGGACACACATTTGAAAATTGGCGGGGCCGAAACGGAAATGGCAACAGTAGTTCCGACTTTGGCCGCCCCCGAAGCAGCACCGTCGCCAAATGATTGATTTTTGCGTTTTTCGAAGGTTTTGCGACGGTGCTGCTTCGGTGGCGGCGGAAGTCGGAACTAATGAGACGAATTGCACATTTGAAAATTGGCGGGCCGGAACCGGAAATGGCAACACTAGTTCCAACTTTCGCCGCCCCCCGAAGCAGCACCGTCGCCAAATGCTCGTTTTGTGCGTTTTTCGAAGGTTTTGCGACGGTGCTGCTTCGGGGGGCGGCGAAAGTTGGAACTAGTGTTGCCATTTCCGGTTCCGGCCCGCCAATTTTCAAATGTGCAATTAGAGGAGTAAAAAAAAAAAAATTCGGCCGGGAGTTGAACCTGCAAAACGTCTCGCCAGCCGAGATGATTTGGGACGGGGGGAAGGTGCGTTAACCATCTCGGCTGGCGGGACGCACACCGTTCGGCGGTGCGAACTGGAATCCCTATCTACCGCATGGACGGGGCCGGCAGAGGCGACCTCCGCTCCGACTCCGTTCTTGCCTCTTGGCGCTGAAAATGGCCGGTAGATAGGGATTCCAGTTCGCACCGCCGAACGGTGTGCGTCCCGCCAGCCGAGATGGTTAACGCACCTTCCCCCTGTCCCAAATCATCTCGGCTGGCGAGACGTTTTGCAGGTTCAAGTCTCGGCCGATTTTTTTTTTTTTTTTTTTTTTTCGTCTTTAATATGACTGGGGTAGGCAGGGGCACTATATGGGTACTATAGAGTGCCCCTATGCCCCCCCCCCCCTAGTCATATTGGAGTGTAGAGTCGAATGGGTTGTCCATTTCCCAGGCGCGGTCATTGCTAGAAACGGGAAAGGTGTTGAAAAAGAGCTAAGCACAAGAAAAAAACCGGTTCTATTGACATTTATACTTTATTTTGCAACAAAATGGATAGGCAAATAGATCCACCGAGAGATGTAAAATTAACACGATAGCATATCACATTTTACAAGCACACAAGACAAAAATTCGAGTAACACTTTAAAGTTTTTCATCCACCAAAAAATAAAACAGCCACAGTACATGTATACTTTCACCATTTGCACAATAGATATCGTTTGGCAACTGTTAGCAAAATATTACAAAATGGAGAGTTTTCTTTTTCTTTCATTGAAAAAAGTTTTGATTGGAAGGTTTATATATTTACAATGTCATAACAATAAAAAAAACTCAATTTCAAGTTGTATTCAACCTTTCTTATGGTTTGTTTAGTCCTTCTCCACAGTTAAATTTAATTATATCTTTCAGTAATATGGGGAAAAGCAAATGGCTACAAGTAAAAGGCCTTGCTCGTGCACTTTGATCCTAAAAATAATTCTACCAACCTAAACGTAACATAAAGAAGATGGTTTTGAAAATTCTTATTTACAACAAAAGCAATGGGAGGCACTAGAATAATAGCACTAAAGATAACAGGTTAACAAAACAAAGCATCTAAAATATTTCATGACTAAAAAGCATCTCTACTATGAGGTATTAAGTGTAATATGGATAAATTTGATTTAAAGCTTGCACAACACATTGAGCAGTAAAATAAAAGAGGAGTCTACTTAATAACATGCAGCTTTTTTTACACCCTTTTCTGCTTTCTTTAGCGATAAGATATGAAGCTACTAGGCCTAAGCCATAACATCCATAGAGAAAATGTAGGCACTCATAACTTTTAAGTAATAGCTAAGCAATAATTTTCTAATAAACAGCTACCATGAAACATTGTGAGTTCAAAGGTGAGACATGTGATGTAAAGCAAAATGTGTTGCTTCTGAAATTTTTGGCTTGGAGGGTCTTTATTTTTTACCACCCTTCAGCCAATCCTAAACCACAACCTAAGAAGAACTCACTTTCACCACATCTAAATTCATACATGACCCGGTTGATAAGCATTTCTCTCACCTAAAATAAATCATTTTGTTTGTATAATTTACTTTTTAATGTGCAAAGTAAGTTAGTTATTTACATAAAACCAAAACTTTTTTGAAAGTTGGGTGGGAGATGACAAAGACCAAATGGTGGAATTCAAACATGTAATCATTATCAGGTTTTACAAGTTTGGGAGCAGCTTTGTCATGTTTCTTTCAATTTTCTTTTAAGAATGTGTATGGCCCACATGGTAGCAGCCAAAATTAACAGGCCGGGTATTTATAAAACAATCAACAAATCAAGCAGCATACCAAAACAAGTGTACCTAAGCTGGCCATGTTAACCATATTGAAAATATATGGCAAATAAAAGTGTGCAATACATTTCCCCCAAATAAAAAACAAAATAGAGCACACAACTTTTACCTCACAATGTCTTCCTTATTGATTTTGCATTGAAACATACAATACTAGAAAATGTCATAGGATATGTTTGTATAATTTTATCAGATATATCCACTTGAACCATGGGTGCATGACTAACTAGCATTGTGACAAAAGCATCAAATCAAAAACTGAGGTCCTTACATTTGAATAATCCAAAATATCACACAAATGTGGCATATTTTGACACAGCCAATATCTTGTTGTAAAAGGTTTTCATTGCATAGAATAAGAAGTGATAAAGCATGCCTTACAACTGATAAAGAAAGAATGCCTAACATAAATATAACCATAAAAACATTGCAGGTGGGAGACTGCCATATTCCAACCGAAAAGAAAATCTGACTGTCACAATGTTGTCATCATGTCCAGAATACCATCATGTTTTCAAAAATCATAAAAGCGATTGTTAAGGAGATTTCACAGAGACGTCATTGTGACAATACTGCTTTCCTTCAATAAATTCACAGTTTCAAAACAACCTATTTCTCAGTTTTGTTGAACAAATTACTAACAAAATATTTGTATATTAAAAACTTAGCATCAAAATTGCACAAAACAAACAGAAAACAGATTAAATTTGTAACACCAAACTTTGGGGTAGCCCTATTCCAAGATCTAAAACTGTCAGGCAAAAGTTACACTCCTTAGAAAAAAATTTTCAAGACAGTACAATATTATTAGCAAAGACACATTCACATGGGTATAAAGAGCAGATATGTTGTGGTTGACATAACACTCACAACATTGATAAAAACAGGTTTGCACCATGAAATGGAGACCCAATATATCCCAGCAAATATATCACTCTACATTTCTTAAGAAAAAGTAAAAAGAAAACAGCTCTAGTAGGAAAAAAATAAAAAATCACAGGTACTTCTTGTACATTCTCTCACAACAAACAACCAAGGCCTAAATAGTCTACATCATTCATTTTAGCAGAGCAATAAAACAAAATTAAAAATACTTTCAATGAAATGGAAAGCCTGTTAGAATGAAAAACTGTAAGTAGCTCAATGGGGTATAAGTTTGGAAATTCTTGAAACAGGACTCAAGTTATCCCTGAGACAAATCGAGAACAGAGATTCTGTTAACAAAACAACAAAACAACAAATTTAAAATTTTCTACATGTTTTTTAAGCATTGCTTTGCAAACAAACAAACAAACAAACAAAAAGGACTGCACTCTATTGTATGGGCAAGATTTAACCAATAGCCATCTTACTCCAAAAACTTCATTTAAATATACCTACCAACTCTGTGATCAAGCCTGCTCTGCCAGCAAAGAATAGTGATCTACAACTTAATTAAATCAACTCATTATGATTTCCTACAACTGACTAGCCA
Source organism: Frankliniella intonsa (assembly GCA_033675135.1). Taxonomy (NCBI): domain Eukaryota; kingdom Metazoa; phylum Arthropoda; class Insecta; order Thysanoptera; family Thripidae; genus Frankliniella; species Frankliniella intonsa. The sequence continues at coordinate 5,905,073 of CM066247.1, read as the reverse complement.
TTCATACCACCACCACCACCAACAACAACAACAACAAAAAAGGTGCCCAACACTGTTCAAAATAAATAGAGCACAAGCAAATGCTTGTAAGAGATTAGGTAAAAGTTTCAGGAAAAGATATTGATTTGAAAAAATATTTTTTTATAATTAATGAGAATAAAGCCCGAGGCATAATCTAAATTATATATCACTTTCATAGCTTTTTAACACTTAACACACACCCCTTACTTTACTTAACCTCTGAGAAAGACAAATTATTAGCACCTTCTGATAAGTTAAATTGTAAAAAAAAAAAAAATAATAATAATGCCAGTTATAAACAGAATTACTTAAGGCATTTTACCAACTTTGTCTCTTGAAATTAATTAATTTTGAAAATGTAAAGCAGAGCGAAACTTTGGCAGTTTTGTTTTTATGGTGTTTTTAGGGTGTAAAACCATAGCTTTGCACAAAGCACATACAAATATGCTTACCTTTCTTCACAATACTATCACAATCATCACAAGATCCATCACATAACATCAGTCACATCATCTACTTTTATATCAAATATTTTTAAAAAAGGCACAATTGCTAAGATTCTTAAAAAATTTCCTTTGGAAGTTTTCAGCTATATCTTGGCTCTAAAAGTAATACAGAAAGTATAAGATTTTGTGGCTAAGACAAAGACAAAATGGTATTGAATTCAATTTAGTCTGTAAAAGGAATTGATTTATTTAATGAGCAAAACTGTTTTCCAGGCTGGGCAGAATCCTTCTGACATTGCGATAGAAACTGACCAACACATATGGTCCTAAACTTTTTTAAAAAAACAATTCCAAATATAATTGTCTTTTAATTGGGAAGTATAATTTAAACATTTTTATAATCTAATTATTTGGTTCCAAAGAATATAAGTTTTCCGTAACTAAGGGATACAGCGAAACTGTCATAGGTTTCTCCGAAATCTAATAGAAAAGAAATCCCAGAGAGACTACAATTTTGATAGTTTCAAGCTGTTTAGTTGAAATATTGCCACATTATAATGAAACCTCCAACATAGAATTGGAACTGAAAGCTAACAATCTTAAATTGTGAGAATTATTACTTTACATAAAGTTTGTTTCAATCTAGTCAAACAAGCATACCTTGCACATATGAGACACAGAAATTATATGGTGTTCATATTAACCACAAGAAGTTTGGCCACATAATAAATCAAACAGGTTGAAATATTATGTCAAATGAGCAAACAGTTTAGCTCCATAATAAAAATGTACTGTGAGTAAATAACTCACACCAGTCTTTGCTATTAAAAGAAATTTTCTGAATCCCAAACCCGTCCTGTCAAGGAAACTTCAACACTGTTCCCTCTAAGATTGTATTGATTGAACTACAGAATAGAGGAAAAGCTTAAACTGTAAAGGGATGCCCCATCACACAAATGTAAAATATTTTAAAGAAAGATAATAAAGAAAACAACAACAACAACAAAAGAGAAAACAGTTCAATATACAAAGAAACATTATGGTATAAATTTTTAAATATCTGATACGCAAAGTGCGTAAAACGCTCTGTTGTACAATTTCATTTCCTTTGCTTCCCGTGAATTTATTGACCTTGATCACTAGGTTTATGCTACAAGGAGAAAAGAAAAAAAAGTCTCCCACATTTAACCTGAATGGAATACTTAATGCTGGAAAACAACAGCTTTGACTTGTTTAATAGAATATGGCCATTTTTAAAGATACTTTTGTTAGCCAGCAATACACTAACTATCACAATCCTGCTTCAACCTCTTATGACTTACTCTCTTCACAGCAAAATTTGTGGAACATTATCACAGGCCTACATCGCCATGGTGTTGGCCGAAGATTTAAACCTTAACGGTAACCATAACCATCACAGATCCTCTATCAATGACCACATCAAATATGGCCTCCCTGACAGCTGAATGGTGACAGCCTGTTCACTAGTGCACTAACATCAGCTCTCTCAGACTGAGATCTTGAGCATTCCATCTTCAACTAAACAGATTTTCTTTTTAAGTAGGTTTGGTAATGGTAACTAATTTTCTCCCATATTCTACATACAACTAGCAAGATAAAATGGAAAGCAAAATAAAATAAATGACCTAGTTAAAAAATAAAAAAAATGAATAGAATAATAAACAGACAACAAATGAAAGATAAAAGAAAATTTTACAGGTGACCTAAACTTCTTGACTAAAATAAATAGCAAGAGTAAATCTAAGACAGCTTCAGAAAGGTTGGGAATACTTCCCACTCTTTGCTGACCTATGTATGAAGCGGCACTTCTTCATTGGTCCCCATGGCATGAAAAGATTTAAAAACATAGGAAAAAGCAGAGACAAGGAAAACTCTAGTTCTGAAAGTCTTGTCTTTCCAAAGTGATAAAAATTCCTACTTTAGTCTCCCTGATGTATAAGAAAAGAGCACCAGTGATGCAGGCACACACCCAACAACGTTCCCTCAACAAATACCAATCACAGCTCAACTACTACAGTAATGGACAATCACAGTTTAGTTAGCTGACAATCACAGCATAAATATGGTACTCTAATCATAAACAAAACCACAAAAATGACAGCAGACTACATTGTGTGAGATTTCACATGCACAGTGAGGTGACCTTTCAACTTGTATGATTTGTTGCATTGTGTGCAACGATAAGGTCTACTGTCACTATGCACCTGCTTATGGCGATATAACGTACCGGACTGGGCAAAAGTTTTTCCACAAACTAGACAGGCAAATGGGCGCTCACCAGTGTGGGATCGGGTGTGGTCTCGCAGCAAGCGGGCATCCTTGAAGCATTTACCGCAACGTTCACACCTATAATTTACAAACAATATATTTATTTTTACAAAAAATTTCTTCATACAATAAAACCTTGTTAATACACAAACACTCACCTGCAGGGTTTTGGAACAGGTTTAGCACCAGGACCATGTCTGCATTTATCACACAGCTGAGGGCTTCTTACCCAACGGCTGGAGAAGGTCTGATTACAATCATTGCAGGTGTAGGTACGTTCTTCCGCATGATAACGCATGTGACATGCTAATGCCATTTTCAGCCGAAAACCACGACCACAAGTAGAGCAGATGAATGAACTACCATCGTTTTCATTTGAGAGCTTCTGATCTTGAGATGAAGAGCTAATCTCACCCATCAATTCACCTGAACTTGATGCATCTGTAATAGCTTTCTGTTGTACCTTGTGTTTCTTTCGGTGAGCCCGCTTGTGCATAGACAACTTGTTTCTGCTAACAAAAACTTTATCACATGAATTGCAAGCAAATCTGTCTGATGGCAGCTCTTGAAGAGAAGTATTAGAGCTTGAGTTAGGGCTCAATTCTTGTGGTGCATCTTGACCAAGATCTTGACCATAACTGTTTATATGGATATTAGTTGTACGACTGTTAACATTTATAGTTATGACACTGGCTTCAGAATTGACAGAGGATGTGCCAGTGCTAACTCCTGCATATAAACTGATTGGATATGAAGTTGAAGTCAAATTGCTTCCATCTTCTTCAAGTACAGGTCTAAAAAGAAAAAGAATTGTCAAGATTAAATTTTTAAAAGTAAATAATATGTTTACTTTTGTTAATAAAATTATTTCCAACTAGACAAGACACATACCTCTGTTCATGATCTCCTTTAGGACTGACACTGATGTCCTCTGCCAGACCAACCTGCTCTGATACCACACTAGAAGGTAGCAAATTGCTCATCTCTACTTGAGAATGACTTCCTGTATCTACAGGGGAGTCAACATACGAATCTTTAGGGTCGCTGAGTTCATTGACAAATCTTTCAGCAACTTGTAAGTATGGTGATATAGGAATGGTATTCATACTCAATTTTGTATCATTTCGGCTTGCCAGGGAAGGATCATACAGAGGTTTTTGGAGATCCAACCAGGAACTCTCTAAATCTGGACGGTCATATCGATCTGGTTCTAGTTTAATAGGATTATGTGATGAAGACAGCATTGGTTTTAGTTCTCTGTCCATAGGGCTAGGTTCAAAATCCCACGTTTTTCTCTCCATCCTATCATCTTTTCTCATTATAGTGGGATACACAGGATCTATATGCCTCATGTAAAGATGTCGTGGATCAGGAGTAAATGACTCATATGATATAGGCTGACTAATGTCAAGAACTTGCACAGATTTTGGTTCCCCCGTTTGGGGATGAAGAGGTGAAACATTTCCATCTTGACAACCTGAGTAGTAGGTAACAGGAGGGTAGCTGTTCCCTGACATTGGATTTTTGGATGAATGCCGTCACGTTCCAAGTTGTGTTACGGCTGGCAAGCAGACTGAAGGTAGGCAGGGCTATGGTCTGGCAGAGGAGGTCTTTAGACCATCAGCATCCACACACAAGGCTCCATTGTAACTTTTCCCCAAAAGATTGGCTGCATTTTAGCATAAGAATGTGATGAGTTTTTAAAACAAGCAAACCTGAAAACAAAAACAAATCCACAGTTGCAATAGTAGTACACTTTGTTTACTGTTCACATAATGCAAAGTCAACTATTATTTTTATGTGAAAAAAATAAATACTGTAAAAGTTATGGGGGAAGAATACAAAAACTGAATGAATAATAACATACTTATAGAATGACTAAACATATATAAATGATGAATCATATTATTTCCTTATAATAGATATCTAACTGCTATGAAAAGAATGCCATATGTATTCATGTCTTCTCACTGTGTCCAGTGCTGCTAGCATGGTAATACAATTATCCCAAGGACACATTGTACAACTGAGCTAATCAATTATTATGGATTTAAATAATGTAACAAACTTCTAACCTTAAACTGACATTCACAAGGGATTGGGCCGGCGACTAGTAAATAACATTGCAAGAGGTGAGAAAATATTGCTTATTCTAAACTCTTCCTTTCACTCATGCATGAAGGTCAGAGCATTAAAGGTATTTGTTACTATAGCAACGGCCATTTTCGTTGTCACTTAGCAGAAGATAAAGTAGAGAGGGGTGGGTATCGTGACGTAGATAATATTCCAATTAAGCTTGATTGAGAACAAATGGAGGAGTATGTTGGACAACACAGAAGCCAAAACATTCTAAATAGAGGTACAGATATAAGTCGGGCCTCAAACAACACATAAGTGCAAATTTTAGCCAATTAATTTTGATTTGAATAGGAGGATGGAGGATATACACAGACACAAAGTCTGTCCTTCAGATACCGGAGATAAGCAGAGTATCCAAACAGACTCTCGACAACCAAAGTTTGACATATATAGTAAAATCTTGTCATACTTACAGTAGATACTTATTTAGAGATCCCCAAAAGATAAAGAATTTGGACTTAAACTCTAAAACGATGAAATAACGTAGCCATTATAAGTATTCTGCTACGTTTTTCAGAAGCCTTTCTTACTCCCCACTTCTTCAAAGAGGACAGCTGAGGGATATCGCAGGGCTCAGCCACATATCTCACCTTCACGTTGACTTTAATCGATTTTCCTCGTGTGCTAGACATGTGGAATTTACAAAACAGCGGTCTCTTGCAAGATTAGTCGTTTCTCATCTAGCAAGCAACAAATCCTTTCAAACTTGCCCAGTTCTTCATTGGTTTTAGTGGACTGTCATTTGCGTCAAGCAGAGCTCCGATCATGATATTCCCCGAACCGCCGCCTAGCCAGACCGCCAAGCCGTACCGCCTCGTCCGCGATGGCCTTCCCCCACCCCATGCCTCCGCGCCCCTCACGGCCCCCACGCCCCTGGCCGGCAGCGACTGCCGCTGGCTCGGCTCGTTTCGCCTGGTTGCTAAGCCGCGGGATCGCGTTAGTGACGAGAAAATACCAGCCATCAACTAGTTGCTTTTTCAAAGGTCGTGCGTTCTTTTTATTGTAACCGAGTTTGAGAGGCCAAGTGTTTATCCAAGGGAAAATTTAAAAGGAAAAAAAAAAAAAAAGTTCTTATTATCAGCAAAGAGAACACCTTGCGCCTGTCAACGGACAATATGACGCGAAACTCTGCTCCAAGGAATGGAGCAAAAAAATAATGTTGAAGTAGAGCTAGCGCGGGTGGTTGTGGGTACAATCAGAGAAGGCACGTTATTCCCTCAGTTATGGTGCGGGGTGCGGCACAACGTCGCGTCTGTGGCGGGGCGGGACGGGACGGGGCCCTCGGTTGTGCCAAAGGCATGCCAAAGAGGAGAGGAGCAGGATGAGAGGCCTTTTCCTCATCTGGCGCTCTTCCTCTGCCTCTCGTGGTCCTCGATTGCGCAATGCGGCGAAAGGAATCGAAAAGTATTGGGAATAAAACTTGTGTGCGGGAGTGGATCTCAGACCACTTCCGGCTCACAGAGGTGTTATACTCGTTATGCTTTCGCGGCATTGTCTTCTGTGCCTCATGGAATGAGGTATGCAACTCTCAATATTTCTTCAATGTTGTTCCCTGAATCTAGCATGTTTAGTGTCGAATATCAGCAAACCAATTCCTCGGAAACGCATGCTTTTCCATCGCATACGATAGAAGGATGAGCGTGAGTTATTCGAAAATACTCCTTTCGGAGTGTCACACTTCTTTGCCACGCCGGCTTCAAAAGGTAGCATTTACTTTGTGCGCGTGTTTTGTGTGTTTTTTCACTCAAGATCATCGAAAACAGGACGTGGGAAAATGGGCGGGGCGCAGGCCGTCGCCAGGATGGGCGGGGTGGCGGTAGGTGTAGAATGGGTTGCCTAAGCAGCTCTCGGTAGGCGCCAACTTCTGTATGCGCGAAAGTTTACTTCTGTCTTTGTGGGCACGAAATCAAAAGGTTGTGGGTTGAAGATCTGACTATTCTGATGAGACGCGATTATTTTTGTAATTTTTATCTGTTTCTTTTACCGGCCGCCGATTTTGAATTTACTGTCAAATTTCGTACAAATATTGGACCAATATTGGAGGGATGGGGTGTGTAAATAATTTCCAAATGATTGTTTTTTCGACATATGATGTTTATTTTTAATGATGGTAAAGGACGCTATTTGCACGCTATTTTGCCTTCAAAAATCTACATGCTCTATTCAATGAGGAGATTTCTCACGAAGGTGCAAAAGTTGGCCCTCCTGCGCACACGACAGACGTTTCGTTTCAAGCTACGTTCTTTATCCCAATAGTGTGCGAATAGCATAGACGTGAACGAAGAAAATACAGATCTCAAAGATCACTTCTTTTTCTTGCCCCTTTGTGAAAAAATCTTTCACTGAGTATAGCTACTTACAATTAAATATGAATGAACATTCACACCGAAACATACGACACAAATCATTAAAACACATTCGTACACTTTCTGTACAGTTTCGATCTAGGCCGCAATTAAATAGAATAAATGAACAAAATAGAACGAGAGTGGTTGACATCGGGCTCGGAAGCTCAAATGCCGCTTAAAATAATGGACGGAGTTCTGACAAAAAAAAGTAAAGAGTAAAACTAAAAGTAAGTAAAGGATCGTACCAGGCGCCAAATTTGATGCAACACAAGCCAGGTAGATGCGATCGGGTAAAAAGCAAGAAAACGTAATGATAGTAACAAAAGAGAAGTTGAGTTGGCTTTTAGCCGAAAAATTTCATAAGAAGCGTTTAAGCATTACAGGTGTGTGTAAAAAAAAGAACTATATGAGGGGTTGTCATTTTATGTATTCTGTTAACCGTTACATTCTACCTTATAAGTCCCGAAATTTTTGGTACATAAATCTATTTAAAGACTAAACTTGCTAAAGAGTTAAGTATCGAACGAAAGAAAGCACAATTTTCAGGGATTCTTTTTCCAAAGGTGTGTTGGTAAGTATTTACGAGGTACAGGAAATAAGAGTCAATACAATATTTGAGTATCACCAATTTACATTATTATTCATATCTCTAACAATCGCACACTGATAGCTGACATTCAGTGGGTGTAATATACAAAAAATACAAAACAATTAACATTACAGTCATATAACGAGAAAACAAAGGAGCTTCATCGCCACATCAAGCAGAGCCTTAAACATCTGGGGAAGAATTTTTTTTTGTCGACTCGCCTTTGGTCTGACCGACCCTTTGATGTGACAAATACACTACACCTGGCCAGTGATGGAGAACGCGCAATTTGGAAGAGCGATTGCCCCGCGGGACGTTCTGCATCGACAGGAAAACTATAATAAGAGTAATGATTAAATTATAGCGCTCTGGAAAATATGAACACGTAAAACATTTCAGGATTTGGGCGCGTTCTTCCGGCTGCTGCAGCTGCTGCAGTGGGGGAGTGGTGGCAGTGAGAAGGTAGGGCCACCATGTTGAGCTGTTATCCCACCGCGGGGCGGGGCGGGCCGCGGGGGCACGGGCGTGTGGCGCGGCGGAGAGGAGACGTGCGACGACGACCGTTCTAATTGTCGCCCTTCCCTTCCCTCTCCCGTCCAAATGGTCTCGACAGGCGTGCGTGGGCGGGCGGGCGAGCTGGCGCGACGGACCCGCGGTGCAGCCCGCGCCCCACCACGCCTCGCCACGCCCCGCCACGCCCCGCCACGCCACGCTCCAGTGCCCCCGGCCAAGGCCATACCCGCCAGTGCTCCGGGCTGCACGGCACGGCCCGCTGGCGGCCTGCAGGCGGGGCCCCGGCGCGGCGCGGCGCGGCGACGCGCTGATGGGACGCGACGAGCGCCACGCCCTTCCTGGCCGCGTCGCGAGGAGCACCTCGCCGTCGCCAGGACCCCACCTCCCCCGCCCCGCCCGCCCCGCCCCGCCCCGGCTCTGGTCCATTCATTAGTCCACCACAGCCTCACTCAAGCGGTGAAGTCATCCCGAGACGCTGGCACAGACGCTGTGGGGTCCGGCGGGGCGAGGCGGGGGCGCCGGGGCGCCTTGTTCCGCCTGCCTGTCCTGGCGCCGCGCTCGCTCGCTCGCTCGCGGTCCTTAGCGGCGCATCCAGGCGGCGAGGGCGGCCAGGGGCGCGCCCAGGACGGCGGCCAGCGGCACGTTGGGGCGCGGCGCCGAGTTGCACGCGTCCGAGTTGCAGATGGAGCAGTACTCCTGGTGGATGTAGCCGGGGGTGGACAGCTGGTTGCAGGCCGAGCGGCCGCCGTCGTTGTGGTCCACCCAGCCGCAGGAGCGGATCACCAGGGGGCGGCCGTCAACTGCTGGCACAAGGCAAACGCGGTTAGAGGGCATTGTGGTGTCCGTCCCCGCCTCACCGCGCGGGGCATTCAGTAGTGTCAAAAACGGTGGTGGGTGCGCCGAGTGCCGTGCAGGGCGGGCAGACAAGGAGGCGCTGGGCTGAGGTCCGGCGGTGCTGGCTGCGGGGCGGACGCGCCGCCGGCAAAGCAAATGGCAAAGCAAAAGCGAGAGCGAGCAGGGGGGCTCCCACGCCGTGACTCAACGACCGATTCTTGCACGCGCTTATCACGTGACAAAAATAGAGCAAGGGCCCGTCGCGTAAGTGTCAGGGCGGGCGCGACAGTCCCTGGCGGCGTCCTTCGACCTCCAGGCACGCTCGCGTGTGACGAACGTTCAATGGTTCGTTCCTAGCAGCTCCCCCGGGAACACCGTCACGCCTATCAGGAGCCGGCGTGGACGTGCGTGAGGACCAGGAGTCCCCTGCCCGGCCCGCCCGAACGCCTCAAAAGGCACGCACGCACAGGGCAGGTACCCCGGTGGCTGCTCGATCCCCTTCTCAAAATAAGAAAAGAGAATTTTTTTTCCTGCGAATTTTCACTTCGCGGCACGATCTGCAATCGCGCGCATTGTTCGCTGCTCGCCCAGTTGCCCCCCCCCCCCCCCCCTCAGACATGCTATATCACATGACACAGCACTTATTCATTCTCTCAACAAACCTGAAGATATTTTTTAAAAATAATTCTGGTGATTACCCGTATCGCGCATTGGACTGGAGTCACGACGCACGGCCGAGCATGCGGGCAAGATCCTCGACTCTGCCGGCCATTCCACCGAGAGGCCCGCTGCGCCTACAGAGTCGAGGATGGGCAATCCCAGGGACGTAGGTGATTGTGACTCACCCTCTGTCTATTAGTGGTATCGTCGACGTTAACATGACAATGACGGCGACCCTCTGCGCTACCCGACGGAGGCCCACGGCCCGGCCACGGCTACAGCGCGGGTACTCACGTCGGCTATCGCCCTTTGTCGGCCAGACAGGCCGCGGCCCCGTAAATCAAGTTCGAGATCCCGCTTGTAAACGTCGCGAGTAGGGCCAGAACGGCCCATACTGTACCGCACGGCACGGCGGCCATAGCTTCGATAACGACGCATGCTGCGCTGCATGGCGGCCCCGCGCACCTGCAGCTACCTACACCTCCGGCGGAAAAGCGGCTAGCAGAGAGGAGAAAGAGAGAGAGAGAGAGAGAGAGTGCGTTCGTCGTGCATCAAATACGTGCGAGGCGTGGAGCCCCCGTGGGGTAGGCAGACCCGCCCGCCACAGCAGTCCGCCGGGCGGGTCTGCCACCCGGGCTGAGACAGGCTGGTCGCGGCAGCGCGGCTGCAGCTAGCTGGCCGGGCCCCTGGCCGGGCCCCGGGCCGGGCCGGCGGGGGCGGGGATGCACAGCGACGAAGGTGAGCACGGTTAGCATGCGGGCAAGGCTGGGTCCTGGGGCGCACCCACCACCGGGCTCGAAGAGATACTTACTGCGCTGCTTGACCTTCCTGCAGACGGGGTAGCCCTGGTAGTAGGCGGGGCCCTGGGCCGCCCGGTTGTCGCACTCGATGAGGGCGAAGCGATTCGCCGTCCTGAAGGGGTCGTCGCAGGAGTAGTCGTTCTGGGAGTCACATGACCAGCAGCGCAGCGCCGCGGCTGGAGACAGAAAGAGGACATCCACATGAGCATATCGTTTAAATAAAAAAAAACACGGCAAAGTCCTACATCATCAAACCCTTTACTTCACCACATCCAAACAAAATTTTAAAAGATTGTGAACAGTCTACAAGGCCCGCGCACGCCCTTTTGAGGAACGGCGCAGAGCCAAGGCGTTGTGAAAAAAAAAACCTAGTTGAGAAGCAGGAGAGTTTCCACCGTGTCGCCGCGCCGCACCACCGAGGCCTTCGCCGTGCACGGTCGCGAGGTCCCACAATGACCAGTCCAGTCAGTCAGCTCCGTGTGAATCTCATAGACCGGAGGGGGGGGGAGGGGGTACGCCGCACTGTGTGCACCTAGCGACTGCCTGGCCCAACTGCACCCACGGCAGCCGCACTTCTTCGATCAAGTAAGTGACAATGGCGCAAGGATCGCACGACGGAAAATTCCTGCAGCCGATGCGGCATGAGCTCTACATAGAATTATTTATCCCGTGTGCGCCAGAAGGAGACATATGGGCTCGGCGCGAACACGAATGGTGCCGGCGTCCGCGTGTTATGTCGCCGCACGTCGCGGTGTTGGTTGCGTTTGTTTGTTTGTGTGTGTGTCTGTGTGTGTGATTTGATTCAGCTTCAGCGTCAGAGTGTGAGATTGAGATTGTTTCCTTCCTAGGAAGCTAGCTACTACTTGCTTCGGATAATAAAACCCGACACCTAAAAGAGCGGTGAGATGACTCACACACACGGTGAGGAAGGGGTAGGGGGCGGGGTGGGGAGTGGAGTGATAGCTGGGCGCGACGGGGCGGGGCGGGGCGCGGTGGGGCCAGGACACGGAGAGCCACCTTGGCCGTCAAGCCTGTTGCTTCTCTTCTCCCGCCCCGCCCCCGGCCCCGCCGCGTCACGGGCACAAGTTCGCACGCACAGCCTTGCAGAGGCTACAGCTACCGTGAAGAAAGAAACAGATTCGCGGTTTTTATTTTGGTGTGATTTTTCCTAATAATTGATTTTCTCGCGACGGCACAATGTGCCTCGTCCTGCTTATTTTATTTTTTTTATTTTTTTTTGTCTTGCGTTTTTAGAGCGCTTCAGGGTAGGGACACAACAAAACAATCACAAAGGCCTCTCTGTTTGGCAGGTCCCCACCACCACGCCCCGCCCCGCCCCATTTCGCCGCTAATAGACCCCGCGGGGCGCGGGGCGCGGCTGCAAAGCACCTTTGTGCCCCTATCGCGACACACTTTCCTCTCCCACCTCCCAACACCCGGCTAAAATAAAGCAGAAAACTTAGGTGACTGTGGTCACTCAGGCCGGAAGTCAATCCGTTTCTTCAATAAACCCCAGGCGGGAGTCTCGTTTTTTTCTCTCTCCGCCCTGCTCGCGTACGCTATGGTCACGCGTCACTGGGCACGCCGGCCCTCGGCGTGATTACGTGACCGCTCTGGTAAGAAGGAGGTGACGGAGGTAACGCTCCCCGGTAACGCTAAGGCCCCACCTGCCACCTGAGCTGCCAGCTGCCAGGGCCGCGGTCGGTACCCCGCGCCCGCAGAGACTCTGGGTCCGAGGCGCGGCCGCGGGAGTATTGGCACCTGTGCTGGCAGGAGTGGCGGGCGCTGCGCGGCGCGTTGGGCCCTTTGCCTGAGCGGGCGCGGGCAGGGCGCGGGCGTGGGGTCGGCGCCCCGCCGCCTGGTCTGGCTGGGCCCGCTCCTGGTCCCTCCACGCGGCACGCGGCCCGGCCGCGCTGCACGCCCGCGACCCACTTTCCCTCCAGCGCGCTGCGCCACGCCGCGCCACGCCGCGATACGCCGCAATGTTTACCCGCACTGGAGGGGGCACTGCGCTGGGCCGCGCCGTGCAGCCCTAGCGCCGGCCCTCCTGTAACACTGACGCCGCGCCGGGCCGCATACATGCCCTTTTCAGTGTTGCCGCAGGAGAGGGCAATAAGTAGCTCGCGCCGGGCATCGGCTTAAGCTACGATTTTGTCTCTTTTCCTGGCAACTCTAGGCCCTCTGTACGGAAATTACGACATTTTTGACTCTGTTCGATTAACAAAATCCGATAGCTTGTATCGGAAACTCATAACCAGCGGTGTGCCAAAGTGCCAAGCGACATCGCGTGCGAACGTCTAGCACTGCAACTGCAGCAGCTGGCGGGTGGCGTGCATATCGAGATGGCCGCCGCGCCAGGAACAAGGTGCACCCGCACAAAAAGGGGACGTGCCCCGCGCTTGTTGATAGCGATCGAGCGCATCAGGAAAACGCCGAGCACGTCGTCGGCATATTTTAGACACTGTACAGTCGTGTCTTTTGCTCTTCCCCGCGCTGCTCAGCCTGCTCTCGTGACCTGAGCACAGACCGCCATGTCGGGGTGAGCTGGTCCAGTGGCTTGAAAGGTAAGCGGCGCTGCTGCTGCAGCGGCTCCTGCAATCGACCTGGAATGCTCCGCTCGGCCTGCAGCGGGCTCCAGGCAGGCAGGCAGGCCGTGCTATCCTAGCGCCGCGGTCGGACCGGGTCGGGCGGTCGGACAGACAGACTGACAGACAGACCGCTCTCGCGGCCCACTGGACGGGACGCGAACCACGGGCAGCGGCGCGGCGGCGTGGCGGGGCGTGGCAGTAGGTGCAGCGCTGCGCGCAGTGCAGAGGTGAAGTTGGATGGAAAAGAGGGGTTTGGGAGTGGGAGGGAGAAAGGAGAGGGGGGGCCGAATCTGGTTTCAACCGGCTGTCTGCCAGCCCTGCCCAGCCCAGCCGGAGGAAAAGGTCTTTCTCCAGGACGAGAGGGGCGTAGCGTGGCGTAGACCTCCGAACGGGCTTTCCTTTCGCTGCGGGAGGACGCACTCTCATCCTCTCATCGCGGCCGCCCGGCGACACGCACGATGCGTTGTAGCCCAGGTAGTCTCATTCTCACCATGACAAATGGCATCTTGCGTTGCTTCCAAAGCGCAGCACGAGCGTCTGTCTGTCCTGTCAGTCTCAGCACCACCGCCGTGGACGACAAGTACCTCCAGCTGGCCGTGCCCATCCTCCCGGTGCGGTGCGCGGGGCGCGCTCAAGGTCGCCGTGAGCTGGGCTGCGTGTTACTGCGCCGCGCAGCACCGCGCACCTCAATTCTCACAACCATGAAAGAAAGCGCTCGCGAGCAACGAGCACGACCAAGGCGAGGTGCGCGCACACACATACACACACGTAACAGGTGCCGCAAACGTGTGTGAGAATTATCAGGCGCACTTGGGGGACTGGGTGCGTCGGGTGGCAAGGGAGGGAGGGAGGGAACAGACGGACGGACTGACGACGGGCGGACGGAAATTTTCGCCGCATATATTCGATGTTTGGCATTTACTTACTCGCCCACTCTGGCCCTCACGAGTGGCCGGCCCGAGGGGCTCGTCGCGTCGCGCAGTGAGGCCAGTGAGGCACGCTCCTGGCACTCCCCCAAGTGTGGCACTGGGGCGGGGCGGGGCGGGGTGGGGTGGGTGCGGCCTGGTAGTGTGCGCGGCGGACACTGGTCTGGCGCTAGAAAGCTAGGGCTGCTACGGGTAGCCCTCAGCCCTTACATACATAGGATGCTCCCCTCCGTCGCGAAGGCCGCCGTCGTGTAGCCAGTCTGCATGCCCGCGCGCAAGGCGAGGTCGTATGAAAAATGTTTCTGACAGCGGACGTCGCAGCATCAGCACAGCACTCCGCAAAAACAAAAGGACTCGGCGCGCGCGCCGGCCGCCTGGGACTGGGGCTGGGGCTTCCCCCTACCCGCGGCCCCCGCGCCGCACTGCGTCGCGACCTCGACGACGTGCGGGTGGAGTGCTTGGTCTGTCTTCTGTAACGCCTTAAACCTAGTCCAACACGACACTTCAAAATGTCAGCGTTATTCTTAACGATGTGGGCGGCTGGTCGCCCGGGCCGGGCTTGTTCTGCTATCGCCGCGGTGACGCCGTGGCCAGCGCGGCGGCCACGAGCGACACCGACGGAGCAGGCACCATCGGCACGTTTTTGTGCACCGTGGTTCGGTGAAAATAATTTGCATGCTCACATCTAACACATCCAGAAAACCCGCATATATTTGGGTGGCTCCGGACTCCATCTTCCGGGCCGGTTGATCCGCGCCGAGTATGATGGTGTGCTATCGATTTACGCCCGGCTCCGTGCTGCACTCACTGCCCTGCGCCCTGCGCCCTGAGCCCTGCACCCTGCCGTGGGCCCCCGGGGGCCCGGGGGTCAAGGCTGCTGGCGCCGCGGGTCGGGTACGCCCACGCCACGCCCAGAAACGTCACGCTACGCAAATCGCGTGCCTCGTGCGCTTTTACTCGATCCAGCTAACTGACCGCTGTATAGCACTATATTTTATGTAATGGGGTCAGCCGGTGACCAGGCCACTCTGCCAGCAGCGAGCAAAAGACAAAAGAGACACTGTGCGCGGAGCGTATTAAATCCCCTATGTTTCAACCCGTGAGCGTGACCACACAGTGGTCATGTCGCGCGTTGAAAAAAAAAAAAGAGAACTGTATGTAACACCGAGGTGCGGCCCGGCTGTGGCGCGTCGTGGACGTGCTGAACAATAAGCTCAGTATGATGGCTGGTCGCGCGCGGTGAATCACCGGACATAATGTGGACGCCTAAGTCGCGGGACACGAAGAGGTGTGGCGGGGCCGGACACATCACACCTAGGTGAGCTGTCCGGCCGGCCCGTCCCGGCGCAGCGCGGGACAGCACGGCATGCCGGTACCAAGTACACTCGGTACCCGGTACGCGGAACAGCCAAGGGCGCCCATCGAGGTATTGGTAATGAACAAAAATTACAGCCAACACGTCCCGACGCGGGACCGCGCACCCGCACCGCTCTGCCCCGCCGCCGAGCAGGTTCCAATCCTGACGCGTGCAGCGTGCAGCGGGCTCGCTCGGGTGCAGCAGCACGAGGGGACGCAATCTACGCCACGCTGCACCACGCCGCGGCGAGTCGCCCAGTCGGAACCAAAGTAGGGGAGCATGGAGAGGAGCGGGCCGGGCCGGAGGAGGAAGTCAGCGCGGGGCAGCGCGGCGCGGGTCCTGCTCCTGCTGGGCGCTGAGCCGTGGCAGCACGGCCCGGCCCGGCCCGGCCCTGCACGGCCGAGAGTAGTAGTGCCAACTGTCGGCCCGTGAGAGGCTAGCGGTACCAACTGTTGCGGGCGGGGTAGGCGCAGACGCAGGCTGGATCGGACCGGAAGGGGTGAGGGGATGTCATGCTTTGTCCCTTCTTAAGTGTCACATGTATTGCCTATGTATGCGGTGTTCTCCTCCCCGCGCCCTCGCCCCTCCGCGAAGAAGGTGTGTCAATCTGTATGGTCGCGATACAATACGAGGAAGCTTCGGGAACGCCCCTGCTGCTGGGCGGCGTCGCGTCGGAAGAAGCCGGTTCCAGATTCGCGGGACGGGGCGTCACGGGACGGGCGCGAAGCCCTTGGCAGTCAACCAGATTCCCGCCGAACCTGGCGCCACACCGCACCACACCAGCCTCTTTGGTCGACGGCATTATGTGGGTCGGTCGGAGTTTGGTCGGTGCGGTGCTCGCATCCTGTGTGGTGTGGCGGGGCGGGGCGGGGTGGTGGTGGGGCGCAGAGCAGCTCAACTCCTGCGGTCGCACGCCATCGGGATGAAAATACTTGGTGCGCTAGAGCCGGGCCGCGCTGTGCCGCCCCGCCCCGCCCCAGGTTATATAACGAGGAGCCGTCAAGCGCTCGTCGCTGGGAGCGGCGGCGTACATAGAGTGCGAAGTGCGCAGAGCAGAGCCAGCCAGTCTCATACTGGCACGCCAGTACCGACACTTGTGTGCGACATCTACACATACTTAGGTTTCCCGTGTCTTTTGTAAAAGTTAAGGTACACCACTCTGACGCCGCGCCGTCGCCGGCCCGCCGGCCGGGCCACGCCGAGCCCTACAGCCTGCACTGTGGTGCCCGGCCGCGAGGCTACGCCCCACGCCGCCGGGGTGGAGTGGAGTGGCGTGGCGTGGCGTGGCGCGGCGTGCAGAACGGCCCCAGCAAAAGCTGGACGGGCCGGTTGTACAACCCAGTGCTGTTAGCTGGCACTGGCACGCACGCCCCCCCTCAGCCCCCCCCCCTCCCCCTCCTCTTTCTCACCGCCAGTCCCAAACAACAACAGCCTTTCCCCCACCAGCCTCCCTTTCTTTCCCTCTGGTTTGTTTTGGTCAGGGAACCGGACCCGGACTGCGGGCCGGAGCCGGGCCCGGCCCGGCCGGCGTGCTCAGGCGGCTCCGGGTAGGGGTCCGGGCTGGCTCCGGGCTCTGGGGGGCCGAGCAGCGGAGCGCTGAACCGGAGCGGGCTGGTGCGGTGCTGGGCGGGGTGGTGTTGGGAGGGGGGGGGGAAGCAGAAATGTGAAGCACGAACCACACGGTCGGTCAAGGCTCTTGCCCTCTTCGACCGCAGTCTCCGGGCCGGACTATACAATCGCTGCTCCGGATAGAGAGTTGTTCAGAACAAATTTAATTAGTATGCAGGCGAGTTAGCACGCGTAGTTATCAGTGACTTGTACTGTCGAAGTGTTAAAAGTTGGACAATTTTTAGTTTGGGCGTAAAAAGGTGAAAAAAAAGAAGAAGAAAAAAGGTTTACTGCTGATACAGTGGGCGCTTACGAAAATGTGAGCCCCATGAGGCGTCCCCTCCGCCCATGCCCATGCGACGAGGCGCGTTCGCGTTTCACCTGTTGAGATGGGACAGGTTTACTGCGGGGCTCGTCGCTCCATAGGCAAAGGCACTCGGCCGCCCCACCCCACCCCACCCCAGCCCACAACGCCCCGCTGAGCTGTTGAACCGTCTTCGGTCGACGCAACTTTGGAAAGTTTAACCCGGCCGGCATTGTAGTACGACTCTCGCTCTCGGCCCGGCCATCGACTCGTCGCGCAAGACTCCGTCATTCACGGGGATTCCGCCCCGCCCCGCCCCGCCCCGCCGAGTGCAGCGTAACCTCGACCGTGGGAGGGAAGCGGACTGGAGCGGCACGCCACGGCCCCGCCCCGCCTCGCCGCCACGACTCGTTACGTAGACCGTCCCGCATCACAGGGGAGCACGCGGGTTGCCTATCCCCACTCACTACGGCGCTTCACACGGAGCTTCTGCTGTTACAAAAGTTAAAAGACCTCTACATAGTACAGAAGGACGTAGGTCACAAGCGCTACAGATCACAACCGCTACAGGTCACAAGCGCTACAGCTCGCTAACGCTACGGGTCGCAAGCGCTACGAGCAAAGCGCTGCATACGCTACGGTAGCGTTAGCGGAGCCGAGCCGAGCCGAGCAAACTCTGAAATAGCACGCGTGGCGTGAAAACATGGAAAATTTTTGCGACAGTAAACCTCCCGAGGGAGGTTGCGGTTCCCCGCCAGGCACAGGGCTTTATTCTGCGTGGCAGCCAATTACTTCGGTGCCTCTTATGGGAACCGGTGCTTTCTGGCCGCGATCCTGTCGCGCAATTCGACAGATTTGATCCCCCGTACTGTCAGATTTAGTCGTACGGTGGTTGACCGAACTGCCCTGTCCCAGAGCATGGAATAGCTATTTTGGAGCCAGATTCTAGGACTTATGACCCCACGACCGACCACCAGTCGTGGGCACGGGACGGAACTTCCTGGCAACCCGCTGTCGCTACCAGTGAAGAACCTACCTGGGTTTGAACCAGGCCCCATGCTGCCGAGTCTCACAGACACTTCACAGCTTTCGCGGCACCACTAGACCACTAGATCGTCGGCTATTCCACGAGGGAGCTCGGTTGAAATGGGGGCTTGAATTCCACTCGCCAAATTGTTGTCCTCAGAAAAATTAAATGTTTTGGTAAGATTCGAACCTCCGTCCTGCGACTCTCCGCGCGGACACTATGCCGGCACGGCTACGACGCCACGGTACCAGATGCCGGACCACTAGGAGTCATGCTGCGCGAGAAGCCAGTCACCGAAGAAACGAACCCGGTGTCATGAGTGCGCCTGCTCTCCGGTCAGTGCTCGGCCGGCGTCATTGGTATCGTCGCTGCTCATAGCACTGGGCGGGAAGTGGTTCAAAAACCGCGTAAGTTTTTTCTTTTTTATTATTTTTTTGTTCGGACCAGTGCACTTTTCAGTGCCTTTTTGCAGCTGCCCAAGTCACAAGGACGGTATAGCTGGAAAGAGCACTTGGTCCGAACAAAAAAATAAAAAATGAAAAACTTACGCGGTTTTGAACCACTTCCCGCCCAGTGCCATGAGCAGCGCCGATACCAATGACGCTACGCGGCCGGCCGAGCACTGACCGAGAGCAGGCGCACTCATGACACCGGGTTCGTTTCTTCGGTGACTGTGGCTTCTCGCGCAGCATGACTCCCTAGTGGTCCGGCATCTGGTACCGTGGCGTCGTAGCCGTGCCGGCATAGTGTCCGCGCGGAGAGTCGCAGGACGGAGGTTCGAATCTTACCAAAACATTTAATTTTTCTGAGGACAACAATTTGAGAGTGGAATTCAAGCCCCCATTTCAACCGAGCTCCTCGTGGAATAGCCGACGGTCTAGTGGTCTAGTGGTGCCGCGAAAGCTGTGGGGTGTCTGTGAGACTCGGCACATGGGGCCTGGTTCAAACCCAGGTAGGTTCTTTACTGGTAGCGACAGCGGGTTGCCAGGAGTTCCGTCTCGTGCCCACGACTGGTGGTCGGTCGTGGGGTCATAAGTCCCAGAATCTGGCTCCAAAATAGCTATTCCATGCTCTGGGGACAGGGCAGTTCGGTTAACCACCGTACGACTAAATCTGACAGTACGGGATCAAATCTGTCGAATTGCGCGACAGGATCGCGGCCAGAAAAGCACCGGTTCCCATAAGAACACCGAAGTAGTTGGCTGCCACGGGGTAAAGCCCTGTGCCTGGCGGGAACCGCAACCTCCCTCGGGAGGTTTACTGTCGCAAAAATTTTCCATGTTTTCACGCCACGTGCGTAATTTTTCAAGGTTTAGCTCGGCTCGGCTCGGCTCCGCCTAACGCGCGGATTCTCGCTGTAGCGCTTGTGACCCGTAGCGCTACCGAGCTGTAGCGCTTGCGACCCGTAGCGTTAGCGAGCTGTAGCGCTTGTGACCTGTAGCGGTTGTGATCTGTAGCGCTTGCGAGCCACTCCTGTACAGAAGGACTTTCCCGGTAGCCGGGCGGGCGGGGCATCGAGAGAGTAAATAGCAGTGATCGCGCAGAGGGGCGTAAACGCCTCCCCATTACCCGGCCCCGCGCCACGCCCCACCCGCCCAGTTCCGACTCGACCGTCGCGTCGTCCGCCTGACGCACCAGCGCTGCATAATGTCGTTTCCAACTCGACGTAAATTTCGAGTGTCGACTCTTCTGGGGCTGTAGCAGCACTTAGCCATGCGCGCACTGTGCGCAGTGGGCCGGGCGGACCCTACGGGCGCTAACGACAGCGGGGCGGGGCTGGAAGGGCGCGAGGCGGGTGGTGTGGCGCTTGGGGAGAAGGACATAACGACCCCACCTGAAGGGGGGAGTGACCGATGACAAACTAGCTCGATGCCCTCGGCAACAGGGGCCTGTCCCTGTCCTGCGGGGGAGCCTGCTGGGCTGGATTCACACGTTGTCCACTAGACTTTCTCCAGCCCTGCTGCTGCAGCAGAGCCGCGGCCCCGCCCTCGCCCCCTCCCCGCCCCGGACAGCGGACAGCGGCAGGACAGGACGGTCCGAGGAGCGGACAGCGCGCGGGAAAACGACAAAACGACGTCTGTTTACTCGAGTTGAGTAGAATAATCTTTTCCACGCCGGCGAGGGGGCTGGAAGGGACGAGACGGGGCGGCCGTCGGGTCGGCGGCTGGCCGGCGCGGCGCGGCGCGGCGTATCTGTCCGAGCCGAGCCGTGAGCCTGTCCGAAGCTACATGCGTAATTACCAGAGAGCTAACCGGGGGAGACTTGGAGAGAAGAGGCGGGGGGTGGGGGACACTTTAGGAGGTCTCATAGCCCAGCAGTGACGCAAGCGCGACGGTGCTTATGCTCATCATGTGGCGGGGTGGGGCGGGGCGTGGCGGGGCGGGGGCGGGGGCCTGCCCGCGCCCGCACCTCAGCACCGCCTGTGCAATAATATGGGATGCATCACGTCGGGTGTGGCGCTGCCTGCTGGCTGACTCAGCCTCGGAGGAGAGGCCCCCAAAGGGGACCCCCTTACAGTTTTTGGCGTCGTCGGCATCCGCCATGTTATTTTTGTTCGTATTGTAGAATCACGTCATTGGCACGCGCGTAATGTTATACTTCGGCCGCGCCTCTGTTCGGCCGCTGAGCGCAAAAGTGAAATCTGCTCACCTGGCGAAGCGAGGCGAGCCGCATCACTCAAGTTCAATGGCAAGGCCGAGGCAGCGGCGGGGCAATGCCTTCTAAACCACCCCGCCACTGCGCCAGCCACCTCGCCCCGCCCCACCCCGCCACCACGCCTCGTCGTCGCAGCCCCGGCGGCCCCCGGCCGTTACTGCATACCTCAGGGAAAGGGAAAACGCCTTACCGGCGCGCCATAGGCGCCATACGCGGCCGCGTGCACGTCACAGCAACAGCACGGCATTCTTCGCCTCCTCCGCGCCTCCCCGCCGCCCGGCCCGCGCGGCTGCGGCTCTTCCAAGTAGGCCTGTCCGCTACCAGCTCCTCCCCCTACCCCCGCCCCGCCCCCCCCGCCCCGCCCCGCCCCGCCCCGCCCGACACGCGACATCAGTTGCGCCGCGGCGCCGCGGGACGAACAGCGGATTGATAAAGCAGACGGGCCGCGGGGTCCCTCCCCCTCCACCACAGGCAGCCCCAAACTCAACCCTAACCTGCTGTCACCTTTCCCCGAACACAGCCTTCAACCCCAACGGGGGGGCCTCGACCCGCCCCTCCCGCCACGCCCCGCCCCGCCCGCCACGCCCCGCCCCGCCCGCCCCAGCCGGAGGCGCTGACAGGCCGCGGCGCGCCCGTTGACGTAAACATAAAGACGAAAAGCTCGCGCGCGCGAGGTGAGCCGTGGTACCCTGCCCCCTCCTCCCCTTCCCCCTCACTGATCGGTCGTGTCCCCCATCCGGTACAATTCCATATATCGAAATGGATTTCAGGAAACTCAGTGTCTCCCTCCCTTCCCTCCTCGTCATGAGGTCCGCGCTTCTCGCCCGCCTGCGGGGCAGGGGCCGATACAACAACTCTCCGCCCCGCCCCGCTCCGGAGAAATGGCACGGAATATGGCACAGGGGATGGGGCCTGGCGCCCAGGGGCAGCGTGGCGCGGCGTGGCACGGGGCCAAAGGGGCGCAGCCAGGCGGCGCCGCAAAATGTCACAGAATGTACGGGCTTGGTGGAGGGGGGTGCGGGGGTACGGTGGGCAGCGGCCTGAGGGTTGTTGCCCTGTGCTGGGCCGACGCCGACCCCTCGCCTCGCCTGGTGGTACCTCCCCACCCGGTCCTCGGCCGAGGCCCGCCACGCAGAGGTGAACAACAGCTCATTGCAAGCAAGGCAAGGCGATGAACATCTCTGTATCCGTATAAAACGTACCTCCGTCCTTGTTGCACTCATGGAGGGACGCCGTGCCGTGCTGGGGGAACCACCGCGAGTGCGACAAGGAAGGACGGCGTTCCACCGAATCAGTCCAGTCCAGTCCCCGGGGCCCGCGACGGGAACAAAGGCGTTGAGCGGAGACCCTAGCGGGTTAGGGGTGGCGCCTGATGTAGGTCACTGTGCGTGTCGGCCGAGGGTGGGGCGGGCGGGGCAGGCGGGCGGGGCGCGTCCCCCGGAGCTTGTAGTATGGGGTGGCTCTGGCCGGCCTAGCCATACGCCCGCGCGGCGCCGCCGCGGCGCCCACACCCTGGAGGCGGGGTGGGGCGGGGCGGGGCGGGGGACGCTTTATGGTCGCGAGCACCCCGCCCGCCTCTATGGTGAGGGGCGAGGAGGAAGCCAGATAGAGATTCGGCGTCGTGTCAGAATATCAGCGACATGGCTGAAGTCCTGGAGCGGGCCGCAGACACTTCTTCTTGTGATGGTTGTCCACAGGGGGTGGAGGGGGGTCGCAAGGGACACCAAGCTGTGCGTGGCAGTCGTGGCGTCCGCCGGCCCATGGGTGTATACCCCCACAGGCCTACGTTTTTTTTCTCTTTATGGCCAGCAGGGGCTCAATTAGTAGCGTCACGCGGGTAGGGAGGAGGGGGAGGCCTGCGCGACACTTACACCGCGAGGGCACCGCCCATGGGCGGGGCGGACGGGGCCCTGCTGGGCCCTACGCGCGGTAGGGGGTCACGTGGTACATCATGACACATCTGCATGCGGCCTCAGGCCCGCGGCGCGGTCCCCGCGGGGGAGAGGGGGCGTATCTCATTCCCGCGGGGCTCTTAAACCGCTTAACTCGATAACCACGACACGACGCCCACACAGGCTCGCAGCGGGGCGCGGGGCGCGGGGCGCAGGCAGCTCCCCAGCTCCTCCACTTGCAGGGTGTGGCGCGGCATGTAGGGGCCCCCTGCACTGGCCGCCGCCGGGGAGAGGCGAAGCGAGGCGCCGCTGCGGCAAGGGGTGGTGGCGCCATGCAGAGGCGCCGCACGTCCAGTGGCGCCCGCCCCGCCCCGCCCCCTCCACCCCCGCACATCTAGGCCCATGCCAGCGTCGGAATGAACGAGAGGAAGACGCACGGCGCGGCGCGGCGGCATCGACCGCGCGCAGCAGCAGCAGCAAGGCTGTTGAATTTCGAGCCCGCAGTGACTCCCAGTGAAGAATGAGTACGGCGTGGGTATGGACCCGAGCGCAGCGATACGGCCCGGTCCGTCAGCCTCAGGCTGCGGTCCGCTCTGCAGCAGGGCACTCTGCGGCCGGGGGCGGCGGAGGGGCCCGGCCGGACGGAGGAGGGAATGTAATTACTCCAATAAGCTGGAGACGCGACCCCAGCCCGAGCGCGCACGCGCCTATCCTATCGGAAGGGGGCTGACTCAGACCGGACGGGACTGGACGGCACTAGTGCGGCCCATGTGTGCTTTTCGTTACATCCAGCGCTAGTGCCCAGCAGGACTTACTGCTCTCCCAATGACGCAACTGTTGCAATACTCGCACGGATCAATAATGGGGCCAGTTTTCTCGAGGGATTTCAAGGGACAACTAGTATGCGAATCTTAGATAGTGTCCCTGCTGCTGCTGCTTCTTGCCGTGGTGGGATAAAGATATGAAAATAAAATTACGAAATGATTGAGGTCCGCGCGCGCGCAAAGGTCCATACCAAAAGGAAGATTTTTCTTTTTTTGCAAGGCGAAATTAGGCAGCGCGCGTGAGTTCCAGGAAAATTGCCCTCCTTGCGCGCTGCTGGCCGCGCCGCGGCCGCCGCTGCTTCCTCGTCATATGGTACCCCAAGGCCAGCCCGAGGCCCCCCGGCCGGGCCGGGCCGGGCCGGACCGTCTCGCATCAGGTGCGCCCCGGCGGACTGCGCCGCGCCGCGCCGCGCTGCGCTGCGCCGGGCCCCCGTCCCCAGTGACACTCAAACGTGACGCGACATTGCGTGCCCAGCTGGGCACAACCGCGGTGAGCCACTCTGTGGCGTGGCGCGCGCACCGAGGGGAACAACAGCCCGGCCCGGCCCGGCTCGGCCCAGGGCATTACCGCACCTGTGCAGACTCGTGACGTCATCCTGTCATATGAGTCGGCCTGCCGGCGCGCTGCTGTGGTACACTACCTTCGCGGCCGGGCGGCAGGCTGCGCGGTAGGCAACCGAACGCAGGCGCGCGAGCTGTATTGCCTACCCGCTAGGCGGTGACGACTCGCTCGGCCGGGGGGGGCGGGCGCCGCGCCGGGCGCAAGGAGTCACCAATTAGCAGACTGGAGACGAAACTCGCTCCCTCCTAAGTGCGCGGAACTCACACGGTGCCCCTGTCGCCGCGGCGGGGCATAACCAAGGCTACTCTACGCTTGCTCTACGCGAGGTGTCGGCGCCGTGACACACGACTATGAAATGTGTTTCCTTCATTCATTTCATTCATTTTGACCGGCTTTTTTCTCAGCGCGAGTGCTTGTGTGACGAGGGCGGGGTATGGAGGTGGGGCGGGGAGCGCTCAGTGGCGATACGAGCACCCACGCAGCGGCGCGGCAGGGCGGAGCGGGCCGCAGAAGCTCAGGCTTGGGCGGGCCGCCAAGTGTCTCTCGGGTCGGGCGGGGCGGAGCGGGGCGGGGCGGGGCCGGGGCGCAGCAGCCGCGGACCAGCACTGCCCCCCGCCCAGCCCGGTCCGACTCTGGCAGGGCACGCCTGGTTCGGATTCGAGTTTAGGACCGATGAGTTCGGCCAGGCGTGCTCGCCCCCCCCCCCCTCCCCCGGCCAGACCTAGTTCACTTCGAGTCGCGGGTCGGGGCCAGGGCCCAGGCCCCAGTCGGAGCGTCTGGATTGAGACACCCGTGCGCCTAGGTGTCCTTGGAGCGCGCCGCTGCCGCAGCAGTCCCTTACAGCCTTGGCTGCGTCCGTCGGGCGCACCACCGCCCCGCCCCGCCCTAGTCCACCTGGGCCCGCCCAACGTCCTTGCTCAGAGAGCAGGCTGCACCGCAGTGAAACCCAAGGAGGCACCGCTGCTCTCTGCGGCCGAGCGGAGGCCTGAGGCAGGAGGCTGGGCTGGGCTATAGTCAACTTCAAAAATGAAACGAGACAAACTTTGGTTATTTCGTTTTCTTGTGCAATAAACATTTTTTTTCCCGTTTGTCATCCATGTTAAAACTACCCTATTCGTTCATAGCTGTATCGCCGTCGGAAAGTTAAAACAATACGCCCACCCAGATAATGCGCGTGGGCCTGCGGGGCGAACGGCACGGCGCGGCGCGAGTCGCAGGAGAGCTGAATGCCCGTCCCATCCCGTTGCGCCCGGCGCCGCTGCTGGAGTCCCCGCCCCGCAGCCCCCGGAGTCCCCGGCCCGGCCGCGAGGAGCGCGGGGACGCCTTTGGACATAGTGCCAAACATAGTGCAACGCGAGCGCGGAGGGGAGGGGCCGGACGGAATGGGGAATTAATAAAAAGAAAAAAATCGACTGCGAGAATTTTCTGGAGAAGGAATAAGTAAAAGTCACCACACCGTGATGAAAGGGCGTCTTGTCACGGTGCTGCAGTCTCGGTTGGGACGCGCGGGATTGGGGCATTGGCACAGACACCCGCCCGGGGACAGCCGCGCCCTGCCCCGCCCCGCCCCGCCCCGCCCCGCCCCACCCCGCCGCGGCCGCAAGATATCCACGCACACCAATAATAACTCTCTAACGACCGGAGGTTTCCAGATGGAGCGCGGGCGCCGCCGCAGCGCAGCGCAGCGCTTGGCCCGGAGTCTGCCAGCTCGCCGCCCGGAGTCGAAAAATCTAGAGCTGACTGGGCGCGCGACCGCGTCCCGACCGACCGCCTCGCCCTCTGTGGGAATGTCATCCAGGCACGGGGAACAACTGGAATGCGACAAACGGCCTCCACACCGCTGGACATCACGTAGACTGAGAGAAAACAGTCACCTGACCCCTCCACCTTCCCCCACCACCACTCTGTGACAAGTCTATGTTTTTGTGTATTCGTCTTTTGTTTTGAGCTATGCACGTTTCCGCAAGTCGATTTTTAAAACTTTATTCGGTACTCGCTCATATTGCGGTCCTCGGTCTGAGAGCGACGGGCACCCCACGTGACCCCCGGGGGCGTGGCGCAGCGACACAAGACCGCACCGCTCGGGTGCGCGTCGACGTCCCTCCCCGGCCCCGCCGCGTCCCGCCGGCGTCGTGACGCTGTGGTGCAACTCACCGGACTGCAGGGCGGCGAGGGCGACCAGGCACAGGGCCATCACGCTGAAGGGCGACATGTTGTCGGTGAGGGTGGCGGTGGCGGCGGTGACGGAGAACAACACACAACACACACTCGGCGAAGTGGTCGGGACGGAGCGCGCGCTGCAACTGGCGGGGCGAGCCGAGGCGAGGCGAGGCGCGGCCGTACGAAACACGCGCCCAGCGCCGTCGTAGCCCGTCCCGCCCGCTGCCCGCCCGCCCCGCTAGCCTCGCGCCGCCCTCCCCACCCTTTCTCTCTTTTCTCTCTCTCCCTCGCGCTCCGGCCCGCCCGCGCCCTTCTCCCGACCTCTCTCTTTCTCTCTCGCTCGCGGGCCTAGGGTGTGGCGGCTGGCCCGGGCGCGGCGTAGGCCGCCCCCACCACGGAGCGCGGCAGGAGCGGGTCGGCGCGAGGCTATGTCGAGCCCGCGGCCCGCGGAGCCGAGCCGAGCACGGGGCTCCGCGCGCCAAGCTGCCTTCGGGCCAGCGCGGCCGCCTTCGGGCGCCCTCGGGTACCTGAGGCAGGAGTAGCCGGAGGTACCTTCGGGTACTTTCGGGTGAGCTCGCCGCGGCAGAGTCCAGCAGCAGCAGCACCCGGCAGCGGGCGGGGTCAGGTCAAGGGCGTGGCGTAGCGCGGAGGAGGAGGGAAGGGGGCGTTCATCGGCAATGAAAATAACGCAACGGGAAGGCGAAGCTGCAGCGCATCGCATGGCGAGGCGAGGCTTGCATGCAGACAGCAGAGCGGCGGCAAACGGCAACGGCACCAAGCGCCTCGCAGTGTACTGCTGGGTACGGTTAGGCGAGGAGTGGCAGAAAGACGCTCCCACATTGGCTTTGCATTCTCGTGGATCGGCCTCTCATCCTGGAAGTCACGGCATCTCACGCACACCTACTATACTAGCCAGGACCTGCAGTCCTATTGTTGAGCTCGCAAAATCATTTACATATGTCTCTCTCTCTATATAGCTATAGCTATACAGCTATATTGCTAGATAGCCAAAGCTATATATGTATTACTATAGCTATTGCTACAGCTTTAAGCAAATGGCTAATGGTTGTGACCGGAAACATTGGTTCCTGTCAGGCCAAGAGCACACACACCGCCTGTGCAGCGCTGTTACGCGGCGGTTTCCTCCATGCATGCACGTCCATGCGTCGTCCCGACGAGGCATTTTGAAATTCCCTGCAGGAGCAGCCTGCGCGGCGCGGCGTCCCGACGCTGACGCTGCACGCGTCTGTGCGACGGCGGCGTCCTTGCCTGGCCGCTCTGCGCCGCTCTGCGCGCCGCCGTCCGGAGCTCCTAAATCTGTCTCGGATCCCCGCGCGACTACTAGGAGGGCCCCCGGAAAGGCCGCGGGAGGCCTTGATCTGACGAGTGTCGTATGACTCAACGCCAAAGAGTGGAGAGGAGAGGAGAGATGACCCTCAAAAACATGTCTTTATAGTCGGGCAAATGTCCATAGTTATCAATTAAAATGTTTCCTAATACCACATATTTATTTTTCGTAGTCCAGTGACTTCATCACATTTGACTTAGGTTTGGCAGAAAATCAGAGCTTACTCCTTCATCGACCAAATACCAAACTATCCACCAGACCTCCACCTGAAAAGGACTGTACTGGAAAAGATGTGCGCTTATTTCGCCCGCGGCGTCTGAGTCGTCCGAAAGGAAAACAGGTGAAATTTAAATTTTCCTCAGAGAATTGTTACTTGTCGAGTATGGCCACTCGAAAGAAGGCGGTACTGTAAAAGGTTACTTCAGTCAAACGGCCGCAATAGCGGGGGTGCGGTGCAAAACGTCCGCAGCCGCGGCGCGAGGCGAGGCGAGGCGACGGTGCGTGGACACGCGTGTCTTTGTGTTGCCGTCGAGGCCCGGGGGGCGCCTGGGAACGACCCCTCCCCCTCCCCCTGCAGCCCTGGAGCCTGTCTGTATGGCCGTCCTGGCGCCTGGCAGCGCCCGGCCCTGGCGTCGTCCGCGCCAGAGAGTAGTAAGTCTGTGGCTCGGAGACCTGGACAGGGGGGGGGGGGGGGCTCCAGCCAGACCAGGACTCGCTAACAGGCGAGAAGGACCCGTCGCGAGCACGCATGCGCGGGGCGGGGCGGCCCGAGGACGCCCACGCCTATTGTGGCGCCGCGGGGAGCTGTACAGCGGCGCGGGCGCCACGCCGCCACGCCGACGCCGACGCCGCCGTCCTGCCGCTGGGCCGGCGCCGCCCTGCGCCGCGCGCACCCTCCGCCCTGCGGGCCAGGATGTAAAAGGGAGGAGGAAAACAAGAATATCTAGGTCAAAGGGGGAGACTCCCGGCCATGGGTGCGGCCGGGCTGGGGCCGAGACGCGGGCTGCGCCGAGAGGGTGCGGCTGAGCCGAGGGCGTGCGGGGCGGGGCGGGGCGGGGCGGGGCGGGGGAGGGCCGCATGTCATTACACCCTCCCCGATGGGCACGCGTTTCGTCATTTTGAACGCTCTGATGACAGGACCTCGCAGGGCGGGGGTTGGGGCTGCGGAGTAGAGGGTTGCGGGAGACAATCCATGTAATTGCTGGGGCGGGCGGGGCGGGGCGGGGCGCCGCTCCTGGCTGAGTGTGTGTATCATACATCACGCCCTGTTTGTCCACGCGTTTGGCTGGCAGCGTCGGGGCGGGGAACGGGGACGGGGACGGGGAGGGGGAGGTCACTTTCGCTCTTTCACCATACAGAGGTACTGTACTGTACTGCAAACAAAAACACGGGGGCTCGTGTGCTCCCCCGGCCGCAGCTCCTTGGCTTATCTCGCTTTTCCAGGCAGAAACTTTTCCAAATCCCAAAAATAAATTATTGTTAAAAACTCAAACTTAACTACACCCGCGCGTCCTGAAGCAATGCGAATCGACGTCGACGTGACGTGTGGCGCACGGGCCCGGAAGGGAGGGTGGGCTGGGCGACGAGGCCGCCCTTCAGTGAGACGGAGAGCGACGCCAACAAAATGTATAAGCCCTTTCCAATCTGGAATTTTTGATTTTTCGTTCCATAGTGTAATTATATCATCCCGTGCCTGTATAATGAATGCCGCCACGGGCTGGGGGGAGGGGCAGCCAGGGCGGCCCGGCCCAGTCCCTCCCCTCTCTTCCTTATCACCGGGTTAATGGGGCAGGGGGCAGCGATGAGCGGGAGATGAGCTGAGCCGGGCCAGGGGCCAGGGCGCCATTTAATAGCGTAACATGTAACGTATACCGCTGCTGCGACCGCTGTCCGTCCTGTTATACATTTTCACCATCCTGTTCTCGCCGTCATACCGGCGCAGCCCTGGCTGGCGGTAAGGATGAGCAGGACGACGAACCACCATGAGTGACATAACAAACCAATTCGTCCAGCGCACCCAACACCACCACCACCACCACCACCACCATGAGCGCGGGGCGGGGCGGGGCGGGTCCGGGCGGGCTGTGGCGTCCTTATCAGCTGATCTGAGCGATTCCTCATGGGTGTCAAACTGTCGGCGGGAGGGAGGAGGGAGGAGTGAGAGAGCAGGGGCGGGGAGGGGGAGGGGAGGCGACTGACCAGGCGGGCGTTAACAAGCGCAGGGCGGGGCGCGGGGCGCGGGGCGTGGGGCGCGGGGCGTGGGGCGCGGGGCGCGGGGCGCGCAGCCACGGAGCCGCGGGGAGCGGAGCGCAGACAGATGGCGCTTCACAACTAATAGACAAGGTGGAACGTACAGCTCGGGCCTGAAACGAGAGACTGCCAAACTGTAGGGTACGGCGCTGTGGGAGAGAGCAGCTCGGAGCAAGTGGCGGCCAACCCGACAAAACCGCGTACACAGAAATACTCGAAAATACACGAAAAATACAGGCAACAACATATCGAAAGCACCCAGACATTTTCGAGTTAAAAATTGAAAAATTACGTACGTGCTCTGCAAGTGAGAGGGTGGCGTGAAAACATGGAAAATTTTTGCGGCAGTAAACCTCCCGAAGGAGGTTGCGGTTCCCGCCAGGCACAGGGCTTTTACCCCCCGTGGCAGCCAACAACTTCGGTGTTCTTATGGGAACCGGTGCTTTTCTGACTGCGATCCTGTCGCGCAATTCGACAGATTTGATCCCCGTACTGCCAGATTTAGTCGTACGGTGGTTAACCGAACTGCCCTGTCCCCAGAGCATGGAATAGCTATTTTTGGAGCCAGATTCTAGGACTTATGACCCCACGACCGACCACCAGTCGTGGGCATGGGACGGAACTTCCTGGCAACCCGCTGTCGCTACCAGTGAAGAACCTACCTGGGTTTGAACCAGGCCCCATGTGCCGAGTCTCACAGACACCCCACGGCTTTCGTGGCACCACTAGACCACTAGACCGTCGGCTATTCCACGAGGGAGCTCGGTTGAAATGGGGGGTTTGAATTCCACTCGTCCTCCACTTGTCCTCAGAAAAATTAAATTTTTGGCTAAGATTCGAACCTTTGTTCTGCCACTCTCCGGGCGGACACTATGCCGGCACGGCTACGACGCCACGGTACCAGATACCGGACCACTAGGAGTCATGGTGCGCGAGAAGCCACAGTCACCGAAGAAACGAACCCGGTGTCATCAGTGCGCAAGCTCTCCGTACGCTGCTAGGCCGGCTGCGTAGCGTCATTGGTATCAACTCTGCTTATAGCACTAGGTGGGCAGTGGTTCAAAACCCCCCATTTTTTTAATTTTTTAATTTTTTTTGCGGACCAATTGTTCTTTCCAGCTATACCCTCCTTGTGACTCGGGCAACTGCAAAAAAGCACAGCGAATGACTAAAAAAAAACATTAAAAAAATGTGACCGGCATTCGAACCACTGCCCACCGGTGCTGTCACCAGTGTCGATACCAATGATGCCCAGCAAACTACAATATACCACACATGAATACGTCGAAATAAACACAAAAATAATACAAGAAAAATACACAAAAATACCAGAAATACACGCAAAGTGTGCACAGTAATACAAGAGTTGGCGGCCCACCCCCTCTCCTCCGTCCCCGCCCCGGTGTACCGCGCTACCTGCAGCTGCAGGCCTCCCCCGCGCGGGCATGTCCTCTCACGGTCTCCTTACATCCAGAGGGCCGGTTTAAAACAGGTGCCAGAAGTCGTCGCGCGGCCTCGAACTGTCGCCGACGCGACGCGGTCAAGTGACTCAGCAACAAAGGACGAAGATTACCCTCCCGTCCCGTCCCGTCCCGCCCCCTCCTGCCGCGCCGCCCTTTCTCCGCGCGCGCCTTTGTCTCTGCCCCCCCCTCCCCCCCGCGCGCCTCGCCCACTCACTCCCTGCGCCTTCTCGCTTTCGACACGCTTACACTACTTCTTTTACATGCATGAAGACGCTGCTGGTGCAACCCACGGTCCTAACGCCGCTCGGCCCGCGGCTGGACGACCCGGCCCGGCCCGGCCGGCGCATCGCTGCAATTAGAGCAGACTAGTAGTCTAACGCAGCCCCTGCTGCCCCCGCCTCCAGCCCCCGCCCCCGCCCTCGCCCCCGCGGGGACTGGCGCCGTACTCGGAAACAGGATCCCGGTGAGCGCCGGGCCCTACTCCACGGTGACCCCGGCCGGCGGCCGCGCCCCAGCCCCGGGGCTGTAACCCTGCACCAGGCCGGGAGCGGCGCGGCGCGGCGCGGGCAGAGGGGCGGGGCGGGGACCGCCTGATCGGGTCGGGGTAGGCAACCCAGAGTACGCGCGCGCGGCACTGGTTGCCTACCGCCCGGTCCACACGCCCGTTACTAGTGTGAGAGCAGGGCGCCCTTCTCTTATGTTCCTGACCAAGTTCTCCCTTATTTTACCTCGCCTCCGCGACAACACCGCGGAAATCCAAGAGTACAAAAATTTCGCTCACTTGCAGGTGATTGAATAGTTTCACGTACTTCACGACTCTGTAAACACACGCTTTGAGCGAAGTTTTTTTTCCTCCTGTGTATCGTTGAGTGATATCGTTGAAAACACTACCTGACTGTGAAGGCAGCGGCCGTGGAGGCCGTGGAGGCCGATATGCGGCGGAGGTCGGCGCGCGCCTCCCGCCGGGCCGGGCCGGGGCCGGGGCCGGGGCGGCGCCTGACTGACGTCTCTAATTGAGAGCGCGCACGGCACAGGTACCAGTACCAGTACCAGAGCAGCGCAGAGCAGCGCGTAGGCGAGGTGCGGCCCGGCCGGCCACGGCTGTGTGTCATTGGTACCGCCCGGTACCTGCGCGCTCTGATTGTAATGATTAATACCTGGGACCTGATACGAGACTAATACCCGCCGCCTGTCTGCCGGGCCGGGCAGGGCCGCGCCGGGTCGGACGTCAAGGAGTGCCTGCCGTTCCCCGCTCCGCGAGCACGTCCCGCGCCAAAGCGAAAACATGGCTTAGACGCGCGTGTCGCGGTACCGTGGGGGAGCGGGGCGGGGCGGGGCGGGGCGGAGCCAGGTCCAGGAAGTGGAGTTGGGCTCCCGGCGTCGCCCCTGTCGTTTGTTGGTTTGTTTGCGTTGGTGTACCCTTGGGTGTACCACGAGAATGGGGCGGGGCAGAGCGCCGACAGGGCTCTGACAGTCAGTATCGTTTCGATAGCTTCCGACTGTAGAAAACCTCGCGCCGGCCACGTTTGTATCGCCCAGTTCACCGACCGGTTACTGGTGACTAGGGTGAAAGGAGCATTTTTCTAAAAACTCTGTTGGCTGACTAGAGGACTGGAGGCGCCCGGGCCGCCCACACCAACAAGGAGTGATCCTGGGCCACATTCTGGGCCTATGACACAGTCACAGCTCTGTCCTGCTCCGCGTAAATTAGAGGGGCTCGACCCGCCCGCGCCTGGCCGCTGTTGCAGGCTCCTGGCGGTGAACAGGAGTCGTGTCAAAACGATGCCTCAAGGGTCTGAAGGACTCGAAGGAGCACGAAAAGTTTTTCCATTTCCCCACTTATTGTATTGCATACTTTGCCTATCCATCAGGCGTTTTATTTCGGGCTTGCCCTCCCTCAAAATAAAAAGAGAGAAAAAACTCCGTGCATGTTTGTTTTGTGATATAAACGCGGATGAGCTTCCAGTTAGTGCATATTTTACGAGTACAGTAGGCCGAACCGGGACGAGCTGTTTCGGGTATAGAACGCCCAGGGATCTTGTACCCCCTCGGTATAAAGGGGGGTATTAATTTTCTGGGCGATTAATACCCCCCCGCCTGCGCTGACCAGTCACAATGACAGATCGCGGGCCTACGGCGTGGCGGCGCCGGCGCTGCCTGTTCAAGACGAGTGCTGCGCGTCGGGACGCCTGGCCGCGCCGACATTCATGTCACGATTGGCATTGAGCCTCCACTCCCATTCTGCCCTCGGCGTGTAAAGTCGAGCTGGCGGCCAGCTCCGCACCGAATACAACCGCTGTGTCGGGCGTGACGTCCCCCTGCACACCGCGTATGGTAAGAGAGCCCCCCGAGAGGCGAGGGCACGGCAGCGGACGGGG
Source organism: Frankliniella intonsa (assembly GCA_033675135.1). Taxonomy (NCBI): domain Eukaryota; kingdom Metazoa; phylum Arthropoda; class Insecta; order Thysanoptera; family Thripidae; genus Frankliniella; species Frankliniella intonsa. The sequence continues at coordinate 5,871,092 of CM066247.1, read as the reverse complement.
CCGTGGTGGGGCACGGACGGGCAGGTACGGGAGAGGCAAGGAGCGATGCAGTCCGTCCTCATGCCCTTCTTGTTCCCCGCGGAAGCAGCACGGGTTGGCCAGCACATGGAATTGAATTACTGGAGGGATTATCGTCAGCCACTGCACTCCCCTTCCCTGCGTGGGCGTTCGGGCCGTCGGGGCCGGCGGGGCGGGGCAGGCCGCCTCCTCTAATGGGGGAAATATCCCGGCATGCATTAACAGCCGGGTGGGGAAGAGCAGGCGGGCCGAGGGGGCGCAGGGCGGCGGTGGGATGTAAAGTCCGCTACAGAAAAGCTGGGGTTCCTTTATTTAAAGTGAAGCCCACCCGTCTCGGCTAGAGAGGCCAACGAGCTAGGACAGCGCGACTAGAGAGAAATCTCGACGAGCCCGCCCGTGCTTCCCCGTCACATACACTCATACACACACATCTACACGCGCGCGCACGTCGTGGCGGGCAATCAATGTTCGAACAGAGAAGGGAGGGGCGGCTCGGGTGGGGGCGGAGGAAGGCGCGGGGGGCGGGGCGCGGGGCTAACAGCCGCGGCGAACAAAAACACTTGGCGACGAGCTAGGGCCCGCCCGCGCCCCGCCCCCATCCTGCCCCCGGAGCAGCCCCCCTGCTGCACGGCCCGCGGCGCCCTCCCCTTCTCCATCTCTCTCTATCTCAAACGCAGCCAGGGTGGGGCGTCGCGACGCCGATGGGGGGATGGACGATCCCGTCGCGCCGTTGGGTTGGGGGCGGTGCAGCTAGATTGTCCGACCTATCTTTGTACGACCTGGTAATTTCCCCGAAATCCGAAAAAGCGCTGTCCGACCTGGATTTTGTCCCAGCTAGGATATAGTGACTAACATTGAACAAGACCGTCGAGCTGAAACACTTACCAGCAGAGCCCCGTCGAGGCGTTTATCCGGTCAACGTTATCCACAAAATGGCAGCTGATAGGTTACCAGCGGTATGACGTGGGCCATCTTATTTGCGATCTTGACATCAAACACAGTCCCGATTTATGACTTTTGCCGAAGAATAGTCTAATCTGAAACTACTTGAATATCTTATGTTCACGCCGATACTTTGCACAGATGCTAAAAGTTTGTTCAAACCGCGAAAACGAATAAAAACGCCGTACCGAACGAGACAAGGCGACACTGATCACTGTTCATTTAAAACTGCTCCTGCAACCGTAACTGCAGAGCTGCCAACTTCAATCCCACCAAACCACACTCGTTACTGATGCATTAAAAATTTCGGATTTGAGCGGATACGCTTCCTGCCATTTTGGCAATTAAAGCAGCTAACGTGACGAAAAAGAGACTTTCCCGTGAATTATTATAGTTGTATAATTTTTGACGAATTTTGCAGATCTGAAAGCTGTTACTGAGCCTGGTCGGGTCAGGAAGGGGGGCGGGGCGGGGGGTCTCGATCCATCACAAAAATCAAGAGGATCGTCTGCTGGGACGTACAATTTTTCGGCCTGATCCTCTATGTTACATATTCCTTCTCCAATTTACCCGTGTAAACAAGGTCGCACAAAATCCAGGTCGGACAGCACTTACTCGGATTTCGGGGTAATCGCCAGGTCGGACAAAGACCTCTATGTCCACCTAGACGCTCCCCGCCGCGCCGCCGCCCCGCCGCCCCGAGCCCCCGGGAAGGACAAAGTATTTGAGAGGTCGAGAAGAAAGGACGCCTTCAGCAGGCGGAAAGAGTCCCAACCTGAGGTCCGAGATGTAGGGGGCCACGACCTGGGGGTTCCCTCCCGCCCCCGCCCCCGCCCCGCCCCGCCCCGCCCCGCCCTGAGCGTCGACAACCAACCCCATCTGGACATCCCGAGGGCGCAGCGGAGGGCGCCGGCGGTTGTTGCAGAAGGGAGATTGATTGGCTCGCGATTTCATTTGGAGGTCGGAGAGGGTGTTGAGCGAGACATAAAGTACATAAACTTTGGGCCCGTGCAGATTTGCCGTAGACTTGGCTTCATCGGCAAACATAGCAGTTAGTTCTCACCCCGCCCCGCTTACCTGGGCCGGTCTGCGCAAACTCATTCCACCAGTGAGTGCCCTGCTATAGATCCGGGATGGACCCGGGACCCGGCCCGCCAAAACACAAAGGCATCGGCATCGGGGGTTGTTGCTGCGGCGTGGCGCCAGTCCAGCCCGGCCCGCCCAGCGTCTCTCGTGGCGCCGGGGGGTCGCGACAGAGCGGCACCAGCTCCGGCTGGCAGGCGCTGCGCCGCGGCCCGCGCCCCCCGCCCCATACCCCCGCCGCCGAGGGGTTGCAGCGTGGCGCCAGTAGCTTACTCCCCCCAACCCCCGCCGCGCACCCCCTCGGCCCAACGCGGGGCGGGGCGCGGCCAGAGGGGCGGCGGTAAGCCCACCCTCTTCCCCCGGGCCCCAGCCTGGCGCCACGCGGATCGCATGGCTCTCCTAAAGATTTGTCATGCAGCCGTCGGAGGGAGGAGGGGCGGAAGAGAGAGAGAGTATGGCAGGACCGGGACCAGCAGGGAGCGGAGCAGGACACGCGCTATCGGGGGGACTCGGGTCGACTCCGCGTGCATCCGGGTGTAACCCGCACAGCTCTAGGGTTATTAAATTTATGTATCTATTTACTGTAATGGGTCAAGGACTCGTGTGAAGGGACAGTACATTATATTAAAAATTTGGCAGTGGGAAGTGAGGGCTTAGAGTGGACGTGGACAGGGTGGCAGGGTAGGCAGTCCCAGATGGAGGAGGGGGTTGGAGAGGTGACCAGGGGCTGACTCAAGGGGACTGGAGCGGTCTCTGGCAAATAAATACTTTGAGCAAACAGGTGTAGTTGCATGTACTGTGCGGCAGTCTCTTGTATCAATTGAAGTGCAGTGCAATGAGATGGGTTTGTTCAATGAGAACAAAGTAATATCATCACATCACAATAAAATAGTTTATTATCAATTAATAAAGAAAGTTACTTACAACTGGTATCAATACTGAAAAGAGTGCATCAGTTCTTTGATCAGTAGGCCCTTGCTCACATTTGACAATTAACACAATTTCTGAATCATCATTATTTCCCTGATGACTAAAAGGTGCTTGATAATTGAAACTGCTCCAACCTTAGCAGAAACATCAAGATAGTACATGCATTTTTGACTCATAGTTGATGCTTATCACACGGTTTGTTATTTCATTTAAATAAATTGCGCAACAACAAATTAATGAACAAAAAATATAAATTAGTACAATAATAACAATTAATTAATTCATTAATTAATAAAAGTTATGACACATCAAACGGACACAGATACTAGACTAGTATATGGCTGCATGGTTATAGTTGAAAACAAACAAACATTTTCTAGTAATGTCAATATGTCTGGCCTGTAGATATCACATTTCATAAAAAATATACAACCACACGGGTCTTATAGTTACAAGATAGTCCTTCATCAGAAATAAAAATATTTAGGAAAGATTTCAGGTAAAAATCTAAATGTCTTTCAGAAATAAGCAAATACTGAAATGGTAGAAGTATAAAATTTAACAAAAGCAAAAGTCAAACAGATAAGCTTCAGATGAGCTCTGAATTTATAAATTAATGAAGGAATACAGTAAACATCCTGTCAACCTTTCTAGACAGCTTTATCACATTGAAAAGGTGAATAGGTGTAAACATTAACAATACGAGGAAAATTGGCTCACGAATGTGAAATTTCTATTCAGGTGGTTTTTTATGTGCTCCCCAGCCATGGAAGCATTTGGTGAATCGCCTTGACTCCTTGTTCTTCAAGGTGAGGAACAACTTCCGAGGTCTTTCAGGCTGCTTTACACGCATATGTTGAATGTACACTTGGGCTGACTTGTAAGCAAGTTTTATTTCTACTTCACTACAACGTGCTCCCAACCATAAGAAAACCTGCTCGCCATTGTCTAGTATCATTATGTCATCATCTGCTAAGTCATCCTGTAAACAAAACAAAAATAATTTTTTTTAAAGTTTTTCCCTAGGACTAGCTACTACGGTAAATGACAAGCTACACCATAACCCATACACAGCATACCTGACAAAAGTCGGAACACTTCTCAGACACAGTGAAATATCCTTTCTCATTGGAGCATCGGAAAAGGCGAGTATATTTCATAAATTCAGCATCAGTATCATATGGTTTCTTACCACCAAGGCCAACCCAAAAAAAGTTGTCAGGTTCTTCGCCTTCATTTATATATTGCAGACTAATCCAAGGCTGAAAATAAAAGTTCAAGGTTTCAATTAAATTTTTCTTCAAAAAGTGGGAAAAGGGGATTCACTTTTAAGATAGTTGAGTTTACATTATTAAAATTTTCTTCAGCTATTTCCTCCACTAAACGTAGCTCATCAGGATCTGCTTTTGATCCTAACCACACATAGATAATACTTGACTCTGCCTCTTTATCTAGTGGTACTTTAAGTATATAGCTGTGAACAAAGGTGGACTTAATTAAAATCTTACAAAAGTTAACTATCTTCAACATTTTTAAAAATCCAAACTTTCATGGTATTATATAACATCAGCAGATTTCTGGTCCCTTACTCATTAGACTTACCAGAAAGCTGAATTCAGCGTAGTGGCGTCTGGTCTGACTTGGACCAAACGAGTATACAGGGCAGATCCATTGGAACGCAATTGGAAAAATTCAACTGGAGCTGCTTGATCAGCAGGCTTCTTTTCCTTTCGACGACCAGTGTGTATAATAAACTTCCTCTTGAAATGAGCCATAAATTTCAAGTTTTCTTGCTGCTGGTGGGTGCGGACCACTTCCAGCTTGTCTCCAAATAGGGACTTAAACTTCTTCTGAAGGCTATTTAAAAATAAAAAATTGTGTGAGCATTACAAGTTTAGTTTAAATTTAAGAAGAGTGAGAGACAGACCTTACCTGAATGTAAAAGTAAGCCAACCCATATTACCAGCATCACGTCCTTGCCAGAAATAGACTACACACTGATAATCATCTTCCAAGGGTGGTGGTCTCTCTTCATCATTATTGCCATCATTCCCATCTTCATCAGGTGATTCCAAAGGAACCCAGTACCGGCAAAGGAACACATAGCAGTCCTTACTGTAAAAGTGACCTGGGAAATACAAAATAAATTTAATGTGAGACAAATTAATCAGAACTATGGTAGCTATTAGGAAATGCTGTGTAAATGCTATACCTAATTCTTCTTCTGGCAACCGTACAAACTTTTTCCCTTCCAAAACAAATGACTCCATTGCTTCTAAATCTTCATTCCATTCTTCCATAAGCTGTTGTGCTTCAGATGCTGGCATTGCTGGCTGTCGTGGTGTAAACAATGCTGCAAGATCAGCCTGGGGAAAGATTGGATCAATTACAACCAACTTGAAAATTAATTACACATCATAATACAGGTAGGATCAATACCTTGGTTTCTTGCTGCCTTGCCCACTTTGTGAGATCAGCACCCGTCTTTGCAACAGATTCTGCTGTTCTGGTGAAGTCAACAGCAATTACTTCATCCCACCCTGAGAATTTGGATTTAAATAGCTGAATCTCTGTTCCCTCTTGCACTCGCGTAACCCATGCATGAGATGGTCGCTCCAGCATTGCAAATAACTCTTGGGATAGCTTCACAGCAGCAGCTCTGACCAGTCGAGTTGATTTCTTCCCAAACCTAACAAAACAATGAATTTTCAAATAAACACATTTAGGGCATAAACTAGATACATTTGATATTTGTAAAGAAACCTTACCAAACAAACACATCCAAGAAACAATCCAGAATGTACACATTACGGCTTTGCAACAAAGTGTGTTCAAGTTTGTTATGAGGGACCTCAACCTGTGGGAGTTCTAAATAGCCCATTCCAAGTTGAACTTGATAAAGTCTTGGGGTCATAGGAGTAAAGTTTGGATCAACATGTTCAATAATAGGCTCAGTGGGAGGCTCACCATCTCCCAATCCTAATGCTACCCAAAACTCACTATCTTCAGAGCCTGCAATCTCCGTCATTATTTCTGCCTTGTTTTTACGTTCAGATTTGTTCATTTTCTCAGCAAAGAGCCTGGAATAGTAAAGAGGTAAAGAAATGCAACATTCTTTTACAACACAAAATCCAATCCAACATGGGGGAAAAAAAATACCTGGCTTTGCTTTTAAATGTGTTTTTAGCAGGAGGTCCATACCACAAATAAATCTTTAGACCACAATCAAGTACAAAAACATATCTTGGGTCTAAAGATGTATGGGACACAGCAACTGGTTCAAGATGAATGCCATGACTAGATGCAGCATGTACTCTGTACAGTCGTTTAACATAAATTGTATCCTCCACAGTATAAAATCCACTACATGTGCGACCACCCTCAATGTAAGCAATATCACAATCAAATAAAGCAAGGAAATCCTCAGACTCATCTCCCTGCTCCTCTCTAATAGTACGACACTGTGCACCCAAGTAGTTCCGTAAATTAACGGCATGGATAGCTGCACAGGCTTTTTTGTCAAGCTGTCATAAACAAATAAAAAAAAATTGATTAAAAATTTGTCTTGGCACAACACAAAACTACTTACTACAAAAAGGTCATTTGATTTTACCGTTGCCTTGTCGCCAATCCAGAAGTAGATTTGCCACGAGAGCTGACCATTATCATCTACGCTAGTCTTAAGCACAATATAGCAGTCTCCCTCATAAAACTTTCCATGGGCAACTTCCTCAACCTTTTGGAACATTAAAAAAATGTTTATGTTAGAGAGGTCATGAGCACTTTCCAATTCCACCCTCTTGTGATATCTTATATGCCCCTAATGTTTTCATAAGGTCACAAAACAGCAATTGAAAAATAAATTCAAAATAAATTCAACAAGATGAAATATACTGTAGACTTAGAAACAACCATCACCACCCTCACTAACATCTAATCTGCTAGATCTTATCAAAAACAGGCAGTGAGAGCTTTTCTTACAAAGTAAATATATCATGGAGGTTTCAAATCATTTATGTCTTTGCTTGCATGCAAACTCATGAGATGTGCAAGAAGAAACATCTTGTGTCCACTATAGTAAGAAGACTGAGAGTTGGATAACTAACATTAAAGGAATACACTTGGAAATAGGAACTTGTAAAATGCTAGATCAGCATGTTTACCTTCTGCCAAGAGATTTTAAAAATACTATCAACTATCTTGGGAAGATTTTGGATATGAATTTCAGTTGACACTATTCGACAATCAGACTATTGCACTAAAAGAAGCACTAGCACTAGCTGACCAGATTTTCTCAAAATTCTCAATCAGGGATCAAGCAACAGGCTGAGGCTGAAAATTTGAGAGAGCTAAATCTGAAGTCATAAAAATGTAGATATGGAGAGGTTTAGACGTGCGTCATGCGTAGGCATTGCTGCCATCCACTAGCATCACGCTTACCAGACTGTTCTCTCCATCCTTACCCCCTGTTTCAAAAAGTTGGTCGGAGAATCGAGGAGGATAAATCTATGCAGTAATCCCATAATAAATTAATAAGTTTCAAAGAGATAGTTCTCCATGTTTAAAAATTTCAAATCATCACCATAACTAGGAATCTTTCATCAATGGGACACTAAAATACCTTGATAAAGTCTTACTCTGAAAAGTAATTACGTATCTAAATATTTATGTGAAAACAAGAACTCACTTGATTTGGAAGAAAGTTTTCTATTTCCCAAACAGATAAACCAGGAATTTGACCAGCTTCATCATCAAAGAATTCAGAGTAATCCAAAGGTGGTTTCTCAAGGGTTTCATCCCACCTCTTGGGCCTATAACAAGAAAGAATAGCTTAGATATATATTCATAAAAGTGGTGCTACAATACAAATAAATTCTTTGTAGTTACTTCAATGATTCCGCTTTGACTTCTTCTAATGTTCTACGGTTCTTTTCTTTAGCGACATCCTTCATCCCCTAGAAACATTTTAAAAATAAGCAGCTTAGAAAATAGAAACTTCAAGAACATACAGAAAAATAAACATCTTTGGGTGGATTCATACTTTAAGTATCTTAGCTTGATCTTGGTCAGCCTCTTCCTGATCTCGTCTACCACGCCTTAAACGCAACTTTCTTGCAATTGGATCTTTACTAGTACCTGAATGTCCAAACAAGAGTTTTTACCAGGCTAAACTATGACAGTGTATGTATATTGAGAAGTCACACTTTCATGTACCGTAGTAACATACTTTGAGCAGGTTGGGGGTTTGGAGCACTGGCTCCAGCTAGTCGAAGCTGTGTTTGCAGTGAAAAATCAATGTTGTAAAATTCAATACCAGCTCCTCTTCTAGCCTCAGTTGGTTTGGGTGGCATAATTAGGTCTGGATTATTCCTCAGATCTAAGGTCTCAAGCTCAGCTAAATGAATAGCATCTGGTAATGTTATCAAACGGTTTCCACTGAGAATAAGTTTTTTTAGTGAGCCACATCTGTAAGTAATCAAATACATAATAGAAAAAGCAAGTAAGACTTTCAACTATAAAACAACTGCACTCCTCATTTTTGATTTTCAAAAACCTACCGACACAATCCCTCTGGTATCATTTCCAGCTGGTTGTTTGATGCTGAAAACACCTCTAAACTTCCCAGTTTTCCAACACCTGAAGGGATTCCCTCAAAATCTAACTTGTTGTCATTTAGGTACAGTTTCCTAAGAGATGCTAGTTTACACAAGGAGGCTGGAAGAGTAGTAAGCTGGTTGTCACATAGATTTAACACCTCCAAGTTTGTCCACATTTCTACACACGCACACACACCCCCCCAAAAAAAAGAAAAAAAAAGACAGAAACAAAAGAACAATATTACAACACTTTTTAATGTGAAATTAAGGAAGGTAAATGTCTATGATAACAAGAACAATACAAACCCACAGCAGATGATAGTTCAGTAATGTTGTTTGAACTGATATTAAGCCTTTTCAAATTTGGTAAAGAATATAAAGCCTCAGGAACACGTGGTAATCCATTCACTGAGAGATCTACATCAGAGAGACTAGTTAGACTCTCTAAACTATTAGGCATATTTTGAAGGGTTCTCATAGTACAACGCATGTGGAGAGTATGAAGGGCAGTAAGGGATGGAAGTTGCCTAAAAGACCAATGGGGCTTTAGTGGGATAAAAAGTCAAATAGTCTGAAAAAAAAGTTTAAAAATTGAGAACTTACCTTAGTTGAAAATGACCCATAGGGTTGTGGTTAAGCACAAGTGTTTGTAAATTTGCTAGCCTTCTAGTTTGTGGAGGAAGAGTTTCAAGACTGTTGTAACTTAAATCCAGGTGTAAGAGATCGGTCAAATGCATGAAAAGTGTGTTAGGTATTTGTTCAATCCTAAAAAAATTAATGTGAAAATACAAAAGGCAAAAAAGATTATCAGATAAGAATTATAAGAATAATTTTGAATTTTAAAAGCAAACTGCCAATTAAAGAGCTGCTACATGAATTTACTTACATGTTGTGACTTAGATTGAGGACAAGAAGTGATCGAGCTCTGTCTAGACCTTCTGGAACCTCTCTGAGATTATTATGACTAAGATCTAAAGTGCTCAATTCTTCTAAACGGAATAACTCGGCGGGAATGCCTGAGCTTTTGAGTTTGTTATGACGTAAATTGAGAGATCTTAGGCAAGAAAGTTCAGGAAGCTCACCATACAATCTTTCAAGGCAATTCCGTTTCAAAGAGAGATGTTCCTACATGAAAACAATCAGATTGAAAAGAATTTCTAGACAACTAATTAAATTTGTCCTCAGAAGATTTACTTACCAGCTTCAGGAGATTTCCCATTTCTTCCGGAATCTGTGCAAGATTAACATTGTCCAGCTTCAGCCACTGGACTCCTGTCATCAATCGAATGGACTGAGGAAATCGTCCATCCTAAGAAGAAACAGAAAAGTAGTAATGTGAAATGCGAATCATAGTTGTTTCCTTCCCTTTACAGTGAGATTTTACATGAAACTTTAAACAAAATTTTAGGAGTGAGTGACATACATAGTTCGTTTAAAGTCAAAGAAATATTGTTAATAACAGGTGAAAGAAACACTCTAACCTACATTATTTGCTATTTTCATTGACATTAACAACACAAATTAACATAACAGTAGCAAAAAAATAAAGCACATCAGAATAAATACTTACGCTAAAATCATTGAGGGAGAAATCAACTCCCCTTACAAATGGTAACACCCCTGTGTTAGCCATTTCATCAGTCAGGGGCTATCCCTTTGGTGTAGGTGCTAGTAAATCTCATCAGTCTGTGCCACTTTTATTTTTGTACGTCGTTTTCAATTTGTTAGGATGGTTTTCGTGCAATACTGAGGCTATACGAGAAATTGATACTAAGAAGATGAAAATTACAAGAATAAAATAGCCTTGCAAAGAGACTACAGATTTGTTAAAATTTTTCATATCCACCGCACTGCACCGCAGTCAACAGTCAGCAGCAGACAAGTTTGGAAGCCGGTTACTGTTTTACACATTTCGTGGAATAAGTTCTTTATCGGTAATTGTCGTATGAGTTTCTTTCCCTGAACCCTAGAAAGTTGCGTTTTTATTTATTTTAATCCCAATCTCTGCTGGCCTTCTTAAGCTTATACCTCAGTTACTCATAAGTCTTAACCTAAATTTCAGACTGAGCAAATGTTCCAGATCAGAGCTACAAGTATATTTTCAACTCTCAAGCTACAACACTTTCGTTTATTTTCAGCCATGGAAGAAGCCTGGAAATCAATCCCAACTGTACTCATAGACAGCGAAGGGATTTTCAAATACGTGCTAATCAAAGTGCACAAAAAGGAAGAAGATGCTGGAGAAAGTGAGAAGATGATTGTTCGTGGATTTAAGTGGGGTGCCTTCCATGCTGACATATATGAAGAAACTCAAGAGAAAATTGAGAAACTTGGCTTTGAAACTGAATGTGTTGGTGGTGGACGTATTGAGCACAACCCAACAGAAAAGAAACTAAAAGTCTATGGATACTCTCAAGGGTATGGTCGAGCTGATCATGAAATAACTACAAATCTTATAAAGAAAGATTTTCCGGAATACAATGTATCTTGGTCTAATGATGGTTATTAAGTGTTGTCCAATTTTTTTTATTTGTTCCGTAAAATGTCTAATACTAGCTGTAATTTTCATAATCTTAAAATTAAAGTTAATTGTGATCAATGGTAAAATGTGAAACCATTTAATAAACTTATTTAAACTGTTAAAAAATTTAATGACTGAAAAAGCTAGAGACCAGAGCTGCTGACAATACAACAAAAGAAATAATTTTATTTGATGCACTGTTGGTTACTTCCATTGGTTGGGGATTTGTGGCAACAGTTGAAGTTGGCTCTGAAAAGTGTAAAAAGGATTATGATTGGTTAAAAAATGAAATCCCAGAGTAAAGTGATGATAGAATTTTCATTTCTTCTTTTCTTCGTTTACTCACCAGTGACAATTGTATCACAACCAAACTCGTCAGAACCATCTTGACACTCTACTTTGCCATTGCATCTGGCCCCTGAAGCCACACATTGATTAGATGCTTTGCACTTAATTGACCCACTGAGGCAAACTGTAAAGTTAAAAACAAAACAAAAAAAAAAAAGAGCCAATAATAGTTCTTATGTTTTCTCTGAGTAAATAAAATCAATCAAAACTTTTCAGAGCAGAACACTCACTTCGACATGACAACTCATCTGCATTGTTTCCACAGTTGTCTATTCCATCACACCACTGTGAGCCTGAGATGCACTTGCCATTGTTGCAATCGAACTTGTCAACTGGACAACCTGCATGTGGAATGACAAAAATTCAGATTATGTACAATCTAAGCAACAAGAGGTGCATTTCTAAATGTTCAGCACTGCCAGTTGGGCTCTTAAAAACACGGACCATGGGTAAACAGGATTTTTTCCCGCGCGGGTACCCGGCGGAACCGACAAATGCCTACCTACAAGGTGGTGTTCCACCCACATCAGGTACCCGGGTTACACCCTGCTACCCGGTTAAGTCCGAGCCCTAGTGAGCTTTCAGATGTCAATTACGAAAAAAAAACGCAGTCTATAAGAGGCACTCCTGGAATCCCTGGAGCTTTACTCACCGCCGTGCACCGCTCTGCTGGAGGCGGCGAGGGCCCCGCCGCCGCTGCCGCCTCCGCCCAGCAGGCAGGCGAGGAGTACGAGGACGGCGCCCGCGCCCGCAGACACCATCCTGGACGAGACGGTGAACCCCTTGTAGTAGCGCCCGGCTCTCTCTCTCTCTCCCGGCCCTGCGCCGTGAGTGCGACAAGGACAGGGAATGACCCGCGGTGCAGTGCGTGCGCGTGCACTCAACACCGTCGTGCGCAGCGCGCGGGCGGGCCGGGCTGGGCCGCGAGGGAGGGCGCCTGCCAGGGGCTTTACGAGCCTGGCCTCTGGGCGCGGCAGCTGGATGGGGCAGCGGAGCGGCGCGTTGCGAATGCAAGACGGAGCGGTACTGTCCGGTACGGGGGAGGGACTGGTCGCGTGGTCCGGCCGGAGCGGAGGCCTTACTGCGGCGCGCGCTGCGCTCCTCGGCGACTGCTGTCCTCGACCACACTGGCGCCCCGCCCCGCCGCGCCCCGCCCCGCCGCGCACTCCTGCTGCAGGCTCGCAGTCTGCCCGGCCGACGTCGTCGACTCCCATCCCGCCATGTGAGTCATTAATCTAGCACTTGGTGCCCCGCCCCGCCCGCCGCACCAATAGCGGGGGCACTCACACCAACACGCGCGTGCTCACGCTCACACTCGCACTGGGTTTTCGTGTTTTTTCAGCCCGCATGTCGCCACTGCTGGGCCTGGGCTGGGGCTGCCCTGCGGTCGTGGGCTGCTGTACGACGCACTTACACACATGGCCGCGAGCGCCCCGTCCAAACAGGACATGTGCGGCCTCGCCCCGCCGCGCCCCGCCCCGCCTGGCATCGCCTCGGCGGGATCCTGTTTGGGCGCGGTGGCAGCCCGATAGCATCATCACACACAAGAGTGTTCGGTCTTGGCAGCCCTCCGAGCGCACTGCGCCCTGACCCCGGCCCGGCGGCGGCAGCGGTAGCGACCGCCACCGCAGGCTGCCGCGACAGCACATCAACACTGCACTCTACGACGGCCTGCAGGCCGCGAGCCAGGTCAGCGCCTGGCGGGTAGGCAACCGCAGCGATGCAGCGCGCGCGTGTCGGGCGGGCCGGCCTACGCTGCCGGGCGCTCGGGGCCGGGCCGGGGCCTCGCCCGTCGCAATTCAATGAAAGTCACAAGTCACGTCGCGCCTTCCCGCCGCCGCGCCGCACGTGGACGTGCCCGCGGGGACGACAACAAGAAGTCACACGCCTTCTTTAATTCAACAATAACATACTTTTATTAACGAAGACTAACATCAGATACATTACTGCGGCGATAAAAATGAATCTGAGAAGTTTCCTGTGGTGGTATATCTCAGTGATAGATATTTTGTTAAGAAATGTCTGGAGCGCGGATTTTTTCGCAGAGGCAAATGCCCTATGTCAATCGCAGTTAACGATATGGAAGAAGATCTTTGAGCTTGACCCTAGAAACGAATTACACAAACGAATGGGTGGACGGAGGCATGGTCCCTCTAGAACTCCATCCAAAAGGCGCGCCAATGCGATGATTGGTGCGTTACACGACTAGACTTGATGTTCCACATCTCATTCCTCGGAGTGCCCCCCCAAAACTGGGGAGCGCAACTCCTAACATAACAATGTATATAATTAATTATTTAAATAAATAAGTCAAACACGAACAATACATAAAATAGGCAACAATAATACTTCACAAAACAATCACTTTCCTCAGCTGTACGCCGGACCCTCCCGCGGCAACGGAGGCGACCAGCAGTATTTCACCAAGAGACTCTGTAGTCTCTTGGTTTCATAATTACAAAAAAATATCAGAAAATATCGGATACCCTCCCCATTCACTGGAAAAACGAAGGTGTGACCCGGCTTTCCTGTGAATAATTATATGAGCGTACTGCCTTAGTAAAGGCGGTGCCCTTGCAATAAGGTATTAAAGCCTAAGTCACGCCTTTGCTTTTCCCAGTGCATTTTCTCTAAGTCTAAGGACGGCGGCGGGGCGGGGCGCCTGCGGCTAGCTGCGCGCGGCGTGGGCGAGCACGTCCACGACGGCGCGGTGCTTGTTGTCGGCGGCGAGCTGCGCGGCCGTCATGCCCTCCTGGTTGCGCAGCGAGGGCTCGCTGCCGGCCGCCAGCAGCTTACGCACCACGCTCAGGTGGCCGAACAGCGCGGCGGCGTGCAGGGCGCTCTCACCGTTCTGCAGACGTGAAGGAGCGGCGGGCAAAAACAAATTAATAGTTGTACGACGACTAGAAACTCGAGTGGATTTACTTTTTCATGGTCGAATTTGATCATATTTCGGTGAACACAACTGTAATACTGTTATCTCCATCACGGGTTCGGGTTTCGGCTGTCCCTGAGCTAATGATGTGATCATTGCTTCATCTTTTCAGGGTGCAACGGGAACGTCGACTCACCGGCAGGAGTTTGAGGCTCGGCCTGTACTGCAGCAGCTCGTCCACCACGGTGGCGTGCCCCTTGTGCGCGGCCTTGAACAGCGGCGTCGCGCCGTCCTGCGTGCAATACGAGGCGACAGATAGGTCAATGATCTGGAACACCCGCGGCGGACGGGACCTCCCGTGCACTCACGTGTCTGGTGGTGTCCACGGCCGCGCCGTGCCGCAGCAGCACGCGCACGATCCGCTCGTGGCCCATCTGCGCCGAGATCCACAGCGGGGTGGCGCCGTCCGTGCGGCGCGCGTCCACCGCCGCGCCGCGCTCCAGCAGGTGCAGCACCACGCGCCCGTGCCCGTTCTGCGCCGCCATGAACAGCGGCGTGGCGCGGTCCTGGAAGGGAAGGTCACGGGGACAAGGCGGTGAGTCACCGGGTCGAGTAAGCGAACAGCAGATACCCGCCCCGCAGTCCCGTGCGGCATCTGGTAGCGATCAAGACGCAGCAGGCGAGAGACGCGGGCGCGGGCGAGGCGTCGCGGCGTCCGCGGGGGATACACGGGCAACGCGTTGGTTGGGTTGCCTTCCCACTAGGCGGCGTCGTTCTAGCCCAGTGTTGCTAGAAAAGTAGGCAATAAGTAGCCCAAAACACAGTGGAGTTAAGCGGACTGCAGCCTAGTGGGCAGGCGCAGATGCAGCCCGCTTTACTGCTGTACCGTGTTTGGGCGACTGATTGCTTTACTTTTTCGGCAGCCCTTGGCCCCTACCCTAGCCAATCCGCAGTGCTACTTGCCTTCATGTGGGCGTTGACGTTGGCGCCGCGGTTGATGAGCTCTTTGGCGACGTCCAGGTGGCCGCACTGGCACGACACGAACAGGGGCGTGCCGCCGTCCTGGAGGGAGGACGAGAGGCTGGCGTCAATCGTGATATTGGCGCAGAAATCAAAGCCGCGGTCGAGATACAGTAGTAGGCACAGTAGTTGGAAAAATGAAGCGTGAAAAGAAGGCGCGGCCGCGGTACGGGGCGGGAAGCGTAAGCGTGTGCGCGCCGTGACCTTGGGTGTCCATTCATGAGCGGGGCGGGGCGGGGATCGGGGATCGCCGGGAATTGAGCGCAACGAGTAAACCGAAGCCATACGCTACCTCGCCCGGCAGCAGGCTGGAGTAGAGGGCGTGGCGGGGCGGGGCGGGCGTGACGGGGGGCGGAGCACCAGGGGCTGTGCTGGTGCCGGTGCATGTCGATACTTCGCGGTTGGCTGTCCCAGCACTGGGGCACCGTGCGCCCGCCCCCGACCCGCCCCCGGCCCGCCGCGGTGCCCCATTGGGATGATTATTTTATCAAAGACACCCTCTCTTCCGTTGGACAGGCGTCTCATCCGGAGAGCTGGGCGTGATACAAACACATAGCGCACCTCCACGTTCAAGAAACCGCGGCTCGTTTGGTTTGGTACCAAGGACCATCCCGTCATTATCAGTCGCGCAGCGCCGCGCCGCGCGCTCGGCGGTGACAGGAACGGGAAAGTTACGAGCATGTGCGGCCGTCACGGCATGCCGCGGAGTTGCTCCGGGCTGCGCGCCTCCCCTTTCTCCACAGTGAACTACATGCACCCTCCCCCCGCCCCCTTCTCCCCGCCCGCGTCGCCCGCCCCCGCTAAGCGTTCATCAGGATGGAAGCCGTGTTCCCGGCGACTGCGTGCTGGTTATCGCGAGAGGGTGGCCTCCCACAGCCCCACCGCCTGCTCTGGGGTCAAAGTAGATCAAGGTGGGGCGGTGCATAGGATAGAGGGCGGGGAAGAGGGCTCCGGTTTGAGCAGTTTGAGGAAAGATTGAGAGTCCTGCGCGCACCTCTCTGCGGCAGATCCGCTCCGCCCCGCCTCGCCGAGGCCGCCAGCAGCGGGCACGCGCCGAGGGAACGACCTCTCAGGCTCTCTATTTCGAAACAGGTCAGCCGCTGGGAAAGAGGGAGATATGCTATTTCTGATGTATTGCCTTCCGCAGCGCGAAAATAAAATGCTCCGCTGTGAAAGTTAGCGACAATTGGTCGACTCGGCTGTGTCGTCCTTGGTGTTCCTTCGCGATCTTTTCCCCCCCGGGGAGCTGCATACATCACATGTGCACATTAACTGCATAAGTCCAGTTGCGGCCATTCACTGTCCCGCCCCGCGGCGCTGTTCGCGGCCCCCTACCCCACACTGCACGCGCCGGCCTTAAGCCCCGGGCGCCCCGCCCCGATATTAGCGAGGACGCTACACCGCGCCGCGCCTGGCCGCGTCAGAGCCCGTGGCAAATCGATGATGATATGCCAAAACGGTTCGCGAGCCCCACCCGTTCTCTCTCCCCGCCCCGCCCCTCTCCCGCAGGAGGACGCTCGGTCCTTCCCTCCCGCCACGCCCCGCACAGGGGCGTCGGAAGTGGGGAGCAGGGGGTGCTCTGAGCACCCCCTAGACTACGAGCCAGGCAAGCAAGCCTTCGGTTTGAAAACTGAGCTCAATCCCGCATTAAACTTGAAAAATTACGCACGTGCTCTGCAAGTGAAAGGGTGGCGTGAAAACATGGAAAATTTTTGCGGCAGTAAACCTCCCGAAGGAGGTTGCGGTTCCCGCCAGGCACAGGGCTTTTACACCCCGTGGCAGCCAACAACTTCGGTGTTCTTATGGGAACCGGTGCTTTTCTGACTGCGATCCTGTCGCGCAATTCGACAGATTTGATCCCCGTACTGCCAGATTTAGTCGTACGGTGGTTAACCGAACTGCCCTGTCCCCAGAGCATGGAACAGCTATTTTTGGAGCCAGATTCTAGGACTTATGACCCCACGACCGACCACCAGTCGTGGGCATGGGACGGAACTTCCTGGCAACCCGCTGTCGCTACCAGTGAAGAACCTACCTGGGTTTGAACCAGGCCCCATGTGCCGAGTCTCACAGACACCCCACGGCTTTCGCGGCACCACTAGACCACTAGACCGTCGGCTATTCCACGAGGGAGCTCGGTTGAAATGGGGGGTTTGAATTCCACTCCAAGTTGTCCTCAGAAAAATTAAATTTTGGGGCAAGATTCGAACCTTCGTTCTGCGACTCTCTGGGCGGTCACTATGCCGGCACGGCTACGACGCCACGGTACCAGATGCCGGGGCGCCCCTGGCCCCGCAGGAAGTTCGTGCGCCGGCGTGGCAGATATAAATGAGCTACTAAACGTTATCCTGGAGCCACGATGATGATTCGCATCACTAGTCACGTCACTTTGATTTTCCGGCGCCCTTTCGTTGCGCGTGACGTTTGATCGACTTGAGGCGGCAGTACCCACCACGCTGGCCGAGTCCACCGGCGCGCCGTTGTCCAGCAGCGACTGGGCGATGTCCAGGAAGCCGCCCTGCGCGGCGAAGAACAGCGCCGTCGTCCCGGTCTGCACGGGACATGACGGGAGAGAAGATTAGGAAAACGAAACAATGAAACCCGGCCGCGGCCGCCCGGCCCTTTGAGCAGCCGTCGGGGCAGGCAGTCCCGCGTCACACGCGAGGCCGTTGGGTTGCCTACTCCACCGGCGTCTGCTGAGCCGTCCCGCCCGCTGGCCTTTCTAGAGACGACGTGATTCTCCGGTGCCGTTTCCATCGATAAGATAGCAACAAAAAGGAGGCCCGCCAAGACCACGCCGTGCAACCATCTCGCGCCCGGTAACAAAAAAAAAATCTTCCTTGGTGAGTGGGCTTACCGTTCTCCTGGCGCGGGGGTCGGCCCCTTGCTCCAGCAGCTCCTCCACGCAGTCCAGGTGGCCGTTAGCCGCCGCCAGGATCAGCGGGGTGGTGCCGTCCTGGAAGGAAGCGTACAAGGAAACCAGTTGAGCGGGCTGCTCTTGTGTCGGGAGCACTTACTGTGCGGGACGAGACGAGAGCGGGTAACATCCTCACGAACCATTACCCTGTCCTTGCAGTCCACGTGCACGCGGCCGCTGTCCAGCACCCGGCGCAGCGTGTCCACGTCGCCCTGCAGCGCGGCGATGTGCAGGTGCGCGTCCAGCGGGGACTCCTTCTGCGACAGATCACAGGGTTTGGATTAAGTTTTCGATAGAGGGGTTATTATTCTCAACACACTCAGTAGGCGGGGGAATTATATCCCGCGTCGCGAAGACGTTGCGTCGGCCTTGGCGTACCCACGGCGATGACAGCCGTGCTTGCGAATGACTCGGTAATGTCGCTGGAATAAAACACGTACACGTGCGGCGAGGCGGGGTGTGGGGCGGGGCGCGCATCGGCTCCCCAGGAGAGGGCACCCCACCACGGGCGGGGCGGGGAGGGGAGGGGCGGGGCAGGTCGGAGTAATGAAGGTGGAGGCTGCGCCGCCCCGCCCCACCCCACCCCACCCCGCCCCGCGGCAGCACAGGGCAGCCGCGTAACCGTGTCGTGTCCTGTCCCATCACTTTGAAGGGCTCCCGCTCCCGCTGCCGTTAGGCCCTGCAGCTGCTCGCGCCCGAGCCCGAGGGGAGGGGAGGGGAGGGGGTAATGGGAGGGAGGTGAAGGGACGGGACGGGACAGGGCCGCGCGCCTGCTGATCGGATGCCACGGCTCTACGCGGCTCGGCCAGACCGTTGGAGCGAGACAGTATGTAATGCAGCGGGCGGGGCCGGGCGGGGCGGCAGGTGGGCGTTGCCATGAGCTCTGCGACCTGGACTAGTGCAGGCTGCCAGTCCTGCCCGGGTCCAGGTTATGGTTTCCTTTCCTTCATTTTTGCCATTTTTCTATAAGTCTTAGTGCCCTGCAGGCGTTGCCTCTGGTCGCTGCAGCTTCCGCTTCTTAAGAATTCCCTTCCAACCACTACTACTACTACTAGTACTGTTTCTTCTGCCCCCCCTCCTGTACTACCTGGTCCTGCCTTGGCAGCTAGCCTGACGTGCCTCTCCTGCTCGGCCCGGCCCCGGCTGCACTACATGCCCTGCCTAGTCCAACCAGTCCTGCCCGGGCCCTCCCCTGCCCTGCCCTGCCCTGCCCTACCCCGCCGATACTAGCGGAGCAGGCCTGTGCAGAGCAGCGGCGGGGCGGCGGCGACATGTAGCGAGGAGGACGCGCTCCAGGATGCTTCTCTCTCGGCACGCGGGGCGGGGCGGGGCGGGGAGGCCGCCTGCGGGCCGGACCCGGCCGGACCGGAGCTGCGAGTATCGCGAGAAATAAGGATGCTGTGCGCGGCAAGAAGAGTAGTGAAACGAGCCGGCGCGGCGACCTGCTCTTCTTCGCATACCTACAAGTGTACGACATTCACACACTTTGGGTTTCCATAGTGTGCCGACCAGGATGGTCGTCCGCGGGCTGCAAACGGACGGGACGTGGACGTGCGCGTGACGCGACGTGGGCGGAGGTGAAGCCCCGCCCCGCCCCGGGATGAGGATGTGCGCCGCCATGAAAGTGTGTGCCCGGCGTACGCTTCCTCCCTGTCGCTCGATTTTTTTTCGGGACAAGAGAGTTGTAAGCAGCGGGCCCTCCCTGCTTGTCCCGGACGGAGCCCGCGAGGCGGGGCGGGGCGGGGCGGGGCGGGGCGGGGCGGGGCGGGGCGGGGCGGGGCGGGGCGGGGCGGGCACGCCACCTAATGGGGCCCGAGGCCGAGACCCATTGTGGCACCGCGCGACCTTTTACCGCGTTCTGCCGCGGGGCCGGGCCGGGCCGGCGCCTGCGCCTCGCACAGCGGCGGAAAGCCACCTGACATTTAAGCTACACAGAGTCCCTAATTCCTCCCCTCACGCGCGTCGCGTCTCGTCGCGTCAGGCAAACTATTTCGTGCAAAAGGACGCGGTCGCGTAGTACCAGCGGTAGCGAAGACTTTGAGCAGCGGCACTGGACGCGCAGCGGGCGCTGCATTTTTTTCCCAACCCTGTTCGTTCGCTGCTGCTGCTGAGAGCAAAGCAGTGAGCCTGCAGGATCCAGGAGGCGCGGTGCGCGGTGCGCTACTCCGGCATGCCGCGCCCGCGACCCGGCCCCCCCGCCCCGCCCGCCGTGAGGCTATCTTCCCCTGAATCAATCACCGCGCAGCGGGGAAGACAAGTTATTTCTCGGACTTCCCTCGCGGCCCGGCCCGGCGCGGCGCGGCCCGGCGGGACTGGCAAATTGAACGGCTCGGCCTCCATCGCGCGCCGAGATTCGCGTGGCTGTGGCTGGCCGGTGAGCTGAGCACGGCGCGGCGGGGGGCAGGTTGCGCGCGGGAGAGGGAATAAGTAGTGATCCCAGGATCCCAGGCGAGTATGTAACCCCGCGCGCGGTATGGGCAGGTGGGCGGGATATCGCGGGGGATCCCACCGCCACCACCGGCCCTGCCCTGCCCTGCAGGGCGCCTTATGTCGGCCTCCCACGATGGACCACATCCCTCCCTGGGATCGCGTTACGCGTGCTGCAGTGGTGTAGGAGAGCAGGTGTCTCACAGTGTGCCGGCCCCGCACCGCCCCGCCCCGCCCCGTCCCGCCCCGCCCCGCACTGCACCGATCCGATCCGCCGTTTCTTTCCGAGAGCGGAGCGGCTAGAACAGCGATCCGCTGCTCCGGCCCGGCTCGTAGCGGACGGGGCGGGGCGGGGCGGATAGTGAGTGGAATGACGATCGGCTCGGCTCTCGTTTCTTTCTGTAGAACTACTGACAGGCGACGTCGTCGCGACGCCGCGCCGCGCCACGCCACGCTATTGCTCCGCGGCGGCGGCGCGGTGAGGCGTCCCTGTCCTGTACTTCTGTACCCTGTTCTGTTCCGTTCCAGGTCCCAGGTTCGGAGAAACGATGCGACGACGACGACGGGAACGCTCCCTGCATCAGTTTAATCTCGGTGGGAACAGAGCGGAACCTTCACTGTTGGGACGGTGAATTTCATTGTAAATTCCAGTGAACGGCAGGGTTTTACGGTTTAAAAAAAGTACGCGAAAAAAAAAATATGTTACCGGGGCGAAAGAGGCGATTTTGTCTCCGAGGTTATCCGGGCGGGGAAAGTTCGGGGCAGAGTAGGCACTATGTATGGAAACGAGCTCCCTCCGTGCGGAGGTGGATGCGCCGCGACCAGCCCACGGCCAAAAGCGTTCTAAACTGCACTAAAACGAGGGGCGGCGAGAGGCCGGGGAGAAAGGAGGGGGGGGGGGGGTGAAAGGAGAGACAAAGCAGTGAAGGGCCGGGCCTGGGGCCGGATGGCTGGCTCGCATCGCCGGCTGAGCGCTAGACACGGCTGCAAAACGGTCCGCGCAGCAGGGCGGCGCCCCAGCCCCGCCCCCCGCCGCCCTCGCCACCACCACCACCACCACCACCTCGAGGGCCTCGAACCGGGCCGCGGGCGGAGCGGGGCGGGGGCGGGCTCCACAACCATAACAAAATAAAGTCCGACACCGCACTGGGGGCGTAGGGCTAGGGGTTGGGGCAAAGGCGGGGCGGGGGCGGGGGTGGGGCGGGGCCGGGGGGGGGGGGGTGCTGCTTCTATCCCGCCCACAAGACGAGTCGACCCGCGCTCCCGCGCTGCAGCAAAAAGCGCAACGGCGCAGTGTTGCCTACTTTAAAGTAGGCAATAAGTCGCCCCAACAAAGGGCTGCATCTCCGCCTGCTTAATAGGCAGCACCCTAGCACAGGTGCGTTCTTGTTGCCTAGTAGGCAGGCGCAGATGCAGCCCACTTTACTCCATTGTGTTTGGGCTACTTATTGCCTACTTTACTGGCAACACTGATGACGACCCTTGGAGCAGGGGAGCGTTTTCCTGGCGTCGTGGCCAACGCGTCGCGACGTCGTCGGCCGGCCGTCGATAACGACGCACCTTATCGCCTAATAATGCGGTCGCGAGTGAAGGGCGGCCGCGCCGGGCCCTGCGAGAGGGGGGGGGGGGCTAAAGCGTCGTCCGCCGCGCCCAGCCCGGCCCGACCCAGGCCCAACGGAACGGCACCTGCTCCTATCGGCTGCGATTAACTGCATGGCAACCTTGCAGGGATTTCCCTGCAGGCAACACATACCAAGTGCCCTATTTTTTGTGATTGTAAATCTAAGGTAGGTGTCCACCAGAAGGGCACCTTCGATTTACAGTATGGAAGGGCCGCCACCAGTCCGTTAGGAGCGTAGAAAAAATAAGAACGGCTTCTGCGGACCCGCCTGCTATCAAAGCGATCTCAGGCGGCGCGGCGGGCGGCGTCGGCGACGCGCCGCCGTTCGAATCGCACCGCCCGCGACGCGCCGTAGCGCCACCCGTTCGCCGCGCAGGCGCCCCGCGACGCGACCCGGCCCGTGCGAATACACCCGACATCTGTTTACACCCGGCCGCCCGCGAGCAGACGACGTAGACACGTCGCGTCCGCCCGCACCGGGACCGCTCCGCGACCACGGCAGGGCAGGGCAGGGCAGAGCAGCGCTCACGACGTGCACGTTAATGAGACGGGTGTTTCTTGCCCCGGGGCGGGGCGGGGCGGGGCGGGGCGGGGTGGCGGCCCAGCCGACCTAACCTGCACATCACATCCACCTACCTTCATCGACATCACGCCGTGTGGCCGGCGCGGCGTCCGTCCGCGTCCTCCTCGGCGCTGTCCTCGGGCGGAGCGCGACCGCGTCCCTGCTCATGGGCTCATGGTCCCCGTCAGGTGCGCTGCCCTCACTGCCCGGCCCGCGGTGGCGCCAGCAGCTAGCGCCAGCCCGCCGCGCTCAACTGCTGGCCTGCCCGGCCCGGCCCTGCGCTGGGGTGGCTGTGGTGCAGACAGGCGGGCCTGGCCTGGCCTGGCCTACGGCCGCGCCTTTAGGCCCTCGTGCCTTCCCTCTCCCCTCCCCTCCCGTCCCGCGGCCCGGCCCGGGCACGCCGCCCGCCGCCCCCCCGCGACCGTCCCGATCGAAGCTGTCGGTAGCGGCGGCTGCTGCTGCTGGGATTCGCTCCCATCCGCGCCGTGCACCGTCCGTCGGCCTACTGCCGCAGCGGAGCGCGGCGCGGGGCGAGCGTCCCGACGCCGGCACTGCGCGACGCCCCGGTCATCCCCGCCCCGCGTATAAGCTTCTTCTTCCCCGCGACTAGATCTTACCGTTAAGAATCTGCAGCGAGGAGGAGCCGCGGAATGACCGGGCGCCTGCTCGGCTTTACGACCATCCTGACTGAGAGCGCTCCGCACAGCGCCGGCCTCTTCCCGGACAACGCGAAGGGGCTTAACCGTGAGAGCGAAATGGAAGGGGAGGGGAGGGAGGGAGGGGCCACGAACCCGGTTCATAAGTTCGGATAATGAGAAGTGGGCAATTAGTGCAGTGCCACTTTTAAGTTTCGTCCTTCTTTGAAAAGAAGCAGTTTAAATACGCTTTTTGCTTTAGAGTAAAAGCAAAGGCACGAGTTCCTCTGGAACCTGCGAGAATGGTACAGTAGTTCTAACATCTTAAAATGCCCGCCTCGCTGTCTTCCCTTTTCTCAGTGTGAATACCAATAGCAATAAGATATTAGGCCTAGGCGCCCATATCGCCTCTGGTGGCGGGAAGGTGAACTGAACGGTTAGCTTGTTTGCCATAGTTTGAACAGTGTTGTGAATATTTCTTCCGCTGATTTGGCTAGGAAACGGGTGAACTCGTTGTGAAAAAAATCCGAGTGAATTGTCACTCATTATATTTGTTGCATCTGAATGCGTGGACTCCGGTGAATGTCATTCTAACACAAGGGAACGTGAAATTATTTCTTGTAAATCCTACTACCAGCGGGAGCTATGGATCGGTTTCAGAAAGGAAAGAAGAAGAAAAGTATGGATGACAGCGAAATGTTTGATCCATACGCTTCACCCAAAAGAAATAAACAGGAAGGTAAGTTAATCTCCTCTTGCATAAAATTACTACAATCGATAAAGTAATGCCTAGTTTGGGTAGACATAACCCCCAAATGACAAGTTATACAGCTTTCATGTCCTGCCAACTGTATAACTATTGTACAACAACAACAAATACCTTTTCTGCTTCTGCCTTAATCTCAATTTGCGTCACCGTACAGCATCTTATGTTGTTTTGAGTTAACTTTGATAGCTTGGAATTAAGTCTAATGTCGTCTGTGAGTCTCTAGCAAGATGATAATCCATGTCAAAACACACTTTGTGCTGTTGGACTGCCTGGCTGTGACTGTCATGGCGTCCACTTGTTTCTAACGGCACGCTACAACACATGTGGATGAGGGTTGTGTCGCAAGTAATTGTTATTTTGTGTCTAAGTTCCGTATTAACGAAAGAATAACATGTTACGAAGGCAAGCACGCCTCCGCCGAGAGTATTTGTACCGTAAAAGTATAGAAGATCGTAAAAGAAGTATTCAAAACAAGAAAGACCGGCTGAAGAAGAGCTTGGAAGATGGTACCCAAATTCACACAGACTTGCAAAAGAATGCTCTTCACCTGCAGAAGAAATTGGAGTGGGAAGATGAAGGTCCAGAGAAAGCTGTTGATATTGGAACAGAAATGGGCGGTGCTAGTGGAACACATGAAGACGATGAGTACAGATGGGCTGGAGTAGAAGATCCTAAAATTATGATTACAACATCTCGAGATCCCTCATCACGGTTAAAAATGTTTGTCAAGGAACTTAGATTAATTTTCCCCAATGCTCAGCGCATGAACAGAGGAAATTATGAAATGAAGCAGCTGATACATGCATGCCGAGCCAATGATGTTACTGATTTTATTGTTGTTCATGAGCACCGCGGTGTGCCAGACGCCCTTACTGTATGTCACTTGCCCTATGGCCCAACAGCCTACTTCACCTTGACTGATGTTGTCATGCGACATGATATACCAGATATTGGAACTATGTCTGAACAATATCCTCATCTTGTATTTCATAACTTTAAAAGTCAACTTGGACTGAGAGTTATGAGTGTATTGAAACATTTGTATCCTGTTCCCAAAGAAGACAGCAAGAGAGTCATTACATTTGCTAATCATGATGATTACATCTCTTTCCGACATCATATGTACCGGAAGGTATGTAAATTTAGTGCAATTCATCTTTTGGAAGTACAAATTTACATCTTACTGAATAATATCAATATTCTTTCTTTCACAGGTGGATGGAAAATATGTTGAGCTCTCAGAGATTGGACCTCGTTTCCAGCTTAGGCTCTATGAAATCAAGCTGGGAACTCTTGACAATGAAGCTGCTGCTGACACGGAATGGGCATTACGTCCTTACATGAACACAAGTGCAAAGAGAAGATTTTTGTCAGATGATGATGGCTGGTTACAAGAAGATGAGAATATAAATGTGTGACCTAGCTTCTGGCTAATTTTTTTCTTTTTAAAATTTCTTCCGTGTATATGTTGTATTATATTAATTTTAAAAAATGTATTCATTCCAATGACATTTTCATGCTTTGTATGGTGTTTATAAGATTTTGATGTATATTTTCAAGTACAATTATGTAATCCTATATCCTTTCAGAAGGATTTAGGGATAATCATTACTTCTGAATTCAGCGGAAATAAATGGAAACCCAGAGTAGATCTGAATTTATTTCTTTTTCCTCCATAGCACACCTGTCTGGTTACCAAAAGATATGAGGCATTCTGAAAGCTGTGTAACTTTGAAAGCATAAGGGTCTTTCATTACTCTTTAAGTCCAAAGGTAACAAGTTTTTATTGTAAAATTTTTCTCAGGTGACCTGGAGGTGACAGGAGTATCACGCTCTGGGCGTGTTCGCAAAAAGTCTTCTAAACTTATGGATTTTGAGTCTCCTGATGAAATCGATTATCGAATTAAGCGAACAAGCAAGGCTGACTCAGTATCTCCAGGTAAGTTTTCACTACAAACCTCAGTGATATTTTAAATCAACTGTTATGAATTTAATGAGACTGTCCTTTTTCAGCACCTAGTCGAGGTCCTGGGCCAGCAAAGAAAACTCCAAAATCTCAAACGCCAGCTCATTCGTTTTCAAGACCTATGCAGCCACCCCCACCACAACAGATACATCAGCCAGAACCTGACCTGTCAGATGATGTAAGCAAATGAAAGGAATGTGCATGATTTGTAACTACCGATATGCTACTTCCATCTAATATAAAAAAAAATTGTTTCTTGCAAACAGGATGATGCCAGATTTGGTATGAAAGTTGACCAAGGCTCATCTGAAAGTGAATCAGACTCTGAAATGTTCCCTGCCCCTGAAGGAGTGGACTGTGATTTTAGCTCAGAAGATTCAATGGGTATGTGATGGAAATATGTGAGCATTCCAAATTATTTCTAGACACAACTCACAATTTTATCCATGCATGCTACAGGTAGTGAGGATGACTTGGATGAGGATCCTCTCCTGGATGATAGGCACCAACCCAGCCACCAAGGATTCCAAAGAATTGATGCTGTTGAAGCCCCTCCAGCTCAGGTGTAGTATTA
Source organism: Frankliniella intonsa (assembly GCA_033675135.1). Taxonomy (NCBI): domain Eukaryota; kingdom Metazoa; phylum Arthropoda; class Insecta; order Thysanoptera; family Thripidae; genus Frankliniella; species Frankliniella intonsa. Next base: position 5,844,287 of record CM066247.1, on the reverse strand, counting down.
AAACTTCCTGTTTTAAAAATTGTTTGTTTTATTTGGTACTTAACTGAGAACTTTTTTTTGTTTCTTAGTCTACTTACATGATGGAGAAATCATCCAAGAAGAAGTTAATAATTCGTGATGGAAAGATTGTTGGAAGAATGAAGGCCCAGAGGAAAGATAAAGGCGTAAGTTTTTCCTTTCTCTTGGTTTCAACAACCCAATAAATTTATATATTTTTCTGTATTGCTTTTATTTTATGTTTAGAAAACACGGTTTACTGCCTATATGTTGTGGGCCAAAGAAAAACGCCAAGAATTAACAAGAAAAAATCCTGATATGGGCAAGTATTTCTTATATCAGATCTCATACATATTTTTAATTTGATCGAATAATAATGTCTTCATTTACCCGGCAGACTTTGCCCAGATGAGCAAACGGCTTGGAGAACTATGGGCTACAGTTCCGTATAGTGAAAAATATGTTAGTATCTAGTTATGTAAAATAAAAATCATTGTGATCTTGCTGCAAATTTGATCTTTGGTATCTTTGTCCTCTATTGCAGGCTTGGAAGCGGCGTGCTGATCGCTTAGCCAACAAAGGAGCGGGTGCAAAAGGAGCTGCAGGAGCAGGGGCTGGTACTATGGAACACCCTAACATGAAGCGCACAAAACCACCACCACCAGCTAAATCAAAATTCATTAACAAGGGTAGTGCACGGGAAACACCGACCAAGCAGCAAAGTCCTCGAGGTTCAAGCAATGCAGCCTCTATGTCTGCTCTTTCTGTGTCACCTCCTGATAGGTAATGTCAAGAGATGTGCATATTTTATAATCAACCTAAATTTTTCTTTTTTCATTAATTTTAAATTTTATTTCCCAGAGGTGGCAAAGGTCTTGTCAGTGAACCTGTCATTGGACCAGGAATGTACAAAGTTGTTGGTACACAGCCAGTAGATGTTGCTGCCCATCTCAAACTTCTTGGCGAGTCATTATCCATTATTGGCGAGCGACTTAAAGAACATGAGGTAAAATAACTTTCAAGTCACAGCAGATTCCAACCTTCATTAAATTCTGTTCAGTAACCATGTTTCTTCTGAATTTCAGGGCCAGATCGCCGTTTCAGGAAGTCTTTCAGTTCTTTTGGACTCCCTTCTGTGTGTGCTTGGTCCACTGCTTTGCCTCACATCTCAAGTTCCAGAGACAAATGTATGCTCACAAGATATGCTAAGCAAGCTTCTTGATAATACAGCTTATATCATGCCAGGCCTGTAAATAGTTACCTAAGATGTGGAAATGATATTAGATTAAATGAAAATTACTGATCAGTGCAAGTACATTTATGGTTACTCAGCAACCAATTCTGTAAATTATAGACAGGATCAGTTAAAAAACTTATTGTGTAATATAGAGCTTTTAATATTCTTTGAAATCTTTGCTTTTAAATACTGACAAAGGCACTTAATATTATTTTATGTACAATTACTGAATCAATTAGCCACCAGTTCTGGAAATTCATTGTTATCCCTTATTTTAATAATATCTATTTATATAGCAGTTCAAAAACCCAGACATTTGTGTGAATAAAAATCAAATTGAAAGAGGAAAAAATAAATAAATAAATAAATAAATAAATAAATATTGATGTAGAACATACATTCCTAATTACTACTAGTTTCTGTTCTGTTATCTTCCTGTGCTCTGGTTCTTGCACGGTCGTATAATTTACGGTAGAACTTTTCAAGATTTGCATAAAATAGCTGTCTATGTGAATTAAATTCATCACCACTTCCACAAGTAGCTTTAAAGCAAGGATTTGATTCAGATCCTTTCTTAGGAACCTCTGAAAATTCAAAATATTCTCCCTCTGAGTGTTTGTTGGTGCCGACTCCACAAGTCTGCCTGTAAGTCAACAAATACAGTTGTAATTTTTGGGGGCTTTGCACATACATGAAGAAAAAAAATCGGTTTGAAACAAATTTAACTGAGAGTGAGTTGTTGGAGTGAATGGACTAAATTGACTCCTGTTTTGAAGCATACTGCCAATGGTAGGTTCCAAGATTCTGTCAACGTGTGAGTGGAGAGCATTTGATAATCTAGAGAGGGAGAGAGAAAGAATCACAGCCTTACAATGAGTCAGTAAATAAATACCAGTATAGCAGAATAAATTCCTACCTCTTTGTTCTTTCAAATGTATCTGATAAAGATTGTTTCCTAGTGCAACATTCTGCAAGAAAACATAGTAAGAGGGAATCAATAATTTCAGTAACACTTTTCATATATAAAAGTCTTACCTGAATATTGTTTCTGGTTCCCCTGTTTAGTATCCTGAAATGAAAAAAGGCTTTATAGTTTGTTTCTTGATTTAAAAAAAATAACAAAAAAAAAAACACTAAGGTAATAGTAGAACCAAAAAATTCTGATCCCCATACTAACGTAATATTCTGAACAAGTGCCAAAAATAGCTTTATAATGAGTACAAAGAGGGCATTTGCTGGGAAGGTGACCAGCTTCACATTGACAGACTTCTCTTGAGCTAAGTTTTGGTCCTAGTGGAAATGAGATCAAGTTTATGAGAACAATAGAAAATGATTCAAGACTACTGTTTGAAATATTAAAGCTTACCATCCTGTATGCCACACTTCCCTGTACAAAGGGAGTGATTGCTCAAATGACCATTAACATTATATCCTCTATTTGGTATAGGACAAGGTGCAGCCCTGGAACAAAGCCTAAATTTTCAATGATAATATGTTTCATTTTACTTACAGTCATTCATTGACACACCTGTTAATGCCTGATGCAACATTTTGGCTATGCTTTATTTTTCTCCCAGGATGAGGCTGAGGGTTTGAATGAAACCTCTGCTTTGCATCAGTGTGGTTCATTCTGCTGTCTCTTTCACTATTACATTGCTTTGGTAAAATAATTCTCTTTAACAAAAGTGAAATTAATATTAGTTACGTCTCCCTCCCTCCTCCATTTACTTATTAGTATATACCGAATACAGAAGTGAAAGAAGGACTTACTTGAGAGCTCAGTGTTTTAGGGTTTATAATGTATCCTTCATGCGCAGAACTAGCTACTTCCTTAACAACTGTTTTAGTTGACAATTCTATTTTTGGACACAAAATACCCTGCGGAAGCAGTTACAAAAATTAATTTTGCATGATACTTGAAGGTTGAAAAAAGCATGGACAGGTCTTATATTTACTGGATAGTCAGAAGATGCCTCCATTAGCAAATTAACATCAACACCAGCTAGTAAGCCCTTTGAACAAGGAGAAGGGTACAAAATTTGAAGGGCAGTTGTGTGGAAACGAGCAAGCTGTACAGTTGCCCCACCACTTGAATCTTCAACTTCTTGAAGAAGAACTGCATACACATCTTCTCTTGCTAAACTATCCTGAACCTCTGCCAAACATCCAGCATTAGGAAACGTCTGAAAAGAAAAACCTTTATGTCAAAATATATGAAAAGAGCTCACATGCTCTACATTAGAACAAATATGAAATAGATAGATCACAAACTTTTTGGAACGTGAGCTTCTCATGAAAGAGTAAAGGGAATACTGGGGGAAGTCTTTTTGTTTGAACCTCCTGACCCAACATTGAAAACAGCAACTGCACATTGCCATTTGGACAAAGCCAAACTCCTGGACAAGTCACCTACATATGAAATATTTTCATTTCAGTATTTTTAAGAGTGCAGTAGAGTAAATCAAAGCAAAATGTACTAGAACAGCAGAGGTATGTACTGCCTGTATTTCAAGATCCACAATCAGATGAAGTGCTTTTCTAGGCATATTGTGGATTAAGTTGATATTCGAAAAAAAATATGGAAAATAAAATTGAAGCACAGCTGGAATTTAATTTTGATGTGTTGGTGATTCCCCGGTAGGGTATTCATCGTACTCCTCTCACTGCACTGCTGGGTTACATTTTGTAGAGATGTCAACAGTGCGTCGCCTAGCAACCCGATTTGAATCTGGCGGGAAACAGCTGGCGAGTGTACTTCCGGTATGACTTCCCTCTCACGATTCCCTATGTTGTTTAAATTTATTTAGTTCATTTGTTTCAACCATAACGCCGGGAATAAACAAAAACAATACTCGAGGTCAACCCCCTCTCTGTAGATCCCCCATGGTATCTCAGCTTGGCAAGTTGCCACAAACAAAAAAAAAGGGGGGCAGCTAAAAAAAGATCCGAAACGAACTTAACCCACTTTTTGAGAGATTGTCAGTCTGCTTTGGAGTTATGTCAAGAAAAGCAAGCCGGGTGCAAAGGGGTAGATACCACGCTGACACTGCCCTCCGACCAGGCAGAAAATTGAGCTTTTAGAGGCAAGTTCTAATACCTGGAATTATGGAAATAATGTAAAGGCCGGCGGCGGGTCCATTAAATTGGGCCGTGCGATGCAAATGAAGGCCATTAACACTAGCGACAAGCCAACTAAAGGTAGAATCACGGGATCCTAGGTGGGTAGGCTACCGAGGAAGTCCGGGCGCTTTGGCAGCACACGGCCTCACCCAGTGGCCAGTGTCACCTCAGGTCGGTTTGCAGTGAAGTGCTATTAAAGAACATGGAGGAACTAGCTGCAGAAATCATAGAAAAAAATATCTTACACTGGAACTGTAGGGGATTTGCACATCTCCCAGAAGAACTGAAGACTGGACACCAAATACAAGAAATTTATCTGAAGTGGAACAATCTTGACTGCCTGGTAAGTTCTGAGTGAAACCAATTTCCCACATCAGTGATTGATTTTGATCTTGAATAATTTTAGCCAAGTTGGATAACAAATTTCAAAAATCTGACAAACTTGTACCTTCAACACAATCAACTAGTAAACTTGCCTGAAGAGCTTAGTGAAGTTTCAAAGCTTAATGTTTTGGATGTGTCAAACAATAAAATACAAGTTCTTCCCAGAAGTCTTGGTAATCTGTCTAATTTGACATACCTACTGGCTTCTGACAATGAGTTAAAGTTCATTCCTATTGGTAAGTAATATGTATAAATTAAAACAAACACAGTTCAAAAACTCTCTCTCACACTCAGACAAATAATAATTATTGTTTAAGAATTTCAGAAGCTGAAACTCCTGCAAGTTTTAGACCTAAGAAATAATAACTTGCAATTTTTCCCTGAAGATATATTAGAATGTCAAGCCCTGAGAGAAATTAACCTGGACAATAATAATTTGACAATGCTACCAGATAGTATTGTATGTCACCACATGCCTATGGTTTTCTCAAAATCTGATATAGTACCTATTAAATTTATAATTGAACTGCTTATGATTTTATTTATCTGTGCAGGTTTATCTGCCTCTATTAGAAATCCTTTCAGTTTCTGGAAACAACCTCCTCTATTTGCCATTTCAGCCGTTCATGTCAAACCCCACCTTGGTCTTTGAAAATAATTTTAATTTAAACTATATTTCAATTTGGCTTGGACAGCAGATATCATCTAGGAACAAGAGAGAATTCAATGAAAATGCATGGACTTTACAAGGTGCCCAAGGGTAAGTTCTAAAAATTTTGGTGAAAAAATCTAATTATAATGTTTGATAACTTTGATAAACACTCCATTCACAGATGTTTTGAGAAGGAGAGGGCTGATCCACTGGTGATGAACAATGGAGATCTAGTGGTGAAAGAAGAAATATCAAAAAGTTTAGCGTCTCTGATGTTACCAGCCTCCTTAAAACATATCACATCTGGTCCAAACTGCCAACCTCTAATACCTTCACTATTGGAGCTAGCTCTACGGGCATCCTATCATACAGGCTATCACCACCTCATTGAAAAAGAAGAGAATGATGTTGGGAGCAGTACAACTTACAGATTGAAGAGATACACCTTCAACAATCAGGATTACAAATGCCTTCCTTCCGTACTGCAGCGAAGGTTAAAATCAGGCCCAGTAGCACTTTGTTACTTTTGCCAAGGTCCTTTATTTACATTTGGAGTCCTATGGGTGGTTCTCAAAAACTGTTACTCTGAAAGTGCAGCTGGGCATCAGTTTAATGTAATGTCAATGACTGTGTTTTGCTCAGTTTCCTGTAGTATATTGTATACTGAATGGGAAAGACAAAGCAACATTCAATGGAAGATGGAGCCACAGAAGTTGCCTTGGTATTGTAGAAATATAAAAGAAAACTGAACAGATTCCATGTTTTCCATTTTGTCTTCAATTTGGATATCAAATTAATTGTTTAAAAATAAATATAGTTCAATCATCATCAAATTTTATCTTCTTTCCTTGAAAGTTGTCCAGAGAAACCTTCTGCTTTCGTTTTGCCTCCCATGATGGATGCAAAGTTTCACTTGCTGAAATTTAAAAAAAATATATAGATTTTTTTGGCTGCAAATTAACAGAAGTAAGAAAAGTAATTATTCAATCACACAAACTTACCACTGCTAGGTTGCTCGCTATTGGGGATATTTCCATTCTTTTTAGGAAAATCTTTACCATTCCTTCCACCAAGAGATTGTTTGTCAAACTTTGGTTTAAAAATCTTACCCTCAACACGTTTTTCTGTGTTGATTTGGAATTTATTGAATGAGGTACTATTTTTCTGATCTTTCTGTGCAGGTCTGACAAACTCTTTAGACATATCCATTTGCCTAGGTTTCCTTTTTTTAATATCTCTTCCTAAAAACTTAGCCCGCCGTTCAGCTCGATTGCCCTTTAGCTTTTTACCATCAACAGACCATTGATTAGTTTCTTCATCAAAATTTCTTGCATTTCTACTAGATGACTCTAAGCCTTCTCCATTTCCCCGTTTCACGGCAGTTGTTTTCAAAAACCTGTTTTCCCCAGTCATAAAAAATGTGTCCTCTTCAACTGGTTCACTGTCACTTATGCTCTTAGAGCTTTCTTCGTCTTTGGGGACGAGAGATTTTGATTCTGTTCCTTTTCTGAATGTGAAATAAAATGCATATGATGAAATTTGAGAAGGAAACAAATTAAATGTGCAATTATTATTGAATGCACTTACCTGCTCATGAATGTTTCATTTTCAAGGAGGTCAGCAAATCGCCGAACCTCTGCTAACTTATTTTCTGCTGTTTTGGAAATGTGATCATTCATGTTACTTTTAAAAAGTTTCACACCCTTCTCTTCTTTGTTACTTGCATCAAACTTAATATTTCCTTCAGCAAACTTAGTGGCGAAACCATCACTTTCGGAGTTGTCCTCTTCTTCTTCATTCACATCTTCTCTCTCTTCTGACTCCTCACTATCATCATTCTTGTCGTCATCTTCGTCAATCTCGTCCTCCTCACCATCATCGCTGTCATTATAACCATTCTTGTTGTCATCTTCGTCAACCTCCTCCTCCTCCTCACTATCATCACTGTCACCACTGTCATCATCCTCAGATTGAATTCCTCTATTATTAAATTTATTGAAATGGGTTCCAGGTGCATTTCCATCACTAATAGATTGGTTGTCGCTATCTGAGGCACTTTTGTGATCAATGCAGGTCTCACTTTCATTTTTACTCTTCTTTTTACCAGAGGACTTTACTTTAGCATTAGAAGAAGAACTCTGTTTAGTTACCTCACCATCATCCTTGTTGGATCCATCATTTGAAGCCTTTTGAGGAAAACGAAAGAAACAAAGAAAGGGTTTAAGGTACTGAAAACACTTTTATCAAATGCAGCTTATAGGATTCATACATAAGAAAAAACACACCTGTTTTCGAGCAAGCTTTCGCTCCTGTTTTTCTTGTTGCTTTTGAACTTTCTTTTTGAACTTAGCTCGAATTCCAAGAGTTTCAAGTAAATGTGGTAGTTTGCTTTTCCATTCAGGGTGTTGCTCTCTAAAACTCTCAATATGGCTGGCGACTGATTTGTGAGTTGCTAATTTCACGATGACTTTCGTTTCCAGCGGTAGAGTTATCTTCAGTCAAATTAAAAACATAACAATTTTTAAAAGCATGGAAAGTATATCAAAACAACATTTGAAAGGAACAATAAACATACATCACCCAGAAGCTTGACTCGATCACTGAAGTCCATTTGTAAAGCATAACGACTGACAGAATCTGCCTTAATTTTCTGATGAATAAAAGACATTTTTCATTCCTAATTTTACTAAAATCACTATAGAGGGAAAAAAATTATGGCTAACCTTAAGAATAATGACTTCTTGACGATGTGTTTCAGCTTTCTTGTGAAACTTCTCAGCTTTAGGACCTTTTCTTGCTTGACATTTTTTTATTTCCTTGGTGAGATGGTGTGCTAGATGAACAGCTGCTTGTTTCACTTTCGGTCTAAGCCCGGTAATCTGAAAGATAATGAATATTAAAAGTATTCAAACAATTCCCATAATCTAGAATAACTTTTTCAAAAATATTTAGAAAGAATAGGATTAAAATCCTTACTTTATGTACACATGTCTAGTAAGGTTAGGGAAGCGCTTTCGTAGTAACTTACCTGATTTGATACATCAGTTTTGTTCAGCATCGTTTTAATAAATATTGCTCTTGTGATAATTTACTCTCATAAAAGTACAAACATCGATTGGAGGTGAATAACCGACCTCGTTAATTATTAAAATATTCTCCTACTCTCCGCAGTGTGCAGAAGACACGATAACAGGAACACGACTGCCCGGACTGCAGTAACCAGCCGGAACCGACAACAACTCTAAACACGATCTCATTTTATATTAACCAATATTTACCTACTTCATCGAATCACCATCAAATATTTTTTTGATCTCTTGAATATTTCTTCAAGTTTATCACTCGAACGCAACTATGTAACAGTAGTAAAATATTGTAGATAAATACCTCTCAGTTCACCTTTTTGTTTTGAATATTCGCGGGATGCGGGGCGTTATGGAAATCTGACCAATCTGACCACTCATACACAAAAACAACATGAGGCCAACATAACCTAAATGTACATGTGGTGATGACTGTAATGTGTGCAGTGTTTGCCTACAGTGTTTAGATCTTTAATGTTACTACCGACTTTATAAGCCAATCATATGAGAAACGGAAATTCCTGGTTTGAAGTTACAAAAGTGCTCCGATGAATAAACAAATTGCAATACTTCAGTAAGCAGTAAGTCACTTGGAAAAACACTAAACTAAGCCCTGCATGGTGAGGAAATAACATGTTTGGTTTTGTGAAGGCTACTTTATCCTTCCACACAGCTACTTTTTCTTAATTACAGTGCTCCCCTTTTTCAGGGTGATATAATCTGAGTGGCAGGTCAGGATATTTTAATTTTTGACAAAAAAAGTATGGAGAACTCTGAAGAATCACCAGTGACAATTAATGAGATATGCCCTTCTATATCTTGTAACACAAGCAGCATTAATACTGAATGTTCTCCGATGGACACAAATATGACAGATAATGCAGTCACAAATGATGTCATAAAATCAGAGAATGCACCGCAGGCAATTGACAACTCAGTAGAATCTTCTCCGAACTCATCAAGAATAACAGAGAACAATGACTGCCTATCAAACAATATGTTGGATCAATCTCAAAGTGAAGATAAAGAATTGGTCATTGACACTCACAATGAGGTTATTCAGAACAAAAAAGGAAAATTATTAGTTTCTTCTGAAGGAGTAATGGAAAATGTGGATGAAGGCATGGATACGGAAGGAACCTTGAGTGATCAGAGAGATATTGCTAGCTCAACTTGTGCTATTCCTATAGATGGAGCCAACTGTTTACCTTCAACTTCAACTAAGGAAGATCTAGGAAAGAAATCTAATGGCACTAACAAAATCATGCCAGAAGATCAAGATGATAAACAGCGTGGAGAAAGAAACTCTGTTCCTGAAAACTTTAGTGGGGATTTGGACGAATGCTCCTCAGAAGAGGAGTTATCAGAATCAATGACAAGTGGTCCTACACCTGGAGGCTTCTTTGGAATTGAACTAGATTCTGCAGCCGAGTTACTGAAAGAAAATACCTGCAAAAATTTGTCAAAAGAAATGGATGTGAGTCATGATATTTCAATAGCTAGCTTATCTGATGATGAACCTGTAATTATTGATTCAAAGTTGTCTGAGGGTGATTCATTAAGCTTGCATAGAGGAGCAGTCGTTCCCTACTCTGATACTGAAGATTCAGATAGCTCATCTGATAGCAGCACTTATGAGAGTAGTAGTGACGAAAGTAGTGATGATAGCTCCTCACTAAGGTTGGTCTTACCATATTTTAGCTTTTTTTATGGCTTATTGCAATCAAATGTGTCTGTATTTGGCTATCATTTTTCCCTTATATTATTTTCTAATTATATTTATCTTACATAAACATACATATACATAGAGCCCATTATTTGTTACAGTGAGACTGAAAATAAGGCCGAGAAGGTAAAAAAAAGTGCCACCACCAAATCTACAAAGCTACCGGGTGAACTTGATCTTGATGATCTTCCTCCTATTCAAGATTTACACATAAGTGTGAGAAATGATCAGGTTGTAGAGATTGGAAAAATTCTTCATGCTGTTGATACACTAGGTAAGATAGCTCTTGATTATTTCAATTTTTTAAAATTATTTTATGCTATCTACCTATTTTAAGCTGTGCTATACCCTTGTATAATATTTTGCCAAATGGTCAAATTCTATGTGCAGTCGTTGTTGAGGGTTATAAAGACCAACCCCCTTTGGATATTGAAAGTGTCCTATTTTTGGACAGAGGAGCCCGACCACTTGGACGTATTTTTGATGTGATGGGACCAGTAAAAGAACCCCTCTACTGTGTCCGTTTTAACTCAAAGCAGCACATAGAGGAACAGAACATCAAACCTGACATGCTTGTTTACTGTGCTCCACAAACGGAGCACAGTAATTTTGTCTTCCTTCAACATCTACTTATGTAAGATTATCATATATTGCCTATATTTTTTAATGTCTATGTTTGCCATTGTCATAATTGTGATTATTTTTCAGGATGAAGGGTAGCGATGCATCTTGGAAAAAGGATAGAGAAATTCCTGTTTCATGTCTGGACTTTTCAGATGATGAGGAGGAAGCAAGGATAAAAAAGGTAACATTCCCAAATTCATAAACTTTTAAGGAATAATCAGCCTATGTGTGGTAAATGAACTAAACTTTGTCTTCTTTTTTTACTGCTAGGCTGACAACAGAAAAAAAGTGGTGAATTCAACGTCTGCTGGAGAGCCTAGTCCGAAAGCTGCAAGAACCAACAATCAGCAATCTTCAGGTGCTCGCGGTCCTGGCTTTTGTGAAAACCAAGGCAGGGTGTTTCGTCCACGAAACCCCTGGGGTTGGCCAGGCACCCAAAATAACGACCGTTGGAATCAACAACACCTTCCCCAACCTCATCCCCCACCTCCTCCTCCTCGCTTAGCAAATTCATACCGTGTCAGGGGCCATGTTCAACCGCCTTCATTTCATGTTGAATCCCAGTTCCACAGCCAATCTACTTATAGAAACTTTGAGTCAGGGGTAAATAGATATCCCTCTCACCCTCAATTTGGCATGGAACCTGATTCAAGAATGTTAAGTCAACCTCCAACCTCTGGTTTCAATGCTCCCTGGCCCTCACCAGAAATATCACATCCTCCTCCATACCATACAGCTCCTACTGGTTACTGTCAGAGACCATCTATGAACCCTTGGCAGTCACCATCTCGATATCCGCAAAACTCTCCTCACGATCAAAGGTATCAAGCTTTCCAAACAGAAATAGCAAGATTAGTTGATGCATACAACCGAGGAGCCGATAGCCCCATGGCAGTGCCCCCTCCCCCTCCTGTGAGACCACCAGGGCCGTCTTCAGATTGGAACAGTTCTATGTCTAATCAAAACTATTATTCAGGTTAAGAGCATCTTAAAGTATTTGATTTCAAAATTATTGTACTAGTTTGTGTTTTGTTTTAGAAATTATTAAAATGAACATTTGCCGTATGCTTGTTTTATTTGTAGGCACATGGTTCACAGTACACTTATGACAAACTTATTGTTATGGTAAAAAGACAGTCTTAGCAAGAACATGTGTGTGTAATCTGCTAATTACAGTACTAATATAAAAACATTCATTTTAATGAGAAACAATATCTCAAACTAGGTGAGGAACTATATTTATAAATTGCTTACAAAAGTAAAAACTGATAGACTAAGATATTGTTTCAAAAAGACATGAATTTGGTCACTCCGCATCAATATAATAAATAAGAATCAAGTACAAAACAGTCAATATTAAAATTCATAATATTCAAGATCAATTTTCTAATTAAGAGACGAATAGTGGCCTCTATTTTATGTTATAGTAATTTCTACCTACTTAGCTATTTGAGCTATTTCCTAGAAGAAAAAGACCACTAAACAATAGGAATGTGTGGCAAACATTCCAAGGTCGTCCATAAAAATAATTAAGATGATGTACATACAAAATAAACATTTAAAATTCTCTGGTCAAAATATGGTACAGGGATCAAGTAAAAAGATTAAGTAATTTTAAATGTGAAGCAGATAATAGGAACTGAACAGCAATCTTGTTCACCACAGCTGCTCCATAGTTAAAACGGAAGAATGCTTTTTGGGGGAAATGCTTAGCAAACTTAAAGTGGTTAAGCTCGAGTTATTACCTAGCCCACAATACTCACATACAATGCCAAACACACAAAAGTATTTGATGGAGCACTTTGAAACAGGATGTAAGCACCAATAGTACAAAGGAAGACATGTAGGAAGTCGGTACTTATACAAATAATAGTGAACAACATAATAAAAAAATAAATTTAAAAATTTCTCATTGCATAGTCAGTTTGTAGTTATAGAAGGGAGAGAAGAGATGTTGGTAAAAACAGCTATCTTAAATAAACATTTTTGACATAATCCTGCATCCTGAAGGAATGCAGCACTTAGATTGTCTTCAAAATCAACATGAATACACCACTCCTCTACATGACAAATAATAATCAAATTTAGAGGATACAAGCCTTTGTTTGCCCAAATAGACCTTCAAATCTTGGTCTACATACATGTTCCTATATCAAACTATGTAAATCAGCTTGTCTCATGGACAATACTTAAAACACAAAGGTAACATTTCATAATAGGAATACAGAAAACTGCATAGACCACAGCTGATGCAGAATTAGTCTAGAAAGTACATGTGTACAAGTGGGACTCTACAAGGCAACATTAGAACCTGTGGTTTCAGAGAGTACACCCACTGAGTGAGAGTATGATTTGTGAAACAATTCACCCCTTGGTTAAACTTATAACATGCCTAAAAACTGATCAAAACAGCTATTGGTACAAGAATGTTTATTCTTTTGATGGAAAAATGATCACTTTTGGGGTATAAGCGAGAAAAAATTGAAATTTAGATGTTTATGAATATCATAATTAGATGAAATATACAAACAAATGTTAACCTAGCCAACAAAAGACCAAGAACAGGGGCTTAGTAGATAGAAACATAACAAAAACAACTTAAAAATTGATTGCCAGTAAACATTCAACAATTTTCCAGTTATGATGTAAATGTAAACAAGACAACTAACACTGAGTTTGTTTTTTTCTTAAAGATGGAATAAAAAAAATGATAAGCAGCTTGATGATGTCCTGTTCTCATGAAGAAGCCATGGGCGAGAGAGCAGCAAGACAAGCAAGTGAGCCAGATTCCACTTTGTTAGTGAGCTGGTGGATTTAAATGAAACCCACAACCCATGATTACATGAAAAAGCGTAGGCACCAGGATCACAGGTATGTTGATTCACCTGCAATAGAACCAGCAGACATACATAAGTTAATCAACCTTTTAAATCAATCATGCAAGGGGCCAAAATAATAGGAAAGAGTGGGGAAAAAATAGGGATAGGGAGGCATAGTTATCAAAATAGTTTGAGATTTAGCTTTGAAAACTGCAGCCAAGAGCAATATAGACTGGTGTAGATTTATTTTAAAATTGTTCACAGATATAAAACTCATAGTGATAATTTAAATTTTAAAAATTATAAAGAGTGAACAAAATTTAAGTGGTTTCAAAGAAGTCTTGAAAAAAATTGAATGAATTAAGGGAGAAAAAGAAAATAGGAAGAGATATGATTAGAGTTGTCATGCACACTGGATTGATCACACATAAAATAAAAAGGACAAAAAAGAGAAAACAGCATTGATTGTGTATTAATATTCCCCACACACACACACACACACACGAACACGCACGCACACACAGCGTGAGGAACAGTTAGCATGCCCTACATTATGAAACACAAAGATATTACATGCATATTAGTTATCTTGTAAAACAATTATATTTTAAATAAAACCATTTGGCACAGAAGACCATACAAGTTCCAGGAAATAGAAAAGTTTGTGATGGTACTGTTGAGTGATGCTCGATGCAACTGACATGATGAGAGCTTTGTACATACGAAGAAATAATTGCTTATACAAAAAACTAAGGCAAAAATGTTTGCCTGCAATTGAGTTGAAAAGTACACAAGTTAAAGCTGGAAAGCATAGCGTGCCTGGGGTGGTGGTGTGAGAGTGGAGCTGTGCTATACTAAACACCTGAATCAGATGACATAAGCACAAGAATGTACAAAACAAAAAAATGAAAATATAGAAGGAGCGTTTTCATATACATGCACATGGTTAATGTTGAGGAAAGGGGAATGGACAATGCGCTTGTGATGTACATTAAAGGGTGAAAAGTTATAAAGTAACAAGAAAGGCAATGTCGAATGTGGTGAAGATTTGCTTGTTATGACACTACCTTGTATACCCTACAAACACACACACACACACACACACAGCTAAAATATTTTAATTCTGTGCATCTCAAAGCAAATAAATTGTGCAGTAAAGGCATTAATGTAACATAATAACCAAGAATCCACAGTGGAAAAACATTTGCCATTTCAAAAAAAAGAAAAAAAAAAAACTTTTAAAAACTATGGGAAAAAAAATAACATAAAAGATAGAGTGCATGCAAAATTAGAACAACACATGTTAATTTACCTCAACCTTGGCCTCCATAAATCTTCACAAATTTGCCTGCACCCACGATGACTACATAAACTTGAACACATTGACCTGCTTTTAAACCAAATCCTGACCAATTATGAAATTTTAGAATTTGGTACTTTGGCATTACTGGGACTTCAGAAAAGATTTGTTACAAAAACTTTTACAAGTTTGTATCGATCTCAAGCAGTAAACCACTAGATTTTAATTCACAATAAAAAATTGCTGATATTGACCGCTTGATGTGCTGGAAGAGAAGTCTCTTTGATTAAATGCCTTTGGTTGATCAGCTGGCACTGTACAGTTGACTGAGTACCTAACTAAAATAACGGGTCAAGGAAGAAAACTGGTGTGAAATGTTGATTCAAAATTGTGTTTAATTTTATTTGTATAATTTTTCTTTTTTTTTTAAATAGTTCAACACATCATATTTTGTTTTGATATATAATACAATTTCAAGTCCCTAGAATATGAATGTTTGCTTCCATGTTGACATTACAAGAAAGGTGGTACAGAATTTAAAAAAAAAAAAAAAAAAAAAAAAAAATCTGATGATAGAGCATGGTAAACAATAATACCACAATGTATTACACACAGACTACTGGTACTGGTGTAATAGATGGGTGACAAAGCTTGACAATAAATGAGTAAGACTTATTTATGTTACATCAGGGTATGGCACAATACTGTACAAGAAACTCAACTACATAATGCATTACTATGGAAAAATAGTCATCAAGCAGATACACCACACAAAGATTTACACAACGTAACACCGGCTCAGAGTCAATGATCACAGCACTAAACAACTGTTCAACAACAAGAAGTTTCTTTCTTTTTAATGCAGATAAAGAATAATTCAGTCAGTGATGTATGAAGATTAATTAAGAAGTGTAAAATACAGAGTACCATACAATACAACATTGCACAGAAAGCATGCAAAGTACAATACTCAGCAGTCATACTCTTAGAGAATAAGCACAATTTGAACAGATTTTAAAGAGAAAACAGCTGGAAAGGAATTATAAACACCTATGACCACAACTCAATCAACAATCCAAAATTCAGTATCAGATAGTATTAACACATAGATGATTTTGTACCTAAGGTGAATTATGTACTTTTAAATTAGTTCTGTCAATTGCACTGAGACAGGTTATTTCACATAGAAATCATAAAAAAATACAAACATGAGGATGAGAAATATCAAAATATAAGAAGCTTGAGATAAGAAAAATCTTATCAAAACCATTTGCCATTTAATTAGAGCAAGTTCATTATGGTTTGAAGTGTGCTAGGTGACCAGCAAACAAAATGATTTATTAACATATCCTCCTAAAAAGAAATCCAGTTCATCTAGATTCATTTGGGGAAAAAAGATTACAATAATAAGTTGATACAGCTAGGGAGAAAATGGGACATTTGTACTTGCAACAAACCACCTCTTTCGGCAGACACCTTATGCTCATAGGCAACAAGCGCACACGTTCACATCACAGCAACGCTCCATTAACATAGCTTCATGATTACACCCTGTGGGAACTGCCCCCCTTTCTATGCACCCAAATGAAACAAAAAAATAATGTATATTACAAAAAAAAGGAAAAGTAACATTTAAGAAAACAAGAGATCACACAGGTTTCAGTAATATTAGCACGTATAATATATTTGGGCTAAAGGCTAGGCACTGAAACATTTGAATTTTCAATGCTAACTGTTTCACTTCAATTTTCATCAATGATGGTAGTAGAATGTTTCTACAGATAATACGGATTTTGAGATGGCTAACATAGCACTAGTGCAGGCATTAACATAATTATTGCAATAGAGCAGATGTATTCCAGGAAGTAAAGAAAAAAATCTAATCACACAAATTGCTTTGATCTTAAGAAAAAAAAAAGAGGCTTTCTCTTGGTAGTCCATTTTCCAAAATTTACAAGCACAAGAATGATAAAAGCAGTGAATATGGCTTGTTGCAGCTTCCTATAAAAATCATTGACACTCCTTTCATTTAAAAGAAAAATTAGTAGAAAAGTAATAATGGCGTATCTACTAAGATACAATTTTAAATCTTCATTAACAACTATTCAATGATACAGAATTTTGGTAATCAATCCCAAGGTATATGTGGTTGTCTGACAGAGATTCCTCTGAAAAGAAATTGCTAGAGTTTTAGGTGAGTCCTTAAGAAGACATAGTTTTATTATAAGCACAACAGAAACTTGACAGCCAGATATAATCTGTGATATCAGATTTCATCTAGTAGCACCTATCACTATTTTTTTTTTTTTTTTTGGACCCCCAATTCAAAACTTCTTAATGCTTTGTAATACATTTAAATATTTTGGGGGAAGAGAAAAGAGGGGGGAAACAGGAAAGCACACTAAGAGACAGAGGGCAAGAAACATCTGAGCGGAACAGGTCGGCACAACTTAATATAGTTTGAAAAAGAACTTTTGCACAATATTGGCTGAATTATAAAAAAATCTATGCCCTGTTAATTATGTAACTTCCAAATAAAGTGAAATATATATGAATATGTATGAATGGGGATGTAATATTCATATGAAAAATTTTGGGGGAGCATCCTTACAAATTTATGCATGTTAACTACCCAGAGATAAAAAGTGGCGGCAAAAATACTTCTTTCAGTGAATTCCTATGTTGGTACAACAGCATGAGAAAAATGTAGAAATCTAGGGATACTTCAAGATTCAAAAGCATACAGAGTACACAACACCCAGCCTCCGCTTGTTCCTGTTTCCTCTTCTTCTAGTTTCTCAATGGGTACCTGTCTGAATTTTAAAATAACGGCTGAACTAATTGGGGCCAAGACTCTGTTGTCCAATTAAAATAAAATGTAGCACATGAATAAGAATGATTGTGATTACTTAATCTATTTTCTCCATTTTCTTCTCTACTGACAAACTAGTCAAAAAATAAAATATTTACTTCACACAGAGGCAATAATTTAGTGTTAAAAGTGACTGTGATGTGCAAAACACAGTTTGTACTAGGTTTTCACAAAAACTTACTTCTTCAAAAATTAAAAGGAAAAGGGTAGGACACAATGATTTTGTCACAAAATGGCATATTTTATGTCAAATTTGACTAGTGCATTTTGAAATGCAGTGCACAAAATATAGAAATATATTTTACTTTCTTATCAACATAATTTTCTTTAAATGCACTTGTAAAACTCATTAGTAAAACGACAGGAAAAAAAGAAAAAGAAAAAAAATAGACTGAAATAAAAAATTACAAAGAGATACAACACAGAACAGCAGGAAAAAAGTATCAAACTGTACTGAGGTAATAATTGTTACGCATGAGTTGCATGCGTACAAGAAACATGCAAGAAGCATGGACCCAACAATGTAAATGAGTTCTCTCTGTCAAACCCAACCAGTTACAAATTAAAAACTGTAGAGAGCACAAGTGTGAAGTAACCAGTTATTCCTCTAATATCAAAACAAGAAAGAAAACGAAATACATATAAAAAGATACTGAGGCAAAGTAGGGACTAGTCAGATTAGTCTTAAGTAAGTCAATTATTTTAAAAACATCTGCCTCATAGCAAAGTCACAAAAATTCTGTGAAGAAACAAGACTCAAGGAAGGCCAGAAAAGCTCACACTCAATTATTAATTTAAAAATGTTTAGCTCAGCCCAAATATCCACAAGGTACAAAATTTTGATTCCTGACAATAATAACTTATCAAACTAACTAATAATTACTTGCAAGACGCTTACACAAATGTAAAGACCTAGATGGGTAAATGTTTGTCAATAGAAATCTGAATTTTCTCACTGGGCAAACTGTAGGAGCATGATGAAAATTCAGCAGCAGGCAGGGGTCTTCATGACTCAAAAAGTTGACTTGATTGGCAGAAATCAGAGTTGGACAGGAGGCTGTAGCGTCCCACTCGACGGCTCTCGGTAGCCTCAACTGCGGAACACGGCCAAGTCAGCAAACACAAAAGGACCACACTTGAATACCTTAGTATGCTTTCCACAAATTTAGCAGGATGCCACAATGGAAAAACAAATGAAAGAATGCTGGTGTACCAATGATGATTCAGAGGTCCCAAATTGAAAACAAACAGGCCTTTCTTAAAAATAAGAATTTTTTTTTTTTTTTTTTTTTTTTTTTTTTAAAGAAAAGCCATTTTTTGAACTTAAAAATTGTTATGCAATCACTTTGAGAATTACATTTGTTTCCCCAGAGCAAAAAAGCAGTACTGGCACTGTAGTTCTACTCTAAAACTACAGTAAACCTTCAATTTCAAAATTTGATAGGATAGCAAACTTAAGGAGGTGGCATACAACACCTAAATCAGATATAGTCAATCACTGTTCAGGTGCATTTAGATTTAAGTTTAAAGGCATGCAATTCACAATACAGGTTAAAAATCAATACTATAGTTCGAATTAACAAAGGGGATAAAACACAAATAAAGATGTGAACATAAAATTCATTTTTGAAGGAATTTAAAATATACATGGCCCCAGGAAAATTGACTCCAGAATTTTAGAGAAAGAACTTCTTTTCCCTCTTGTAGAGAATAAAGTAGTGGAACTGGATTGTTTATCATGCTATAAACATGCTACAACATTTACCTTCCTTCTTTCCATTTATGAGGTTTACAGAATGAGAAAAAAAGAACATGGCCATGGATATTATGGTTAAAGCAAGAAATGAGAAAGGTATGCGCACCTTTATCGCAGTTCAGCAACGTGCCTTGCAGCTTTAGTGGTATGATAAACAGAAATAGAGGGGTGCTAAGAGACAACTTCATACACAAAAGGACATGGTGAAAAATTGACGATTAAACAATGAACAGAACAATGTGCATAAATAGCAAGCATGTTAGAAAGATTAGATATAGTCCAGGGCCCCAGCAAATTGCTGTTTCAAGCAAGGTGTAGTGGAGTAAGAAAAATGTATGAGTAACAGGGTTCTAAAACAAATAAGCTCAAAAGGCATAAAATACAAGGCTTCACATAAGGTAAAGAAAAAGACAGGTTCCACATACAATATGTTCAAAAAAAGTTATATAGCAAAACTAGCTAATAAAAGAATGTTTTTCTCACTGAGTTCAAGATCATAGTAAATTTCAAAATCAAATTCAACTTCAATCTGTATGATACAGTGTAACTTTCTTCTAAAGAAAATGTTTAATGCACAACCCAAATTTATAAAACATTTGCACACTTTCTGCATAAAAAATTTCAATACAGTAAACAGTTGGTTAAACTGACAGATCAGGAACTACAATGTATACAGGTGCATAGTATTAAGATACAGAAGCATCATGTTAGTGGGCTGTTGCATGGACAACAACTCATTCAGGTCACTCACCGGACTCCCATCCATCCTCCTCCTCCTCTTCTTCCTCATCCTCTTCAGCTGTAGAGGGATCTGTTGAGTCTGCTTCAGAGGACTCACTAGGAGTTTCAGTTAAGTGCAGAGCATTACCAGAATGCAAGTGAGGTTTATGCCACTCTGATGGCTCAGTGGGAGGAAGTCTTGCCATCAAAACATGAACCTGCAAAGGACCAGAGGATAAAATGATGAAATCTATTCTTCAATCTAGGAATTTGCTAAATCATTGATGTTCTTTGATCTAAGCAATGTACTAACCCTGAAATCAGCAGTATATATTTTATTTTGCTTATCCTTGTGAGCATCGTCAAGTTCCCATTTATCAAGGGTAAGGACGACCATTTTTGCATCTGGATCAAGTGAAGCTAAGGACCTTGTTCTATAAACACAAAAACAGAAAATGTAGAGCAATAAACAAAATAATTCTGCACTATGCAAACCATTAAAAAATTTCTACTGAACAAAATATGAACTTACCGAACAGATCGACTTCCTGCATTTTCTTGCCCAATCTGAGCCTGCTCATCATAACTGAGAGCTCTAATTGTTCTTTCAGGTCTTTCTACTTCATTGCCATTTTCTTTCATATCAGGTACATTTATATTTGCTTCTTTTTTAACAAAAAAAGTATTGAACCAGAAATGGAAAAGTTTTTCCTGCAAGGAGATATTTGGTTAACAGCCAGGCATTTATGTAGCAGTTACTTTAACAGCATATATTGACTTCAACACATACCTTTCTCATCATTTTTGGTTTATTGAAAAAGTCCACCTTGATGTCACCTTGTAGAGGTACCAGATGCTCCATTTTTATTGTGAGTGATGGAGCACCTTTTTTAACTTCATAGACAGGCGATACAAAGTGTTTCTCATTTCCCACAGATATTGAAAAAGTTATTGCTGTAAACAATTACAAAATAAATTAGATTTTGTTTTAATAGCAAAATATTTTCTGACAAGTTCAGTACTCACTGCTTTGACCTCCATTTAATACTGGCGTTGGTTCAAGCCGTATTTCTCTGATTGCTAATGTAACTGGGCGGTAAACCAGTTGCTCTTGAACAAGAGAAGCATAGTATTCAACATATCGACGCTGACTGGGGATGGTAACACCCTTCAAATGAAAAAAAAAGTACAATTATAGAGCAATGTAGGAGATTAGCTAATAACAGACCAGGTGTTTAATACACACTTTCTTGTCATGTGTCCTCCTTTCCCCATAATAACTAAGAGCATCGCTGGCTTTTTGAAAATGTTTCGCATGCAACATGTAGCAGCACACCATTGTTCCTGTCCGGCCCTGCAAAGTAGAAAATACATTGAGAAAAGTAAAGAGGCAGAAACAGGCCATTAGACAAAACAACCGTTAGAAGTTAAACAGACCTTGCCAGCCTTACAGTGGACTGCAGCTACATTCTTTGTATCTTGAGAAAGCCAATCATGAACATCAGCGCAAAATGGTTGAATAACCTCCATTGTTGGAGGATTATGATCATCAAATGGATAATTGGCTACCCTTTGATGAAACCTTGCTCCGTCATAAGATCTTTCAGAACATAGATTGTATATCTTATAATGATCCTTATGTTTCTTTTCAAGAAATTTATAAACATCATCAATATGATTTCTGTAAACTCCTTCCAGCTTTTCAGCAGGAAAACCCATAGCTATCAGGTTGTTTTGAATATCTGAACAAATGCAGTTAAGGAAAATGAGGAAAAAAGATTATGGAATGAGGTAGTTGCCCAGAGTGGCGGTGCAAAGTGGGAACCAAAACAAAGCACCATAACCTTCGCATAGAACTGGTTTAAATCTTGGTTTAGATTAAATTCTAGGGTGGCTGTGGTCAAAAAGATGTGTCTGTTAGAGCTGCACATTCATTAGGATCACTTTAAATAATGTTTTACACCCGTAATATGAATTATTTAGACAGCGCTCTCTGCTTTGTTTTGGTTCCCGCTACGCTCTGCCACTGTGGGCAACTACCTCATTTACAGCTGAAGTAGAAATTCAAAGAATCAGTTTGTCATGCCATAGTTTCCTGGGCATTTCACAAACCATAAAATTCTGTGATCTCTGTTAGTAGTTGTTTAGTAGTGTGCAATACAATTAACTCATCATGGTAGGCATTTTCTTTTTATCTCTTAAAAATAAGCCAGATTGCAAAACTGTGTTGCACCAAGTAAGGGAGTGATAGGGCTACAAGGCAAATATCCATTCACTAACCACCTACCCTTTAACAGAGGTTTTTCTGATATATTTTAGAGAGTATTAGATTAAAAACCAATATAAAGGATACATGTGAGGTCGAGATCAAATCCATCTTGAGTATACCTCTTCCGTCGTTTGCTGACCAATCCCTTAATGGGATTTGCCATTTTCATATTAGCCATTTTCAAGTATTGGGCATACCACTCTTCAAATACATGTCCTTCTTGGTCGTCCTCCTTCACTATTACATTTGCTTGTTGGTTAACTTTCAGGTCTTTTCGAGAAAAGGTGCATTCACCCATAAAAATGCTAACCCAAACATTAGGTTAAGCAGTTACTTTATGAACACAAACACGATAAACCGAGATAATAGAAGCCATTAGATAAACGTTTCTCCGAGACACCAGAAGTAATTTCGTTCAAGATAAAGTTTGACCACACGCGTGAACCTGATGTTCATCTAAATGTGAACACAGGCCGACTTAGGCCTACACTAAACGAAGACCGTGGACCAATCTGTCACGCTCTCTGGCTTAGGCCCACAATTAGAGGCCAAGCAAGTAAATGAAACACTTGAGAGCCATGCGCAAAAGATAGCCACTCAGTTTTCAGCAGATACAACAACATTCATCGATTTCTAAAGTGTCTATGCTGTTAAACTATATCATGTTCCTTTGTGTAAGCTGGAAGAAACACAAGAGCACGAACCAATGGCGTCTTCGTACCAAAGGAAAACAAAAGAGTTAGAAGGAAAGAAAAAGGCGGTTCGACAGCAGGCAGACTTCAGGATACAGCGTAAGATTTCTCATATCAAGACAAATTTCAAAATCCCATGGCGCCAAAAGGCGGCCTTCCAAATCTGTGGCTCTACTATTTTCTAGTTTGAAAATATTTAGCAAAAGACACCGCATGGACTCCGATAAACATGTTTGAAGTAATGCCTCGTTCCTGACTGAAAAGACGAGCCTGAACATTTTTATTAGGGTATGCAACCGCCCCAGAGGCATGTAAATGTGTTGGGCCCATGAGCTTTCGCACGGTATTGTTTCCAGAAGAGAGGAAGCTTTCTTGGGTTGGATATACAAAGCGTATACTTTTCTTCTTTGAGTCGCGATACTGACAAATGGGTTCAGAGGTAGCAAGATTTAAAACGTTCGCGCCCTTTTATAGCCAGTGTCGCCCTCTAATGGCGAAGAAGGAAACTGAAATCCTTCCTTCCTTATTCAGTAGATCCACAACCCGATAGGTGGCGCTGCGCATGCTTTTAGTGCCCTCACGCTGACAGAGGGACTCCCCCCGGCACGGCGGGCCTTGGCCTGTTGCGCGGGTTGCGCGTCGTGGAGCGTTCAGCCAGTCCCGCCTGGATGCAGTAATACTCCGAAGGCTAATCTTTCAAAGTTCATGTAATGTTTCATTCACGAAATGTAACATGTGCGGGCGAAACAAGTGTGATACCTTATTTAGTTCATCGAAATCTGACACTCTGACTTTTGTGTTTTGTGTTTTCTTCCGGGCTCTCATCTCCATCATGATGCTTTCAGACTGGACACAGGTTTAGGGAAATCATAACATAGAGTTAAGGTTGAATTTCAATTTATATTTTCAATAATTGAAATTATGATGTATCACAGATATGCTTGCAATACAACTCAAATATCTCTCTCTATATATATCTGCCATGGCATGAAACATCAATATATGATCTATCACAGGTACAAAGTAACAATCACAATCAACACTCACTACTTCAAATAATATGTAACTCCCATCTCATAGGAAAAAGTAGCAGTGTCAACAATTTACCTAACCTAATTAAAGCTTGGACCCTCTTACAAATTAAAGAATTTTTCCACAAATGAGATCTATGTAAAATGTGTAAACTCCACCCACCCACCCTTCAGTAGGTTGTACTACTTAAAGCTTTTAAACCATTTAAGTCTTTACCTCTACAAAACAAAGTTGATTGAGATCTTAACATTTCCTTGACTTAAGAAGCAAACCACAATTGACACAAAAAGTACGACTGAAAATCCATCATTACTGGAAACTTAAAACCATAACGCCCCTTATTCAATGAATGGCAAAAACACACATCCGAATCAGTCTAGCTCTTAAAACAAATAATCTGAGCACTTATCAAAGGCACGTGAACGTTAAAGATAAAGGCACATCAATTTACAAAACGGAGCAGTGAGCGCTTTCACCAAGGGCGCCACATGGGCTCGACGGCGACAGGCTTCTTGACGGAGTAGTCGACCACCTTGAGGAGGCCGCCGGTGAACTCCATGGAGTGGTGGGCGGGCGCCACGGCGGAGGTGATTGGAGAGGGCGCGCGCGGGGACGCAGAGTTGCGGGAGGAGGCGGGTGTCAGCGGCATGGCGTACTCCTGCGGCGCGGGAGACGGGCAGGAGGCGGAAGAGGCGGGTGACGCTGGGGGCGTCGAGGAGGAGGCGGTGGTGGCGGCGACCTGGACACTCAGAGGGGCCATCTTGTCCATCTCGTTGAGGCGGTGGCCGAGGTGGGTCATGAGCTTGGTGCCGAGCTGCACGTCGACGCCGGGGGTCGCGGCCAGGCAGCGGGACACTTCAGTGGCACAGTGGGTAAATCCGGCGCGGAAACGGTCGGCGTCAGTCACAGGGTTGGCAGCCAGGCGCTGTTCACGGCGCAGACGGTGGAGGTGGCGCACGGTCAGCTCCAGGATGTCGGCCTTCTCCAGCTTGCTCACGTTCTCGCCCTCGGCGGCCAGCGCGCCGACCATCAGCTCCTTGAGCTCGTCCAGGCAGCGGTTGATGCGGGCGCGGCGCTTGCGCTCAAGCATGGGCTTCATCACCTGAGGAAAACAAAAAGAGGCAATTCGGTTAGATGACTGCGAGACAAGCAAGTTTTAAATGATAGGAAATTGAGGGGGGCGATTGAAAGTTAAGCGCGGTTAAGCACGGCATGTGACAGGGACAGGTAACGTCTTGCGACGCGAGAAACTAAACGATAGTTACCTTTCTGTATTGGTAAGTCCTTGAGATGGGCTGGACCTGGTCCATGTCCATGTCCATGTCGACGGGAGACATAGCTTGTTCGCTGATCATGTTGATAGTTTGATGGTTGTTCACACACAAGGCACTGAACACTGCACTGCACTACGGCACAACACACGACGAGAGGGCGTAATCCAAGGGAGTCGAGTCGAGCAGACGACGAGAGCAGAGTCGGAGACGACTGAGAGAGAGCGGGCAAGGCACGATGTGCACTGCTCGAAGGCTCGACTTGGAATGATGCCCGGAGTGGGGAGCGGGCTGCTTAAGTAGGGGAGCCCAGGTACGCGGGCCGCCGTGAGTGCGAGCGAGAGGGGGACAGCGCTGGCTCGCCGGGCGCACCGGCCGTGTCGAGCCGCGCTGCCCGCCCCGCGCCCGCCGCAGCGTGCCAGCACACCCGCCCGCCCGCCGCCCTCCCCCCTCCCGTCCCCGGACCCGGGACCGTCGGATCGTGGGAAACACTCCCGAGCCCACGTTCCCATGCTATGCCAGCCACCTGTGTGCGGGGAGCATGGCGGGGCGGCGCGGGGCCGACGGGGCAGCTGCTTCTTGGCCGGGCGGGGCGGGGAGGGCAGGCCTCTTTTCTTTGGAGGATGGGTGGAGAGAGGGGGGCGGGGAGGAGACGGTAGTCGGGGGCCCCACGTGGCCGGGCAGCCGCACGTCTCGGCATGGGCAGGACCGGCCACGGGCACGCCGTCGTCTCTCTCTCTCTCCCTCTCTCCCTCTCTCTCTCCTTCTGTCCCGACGGAGACCGATTCTCGCCGCAGGCAAGACACGCGCAGTCAATGTGCCTCCGTCTCTCTCGCCCTCGCCCTGCAGACGCCCCTATCGGCCTTCCCTCTCTCTCTCTTTCTCTCTCTCCTCCTCCACCTCTCGTCCGTGTGCTGCCGAGAGCGCGCGCTTATTCATTTTGTGGAGGGAGCACGACGGAAACCCGGGAGAGGGAGAGAGACGGCGATACACAGTATAACTCGACGCAACGGAAGGCGGGCTGCGGCCGGGGGGAGGGGAGGGGGTATCGCGTACGTACGTTCCTGGACACACTCCAACCACGCGCAGGATTCCCACACTCGGAGGGACCATCTGCTACCGCCCGCCCCGGCTGCGCCCGCCCCGCCCCGCCCCGCCTCCCCCCGCGCCTTGTACTGTATCGGAGGCGAGTTTCTCACGGGCTGCAGGCGGGGCGGCGCGGGGCCGGGCGGGCGGGCGGGGCGCTCAGCGTGTGGTTGACTCGCGCCGAGCCTCGCGCCCGTCGCGCGCCAGAGGAGAGGGAGAGAGAGAGCGTGCCTCATGCCGGCGGGGCGGGAGCGCACTGCAGGCAAATAAGGGCGTATGTGACAAGACTTATTATTGACTTAAGAGAATCGGTCCACACATGGCCGGCGTGCTTATTGATTAAGGTGTCTTAAGCATGGTCTTAAGCACCGAGTGTGGATGGGCAAGATGCCACCGAGCGACGTCTACCACGTTCACAGTCATGATAATGGGGATGCTGATGCGGAAGCGTTTAGTACTGTACCGCGCTTGTTTTAGTAGCCCTCATTAAGGGCTCGATTAAATTCTCAGGGGTTAAGGGGTACTGAAGCCGTATACTGTACGCACATCACCAATGGGTTAAGCACATTAAGCACCCGAAGTAAATCAATCACAGAAGTGCGATATGCAAATTAAGCACATTATAGTGCGATAAGCAAATTAAGCACAGTAAGTGCGATAAGAACATTAAGCACAGTAAGTGCGATAAGAACATTAAGCACAGTAAGCGAATGGACCAAAATAAGTTACCAAATTAAGCACCGGTCCGCAGGACAGTCTCCACTATGAAAACTGTAATGAAAGTATAAAGACTGAGTTGATGCCGTCGTCACCGTCCTGGTTCAACAACCGCACCACTTCATATCTGATACCGCGGGTGGGACTGCGGCGCGGCAGAAAACTCCTCAAACCGCGTGCGTTCGATAAGAAGAAAAATAAAAATTATAAACACACTCACTCACTCACGGCCCCACGCGAGATACCCGGCCGCACCGCGCCGCGCCGGCCGCGGTTTTATTAGAACTACTCGATTTCCAGGGAAAAGAACCATATCATCGGGCCATATCAGCGCTGCAGCGATGTGTCATGCCGTCTGGCGCGGCGAGCCCCCGGCCCGGCCCGGCCGGGGCGGAAGCCTGATATCGCCACCGGCCCCGATCTGATCGCCAAATCAGCACACACTCACACATACAGCTCCCTCTGGGCGCACTACAACTGTTGCGCTTCATTGACTTCCCTCAGCCAGGGCCGGCGCCGCGCCCGGCGTGCGCCGCGCAGTATACATACACACACAGTGTGTGTGTGCGCGCGCGGGCGCGCGGGGCCGCGGCGCGCCGCCGGGACTGACGCCGGGCATGCGAGCAGCGCGCGTCCAGCCTCCCCCCTCCTCCTCCTCCTCTCTCCTTTCTTTTATTGGGTCTCGATCAGGCAGCAGCAGCAGCAGCAGCAGCTCCGGTCCGGTGTGTGGGAAAATGCAGCAGGTGGTAACGTTCCGTCAGTCCCCCTCCCCCCCCCCCTTCCCTCCCCGGCTGCCTCGTCTCGCCCTGTCCATCCCGTCCCCAAAGTGTGGCCGCTGCTGCTCGTTTTCTCCCCCCCCCCCCTCACCCCCTTTCTCCCCCCCGCCCCTTCCAGTAATGACTGGCTGCCGGTGTTAATGTCGTAATGCGGACCGGGTTCAAGTTCAACTCCTTCGCGCGCAAGATTCTCCCCCCCACCTCCCTTTTCCTCACCCCTTTCCTCGACCCGCCCCCCCTTCCCCCTCCTCCTTACCTTTCGTCCCTTTACTAAGTGAAACGGTCGTCGACTTGATCGCCTTTTCCCCCCTCCCTTCCTCCCCCCTGGCCGCTGGCTCCGTCTCCGCCGTCGGCGTCGCTTCGCGCGCGTCGCGCCGCGGCGCGGGTCTCCCCTCTTGCCCAGCATAGTGATTCTCTGTCCTTGTCGCACTCGTGGGGCTCGTCCAGTCGGAGAGAGGAAGAGAGCGATAGAGAGAGAGGGAGAGAAGAAGAGGAGAGAGCATTAGGCCGCCTGCCTGCCCGGCCAGCTTCCTTTCTTCACCTCACTTGCGAATCCTCGCCGAGAAGAAGAGAAACTGTCACCTCGCCTCAACCTGCTGGCGGATGGTTTATGGCCCCTCCTCGACTCGTGGCGAGACGTACCGCCGCCGCAGCGCAGTGGCAAAACCATAATTCCTCGCACAAACGAACAAGAGGCTCTTCGTCCTCCTCATCATCCGCAGCCAGCAATAAAGAGGCGGTTTTGTCTTTGCGACTTACGGGCCGCCGCCGCAGTAAGCTGCCCCCGGCCCGCCCCGGCCCGCAGCTAGGGTCCGGCCCCTGCGTCAACAACAACACCCGCAAGACAAATGATCCGGAGATCCTAAATCTCAGCGACGACGGGGCGGGACGGGACGGGACGGGCCGCCCGACACGGCGGCGCACGGGGCGGGGCGGTGGCGGTGCACGCAGTGCCGCCTTGCCGCAGGCCTTGCACGTGCCGCCCTAGCCGCCGAGCCGAGCCGTCGGGTCATACCGTCACCGAGCCCACGGAGCGACCCTCTGCTGTCCACGTGGAACGTTTGCCTTGACTTTAATAGAGGAGCGTGACCTCAAAGTGCGGTCATGCCGCACCCAATGTGTTGATTGTAATCAACACATTGAGGAGCTACTATGCACTATTTCATATCATTATTACGGTTCGGTACGATATATGGGTCAACGCGTTGATTACTGCGAGAATATGCGACATTATGGTCTTATTCTTTAAGAAAAACGGGCGTCGGCCAGGGGTATGAATAGCAAATTGCCCGATCCAAAAGGACAAACTGTTGAGCTACAATGGCCACGTATGACAGTGCCCCTCCCGTACCACCACACACCCCCAATCGCCTCCTCCTTCGCCCCTTCCAGTGGGGCTCGACGAAGGAGGGAAGACGCATACGGGAGAGATATCCTGGAGAAAGAGAGAGACGGCGAGAGCGAAAAAAAGAAGACTCAAAGATAATGGCTGCCAACAAGCGATCGCACGTGCGGGGCCTCGTCCCGTCCCGTTCCGTCCCTCCCTCTCTCTCTCTCCCGCATCCCTGCCCTGGGGCTCTCTCGCTCTCGCCCGCTCTCTCTCGCTCCCAAACTTACTCCTCGCTCTCTGTCTCTCTCACTATTTGTGTCCGGCTTTATATCTCTTTCGTATTTCGTTCGTCTCACTCCCTCCGCCGGGCGGGGCAGAGGGCATCGCCGTCGTGGTGCAGGAGGAGGAGGGTGGGGAGCGCAAAGGGAGAAAAAGGGACGAGGGGAAAAAAGAAGTGTAGAGGTTGGATTGCGGCGGGAGGGAGCCGTCTTGAAGTGCTCCTGCAGGACCAGCTGTGTTCCCACGATCCGAACCCGACCAACATGACACTGCAAGGGGGAGAAGGAAGGAAGGAGCGAAGTAAAGAGGAGAACCGAGAAATGAGGAGGAAGAGACGAAAACGACGGCGCGACGCGTGTGTGCGTGTGCGAGGCGGGGCGGGGGGCGGGGGGCCTGTGCATTTTCGTATTAGGGAATTTGTGCCGTCGAGTCGGGTGACGCGTCATCGCCCCCACCCACCCGCGTTCCTCGCTCAAAAAGAATAAAAACGACAGGCAAATTCAACTTACTCGATCTGCGAGGTGTCTGAAAACTTAAACGAAGAAACGCATCATTGTAATAAAAGAGGTGAAGAATGGCATGCGGGAGGCGGGAACCGAACGGCCGTCTTACATATTTCGGTCGATTCTCGTCACTTGCCTAACGAAACGAAAAACACTTGAGGGGCTGCAGGATGCAATGTTTGCGCGCGCGCGTGTGTGTGCGTGTGTGGTGGAATGTTGCACGGGTGGGGCGGGGTCGGAGTGCCGCCGCGCCGGTGTGGTGTGGTGCGGCTGGTCAGGGAGTAGAGGGAGGGGAGGGGGTGTTGTGAGGGGTGGCGCGTGGGAACCCTTTTGCCTTCTCTGCTCCGGCTCGTCAGAGGGGTGGCGTGCGTGCGAGCGTGCACCGGCCCGCACCCGCATGCCAGCAGCTGTTGCATCTGCTGGTATGCGCGGCGCGGGCAGGCGCGGTACCTCGTGCTCGTGCTGCTGTCACACGCTGCGCTGCGCCGCGCGCGTGCTCGAGGCGCCAGCTGCGCACGCGGTATATTATAACGAGCATGGCCCTGGCCAGGGTCAACTAAACGATACGGCGTGCACGCGGCGCAACATTGTCTCGGTGCAGTGCGGCACACGCTCATTACGCGAGGCGCTCATGACGCGATTTGCTTAATTCCGCTCTATTTTTAACCCCTTCTTACGGGGCACACTTAATGGAGGGAGCTATCCAGCGCGCGCGCGCGCGACAAATAGGAGATAAGAAGGAAATTATGCGAATTGGTTGTAGTTGCGGTTATGGCACGTTATGGCAAAACGCTAAGAAGAAACGTGTCCATTTTTTGTTTGTTAAGCATGGTTGTCTGCAGGGCGCAGCCTTGCTCGCGACCGGATCGCCTCTGCTCCGCTGCTGCTGCATGAACAAATGAGCGGGTACTTATGGCCGGCCGGGCCCAGTTTCATGACCCCCTGCTGGTGCTCTGATGCGCCACTATTACCATGCCAGTCGCGGGCCAGGCGCTGCAGTACACTGATGGCGCATGTTGCATTCTGTCTGTCAGGAAAAAAAAACTTACTCACTATCGGAGCGCTTTGCATAGTTCCGCGTGCAATACACGCGTCACAGTGGCTGTACACAGCCAAAAATGAACTCTCAAAACTTTTTAAGGTCGAAATTTTTCGTCGAATCGACGACTTTTCGCTCTCAAGATCGACGTCGTCCAGTGTTCAACTTTTTACACTACTTGTTCAAATTGATCGTTGTTCCGGCCAGAGCCAAAATACGCCTCCAGCGAGAAAAGAATTGTTTCTGGGCCATAGGTGAAGAATGAAAATAACAACCTTTCGGGCGAAAGCAATAGGGGCCCCAACCGGGGAATTTAAAAAGGAAGCGGGCTGTTCTAGCGCAAAATACTGCGCAACGGGTAAGCGAAGTGTCTTACATTGGAGACGGAAAAACAAAAAAAAAACACACACACACACACTGCGAAAAGGGCGTAAGTTATGCGCATGAGTGTTGTGGGTCGTGTTAGAGTCGAGTATGGATAATGAGCAGCACGTGTTTTAATCATCGATTTCGTTATTCATCGTGGGCGCGGGCGAGTCCTGCTTTCAATTGACGTCACGACGCTGATTGGGATTGCAGAGGTCGCGAGGCCATACACTGTAAGAAAAAAAACTGTCTTTTGACAAATATCATCTGGATAAAAGTGGAACGTGACTTACTTGTCATTAATCCAAGAAAAAGAAGTTGTCAGAAGCCGTAAAAAAAACATCCGTATTAAAAAAACTCCCAGACTTCACAGCTAAATAACTATCATCAGTGACAACAATTATTGTCGATTAATAAGTTGTAGTTTGACAAATAATTTGTCAAAATCAAATGACAATCTATTCGGTGATCATTTTTTTGTCTGGTTGACAGAAGTTTTGTTTCTATTTTTGCACAACTAGTTTGTCACAAAATATGTTGTAAAATGACAAAAAAAAATTACAGTGTACAGCAGAGCAAACAAATTGAACATGCAGCATTTATAGGGCCGATAGTGCAACCAAGTATAGGCCTAGTGGTCACTTTGCGACTTTGTACGTGAAAAAAAAAAAGCGCGCCGCAAAAATCATATTTATTGCTCCGCTTAAATTAAAAGAATCTACCGGCACACAGGTAAAGTTGCCATTCTCTAGTTTTAGCATCTCTCGTGCTATGATGACAGGTGCACCCACTAAGAAAAAAAATGGGAAAAAAATTAAAAAATCACATTGCAATATTGCTCAGGGGAAGTCCTTCTCAGAAAGTCGCGCGGCGCCTCATGTCGCGGCCGGTAGCCCTAAAGGCCTTCACTGATGGCCGCTGCCCACTCCAGTGAGTAAAGCGATGCACGTAGTGCAAAGTACCGTTCTGAACGTGGCGCGGCGCGGCGCCCCGTGCTGCGGGCGCGGGGGACTTATTGCACGCGCGGAGCACGAGCCCAGGCAATCGCCCCACGCCCCGCCCCGCCCCGCCCCGTGGACGACCCGCTGCCCTCCAGACGCTGCTCATACACACACACACACGCCCAACAGTCCCGTAGCCGTAGAGCGCGCACGAGGTTCCCACGAGATCTGGTCCAGGTGGGGGGATAGCATAGTAAGGGAGCGCGCCGGGCCGGGAGGGTCGCCAGGTGCGGTGCCGCCTTGGCAGGGCAGGGCAGGGCAGCAGGGGTGCCTGCTGCTCCGCTGATCGCACACACACACACACACACACACAGGCACACAGGGGCTCGCCCGGGCAGCCTTCCTTCCTTCCCGTTCCCACGGATCTGTAAGAAAAGGGAGGGAGGGTGAGGAGGACCAGGAGGCTCCCCTTTCTTGATGCTCCGCTATGCGGCCGGGCCGGGCCCGGTGCCCGGTGTGCCGTGTGGGGTGGGTCTGGCGCGGGGCGGGGCGGGGCGGGGGGAGGAGGGCGCGGCACGGAGGCGGTCGTGCGGGTAAGAAAGGAATACGTAATGCGTTAGTCGCCAAATAAGAAAGATTGGAGCGGCGGCGCGGGGCGGCGCGGGGCGGGGCGGCGTGGGGCGGCGCTGGACCAGCCGCGACACGCGGGGAGGCTGCGCGGCAGCCGGCCAGGCCCGCGTCCGCCCCGCCCCGCCCCGCCCCGCGCCGCCCCGCGCCCTGACCAGCAGAAGGGTGGCGCAGCTCGGGCACGAGCACGGCCTCGACGGCGACTAGGGGGGCGCGGAGACAGACGGTCAAAGACGCTGCTGCCCAACATGTTCGGCGCCACGGTCGCGCGCGCGCGCGCTTGGACGGGGACGGAGCGGGGGGACGGGGGCATTAGTAACCAGCGGGCAGCGGTCGTTGGATACGTGTATGCATGTGTCAGTGAGGGGACACGCCCCGAACACTTTGAGTGGGTGGGGGACAAGCTCCATAAGAACAATGGGACAATAGGGGACGTGTATCCCTACAAGCGATAACAGTGTGAGGGGCCTAGTGTACCTGCTGGTCATAACTGTCCCTCACCCCGGCCTGCACCTGCCGCGGGAGCGCGCGACGCGGGGGCCGCGAGCCCTGGCCAGGGCCCCACGCGCCTCCTTCCCAGTGGCACCCGCCCTGACGGCCGACGAACTGTACGAACGGGGAAATGCGTCGCGTGTGTAAATTGTATGCGCGACCCGCTTCCAATGGGCCAGTCCTCCAAAATAATACATTCAAGCGCCCCGCCCGCCGCAGAGCCCCGCCCTGCCGCGCCCGGCCCGGGGCTGCCATTTAGGCTAACTAGATTCCTACTTGTATTGTTAGGCGGCGCGCCATGTGCAATGGCGTCAGCGTTAGTCGTTATGCAAAGAGTATGCGCGGGTTTTTATTTGCTCGTAAGTACCCGTCTGGTCCTCGGCTCCACCCCCATCGGCCGGCCTGGCCCGGCCCGCAGGGCGTCCACCGGGCCCCGCCTGGCCTGGCCCCGCCTGCACCACACCGCCCTGTGCGTGGAAAGGCTTCATTCATAACGAAGCCCTGCATGGTCATCAATGGGCTGATGGACTGGCGGGGTACGGGCGTATATATCTCGGCGGGGCGTGGCGACCCGCAGTAACCCAACCCGAGGTGCACGGTCAGACAGGCGCGGCGGGGCGGGGCGGGGCGGAGGGAGGCGGGGCGGGCGGGGGCTCATCGAGGCCCTGCCTGCCGTGCTTTACATGGCATTCTTTCTCCAGGGCGGTGGCACGGCCCGCACCGGCAGTACCCGCAGGTACAGGCATGGCGAGTGAGGGAAGCTTGGGCGAGGCACGAGACACGGGCTGCAGGAGCTCCCCATGGACAGCTCATTCCCGGAGGCATACGGTTGCAGATCCACGTGATTTACACCCGCAGGAGCGGGGCCTCAGTGCTGAGGGCAAGTCTTTCTAACAGAACTGTCGGACGCCACCCGAGTCGGGCGCGTCTTTTGGGCCTGGTCAATCTGCGCTGCGGCGCGGCGGGGCGGGGCGGGGCGGCCGTCGCCGTGGCGCACTTCCTGTGCGTCGCCTCCATGACCGCCTCCAGCGCCCGGCCCGGCCCGGCCCGGAGTGCTCCGGAGCTGACCCGGCACGACCGGCCCCTGATTAGTCTCAAATGAGCGCGTCCGTCTCCCCGTGTCATGTTCGTGCCGGCGTCTTGGTCGTTTTGTAGGTAGGCCCCTCCCCGCCGGCTCCGAGCGTGGCGTGGCGTGGACGGGCTGGAGTTACACTGGAGGCTCCAGCCAGCAGCAGCAGCAGCTCCATCATCAAGAGCCCCGCCCCGCCCCGCCTTTCCCTTCTCCTCTGGCCGGCCAGCCTCGCCTCCGGGGCATCGGCAGCTCGCTGTGCCCCGCCAGCCCCGCCCCGCCACCGAGTGGCATCACGCCGGGCAGGCTCCAGGCAGCACGCCCTGCCCCCCCTCCCCCCCACCGCCTCCGACACCTCTCCTGGCGGCCGGCCCGGGCCCCTCGCGGCCCCGCCCCGCCCCGCCCCGCCCAGACCCTCTCGGCGGCGTGCTGCGGCGTGCCCGGCCCCGGCGGGGCGGGGTGGGGCGGGGGGAGGGGCCAGGAGGGGGCACAGAGAAGCGTGGGAACGAGACGGGAACCTCGACTTACCTCGCCTCGAGCTGCTGCCTGAGTGGCTTGGCTCGGGCCGAGGGGGAGGGGGAAAGGGGGTAATGCTATGTGCTGCCGTTGCTGTCGGCGCGGGGCGTGGCGGGGCGGGGCGGGGCGGGGCGGGGCGTACCGACGCGACGGCACGCTCTCGTCCAGGCAGGCGGCCCCTGGAGGGAGGAGGAGGGGGGCAGGGGGGCGTCCACGCGCGCCTCGCCTCTCGCGTCCCCGCGATGCCGGTGTGTGATACATCCAAGTACCCGCCTGGAGGAGCGTGCCTGTACGTACAAGTACGTGCCGCGCGACGTGCCCCGCCCCGCCCCGCTACGTGCCAACACTCCGTCCTGTTTATGCATGTCGCTGTACGACGACTACCTGCGTTCCAGGTATCAAAAACACCCGGCGCGCGAGGGGTGTCCGTGTGCGTTATCGACGCGCTGCCAGCGGATTCATCGACAGGGCACGTCGTCGGGATCCTCATTAGAATTTCAAAGATGGGCCTCACCACCCGCACGGGAACGCTGGAACGCGAGCTGGTCGCCGATCCTCCTCGTCGGCGTCCTCCCCGTCCCCGCGCGCGACTCTGTCCCTCGGCGCCGCCCTTCGCATAGACCACATTGTCCGGTGATTGGTCAAGCGACGGCGCTGGGGGAGGCCCCTCCCCGCGCCGCGCCCGGGCACGCGACGGCCGCGGCCCCGCGCCCCTCCCCTGGACCGCGCCGCACCGCGCACTGCATGCCGCCCCGCCCTCCGCGGCGCATGCCTGCACACGCCAGCCGGTCCGACCGCCCCGCCCCGCGCGGTTCCCACGCCGCCGAGCCAGGAGGGGAGAGGCAGTTCCAGGTGAGGACACCGCCGCGCCGCGCCGACTTGGACCGTATGGTCTGGTGCGCACGCCGCGCCGCGCCGGGCGGGGTGGGGCGCGGGGGTAAGTCCGCGGCCGCGGCGTGGCACGACGGAATGCATGCAACCCCCTTCCCGTCATGGGAGAGCGCGCGCCGCGCCGCCGCCCGCAGCAGCCAGCAGCTCGCGCGTGCCGAGACACTGCATCGCCCCCCTCCCCCACCTCCACGCTCCCCCGCGACCAGAAAAACCCGTGAAAAGGACATCCCATGGATTACCCGCCGTTGGCAGGGCCTGTCATTCAAATTCAAGCCGCCGTTATCTTTCGTTACTTGTCATAACCATCGCACCAATACTTGAAATCTGCAAGCGAATCTGCAGATACTCGGTTCGGAAAGGGAGAGAGAGTTCTTGATTTCTTGGCCTCTTCTACTCGTTTCGCAATGATTCGAAGTCTGTATCTGTGCTACAGCGAAAGCATAAAATACCCAATTGCGTTGTAATTCTTCTTTACTTTTTTAATTTTTTTTTAAATTTTAGGTTGGTACACCGGTTAACATTCCGTTGGTTCAGTACGCCGCCCGCCGCCGCGGAGCGAGGCAGCTTCCGTGTTCGCGCCGCCGATTTTTGGAGTTTTAATTTTAAAAACCGTTATATTGCCAGTGTTAGATATTAAATTACTGTTAAGGGGAATATTAATTACCATTTTATTAGTGTCTGCAAGTCAGTTAGCGGTCCGCCAGTGAGTAACCACTAGCCTAAAGTGGGAGTAGCCTAGACTTGTCCGGAGCCTTCGTTTCATTTCAATTAGTATTGTGATAAAATTTAATATCAAGAACTCAAGAGTTTATAATCTTCAAAGACGGTGACAGAACGCAGCATTCCGGTCAACACTACGCAGTATGTCCTCACACAAGCAGTCCCAGATCAGCTGAAAGGTAAGTCTCAACATAACCTCACAAGTGACCGAACTTTGCCGCTCGCATCTTACCTTTGTCGTGTCGCCTACTCGATTTGCTCGGGACCTCTGCTGTTGTCTTAGAAACCATTTAGAGTCATTGAGTGTGATATGTTTACTTGACGCTCGCGTGGGCCGCGGCCGGAGCGGCTGAGCCGAAAACCACAACGCCTTTCGCTAGGCCAAAAAGTGGAAAGTTATTGGATCTGCCCCTCCGCCGCGGCCCGGCCGGCCCGGCCCGGCGTGGCCAGCCCAGGCTCTCTCATCGCGGGGGTTAATTGCTGCGGGTCGGCTTTTCTCCGAATCGATTTATTATCGATTTTGTGCGGTCGCGGAAAAGCACGGCTGGTGCCGGACAAACGCCTGCCTGACTACTGCGCCGGCCATCAGCTGCCCAGTAGCGCTCCAGTCTGGGCGGGGTGGGGCGGGGGGAGGGGTGCTCTCACTTCGAGATCGGAGGTGTCTATCTCTGTCTCTGTTTTCCGTTCGAGGGACTGAGGAGCAAGAGAGAAAGAGCGACACCCCCGATCTTGAAGTGAGAGGGCCCCGGGGCGGGGTGGGGCTTAGGCGGACACGGGCCGGGCCCGGGCCGCGAATATAGACCAGAGCCGGGCGGGGCGGGGCCGGCCCTGGGGGCGCGTGGCATGTTGGTGCGGGGGGTTCACGTGGTCACCGCACCGGGCCCCGGGCCCACCGCGGCGGGTGACTCAGCCGTGTTTTCACAAAAATACTGGACGGCCGGGCCGGGCCGGGGTCAGCGATCTGCGTTTGTTGTTTGGCCGAGTGTCTCGCTGGTGGTCGGGAAGGCCGAGCCCGTGCTCGCCTTACGTACAACCGGGGGAGATCATATCGGCCCGGCCGCCGTCCCCAACGGAGCGTGCAACGAGTTGGGCGGCGCGCAGTGGAGTACACTACGGTCTCTTCATGGGAGCTGCTCCCGCCCCCGGGCCGGGCCGGTAACAGGTGTCCTCCCGCCCCCGCCCCTCGCGTCACGCTGCGTGCCCGCCCCGCGCCCGCCGCGCCCGCCGCCCTCCTTCCCCTCCCTTTACATCCCTTCGCATCCCACTGCCGGGCTATTCAACAAACCTTTCTGATGTGCGTTGCGTTGCAGTCGGAGGCGTTGATTTTTATATTTTCCTCCCTTTTTTTACGGAATAAATAACTTGCCCCCTCCCCCCCTTTTCCCATCTCTTTTCCTGCCGGGTGACAGTTTTGTCCCACCCACCCACCACGAACCCGCGCGCGGACCACCCCGTATCTCCGAATGACGGGTGCTTCTGCTGATAAAAGATTTTCGAAATTAAGAATGCGATTCAGGACACAAACGCCCCTCTGATAAGGGTAAGGCCCCCGACCACCAGGACCGTTTGCCCCGAGGAAGCAGCGTTTCCGCCGTAGTGTCCTCGGCCCGGCCCGGCCAGGCCCGCCCGGGCCCGGGGCCGAGACGAGACCGCACTGCGCTGTCCACATTGGACTCGACGACGCGCTGCACATTTTTTTCCAACCTGGCGGCCGCCCTCCTGCCCCACCCCGCCCCGTCGCCGCACTGCCCCAAACCGTATTGTCCCGCACCTTTCAGTCAGGGGCAGAGATTCATTCCTCCTACACCACCGCCCCTCCCCTATTTCACATTATCTTTTTTGTCCGTCCGTCCGTCCTACCTTATATTTTTTATTATCATGATATTATTATGTGATGGGGGCGGGCGGCCGCCGTCACCGGCAACCTGTTCGTGGTGTGGTGTATTGGACGCGGCTGCCGGGCATAAGCGCTCGGCCCCGCTCCGCCCCGCCCCGCCCCTCCCTGTCCCCACCGCCCCCTGCCTGGACGCCGAGGTGAGGTGCCCCTTTCCCACACTGGCGGGTGCACCTGCCGATGGGCCCCCGCCCCGCCCAGCCCCGCCCCGCCCCGGGCCGAACGGGACGGACTGGTCCATTGTGCCATGCCGCGGCCATGCCATCGGGGAGGACAGGAAATGCATTTTTTGGTCCCGATATGGAAGTCATCTCTCGCCGGCCAGGGCAGGGCAGGGCGAGGGGGGCCATTAGCTGCAAGGGTGGCCCTGTCCCGTCGTCCTGCGCGACCAGCCCAACCAACCCTCCCTCCCTCCCCGCGACGAACGTGACCGGAAACGCACCGACCGCACCGCCACCGCCACCGCCCTGCCGACATAACGGCGGTCACTCGCGACGTTTTCAAAAGCGGAGAAATAAGGTTTCTCGCCGCGCAGTCTGAAATCTAAATCCCTCGGAACGACCGTGGAGGCCGATACAGCTGCGGTGGTGGACACTGTGCGGCGGGGCGGGGCGGGGCGGGGTGGGGGTGCGCGCGGCTCTCACGCGGTGATTTGGTCCGATAGTATACCCGGCCGGCGCGGCGTTGATGGGGTGGAGGATGGTGGGGCCGGGCCGGGCCGGGCCGGCGATGAGCCTCCATTCACTCACTCCTTTCCCATTTGGCGTCGGTCGGTTCGGTTTTATCATTTCCTCCCGACTCACCTCCACCGCGCCACGCCACGCCCCGCCACAACGCAATTATCAAACGATTGGTAGCGGCGGGGCGGGGCGGGGGCGGGGCGGGGGCGGGGCGGACCGTGCGGCGGCGGACCACTTTGTGGCTTATTGGGGAAGGCCTGCTCGGGGATGACGGCCAGCCTCCCGCTGCTGCAGCGCCACGCGGCCGCCGCCGTACCGGGAAAATGATGACGAGCATCAAAGGCGGCTTTTCTCGTGTGTATGGCGCGGCGCCTGCCTGCCTTACTCATGTCATCCGCGTCGGGAAAGTGATGACGACCAGGAGGTGACGGTGACGATCCGACACGTGTGGCGGCCTGACTGCTCGCGCGCCCGTCGCCCTCCCCTGCCACGAGCGACCTCTGTACGCCTCATGGCGTCATGAACCTCTCTCGAGCATGGCGCGCGGGTCGTGGCGGAGCGCAGCGCGGTGACGATAAGCCCATGGGCGCGCGAGCCGCGGCGTCATGAGCGACAGGAGCGTCACGACGCGCCCACAATGCTCCACCCACGGCGTCACGAGCGGCGCTGCGCCGAGAGCCAGAGCCGCTCCGATCACTTTGCGCCCATCCTATGCCGTCATCGGTCTGCGTCACTCTTATTGTTTTGCCCCTCCGCGAGATTGACTCGAAAAAATTGAAAACGCTAATGCGTCGCAAACTGTCTCCGATTAATTTCCTGTTGGGGCCCAATCATGCCTCTTTTTTCTTTCTTTTTTTTTTTTTCGAGCCGCAGCGCGCCGGGTCTCGAGCGGCCCGCGCTTGCGTTTTCCTCTCCTCCGCTCCCTCCCTCTCCCGCTCCCCTGCGCTCGAGCTTCCCCTACGCTCCGACAGAGACCGCCTGCAGCAGGCCAGACGGTGGCGCTGCGGCGCGCGGCGGCCGCGTGGCGGGAGCGCGAAGCTAAAGGGGGCACGTGGTGGCGACTGCAGCGCTTTCAACCCCCTTGCGTCTTGGCGGAGAACGTCTCAACTATCCGAGCGTGTCTCAACAGGTTTTGGGTGGCAGCGTCAGGACCAAGGCCAAGTAGTGCAGGTGGTCAGAGTTCATTTTTTTGTGTTTTTCTTCTATTTGCATGTGCACAGTGTTGTGTGCTGCTTTATTCGGCGTATTTTGATTTTTTTTTGCAATCTTTTGCATATTTTGGGTACTGGGGTTGATTGGAAATCATGAGAAATAGGTAAAGTTCATTCATTTTTAATGAAAAATGAGGAAAAAATTATTCAAATCAACATAGACACTGGCGAGGCACTTATAATATGTGCAAACAATAAAGCTTTCTACCATCACATCACAGTTTCAAAATAAAACTACTCAATATCACATAAATCATCGTGATTTATAAACAAATTGGGCGAGAGAAACTCAGTCAATAAAATGTACAAAATTACTGACACTTGTGCGATTTCTGCGGGCTAAAGCACTGCACATCAAGTACAATCAGTCAAAACTTAAGAAACATAACGCTGCTTAAAGTAAAGCTCGGTATCACTTCGAAGGACAACAATTCAAAATCATAACTCTGTGCCTTCGAATCCTTCTTACTTAACTATGAGATCACAAGAGGCTGCTGATTTCATAACTTTCACAACAATAACTCAACATCAATAAAACTTCGCAAAACGTATCAGACCCGCTAATTTTTGTCGGACCCTCTACTATAAAACGAAAATAACTAACCTCCTAATTAAAGCTCCAAATCACCGGCCTACGGCTTCAAAACGGCAACCAGAAAGAAACTGATTATCTTTTATAAAAAAATATTCTAAACTGATACAGTTTAAACACGGTACGCACGCGGTCTAGCCACATGCAAAACACATTTCATCGCAATTTCACTGACGTCGGGCGCGGTCGAGCGCCGACAATTTGAGCAAAACATATTTTTTAAAAACAGTCACGTCAGATCACTTTTTTGAATCACTATTTCGTAGAGACGCACTTAGCAGGCGCAGGGGGTGCAGTCGCCGCAGGCGGCGTACGGAGCGTAGGTCTCGCAGGTCTGGAAGGGAGCTTGCACTTCGGCGACCTGGTTCTCGGTGATGTAGGGGGTGGCGTCGCTGCAGCACAGGTCGCTGTCGGCGCTCATGGGGGTCCAGCAGAAGCCGTTGACGGCCTCCTGGTCGATGACAAAGTGCACGGGGATGACCTGGGGCTGGCCGGGCACGATAGGGATCTCGACGACCTGGCCGCCGACCCAGACTTGGATGGAGGCGCCCTTGGGGTGTGCGAGCTCGTCGAGCAGACGGGATTCGAGGGCCTCGTTGGCGGCGTTGTCGGAGTCCACGTCAGAGTCCTGGGCCCAGCAGCACGGCTCGGTCTCGGCCTTGTAGTAGTAGGACTTGTCGTTGCGACCGCGCACCAGGGAAAGCACAGGCTTAAGCATCTGAACAAAACAAAAAGAACAAGTCGGTTAGCATCGAGCTTCCAGAGGACACAAGTGCAGAGAGCAAAGCTTTCGGAAAATTTTCCAAGTTTGAATCAGGTTGATTCGATACATACCTTTTTGAGCTTGTGGATTTTGCGGTCCAGCGCGGAGCGGCGCTGCTGCCGCTTGGCGGCGGAGGCGAGGAAGCTGCGGTAGCAGTTGCTGATGTTTTCGTTGTGGCACATGGTATCCATGACT
Source organism: Frankliniella intonsa (assembly GCA_033675135.1). NCBI lineage: Eukaryota > Metazoa > Arthropoda > Insecta > Thysanoptera > Thripidae > Frankliniella > Frankliniella intonsa. The sequence continues at coordinate 5,802,046 of CM066247.1, read as the reverse complement.
GCGGCAGACATGTTGCACAGAGCACGGCTCGAGTCGAGAGAGGATGAGAGAGGGCTAGAGAGCGACACGAAGTGGTCGTCGGAGAGTTCGTCCAGAGACTGTGCCTCCCCGTCGGTCGGGAGCCGTTTTATAGCTTCGAGCGCGGGGAGCGGAGCGAGGGAGGCTGTGGGTGGTGGTGGGGGCCGACGCGCCGCGCTGCGCCGGGCCCTCGGGCCTCGCCGCCACGCTCCGCCACGGCCCGGCCAGGCTCCGCGCGCTGGTTAGGGCCGGCCTCGGCGGCTCGCTCGGCCTCGGCCCGCTCGGCCCGGCCGGGCTCGTGGCAGGTGTGCGCTGCTCCGGGCCGGGGTGCGCGCGGGGGTGGGGTGCGGGGCAGGTTGGGGGTGGGTGGAGGGCTGCAGCCGGGCGAGCCTTCGAATCGTGGGAACACCGAGGACCGAGCCTTTCCCACACCGAAAACGGCAGATGGTAAGTGTGAGTCCTGGGCGGGGTGGGGGCGGGGGTGGGGGTAAGGGTGCGCTGCACGCATGCAAGTGTGTGTGCGAGGCGGGGCGGGGCGGGGCGGGGGAGTGGGTCCTCTCGGGGGAGGGAGGGCGCGCCTGTATCGCACTGGTTTCCATCATGCGTTCTCTCCTCCTCCCTTTTGCTCTCTCTCTCTCTCTTTCGTCTCATCTTTCTCCTCGCTGTGCGCCGCACGGCTGGCACGGCGCGCACGCCCGGCCACGTGGGTTGACGCACTCCGAGCACGTTGCGGCCCTCGTGGCGTGGCGGGGCGGGGCGTGGCGGGGCGGGGCGTGGCGGGGCGGGGCGTGGCGGGGCGCGGCGGGGCGCGGCGGGGCGGGGCGGAACGGTACGGAAGGCGCCACCAGGGCGCGGCGGGTGACTTGAACGCGGCGCGGTGAGGCGCTTGGGGGTCGTGTATAGAGATCCACGACGCGGACGCAACGTGACCACAAGACTCTGGCCGCCGCGTGGGCGGGGCGGGGCGGGGCGGGGCGGCTGGAGGGAACACCTGAGATGCGGAGTAGCTGCTCTCTATGCGGTGGACACCATCACTGACCACGCGGGGACGGTGGGGGGACTGTCCTCCGCAACGAAGCTAATCGCCATCTCTTTCTCGATTCGGGCCGCGTCAATCCATCCACCTGACTGGCCCTGCTATTCAAATGGCCAAGCCTGGCGCACCGCGCGGTCCCACGGGACGCCCTGCTAATCCCACCCCGCCCCACCCCACCCCACCCCACCCCGCCCCGCCCCGCCGCCGTGGTGTGGCGTACGGACCCGGCAGGTGTGCGGTGTGACGTCGCATGGGGCCCCGCGCTCGCTTCCCACGCACGACATTGGGGCCTCCGCCCCTCCCTCCCTCAGCCCACATGCCTTCGCCTTCCCGCCACTCGGCGGGGGCCGGGGCCCAGCCTCCCCCTCCCCCCGGGGGGCTCCGCAGCCGCATCTTTCCCGCCATACCTGTGCGCGCTCTGCGAGGACCCAAGTGTGCGACTCGCATTGTGTCCCCTTTTACTATGACGTCTACTACGGGTCCACCCCCCACCCACCCCCTGGACAATGGGTGATTATCGTATGGCGAGCGGGGCGGGGCATTGTGTGCGACGCGCCGGGGCCCTGCCGGGGCCCGGGCGACCTTTTGTCCCCGCCCACGCACAATAAGGCCGAGCTCGGCGCGCGAAAAAATCAGAGTGTTGGCCCCGTCCCGTAGTGAGGGGTCGTAGTAGTGGAATTGTCCGAGTGGTTGTGAGCGGGGGGAGGCGGGGCGGGGGCGGCGCGGGCGAGGCGTAGTGTAGTGTAGTGAGTTTGGAGGGAAAACGTGGCGGGCCCGGCCCGCCCCCGCCTACCGAGGCATGGGGGGAGGGGGAGGGTAGACGTCAGTGCGCGGAGGCAACGCGTGGCCGTCACGTGGCGACACGTGGTCACAGGGATTACTAATTGTGTTTGTTTCGAGAGTGGCGCTAGGCTGAAGCCTCGGCTCCGAGCGTGCTGGCGGCGCTGTCACTGTGACGGCGGCGCGTGTGCGCGTGCGCGCGCTTGTCACGCGGTGCCTGCGAGTAGTGACGTCGACGTGACGACAAGTGTGACAACCTGTCGCTGGCAGGCTGTTCCCTCCCTGGCGTCGTGACACGTCGCCGTCGTACATATTGTTGGTAGTCACAAGGCTCGTCACGGGGCGATTCGATGGCGATGTGCGTGCTCCGCCCGCCGAGACACGTGGAGTTGACGTTTACCTCACGTTGCGTCATACACCACGTGGTCCCGCCGCAAGTGCTGCGATACAACTCTGCTGTACCACGTCACAAGTGCGTAACGCGCCGCGCACGGACTCGTTTTCTACCCCTGTCACCCACGTGTAGTGACTGTCACGCACGCGTGGTTGCGTGACACTCACTCACGTGGTTGCGTCAGAGACATTGACGTTCGCCACGTGTGCTTTTCCCCACTATGCTTTTCACACCATGCGGCGAAAGCGGCTAATCCCGGTCTCGCCTACTGGGTATAAAGTACTTTTGCGAAAGTGAGAAGGCTAAGCCCGTCGTGTGCGTGGCGGGGCGGGAGCCGTACGGCGGGAGTACTCTACTCAGCCGCCCGAGTACGGGCTGACAGCAGCAGCTCAGCACACGTGGGCTGGGGCCCCGCCCGGCCCCGCCCGGCCCGGACCCTCAGGTAGCAGCCACAACCTTCTTTATTTTTCTTCCTCGTGCGTCAGAAAAGTCGAAAAAGCAAGCGTGATCCAGTGGCGAGGGTCAGGGGGGAGGAGGCGGAGGGGGGAGGAGGAGGTGGGGAGAGACAGTCGGACACTCTGGGGCAGCAGCTGCACCTGCCTCCTGAGCAGCGCCCGTCACAGGACCAGACGTGCTCGGCAACTCCCCCCTCCTCCCCCTCCTCTCCCCCCTGGGCCCTGCCGAAGGATCGACCAGACCCGAAACTCAGCATCTCTCTCCCACGGTCCTGGTGCACGTGTTTGACCCCCCCCCCCCCCGCCCCGCCCCGCCCCACCTCCCCCGGGTCGCCCGCCTCCCTCGGGCGTCGGGCGTGTAAGGTGGAGTGGCACCAGTGGCACCCTCCCCTCCCCCCTCCCCTCTCCCCTCTCTTCTCCCTCTCTCCCCCTCTCCCTCCCCTTACAGCACGTCGCAAATGATACGGGGTAATACTCATTTGGGCGCCAGGACGACATCGGCCGGGCCGCCGTGTTCGCGCCGTGCAATGAGATTGTTGGAATAATCTTTATGCATTTCCGCTTATAGTATGGCGGACGGGTTAAAATTTGCGCACGCTGACCTTGGTGCTGTTTCAAGCGTCTCTCGAAACGGAAAAAAAACTGGAAGCAGTGAGAAAACATAAATGTCAAACATTAGAGAGAAACGTGTGGGTGTGGGTGAGTGGGGGAGAGGCCGATAGAGAAGGAAAGGGAGAGGTATAGGAATAGGGAAAGCAAAGGGAGAGCGAATCTGATTTTCCCCCCCAATTCTTACCCACATGCTTTCACATATATATACAGCCCCCTTTCCCTCCAAAAAAACCCTCCTTCTCCTTCTCCTCCTCGACCCAAGCCCCCTTTTCCATTTTTTTTTCTGCGTGGTGCACACGTGTGCAGCAGAGGCAGGCAGGCAGGCCTGACCCCGTTACCCCTTACCCGCCCCATACCATGCCCCCGGGCCCCCCGCTGGGCTGAGCCGGTGCACGCCCCCCCCCCCTCTGCTATGCTAAGCGGCAATTAATTTGCAGGTGAGCCGCGACCCAACCCTTTTGTCACGGGGCAGGGGAGGGGAGATCTAGCCCTGCCCCGAGGAGGACGAAATGACCCGGGAGCACTGATACGGGTACGGGCGGGCTGTAGAGGAGCAGGGGCGCAGCGCGCAGCTCGTGCCGCCGCTCCAGGGGATTTAGTTGCGTGATGGCATTTTACAGAAAAGAAAAAAAAATCCATGTGCGTGGAAAAATGTAGAATGGTGAGCGCCGCCTGAGAGTGCGTAGGAGGCATCGCGCCGCGGTGCAGTGCGCCTGACGGTGCGAGGGTAGGCAACGCGGCGGACAGCCGTGTCTACGCGCGGCCTAGCGCGGGCGGGGCGGGCCCCCTGCTGCTCGCCCCGCCCCGCCCCGCCCCGCCGCTCCGCGCAGCCGATGGTTTATCAGCCCCCCGGCTGGCGCCGCGGCCGAGTGCTTTTTGTCCCTGGAGGTGCCGGACTGCCCCATCGTGTAGATAGTGCGGCACCAGACCGGGCGGGCGGGCAGCCCCTCGAGAGTGAGGAACGTGATCATGGGGCGGGGCGGGGCGGGGCGGGGCGCGCCAGGCTCCATCAGCACCGGCGCCATACTCGCATCACGGTGAAGCACAACAAGTGTTTCTTGCAATTCATTACGAGCCCAGGGCCAGACCTGACCGCTCCGCTCCGCACCGCACCGCACTCATTAGTAGAACAAACAGTCCCCGGCGGGCAGGCAGTGCAGGGCAGTGCGGGGCACACTTGTGGCGCCGGTCCGTCCCCGTCGAGGTGTTATCTGCAGTGCACTCGCACTCCCAGGTCCGCCCAGGCGCGCCCAGGTCCAGCCGGTGTCGCTGAGTGTTGTGTTTCCCGTGGCGCCTCGTCGCGACGCGCGCCACCCCCGGCCTGGCGCCACCTGCGTGCGTGCGTGGGTGTCAGCCGGGGCGCCCTGAGCTCCCCGCCCCGCCCCACCCCACCCCGCCCCACCCCACCCCGGGCCGTCGTCAGCTTCTCGGACTCGGACCGGTTCTAGGGAAAAGGACACCGAACTGCGCGGCTCTGCGGGGACCCCGGTGGTTTCCGTACAGTGTTCAGTAGTAGTCGCACCCCCCCCCCCTCTCTCTCTCTTTCTCTCTCCTCTCTCTCTCTCTCTCTCTCTCTCTTTCTCTCTCTCGCTCTCGCTCTCTATCTCTCGCTCGCTCCTTATGGCCGCGCCCCATGAGTGCGACAAGGACGGAGAGCCTCCTCCCGTCCCCGCTGTCACGCGCGCCCGCGCAACTCACCTCGCCCACGCTTTTTCCTCGAGATCAGCGAAAGTCGCCGCGTCTCCCTCTCTCTCCTCCCTTTTCTCCCCTGCTACACTTGGTTTCGGACCTCATCATGATGATGACGACGACATCCCCGCCCTCCCCGAGGGACCGGGCGGGCCCGGCGCCGTGCTCCGGGTCTGGCTTGTGCGGTGCGGTGGGGCGCGGGGCGGCGCGGCGCCCTGCCGCCAGGGGGCTTTTAGTGGCCAGGCGTCGCGACGGCGCGTTCCCACACCCTCATCAGCGCGCTACTGGCGCCGCCGCGCCGCGCCACCACAGGCGCCTGGGGAAATAAGTGAAGATTGCAGCAGGGCAGAGCTCACCTGCAGGACCGCCCGGCCCGGCCCGGCCCAGCCTCCCCGGGGAGCGCAGCCAGCGCCAGCCAGCAGCCTCCTGAATTAGCCGTGACTTTTTGCTGCTCTATGCTGGCGCCACCGGGCGGGGCGGGGCGGGGCGGGGCGGGCGCTGCTCCTGGTGGTGGTGGTGCACTTACACGGCGACGGCGGCGGCTACCCGTCCAATCCAGATCGTGCGATACAGAAGGTGCGCGCGAGGCGAGCGGAGCGCCAGTCGCAGGCTCGTCGAGCAGTAGTCTTGTTACGCGCCCGTCTGCGTGGGATTACAAACAATCTTTGCATTTCCTCATTTGCCGTTGTCCTGTCCTGTGCCTCCGCTGCTGCTGTCCCGAGCGGCGCACACGTCCTTGTTCTGTAATTCGCCATTTCCAAAACGAAAGGCGGATATCTCCGGCGTGGAATCGACACCACTGTTGCAGAGAGCGGGGCCGGGCCGGGCCGGGCGGCGCCGCGCCCCGCGCTCGCTTCTCGTCGTGCTCCGTCCGTCGGCAGGGAAGACCGCCTCAAGTCCCCGTGTTCCCCAGCAGAGATACGGCCCACGTGCGCGGCGCCGTTCGTCCGTCCAGACTGACGACTAATCAAATAATAACGCAAAGCGGCTTATCTCCATCGCCGTGTCTCTTCTCTCTCTCTCTCTCTCTCTCTTGGAGGCCAGGCGGGCTGGGCTGCCGGTCAGACAGAGTCACCTGACCTGGCCCCCATTGCCTCTCTCTCTCTCTCTCTCTCTCTCTCTCTCTCTCTCTCTCTCTCTCTCTCTCTCTCTCTCTCTCTCTCTCTCTCTGCGCCGCTCTTGCCTTGGGGAGGCGGTGTGGCGCCAGGCCCCGAAACAATCGGGCTGCACGTGCAGGTCATGAAGAGACAATGTGGTCTGAGGGGTCCCCATATCTAATTGTCCGACCTGGTCGGGCCCAGGCCAGGATTCTGGGTCCAGCCATTGTCTGCCGCCCGGCCGGCCAGGTAGCAGCGCTCTGGGGGCCAGGACTGCAGGGCCCGTGCGACACGCTTTCCCGCCTTCGCCCGCTCCTTTGTCATTTGCTCTTACCTTTTTCCTCTTCAGAGAATGCGTGCGCGAAATAAATAATAATAAAAAAAGAGGGATTCCTTCTATCTCTCTTTCTCCCCCCCGCACGCAATATGTGTGTCTCGCTCTGGGTCCCTCTCCCCCCCAAAAAGGGCAGAGAAGAGATTGCTGCTGCTCAGGTATAACGCAAGTGTGTGCGATTGCCCCACAGTAATAAGCAGCCGCGGCTTACCTGATCTCGCCTTGTCTCGAAGCGCAATTGTATGAACTGAATCATCTTTCGCGCAAAAGAGCATTAAAAATACGACTGAGATGTGCGTCTATTTATAAAACATACGTCACTTTGGGCTGCTGACACCGGAGAGCGACACACGATGGAGGCGATCTTGGCGCTCTGATACAAAAAAAGATTAGGGGTGGTGCTCGGTGGATGAGCTATTTATGAATAAACTCGCCGTTTGTATATTTTGCAGTATCTTTCCAAATGCACGTGCTTGCAACTCGTGGGTTTCCCTTGCATCGATACTCACAGTGCCCCGCCAGACTGTAAGCTGCTCCGCGGTCTCTGTACCAGGCGTACCCACACATATATATCTGAATCACTGACCATATGTGCCCGGCCCTAGGCTTGCACCGTCACAATGGCGCGATGAACTGCACGTCGTCTTTCGCGGCCCCTTCTTCGTCAGGGCCAGAATACTACTGTGCTATACATAGGAAAAAAGATGAAGGAAACGTCCGTCACGCTCGCTTATGGACCGCACCACCGCAAAACTCTGCAACTCTTGCACACGCACCAAAGAATGAGACATTCCCCGCATTATGTGATGACACGTGGTGTGACGCGCGCGCACGCACGGCACACGCAAAGATGACCAGCAGGCAGGCCCCCAGGTGTCTCCGGGTGACTGACAGACCAGACCACCAGACCCCAACCCGTCTCCGTCGTCGCAGAAAGAGGGAAACGAATATGCTCTGCATAAAAGGGGCTCCTCTCGGCTGCTGGCCGCGCGTCCCGCATGCGTCTCTCTATTCTTGTGCGCGCATGTCGGACGGTCCGCCGCACTGTGGTGCAGAGAGAAAGAAAGGAGTGCGTGCAACCGGACCGGGCACGGCCCACTTGATCATCCCTTGTGGGCTGTGCGCCGCGCGGGAAACAAAGCCTAGCCGAAAGCGCTTCGCGGAAAGCCGCATGTGCAGCGCCGGCGTGATCACCGCCCCATTGAGCGTGCGTGAGGCTTGCGCCGGCCTCAAAGAGTGTTGGATGAACGGACGGGGTGTTGAGTGACCGGCTGCGCGGGCTGCGCGCGCCAGAGCATCATGACTTCCCTCCCAGGTGTCGCGAACGCCCTGCGGCTTTGCTGCTTATTGTTCCGCAGCAGAGAACAGTTTTTGCTGGAGGCGGAGATGAGATGATCTCGCATTGTGAAACATTTCTATGTAAAACAACACGATTTTTTTTTTTTTTTTTTAAATATGTTAACAATTTTGGTTGATAATTCTGAAAAATCAGAACATTATCAAAAAGTGTTATAAAAAAAAGTATGTGTCATGCGTCGGTTAAAGTACATTTTTACGCCGTCAATCAGGCAGGCACTACGGTACTGCCGCATCGAAAGCTGCTGAAACGCCAATGAAGACGCCATAATACCGCATCCTTCTCATCCCTTTGCTTGTGTGACAAACTCTTTAGCCTCGAAATTCGAGGATGAACAAATCATCAAGACCCTACTGCAGCACGCACGCATCGTCGGGCGAAAAAAAAACGTGGCCTGAAAAGCGGGACGGCTCCGCGATATAATTGATATAACGTGAATAGAGTAATAAAACGGGTAAAGCAAACAGCGCTGGGCCCCAAATCCTTTCTCCCCGCACCCACACACGCCTCAACAGCGCCGACCCCTTTTTGTACTCGGCCCCGACCCCGACCCCCGTGTCGCGGCGAAACAGTCGAAGGGGTTCATCTTCAGCAAACAAATAGAAAGAACCGCGACGGATGAAAAAAAGCGTCTCTCTTTTTATTATATCCCAGTCCGCATCAAAGCCCCCCGTCCTGCCTCACTCTCTTTCGTCTCTCGCGGCTCAATTCGCCAGGGCCCTCTGCTTTGTGAGTTGACACGCGCGTGGTCGCGTCGTCACGCCATTGTCACGCGGCGTCGTGCGAGATATGGGAAGTGTGACAGCAAATCTCCTGAAATGAGTGAGAACGTGTAGCGAAATGGCACTTATTTCTGTGTTACTTTTGTCGGACGGTGAGCGCGCGCGAATTGATGGAGAAAGACGTCCCGCGTTGTCATCCTACACGCCACGACCAAGGTGCAAATCATATTTACTGCTAAATGTATTTACTGCGGAAGAGGTCCGACGGCGAGGAGGAAGTAAATCCGGTTACCTTGTGTCCTGCCGGAGCCGCCCGGAGCCGCACCCTCCGGTGTCCGGGCCGGACCTTGCGGAGGGCAGGGCGGCGTGCTTTGTCACGCGTGGGTGCGTCGCCCTCGCCCTGCTTTTACCTCTTTTACCCGTGGCTTTTACTTTGCCTATACTTTGCTTTTACTCCTTTCCATTGTGGCCGTGCGGACAACCTTCTGCGGTGTCACGTGCTTCCAGCGAAATTGTAGAGGATTGTCGCCTTGTCGGCATTACTCTCTCGGGCCGCTGTGCCGCTTGCTTCTTGCTCGGTAATGCCGAAAGGTTTTGGCACTGCTTCCGTCGTCCGGTTCACACGGGGGCGGCGGCGGCGTACGCTACAGGAAATGGTGAGGAAGGAAAATACACGATCATGAACGGTACATTTACCACGACACTGTAGAAATGCGATTTTCATTTATCGTATTGCCTTTGAGAACGAACGCTGCTTCTTTTTCGCGACGTCGTCCTTTCTCCGCAGGGATAGCTGTAATTTCTCGATGTCAGTTTCAATCGGGCCGCGATTTGCAATTACGATACTTCTCTTTGTTTCATATGACAGTGACTCGGGGGTAGGAAAACCCGTGTCACTTGTGATTGCCTAAGAGTATCCCTTAGCACAATGATGACTGCAATCACTTCAATTTTTGTCACTGCAATCTCTCGCCCACTTGACTTTTTTCCTGTTTTCGTGGCCGCCCTCGGTCCGGGGGAGCAGGAGCGTCCCGGAAACTGGTGATTGCTAACAATCGCCTCGGGAAGCACGCTTCGCTTTCATGGATACTCGTATCGCTGCAAAAGGCGGGGCGGGGCGGGGCGGGGCGTTTCTGCTTCCTTCAACAGCGCGGCTGCTCCTTCCTGGCCCGCCCCGCCCCGCCCCGATCGCCAAGTCATCGCGACGCCCCCTCTTCTTGGCACAAGATATCGGAACTGCGCTCCTCGAATTCGAGGACCAAAGTGGGCGGAGACGGAACCGCCCAACGGTCGTCTTCTGAATCAATGAGGAAAGCTCAGAGCTGGCCAAAAAATGAATGGAAAGGAAACACGTGGCCGTGTGCCTTTTGACTTTCCGCACCGAAGTGGGTATCCGCTTCGCCCCGCCCAGGTGACTTAGCTGTTGCGTGTTGAGAGAAGGGGGCCGCACTTGAGCCGTTGGCGATATTGTTCCACTTTCCCACATTCTGCTTAGTTATTTTTCTATTGATCCCGGTCCACCTTTGAACCGTTACGGGCCGTCGTGCCAAGTGCGTTCAATCAATTCAACTTAAGTCCCCAAAAATAAATTCAGCACGGCCTCTAACCGGGCGTGTGTGTCGCCCTCAGCGTGAGTCCCGCTGTCGGCTTTGTTGGGCCAACCCTCTTGCTGCGAGAAGGCCGGGGCGAGGTCAAAGCGCAGCATCTTCCTCCGTGACCCCGGCCGCCACGCCCCGCCACACCCCGCCCCGCCCCGCCCCGCCCCGCCCCGACCTCAGACCAGAGCTGGAGAAGTCACCGCGGAAGTCTTTTCTTCCCGGCCGCGCCCACCTCTGTTCCTTCCCACCGACCCCGCCTCTCTCGCGGGGTGACCCCGGCGGCCTGTCGGATGCCCGCCCCGCCCTCGCCCCGCCCCCGCCCCCCCCGCCCCACCCTCATCCCCCGGGGGGCGGAAACACCCTCCGACTTTGCGTCGAGATACATCGGAACACACGTGGGCGTTGCTCATTTCTCCGCCCCTTATTATCCGTAACTGGCGGCCTCGGCCCGCGCGGATACGGGGGTCTACAGAGGGTGCGGCGGCCGCGGCGCGGCGGGCCCTTCCGGCAGCACAATCAGACGTTATTGACGGGGCGCTCTGGAGCGTGGAATATTTATATTTTATTTCGTGGGCGGAAGAGGAGTCGGTTGGTCGGCGGGGCGGGGCCGGCGCGGGTTCTCCTCGGCGGCGGCGGCGGCTTAGGAAGTAAATCCGAGAGTAAATCCGATCGCCCCGGCCGGGCCGGACCGCGCGCGTGCGGTAGTGTCGGCCCTCCTGGAGGCCCCCTTCTCCGGTCCAAGAGTACCGCCGCAAATGTGCCAGAGTGACCGGAAAATTCCGGCTAATCGTAGCGGCGTGCGCTGTGTAGTGCTTCCGGTCAGCTGCGCCGCGCAGGATGCGCTGTCCTCACTCGCTCCGCGGGGCACACGCGGTGCCCTGCCCGGCCGGGTCTCTCTCACCGTCCTGCTGGTCAGCTGTGGCGGCGGCGCGCACTTTGGCGGCGAGTTTGCAAGTGAAGGATAATGGCACTGGCCCGGCCTCGGCGGGCGGCGCGTGTTTGTGTGGTGCCGCCCCCGGGCCGCCCCCCGCCCCCGGCACGGCACCGCCCCCTCTGCCGATTGTCTCGGCCGCTTGTTGTTCACACCTCCGCCGCCGTGCGCCGCCCCCGCCCCGCCTCGTCAACCGCCACTTCCCTCGGGCGGGGGCGGGCAGGCTCGTTACCCGCGTTTGTCGCTGTGCCGTTAGCAGATTTTCCGGGACATTTCACGGCACTTTTGTATCGCCGGGCGCTCTAAACAAGGGGGGATGCGGCGCGATACTCCAGCGAGCAGGGACACTAGCGCCGCCCGCCCCCGGCGCGCGCGAGGTAAGGGGCCGAGAGCTCCGGACTGGACAATGGCCATGCGGCCCAGGCCCAGGTGGGCTGCTGGCACCTCGCTCTCTGACTCACCCGCTCTTCTCGTAGGTGAGCGCGCATTCGCGCGAGAACGCCGGGCGAGGCTCTGCGCGCTAGGAGGTATTCCCTATGGAATACCTTTTACTTACCGGAGTGGTTCGGCGTAATGCGCCCCCCCCCCCCCCCCAGTACATCAGCCCCAGGGTACATGTACCCCGTACCCTCGAGTCTCTCTAACCTCCTAAACCTCGACTGTTCCAAATGCGAACACCTCGCCTCCCCCCCCAAAACTCCACCCCGCTGCGCCCTGTGCCCCCCGCCGCGCCCGACGATGGGGCTCAGAGTAATGACTGCGGTCTTCTCTCTCTCCCTCTCGCTCTCTGTTTCTGTCTCTCTCTCTCGGCCGCGTGCGCGCGCGTCCCGGTAGCGGCACGTCAGTGCTGCGCGTCCCCGCATGTGCGCTGGGTCCGCAGGCGAGATACGGCGGTCTGGCGCGCGGTTACCGCGGTGGGGTGACCGTCGGCGGGGACCTCGGGGGACCACCGGAGCGATTGGTCCCGCCTCTGACTTTGAATACGTGAGCGCCCGGCCCCGGCCCGGCGGGGTCCCCTGGCGGGGCGGGCGGGGCCCCTAAGGGGGCGGGGCGCGCCTGGCCCCGGGGCTGTCGGGGGGCGGGTCCGCCAGCCACCCCGATGCCACCTCGATTCTCCACCCTTGACTGGAGTTTCGTTCCGCCCCGAGCTCGGGCCGCGGAGGCGTTCGAAGTTGACGGCTGGAGTGTGCCGCCGGCGACATCGCCCAGCCCGGGCTCCGCTTTCGGACGCGGCCGCGGACAGGGGATGCTGCCGAATCCTTTCACCGAGGCCGGGACAAAGCGCGTCACAATGAGCCCACGTGCAGGGGGCTGCACTGCGCTGGCTGGCCGTAATCTGAAATCGGGGGAAAGAAATTCGCAGAAAATACATAACGAATACCGGACCTCGTTATTTGCTTTTAGTTCGTTTCTTTAAAAAAAAAAAAAAAAAGGGGGGGGCGGACTTGTATAATTACGTACGTAGGGTTTTGAAAACCGCTGATTGCACCTTGCACCTTGGATAAATCTAAATATTTAATGTTAAATTATTTAACATTTAGCTCTAGTAATTATGACTTCCCCTCGCCTCTAAATTCACCTTATACATATAATTTGAGTATTTGAATTGAACTGCGCCCGGGGCTTGTGAGGGGAGAGCGCAGTGCAGGCAGGGGACGGGGCGGAGCCGGGGGTGCGGTGTGGCGCGCGGCGTGGAGAACGCGCGGAACATCGGAGGGAGCAGCGGAAAAATCGCCGACAGTCCTCTCCCCAATACTGCGCCACTTAGAGCTAGGGGCTGCTCCTCCTGCCCGGCCCGAGGTGTTTGGCGTGTCGCGGTTAAACCCGCCGTGGAATCGGCGCATCGGCGCCCCTCTTGGTGCGACTTTGTATCCGAGTTTAACGTGCTGCAGGTCCCCGTGTAGTGAAGTGCGTCTCTCGTAGATCCCTTTGGGATTTTCGCACGCCAAATGTGTGACATATATAGATCCATTTAGATCCGCCACTTCCAGCGCTCTCAACTTTGCACATGAATTTCTCTTGGAGTCGGTGCTAATTACTTTGTTCTTTTCATTTCTAGGTAAGGCCAGGCGCTGCAGTCAGCCTCGTCCGTAATGAGACTTCCCGCCCGCCCCTCGGGGGCGGTGCGGGGGCGGTGCGGGGGCGGTGCGCCGGGGGCGGGGCTGGCGCACAGAGGGCGCCGGCCGGCCGGCGGCGCGGCGCGTCTGTTTTGCAAAGCGTGCCGCGAGCCACACCCCCTGGCCGCCCCGCCCCGCCCCGCCCCGCCACGCCACCCGCCCCGCCCTGCCCCGCCCTCGACGCGGCGCCAAGAAACGAGAGCAGCACGCCTGCAGCACCTGCCCCGCCCACCCCCTGGGTAATCACAGAAGAAGCAAAGACGAGCTGATGAGGAGAAAAAAAGAGATTCGTGATATCTGACTTGCAATGATTGCTGTTTCGGCTTGCGGCTTGGGGCGGCAGCGTGCAGTCGGTGGTGTAGGTAGGAACCTCTGCGAAATGCATGGTCAGTGCATGACGTGTGTTAGTGTGAGTGTGTAGCTTTTGCACGTGGGGCGGGGCGGGGCGGGGCGGGACGGGTCGGCCGCACCGCGCACACGGCTTTGTTGCACTCGGAGCGGAGCGGTTTCTTTGCGGTGCGTTTTGTATATGTATATGCGTGCACGCGCACGTGTGCCGCTGTGCGCTCCCTTTGGTCCGGTGGGAAGCAGAGAGGGAGAGAGAGAGAGCGAGAGCGTTTCACGGGAAACAAATAATTTCTCTGCGCCCAGTGCCCGCTTATACCTCTATGTCGGCGCGAAGAGGAGTTCCAGTTGGTGTGGTGCATATCAAAAAGCGGCTTGTTGCCATACTTTGGGAGGGCTAAAGAAAATGTGTATGTGTGTGTGTGCACCGCGCGCTTTCGACAACGGCACTCTTTATGACTTGAAACAAGCCCGCTCGAGATATGACACGCTACAAATGGAGCCAGTGCTGCCGCTTCCACATGTGGCGGCGCAGACAGGCCCCTGCTTGTGTCTGCTGTGTGGGTGTACGAGCAGGCCCTCCTCACCCCCCCCCCCATCCCTCTCTTGAACAATATTTTAACTCCTGCGACCATCATTTTTATCGTGTTGTACAGGGAGGCTCATGCCACTTGCAGCGTGTGTGCGTCTGGATTCTGGATGGCGCGGCTTTGGGCGGCTTTTTAATACGGAGTCGTTAACCCGTGCCCATACGACACCCATATACACTGTATCTCAAGTGCCGTCACACAATTGTGAAAGTTTTTCTGGAATCGAGGGATTTAATTTAAATGTCAAGAGTCAAGACGGTTTTAAAAATAAGGTCGTTCTTTTTTTCAGTTTTCTCGTAATCTAATGTACTTGATCCAGAAGGGAAGCTTTTGTGAGTGCGAGTACTTGGCCTGTCATGTCGCCAGCGCGCGGCGGCGGCGGCCCGGGGGTGAGAGAGAGAGAGAGAGAGAGAGAGAGAGACTCTGAAATAAAGAATTTGTCGCGAGTGTAATGATAGCAGGGGGCGATCAATATCAATGGAAAGTCCATTAGCGGCGGGGCAAACACTTGTAACTCCACTACCACCCCTCTGGACTCACCCCGCGCGTCCGTTCCGTTCCCAAGGTCGGGCCGGCCGCGCGCACCCTCGTCCCTCCGCCTCTCACACAGTGCTCTCCCCCCTCCCTCTCTCTCTCTCTCTCTCTCTCTCTCTCTCTCTCTCTCTCTCTCTCTCTCTCTCTCTGTAGCTCTAGCTTCCCCTTCCCTCCCAGCTCGACCGCGACTCCACTTGAGAACGCGACTGTAAAACGTGAGCCAACAAAGAGATGATCACCGCAATTCAATTGCAGCGTGCTCCTCGCTGCTCCGCTCCGCGCCGCGCCACTCCCGCTGTCGCGGTAATCAGAAACCCGCGGGGAGGGGAGGGGGTGAGGCGTCGTCGCCCGCAGCCGCTCACATTGGGAAAACTAGATTCGAGTCATTTCTTAAATGTGATAATATTTTTTTTTTTGCATTTGGATTGTGGTATGATCGGTCAACTCTAATAACATTTTTTTTATTGGAAAAAAATAATGTCTGCAATGCGTTGCTGGGTCTCAGAAATATTTTTATGATACCAAAGTAAACTCTCATTACACACACACACAACAAAAAAAGGAAGGAAAAAAAATGCGGTGCGGTTATGTGCCCCTTTCTCGAAACCATTTACAGCCCACAGCCCCGCTGTTTACAACCGCATATACGTACGTACTGCAGTAGTGGTTGTGTGTGCCCTTAGCCTTAGCCGGGTCCCGGGTCTGGCCTGGCCGGCTGGAGAGCACACATCTGTTTGAGGAATCAGGGAACCTGTTTGCGCCACCCCTGCTGCTGCATGCAGTATGTAGGGGAGGTGTCGGTGAGCCCCGTAATCACACCACTGTGCGGGCCGGACCGGCCTGGGCCTGCCTGGGCCTGGCACTGCTGCGTTTCCCCACAAATGTGCGCGGAGCGACGAGGGAAATGATTCGTGGGACGTGATGCATAACATGGCGACACGCCACATTGGCACGCGTCTGGTGCCCGGGCCGGGACCCTTGGCAGAGTGCTTCTTGATGCACTTCATCCGGCCCCCGAAAAGACATAGGAAACGCGCAGAAAAATATTCGTATAATTTTTTTTTGACAAAAGTGAGAACGTCTGGCAGTGAAGCAAATGTTAGGTTACACTTTTATCTGCCGTGTAGCAAAAAAATTAATAACAAAGCAGATAGCGACAAGGTCGACAATAATATAAAACGATAAAGTGTGTCGTCGTCCGAAATCTATTTCGGTCAGTTTTCAATATCATACTCGTGTCATATGGTCGGAGCGGAGGGGCGAGAGCTTCCTCGCGGCCACATGTGACGCTCGCGACCTGCACAATGAACCTAAAAAAAAAACCTTGAGCCTCACGAGGGAGGGCGAGGACGGTAGGCGGGAGGGGAGGGGGTATGGGGAGTCCCTTCCCCCCCTCTCGACCTCTCGCGTATGCATATAAACGCTGACCCCAATAAAAGGATTGATTAACGCGACGAGAAAAACACAATGCAGCAGCTCCCCTCAGTGATCGCGTAGAGCCGCGTGGAGCTCATCTGGGGTGTAATCTAGAACCTCTCCGCGCATGCGCCATGCGTGCACCTGAATAAGCGTTTCGAGTGATATACCTGATTGTTTTATGAACGCCTGGGCGAGCACTGTGAAGGGAAAGCATTGTAATCTTCATATCCACTGTGGGGCAAAAAATAAACAAGAAATTTTGTGTACAAGTAACGTGGATGTTTCTAAATTTCTGCCGTAATCTTTTGAGTTTTCGAACTGATTATCTTAAAATTTTCTCTCATTTTTCAGGCGTTTAATTTTTTCTCTAAAGTATACTAGGACTTTCTAGCATTTTTTTTTTAAATTGTGCCTTGAATTTCGTGGTGTACCAAATTTCAAAGCTGTTAACCGCCCCCCATGCCGCCGCCTGCCATGCTTGCGCTTGCGGTCGACTGGCCCTGTTTGTTTCCTCATTCATTTCTGCGATGTGCAGAGGGAGAGCGCGAGGCAAATATTATTTGCGACGCGGCGTGCGCGTGCACTCCACGTATTATGTGTAGCACGCGCCCGCCGCGCTGTGTCCGGCACGCGCCGCCCCGACGTCGTAAAGTGTGTGGGCAGCGGTGTAATGAATGAGAGGGGGGGGGGGGGGGGGGGTAACTCCGCTCGTACCGTATACTATATAGTAGCAAAAAAAAAAAAAAAAAATGTTTCAGAGCCGCTCTTTTTTGCAAAATCAAGTGCGCGGCTTGATTGTTGAAAACTTGAGATGTCAGTGTCTGCCTGTGCTTTCCAATATTTTTTTTTTGTGTGTGTTTCGTTAAATCCCGCAGCGTGAGGTGCACGCTGAGCAGCTCGTGCGGCGCGCGGGGCGGGCTCGTAAAGTATATCAGGGCGAGTCGCTCCTCCGGGACCTGCTGGGTATGGGGCCCGGCGCGCCGCGGCCGATAATCAATGACTGATCACGCGCCATCAGCTGATTGAATACACACCGGCGGGGCGGGCGCGGTGCCGTAATGGGTCCGCCAGGCCGCCACCGTGGCGCGCCGGCACTCGATCAATGGGCGGGCCGCGTGCGCAATTAGGGGATAGATAGATAGATAGATAGATAGATAGATAGATAGATAGATAGATAGATAGATAGATAGATAGATAGATAGATAGATTTATATGGCACACGCGCACATGACGCGGCAGACGCGCTGTGGTCATGCCTCCCGACCAAACACAACAACCCCTTTGTGTCCAACCCCTTCGGCCGCGGCGGGGTTGCGCGCTGCCGGCAGGGGAGGGGAGGGGGGTGAACCCTGTACGACAGCGCTGCTGTGAGGTGCAGACGGACGCAGTGATACAGAGTCTAAACTTGATTTTTATTTTTCATGAGGCGGACATGGGACTTTTTCTTCTCCTCTCCCCCGACTCATACTGACTCGGGTCTCAACGCGCCGCCGCCGCCGCCGAGATGTCAGGGTGATGTCGTCGACGGGGATAACTTTTTATTGGGATTCGGGTCCCCCACCGCCCCGGCGCGCTGTACGCCTAATCTCCTCCAAATAATACGGCATTTATACGTCGTCTTGCTGCGGCCCGTCGGCCTGTAAATCCACGGAAGTCGACCGTTTTTCGGCCGTAAAGCGCGCGCCAGGGCGTATCGCTACCCATATCTCGGTAAAGCGACAGGCGGACGGCTAGCAGGCTCATCTGCTATTCATGGCCGCGTTAGGGGCCGGGGTCAGGGAGGGGCACCGAAAAGGGGTACCTGCTGCACGCCCTGCCCCGCCCCGCTCATCTGGAACGAGTTTTACCTTGGAGCAGTGCGCACTGGAAATGGGTTTAGGGCGGGCCATATCCAAATCCGACGCGTTTAGGGGGAGCAGGGGCCAGGCCATCGGGTGTGACTTTCCCGCTCCTGGCACGGGGGCCGGAGCGGCTGTCCGTCTGCGCGATGGCGTGGAAGTCGTCCTGGTGCGCCGCGCCGGGGCCGTGCCCTGCTGCCCTGGGTGCTGCAGAGGTCCGTCCCAAGACACCATTTGCTATTCATCCCTTATCTCGGAGGCCTAACTGTGTGTTTATGTTGAATCTGAAATAACAACCGTACGCGAAGGGTTCACGTCCTATGAAAACAATCCCCCGGGATCCGGGCCCCGTCGGCCATGCCGGGGCGTCTCCCCGGCCCCTTTGTGAAAGGGCATCCCACTGGCAAATAAGAAAATGTTCACGTTTCAGTGTGTTTTACTTGTTTGATTCGAGTGACGGAATGCTGCCCGTGGTGCAGCTGGCAGCCCTGCACAGGGGCGAGCAAGCGTGCGGTATTGAAACTTTATCTCGAGAAAGGATAAGAATATTGAATTGACCTCTGGAGAGAGTATAAAAAAATAAGGACGTTTTTCTGCTTTTTTTTCGGAGGGAACACTATACCTGCAAAGGGCATGTAGTTTTCCTTTTTTTTGACCGAACACTGGCCATACTTGTTAGCATAATTCGAGCTCAGTCGGCATTTGCATAAAAGTCGTGCCACTTATACGGCGCCTTATCGAAAAACAGGTCAATCACTGGGAAAAAAACTAATGCGACACGCGTCACGTCAATTTGTGTGATCAGTTTTGGTCACACCACGTAATGCTACCTCAATTCGCGTCACACCATGTGATGCGACGCCGGCTTCAGGGTACACGGCATTACACATATAGGAAGTCGCATGACAAACGAAAACGACGGACAACTCACACCATGCATGCGACCAATCCCCAGGACGTCACACTTGCATGTGAAGGTGCGGAGATCGGCAGCAAACGAGAGCAGTCTAACAGCAAAACGCCTCGCGGTCCGGGGACAGACTTTTGTATTGTGCGATCCGATCGCTATTCACGTTTACATCACGGGCCGCACATGAGGGGCACGTCCCACTCCATCATGCGGGCGACGGGCCGGGAGGGCCGTGTGTTCCCAACACAACGTATACATCATCATGTGTGCCACACATCCCATCATAATATCGTACGAAACCTGAACGCGGCAGCCTCGGCCATTTTGAAGTCTGAGGTGTATTATAGATTCCGACACAGTCGTTTAGCAATTTTTTTCGTCTCGATTTTTATTTATTATTATTAAGGTTATATGTTGTCACTTAAAAGTATTATTCGATTATGGCATTGAAAAAAATATATCGTCGTCAGGATTGGCGGTTGCGACTTTTGTGAGAGAAATGGGACCGAACGCGTCCACCGGTCGGACGTGCATTTTTTGCCTCATCACTTTTCACATCTCAATCGCGTGCTGCGCTGCACGTACCATAACCGTACTTTTTCAATACCCTAACAGAAATTGGGCGCCGTGTATTTACTGGTAACCCAATCATGTGAATCATTTGTATGGATAGGTCAATTTTCATTCACATGCTTCGACCAGCAAAGGTGTAAATTTTCCAAGGAATTTTACATACAACTGAAAGGACTCACGTGGGTTTCCACTGCTGATGTTGTCGATTTTCCCTCGAGTTTTCCCTCGGAGCGCCGCGCCGCCCCCTCAATGGAACGCACAAATAACACACATCGCAAAAAGCTTTATTCGGCGCGTTTGTGACAACACGCGCACTCCGATCTGGCACCGATAACGCGTCGAGCGTGCGATGCGTCTCCTCTCCACTCCGCTCCCCTCGCCCTCGCGCCAGTCCACCCCTATAATGCACTTCTTCACAGAAAACTTGTTGCTCCATGGAGTATGCAAAAGTGTGTCCAGGCGGCGTCCGGGCCGGGCCGGGCTGGGCCGGGAGGGTCATCCTGCTAAAATGCGCGTGAACTGATGGGGCACGCCGGGGTATGGCTGGACCGAGGGCTTTGCGCCCCATTGACCCCTGATGAAAGTATCGCCCGGTGATCAGGAATGAATAGATAAGGGTGGACATATTTTTTTTTTACGTTGTTCTCGCTTGGCCCGAGATCTTTTGCATGCAGGCATCTTATCTCGCGCATATTCGATTTTGCAGTGTTGGTTTCTCCACGCGGATACGGTGAAACATTTCCCTCGGCCTTTGTCCCTCTACCGCGCACTCTCTGTAGGTTTTATATCGCCTCCGCGCACGCCACGCCCCGTGCCCCGAGGTGCACGCACGCGCGTGGGTGTGGAGTGTGTCAAATTCTGCTCGCCTCGTATATAGGGGATGAAATGGAATGAAATGCGTGCGACTAACAGCCGTTGCGGCCGCGATCGTCGCTCTGCAAACAAGGCGGCCGTCACAGGCCTTGTTATATGTCCTCCGCGCGGGTGACATCCTGGGACACCCCTAGGACACCCTGCGGCTGTGCGCCCCGCCCCGCCTCGCCACGCCCCGCCACGCCCCGCACACGGCACCGCGATAGAAAACGAGTCGAGTGCGTCGAATCCGCGCGCCGTACCGGGGCCCCGTCCCTTTGAGCCGGGCCACACCGTGTCGGATGGCGCTTTGCGATCCCGATATCGGCACGCGGCTGGACGATGGATGGCATTTAGTCGTGTAACCGCCGAGTTTGACACGAAAAGAGAAGAAGAAAAAAAAAGATTTTGTTGCCGCGGGGGGTCGGGGGTTGCGGGGGAGGGTACGGGCCGCCGTAATGGGAAAAGTGTAGAAATCCGGCGACCGTTGCGGTCTTTCGAAACGGTTGGGGATTTTCTGAAGAAATTGGTAAGATTTGGACGTGTTATTGGACGAAAGTCGACGCAGTTCTTTAGCCCATCGATGTGGTCGCGAGGTAGAAATCAGGTTTTGTTAGGGTTTGGAGCCATGTATATATATCAGGCAAATCCATTTTGTATCTCGTGTTACACTCAAACTTATTTTGTGGACACTTTGGTGCCCATTGATATCAGACATATCGACATTAGCAGCCCGGAGCCGCGGTCAGCGGGGGGTCCTCGCCCGGCCCGGCCCGGCCCCGTGATCCTCTCGACATCTCGTGTCAGCCAGCCGCTGCACCGCAGCCAGGAAATATGTCGCCGTAGTTATCCTCTTATTAATAACTACCAAATCTGGATTTCCATATTCTTGGGGGGAAGACGTTGCGGTGTGGATCTGAATCTGTTGCTCCGGAGGGGGCCGCAGGGGCGGAGGGCGGAGGGCGGGGGCTGCGATCCGAAGGAGGGACACTATAACCTTTGTGGTGCATTCCCGAATGCGCGTAGAATAGCCGCATCTGGGCGGAGCAGAGGGGCCATGCGAACAGAGAGGCGTGGTTGTAGGACGCATAGGGCTGTGGGCTGCGGGGCCCGCCCCGCCCCGCCCCGCCCCGCCATCTCATATTGTTATCCCTTAGGGTCCCGGCCTGCCCTGCGCTCCTTCCTTGACCCGTCAATATAAAAGTGGACTCGGGGCTTGTTTACACAATATTTTGTCCGCGTTTCGGCGGAGCCCAGGCGGAGCCACGACCCGTGCGCGCCCCGCGCGCCTGCCCCCGGGGCCGGGGTACGCTGCTGTGCCCTGCTCACACCTTTTGACACCCCGCGGGGGCCCGCCGCGCAGCCACCCGCGTGTTGAGGGTGGTGAAAATAAAAAGGTTCAACACTAGCGCGTCGTGTTAGAAAAATTGAAACACGACTTCCGTACCTACCCCTTTTTGGTGCACCCCTAACGAACATAAATGTAATCTTAAAAATTTAAAAAAAGAAAAAAAAGACTTTTTACCGCGTCTTGCTGTGGCATGCCCTAGTTTTGTCACCTCTCGCGCGGACGCCGGCATTCCGCCGGCCTGAGCTTTATATCTGTTTTACTTTGGAATCACAGAGAGCACTCTAAAACTCACACATACTCTCTCTCTCTCCCTCGCACGGACGCACACGCATGTTCGACTCCACTCGGGTGCGAAAATGTTTTCTCCCTCGCTCGCATGTGCGTGATGGCAACCATAGCGGTCTTACTCGTGTCTGTGCTGGCCGTCGATGGATCACCCCGAGGGTGATGGCCTGCGGGCATCTTCCATGTCGCCGCGCTGTGTCGGCAGAGTGCTCTCAAAGTCTGTTCCATTTCCTCGTGCGTGTGTGTGTGTGTGTAGCAACACGTATAATGCACGCGCAATAGTGATTCAGTTGTCGTATGTATGTATACATTCAGCCCCCCTCATCCTCGTCCTTATTGCAAAACTGGGCAACAAAACGGAGGAGAAACGCGAAAAAGGACGAAGAAGCAGACGAAAAAAAGGGAGATAGAGAGAGAAAGAAATGGAAATACGAACGAAAAAAGAAAAAAAAAACTGAGTTTGAGATTGCTGCCGCGCGCTGCCGGTCCCGCTTGGCGATTCCGAAAAGCTTAATCCGGAGTATCTTTTCATCCGGGCATGAGGCGTAATGCACAATGCCTGAGCATCGGCCGGCCTGCGGGCCTGCGGGGGCCCGGGCCGGGCGCGCACAAGGCGGCCAGCGGGGCGGAAAAGAAGCTGGAAACCTGAGACCGTTTTATCAAGTAATTGTGTGCGTAAATAAAGGGCCCCGGAGATAGCAATCTGCAGCAGTGAGGGCGACCCCTGACGGCCGGGGGCGGGCGGGGGTGTGTTTACTCGGGGTGCATGCGCGGGGGTAAACACGACGGGCCCTAAGCGCCTGCCCGCCTGTGCGTGCGAATAGCAATACTGTACCTTATCGCCACGGCCAGAGCGCGCTCAGTGGCGCGCGCGCGTGTTTGAACGGAGCGTCCAGGCTGACGGACTATCGGATCAGCTTGACCGCCAACTGGACACGGGCCACCACACGGCGTCTTTTTGAACGAGTAGACAAATATTGGACCCCTGTGTGGCGGCGCCGGGGCCGGGGTTATCCCCCAGACGATACAATGCGATAACCCCGGCGGAGACTTGAACGCTGGGCCGAGCCGAGAGTAGAGGGCCTCGGCGGGGCGCAGTGTGTCGGGTATTTTTTTCCCCTTCCCCACCGCCCCCTCCCCCGAGCGTGATGACACTTTTTTCTGAGCGTGTTGTGCGATAGCGTTGGAGGAAGAGGGAGGCTGTCAGGCCTTTTCCCTTCGCGTTTGTATGAATTAATGGCTTACTTGGTTTTGTGGCGTACCCAACGTCCCCGCTGCCGTGGCCGCACGGCGGAGCCGCCCGCCAAGGGGACCGGAGGGGGTGGGGCCGCCCCGCCCCGCCCCGGCCTGAACCCTCGTATCTCTAGGCGACGCGGTGGCGAGGTGCGGCGCGCGCTGGATAGGCTGCTGGGGGCGGCACCCCCGCGGGGGACCGTGTGTGCCCCGCCCCGCCCCTGGCTCGGAAGGCGCGGGCGGGGCGGGGCGGGGCGTACGCCCTAAACATTTGTACGTTGTTGGATTTCCGAGAGCTGCAGTCCTTGTGATGCAGGGGGCGGGTCCCGGCCCGGGGCGTGGGCGAGTGCCGCCTCTTTCCAGAACACTGAACCGCCACCTAAACTAACCGAAAACTTGGTCCGAGTGCGCACGCGCGCGCGCGCACGCACGGGGGCGGAGCGGAGCGCTGACACAAACTCGTCGGCTCGTTCCTGGAATCTTTTTATGTTCCATTTTTCCGCAGATCCGCAGCGCCCCATAGTAAAGAATGAGGCTTCTCCCCCGATCCCGTGATCCGCACGTTGCGGCGCCTGCGACAGCAGCGCGATATAACGTCGTTAAACAGCTCCGTGGCCGCGCAAAAAAGAGCTCGAAAGCCGCAGTGAATAGAGTGGGGACGCCACTTCAGGCTTGCATAATTTGGGTGCGAGGATAAAATGATTGGGAACTCATGGGGGCCGTGCGGAGCGGGCTGGGCCCCGCCCCACCCCGCCCCACCCGGCCCCACCCGGCCCCACCCGGCCCCACCCCGCCCGGGGGCCCCGGGCTGTGCGGCAGTGCGCCCGCTGCTCGGCACCAGATTATCCCAGGGGGTTGTCGGTAAACCGTCCTTCTGCAAACAAATGCAAGGCCCTGCTGTGCCGGCTTTGCACGCCGCCCTGCGCGAGATTACGCGCCGTGGCCGGCCGGGGGCTGTCCTTAAAAGAGGAACCGCCGCGTAGTGTCGCCGGCGAACCTCTCGCGCTTTTGAGACCAGGATCCGCCGCCGTGAGTAATCCGGTAGTTCCTCCCGCTGGGGCCGTGTTCATAATAGTGAACATCCTATCACTCAGTGCATGGCCCCCCGACGAAAACTTGCGTGGCGAATCGTAAGGTCTTAAAAAATAGTGCGTTGGACTTTACTTTTGGATGACAATTTATTCGAGGTGATAATGCGCCGCCCTTCAGATGGGACGGGGTGTTTGCAGAACAGCTTGCCCTCCCCATCTTCTTTGGGGGGTGCTGAACGTTCTCCGCACTGTCGGCTCTGGCGTATGCATGCAGAGTAGCGGTGTATGAGGTGATGAGCTCCTCGGGTTAAGGACCTTCCAAAGGACAACAAGGAGCCCACTGTGCGCCATGATTGGCTGAGTAGCCTTTTCTTGACTAATGCAGCGGCTGCCGGTGCCCAGCCCAGCGTCCCCCTCCCCTCGGGGATACAGCACTTTGTCCCCTTCACGACCGAGAGCTCGCCGAAGGTGTGTGTGCCAATTATCAAAGGTGCGTGAGGTGAAATTTTCCGAGGGGGGCGGGCGGCCGGCCGGCAGGGGCAGGTCAAATAACAAATAGAGTAGGGCTGGTCAAGTCGAGGCAGGACGCGGCGTAGGTCAGGGCGGGGGTCACGCGGACGGCCTGCACGTGCACGCGTGCGTGCGTGCGTGCGTGGGGACTTCAATTGGATATATTAAACCGGGCGGGGTGGGGGCGGGGCGGGGGCGGGGACAATGGCCCCGTGGCCGGCGTGGTAAGCCCATAGGGGAGCCCACGAGGGAGCCCCCAGAATCTATTACATTTTACAAGAAAGCACAACGCGGATCTTTCCAGCGAGGGGTAATGAGTATAATGCCCAGCTCTTCACAGCCTCCCTGAAAGAGGCTGGGGTCCAGCCAGCGTGCTGCTGAATGCGAGCAGCGGGAGGTCGCTTTGTGCGCGGGGCGGGGCGGGCGGGGCGGGGCGGGGCGGGGCGGGGCGGGGCGGTGCCGCGCGGGACATAACACTACACAAATAAGCCCCGGGACGGGCTGGGCCCCGGCAGGGCCCCGCTCAATGGACGCATACGGGGCCGGGCCGCAGGATTAGGGGCCGCAGGCGGGCTCAGCTGAGCTCAGGGGCGGGGGTGCAGCCAACCCCAGCAGCCCCCTGCGCCCCAGCCCCCAAGTGGTTATTAATCGCGCGACAGTGCCCGGCGGCGAGCCGCGCCGCTTAGGGGAGGGACCCAAGTGATGACACTATTCAGGGAGATCTTTATTAACGCTGATCTGCATAAAGTTATGAACAGGGGGCTCGCGGTGTCTGGGCGGGGCGGTGCCTCGTTTGCTCCCCTTTCTGCTGCGACTCGTCTGTCTCCCTCTCTCTCTCTCTCTCTCTCTCTCTCTCTCTCTCTCTCTCTCTCTTTTTTTTTTCTCTTTCTCTCTTTCTCTCCACCTCCCTGTCACGTTATTACATTGCGCTGTCCGTCGATGACGCACGCCGCGCAGCCTAGCTATATATGCGCGCTTCTCAAAAGCGCATGGCCGTCTCAGCACGAGATAGAATCTTCAAAGGATGGTGTGGGCAGCAGCCCCTCCTGGCCCTCCGCGCCCCGCCGCGCCCCGCCGAGGGCCCCGCCCCCGCCCGCGCCCTTGCGGACACAAAGCAGCGCATAGTACAGAAGCCCACGCCACGCCACGGCGAGGTGACAGTCGGATCAGTGAATGCCGATTTCTTTGACAAAGTCTTTTGAATGGCCCCTGGCGATAATGGCGTTCGCGAACGGGCCCACGACGCGCCCCGCCCCGCCACGCCCCGCCACGCCCCCTTCGCAAATAGCCGCTCGCGAGCAACCGGGTCGGGGGTGTGGTGGTGGTGGTGTGGTACTGTGGGTGCGGTGCTTCGAGGAGCAAGAGAAATTTTTGCGTGTATTGGAAACGGGGAGTCTGTGTGGTGGACGAGGCGAAGGTTTGCTTTTGGTCTGCCTACCACTGGAAAACATTTGTAGCGGCCGCTTCTCAATGGACTCGGCTTAGCCCATTACCCTCTGCGGATTATCTCGGTTTCCGTGTTGAGCTTCCGGAGCGGTGTTATGTTTTCATTCTATAACGTGTGGCGGCAGGTGTGTGTAAGTGAGGTGGGAAGGGGATATAGGAAGGGGGGTGGGGGGTGAATTTCCTCTCCGCGGAGAAAGCCCCGCATCGTATGGTTTGGGCGAGATTGACAGGCCGCGGCCGCGGAGAGTTCATCAAGTTGTAGACATAAAGCTCCCCCCTCCCGGGGCTCCACTTTAAACGTTATCTTGGTTCCTCCGGACCCGTTGGCCCTCTGGCGCATTAGGCACCCGGCCGGCTGCAATTAGCAGCGTCTGTAAACACTCGGCGGCCGGGCCGGGCCGCGCAGGTATCAATTACCCAGTCGCCCCGTTTTCACGCAAACTGATCACGCACAGCCACCTTGCGCCACGCCACGGTGTGTTGCCGCGCCACTCACGCACGCACGCACGCACGCACGCACACACAGACGCCTCTTGCTTGCAGCAGCAGCCAGCTTCTTTGTTTGCCTTAAAAAAAAATATTTATGAACCTTCGATAAAACGACTTATCGGCCGATCGCTTGCTCCAGCCGTGCTAACATTTACACTCCACATTTCAGCCGAGACTTCCCCTCTGGCGCATCTGATAAGTGCAAGTTTGGGAAGCTGTGCGTGTGCTGACACCGCCCACGGCCACGGCGGGGAACCGTGACTTACACATAATTTTTTTTTTTTAAATGAAGAATTTCTATTTTTGCACTTGAAAGGTTTTCCTAGGAATTTTTTCAAACAAGTGTACGAATTGTTTATATTCACACACCTATACAAGTGTCATTTTCACACACTTGGAATTTCCAGCGTAGTGCGTCGATTTGCACCTGGTAAATAAAAAGGGGGGAAAAAAATCAAATGACGACGTTGGCGCCGAGTTCGGCCCAGGCAGGCAGACAGATAGCAGCCCCTGACCGCAGCAGCCGCCTGACCGCAGCGCCACGCCACGCCTGCTCTCCGCTCGCCCTCGCCTTTCCTGTGGGCGTGTCGATATTTGCCCCGTGTTTGCAGGTGGAATTGACGGTTAGCGATGGACGTGTCGGGCAGGTGTTTGTTTTCGCCCCTCGGACGACGCCTCTGTGGGCGCGCGGCGTGGCGGGGCGGGGCCCCGGGGGCCCGCCGGGGGCCCCGCGCGGACCGGGGCGCTGATCAAACAAGGTGCCGTAATAAGCATGTACACGCCCCCCGAGTTTACACGACGGGGAAACGCGAGGACGGGACAGCTTTTTCGAGGGCCGTCGCCTCCACCTGCGGATCAAAACCCACCTCTCCCCACCGCACCGCACCTTCGCTTCACTTCACCCAATTTTTATGACGCGCTGCCAGCAGAGCTTATATCGGCCGGCTGGGACAAAATTGGCGCCCCGTAAAGTGGGCTCTGCACCAGGAGGTTATGACAGGAACGCCTTTGAAATTAGCAGCGAGCGCATGCACTGTAAAATTTTCGTCGGTACGTTTAGATATATTGTAATCCAGATTTTCTATTTCCTACGTAAAGTCGTCAACATGTGCTACTTTTTAACCTGCAATTTAAACTTACTTTTTTCCCCAAATCGAGGAAAAAAATCCAACTTTCGATATTAATTAATTTCTGCGATTTTTTTCTTAATGTTAGATGCGTGTGCATCGGTGGAGATGAACTCGTATCTGGTAGGGAATGGCTGCCATCCTGACACGTTTGCGAGGAAACGAGCTTGCGGAGCCGCACGGGCCGCTGCTATTTTCCTCGCTGATCGCATAAACCTCCCCCGCGGCCACGAAAACCCACACACACACACACAACCCTCCTGTCGGGTTCGTGCGATCGGCGCGCACACAACGACGGACGCCTCGTTTCTGACGGAGGGAGGTTCTTCTTTTTTTTGACGCCGTGTCCGCAGGTGTTTGTTTTCACTCCTCTGTCTTCGGCTCATCTCCCCTTGACTAAACAATCGGTGGTCCCGACCGGGATTGTATAATAACAAGGTTGCCGGAGGCCCCGGAGGCCCCGGAGGCCCCGGCAGTGTGCTGCATAGGCCCTATGTACACGCATCGCCTTAACAACCCACCCTGCCTTAATTGGGCCTTACGCTCTCAACCCCCGGCCCCGCCCTGCCCCGCCACTCTACGCCGCGCCCAACACCACGGGTGTTGTGTATGTAGGGCACAGGTACCCGCGCGCCAACGCGCATTGGACCCCAAAATAATGAAATTTTCCGAACGAAGTGAATAACGCATCAGAAAATCGTTCTTCTGAAAATGCCTGTCACCCCACTGCTGCCTGCCCGCTAAAACACCCGGCACAGTTTTCGTCGCGCCCCGAGCACTTTGCGCTGCTCGCACTATCATCACCTGATGCCCTCACTCGAGATAAGTGACTTTTTTTGTGCGTCTGGCCCCGGCCTGCCTTGCACACCACCCTCGCTCGCCGGCCAGTGAGGCAAAGTGCCGTGACCGGAGCTCACACTTGTGAGGTGCGTCGCGGCAGCATTAGATGGACAATAATTAACACCTTGCTGTGACCGAAAAAGCCGGCAGGCTTTGGAGATGTAGAGATGCGGGCGGGGCGGGGCGGGGCGGGGCGGGGCCCCAGTGTAGTGTGAAGTCAGGACGGCCAGTCTTGTTTATATCTCTCCTCGTGCTCTTAACACAGGCCTGCTTCCTGCTCTGTAACATTTCAACCCCACCTGCGGCTGCGTTGAGTCGATGATTGTCGCGCCTTTTTTTTCTTTCTTACCGGATCACAAAGGTCAATAAATTCTGGTAAACATTATTTTTTTTTCCTGGCGGGGGGTGCTACCCTCGCGGGGGCGCGGCATTTAAAATTCAATGCGAAGGGGTTGCGCGCGTCCCTGCTGCGGGGCTCCACACAAAAGAATGCTAATGGACAACGGAAAACATACAGTTATATCACGGAGCCGACCCAGAGTTTACACACTTGCACACAAAAATACACTGAATTTCATTATGGCCCGTTTGTATATGCGTTTCCGTGACTCTTGTGCCTCCCGCAGGTGCGCACAGGCTCTGTCAGGGCCTCGCCCGGCCGGGGCGACGCGAAGGGCGCAAAAGAATAGCCGATCGGCTAGCCGAGAGTTATTCATCATGGGCCGCCTGATGAGTCTCTTGTGTCCCGAACCCTTCCCTGCCCCACAGATTAATGAGTCTGCCGCCGTAGCAGATCCGAATAGATGGATAGGGAAATATGGCATACGATGCTGTTGCGGGGATTGGAAATTGCTTTTTGTAGCTTGGGGCAGTCTATGAGAGATGGGCGAGGGGTATCCAGTGCAGCTATTTGAGCCCCGGACCCGGGCGGCGGCCGACAAAATCCGTCCACGGGGCATTTAAACGTATTTTGGATTGTAATTACTGCTTTTCTTCGGGCGATGGCTTTTATTCATGAGGCTGCTCCCGGGTTGGCTAGTAAAAATTAGGACTCGTGCTCCACTTCGCCGGAACCGCGATAACGAATTTAACAAATTGTGTTGTTGGAAAAAAAAAGTAGGTCAAAAATCAACCGCCACCGAAAATACATACGCCCCTTGCATAGCGGCAAGCCCCAAGCTCGTGAAGTAGCCGGCCTGGCCGGCAGGACGTTATTACCTGGATCGGTACCCGCTCGTGCACGTGCATATCATTAGTCCGGGTACTCCATTGAGCACTCTGTAGCCCTGGGTGTCGGGGCGGGTCCTGTCCGGCGCGGCCCGGGGCGGATCACCTGTGCGCGTAGCTCTCCATTACCGGCGCTGGGGAGCATCATGAGGGCTTAATGATCGGACTCGCGTCGTGTATTTGTGCTGTACGATACTGACTACCCACCCAAAGCCCCTCTTTCCTATCCCTATGTCTTTTTTTCTCTTTTTTTTTAAAGTCCTTTTTCTTCCTTTAAAAAAAATCGGGAGCCAAGGTTTTGGGGTTTACGATGACTCGGCGCATGTGGAACGAGGCACTATATAGTTAGGGGTAGTAAAAGAAACAGACGTCCGCGGCCGGCAGTGCCCCTGGTTGCCGGTGGGCCCTGGCAGGGCGCGCACCCTCTCATTAGGAGGCGCCCCCGGCCGCTTGGATTGCTACCTGTTTCCGATCACGGCCGCAGCGCCGGCGCGCAACTGAATGGCGCTCCACCGAGCCAATTAGATTAATTTGTAAGTGCAGCAGCCACCTACCCTTTCCGGCGGGGCGGAGGGTGGGGCCGATACGGCACCTCGTTGGGGCGCGGAGCGGAGCAGCAGCGCGCCCTGGCGGTGCCCTGGCGGTGCGGGACGGGGCCGCCCCTCTGATTACACACCTCGGGCCCTCGCTGTCCGTTCATTAGGCCGGCCGACTCGCTGCTTTTGAATTGTTATTCCTCGGTCTGGTTCTGGTCTGGGGGTCTCTCTTCTTGCCCCGCCGTGGTCTCAAATTTCAAAGCCTACCCTTCCGAACAGTAGCGCGCCGCCGCCGCTGTACCGGTGCCACCTTGCGTCGGGACGGCCGGCCCGCCACGGCCACCGCCGCCTAGGAGCCTGCTGGGCGCGACAGAAACACCGCGCGTATCGAGGCGCGTAACCCGAGGCGCCCGACCCTGAACAGTGGCAGGTGTGGTGTGGTGCACCCACCGTGTATTATGGCAGCGGATCGCGTGCGGCCGACGCCCCGTCCCTCAGCGCGCGCCCTTGGAGGAGTCTCTCTAGCGGCCCTGGAGGAGACTTGGACGCGCCGTAACACGAGAGCTCGCCCGCCCCGCCCCGCCCCGCCCCGCCCCGCGCGCGGGAACTCGAAATTAATTTTGATGGCAAAAGTCGGTCATGGTTAAAGCAGAGGATGTTTGGGGGTAGGTAATAAGGGGGCGAGTCGGGCCAGGGCGCGCGGTGGCTCTGGGTGTCCAGGAAGTGCTCGCTTTTGTAACATCCATGTGTGGACTTCCGAAACCCCTTCCCGCCGTCCCTCACGAGGGCGGAGCGGGTCGGAAAGGCGCGCTGTGATATCAATTTTGACGACTGGGATTGCAGGCCGATTCGGGGCTGTCAGACTGCCCCCCCCCCCCCCCCCCAACATCACATCATCACTTTAAATGGCACCCTTCCGCCGCATCCGGCTCCGTGGTTGGGGCCCTGGGCAGCAATGGGGCTTATTGGCGGAACTGACTGGCTATCATTAGGCGGAAGCAAACTTACTCGTTATATTCGACTATTGTTATATGCTGAAGACCTTTGTACTGTCTACACTGTCTCGTTCGCTTGATGATTATTTTTTTCTCATTTCAAATTTTTAGTACGTAAACTCGTGTTTAAAAAAGTGTACAAAACTCACATTTGTACGTTTGGATTTTTAGTATAATCAATATGTCAAAATTTGAACACTCTTCAAAATTTTCGCGTGAAAAACAGCAACTGAAAGAAGCACAACGTCATGCTGGGCGCAGGTGCGCCTTGATAGACCTGATATGATATGCTCTCCGCTTCACTGGGCATTGGTTACATTAACTTCCGGAAGTCGAGAGGGAGGGGCAAAGGATTGGCCGCGGCCACGTGTGGAAATATCACTGTGAAGGTAGCTCTGTGTTACCGGCGCGCCGCGGCGGCACAGGAAGCCTGAGTCCTAATTTCCTCACCAACATTTAACGAAAGCTCAAACACAGGAAACACCCAGATTCCTCCCTGGGCGAGGTCAGTCGCGGCTTAAACACAAAGGGCACAGGAGCAGCATACAATGACTGTAGATGAGTTGGGGCCGGGCTGGGCGTAGGGTCCTGTGCTTGTGCCCACCTTTTTTTTTCGTGGATGTAATGGTGGTTTTTCGGCGACCCCCGGATGTTGTCGTGTGTTCATGTTTGGCCCTACTAACAGGAGTCATTACGGCGCGTGGGGCGGGACGCGCACTTAGACGGCCTTAAGCTTATGAGTCGGATGTAAAAAAAATTCGAACCGGGTTCCAGTGATTTCAAAGCACGCAGGGGAGCAGCGCCTTTAGCTTTTAATTACGCGCGTGTTTTCTGCTGGACTGCGTGAAGTAAACCAGAAGTAGCCACAGGAAGTACTGCGAAAGCTTAATTCGTCCAATTCCCGTCCTTGACGGGTTTTTGTTGTCGCTGATGAACTGAAAACGAAAATAACACGCTCAAGGAAACAGCATAATAAAAATCTTTTCATAAGTTTGCCAACTATTGCCAAGGAGCTCTCGGCGAGTGGACAATGGAGATTTTGATATCCTACAGTCCACTGACGAGGACGGACATCTTGTTCGGATGAGGGGAGGGGGAAAGGAGGGCTTCCTTGTCGAGCTCTTTCAAAGGAGGTCAGTGTTTGGCTTGTCCGGCCGATGGGACAAATCAACATAATAGAATGCTTCTCTGCGGAAATGTGTCTCTAAGTACTTCTTGTGGAAGCGAAATCTGTTTACAGCCTGTAAGCAACAACCATATTTGCGAAGGGACTGGCCCTTCAGAGAAAACATATGAAGCGGAATATTTAAATTACCTCTATTCATATCGTATTTTGGATGTCAACATTTTTAACTCTGTGCTATCCGAGGAATACATAGAAAAAATGGAGGAGAATTGACACACAACAATAAATCTCTGACGTTATTCACTATAATAATATTCAAAACCAAGATTCAAATTGTCCCCCTGGCCTATCACGCCTAAGCGCAGGAAATCCATTACGCATCCCCATCTCTGATGGACGTCGTCATCAGTGCATCTCGTGCCGGAATGCACGCACGCTGGTGATACTCGAGGATGTTATCGCGACCGACATCTCGTGCCGGGGCGGAGGGGAAGGAGGCCCAATTAGACACAGAAGGGGCGCTTCCGGCGCGCGGCGCGCCCCCTGCCGGCCCCGTCCCTGACTCACTGACCGCTCGTCCACTCTGGCGCCCGATTCTCCGCACGCTCGACAGACTCCCAATCGATATTCGCATCTCGGCGACCTGGGGGCACCATCAAGTAGGAGGGGGGAGAAAAAAATCGGAGGAAGTCTGCGATGCGGTGGGGACGTGACGTATTTGTCAAGAGAATAAGCAAACTGTTCCGAGGAAGGTACTAATGCGGGGATCGCGTGCCACGGCACACTGCCACGCGTGCCACGGCGTGCTGGCCGGACCGGACGGACACAGTCCACTCCATCGGCTCCGGCCGCTAAGCGGATTTCCTCGGTAAATATTGTCCTCCGCAAATAAGCAAAGCTGCTGGGCAGTGCGTGCTGGACCTGCACTGCCTCAACACGCTGGGCTTGCCCGTCGTGCATTTGGAATACCTGTGCCGCACGCAGCCGGATCTTGTGCTGTTTTATGAAGCGAAACATGAGACTCGCCGTTCTCTGTGAAGTATTTTCAGGGCCTTTTATTAATGTCTAAAGAAAGGAAAAAAAGGTTTTGCCCAATTATACTAGAATAACAAATGTGTGACTTGTTCTGTGTTACACGTGGAAACCCGGCTTGCGGTGTATGTGCAGAGTACGCCCCTATAGAGGGACAGCCGTACTTTAAACTCGCTCTCCTCCGCCTTCATTACCAGCATAATGTTATATACTGCGCCCGAACATTACAAAATATTGCCGCATCAAAGGGCTTATGATGTGAAATGCCCCCTACTGCCGCCCCGGCCCCGGCCCCACTGCTGCGCGCTGCTGGATTATCACGTTGTACACAACACGGCTTTGGCATGCTTGCATATGTAGCGCGGTGGATTAGAGTCGCTGCCCGCGCTGGGTGCCAAAACCGTGTCTCAATAATAAGAAAGTATAACACCGCCGCAGCGCTCGCCTGCACCCTTCACACGGTGCACGGGGATAGGAGGGATTAGGCCGGCGACAGTAGAGATGTCAGGCCGCTTCCGATGCAGATCCCGCAGCGGGGCGCGCGTCCCGGTAATCCCCCCTGACATAGGTGTAATTCCAGGGGCCGTGTAAGCTGATAGGCCAGACCGCAGCAGATCGGGTGATTTATAGGCCGCGCGAGGCGTAGTTGAACCACAAATCAGGACCTGATCATAGCGCCTCATTTGCCTGGAGTCGCGCCGCGCGCGTGACGTAAAAGAGTATCTCCTTGACACGCTAAGTCTAAAAAGCAGCTGATTCAAAATGTGTGTAGTTGGGAGCAGGATTTATGTCGCACAGTTCATTCTAGGATTCCGATTAAATGTAATAGATTACTAGAGGGATTATTGCCGACGTGCCTCGCGCAGCTCCCGTGACGACCTTGGGACGAGTTAGCCAGCTCAAGGGTTGCAGCCCTTTTTTTCTTTTTCTAATCGACTGACACCAGCCTCACCTGTCAACTGACGAGGGACGCGACGCGACGTCCAAGACAGCGATCCCCGCCCCACACTGGAAGCCATAGTGCCCCCCGTCAAGGGCACCGCCCATAGGCCGAGTCCCATAGGCCGAGTCCCTGAGACTGCCGTAACTGGGCCACGGGGCCCGGCCATGTACGTGGCTTTGCCGTGCAGATGGCCCACCTGTGACACCCGACCCCAGGGACGATACTTGACCGAGGCGCGGATTTGATCAGAGCTCCTTGCCACCCCTTTGGCTGGTCTGGCTGGGCGGTCCGCCACCACACGGCGCAGATTATATTTCTCATTTTCAACGTTCTCTATTTTCTGGCTGGGCGTGGGATGGCCCCACCACCCGGGGGAGGGCGATGAAACTGAACACTTTCTTCTCTGCTCTACAAGAAAGAGTGCGCCCTTAACCCTTCTGCTGTCCTGGCTGCCTTTAACCTGGGCACTAATGTATGTGCATTGGTTTATCGTCGTGTTACTGCACCGTTTCTCCCTGTCGTGTCGCCGCCTGGGATGAAATGTTGATTTCTCTCCATTCGAATCCGAATTTGTCGCGATTGAATTCTTCTATATTGAGAAGCTGACGGGAAGTGGGGCGTCACGGCCGTCGGTCCGGAGGACGGCTGTCAGGAAGAAGACGAACATGTCGCTGTGTTATGATGTTTGCTTTGCGTCCTCACACCTCGGCTCTGCTCGCCGGACACGCCTCGCCGCGTATCGCCATGAATAACGTGTTATTCGGTCCGTGAGGATTGTCGCCCGAATACATCAACACCGGGCCGGACTCTGTTTTTCCAGGTGACCATGGCCGGGCCATCGACGTGCCTACAGTTCGAGGGTGGTGTTATTCGAAAGGGCGCCCGCTGCGACGCCTGGAAATTATCGGACCATTCTTCTCGCTCGATAATATTTTCCATCATGGGCATATCGTTTTTCGTCTGTCGAGGCTCTAAGTCACCGCGGCCCCGCTGCAGCACAGAGCACACCTATCGGTCGGACAATGGATGGCGCGTCCCGATCGCACAGAAAGTCTGAAAACGGGAATCGAGATTGAGGATATATGGACCGGCGGCCTGTGTTACCTAATCCGCACCCCGGGCCCCGGCCTGGCCCGCACGCCGGCCATTGTCCGCGCTGTCCGCGCTGCTGTGCACTGCTGTGCGCCGCGCGACCCCACTGCCGCTGCCTTCTTTCCAGAGATCACGAATAAAAAAAAAATCAATGCAAAAGGTCGGCGAGAATGGCACCCAAAACGCATAAAGGTTGACCGCGGGGAGAGAGAAAAAAAATGTTGAGCGGCGGGTGAATAGGGGGCTCTGTCTGCGCGGGTGTGCTGACCCCGTGGCAAACCCTTCTCGATGCGACCGTGGAGACCCAATAACTGGATTAGCAGGGGCCCCTGGGCCGGCCGGGCCGGGCCCCGTCCGGCGTGACAGTGGCGACGGCTGCAGCTGTTGGACGAATCATTCATTCCGTCTTTTACTTGTAGCAGCAGCGTGCAGGAGTTTTTGTCGAAAAAATGCGTCTGCTACCTCTTGACCCTTCCTTTACAAGCTGCACGCCATTCTATACGTCGTCGTCGGCCACGACGCAGGACAGGAAAGTAGCGAGGAGAGTGGAAGGGGAGAAAAAAAATGTGCGCTGACCTTCTTTCTTATTGAGAGGAGTCTTTGGTTGTCAATCTATTTACCGGCTGCCGTTAAGCCTGAGTTATGACCGTGCCCCGGGTTGCGGGATCCTTTTCATACGACATTTTTGCGGGTGGAAATGTGCGACTCTGCTTTCTTGTTACCCTTCTTTGGCCGTGCATAGATCCGTTGTTCAGGGTCGTTACGTATCGACGATTAAATTTTCTGAAACTCAATGCGCCAACATTTTATGTGGATTCGCCAAAAATATTCAGATTATTTTATGGAAAAAGGAAAACTTTGAGGAACTTCCTTAGTTTGAGATAAACTACTCAAATTTTGAGAAAGTCTTGTCAAATTTTTGTTTTTTCATTTTTTCAGTAGACTTACTGAAAATCGGAGGACTTTTCCATATAGTAAGGGAGTGCTTTAAAGTTTTCCCCTTTTCCTAAAAATTAAAAATAAAATCAGACGTTTTTTTTTTACCGCGAGATTCCCAGAACGGTGCGAAAATTGAGTGGTGCTGAGCCGCGGGCGCGCGCACGGGCCACGGACTTGCAACTGCTCCTTCCGGTCCGGTCGGGTCCGGAGGCGCTGTCTGCAGTGCAATGCGCACGTCCGAACCCCGAAAAAGGGAAGAAGGCACGGCGGCGGCGGCGGGGAGCGCCTTGGAAGGAGCGGAGCGGGCGCGCGCGGGTATTTGCACGCGGCGGATTAGGGCGCGACAAAAGGAAGGTGCGTGCGGCCGCATCTCATTGGCGCGCACGTGCACGTGGACGGGTACCGCGCAATGCTGCCGGCCGGACCGCTTCGTATTTTTCCCAGAACTGGGAAAGAAAAGACCGAGGTGTGATACGACTTTGAGAGAGAGAGAGAGAGCGGTGCACGCGCACCTCGCCGGCGGCACGTGCAGATGCAAGGCAAGGCAGTGACTGCCGCTGGTCCCGCGCGAGCAAGTTGCGACCTGCTCAGGGCGGCCCGGGCCGGCTGCTGCTGGGCTGGCTTCTTGGCTCGTGCTCTCTGCTATCGGCCCCCGTACAGCTTCACACGCGACAATGCGGCGGGGCGGGGCGGGGCGGGGCGGGGCTCGCTCCAGGAGGCAGCCAAGCAGCTGGGGCACCTGGCCGCCGCGAGGCGAGTTTGGACTTGCCGTGCTGCTGACGCAACGTGGGAACGAGATCGC
Organism: Frankliniella intonsa; assembly: GCA_033675135.1. Lineage (NCBI taxonomy): Eukaryota > Metazoa > Arthropoda > Insecta > Thysanoptera > Thripidae > Frankliniella > Frankliniella intonsa. Next base: position 5,764,841 of record CM066247.1, on the reverse strand, counting down.
GTTATCACCAAATTTTAAAAACATTTAGAAAAAAAATAAATTTAAGTGACTAAATTTATTCCATGTCTGCCGCCACTTAGCAAAATCCTAATGTAAATAATGCAAAGGCCCTTACCGTTTATTTTGCACACACTCGAAACTAAGCGCCGCCGGAGACGCGGGTTCACTTTTACGTAAAAGTTGTAGCACAACCACGTGGAAAATCGGCGCGGCATGGCAAAGGCACACACACGGTATATTTTCGCCGATTTGTGTTTCCTCAAGGCGCGCGTTTCTTCGTGTGGTGCCAATATTTGTCGGCGGGCAGCTGGCACGCCCTCTAGTGGTGGCTCAAGTACAGCCGCTCAGCTGCCGGTGCATCCTGTTTGCTCAGCACGGCGCCGTGTTTCGCCCGCGGCGGCGGCGTTGCGGCGGGTCGTTGGCGCTTCCCAAGGCGTGTAGTAGCACCGCCAGCACCGCCTATCTGATGAGCCGAAGCTCAAACAAAGGTCTCGATCAGGTGTTTGACCAGCCTCCGTACAGATGTTCCGCTAATGCACTGCTGGCTGCTGGCGTGTCGCGCAGGTGGTCCCCGGACATGACTGCACAGATAAGGGGGGCCTCCCTGACGCCAGTTTGTTAAAGTGTTGTTGCAGTTTCCTCCCGTGTGCGGTGGAAAGAAAAACACGTCCATGTCCCTCCCTCCTGCGGCGGCGCGCCCTGGCGCCCGCCCCGCCCCGCCCCGCCCCGCCCGCACACGCTCACAAACCCCTTTCCGTCACGGCCGCCGCGCCGCGCTGCGCCGTCATCCGCCTCCCACGATATGAGAACTTTCGTCAAATATTGGGGGTCGGATGAGCCACCGAGCGTGGAGCCGCGCCGATATCGCCCGGTCATCGTCGCAACTCTTTCCCAGGCAGCGTGCGTTTCCCCCTTTATTCAATCGCACATCTGACAAGCGTGAAAAATCCCAAAAATAAATTACTGTTTTCGAAAGAGTATTTTAAATTTTCGTTATTACCACTCGCCATCTTTTTGAGAGCAATCGAAATAAAATCTGAAGATTCAAACTTTTCTTGCAGTATTTATTCGACAATTTTCAAGTACACGGCGAAGTTTTTTAGCCACAAAATAGAATTTGTTTCAGTTCCACTTATAGTTTGTTAGGAAACTACTAATACTCAATACGACATTTAATCGTGTCATGAACGGACTCGGGGTGGTTCTCCAGTAAATGGTGCTGTCAGGGCCACCTCCCCGGCGCGGCCTCGGGCAGGTGTGCGGGCTGCCATGAAGATGTTGCGCAGGACAACGACCACCTCAGGGCGGCCTGCACGACCCTAACTGCTCCAGACTCGCTCAACACTTACGTGCATTTTCTCCTTCTGATTGCAGGTATGTCGCGCGATTCGTCGCGGGCTGATTCCTGACGAGGTGGGCGGGGCGGGGTTAGGCGGGGCGGGGCCCGGAGACCCCCAGCGACTCATCGACGGCGGCGGGGCTTTGATGAGGCGGCCGCGGGCGCCCCGCCCCCAGGAGACCGCCGCCGCACCCTACAGAATCACCGTAAGTCATCCTGCTTTCTCATCGAGTTACCGTAGGGTGGGCGTCAAACCGCCCCACGCGCTGGGGACCTCCCTCGCGTCGACACAGCTGCGGTGGGGGCGCGGCTCCGGGGCAGCCGGAGGAGAAAGTCTCGCCCCGCCCCGCCCGGGAGCCGCGCCCCACCTCGAGAATTACGCCTTGTGTAGCCCCCCGATGGTGCCAAAAGAGACTGTCGAGCTTGGCCGGCGCGCGGTCCGGTCGCCCTGTGCGGTCCCGGTCGCCGTACGGCGATGACCGGCCTGGCCGTCAAGGGGCGGCGCGAGGGGGCAGGCCAGCGAGCCAGAAAGAAGCCGGAGCAGGTCGAGATGGCCCTGCGCTGATAAGCGGGGTCCGGCCGGCCGGCAGCAGAGTCAGGTGGTGCGGGGCGGGGCGGGGCGGGGCGGCCACCCTGCTCGCCACCACCATGACCTCCCCGCGCCACGACGAGTGTCAAAGTCCACGCCGCCCTCAACGCCCGATTGGATTTTCCGTGTCCCCTTGTCGCGCGGGCGGGGCGGGGCGGGGCGCCGCTCACGCCTGACAGCGCGGCGATGCGCCTCCTCGCTCTGTCTCTCTCACACTCATGAGGCGCGCCGTGTAGGTGCGAGAGAGACAGCGCTCTGCAGCCAGCTGGCGAGTCGCAAAGCTCGTCACACACTTCATTACTGGGCAGCCCCTCGGACCGCACCGGACAGTCAGACTGTCAGTCAAATCCAATTTGCCAAGGCCGGGCCGCTGGCTGCAAACACTGGGCGTCGTGCTCGTCCCCCTGCTCGTCATGCTCGTCGTCCTCGTCGGGGCCACCGCGACACAAAAGGGGTTGTTTGCCCGCACTGTGTGTGTGGTCCTGCTGGACACGGGCCGGGTGAGGGGCGGAGGGTGGGGGGGCTCTGCGCGCAGCAGGGGCGTCATCGGACACCTCGTGGCGGTCCTATATGCGGCCCTGGCGGGCACCGCCTTCTCCAGGGGATGCTGCCAGCCCGGGGGCCCCGCCCCGCCCGCCCCGCGCAGCAGCCCATTGTGTGACGCATCGGTACAAGTGTAGATCAAGGGGGCCGATACCTTTACGACTGCGTGTCAGGGGCGCCACGGGGACTTTTTATATTGTCCAGCTGCGCCCCTGCCCTGGCCCTGCGCCATAGTGTGATTTGAAAACCTGTCAGCCCCCTGCGTTTCTCCTGTTTTGGGGGGGATTTTCTTATTTTTCCTTTTGTAGGTAGGGGGAAAGGATAGGGCCATCTACCATCATAAAAATGCAGACAATAGAACGGGATGGACGGGAGTGGCATGAGGGCCGGCGGGTACGCTACGGTGCATTTTTCTATGCTAATCTGGGACCAAATCTCCCACTTGGCTGCCCGTTTTAGGGCTGATTTGGCAGTGATTTCGAGTAATGGCGCGACTTTTCTGGCCGTTAGTAGCACCGGGCCTGAAAGATGGCGCATCGCCTCTCATTTATTTCGCAGACGGCATGCGGTCGCGACGTCGAGCGGGAGAGTTGGGGGAGCGCGCCGCTTACAGAAGACGCCGTCATGGCGCGCGGGTTTTCTTTTGCGGAAATATACAATGTGTGCTGGATGTAGCATTCTGTCTGACTGCGGGCGTAAAGGCACGCAGGCGGGACGGTACACAGTGCAGCCAGCTGCGGCGGGTGCGACAAGGCACTGCGCCCTCGGACACCGCGCTGGTGTGGGTGGCCCCGCTGGGCCCCGCGGGGCCCCGCAGGGGCAGAATGGGATGACACCGGCGCAACAAGGCGAAACAGATGTTGGCGTCGAGGACAGTGTTAGACCGCTATTGCCATTGCCTCCCCGCCGCGCGGGCGCGCAGGAACAATATCGCGTCGTGACGCTGCGCAGGGTGGTCCTGGGCCAGCATCCCTCCGTCCTCGTCGCACCCCCGGGGGGAGCGGCGAGGGAGAGAGAGAGAGAAAGAGGGGGATGAGATCGTCTCCACGGCGGAGACGGCCGCGGTGCGCAGATGTCCGCGTGGCCGGCCGGCCCGGCCGGGCTGGACCACCCTGCAGCGCGGAAGATACGCGTGTTTCCACAAACAAAGTAATTTGCCGTACTGAATGTGTATTGGGCGCGGCAGAGACGCGCGCGCGTGTGTGTGTGTGTTCCTTGGGGCGGTTTATATTATTTCCTCCGTAATGCGTTTTCTTTTCGGCGCCGACGAAAAGAGACGGCCCGGTAAGATGTCCTCGGTGACTTCTGTGGACGGCGCGGGGCGTCGTCCTGCCTCCCCCTCCTGTCTCCCCTCCAGGATACTTTAAGGAACTCCCTTGGGTTTGAACAAAACGCCTCAGATTTTGAGGGTGGCTCCTCCAATAATGAGGGAAGTTGCCTCATTGAGGCTTTGAAGACACTTCCTCAAAACCTGAGCGAGTTTTCCTTAAGTTATTGAAGCTTCTCAGCGATTTCCCTTTTTCCTCGATAAATATAAATCATACTTTTTGTTGTACCGGCGTGTCGAGCGCGCTCGCACGCCGCTCGGGTACCGAAAATTACACGTACTTACCGCGGGAAGAATTAGTAGCGATGTACGAGGCATGTCATTTGCACATTAAACATGTCGGTCATTACATGCGGCACGCTCTGCTGCGGGGCGGGGCGGGGCGCGGCCCCCCGTGGGGCGCGGCTGCGGCCCCGACACGCGCTCACGCACAGGCTCACGCGCGGCCCGGCCCGGGGGCCACCAATCACTGTGATTGTGCGGCGGGCGGGCGGGGCGCAGGTGTCCGGCCCACCGTGCGCCTCAGTGCTGGGTCCTAAATCGTTTCAAGCACAGAGGCCACCACCGCGTACATCGGGTTTTAAAAGCCTCGCTCCTCCCGAAAAGAACCATCAGTCGCCCGAACGTCGCGTCAGTGCATGCGGACGGGGACTCTGAGATGCCTTCCCAGAAGTGTGTGTGTGTAAGAGTGATCTGATCCGATTCTGTCAGTTTGTTTTAGCCTCAAATCGACACTATATGCCCGTGAAATTGACTTAACTTCTGCGAATGATCCGAGGTGGCCGAGCGCCCCAGCATCAGCCCGTTTTATTTCTCTCCCGCCTCGCAAAAAACAAAAAAAAAAAAAAAAAAAAAAAGCAAAAAAGCAAAAAAACGCGGCATTGATATGATTCAACTTTAACTTGGTTTAGTCCCGAAATTCTTAACGAGTTGTGTGCGCGTGATGAGTCGGCCGTTGCTATACGCAGCCCGATGGAAAATTGCAGAGAAACACGCGCGCGCGCGCGAGAGAGAGAGAGAGAGAGAGAGAGAGAGAAAGAGAGGGCGCTTGTCGGTGCGAAAATCACAATCTTCCACGGGTTTGAGCAAAGTGAATAGACATTAGCTCGGGAGGGGTAGGAGTGGGGGGTGAGAGTAATTGGTGTCGTCTGCCGCGCCTGTCCCCCGCTGAGGAGGGGGGCAGGGGGGTGGGGGTCGCGCACAATAAAGCTTGCCATTGTGTGAGATTGTGTGCAGTGTTTGTTTTCCAAACGCACCACACACGTCGCCCCTGGCGGATGAAAAGGCCCCAGCCTCGGCCTGACCGGCACGGCGCGCTCCTGGCGGTGGTCACCTCCGCCGTGTTGCCCCTCCGCGGTGACAGGCGTGAAACAGACGTGACCACGCTGCGGCCGGCTGTTGTCACAATACCGCGCGCTGCGCTGCTCGGGGAATGCGCCCCATCGCGACGCTCTGCTTGGTCCTGTTTTTCGAAATGGATCAATTGGTCGAAAAGTACAAAATAGGCGTGGCAAAGAAAAGGGAGGAGACCCCCTCGAACAACTTGTGTGGCGCGTGTGAAGCGCGCCCCTACCCGCCGCGCCACGTGGCCACGGTGCCCAGGGCGCGGGGGAGCAGGCTAGGGAGGGGGCTGGCGTTCATTTCAGTTCTTCGCGGTCAAACATTGGCAAGCTTTCGAAAAGCTAAAGCGTTCTTTAATCAGATTGAGTGCGCGATATGGTCCCTGTCGAACCATAGGGTATCAGGAATTCATGGTTTTAGTAAATTTATTAGTTTTAAGAGAATGTCCATGATGCAAGAACTGGATTTTCTGGGTGTTCGTTTTCTTTGCACTTTTCTGGGAATGCGCGAATCATTTTGCCCTCGCTTCGGTAAAAACGGAGCACACACCACCTCTTACTTGTGTGATTGTTCTGAAATTCGAGTGAGCGGAGGGCGGACCACCATAAGCCCCCACCCAGCCCCTAATGACGATGCTCGAAGCCGTTTTTTCCCTCATCTGCTCTCTTCAATAGTAGCCTTCTCGGATTTCTTGCGCAATGCCAAGGCGCTCCCAGACGACGACGATACGACGGCCAGGACGACTCTTACTCGTGGGCGCCAGGCGGGGGAACAATGCGACCCGAATAAAAGAAGCCGGAAAAAAATAAATCCGTAAAAAGTGCTGGCTGCTGTTGCGTGAAACCTGAGGATGGAAGGACTTTGTGTGGGATATGTGTGCAGAAAAGCAGCGCTGTAGTGGCTGTGTGGCGGTGTCACCGTGGCGTCCCGCCTGGCGCCGCCGCGCCCCGCCACAAGGCGGTGGCTGAGGCCGCCGATACATATCCCCTTTCCGGTAATGCGCCCGCCAAACAAACACATTGTCTCGCCCCGGGGAGGTCGGGCGCGGCGTCATCGCAGGGATTAATCTGTTTTGTCGAGAGAGAGCGCCTTCGCACTTTTTGGGTTATTTTTTCCCCCCGGATTTTCGTGCCCTAAAGGTGCACGCGTGTGTACACTGTAATCAAAAGTGTTGTGACTGCAGGCGCGGATAGGGCGTTCAGGAGGGGGGTAAAGTCATCGTGCGCGGTACCTTCATCGAGAAGACCAGTCTTCTCGTGGGAGACGTGGGTGTCCCTAACAGACTTGCTCGAAGTCACCTCCCCTGCGGGCGAGGACTTTAGGCCCAGCCCCCAGAATGCCCTCACATAAAGCCATTTGGTCCGTTTTGCATGGCTGCACCCCCGCCCCGCCTCGCGCTGACCGCACCCTTTGTCCTTGCAGGGCCACCCCTGCAGCGCCTGCCTGCGGCCTATGCGGGACCCCACCTGGTCTGCGCTGGGCTGAGCCAGGCTGAGAACCACTGCTCTGCGCTTTTGTGATACAGATATGCGTTCATCTCTCTCCCACTCTCGCCTCTGATGCTGTCGCTCCCGATCGCGCGGAGCGCTGGGGGGGTCCACGGGGGGCCCACCCTGGGACAGGAAGTGTGCTGCGTGCCCGCCCCCGCCCCGCCCCCGCCCCGCCCCCGCCCCGCCCCGGAGCATTGCATTGCAGCAGTGCACCGCACGCCTCGCCTGACTTGCGCCGGGACATGACTTATTCCCCCGATATATATAGAGATGGAGGCCGGCCCGACCTCCGAGCGCAGAATAGCCTCCAGCGACCCCCCACCGACGCACCGCACATTGTGCCGGGGAGCAATACATGAGATGGCAGGGAGGCAGCGGAGGCGTATTGACAGATCAGCGAGGGCTTATTTAATCAGGCTGCCGCCGGGGCTGGCCGGGGCTGACTGCGTATTGATTGATCGCCTTCCCTCCTCCCCCGTGCGCGCGCTGATGGCATTATCGTCATTGTCAACCGCGGTGACTTAAATTTTTTAAAACTTTAATGCTGCCATGCGAAAGTTGCGTAGTCATAGTGAGGTGTCTTACCATGACGCTGCTGCTGCTGTCTGTTTCGCGTCGTCCTGATGAGGAAAAATAGGTGTGTGGCCTAGGGAATGTCACGTGGTGGTCGATGCTTTTATACCCCCCTGCGCCCGGGCTGGTCTGCGGGGGACCAGTCCGTGAGGGGTTGAATGCAGGTGAAATAAAAGCTTGAGCCTGTGGGGCCCGGACGGCCCGGACCGCACCGCACCATAGTGTGTGCAAACAAGAGCAGCGTGGGGGAGCAGCGCCCGGGCAGCGCCCCCCGCCCCGCACGAGCTCCGCCACCCCACACGGCGCTGTACACTGCGGGGACGCGCGCCAGCTTCCTTGAACGCCGCCTGGCCTGGCCTGCTGCCCCCCTTGGGACACCTCGGGGGTGGCATGGGTCCAGGAACGGCGCACGAGCAGGACAGCGTGTGCCTGCAGGCGCCCCGCCCCACCCCGCCAGGCCGGGGACATCGTTCGGGGAAAAGAGTGCAGTTTGTTTTTTTCCGTCCTCGCCTTGTCAGTCCTGCTGAATCCTATAAATAGCATCATTATGACTCGAAATACTCTTTCGACAGATTGTCTGCCGATGCGCGCAAGTATAGAGTAAATACCGTAATATTACACAGTCTTATTTAACGTAAAATCGCTATTCGGTATTTCTCCTCCTATACGAAATTAAAGTAAATGAATACTACAGCATATTGCATATGAATAATTCTTGGTGTGCACACGTGCGGCCAGCCGCCCCGCCCGCGTTACCTACAGTCTATTGGTCACGGCGCGGGCGCGCGGCGGGGCCCCGGCTGGGCGCCGGCGGGGGGCCGGCGTCAGCCCCCTATGGGGCACGAGGGGGCGCCCGGGGGCGCCGGCGGTGCGCGGGGCACGGGGGTGGGGGCGCCTCGTGAGGCCCCGCAGGGGGTGCCCTGGCCGGCCGACTAGACAAACATTTCCATCATTTGATATCGACCTTGGGGTGCGGGCCGGATAGTGTGAAAATCGGTGAAGTCTCGGTCAGGCATTAGCATTTTCGCTTGCGGGCGCCGGGCCGTGCCTCCCGCAGCGCACGGCGGGGCCCCAGTGGGGCTGCGGGGGCGCCATGGGGTCTGAAACAACATCTGCGTGGCAGGGTCCTGCCCGGCTAACGGCCGTTCCGTCACGGCTTTTTATCGAGCAAATATTCGACTCGAGGCTCCCATTGTTTTGCCCCGGGGCATGTGGTCGAGGGCCCCTGCTTTACACACGTGATTTCTCATACGGCTGACCCCGCATTATCCACCATGAGAAGGGCCGGGCCTGGACGCTTACCCCATATGACGTGGCCTCCTAAACTAAATGATTGCAAAAATATTCTGTGGTAAAGATATTTCTAACATTCACGGCATAGGACATTTGACCGTAAAATTTAAGATGCGTATACGCAGTCGAACTGCCTTTTTTTGTAGCCATAAGTCGTCGTCAGCAGAGTGAGAGGCGCCTGGTAGCGGGAGCAGGGGCTGTTCATATGCCTGCCTGCGTGCGCTATTTGTGACTCTCCCGTCAGAAAAACAATTCCGAAATCGTGGTGCCCTGGTGCGCGTCCATTACTCAGGGCGTTCCCGCCTTTCCAGAAACGTACTGCTCGTCATTAGCCGGCGCCCGCGTTAGTCACGCGTTAGCAGCTCATATCGGTGAAGTATGCGCCTCCCATTCGACACGGCCTGCCCGCCCCGCCCCGTCCCGCCACCCCCGCGCATCACACCTGCGCATCGCATCACGCGCTCAGAAATCCAGATGTCCGAAAAACGATTGCTGCCCACAGAAAATTTCTTCATTTTTAAGGAGCAACATTTCTGTTTTTTTTTTTTTGGAAGGGCAAGTGAGGAATATTCTTGCTGATGACATATTTTCATCGAACGTTGAACGTTTAGGGTGCAAAATAAAATAGAAACGCGAATAGTCCGGGGGTGAAATCCTGCCTGGAGACCTCCAAACCTGTCAGTGAGGTGCTGCATACTGCATCAGAGGAGGATGCAGCCGGGGAGCGCGCGGGGTATGTCCCGGCCGAGTCCTGGCCCAGGCCGGCAGCGATACTCCTCGCCGCAAGGTTCCTCCCCGCTCCCCTCCCCGCCGCCACCCCTTCCAGGAGGGTTGTCTGCGCGCTAACTGCCGGTCGGTTTGGCATTTGGCGTGATATGCATTTAGTGTCTCCGTCAGCGCATCTCATTAGGCAGCACTCATGCCTGCGTGTCTGGGCTGGGCACTTCCGTCGCCAGGCTGACTGGCTGACACTCCGCCCCCTAATTGCCAACTGTCCTCACTCGCAACTCAGGCCCCCATTAGCTTGCACCTCGAGCCAGTTTGCGGTCACTTAGCAGCAGGGTCACACCCCGCAAGGAAGTAATGTTTTGGCGATGGATAGGATCTTGAAGGTGTGAAGACAATTTTCGTAGCGTTAGTAATTTTTACTTGGCTGCAAGTTAAACATGAGCTTGTGATAAGCGCACATTCTTGTCCCCGAAAACGTTTTCCTTCCCTTTTTTTTTAGGTTCGCAGACTTACGCGTCGAATTTACACGTTAATCACTGATCTACATCCCCTATCTATTTCAGCCCGTTACCCTGCCAACCCCCGCCCATTCAAACCAAAATTATTTCGGAAAGAGAATCCGTAAGATACGGGCGGCACGCCTGCCCTGCCCTCACGTTTCCTATTTAGAATTCCACATTCCTGCTCGCCTGCCTACTCCACTTTCTGGGAACAACATGTTGTTTCGGTGGCGTCCACATGTGTGGCTGGCGTCACGTGTGTCACAATCATCTGCTTCGATTTACGGCGCTCGCGCCCTCTCTGCCCCCCCCCTCTCTCTCTCTCTCTCTCTCTCTCTCTCTCTCTCTCTCTCTCTCGCCTGATGCATGAGGCCGGAGATGGCCGCACCGCCCCGCACGCCCTGCCCAGACCTCGTGCGGTTCCGGGTGGTTGGAAACAAGTTGTTGGTCGTTGGGACCCGACACGCCAATGTGCACGGCGACACCCGACACGGCCGGCCTTTTTGGGGGGGTTAGGGAGTCCGCTTCTCCTGCGCGCCCTCCGAGGATGAATAGGACTTTGCGCCGTCCGGCGTCTCCCAGTTTTTATTCCATTTTGGTTTAGCAGTATCGAACATGGCGGAAGTTAGTCGGCTCGCGCGCGCTCTCGGTCCGTAGGAGCTTCCGCGTCACAATGATCGAGCGTTTGTGATAAAAGTAACGCGCCCACTGCTGGGGTGCCTCGCGGGGGGCGCGCTGCCATGTGATCACGTGATCACTCCCGCCCCGGCCCCGCCCTTGTAAGGAGTGAGGCCATATCCGTCCGTCCGGCAGGGGGCCGATAGGGCGCAAAAGTACGTAGTGTTGTCCAGGGGGTGACTTCTTGAGAAAGGTGTATGTGTGTGTGTACGTGTGCTGTTGTGCGAGAGTGTTGACGTGTGTGTGTGTGTGTGTGCGCGCACAGTTTACTGAGAAGCTGAGCATCGCCTGTAACGCAACAACAAACTCGCCTTCCTTTTCTCCCCTGATGATCTGTTGGCCTACAATGCAGGGCTAAGGAGCTCGTACGCCAGCTGCCCGTCCCGGCGGGGTCCCGGCGGGGTCCCCGCGGAGCCCGAGGGGGGCCTCCTGATTGGGGCCGACCTCGGGGGCCCCCGCGGAGTGGCTGGCCACACCAGTGTGCACTTTGTGTGTACACACTCTGTTGACGGCTGTATTCTTTGGTCGGAGCTGGCGCAACTCGGCGGGGCCGGGGTCGCAGATACGGCGGTCTGTCCCCCCTGCGCCGGGCAGCCCATACCACAAACCATCAGGCTCAGTCTGTCGCTCTTTTGCCATTGCTAACTGCTTTATTTGTACCCGGAAAATGTGAGCGTTTTGCGAGAGCACAGTGTTTGGCTGCGGAAGGAGGACGCTGCGGGGAAGGGACGGGACGTGGTGGGGGAAAGGAACTGAGTTTACTCGTGATTTCGATTCTGCGCGTTTCGAGGAAGAGGAGTGGTTCGCGCAAACAGATTATAGTTTTTGACATGGCACCAGACTACGGCTGGTAATGATTGCGTTTCTTTTGCTGTGGTGCTCACACTACACCTGTGATAGCAGCGTTAAATAGACGATCATGTGCGGTGTGAGGTCTCTTAAAGTTATTCCAAAAATATAATCGATGAAAGTTGAATGAATTTATCGAATTTATCGTTGGAAAACTGGGCGAATGGTGGACTCGTTGAGCGGTGCAGAAGCTGGAGCTACGCCGTACCTCCCGCGTGCAGGTCTCCGGGGCGGCCCCCCTCCGCGCACACACACACACACTCACTCACACGTGCGGCCGCCGTGGTGTGTGCGAGCGGGTAACACTCAACCCTTGAAACTGATATGAGGTCAAAATCCCGGGTCTCAAGCATGGGGGTTTGAGGGAGCAGGGCAGGGGGGTCGTCTGTGCCGGCCCTGACCCGCTCCGCCCCGCTTTGCACACGTGTCCGATGACTCCGGGCCAGCTCCTGCAGGCCCTGCTGCTGCAGGCCTGCTGAGTCCCCGGGGAGTGAGGCAAGCCCATCGGTCTTGGACGTGACAACAGGACGTGGCTGCTGAGGTTCACCCGCAGCGTGACACGCCTCCGCTTCCAGAAAAAAATAAAAAAAAAGTACTGCGACCCGCAAGAATAACAAGAAGCGTGCCGTCACGTGACCACGAGTCACGTCCAGAACAATAATGTCGAGCTAAATACTGGCAACATTGGAGCCCTCTGCGGGCCAGCCACAATGGTCCCGACCTAACTGATCGCACGCAGCGGGTGGGTCGTTTCACGCGCTGACGCGGCTAGAGTGTGCCAAAAAAGAAGGGAAGCCTCCATCTGCAATCTGCTGCTCGCTCCACTTTATTCTTATGATAGCCTACGGTAGAATGTAGGGTAGTAGGCCTTCAAAAACGCAGAGTGATACATTTATATTTTTAGGTTTGCAAGTCACTACCACCATAGATAGTCGTACCACTTCTTTTATTCTTTTTGGGAATGATTGCGGTCGGAACGACTCAAATTCGCCGCCAATTTGACGTGTCTGCTGACGCTGTCCTGCCGCCCTGCCGCCGCCCTTCTGACGGTGCCCGGCCCGGCGCCCGGCCCGGCCATGTGCCGATGCAGGCCATGCAGGCCGGGCCATGGCCCATTCATGCGCCGCCCCGTATCGCGTTACGGCGCCCCGCCCTACGCCCCGCCCTGCGCCCCGCCCTGCGCCCCGCCCTGCGCCCCGCCCGCACGGGCACGGGCCATGCGGGTCAAATTGAGGGTGTCAAAGGCACAAATTTGCATCGCCGCCGCCCTAACCTGGAACCGACAGATGTATGTTTTTTATTTATGGTTTCTAGGAAAACTCTCGGAAATTGCTTTGCTTCCCTGTCTCCTCAGGAAACCAAAAAAACAAAAATTACTTTTTCGTTGTCGAGAAAAGAGGAAAATTGTCTCGCACACAGTAACACACAAGCAGTTTTCATAGTGATGAGTTGCTTGCTTGCCTCAACAGTGTACTACCTACATCACACAGTTTCCTCCACACACACCTTTTTGTTTTACCCTTCCGTATCATCTATTCGAACACTAAGAAAACGTCCGAAGAGTGGTATACGGCCATGTTCGACGAGGTGGAGTGCCTGCTCGTGCCCGTGGTGGTGTCGTCGTGTCGTCTGTGAATGACCTGCCAGCCGACACGGCGCGCATCACACGGCGAACAAACTCGCAGCGGCCGTAAAGGCTTAGGGAGGGACACGCTAAGTGCTCGCGCCTGGCGGAGGGACACTGGGCCCTGAGCGCTGCTTTTATTTACGAGCCGATCGTAAACAGAAACATGTGTGTGTGTGTGTGTGTGTGTGGACCCTGGCGGGAGCCGTGCAACACGGCAAAGGGGGGCTCAGGGGCGCGCCGTGTGGTGCGGCGGGGCGCGGCGGGGTGCGGCGGGGCTCCCCGGAACACCCCCGAGCCATGCGGCGGCGGCGGCAGCAGCCACGGCATAAGATTTAAGGCCCTTTTAGAAGCAGAGTGAGGGAGGCTGTTTTAACAACCCCCAAGCCCGACCGCACCGCTCCGCTCTGCCCCCGGGCGGTTCATTTTCCTTATAAAAGCGGCCAATCTGCTCTCTCTCTCTCTCTCAAACACACACACACACACACGCACGCTGCCGCCCACTGGCCGCACACAGTCAGTCGGACTCGCGCGCGTAGCGCAGAGCGTATCATTACGACGTAAAGTGGGGCCGCTTTGCTGTCCCTTTAGGTGGAATCGATGCCATAACCGGCGCAAAGTGATACAGTTTGCCCGTGGCACCTGCCCTGCCCCGCCCCGCCCCGCGCAATGAAGAGACCCGCCCCGCACCGGCCGGGCCCCCTGTAATCAGCGCCGCTCTCTGGCCCTGTTCTGTGTGGCTCATGCTATGCCTCCCATCTGCCGCCCCTATGGCACTTCCCTCTTCAAGGACCTTTAGCCGGGGGTAATTTTTGTGAAAACGATCCCAACTTGCGGCCAAAGAAATGAAATGTTTCTCGGAGAATGCGGGCGCCGGGCCGGGTCCGGACCCGCCGCGGTCCAGCCGGCAGATAGCACTGTGCGCAGCGCATGTACGCTTTCATTATTTTATTTTTGGTGCTGGCGGGGCGGGGCGGGGCGGGGCGGGGCGGGCTGGCGCCATGTCGTGCGGCCCGCCCCGCGGCGTCCTGCTGTTGCCCTCAGCCTCCCCATTATGATGAAGCTCGCACCTCATTGTGGATGCAGGCCGCAGAGCGAACGGTGCCATTTCTTGTCAGTTACTCTGCTTTACCTTTTATTGTTATATATAGATTTTTCTGTGCCGTCGTGCACACGTCATCCCGCTCATCACTGCATCTGTCGCTCACAGTGCCGCCCCCCGTCCCGTCCCGCACTCACACGTGGAGTGACATGGGGCCCACAGGGGGCGTGGTCGGGGGCGGGGCGGGGCGGGGCGCGCCAGGCGGGGCCCCGGCAGGGGGCGTGGCGGGGCGCAACACGTGCTAATGGGGCCGCGTCGAGTGACGGCCGCGCCGCAAGCAGCCTATCTGTGCGCGGCCGCCGCGCGAGATACGCTGCTGTTCCACCTCGGTCGAGCTCGTGTGCGTGTGTGTGTGTGCGCGTGTGTGTAGAATTGATGGTACGCGCGAGATACGTCGCGGGGCGCGCGCGTACACACACGCCGCTACAGGGCGAACGGTCAAGACGAGTAGCGCGGCGCGGCGCGGGCCCGCCGCTGCTGCTGCTGCTGCAGAACCGGATCTGATCCGGAACAGCTCGGCGCGCGCGGAGCAGCCCCGCCGTAACTCCGGTCGGAGTCTACGCCGTCCTCGAATGCTAATCAGCTGACCATAACTCACAGGCGGCTGGCGGCGGGCTAATGACGCCCAGCCGTTCGGCCCGTCGCGGCTCCTGCTGCGGCTGCTGCTTGTTTCACGCCAAACGTGTTCGGCCGGCGCCGGCAAATGGTTGACATAGCCCTGCTCCGACCGACCGCCCCGGTATCGTCCTGCGTGCCGTCGTGGACCCGCGGCGGCGTCTCTTCTCTCCTAAATTAGCATTCGCCTCGTTAAATATATACAAGAAAGAAGCGTAAGAGCCGCCGGCCTGGAATGTGGTTAAATATTTGTTTATTTTCAAATCGTCTATAGTTTAAAGATTTCTCAGTCTCACACACTCTCGGGTCTCCGCGGTGTGCGCGAGCCGGTGATTATAATATCGCCAGCCCTAACGATTCGCTTGAAAAGCGTGAACGAGTTGTGGGCCCGCCTTGCGATAACCTCCCATTTCTGCGGCTGATTCGCTACTTTTGCGTGGGCGGGGCGGGGCGGGGCCCGCTGACGGGCCGCGATGACTTAACAGGATTCCCCGCACTCCCATTTTGCATTATTCCCCAGTAAAGATCCACAAAACAGAAAAAGATGAAAAAAATGCCTTATCTTTTGCTGCTGCCAATTTTTAATTTACTACCGTGCGTTCGAGGGACTGTGCGACCCCGTAGGAGGCCCCTTTCATAACTTATTAATCGTGTTGTCAGACAAAAGAATAGACATGGGGTTGCTTGCGGGCGAATAGCCGTGCGATGGGCACACCAACCGTCCCAAACAACAACAATTAATTCGTAAAAGAGGCTCTTGCCAAATCGTTGTGGCCCTCACAGTGTATCTCGGGCCCCGAACCGTCCGGGTCGTCGTGATAAGTCTCGTGACGTGTCATGTTTTATTC
This sequence comes from Frankliniella intonsa, assembly GCA_033675135.1. Lineage (NCBI taxonomy): Eukaryota > Metazoa > Arthropoda > Insecta > Thysanoptera > Thripidae > Frankliniella > Frankliniella intonsa. The sequence continues at coordinate 5,749,401 of CM066247.1, read as the reverse complement.
ACTAATCAGTTCGCAATTTTTCACGGGCATTATTCGAGTCATTAATTTCGGGGCGGGGCAGCGCGTAGTGGGGTCCTCTTCAGGCAGCGCGCGCACACTATGAAAAGTGTGTGAATGTCGCACAGTGGTAGGTGTGTGAATTGTCATTCGCATGCTTGTCCCTCCCGGCAAGTGTGTGGAATTAAAATTCGCACGACTTTTGCGAATGCATTCATGAAGATTCACAATCTTACACGCGGGTGTGACATTCAGACACTTGTGTTTCCAGTGCTGCGGGGCAGGGCACAACCCCGTGGGGCAGGTCGCCTGCTTTTATCGCCGTCGTCACTTCTATCGGCAGCGGCGGCCGGCCTGCCGGCCGCTCTGCCCGCTTTACGATTGAAATTGCTGAATAATTCCGATGCATACACAGATTGTGCGCCGGGCGGGGCGGGGCGGGGCGGGGCGGGGCGAGGCGTCGAAGTATCGCTGCCGGGGATCGGAGGTGTAACGGGGGCACGGATGGCGCGCTCGCTCCGTCGGGCGGACGCGTCCGCGGCGGCTGGCCTACGGGCCTGCGGGTCCCCCGTGCGACGGAGACGGGCTGCTGGCCGCCGCGCACGCAGCCCCGGGGGGCACAAACGAAGAGGACCCAGATTATTACCGCTTCTGGTGGCTGTTTCTCCTCCTCAGTGACGTGTGTTTTGTCCTTTTTTGTGTGGGAACGAGCGTCAGGCTATTTGACCCAGCACACGTGTTCGTTCGGGACCCTGCCTGCTCCTCGCCTTCGGGGCTATAGTTTTTTTTTTCGGTACCTCTCCGCCTTCTCTTGTGCCTCATCTTTGTCTTTTTATTCCCCTTTCTCGCCCTCTTTCTTTCTCTCTTCTCTCATTCCCTTTTGCTCGCGCGGAGACACTGCGTGAGGCGACTAATAAGCCTGCGGGAGTTGTGTGTGCGTGTGTGTGGAGAGAGAAAGAGAGAGAGCGAGCGCGGCCCGCCTGTGTGTGTGTGCGCGTGCACATAAAGGGCGTGCATTAAGGACCGTGCAAGGGCACAAAAAGCGGCCGAAAACACGGAAATTTGGCCGCTGAAAAAGGCTATGGCTTCCCGCTAATGGAGGGCACATGCTCTGAGGAGCCTCCCCGTGACTCGCTTCCTCTCGAGCTGTCCACCCTTTCCTTGTCTCCATCGCTCTGGCCGGACGGGGCGGACGACAGGATGACAGTTGTGTGTAAATATTAAGTGTATTTACTCCACCTGTATTTTTCTTTCCCACAATAACCGCATGCAAATCGATGCTGCGGGTCCACATAATCTCCCTGTCATCCCTTCTCTTCCTTCTTCTCCTCCTCCTTTCCTTTTTTCGCGGGACAGCGACAACCTGCTGCCGGACTAATCCTTTATCCCGTGCCATCGATAAAGGACATCGCGTCTATTGTTTGCAGCTCCTCGCCCGCCCCCACGCGGACCTAAAATAAACAGAAAGGGGGGAAAATAAGATGCGGAGAGAGAGAGAAAGAGAAAAAAAATCTACGATCTACGAGGACCACTCCCCTCCCAGAGGGTCCTTTGTTGAAATCTGAAAAGCCTGCTGTGTTCTCACTACTTGGCGTAAAGGGTTTGACGGCCAGTGTCCGTGTGTGTGTGTGTGCACGTACGGCAGGGGCTTAGCCCTGACCCGGGCCGGACAGAGATGCTATCGCGGAACGTCCGTGTCGAGGTTTGACGGACGGCAAAGTAAACGTGGGGGACGGGAGGGCGTTACCGAGTCGACGCGGCGCGCGTCACGGCGCGTTATCTCGGACCCGAATCCTCCGGGGCAGCGCAGCGCCTCCGGTAGGTACGGGACGTGCGGTAGGCCCGGGGTGTCCGACGCGCCCGCTCCGTCGCCGTGGGTCCGGCAGATGCACAGAGATACGCTTTTAATGAGACATTTTTAGGGTTTTGCTCGCCGGCGGGCCGGGCGTATAGGGGGACGTGCACGAACGCGAGGGACTTGACTTTTCCCTCCCCGGGGCCGAGGGTGAAATACGTGGCGTGAAGACGTGCCTGCGGCCCCGAGGCGAGGCCCCGCTGCATCTCCCTGGGGCTCTGCTCGCGTCCCCTCCGGTTCATTTGGAAGCTAAGAGTGTGAATGTCTTATACTTGTAGGTGTGTGAATTTTTATTCACGACCTCTACGCCGCCGGTGCGGTGCGCGGGATTTCATTCTAGCTCCTGAGCACTTCAGCCTCAGCCGATGCCGCGGTGGATTTCGGCAAGTTTTTACGACGGCCGCCTTTATTTGTTAACGCTCTTGTGCCTCTTTTCTCCAGCAAACGGCGCGTAAGATTCGCCGGGTGCGTCGCCGAAATGACGTCTTGGGGTCCTTCTCGTAAAAGAGGCTCGTTTCCGCCGCGCGGCGGGACAGACGGATGTGACGGACGAACGATACGTGCGGCCAGCCGCCGCGGCAGATGAATAAAAGTACGAGTGTCGTAGAGCGTAAAGTGGCTCATGGGAGGACGTAAGGCCGCCGGGGCGGGGCGGGGCGGGGCTTTCACAGATGTGCCATCCGTGCGCCTTTTAAGGGCTGCAGGAGGTGCTGCTCGCTTACTGCTGCCGAAGACCGCGTGCGTTTATCTCACAAATTTTTATTCGTCGTAAAGAAAACAAATCTTGGAAAAGGGTAAGGGCGGGTGACTGCACTCGAGGGTGTCGAGCAGTCCCAAACTACTAGGGGCGGGAGACAAAACGACTGGGTGAGAAATTTGACGATCGGACGTGGGTGGTAAAACGTGGAGGCATAAAGCGGACCAAAGGACGGGTCGACGATTCACCTGCAATGCAAGACTTTACCTTTAAGACCTTCCCTCCCGTCTCGCCCCGCCCCTTCTCGTCTGTCCTCAAATCGTTAGTTTTACGGACATTCTCTGCTTGAAATCCAGATTGTCGCGCTCAGGGGCGGGGGGGAGGGACCCCCTCTGCGACAAACCACCGTCGCCGCCGTCTGGATAGGGCTCATAATCCAAACACTTTATGGCTTATCAAGAGACGGATCCACGAATAAATTACAGAGCCCCTGACAGATAGGCCAAGGATTTTGACGTCAGTCCGGGCCGGCGGGGCGCGCTGATAGGGAAGGGGTGGGAGATAAGCTCGTTATCTTGGAAGTGGCTGACTATGGGCGGCCGTAACCGCACCGCTGCAACCAGGCCGTGTAGCCACCCCACAGTGTTGTAAGGGACGGAGTAATTGTTGCGCAGACAGCAAGAATAAGGGGCCGATGCAACAAACAACGGCCTGGCCTGGCCTTGCAGCTTCTACTTGTTGTGTATATGATAATCAGGTGCAAAACAGAGACGAGAAGTAACCCTTTTCAAAGTGCCGCATTCCATCATCTCCCCGGGGGCCCGCCCCAAATTACCGGGCGGGCGGCCGGGCTCAAAAAAAAGCTGAGTGAGGGGGAAGGGGCGTTAGTGACGCGAAACGATCTATTCACCCCGAGGGCCCGAGGGGCGGTTGGAGAGAGAGAGAGAGAGAGAGAGAGAGAGAGAGAGGTAGCGTTGTGTGCTGTGTGGCGGCGGCGGCAAACCACAGCCTGGCGGGGCGTGGCGGCGCGGGGCGGCGTGGCGTGGGGCCCAACGGGGGCGAATGCAAACCACATGCTGAGGCGGTGCAGCGACCGTCCCGCCAAAAACCGAGCACGTGTGGCGGGTTATTAATTTGTGCCCCTCTTCCCCGGCATACGGGGACGTTACTGTTATTTAAGATCGCACTTTACTCTTTTGTGGCGGGAAGTTTGCTGCTTCTTACGGCTACTGGTATACTGCAGTGAGTTTCATTCACCCCGAATATTTATTCCGAAACATTTCTCGGGCTGTCGTCTTTATTTTTTTACGCCCCCTTCAACGAGACCTCGACGACGGTCCATCTGAGATGACAAAATAAATTAAGAACAGACAATCTGTTGTCGTCTCTTGTCGGCACGGCTCGCCTGTCGCGCGCGCCTGTCCGAGGTGTAACTCGATGCCGCCGCGCGCCTCGTGCGCCTCTACGCGACCGTATTTGCTGCTATACCCGCGCCCAAGCCCGCATGTGGCCCATGTCCTCGCACATGGCACATGGACTCCTGTTACCCCCTTCGGCCCCTGCGCCCTTTTTGTCGGGCCTGGCCGCGGCGGCGCGGGGCGGGGCGGGGCGGGGCGGGGCCCTCCTCCATGTGAGCGCGACGACGCGTGAACTAGACGGGATGGGATCCGATAGACCGATGAGGAACCGGCTGGTTTAGTTCTCCCGACCCGTCCCGACGGCCCGACGCACTCGCAGCCCGGAGCCCAGCGGCCGTGCACAAAGTAGTCGCGGTAATCCCTGTACTTGAGCGCGGCGCGGTGCGCGGCAGCGCCCGGCTGGTGAGCCCGTATCATCTGCGCTTGCAGAGCAGTGCGGCGGGGCGGGGCGGGGCCGTCGCGCCGCCAGGTAGTACGCGGGCGCACTTAGCACGTACTTACTCGCCCGCTCATCGTCTGGACTGGAATGACCCTCTCTCCCCTCTCCGCCGGGCTACTGACTGAGAACCGACGGGGAAAATAGTCCGAATATTGGTGGATATTTCCATTATTAGCAAAAATCTGTCTGATATATATTTTTTAAAAAAATCCAATTGTTTTTGAACCGAAATTAATTTTTCGACATACGCCGCGCTTCCCAAGTCGACCCTAAGGACAGTCCTGTGTCACCATTGTGCATGTTAATAAGCCGCCTCTCTCTCTCTCTCTCTCTCTCTCTCTCTCTCTCTCTCTCTCTCTCTCTCTCTCTCTCTCTCTCTCTCTCTCTCTCTCTCTCTCACTCTCTCTTGAAACCTGTTCCTCTGGCGGTGCATTCCTGGGGACACGCTTCATGCACCTCTGGCGCTGGCCGGGGCAGGGCAGGGCAGGGCAGGGCAGGTCGCCGCAACGTCAACATGGCAACAGATGGGCGTACGGCACGCCCCTGTGTCGGCCCCCGGGGCCCTCAGGCCGGGCCCGTGCGCCAGCAGGTCTGCGAAATGTTGGGAATGTCAGGGTGGCCGGCGTGCTGGGCAGGCGGGTCGGACAGGGCTGACTGGGGGAGCAGGCGGAATGGAGAGTGTCTCACTAGGACACCCTGACTCATACCTTTTCCTCCCCCGACCGACAGCGGCGGGGCGGCGGCATCCCAAACGGGGCCGCCGCTCCACCCCGCCCCGCCCCGCCCCGCCCCGCCACACCCCCACTCATAATGAGATGGGGAGCAGCGCGCGTCCAGCCCATAGCGGGCATCGCGGACTGGGGAGCTCATTATTGACTAAATGCCATAGAGCCGGGATCGACTCGACACTCCTCATGTCCATTTGTTTGAATATTCCATCACACCTCATCACAACACAATGGACTTGCCCACTCACCATCATCCCTCCACCTCGACTGCCCCCCCCCCCCCTCTCTCTCTCTCTCTCTCTCTCGCTCTCTCTCTCTCTCTCTCTCTCTCTCTCTCTCTCTCGCTCTCCCGCAAGTCATCGATCTAAAGTCTGGACCGAAAGAGGTAACACCCACAACACGCTGCCATTACCGTGCACGACGCCCGCCCCGGGTGTGAGGCGACGCCCCCTCGTGATGAGACTTGAAATTAGTGCGGCGGGGAGCGGGCGGCGGAGTGTTGCACGCAAAACGAACAGCGTTCAGCAGCAGCTTTTTACCACCGGAGGCTGCGGGCGCGCTGCGGTGGTCGGCGCGGCGCGGGTCGCTCCACCTGCCCCGCCCCAACCAAGGGCAGGCTGATGGTGATGTATGAGCGGCCGCACGGAGGGGTGAGGCTCCGCCGCGCCGCCCCGCCGCCTCCTCGGCCCTTGCGGCCCTTACGGCCAGGGTGATCAATGGCTGGGCAGCCCGACGCGAGCAGGCCCGTGTGCGATGACACCTCTGATAGAAAAAAAATCCCGTCAGGAAGAGGGAGAAACACTTCATCACTGCGCGCTCGCCGTGGCGTGAAGGGTTGTTTCCGAGCTTGGGTCCCTTACCCGCCCTATCGGCACTCCTCGGCGGGCTGTTCTGGTAACGGACGACGCCGCCCCTGAGGCACACTGCAATTTTTCTACCTCCTTTATTGTGCATCATCTGCAGCCAATAAGTGTTTTAATTTTGCGCTCTAATTGCGGCAGCGCACGGCATCGTCGACCACCGCACCGCAGGCGGAAATGTAATCGGCCGAACGCTCTGCCTTCATAACGCACCGCCATCGAATAATAATTAAATAATATCCTTTGGCGCATCCCTTTCGGATACGTAATTGCTCGTAATTTCGATTATCAATTTGGCCCCGCGGTCCTTATTAAGGGCGGACTCGTGCTCGCTCCATTACGACTCGTGTTATTTTTGGGTCCCCGGCCGCCGGCCCCGGGGGAGCGGTGCATGCGATAAGAGTGTAACGACGATGCGAGACAATTTGGACCTCTCTCTCTCTCTCTCTCTCTCTCTCTCTCTCTCTCTCTCTCTCTCTCTCTCTCTCTCTCTCTCTGCACTGGGCCCGGCCCGGCAGACCCAAAGAGAAGAGAGAAGTGATTTGGCGCATCGTCCCGGTGATTATCGCCGCGTCGGGGTACCTAATCGTGCACGTGTTGGAGCGCTGCACCTGCCCCGGTGCGCGCTCTCTCGCTCATCAGCCCGCCTATCGCTCTCTGGTTCTCTTTCTCTCTCTCTCTCGCTCTCTTTCTCTCTTCCTACTTTACTACTCTCCATCTCCTCACCTTCGCACCCAAAATCCAGCCCCGCCCACTTTCTGCGTAAACCGTCGTCATGAACACAACACGGCAGGTCGTAAGGGAAGAGAGAGAGAGAGAGAGAGAGAGAGAGAGAGAGAGAGAGAGAGAAAGAGAGAGAGCGTCAATGTGCGAGGAGAGATGAGCAGCTCGTTTTGAGGAATGTCGAGCAACAGATGGTAAGCGGGGCTCTCCTCGAGATACGACCCAAGTGGCAGGGCCGGGCCGAGGGGCTGGAGGGGGGGGGCGTATTGCCCCACAGGGAGTCTCGTCTCCCTTACCTGCGGAACCTGCTGACCATACGAAATCTGTCAGGCCAGCAGGGACGACGGAGACTGATTTGCCTTGATTGATAATTCGATTTAAATTTTATCTTTTGTGAAATTTAACAAGGGGTTTTGGCCGTGAAGGTTCCGCCCTGCTCGCCGGCTGGGACGCAGTGGGACCAACCCGTCTCGGATAGGGGTCCCGCCGTGCCGTGACTTGCACGTCTCGATTTCAAGTGATTTTTCAGATGCCTTATCTATCGCCGCATCCCCGGGCCGTCAGCCTGAGGGCCGGCGGGAACCTTCGCAAGCAGCAGGGCGGCGCGCGGAAAAGGACGCGCGGGGAAACTCGAGAATTAATCGGCGACGTCATCTTAGAGACCCTGGCGCGGGCGCTCGGTATCTCTGTTGCTGAATCTCATTTCTGCCCCGGCGGAGCTTGATGGATGACAAAAGGAGACATCGATACCGTAAATAGTATTGACGTTGGGCCCGCCGCTGCATGATGCATTATGCATGGGGGCGCTGCTGCAGATATATTCGCGGTGGGTGCGCGCGTGCACCTGCCGCACAGCAGCATCCGCTAGAACGGATCGCAGCGCCCCTGACAAAGTGTACGAATAACGTCCAGGTGAGTGAATGGGGCATGCGGAGGACGCGCGACAGGTGGCGGCAGGGCACGCCCTGGACGCGCGGCCGGGTCAGGCACTGAACCTAACGGGAGTAGCCGACCTTGTGTGTCGCAGGGCGGGGCGGGGCGGGGTCCTGTGATTGAACCGAAAAGTATGCGGTGACCAGGGTGTATGGCCCGTGGGCGCCACGGAGAGGCCGCACGGCCAGCCTGCCATCATGATGACGATGGTGGAGGGGGCACGGGGCAGGTCAGCATGGGTGTGTAATCGCGCTCACACACACACACGCTACAGGGCAAATAATGAGCGATGCTCGGCCCCCATTCAATTGGGGCGCCTCCTCCAGCCTCCTCCAGCCTCCTCCAGCCTCCTCCAGGCCCCTCGGCCCTCTCACCTGGCCGCCCGTGCGACAGACATGGGGATGACTCACGGGCTAGCCCACCGCAGGGCACCGCAGGCATGGCAGGTGTCCAGGGGGGAATGTGTGCCCCACCGGCCGGGGATGAGTCACTCGGTGCGAATGCGTGAATCATATGGAAAGCAGGTGTTTATTAGGCGGTTTGCGGCCTCGGGGAGGTGGCTTGGCTAGCGCGCGCGCGCTCGAAGTGTATACTTAGTTATACTCGGAATGGCACTCAACGACGTGTTGGGATTTTGCGAACTGTGTAGCAGGCGTGTCTCTCTCTGGGGGGTTGATAATTCGGCGGCCTGCTCGGATTTCCAAAACACTTTGGTCATTAATTTTGAAATGATTTCGCTATGAGGATACATCTACCAGGGCCGAGTCCAGCATTCACCCTGCTTGTGCGATTTCATTCAGCATTTCTGTGTTTCTGAATGAGGCCGTCGTGGATTTTGCACGGCCCTGATTTTCATTGTCCGAAGCCCAATGATACATTTTGGCTCCGCTTCATCCGCTCATATTGCCCGCGTCGGCAGCAGGTGCTCCGGTCATGCTGGTTTACCTCCACCGGCCGACCGCACATTATCGTCAGCGGGCATTCATAAAAACCAGGGCAGGGCGCTGGCATCCGCGATCTGAGTGAATGCCGCTTTTGTCTGAGGCGGGGCGGGACCGCATCTCAAAGCTCACGTTAGAGAAATTATGTACAACCGGAGCAGCCAAACGTATCCGTTTTGTTTCGGTTAGTCGTATCTGCTTCCCTCAGTCCAGTCGCTCGCAGCCCTCTTCTCCCCTCGGGTAAAGTTATAGTTTTCTTTCTGGAAATCACGCAGTGTTATCGTACGAGCGTGCGGGGAGGCTCATAACATTATAGGAACCTTCGTCCCCGGCCAGTCCGCCCGCGCCGCTGCAGTCCACTCCGATAGGCACTCCGGCCATCATCTCCGTAGATGAGGCCTTTTATAGCGCTGGACGCTCTTTTCAATAAAACCGGCACGAGAGCAGTCATTAGTGATGTGATTTTTCGTTAATGAAGATGCCGATATAAACAAGTGGAGCAGCAAGCCGTTTGCGGGGTTTAGCCGCCAGACCGGCCAGTTAAAAGGGGCCGCCCCTTTTGACTCGCGCCGCTGCAGCTCCCCGCCACGCCCCGCCACGCCCCGCCCTGCCCCGGCCGCCTGGCAGGAGCCCTTGTGCCGCCTTTGACCAGTTTGATGTTGCCGCAGTGTAGAGCCCTTAACCAGGTGTTGAAGAGATGCTTAGCCATTCGGCCGTAATAACAAACTCGGCCGCATTTCCACCTCACATCACATTCGCGTGCAATGTGCGAAGGAGCGAGCGTCCTATGTGGATGTGTGGCGAATATAACGTAGTTGGCCGTTGGCAGGAACTGCACGCACACGTGCGTCGAACATAGTCAAGAATTAGAGGCACGCCCAAAGGTGTAGGTGCTGGGTTTAGTGCACGTTAGGATGCATTCTGCCAAGTTTATCTGAAATCAAATAAAGTTTTATGATTTTGCTGTTTTATATTACGCAGCATGTCTCGGCGTCTTTTTGTGGGCGTTTTGAGAACCGAACGAGTGTCCCCTTTGATCTAATGTCATCTTTGATTATAGGTTAGAATCATTTAATATATATTGGCTTCGCAGACATTCTCGAAAAGCTTTTGTTGTAGCGAGCGTTTGCTGACGCTTACAAAAGGCTGTCTCATATCAAAGGAGGTTCTTGACAATAGTCACCCTCACAGGCCTGTATCAGAAGTTTTATCCCAAAAAGGTAGAAAACAGTGGGGTGGAAGGGGGTGGTGTGTGTTACAAAGTGCAATATATTCTGGGCAAATTGACTCTGAGGAGACCCATTATGTCAGTTTATCAGCGCGGGGGTGGGGAAAAGGCAACGATTGTAAAAAAGAAAAATCCTTGTTTGCGGAGACAGACAGGAGTGCTGTTACCTTTCAAACTCTTCGTGCCACATTCTCCTAAATCTGTCAAATTTTGCCTTTACTGCTACTGGACTCATCCTTTCAAGGGAAATATTTCTCTCGACTTAGAGGAGGCGAAGGAAGAAAGTTGGAAGGTTGTATTCGCCCTCATAAACTCCTCTAACCTACTGTACAATGAACAATTCTCCTTGCCCGGCGATCGAGAGAAAAACTGACTCCCTTGCGACGATGATCTTTCTTTCGCCTTATATGTGAAGCATGCGATTGACTTCTTTCATCACGTGCCTTTTCAGTTCCTGCTCCTTATAATAAGAATGATGATCCGTGTGTCTCCTTGCAGCTGTGCCGTCCCCGCTGATGGCAAGTTTTCACACCTAATTGATTCGAGAAGCCCCCTCCCCTGTCACTATGTCGTGCTGCTATTTAAGCCACGTTTCATTTGTAGCGCCCACGACCCCTCCTCTTCACATTTAACTCAGCTTAACTTTCGCAATTACCGCCCACAAGAAGTCTCTAGTTTTCTAGAATTTTATTATATTGTATTTTTGTAACATGTAACCGTATCTACTACTACCTTTGAAATCGTTGCAAAAGCACCCTATCCTCGCCTCGAAAATGATGCACCATTTCACCATCAACATTGCCGTACGTCAAGCACAGACGAAGGTCTATGAAATTCGAGCAGCACAATCTTTGCCACTGGGAGGCCCTTATGAAAGTGTGTTGTTCGCTTCGTTTGATTCACTCTTTATGAGGCCAGGACGTTTCTGTGCATTATGAACCACATTCTTTAACGCACCTCATGCGACGAGACGTTCATTGTGACCTCCTTCTCGTCCGCAGGGCGGGGCGGGGGCCGCGCTCAGGGGCGGGCCTAGCGCGCGGTCCGACAATGCGCGCCGCTCGTGAGGAGTCAGGGGCTCATTCAGTGACAAACGAGAAGCTAAGTGCCTCAAAAGACCCTCTTTCCCAGCCAATAAGTGCACACAAAGAGGCCCGGCCAAATCAATTTACTGTGAAAATATTGTCAACTGGCACGCTATGGGGTGGGGCTGCTGCACACGCGAGCCCTCTGTTGCTCGGCTCCCGGTACCGGGAAGTCTTCCATTCATACGCTCGGTTCAAGAACCACGTAACCCGAAGGGCGAGGCGGGGCTGACACATTCTCCTTGACGTGGACGTACCGGGGCCGTCTTTCAAATTTTATTGGCCCATTCGTTTTCGAAAACGGTTCCCGAAGAAACTGTTCCCTCGCAGGTTTTTCTGTCACCCCACGGGGCTTGGGCACCGCCTAGAGCGTAAGAGGAAGCGAGCTGAGCTGAAACGTGTGATACCTCAGCGCTTAATTAACTGCACCTTTAAATTCAATCAATTGAATTGCCTCATTGTCATTCCGGACGATCCGCCGTATCGCTGGACCATCGCGACTACCCTCCCTTACACCGCGCTGCACCGCGCCCTCCGCACACTTCAGCCCCGTGGCTATTGCCACTTTAGACGTGTTAATTGGGTCGGGGAAGGGAGAGAGATATTCCTGAATCGCTGTCGGCCCCGGGATTTGCACGATAAGATAACCATCGCCGGGCTGAGCGGGGACACAATTAACAAGTCCAAGTCCCCCGGGAACAATTGCGGCGGAGCTTTCCGCCTCCGTCCTACGCACGTATCTCTGATGCGGGCGAGGCGATAGGGCCGAGCGCGCGCCGGGCCGGGCCTCCTCAAAGGCGGTGGCCCGGGCCCTCAGCACTCGCACGCCCGACAGTTGCGGCGTTCTTGCCCCGTGTTACGGTGGTTTTCACCCGTGGTGGTCGGTCCTCATGCGGGTGAGCTCGATACGATTGGACCGCATTTTTCAGTTGGCCGGCCCGGCGGCACTTTACGTGTTAATAAGGGCACTTCCCACCACCGAGGCGCCCGCCCCGGCCGGGCCCCGGTATCCCTGCAGCCCTTGGGAAGGGCGCAGTGCAGCTGCTCTGCATTCGTGAGTGTTGGCCCATCCTTTGCCGTGTTAAATGATACTCCTCGCTGATAACAATTTTCCACACGGTTGTTCTAGCGGTGAAGCGCGCGGCCCTACCCCTACCCTCGTTATCGAGTCCTTCCCAGAAACTACCCTCAACATGGGAGATTGAACCGGCTTGAGCGGCTCGTTTTTTCATTCGTGAGTAGGTGCAGAAGTTTCGATAGATGTCTTCATTTCCTTGTTGTTGTTGTTTTGTTTTTTTTGTTGGCGTTGTGAGGAGTTAGTTCTGCTCTAGGATTTACTTGCCGACATTTCACACGCCGCACCTCGTGTATCTTGGCTGCTGCGATAAAGCGGCGTGTCGCTGGCGAAAAGTCGTGTCTTTGAGGAGCGCGCCGCGGCCGCTCGTGTCGCGGCGGGCGGGGCGGGGCGGGGCGGGGGCGGCTTTGGTGTGCTCTGGCGCGCTCGCTGCCGAACAGAACAATGTTTTCTCAGTTGACTTGGCCGCATGAGAAGCGCGCTCCCAATCATTGACACCCTGGGCACCGCGCCTCGTTATGCATACCCCAACTCACACTCATTCACACCCTGGCCGGGCCGGGCCTGTGGGGCCACGCCCACGGGTGCAACCACGTATCTTGGCGCGTGGCCGTGCGGAGTTACGCAGGAACCCCGAGCAATAACACAAACTGGCCAATCTCTCACGCTTGGCAAGTTACCAGGCAACTGAATGGGGGCCGGCGACGTTGAAAAGACGACGTTCACGCGAGCGGCCCCCTCCTCCAGGGGCCTCGCCAAGGGGCGGATCCCGAGCGTGGGCTGTCTTTACAAGCCTAATGTGGCTTTGATTGCCCACTTATGTAGAAAAGTATTCATTTTCCACTCAGAGAAGCCCCGCGTTCTAGAAATCCATAGGTTTCGATGGTACTTTATTAAAAGTCTTTTTAGTGTTCAAAATTTCACCCCCTTCGCTTTTTCAATAGAAGTAGAAAACATAGAGTGGAAACTTTTTTCCAACATGATATACGCTCCCTCGCGTGGATGCTTCCTGGGGCCGGGGGGTGGTTTAGGGCGGAGCATCGCGCTCCACCGCCCGCCGAGACGCCCTCGCGCATTCAAGTCTCCTCGCGCGTCAAAGTGAGAAAATAACTGGCGTGTAGCGCGCCCCGCGGGGCCCCCGGCCCGGGCCCCGCCCGCCCCGGCCCGCCCTGGGGGCGGAACTTACACGTCCTTTGAGCGTCCGAGGAGGAGGAAGAGTCGTCCGTCTCGGCGGACAATCGGAGACGCCCAGGTGTTGGAAATGACACCTTCGCGTAGAGAATGCGCCGGCCACTTCATTCAGAGAGGCGATACACTTTGAATGAAGTGCGCGCTTTGTCCACCTGTGTGGAGCGGGGCGGAGCGGGGCGGAGCGGGGCGGAGCCTCGGCGCGGCCCCCATTCAGCGCTGCCACGGCCGCCTCACCTCCCACTTCATTCACCAGTCCATACTTCCCTTCCGGCCGCGCGCTCCGCTAGGTGTGACAAAGCCGCCCCGCCACGCCTCGCCTGACTCCGCCCCGCCCCGCCCCGCCCCGCCGCGAGTCGAGAAGGCGGAGACGCTGAAGAAAAAGTACGGCGAATAATGCAGCGCCAGGAGCATCGGCGCGCGACTCTCGGGAGTTGACAACGAGGGCCTTTGTGACGGCGCGCAGGGGAGGTACTGCTCAGCCCCTGGGGCGGGGCACCTCCTACGCGCCACGCCCGGCCACGCCGCCGCGGCAAACAGATGCATTATCGTGCGGTAAAAGCACAGAGGCGGGCGCGCGGCGGCGATGAAGTGCAGAGCATGCACTCTGGCTTTTGCGAATGTCGTGGGTGGCCGCTGGTATGCAGGCGTGCCTGCACTCTCTACAGCAAAATACGACGAAAAACACAATTCTCTTGATTTTTAGAGTGCGCATACTGAAAACCTATATTCAAATGTGACATACGCATCCATATAAAAAATTTTCTAGACCCCTTTTTTAAAAGGTCTTTCCAGAAAAAAAAATTCTCAGATTTTGAGTATTGTTCTAATATGCTCCTGTGGTCCCTGTGTTTGGATTAATAATAATTTAGTTATTGTAAAGTTTTGGATTCATTCGTCCTGGTATGATGGATAAATTTTGACTCCATTTGTCACACATTTGCCGCGTGTTTGTCTCCGTGCAGTTTTGTGCAATATTTTCCTTCGCTGGCGGTAGATGATATGAAAACTATTTTGTTTACGAAGCCACTCGAGTTCCGTCCAGTGCCTCTCGGCGGGAGTTGAGCGAAAACCCCACGAGAGGCGCGCCGTGCGTGCGGTGCGGCAGGCGGGGCGGGATGGGGCATTGTGGCCATTCCGAGTTCCGGCAAACAAAACCGAAAAAGGCAGCAGCGGGTCGACTTCCCCAAGGGACGCGCACACCACTTGTGAATGGACCAAAGGTTTGCCTTCCTCTCCGCGTCCCGCCCCGTGCCGCGCCGCGCCGCGCCGAGCCTGCTTGGCCGTTTTGTTTCACCGGATGACCGGACGCAGGTGTTGTGTCCATTCATTCTTTGCAAGGTGGATGGGGATGGATGAACCGACTGCGACTCCTTGACCAGCGGAAACCAGAGAGCCCGCAGAGAGAGAGAGAGAGAGAGAGAGAGAGAGAGAGAGAGAGAGAGAGAGAGAGAGAGAGAGAGAGAGAGAGAGACCACACAAAATCACGCGGCCGGACAAACAAGGGAAGCGCTCGCCTGCTACTTGACTCGGGAGCGCTGCTTTTACGAATCGTCTCTCCTCCCCACTCCACTCTCCACTCCCACTCCCCTCTCCACTCCCACCCTCCCCTCTCTTCGGGGCGCGTCCATCATGCGAGCAGAATACATATCGGCGCGTTTGCTAAGCGGGCTCATAAGCACACATTTGCAGGCAGCAATGGCTGGGTCCAGGATACAGAGGAATTCGGAAACGTGATGAGTACGCTGTAAAAAGAAACTGCCGTGTGTGTGTGTGTGCGTGTGTAAAATTCAACTCTCGCGGAACAGCGAGCAGGAAAAAGGTCATTGTCGCGATATTCAAAATAAAGCGTTCGCTGCAATACACACCGCCTTTTCAAGAAGTCTTTTTTGCCAAAGAAACCTTCAGCGTCCAAAGCGAAGAAGGGACGTTATAGGGGCGCGGGCGGGCGGGGCGGGAGCGATGCGGCGGGGAGTCGCCCTATAGTTCCCGCTGGCCACATCCGGTCCATTCATTCATGAGAAACGTTTGCCATCTCCCCGAGGTGAAGAAGCCAGAGTGCGTTGGCTGAAGTTTGTCCGTGCGAGAAAGAGAGAGAGAAAGAGAGAGAGAGAGAGAGGGAGGGGGATGGGTGAACACAAGTGTAAGACCGCGATATACTTGCTATGCTCTTGATATGTACATGTCCAATGCAGTGTGTATATTTTAATGGGAATAATTGCATTCGGGCCCTCAATTTAACAATGTATTCGCGTACAGCCTTTTGTATTTTTTTTTTCAAACCAACATTTAAGTCATTGTTAAAATTATGACAAATTTTGGGTTGACATACCGTATCATTTTTTGTGCACTGATGTGTCCTAATTACTTTCATTTTCTCGTCGGCAGCTCCTGTTGGATCGTATCGGTCTCAGGAAGAGGACACAATGCATCGTCTGGAGGACGGGGCGGGGCGCGCCCGCGCCGGGCCGGGGACGTCTCTTCGAAGGCGTCTTCTCAACGGTCGCTTCACCGGTAAGCGTGCGCCTTCTGCGAACCTCTATAAAGGACCGGCTCGATGGGCGGAGCACGTGTTCTGCTGCGGGACCGTGGCGTGGCGCCCCGCCAACCGGGACCTGTGCCATTTCCGTCCCTTTAAACTTTATTTTGTGCTATAGATCCCCGCCGCCTCCCGTCCCGTGCGTCCCCTCCCTGGCCTATCGGTACTTTGTAGTCTCAGTGCGTTGTGTAGCGCAGCCAGCGCAGCCTCCGTGTAACCGCCTTCTCGCTATTCATAGCGGATAAACATTTTACGGAACGAATAGGGAGCGGAAAAGAGACACTAATAAAAATTATCCTTGCAGATTTACAACAGTCCGTAAATAGTAAATTTGCTAAATGCACTGTACATCTTCAAGGATAATTTTTATCACAGTTTCACTCTTTTATGATAACGACCCCTTGAGTTAGGCAGGCTTGCAGCACTCGTTTTGTTTTTTGTGTTGTACCCGTTAAAATATTGTGAACGAACCCCTATAATTTTTTCGTTAGGGGTAGATTTGTGGCTGTTTAATTCGGTCATTGAGAGCGTCGACAGGCCTCGGCAGTATAACAACGTTCGCAGGGTTAGAGGCGCTATCTAGCGGACATCGCAGGAACTATGGTCTCTGACGTCACGACACAGAAATGTCACCACATCAGTCATTTATTGTCTAATTATATTTGTCAACACTTGTTCCATTCAAAGTACGCAAAGGGGCAGGCCCGCTTTTCATCAATATACTTTTCGTTTAAAAAAAAATTAACTCAAAAAATAAACGCAGTAAGTTGGGTATATATTCTTTGATTTCTTTTTGGCAACGTCTGAATCATTTGCTAACGTGGGCCCCATACTGTCGTTTTCGCAATTAATTCCAGTTTTTTTAACATCTTTGAATGTTTTTGTTTTTTATTATTTTTTTTTGTAACTTTACTTCATTAATGGATATACTACTGTCCTTGAAGTTCTCTTTTGGTGAAGATATTTTTAGGTAATTGGAGTATTGGAAAGCATGATATTTTTAACTGCAGTTTATTTATCAATTAATGGAAAAAGTTACACACTAAAACTTGAGCTAACAGTTCAATAACACAAATAACTAACTTTTTTATTTAAGACCTAAATACTACAAAATATTAACATGTATGAAGTTACTCAGAAACCTATAATTTAAAATGTATATGCGTTGAAAGTAACATTATACTACCTAATCTAACATTTATAGCTCTACTCGAGAACAATTGTCTACAAACAGACAAGTTTTAAAACTACTTGGCACATTGAGCACAGATCAAGTGTATATTCCTTATCAATAATTAAACTGAACGATTTAGGGGAAATTATTTCTAGTCTATATGATTTTACAAGTACATATGTCTCTAGAAGTGTTAATGATCCTAGAATTACCTACACCTAAGGACGGAGATCAGATGAAATAACAATGCAAACGCGCGTTTACTAAACAAAACTAATCAACAAAAGTAAAATTTTCATATCACAGCATTTAGGGCCAAGGGGGGACACACGTTGTAGTTCTTCAATAATGTCCCATTTAAACTCTTTATGTTATAACAAATTAAAAAAGACACCGTACTTAATATCTTCCAAATTAACTCAATAAGTGTCTTTTCCAAGAGAGCAGCTTTAAAATATTTCAAACCTTCATTATTTTCTTTTTTGTAAACATGAACAATTTTTTAACAAAAATATCAAGATAGTAACGATTACAAACTAATTAAAGCTCGAGTGATTAAATTCTAGTTAAAGCTTTTTTTACCACAGTCGTTTCAGCAAATAAAGTTAAGAAAAGTTAAGAAAATTAACGATTCAGTATTGGCGCGCGAGTCTGCGGGCCAGGTTGTCTGCGAACGCAGACAGGGGCGACAGGCTCTTCTTGAGCTGGCCGCGGCTGTCGAAGCCGTTGAGGGTGCCGAGCGGGACGCGGCGGGGCGGTGACGGCGCGGGGGACGCCCCGCACAGGGCGGGCGCCGCGGGGGACGGCGGGGCCGAGCGCCGGCGCGCCTTGTCTCGCCGGGGCGGTGAGTTCTCGGCCTTGGTCTTGCAGGGGCTCCGGCGCGCCTCCGCGGCGAACTCGTCCTTCATGGGGTAGACGGGCACCTGGTCGCCGACGGGGATGTTCTCCTTGGAGTCGTCCTTGCCGCGGGCCGCGTGCTCCTCGGCGGCGGCCTGGTCCACGTCCATGCGGGTCTGCTCGACGCGCTCGTTGGCCAGGTTCTCGTTCACCTCGTTGTCCACGTCCATGGCCACCGCCTTCTCGGGGCGCGCCGCCGCGCGGGACCAGGAGACCTGCACCTTGACGACCTCCTCGAGGACGCCCCAGTACTCGTTGAGGTTGATCTTGGTGTGGAACCGGCGGGGCAGTCCGGGCCTGGACGAGCTGGCGGGCTGTAACACAAAAGGACAAGGGCCGTCTTAGAGGCAGGAAGCGCTTTCAATCGCGGGCAGGGCGGGCAGGGCCGGGCCAGGCGTGCTGTAACGGCCGTTTGGGGCTGGCGATGCGACTGCGGGCAGAGGGAGTAGTGGCGGTGGTGGGGGGGACAAAGGTGGGAGCAGCCCGGCTCCGTTCTGGCGGGAGGCGGGCGGCGGCCGCCTGGGAGGTAGGCAGCCCCGCCGCTCGCCTGTGGAGCGGGTTGCCTATGCTAGATCCCGCGGGCGCTAGAGACAAAGGGAGCGGTGCCTCCCCGCCGCGCCGCGCCTCCGTCACGGCTGCACGCTCGGCCGCGCACCGCGGGAGCTCGCGAGCAGTAATTAGCGACAGGTACAGTAGCAGGTGGCTGGCGGCACCCCTTCCCCCCCTTCCCTTTTCTCGCGACGTTCAACCGTGACGGCGAAAATCCAACCCTACCCAGACGATAAAATATCCCACGGAGTCTCAATACATTACATCAAGCATGATGTTAGTAAATTTATCATCTTAGTTCGAAGTGAACGACTCTTCTAATAGGTAGGGGATAGGGGTGAAATCTCGGATGCCAATCGGTCGCGGGGAATTTAAAGGGCCACGCGATGTAAACAAACAATGGCGCAGAGCCTACGACAAGCAGGTCGAGTAGAAGGTACGCCGGTGACGCTCACCTGTTTGAAGACGCCGCGCAGCGTGGTCCAGGAGGGGCGGCGGCTGGCCATGGCGTCCAGGGTGGCGGAGAACGTCTTGGCGTCGTCGGCGTCCCTGACCTGCGGCGGCGAGGCGAGCGGGGGTTGGCTCAGGCACATGGTGTTCTTCCAAGGGCTGGGCAAGGACTGGCTCGGCAGGGCAGCGCGCCCCCCGCTCATATAGAGCAGGGATTGCCGGAGCGTGCGCCGCACGCGCTCGGCTCGGCTCGGCCCGGCGCGCCCCGGCCCGGCTGCGCTCGGCTCGGCTCGGCCTGGGCTCGGCCTTGGCCTCGGCTGCCGCTCGGCAGGCGCTCGGCTCGGCACCCGGCCGGCCTGCCGGCTCCCGGCTCGGCACCCGACGGCACCCGTGCCTGCGCCTGCGCCGCCCCGGCCCGCCGCCCCAACCCGTGCCGGCGCGGCTCGAGCGGCGCGCGTGGGCCCGTCACATGTTGCGTCAACTGCCTGGAACTAAAACCGCGGTTTCGGCTGCATTTTGAACATTTTTTCACAAGGTCAAAATGCAGACTTAAACAGTTTTGTGAGAGCTTCACAGTGATATATATAAACTCGTAGGAGAGAAATTTCAGATTTTTTGGTATTGTGGTTTAGTACAGCAATGGAATATCAAACCTATCCAAAGGTATCAGTGAAAATCTCTTGAGTGCTCCAGTATAGCCATTAAAACGCTCAAAAGATGTTAAATTTCCGTGCTTTTGGGGCATCGAATGCATTGGCGGTTTGATGTCGTTTTAAAGGTGCCAATGTCGGTGTGGTTTTTTAAAATGTTAAATATGCTGTGTTACATTTGTGGCGGAAGCTTATTGCCTCGTTCCGTACGCAGTGGTATGTAGCATCTGAGTGTGAATGGGCCGCCCATCATTCTGTACCAAATTATCGGGTCAGTGTGAGTCAAATGCTGAATGAATAAGACCATTGTGTTAAAACACGGAGTTTTTTTTTTTCTAAGCGAAATGGGTTGGTTTGACGGTGCAACACGCGCTACCAGCACAGGTGTGGGTGATGTATAGAGCAAGCTGACTGTCATGTGGGCCGTAACCTCCCATTACATAGTAAAGATCACCCGTGCCCCGCATTTTGGCAAAAGCACGGCTCTGCTTTCAGCCCCACGGGGGCAAGTGCCCTTAGTTGAAAAAACATAGCAGGTAGAATAGGCAAAAAAAATGAAATAGAGCGGTTTTGCAAAAACAGACATGCACACACGCCACGTGTAAAAACGACGAGGCACATAAAAAACTCTAAGAGTAGAAACATCTCTCCTATCCCTACAAAATGGGTAACATGTGCTTCCTCATTTTTTCATATATTTATTTTCCTCTCGGGGAGCGCGCGACCACTGCCGCATTTCTTCCCCATCCACCCACTCTGTACGGGTTCATCATAAACAGAAGACGCCCTTATGGCCCCCATGCCGTCTCCTGCCTTGTGTCAATTAAAAGAAAATGAGCCCTTTGACACGGCCGGGCCACGCCGCTCCCCGCTAGTGCCGGGGTAAAAAAAAGGGGCAGAAATCTGCAGTGCGGTGCACTCAAAGCGAAAGCACCGGCTGTCTTCTGGTGAGGCATTCCACTGCCGCCAATTTACCAGGAACGTCTGGGCGCAAGGCAACGCTAAGCAGCAGGGCCAGGCAGGGGGCGCGTGCTGTGCTAGCGTCAGGGGCGGAAGAATGTCGAGGGAGTGTGTTACCCCCGGCGTAAGTGGGACTACTGCTCCCGGGACAGAAAAACAGACTCACGGGTAGTTTAGCATACGCTCGAAACCCAAGTCCGTGCCGCTTGCAGTCCGCACCACCAGACTGCCCCGTGTCTATTCAAATTGCTCAGATGATCTCGGTGTCGTGTCCCGCTTCGTATATTTTTATCCAATAGAAAGAAAAAGAGAGAAAGTCTGCCAAGTAGGGCAGAAAAGGATTAGATGTCTGAACAAGCGCAGACGGCGGCGAGGCGAGAGGGGGAGGGTTTGGTTTGTCTTGCCGTCGCGGCAGAAGGGAGTGACAGAGAGGTTACCCGCATGCCGCGCCCCGCCCCGCTCAAAGACGACGCTCTAGGGCGGGGCGGGGCCCTCGAGGACATCGGCATCGGGTTACAGACCAACGGACTGTTTGGCACCAGCTGCGAATAGCGTCGCGGGGCCGGGCGGGGCGACTGATAAAACGCACCCGGAGGTAAAGAAGTACGAGGGCGAAAGAGGGGGGGAGGTGTATTGGCAGTAGGTCGCGATAGACAAATTCAGATACCTGGAAAAATGGTTTGCAAACTTTTGATTACAGTGCGAGGTCATTTGCGCTTCTTCCGCTGTCTGGGTGCTCCGCCATACTCCAACGGCCCCGTGTCCCTCACCCTGTTTCTCCCCCCTAACGGTCAGGGTCAAGGTCGCCGCGGTCGAGGGGAAAAGGGCGGGGTGTGGGGAGGGGGTCAGCAGGGAGCCCGTCCCCCCTTCGAGCGTAAATGAAAGTCCACTTGCCGTCAGCCGGTGCAGCGAGTACAGCGCCATGCGCACCCCTTCCTACAACAGGTGCCCCCCCCTCCCCCCGCTCAGACTAATAAGGGCCGAGTGCGCGGCCCACGTGTGCAGAGGGGGTGCGGGGGAGGGGGGCAGTCACCCCCATCGCACTGGTTGGGCTGCTGCGCGCTGCGCGTGGGAACAGGGGCCTCTGCTGCTTTCCCACCGCAGAGGCAGGCCGGGCCGGGCCGGGCAGGCACCCCAGCTGCTGTGCTCTGCGCTCCCTACATACGTCCGTCCTCGTCCTACGCCCGCCGCTGCAGGTCTCTCCGTCTCGCTCCGTCCTCCTCCAACGAGTCTCCGCTCTAAGTAGCGAGGCTCCCGCTCACACCTGCCGCTATCGCCGTCCTCGTCGCTCCGCCGCGCCGGCCGGGGCGCAGCGCGCCGGCGCACCTCGCTCTCACTCGCACCCGCAGCGCGCCCGACCCGCCCGGCGACCCTCTCCGCCCGCACCCCGCCCCGCCCCGCCCCGCCACGCCCCACGCTGCGCCCGGGACAATGTGTGATGTGTGTTACATTTATGGATGGCCTCGGTCAGGCAATCCTTGTGTCCTCCGATAACGCAAGGGGGGGGGGGGGGGGGGCGTTGAGAGGAGTCTGGAGGGGGGGGGGGGGGGTCCCCCCGAGGGTCACAATCGGCTGACACCTCCTCAATAACACAGTGTCTCCCCACCCATTATTCCATTATTATTATTATTCCACAAATTATCGCGCCGTTCGTTGGGCTTTGGCGCTCGCGTGATGTTTGTTATTGCGTTCTTGCGCTGGCACTTGGGTCTCGAACGGCCGGCATACCGTCGCAGCGATGTATCGATTTGTAGCAGAGGCATAATTTTACCGAAGGCTCGTCGGATAATTCTCACCCTTAAATATCGCGCGTTCTCTTAAGCTATACAACGATAACCGGTGATAAAGCACAGCGGCTAGTCTATACGCATCCGCGCGGTGTCCCAAACGTCTCTCTCCCCCTCTCCTTCCCCCCCTCTAATTCTTCCAGCACGCCGAAAGGGTAGCGGTACAATAGGGCACAAATTCTATAGCGGAATGAAGGGGATAATGCAAAACAATATATCTGCATGATGATACTTTTGATTAATGGTTCAATCCGCAGTCTAGACCCGAATAAGAAAGGCGATACGGATGCGTATGGGTTTGGGGCGGAGGTCGATTTCAGGCCCCGCGGGTCCCGCACAATGGCGAGGTCCCCCGCCCCTTACGGTGCACCTGTTGACAAAACTTTTTATTACGCGCTCATCTGGGTTCTGCGGCCGGAGGATAACACCCCAAACTTTCTCAGGGTGCCGACCTGTCGGCCGGGGGTGGCGGGGGCGGTGCTGGCTGGGGGCGTGTCGTTTGGGGGCGGCGGGGGCGGGGCGGGGGCCTCCCCGCGGGGGCAGGACAGAGGGGCTGACCAGAGTGACTTGATTCGCACACTGGGGCAGGTGGGTGGGACCCGGGGGAGGGATAGGCGGTCGTGGGAAGTGTCGCCCTCATCTCGACTAAACCCTAGTCAGGGCGGGGCGGGGTGTATAATCTACAGGTGAGGAGAAAAGGCAGAAGGCGTGTCATCTCGCAAGGTGAACCGCGGGGGAGGGGCGGAGCAGCTCAGCACAGGGCTCAGTCTCAGCTCGGCTCTCCACCCTCCCGCGTTTAGGTCCCACCCTCCAGAGGGAGTTTCTCACGGCTCCAAAAATGTTGATGAACCGCGAGATCAGAAAATGACTACCTTATAAAGCAGCAGCGACGACGCGCGGTTACGAAAGGACCGGGGTGAAAAAAAAAAAGATGTCAGAACACCCGTTCATTATTTTACCCTTACGACTGCTCTCGCTATGCGTTCGGGAAGAAGGGGAAGTAAAGAAAGAGTAACACATAAAAAAGTGTAACTTTTTCCTTGTACCTTCGTCATCTCGTGCGTCTTTAGGGCGTAAGGGTTAGGCTGGTCGGCCTCTGACTTCCACGTGGTCCTCGCGTGTCGGTCGCGCGCTCGCTGCTCCCTCCACCCATCACCACTACTATCCTCCTTCCGCCCCCCCCCCCTCCCACTACCGAATGGACGGATAAGGGGCAGCGAGGCGGAGAGTAACCAACTCTCCCACGCTGCAGCGCCGCAGCCACACACCTGGCCTCCCCCTCCCGCCCCCGGCCCCCGCCCCCGGCCCCCGCCCCCACCCCCCGCCCCCCTCCGTCTCCGACCATCAACTGGTCTGGTCAGGGCATGATAAAGAGTGAGGAAGAGGAGGGGCCGGGGGGGGGAGGGGGGGGATATGACACATGTGTGGCGCGGGGCGTGCAAGGCGCACGCTCGACACGCGCACTTTTATAGAGAGTAGTTACTCTTACTTAAAATAAAAAAAATGTTTACTAATGTTTGTTTTGATGCTGTGCCTAATGCCGTTTTTTTAAATCTCTGTAAACTGCTATGTGTCCAAAAATTATAACTTTTTTATGAATTTTTTTTTTTTTTTAATATCGTAACGCATAAATCCGTAGCGTGAGTGCCCGGCTGTGGCAACTTAGCAGGGCGCACAGGAAATTCAGAATCTTCAGATCCGAAATTTTTTCTAGAAAACATTACGTCTACACTGCGTGTATAATGTATTTTTCTTTTTTTGCTTCTTTTTTACTTTAAATGACTTTCTTGTGTGTGGAAACAATCATGGCTGCTCCGTGTACCACGTCCGATACATTCGAGGGGAAATGGCCTCCCGACCGATTCGACTACACACTCACACACGCGCACGCACGCACGCACGCACGCACGCAGGGCGTATAAATGATACGGTGTGCGGCGGCGCGGCTACATGGACATTCCTCCCGCCTACGTGCCGCCCCGCCACGCCCCGCCACGCCCCGCCACGCCCCGGGTGCGTGCGCGTCACGCACAGCACGCGCGCGACATGAGATACGGCGGGCCCGCGCGGAATAGGCGATGCGCCTCAGTCATGCTGCTCATCGCCCGACGACACCTTGTCGACACTTTGCTCGACACGCTCGCAACCCGCTGCTCGGCTCGACTGTACGATTTTATTAATTTGCCCTCCCTGCCGGAAACACGAATAAATGTGCCAATGTCACACGCTTTTAAGCTGTGTGAACATACATTATTCGTAGACCCCCACAAACGTGTGAGTTTGAATTTTGCACTACTCTGCACTCAAGCGTACGGATGGAAATTCACGCACCTTGAAGTCTGCGCTGCGACATTTTCAGTATAATCCGAAATATACATAGAGCAGCAAGGACTCTATTATTATCCCTGTGCCACGGGCAGTAGGTTTCGTTCACTTGACACCACCAACACTTGTTCGTAACCCTGACCGTGAGCACGGGGCCTGCACGCGCCTGGGCTATACACACCTTGTCTCACAAGGCACCAACAGCCCTCTCTGCCCGCGACGCATTCTGTATGAGCGTTGGCTGCAGGTACCGTGCGCTGCGCCGCGCCTCGGGTGCCGGCGGGTACGGCTCTATACGTGCAGCGCATGCGTGCGTGCGTGCACGGAACGCGCCGCGACCGCACGCCCAAACGCATGTCCAGAAAGTGTGCTTTACACCTCACCGCTCAAAGCATACATAATGTCAAAACTTTTTATTTTTTTATATTGTACTACTACGGCTTTCCTGGGCAAAAGTCTCGAGACATTACCTATGTATGAACCGCTTGTACCACTGTTTAGTGGAACTGCCCGCTGGTAGATTTTCAGAGTATTTGAATTTTAGATACAAATTTTTGAGCAAACAGCTCGGTATTTTTAATTTCTTATTTCAGTTTTTTTAGGGGTGGGGGATGGGGGATATATGCTAACGATCAAAGATTGCAGAAACACGATGTATAAATTGTCTTATACTAGTAGCAGACTAGTTATTAAAATTTAAAAACAGTGTACGTCTAGTGGTTCGCGTGGCGCTCGCGCGACAGCCACGTGGGTAGCGGCACGCCCGGACGGGACGCCCCGACGGAGGCGCTGCTCCCACGTTCCCACGGCGAGCTGGCCGCACGCCCAACGGCCGCCGCGCCCCACCGCACCCCCCCCGCCCCACCGCACCCCGCCCCACCCCGCCCCGCCCCGCCCAGGGGCCCTCGGTTGCCGGGGGCCACTGTGAGCCCCGTAAAGGCATCATCTGTCCACACTTTCCCACACTTCCCCCCCAAGCACATGGTGCGGTGCACCAGTGACGGCACCCCCTGCCCCACCTGCACCCCCTCCCCCACCTGCCCCTCCCCACCTCCACCTCCCCCTGCCTCCACCCCTCGGCCGCAGGTGGATCCTGCCTCAGCGATCCATCGGTAAGTGAAGTGGTGTCAAGGCGAAGTGGTTCGACGGTCCTCGCGGAATCGATCTTATAAGCGGGAGAGGTCGGTTCAGCTGTAAGATGTGCCACATTCATGTTATTTATCCGCCAGTAAATCCCGGCGTCCAGCACGGGCCGGCAGGTAGCAGCTCAGCGGAAATTGGTAGTGAATGATCCGGTCAGGTTATAAACGCATCTCTTGAATGGAGGGCCGGCGATACTTTCCCCAATATCAGGCTTTCCAGTCTCGATGGAGTATTCCTGATAACACACGGACTCCCGAAAAAGGGTTCCGTCTTCCTGCTCCTGCCGAAAAATAATTCCTTCCTCATTATAATGTATGTAACCCTCCGTGCGCGCAGGACTCACCCATACAACGATGACCCACCCCCGCTCCGCCCCCGCCTCCGCGCGCCCGCCCCCAGTGGCCGCCCGCGGCGAGCCCCCGGGCACTCCCCGCCCCCCGCCAAAACTGTTTCGGATCGCATCTCCTCTCTCTCTCTCTCTCTCTCTCTCTCTCTCTCTCTCTCTCTCTCTCTCTCTCTCTCTCTCTCTCTCTCATGCGCTCGCTGCACACCTCACGCAGGACACACGTTCATTGTGTGCGCCCGAGGCTTTTTGTGAGGAGAGCATGAGTGGCTCGGAATAAGAAAACGACATCTCCCGAATATAAGCGCAAAAGGACGGCGAGAAAGCGCTATATACGTACGCCGCCGCCCTGCTGGCCCCGCCCCGCCCCGCCCCGCTCAGCCCCACCCGGCAGAGGAGCTATCTTTCTCACGGATGCCGAAATCGTTGGGGTTTTGCCATCAGCTGGCGCGCGTACCAACACACACATCTCGCACGCACACAGCCGCACACCGACACACCCACACAGCCGCGCACGCCCTCACACAGACGCGCCTCTGCAGCCCATCCCGGGCGCACCGCCTACCCGCCTGGATGGCCTTTCAGGCAAATCTGTCTGTCCGCCTACAGGCGGCTGGGGGAGGGAGGGAGGGATAGAGGGATGAAATACGCACCCACCCTTTTTCTACGGCGGACCAACGGTTCTTCCCACAGACCTTCTTCGCTCCAGACCACGCGGCGGGCACACGAGCGGGCGCGCGCCGCGCGAGTGCGTTGCGGGGCTCGCTTCATGTCAGTTGAGTTGTATGATCAGTATAGTTATAAATGATAATCTTGCTCTACATTTAAAAAAAAAAAATCAACCTATTTTAAAACTTAAAAGAGATGGGAATCGCGCCACATTAAATTTATAAGCATAATATCGCTCTTCGCGCTGTTCTTAAACTAGATCAATGGTACAGTATAGTTCCATTGCGTAATTCGCACCTTTTGAATGCATACTGTAGTGTCAACGTCAACGCCTTTTCAAAGGCACCCCAAATTTCACACCTTTCGGTCTTGATCATGGGGCACATACATACACATATCACAATCAGGGAAAAAATTTCATGACGACATCCCCGAAAAAGTATAGTGCACCTTGCTGTGTGGCTCTAGCGTGACAAGTGCACCCCCTCCTCCCCTCCCCTCCCCACCTCGCCGGCCGGCACGAGGGGAGCGCGCGCGCGCGGCCGTGGCGGCGCGTGGCGTCAAGGGGTGCCAGCCGGGCCTGCGCGCCTGACCGCGGTCAGTCAATGGGCGACCGGCCAGGCGAGGCGCGGTGATTGCTGGCTGCTGCTGTTATTTGTCGGAAACTGTTGTTATTATTATTATCGGGGACGAGACAGGCCGGGCCATGGGGAGGAGGAGGAGGGTGAGGGTGCGCTGCTGCTTTCACTCCCCTCTTCGCGGCCGGTGCGTCTGGTGTCAGTGGCACCTTACCTTTTAGCGGCCTCGCGGAGAGAAGAGAGTAGCACCTGCGAAAGGGTGTGCGAGTTAAAGGGAAAGCCGCGCGCAGCGCTGTTTCCGATGGTCTGTGCGGAAGAATGTAGGGGTTGTGTACGGGAGACGGGGTGCTGATGATATGCACGGGTCTCGAGGACATTTATATCGGGTATTCAAATGATGTGTTCAATGGCATTCAATACTTTTATCGAATTGGCGGTGCAGAGAATCTGCAGCCTTATAGTAAGTACTTACTCTATGGCTGCAGCCCTTCGTTGTATATTTTGTGAAATGAGAGGTCAGCCAAGGCGGTAGCGAGGTCTCTGACCGTTGCGCGGGGCGGGGCGGGGGCACCCCGGGGACTCTGTGGCCGTGGGAGAGACCGTTGGGGGTGACGCCACGACACGAACCACACGGGGCGTCAATAACAAATCGGGGAGGAGAGGCAAATGGGCATTGTGTGCTGGGGAGGCCAGAGGAGGCGATATTGTAGCGGCCGAGGAGGAAGGGGGGGTGGAGGGGGCGGCCCCCGCAATCTACGAGGAGGACACGCAACGAGCAGGGTGGGGGCGGGGCGCGGGGGCGCGGGGGCCGCACGGCTGCATCGAGACCAGAGCAGGGGACCCCCGGATCGTGGGAAGCGGGTCCCCCCGAATCGAGTTCCTGGTTTGCTTGCAGCCTGCCAGCTGGCCCCTCCCCGCCCCGCCCCGCCCCGCCACGCCCAGACGCCCCTCCGCCCCCCTCACCTCACATGCTGCTTGCTTTGCGCGCGGGGCCGGGCCGGGCTAGGCAGACGACAAGATGAAGGGTTATGGGTCGCCCCGAAGGGATGAAAAAAACGGCCGGGGACAACAAGACGAACGCGCCCCCGGGTCCTGGCGTGAAGTGGGATAAACGTCTGACAAGCATTCGGGGCGCTGGTGTAAACCGCGTGTACCGGTAGCAACGAGCGCCATAGTTGTCAATCAAAAAACTAAGTGCGACTCGTCTTTCAGATTTAATACGAGAGCGTGACCAAATACAGTAGTCAGCGCACAGTTTTAGAGGTTAATATCGTAAGTTTGCGACGTCTATTTCTCATGGAAAGTTTTCCCCTAAACCCTGCAAACATTATCCACAGTGCACGGTGATTTTCGACGTAAAGTATTGTAGCTTACTGTGAAAATCGCTGTAAAGTTTCAAGAGTGGGCAGAGCGCAGCGCGCGCGCCGAGCGGGGGCCTGGGTGGCTCCCGGAGGGGCTTCCCTATGGCGGGCGGGGCCCTGCCCGGGCGGGCGGGCGAGCGGACGGGACGAGGCGGGCCGGGGCAGCAGGCGGACAGGGGGCCTGCAGCTGCCGAGCGGGGCCCCGGCCCGGCCGGGCCCGGCGCAGCCCGGCGAGGTGGCCGCTCCCAAGGCATGCTCCTGCAGCGGCGGCCGGCCACGAGGAGCGGCCCGACCGCGCGTGGCGGACACGTGCAGGGCGGGGGCACGCCGGGGGCACGGGGGCCCCGCCGCGCCCCGCCGCGCCCCGCCACGCCCCGCCACGCCCCGCGACCAGTCATTACGGGGCGAGGTGCGCGCACGCACCACATATCCTCTCCCTGAAGGACGTTTACAAAAGGGCGTAAGTCAAAGTCGCGACCCGCGCGGCGGCCCGGCCGGTCACCAGACGGAATGTGGTAATTGCGTTGCGCCGCTCATTCCTTATGCTAATCCCCCAAATCGGAGTTCCCGGCACGCCCCGCCACGCCCCGCCACGCCCCGCCACGCCCCGCCACGCCCCGCCACGCCCCGCCACGCCGGCCCCACACTCCTGCAAACGTAAGACGGGCAGCGGCGGCGCCTGACACCTCCTCATTAGCCGGCGCCCTCTCGCGGGCGAACTGGACGCCTCTGCCTGCCGCCCGCGGACCGGACCGCGGATGCCCTTTCCCTATCACGGCGGACCTCTCTTTCACTTGCGCGCAAGTTTTACGAGTTTTATTTTATACCCCGTCGTCTCTCTTGATTCGATTTTGTTTTAACGTCGCGGCAGTTTGGGTCGCGCCGCCGCCGGCCTGGCCTGGCCTGGCCCGGCCGCACGGGTCTTCATCAGCGACAGGCGAAGGGCGTAACAAAAAGGAAGCGACAAACCGCAGCAGCAGCGCTGCGAAACGACCAGGGCCAATCCGGCTCAACCAAGGGCTAATAAATATAGCGGATTTGTTTTCTTTGTCGGTGTAATTGGGAGCCTGCTTGCTGCCTGGGCTTGCACGGTGAGCGTGTGCATATACCCGTACAAGTACACACACTCGCAGACACACTTGTCTTGGTTTGACCCGAGGGGGGAAAGGTGGTATAAGGGCGAGGGGCAGAGCGAAGCCTGTATGTACTACTGTCTGCGAGGGAGGGAGGGAGGGAGGGAGGGCGGCGGTTCAAAACCAATTTATGCGTTGCAGCTCCACGCACGACGGGGACTTTCATGAATTATTCGTGCTGAGGCGCGGGGGCCGCGCGGCGTGCGGTGGCGGTGTGGGGGCCCCCGAGGGGGCCGGGGGGCATGAGCCGCCCTACCGTGATTGGGGCCCCCCGGCCCGGCCCGGCCCGGCCCGAGTCTCATGAAGCTAAGCAGCAGTTATTTCGAGGGGGATATTTAAAAGCAGGATGATAGTGCGTCCGCGTCGTACGGATAGGAAAAAGAAAAGGAAACAATCGACACTGAAAGAAAGAAAAATAAGGATTTATAATGATATGTATGTGTACCAGATCCACTTCCCTCGTTGACCGCACCTCGAGAACTGTACCTTCCCTCATGGCTCCGAAAAATCTTATGTTCTTTCTTACTTAGATGTCGAGCTTTGAATAGCAAATGCAATGTCACTACAAAAATTTTAAACTCGCGTGGGGTTCGACGTAGATTTCAATATTTTCATTACCACGGTTTTTTAATATTTTCTACCGTAATGTGCCCTCAGGTGTGCCAAAAGAATGAGAGAATTTACAGTATTTCACGAGCACACCAAACACACACACACACACAGGAGCGCGCGCGCGAGGCCGTCTTATATTTACTTAAACAGCGCGCGCTATCCGCAAACACTGCCGGAAGTGGCGTGTTTTACCTGCGACCTCCCCGCTTATCACCTCGGAGCGACAGCTTTATGGGGCGGGGTGGGGTGGGGCCCCGGCGGCGGGACCAGGACCTACCCGTCTGGCGGCGGGGCGGGGCGGGGCGCGGGCCCTCTCGATATGAGAAATCCACCCGAGCAGTAAATCAGCCCAATCGGACGGCATAAGGGCAGGCCAAGGGCAAGGGCAGGGCGTAAGGGCGTCTAGCCCTTATGTACAGGCGATAGCGGGGCGGTGACGCAAGGCTCACGGGGACACTCACGCTATAAAATACCGCTCCGCTGCGCCGATAAGAGAGAGAGAGAGAAGTCGGGAAGGCGCGAGCGAAAAAAAAAAGAATAAGTGCCGACATGGCGACACTCTGTAGTGGCGCAAGTCGCGCACAGTAGAGAATTTCAATATATAAAAAAAAAAAACGAAAAATAATTAAAGTGCTGATATTTTGTTTTTGTGTAGTTCTACGTGTGTGTGTATAAGGGAAAGCAGCGGAGGGGTGGCGGTAATAACGAGACTATATCGGTCCATCGGATGCTGGATGCTGCCGATGGAAAAGGGGGGGGGGGGGGGGGGAAGGAGACACGAGGATAAGGAAGGAAGGGGCAAGGTGGAAAGAAGGAGGAGGAAGAGACTCGTGAGCCGTGGGAGGGGGAAGGAGACAAGTGCCTCGCCTCAACTGCCAATTCTACACACACCACCACACGTGAGCAACACACACACACGCACGCACACACAGTCCCGCCACAGGTTCCACACCGACACACACACACACAGTCGCGCCGGACGGGCGACGCGCAGCGCACACCTGCTCCCTTTTCCCACGGAAGGTTCGGGCCCGGCTCGGGCGGGGCACTCGCCTGCCACCGGAGCAGAGCCGAGCGGGTACCTCTCACTCGCTCACACACACACACACACGCGCGCGCGCGCAGGCCGTAGTGTAGTGTGATGAGGATAATGACCAGCGGCGCGCGGCCACGAGATGAAGATGATGACGAAGTTGATTGGATTCAGGGAATTCATCACCGTCAGTGCGGCGGCCCCCGCGTCACGCCGCCGCGCCACCTCGCTCTCGGCGTTGATGGCGGAGGTGCGGACGCTGAATTTCGTCTCACTTTTCACGCGTGTCGCGCGCCGTGCTGGACCAGACCACGGCGGACCGCCCACCGCGCCGCGCCCTGTGCAGCGGGGAGAATGGTGGGAAGCGGCGCGGGCACGGTGGGTGACCATAAAGTACTTGATGTGGTCGACGGAGGACGACCGCTCCGCTCGGCGAGAGCCGGGAGCGATCGTCCAGCCCGCAGCGTCCCGGCGTGATCGTCCTGGTGGACCGCTGGGCCGGGGCGGGGCGGGCGCGACCGGTACCGCTGGCGCGCTCTGTTGAGCGGCGCTGGAAGCTGCCGGCCGGGCGGGGCGGGGCGGGGCGGGGCCCCGGGCGTGTGGAAGCCTCGTGCGCTCCACGTGCTGGGCGGTGCGGTGCGGCGGGGGCCAGGACGGTAGCCTGACCGACCGGCTTGAAACGACGCGCGCTGGTCTGGCGGCCGGCCGGCCGGCCTGGCCGTGGCGAGCCGCGCGCGCGTCTCCCGCCTCAGCCGCTGCTGCCCTCTGGCGGCCGCGGGCGCAGTAAGCTCCCGCCGACCTGTTGCGCCCCCTCCCTCCCTCCTCCCCTCGTACTCTTCGTCCTTCCCTACGGGTCCTCCGAGAGGTCGTCCGCGTGAGTCTAACTCTCTATATGTGTAGCGCTCGTGACGTGTCCTTCAAAGACGCCCCAAAACGAAACGTTTGGAATTCCTTGGGGTGCCCATTCCATCCCTCACTTATGAGCTTCTACTTTTATACGAATGTTCTTATTCACTCGGAAAAGCGCATCGCGAAAAATGTCATGTGAAGGTAGTCATGTAGGGAAATGTCTACATGCGAATTGAAAATTCACACATTTGAGTTTTCACTGAAATTGGATACCCATCTTTATGAAAATAAAAGAAGTATGTGCGTGCACCCTAGCGTCGCGTCGGGCCTCGGGCGCGGTATCGACGCGACGGCGGCGCGCGCCGGGCCGCGCAGCCCGTGCCAATCTATCCGCTAGCCTGTTTACTGCGCGTGGGCGGATGTTCTCGCGTGGCGCGGGGTGGGGTGGGGCGGGGCGGGGCGCTGACGAGGCGCAGACGTCGCGGGCCGCGCCGCCCTTATCGGGTGGGGCTTATCGGCAGACGGCGTCGCGGCGGCCGGACGTGACGCGCGGGCGGCGCGGCATGTAGGGCGGGACGTGTGACGTCTCCAATGGCGCGGCGGTGCGGAGGGGCCGGGCGGGCGCGTGACAAGGCGTGACGGCACACACGCCTGCTGAATGCGACTAATCATTAGGGCGGCTTTCGTCACGTGACGACGCATGTGGCGTGGCGTGGCGTGGCGCCACTCTGACGGCCGGGGCCTTGCGTAAGGACCCTTGAATGGGCGGGGCGTGGCGGGGCGGGGCGCACAGGGTCAACAGTGCCGCGCGCACCGGACAAGACGAACAAATAAAATAATCGTGACCGAAGCAGTAAGATAAAGAAAAGAAGAAAAGGGGAAAGAGAGAGGAGAGCAGGCGAGAGTGAATGATGCACCGGCAGCAGCAGGGGAGCGGTGAGAGGAGGAGGAGGAGGAGGAGGAGGAGAGGAGGGGGAGGAGGCTCCCGAGAGGCAAGCGTGGGAAAGAGGAGCAGGTGTGCGGCCAGCGGCGGCCGCCGGTCAGCCGGACATGGTGTCCTCCTCTCTCTCTCTCGCTCTCGCTCTGCCTCATCGCTCGCCTCCGCCTCTCTCTCTCTCTCTCTCTCTCTCTCTCTCTCTCTCTCTCTCTCTCTCTCTCTCTCTCTCTCTCTCTCTCTCTCTCTCTCTCTCTCTCTTATGACGTGGTCCACAGAAAACCCGTTCGGAGCAGAGGGGCACACACCACGACACACACACACACACACACACACATACACTAGTGGACACGGAGCGGGACACACCGCACCTTCACCAGGCGAGCGTGCGTTTATGCCCCTCCAAAAAGTCAGCTTGCTGCCGCCAAAAAGATAATACCGTACGTAAAAACTTGTCGGCAGCCGATTGCGGTCCGGTACACGCCGCTCTGTGTCCTGTGGGGAGAGAGTAAACGCACTTGTAGTCTGTTTTTTTTTCTTCCATGAGGCGGGCTTGTTACACACGAGTGGGCCTGCCTGCCTGCCTGCGCAGTTTACCGCGCAAAGCTTCATGACCTCATGACTGGTGGGATCAGTGCTGACCACGCGTGCGTCGAGGGACCTTGGAGGAATAAACAAAAATGTAGGCGTGAAAGGACAGTGTGAAACAGGGAATGTTCAACACATCAGCATGAAAAAAAAAACTGTACGGCGAGCGGCAGTTTTTCCAATTGTGGTGTAAAATGCTGATGTGAAAATTCACATTATTGATACGTAATTGCGTCATATGTATTCACTACTGTGAAATCTAAGAATTTTTCGTTCAACAGTGTGTGTGTTTGTGTCAGACGAATTCATATGCAAGCAATAACTTTTGACCAAAATTGAAGTAGTTTTTTTAAAAATTTTATTTTTTAAATAATGGGAATAGGTATTCGGTGGACGCGGCTCCCACGCGAGCGGAGGGTCCCGTAGCGCCTCGTTTGTCTACGCGTGCGTATGACCCTGATCCGTCGCCGCCGCGCTGTGAGAACCCGGTGAGGGGCGGCCGTGCCCCGGTCCATCGGCCAGCGCAGCGGGCGGCGCGGACTGGCAAGCGCGGAACATTGCCTGCCGTCATCAGGCACTTGCAGGCGCTGCCCCGGGCCGGGCCGGGCCGGCCGCTCCCGGGGTGGCCCCGCCCCGCCCCGCCCCGCCCCGCCCGGACATGCGACCGTGCCGTACCATTCATCGTGGTGAGATGGGAGACATGATGAGCGATGTGCCCGTCGGGGCGGGGCGGGGCGGGGCGGGGTGGGGCGCGGCGGGGCCAGACACATTGCGCCACGCGTGACGGGCCGGGATGAGGATTATGACCGGGGCCGTCAACGCGGTGGTCCTCCTGGCCTGCTGGAGGGGGGCGGGGCCGCGCGGAGGGGCGGCGGCAGCGCGGCGCGGGGGGGCGGGAGCGGCAGCGGGGAGGGGCCTAGCGCGGGGGGCGGGCCCGCCGCCACTCTCTCCCGACCGCCATTGGCCGCGGGCGCAGCCAACCAGCGCGCGCCTGGCGCTCGCGTGCGGCCCCCGCGTGCACGCGCGCCCCGCGCGGGGTGGGGGTGGTGGGAGGGGGGCACCCCGCTGCCCGCGGCCGCCCCGCCCCGCCCCGCCCTCAGGAGGTCGCGGCCGCGCAGCCAAAGGATAAGGCGGGCAATTTTGCATTGTGCGAAACTCAACCGCCTATATGACAGGTTGAAGAGGCGGAGGTGCGAATTGCCGAGGCGCCCGGCACGAGGAGGAGGCATTTATTCGACAACCGAAATTACAGTAGTTATTCCTTGAATTCCCGTGCCTTCCGAATTCGTTGCTGATCAATACTAAATGATGGCTCTCGAAATAAAAAAAATCGTTGCCGGAACATTGGTAGGAACTTTTACTGCGATTTCGCGAAGGAAATTTGTCACTGTTTTCGTATTGATTGGTCACGTGTGTCATCTGCTCGTGTTCAAACACATGCGAAGGCCATTACTGAGGTGCTAACTGCCCCCTCTACAAAGCCCGCCTGTGTGCGGTGCCTCGGGTGCGTGCTCCGAAGGACATTCCCGGCCACCCGTTTTTCGCGAAGGGTCATCTTGCGAGTATTTTTCCTCGCGTACAACGAGTTTTTATTAAGTGTGGGGGTCCCTCGGTGTACCGTCGAGCCGTGTGGGTACACCCAACCTAGGGCTGATGAACCCCCGGGGACTACGTGATCCCTAAGGCATAATGCCATGCAGTGCGAGGTGACTGCTTGCTGGACGCAGCTATTTTCAATTTAAAATCTTCCGCCGCAGCAAGGAAACCAGTAGTCATGGAAACGCACGCCGCGCTCGGAGTGTGTGCAAAATGCTTGGTGCCGGCTGGCCGGGCCGGGCCGGCCGGGGGCAGCTGTCTCGCTCGCACCCTCAGCGGCCGCGCCGCTGTACGCCGTGTTGTCTCTGTTTGCTGTCAGCGCGCGGCGCGCCGTGCGCGCGGAATGCTGTTTCCTCTAATGAACAGGTGCCTTGTGAGCGAGCGGGGCGGGGCGGGGCGGGGCGGGGCGGGGCGGGGCGTGTACTGCGCGCCATCTCACGGCGTACCCTAACCCCTGTCGGGGTCACGGCCCCGCCCCGCCCCGCCGCGCCAATACTTCAATTAAGTCGTGGAAAAAGAGAAAAAGGCGCGAATTATAATCGTCCAGCCAGTCGGCGAGTGGACCAGACCGGACGTCTTGATCTTTGCCGAGTCGGGTGGATACATGATGAAGGCGATCGTAGAGGTTCCTACGATCAGGAGCGCCCCTGCCGGCCGGCCGACCGGCCGGTGCATCGGCGAAACGCGAGACGCCCAATAAAACCTGATAACGAAATGCCGCGGGTGGCCGCAGCGTCCCTGACCCGCTCAGGTCGGCTCGGCTCGCCGGCCTCGCGTCACTCCGTCAGCAATCAGTATTTTTCTGGACTGAATGGCCGGCCGGGCAGTACAGCGGATCTGCGCAAACGTACGCAGCCAGGGGCGGGCGCGCATTGCGGCAATATCAAACAGGTTTGCGAGGGTTTCCCGCGCCGCCGCACCGCGCCGTCATAGAGACTCGAACGAACGCAGCTTGCACCATAACCTGCAGCATGCCCTGGGAATCGACCGGCCGAGCCGCACAAAAATACTCGGATCGGAGATACGAGATGCGGCGCCGATGACCGGAGTGATGCGTTTCTTCATCGGAATTGAAACATCCTAAATATGCAAGATAATGGCCGCTGCTCAAAGATTTATCTCCGCGGGGATGAAAACATTCCAACAGACGTTATTATAGTGTTGTACAATGCGCGTCCTTCTAGATAGATTCTATTCTCTGACGGCCGTGTATATGGCAATCGGAAAGTCACTTCTTTGTCTTCTTTGGCTGATAACCTTCAAACTCCCAATCAGTTGCATTTTTTTTTCTTTCTTCATCTGTCTGGTGAAGGGCCCCATGGTGCCCGCCCGCGAGGTTCAGAGCAGCACCGCGGCGGCGCCCCGATACTCCTCGGCATGGCGTGGAGTATTGTTTGTCGCTCGGTCGAAGATGGATGTCCATCGCCCCGCTATAGTCTTTGATCATCTTCCCTGAATTAATAACCATCCATCAGGCGGTCTCTTCTTGCCGCGCGCAGCAGTTTGGTCCGCCGCGCCGCCGCCCCACGTCAGGTCCCGCACTGCGCCACTCACGAAAAAAAAAATTCCCAGCCCCCTTCCTTGCGCCATTTATTTCTCTGCCATCACATGACATGGCGCGCGTGATTTCGCCCGCTGCGAGAGCGGAGAGAGAAAGAGAGTGAGAGACAGAGAGTGAGGGAGAGAGAGAGAGAGAGAGAGAGAGAGAGAGAGAGAGAGAGAGAGAGAGAGGGCGGTGCGGGCCGCGGCCGTCCGTCCGGCCCGGCCTGTGATTTGATGGCGTCACGACCAGAGGACCAATCAAGTCCACAAGGCGAAGCGTCGGCATGGCGGCCACGCTAGGTTAGGCCCCTTTACGTGCAGAGAGAGGGAGAGAGAGAGAGAGAGAGAGAGAGAGAGAGAGAGAGAGAGAGAGAGAACACGCGGGCCTTGAACGAATCGGGTAAACGCCTCGCGCAGAGCTAAAGCCCTGTGTCCCGGTGAGCGCGCGGATGAGGGGGCTGATCGCCCGCAATTTGGAGCATCCGTTTGGGGACGATCGGATCGTTTAAACGGCGCCCATTACCTCTTAGCGCGCTGCGACCGGCCGGGCCGGGCCGGGGATACACAATTGTCAATTCGACAGGCTCATTGCGAGCGGTAAACAGCTCGCATACACCGGCCGTGAGCGCCACGCCCCGCCACGCCCCGCCACGCCCCGCCACGCCCCGGGTACACCACGACAACCCCTTGCCGTGACCGACAGAAACGGGGCGGGGCGGCCGCCTATGTAGATAACGAGGGAAAATGATAATCATAATGCCCCACGGATCAGGGGGTATTACCGCACCAAATTGGGGCCATAAAAGCGCGCGCAAATTTAAACGCGGTATCATCAGCGCGCCGACGGCCGGCCGGCCCCAAAGTGCGGTCAATTTGGAGAGGAGCGGCCGTTTGCAAGCAGAGCAACACGCCCCGGCAAACTGAATGGTGAAAACAAAACAAAAACAGAAAAACGACCCCTTCTTCTTTGGAAGCAATAATTCGAAAAACTTTTTAAAGGGAAGTTTCCAATATAGCCAGTTCCTTTATTAATTGATCCATTCTTTTTACATGTTGATAATCTGCTTGGGGCCTGTGTAATTTTGAATTACTTTCCCTGTAACGTTGGAATAATTTTCAGTGTAAGACGCGGAGGCCCCACAAAAATAGGTGAATTACCGATCTCATTGCACTGCTTCTGCTTCGGAGACGAGTAGCAGTGGCTCCCGTGGAACTGCAGTGGAATTATAGTGATGAGTGGTCGCGGAGCGTGTATTTATTTGTCGATTGCAGCTCGTTGCTGCGCCGGCTGGTGAGAATTAATACCTATCGCCGATCGTAACTCGTCATTTGTTTCACACTGTGCACGGCAGCAAAGCACGGGTAGAAATTACTGTGGTGGCTCTGGCGAGAAGATAACAGTTCTTTCAGATTTGAGTTCTCCTCTTTTTTTTTCGTGCGTGCGCGCGAGCGCCCCTGTGTATGTGTGTGTGTGTGTGTACTGGCGGAGAGGCGAGGAAAGCAAAGACGTGATTGACACGCTGTAGTTGAGGTCTGTGAAAGCTGCATTTATCGATTACTCCATTCCATCCCTACATTGTGGTTATCTATTGACCAACAACTCTTCTAGAGCGCGCGTGGAGGGGACACAAAAGTGGCAATAACAAACTGCTCTACCAGTGCAAGTTAATGAAAATTCGCTTATGTCCTTCCCCCTGGAAAACGCATACGCCCGAGACAAGAGAGCATCGGCAATTTATTTTATCATTTTTTTCCCCTCTGCGGCACTCGCGGAGAACAAATTGGTCGAAACTGGTGAAAAGTGATGGCGACGCCGGCCGCATGCTGATGAGCCGTGCCGGGCGTGAGAAGGGCGGCGGTGCCCCCCTCTCCCCCCCCCCTCCCCGCCTCCGCTGACTCACCGGCCCGTGCGTGCGTGCGACAGAAAACCAGATCGAGGGAGCATCTCAAAAACGCGCCATTTTAATCTGATTGCATCAGCGGGCGGGGCCGGGCGGGGAGAGGCTGTCCAATTATTTTTGACGACGATGCTGCCGCGAATAAGCCAGAGGCGCCGGCCGTACGTCGTCCCCCGGCCGGAGGGTCATTTTTGATGTCGCGAATCTCGCTGCGGCTCGTTCATATTCACTCCCCCCCCCCCAGCCTTCCTCTTCCCGCTGGAAAACCATGCGTGTGGATGTTGCACGCACTTACAGGGTACGTGAACCTTCTATTAGCAGCGTGCCTACAATTGTTGGAAATCCCTAAGAAGACTCACTCCTTTATCTCTTCAAGTGCACGAAATGTACATGCACACAGCTACACAAATGTTGCGACACTCACACACTTACTCGCGTTTTCAGTGTATAGCTAGCCGCTGCCGCGGCGCGCTTCAGCTATTAGCTACACGTGTTCATTGCTCGATTTTCTCCCGCTCGTCGCGTCCGCCCTTATCTGATTGGCAAGGGGCAATCTCCTCCGAGTCCCGCCTCCGATTGGCTAAGGCCGGACCATTACAAAGTGTGTATCGCATCCCGCAGGCAGGCCGGGCAGGCAGCATCAGCAGCGGCTACCGCCAGGCTACCGCTGCCTGCTCTGCGTGGGAATGCACGCGCGTGCTCCAGATCTGTTCATCGTAAGGATGTAAATGTACGGACGTCTTGACTAATGGGCGCAGCACGGCAGCCAGTCAACCGTCAATCAAGAGCTCTCTCTCTCTCTCTCTCTCTCTCTCTCTCTCTCTCTCTCTCTCTCTCTCTCTCTTCTCTCTCACTCTTGTCTTCTGATGTGTATCTTCAATGTTTAAAATGAATACCGTTTTACATCTTATGTATCGTAAAATTAGGTTAATATCCTCGGTAAGGTTGTCGAAAAGAAATAGACAAATTTGCACTATGCTTGGGTTCGTCAAATAAATTTCTCACGAAACCTCTCCATTCCTGAGCAAGCCGAACTGAAGACAACCCGCACTTTCCAATACCCCAGTACAGTATACTTCCCCATCCTGATCTGCCTCGCCCGTCCGTCACTGTTTTTTGTCCCGCCACATTCTCGTTTGCGGGTGGAGTTAAGGAGTTAAGTGTCCGGGTATAAAAACGACACGCAAACCCGCCGCGCGCGCAGAGTGTTGAGACGGGGTCACGCACGCGAGCACGCACGCACGCACGCACGCCCCGCACACGCGCGCTCCCAGCGGCCCTGTGGACCGTCAGCCCGCGTCTCCAGCCTCCAGCCCGGCGGGGCCCGGCGGGGCCCTGAGCCCAAAGGGCCCCGACCCGCACCTCGCCGTCATTTGACAAGCCGCCTGGACGTCGCATTCTGGGAACAACACACCTCAGAAACGCCGACGGGCGCAGGATTCCTTTTCGTGTTTACAAGTCGGCGCGTGAAGCCATTTTTCCTGCTGACGACGACGAAATCCCACTGCTCTCCTCTTTCCCGAAAAAGTAATATAAAAAGGCTAAACGCAAAAGGGCGTGGCGGTCTCGGCGTGGGTTTCATAACTTTTGAGACCAATCCCCGCAAGTTTCATATTTAATGGGAAAGACTTGTCAGTTTGCCAACCTTGTCTGCGGGCTTCGAAATTGTTCCGAATTTTTGAGTGTATTACAGCACGTCTTAATATTTTCAACAAAATATTTCCAGTTGCAAAAATTTTAAAAATAAGAAAGTAACGTGTTTTTTTTTTCTTTTCTATTTTGCAGATTTTGAAGAAACGAGAGGTGAGTACTGCGCCGCGTCCCGAATCTGCGCGGGTCTCCACGCAGCGCTGCCGAGCCCAGCCCGGCCGGGCCTGGCGGAGCGGCAGCAGCGTGGCGGGGCGTAGCTGCAGCTCGGCGGCAGGGCGGAGGGGGAGGGAGCAAGGGGGAGGGGAGGGGGGGCTCTCAGCTCGTGGCTGCTGCTGCTGCTGCTGCTGGGCTCGGGGGCGCAGCCCATGAGATGTGAGTGTGCCTGTGTGTGTGTGCGTCCACGGCGTGGATCTCTCGTCCAGAGACGCGGGATGCTGCGAGATGGCCGCGGATTCGCGAGATATATTTTGCAGGCTGGACCGCCAGCATCCACTGCGGCCCAGTTCCCGAGCAGGCGCGCAGAGAGAGCGAGGAGGTGGCCGGCGCGGCGCGGCGCGCGGCAGCCCAGCCGGCTGCAGGCGGGGCCTCTCTGCCGGGCGGTAGCGGAGTGGGGGCCCGGCCC
This sequence comes from Frankliniella intonsa, assembly GCA_033675135.1. Classification (NCBI taxonomy): domain Eukaryota; kingdom Metazoa; phylum Arthropoda; class Insecta; order Thysanoptera; family Thripidae; genus Frankliniella; species Frankliniella intonsa. The sequence continues at coordinate 5,708,352 of CM066247.1, read as the reverse complement.
GGCCCGGCGGGCGGGGGGAGGGGGGCCTGGGGGCCCCCGCCACGCCGCCGCGCGGCCCGCTCCCGCTCGCGCGCCCGCTCATGGCTCATGTCGAGGCGTTGGCGGCCGCGCGCGCGCGCGCTCCTTGAAATTGTCCTGCTGGGTCCGGATAACCGCGCCTCCGCTGTAGTGCCGATGACCTAGCTTTCTTACATTTCCAAACTCTTCTATAAAATTACTGAGGGGGGGGGGGTTGGTTTGCTCCTAGCTTTTAGTGTTTTAGTGTCATTTACTCTTCTTACATCAGTAAATTACAGAAATTTCTCTCTGGTAAAAAAATAGGAAGCAGTGACCGTCGTGTGCAAGGTAGCTTGCTGTGATAGGGCCGTGGTGAGGACTATTGCGTACCCTATTCGAGGACCTCCCGAGTCCTCGCACGTGACCCCGCGCTGTTGGAGGCGTCCTCCTACACGCTGTGCGGCCGGCCTCGCGCCGTGGACACACAGGGGGGGCCAGGGCGCCGCCGCCTCGTGTAACAAGGCCTCGCTCCAGGAGCGTCCTGCAGGATCCTAAAAAAATTCAGGACCCCGTCCAGAATAAGTTACCAGGCCGTGACCAGGGCCGCACGGCCGCGAGGAGGTGCGCCGCGCTGTCCGGCCCGGCCGCCTTTTTTCCGGCTGCGGGTCCGGTCGGGTACCCCCTCCAGAGCCCCCTCCCTCCACGCGCACCTGAGCAGGTTGCGTCGCTCCGGAGCGCTGCCGGAGCCCCCCGGAGCCGCCCCGCCCGGAGCCCGGCCTGCGCGGGCCCGGGCCCCCTCCTCCCGCCGGAGGACCCGCTCCGGACCCCGCCGTCGGCCGAATCCTTTCGCAATTCCCCGTTACAATTCGGCAGCGTACCGTGGTACCTATGGCATGGGGCTGGACCATCTCGGAAGATGGGCGGCTGGATATAACCCGCACGTTAATTCAATGCTGTATCATCATCATGACCAGCACCGCCTTCCTGCTGGGCTGGGCTCGCGTGTTGTGTTTGGTGTGAAAACATCCGAGGCGGGGCGGGGCGCGGCGTGGCTGGGCGTGGCGGGGCGGGGCGCGGCGTGGCGGGGCTCGCGCCCGCCGTGTGGCGTGCATTACCCCTCTGTACGGCACGGACTTCCCCTGCAGCTGTGCGAGCCAGGGAACACCTGTTCTGTGTACCACCTACTCGCGTTTAAACCCCCCAAGTCCAACCAGGGCATAACAAAATTAAATTTCGCCCGGTTTCTTATTGTTTTACGTCTGCTGTATTACTTGCAACCAAATTCCCTTTCGGAAAATTTTCCCGTAAAACCGACAACTATACTATAGAGGTTCGCCTGCTGGGAACACTCTGGCCCGCCCTGCTGTTTCACTGTGGAGCCCCACAGCCTTGCAGCCACTTGGGCCCCGCGAGGCGCTGCTGGCTATTCACCGGCCCATTCATTCACGTCTCCGCTTGTCCATTCATGGTGTCCATTCACTGGAGCCCTCCTTGGCCTCCAGGCGCTGCGCTGCGCCCCCGAGCCAGCCGCGCGGGGCCGGGCCGGGCCGGGCCGGGCCATGTTGCGCCCCGAGTGACCCCCGGGGGGGCGCTCGGGGCCGCGGCCGCGCCGGCCAGGACCCCGCCAGGGGCGCACGCAAGGTGCGTGGCAGCGCGGTAATCACACCTCGTGCGTGCGTTGCCATGGGAACGGGAGGATGCTGCCGCCGCCGCTGCTGCTGCGCGTCTAATAATCCGCCTTTTGATTACACACCTCGCTAGTACGGCCCGGCTGTTATTAAACACGGCCAGCCATTCGAACGAGCCGAGTGTTCGAACCGAGTTTGGTCCAGCTGGGGCGCGGCCCGGCCGTTCCCACAGCGCGAGGCGGACGCGTGTCCCTCTACTCTCTCTCTCTCTCTCTCTCTCTCTCTCTCTCTCTCTCTCTCTCTCTCTCTCTCTCTCTCTCTCTCTCTCTCTCCCTCCCTCCCTCCCTCATCTTTCTTCCCCATTCATGTACCTAAGAGAGGGAAGGCAGCCCCACACAGCATCCTTTCATTACGGAGCAAAACAAAAAGGGAACGGGTCACTTCTTTACTGAAATTACACGTTATTACTCGGCGCGTGACTGGACAGTGCCGTGCGTGCGGCCGGCACACCGGCACACCGGCCGGGCGGGACGCCTTGCTTGTACCGCGCGCTCGAAATTGGTAAATGGCGACCGCGCGACCACGAGGGTGGAGAACTGCGTGTGCAAAATGGGAAAATTTTAACAAAACATAAGATTTAACATGGCACTGCCTGTGGTCATTTTGCGTGATTTTTTTTTTTTAGCTTGAGCCGCTTTGTTGCTACGGCGGTACTGCTCGACTGTATAAATGCGCGTGTGGATGGTGGTGGTACTTTCGCGATACACGCGGAAAGGAGTCGTCGCGAATTCTTTTTATTTTCGCTTTCGCAGTGTAGGCGTGCCGCAGCGTGCCGCAGCGCTACGCGGCCCGCAGGCGTGCGCCCGTTCAGTCATGACTCACGGCGTCCACGAGCCAGGCGGGCGAGCGGGAGAGAGAGAGAGAGAGGGAGAGGGGGAAAGAGAGAGAGGGAGGCGGACAGGAGGAGGAGGAGGAGAGAGGAGCCCGCAGGCGCTCCGCCGCGCCGGACAGGTAGCCCCCGCGGCCCCCGCCCCGCCCCCTGCCCCCTGAGGGGCCCCCGAGCGGCCAGCGCGCAGCCGTAGCCTGGCGTAGCCCCGGGAATGTTTTGGGAAGCTGGCTACTGGCGAGTTCCCACGCTCCGACGGCGAGCGGCCGGCCTGCCGAGCCCCCGCGGCCCCCTCTCCGCCTCTCTGCGCCACGCCCCGCCACGCCCCGCCACGCCCCGCCACGCCCCGCCCGGGCTGCCCAGTCCCCCCTTCTCCTCCGGCCCAATCAGGCAATCAGGCGAGGAGGCAGCGGCGGTAGCACTGCGCCCGGGGCGGGCCGGCCGGTCCGCCGGCCAGGGCGTCGGGCCAACACTACTGCAAAACCCACCACACTGCAAGGAAACGTTATTTATTTTAAAGATTAGGTTTAATTATAAATTCAGCTTAATGAAAGTGGCAGGAGATTGTAATCGATGAGTGAGAGTTCCCTTCCTTGGCGCGAGTCGATATGTCTCGTCTGGTCGGTCGGCCGCCGTCCCTGTATGTCGCTTCTCTCTCCCTCTCCCCCTTCACATCCACCTCTCAGCTCTTTGCTCCCTCCGTGCTCCTTCTCTTCCTTACTTACCGTGATGGGGTTATGATGGTGCAGAACGAGACGTGGAGTGGGGAGAGGGAAGACCATGCCGCCGCGCCGCTGACCGGAAGCGGGGTGGGGCGGGGCGGGGCGGGGCGGGGCGGGGCGGGGCGCGGAGAGATGCTGCAGGCCTGAGAGCCCCTCGAGGCGCTAAGGTGCGCTGCAGCGCGTCAGCCCCTCCTCGCCACGCCACGCCACGCCACGACAGTCTACACGCTTCTCGTGACCGGAAGCCACCAAGGTGATCCGAACCACCCCCGGCCACACCCTCACAGCAGCATGTCATGTGACATGTGTTTGTGCTCTTAAAGAAACGGCTTATACACACAGCACGACCCACACCGACGAAAAAAAATATCGTACAATAGTTTTATGGGTATGCGTGTATATATGATACCGATGAAATTCCTATTGCTAGCGGTCGGATATAGACGTGTTGGGCGCTTATCGGGCGTCTGCTCGATGGCGAGCCCGCGGGGCGGACCTGTTCCGTACCGCCTTATCCTACACATCTCCCCCGGCCCGGCCCGGCCCGGCCACCCAATTGATTCCTCCTAACTTTTAATAAACGACCGAGTGGGCGAGTAGATCTATACACGAATCGAATCAATCCCACAGGTAGATCGATTATGGATTAGTTGTTCCACTACCGACCTATTGTTTTGTCTCTCTCTCTCTCTCCCTCGCTCTCTCTCCCTCTCTCTCTCGAGTGGCACCCGCCTCACTCATGTTGGCTCCCAGCACGTGGCGGGGTGTGGCCGGCCGGCCGGGCGACCGCAGCCTCGTGGCGCGGCCGGGGCGGCAGCCGGGTAGGCATTCACTGTCTCATTTAGTCATTACACTACATGTGGGTACTTTTTCTGTGCTTTGCGGCACATTAGTGCGTAAGTGCCGGCCGGAGGAAAAGTGTATATCTCAGCGCATGGTGAAAACGGCATTGTTTCTGAGTTCTGTACGGATATCGGTGATTTTTTTAACCCTCTCGTGTGTACTTTTTGGTCCGGGAGGAAATTGTATGAACCCCAAAAAAGGCAGACGCGTGAAGCTGACGACACATCGCGTGAAATCGCACTTTCCACCGCCCGATCGATAAGCAGATGGAGGAGCAATTTCCCCATACAGTGGCGGTTCGGTTCAGTTCGGCCCTCTGCGGGCCACTGTGTGTCGGCGGGGGGCCCAGTGATTGCCGGTGAAGGTCCACCTCACAGAGGGATGTTCCCACGGGATTCCACGGGAGGAAGACCAGGGGCAGCCAGAGAGAGAGAGAGGGAGGGAGGGAGAGGGGAGAGAGGGGAAGAAATCAAAGGGCGCCGTGATGTGTTTCCCGATAAGGTCCGGCAGCCCGGCCCCTTGGGCCCCTTTGGAATGAGCCGGGCCGAGACGCGTTCCTCGCGCCTACGGAACACCCCGCCCCACCCCGCCCCGCCCCACCCCGCCAGACGTATCGACGGCCCTGCAGAGGCACGCATCTGATTCGCACGGCAGCTGCACAGGGAATACCAGCAGCCGGGTACATGCGTACCGCTGTCCTGTCGTGTGACTTTTGCTCGGACAAAAACCCTCGCTGTGCGTGATACAGCGAACACTGTAATCAAGTGTGTGTACAACCGACGCCCTACTGAACGCAGTGTTTTTATTAGTGAACATTGAAAGTGTTTCGACGGACTGTCTCACACTAAGGTTTTCTCCGAGCCAGGAAGCACTGGGGAAGCTTCCGCGCAGCGGAAGAAAGGGCGGGGCGGGGCGGGACGGCTGCGGACTTTGCTTTCCCGCTCTCGATTGGCCCCCATGTGTTGGACGTGGGTTCGGCGCAATTCAACTATCACCAAATTACAGTCTGGGCTGGCCGGGCCGGGCCGCGGGCCGCGGGCGGACGGGACGGCCGCCAGTCACGACGCCCGCCCCGCCATGTGCAGGAAGGGGCGCAGCAGGACGCGGCGGTCCGGACCGGGCTGGACTGGGCTGGACCCGCGACCCGCGGGGTCACGCGAGAAGAAAGCGCCCGCACCAATTTCAGGCCATAGGAAAAAAAGAATAAAAAAAATAGCCTCACCATGTAGCGGATGCGGAACGACCCCGCGTCTGCCCTCCCTGTCGCGCCGCCGGAGGTTGGACCGGACAGGGCCGCGGCTGAGAGACGATATTGGTACGTCGTGGTGCTCGGTCTTCACGAGCTGCCGGGGAGGTAGGCAGCCCCGCAGTTCGCGCGCGCTCACCGGGTCTGCCTACCCACCCAGGCGCTCGCAGCGTCTTCTGAGACAATAGACGGGGTCCCCGGCCGAGTCGCTTCCCTTGAAACGTCCCCTCAAGCACCGAGTGCAGGTGAATGTGGTGTATTTATCAGTGTGCGTAAACGGTTTCGTGGTTGTAAAAAGCTTAAGACGCGGGGCGCGGGGGCCTTCCCGTGCCGAAAGTGGGGAAGTTACATGGCGTTACATCCCGTGGAAGCTAGCGAGAGTGACCTCCCGGGCGGCCCGGCGCGGTGGAGGCAACGCCCTGGAGGCGCTGGGGCCGGCGGGGTCGCATCAGTAGAGTATAACAGAAGAAGGAGCCGCACAAGAAGCCGTCGGCACGACTTGTGGCGGGGCGGGGCGGGGCGGCTGCTATTAGCGCTGCGGCCGGGGCGGGCCGGGGGCCGATCGCACTGGACGTCGTGCACAGTTAAATGCACACCGCGCCACAAAAAGCGCGAGCGAGGCCCTCCCGACCAAATAAGAAAAAATAGTAAGAAAGACGCGCAGAGCAGGGCAGAGGTGGTGCGGGGCGGGGGCGGCAAAAGGCAGGAAGGAAACAGGCGGGGCTGCGGCTGCTGCTGCTGCTCTCCGAATCGGAAAATAAAAAAAATTAAAAGCATCTCTCTTGAAACAAACGACGACGACGACACTTTGGTCGCGGCGCTGAGCTGAGCCTGAGCTGAGCCCCCGGCCGCGGCAGCAGCATGGCGGGCCGGGCGCGGCGGGCGCGTCGCGGCGCCTCCCACGACCGGGCGCGGCGCTCTGTGATTGGCCGCGGCGCGCCTCTCTCTCGCACGCATTGGTCCGGCCGGCGTGCCGTATCGGCGGGGCGCTAGGGAGGGAGTCGCGCACGCCCGCCAGCGTTGCCTCCAACTCGATTCTCGAACTCGATTCGATATCGCAGCGCGATGTCGTTGATACGGTATTAACGTGCATCGACGCAAACGCGCAGGACACCGATATCGAATTTTCCGTGGCCGTCGATATTGTCGATATTCGACTGCATGTGATGTTTTACGCGGCATACCATCATTCACAATATTGGATATTTTCACCCCATTACATTTTTGTCAATGTTCGGTGCATCATCGCGTTCGTCCAAATGGAAACCCAAATCATTTTCCTGCCACCGCGCAGCTCTTCCGCCGCGCCGGCCGGCCGGCCGTCTCGTGTGGGGGCGTAACGTAACTCACGCGGCGCGCGCACCGGACGTTGTCGAGCGAGTCACGCTCCCCGCGGCCGCCACGCCCGTGTGTCGTGTCACGTTGCGCCCGCCGAGGGCGAGCCACGCCACTTCTGCGGCAGGAAAGAACCGTTCGGCCCGCGTCACGTGACGGGGCACGGCGCGCTGCCGACGCCCCCGCCCGCCCGGCCTGCCCCGCATGGCGATCTGGGTGATGACTTCGTGCGCCAATTGGCCGGGGCGGGGCGGGGCGGGGCGGGGCGGGGCGCGTGGTCACGGCCCGGGATGGGGACCGGGACCAGCGCGCACGTTTTTGATGATGCCGAGCGGCCGGACGGACGGACACACTATAAGAGACGGTGACGTGCCGCGCGCACCCCGCGCAGAGCGAAAATTGGGCCACCGTTGTAAAAACACGGCGCCTCTCGGACAGGATTTTTGCCCTCTGCAGCATGGTCTTCATAATTTTTTATGACTATATTTATATAGAAGAGATTAAGCAGTGGGGTCGCGCGAGTAAACATTTCTTATTTTCCCGCTCGCTCTCCGCCTAATCAGAGGCGTACCCGAGTGATCAGGCGCCCCGAGTCAGTCGAGCCGACCGTTTTTTTTTTTAATACGAGCCGGAGCGGAGGAGAGGTCGCGCAGCGCAGGCTGCTGGCGCGGGACGGCCCGGCCGGTCCGGTCGAGTTTGCCTCGTAAAGCCCGGGATTATTACAAGCATTAATAAGGACGTTTTCCGACCCAATGTCGCCGTCGTGCAGCGGAGCGCAGAGCGGAGCGGTCCCGCGCCCCGCGCGCGGCGACAAGGTTGCACCCAGAACTGGATAAAAAGAGCATAAAAGTTATCCGGGGCGACTAATTAGGATCAAACCGGGCCGCCGCCACGCCACCATGGCGAAGTGCCCCAGTACGGACCCGCGGAATCGAATCGAAATTATCGCGGAGTGCTAACGTTGCAACTTTCCACTCTGAAAAAAAAAACAACAACAAAATAATTAAGTATTCATACCGTGCGAGTTGAGATGATGATAAGGTATGAAAAATACTCACGGTTGGCGTTTGCGGGTACGAAGAAAGAAAGAAGACGCTGAAGCCGCGAGGCGTAGAGGACTCTTCTTTTTCGCGCGCTTGCTCGGCTCGGCCGGGCCGCCCCTCGTTTGTCCCTGTTGACGCGCCTGTTTGGGGCCGCGCCACGCCACGCCACGCCACGCCATCTCGCTCGAGTTAGTTTGATAAATCTGCTGACAGTTTAGCGCGCGAGGCCGTGCAGCCGCCTGTCCGCGGGGAGGCAGGCGGTGCGAGAGGGGGTAGGTGTGGCCGGGTAGGTTTGAGCGATGGCCCGCGCCGCGCACGCCGCTATAGGGATAATGGCGGCTGCTTGCTCGCGCCCTACCCGCTGCATGCGCTGCTTGCGAAAGGGCTGCACACCGACAATTAACGCCATCTACAGTCATTGCGTGAAGCGACGCGACGCGCTCCTCACTGGCGAACACACTGTACAAAAAAGAAAATCACCGTCAATATGAACCGTACAAACCGTGATTGTACTTGAAAATAACAGTGAAACGCTCTGTACATTCAGCTCGTTGTACTCTACAATTTACAATAAATTCCATCGATTTTCTACTGTGATTAGAAATAACTGCTGTTAAATTGTGGTACAGTATTTTATAAAAGTGAACGCACAGCCAGCCAGGCGCCTCGTTAAAAGGGTTATGGTGCCGAAATAATACGACTACACTTCCTCGTGCGCGGTTATCTAGGGGCTTTATACCGCGGGGCAAGTGGGCATTATTGCTCGGGGCGGGCGGGTTATCCATGGGTTTGGCGTGGCATGGCGTGGCGGGGCTGGGCGGGGCATGTGTGTGTAGCCCCGTTTAAAATTCACGAAAGGATTGATTCTCGGAATCATCAATGTATTATATGTAACAGCGTCAGCCCGCGCTGCAGGCTAGCCGGGCCGGGGCGCCCCGTCTCGCGTGCGCGGCTGGTGTAACGAGCCCCGCCCCGCCCTGCACGGGCCCCTCGCGGGGCTGCGCGGCGGCGCGGCGGCAGTGAGCCGAGCCCCTCGCGGGGCACACCTAGAGGCCCCAGGGCGACACACATTATGTGTCTGAATGGAGGCGCGTGCTTGTTTGGAGTGCTGCCGCTTCGCGTGCGTGCGAGCGTGCGTCTCCCTGCCTCCAAAAAAAAAAAAAAAAAAAAAAAAAAACGTTTTCGGCTGCTCCGCGTACCTGCTGGAGCGCTGTGCCTGAAAACTACACTTAAGATTTAGCTTTTTCAAACACAAGTGCCCATTGCAGTTTAAACTTTCCTATCTGCTTAGATTTCTAAAGAATTTTTTTCGGCCTGTCCGCTAACTCCCTACCATTTGGTGCGTGCTAGTGCTAAAAGTATTGAAAAAAAAATGTCACACTCGCGCTTGAGACCAGATACATTGCGAAAGGCCCTGTATACTAGTACTACACGCGCCTAAGCGGGGCCTATGCGGAGCCTATGCCTGGCCTATGGGCCTCTGCTGGCACGCTGCCGGCCCGGCCGTGCGATTTCATTATGCGGTCTTGTCCATTACGCGCCGCGCCACGCCGCGCCACGCCCCCGGTGATTGGATTCGTGTTCACACGACGCGGCGCCGCCGCCTCCTCCCGCCCCATTCATAACGCGACGCGCTCGGGATTTTGCATCTGTTGACGTTTAGCTATTATATATACGGCTTGCGGCCCGTTTCGCTTGGCGCGGGGTAAATGCAAAATTTGAATTGTTTCTGACAACGTTGGCAGCGTGCCGGCAAACGCAAGTCCAATTTTTATTGTGGGACTAAAAATTTTCTACCCACGGAAAATGTAATAGATTTCAAAGTCGTAGAAACGCCCTTCGAATATTTTATACAGGCCCTCGCTCATTGGCTCGGTTATTATTATTTCTATTCCGACAAAAATGTGTGATAATTGTGCATATTTAAAGGGTCGGCGGCCCGGGAGGCCCCCCCGCGTGAAAAGCGGCGGACACGCGTGGATTGATACGTCATTATAATTCCGTGCGCCGCTCCCGGCGCGCCTGTCGCTCTGCTAGTCCAGGTGTGGCGTCGCGTGGCGGGGCGGGGCGTGGCGGGGCGGGGCGGGGCGTGGCCGCCGCTGGCACCTGACATGACAGGCGAGGCAGTGATACTCAATGGGTGCAGCGGAGCGGGGCGCCAACGTATAAGGGCAGAACGCAACAGCAGCCTGCAGGCGGCCCCGCCCGGCCCAGCCCAGCCCAGCATAGGCCGCGGGGAGCGGAGGTGAACCTTCATGTGTGTCAAAGGCACACTGCTGGAAACCCCAAGTGCGAGACTGTCGTACACGTGTAGGCGTGTAACTTCACTCGCACGCTTGTACCGGGTGTTTCTTTGAATGCGTAACAGTGTTGCGGGATTGCATACTCGCCAGGGCTTCAGGGGCCATGGCGCCTTACGGGCGAATGGGGTAGGCAAACCCGCAACACTGTTATGCATTCAAAGAAACACCCGGTACAAGCAAAGATGTGAATTTTTCTTGAATTTTCCAGAAAGTATCAAATATTTCTTTGCCAGTGTTTTCACGCGGGTCGCGCGCATACTCTACTCACTCCTCCGGGCCTCCGGGGCGCCGCCGCGGCCCGCACCCGCGCGCCGCAGCCGGAAGACGGGGGCGTGTCGGGGCGCTGCGCACGCCAGGCTCCGGAGGGCTCCGGCAGGCAGCCCTTTCACGGCTCCGGGTATAGCATAGCGCCCTAATGACAGGTCCTGCCACTGTCCGGCGTCATCTCCAGAGGAGGCCCGGGCCGCCGCCGGAAGCTGTCGCGGGGCCGTGCCGGAGGCAGGGTCGAAGGGCCGCGGGCCCGGAGCGGACAGTCATCGCCACCCGCGCCGGAGGCACCGACCGACCGGAGGAGCCCGGAGCAGCGAGCGAGCGAGAGTCTCCACTCGGAGAGGGAATGAATGGGAGGCCTTTGTGAAGGGCGATGATTGAATGAATGAAAGAAGGACTCGTACAACGGGTGTACATATCGCTATGACGTGCGCGTATGTGTTTCCGCTGGACGGACGGACGGACGTCTGTTACCGTTGTGATGCGTTGAGATGGTGAAGGTCAGGTAGTCGCCTACGCACTGGAGATCTAGTGATGTGCATGTCGCACACTGAAACAAGTAAATGTATGAACTCTCCGAGTGAGTTAACACTCCTACAAGTGTGCGACATTCAGACACGCGGGTCTCCTGTGCGTTTGTCTTTTTGTGCTTCTCGTCAGCGGGTTCTCGTTTCTTTCTCGGAGCCCTTGGGCTTCTAGTCAGGAGGGCGCCGCGCCACCCTGCAGCCTCGCCTCGCCTCGCGCCATGCGCTCCCACGGTCCAGCGCCGAGCGGCGGCGGCGGCCTCCGCGTCCGAACTCACAGCGCCCCTGCCGCGTGTCCCGGACGCAGCCGCCGCCGCCGCTGGCGGCCGGATCAAGAGCAAGCACTGAGAGTCGCCCAGGGAATAAAAAATAAAAATAAAAAAGTCAGCGCGGCATCTAAAAGCAATCATCTCTCCTTCTAAATGGTTGGCCGACCGACCGACCGACCAGCCCCGGTCGGGCCGGGCCGGGCCGACGCGGTGGCGGCGGGGCGGCGGTGCGATGCTTCTGTCAGCGTAATTCGTACCGTACCGAACCAATTCAACTTTAAGGCGGGGAGAGAGGTGGAGGAGGAGGGGGGTGTAGAGGCAGGGAAAGGCGGGTCTAAAGCGTCGGGCCTCACACACGTCGAGGTGCGTGAACACACACACACACAGAGCGCCATGCTCGCGTGGCGCCCGGTAACGGGCCCCGCCGGCCCTCAATGGGCGGGGAGGAGATCCATTCTACACTTTGGTTTAGCGGGATGTGTTTTCCGTTAATTCTCCACTTACCTACGTCCTGACGACCCGTTCGGGAGCAGCGTGTTGTGCTCGCGCTCTCTCTCTCTCCCTCTCCCTTTCCCCCTTCATCCCTCTCTCTCTTCTCTCTCTTTCTCTGTTTCTGTGCGAGAGGGAAAATAACATTCCATCGGAAGTATTTTCGGGCCTGCCGGCCCGCCGGCCGCCATGGAGGTGCTAGTTTGGAACATAAACAGCCCCGATCAGATTTAGGTCGTTTAGCGTTAGACACGGGTAGGTAGCGGGGCGTACGCCTTTCCCACCCGCCTGCCCCTGTGCTCACTGGCGCCGCGCCAGGCCGTCGCGACAAGGAAATGTGTTGCTGCACCGGACCCACCCGCAACCGCACTGGATCTCATGTGAATATCCGCGGTTACAAACCTCATCATGATCGATTGGACAAAGTTCTTTCAACGCTAAGGAGAATTCGCCTCATCCTGTGACCTTATAGCCCCGTGCGACGAATTCCTTATTCTTTTTCCCAGAAACGTGCCCGGTGGTGAAGCTATGACGTGATCCCGGCGGGACTCGGGTCTCCTCTCCTGCTCTCGTCACATTCCCGAGGAGTTGAATCCCCCCGCGTGTGGATGGCTTTTCCCACTAAAGCGCCATCACGGTCGCCACCCGATAGCGAGCGGGTTGTTATAGGCGTCTCTGTCTCAGCGGCCGCGCCGCGCCGCCCATATACGCACCGCGGCGCAGCGTCTTCTGTGGCGCCGCGGGGGGAGGCGGGGGGGCGCCGATAGCGTCGCGCGATCGGCCGATGGGCCCCGCGATAACGCCCCGCTGGCGCCGCGGCGCCCGGCCACGCCCCACTGCGCCCCAGGGCCCCCGGCGGGGTCGGGTTCTGGGGCCCCGCGCGGCCCGGCGCGGCTCGGCCCGACCCGGAGCCAGACTTATGGCAGCATTAAATTCCGTGGACAGCACTTAATTAGGTAGCGCGGCTGAACAAAGACCGACGCCCTGCCCCGCCACGCCCCGCCACGCCCCGCCACGCCCCGCCGCCACCTCAGCGGAGTAAATCAAAAGGACACAGGTACATAATCTGCTTTGTATCCTTGTTGGGTGTTTTTTTCCCCCCTGTCTTAGGCGCGCGTCAGAACGCCGCGCCCCGCCCCCCGGCGGCCGGGGGTAAGTACAGCGCCAGGCCGGCGAGGCGGAAAAAGACGCAAGCGGCCGCACTAAACGCTAAAAATTTTCGCCGCCGTAATCGAAAGGTCATCGGTCATTAAAGTTTATGTCGGCTCCAGCTTCTTTAAAAGAGAAATATGCGAAAGGGGAAAAGAGGTAGCGAGTGCGAGTGTGCCCGCGCTCGCGTCAGAGCATAAAATAAAGTAGAGGTGCGGCGTGGCGCGGCGTGGCGTGAGGCGTTTCTAGTCCTCGCGGTGCGGTGCTCAAGAAAAAAAAATTAAAATAAACACTGTGGCGGGGTGACCGGCGCGGTCCAGCGGCGGACACCGACGCCACGTGACGTCAGACTGTCGCCACCGTCGCGTCGGGGGGCGTGAGCGTGAAAGTTGTAGTGTATCGCAGAGATAGATCGGCGCGCGCGGCGGCAGGAAACAGAAACGATATCGGTGTATGCGTTCGGCCTCGCGGCGTTATGTGAGAGAATTATAAAACTTGTCTCGCGACGCCAGTCGTCGTCGTGGTTGCGCCGACTGACAGTGGTCGCCGAGGTGTCGGGGCGGGGCGGAGGCAAGCCTGCCCTGTCCGGTCTCGCCACGCCCCGCCCCGCCCCGCCACGCCCTGCCACGCCCCTTCTCGCGCTCGCTAATCAGAGCATTGTGTTGGGCACACGGGCTAACTGGTCTCATAGGCATAGGCACATTTCCAGGCTACAACTGACGTGGATTTTCCTGAGTTTTAGAAGTTTTTATCCCTTAATGATTTTTTTTTTTAAATGTTTTGTGGCTCAAATGGTAAAAAGTTTCGCACTAGTCGGGCGCCCTCAGAGGCTGTTGTTGACGGCTACGCCGAGAGTCTTATGGAAAAATCTTACAAGGGCTGTCGAAGCCACCTGGAGGCTGCTGAAGGCTGTCGGGGCTCCTGGAGGGCGCAGGAGCCTCGCCGGAGGCTGCCGGCTATGGAGCCCAGCAGCCCGGGGAGGAATAAATCGTCGACCAGCGACGAGGATAAACACAGAGGCAACCGGTCCGCCTCGTGCAGCCTGCCGCCGCTGGTGCCCGCCTGCCTGGCCTGCCGTTGGTTCGTGCGCAACTCGTCAAAACTATGTGGCCAATTTTACGCGTTTTTTGCTCTATTTCGCTCTCCGTCTTGTCAGCCGCCGCCGCAGCGGCAGCAGCAGGGGAATACATATATTGTAAGAACACGGACGCCGCGCCGCCGCCGACGTGAAGTGAAGCTCCGCCGCTGCCTCGGCGTGAGGAGCAAAAACTCGCCGGCCCATATTTCATCCGAAAACATTTTTCCCCGCCTAATTCTCATAATCCGGCCTCCGACAGCCCGGCCCCCGGCCCCCGGCCCGGCTTCCTTTCCGCTTATTTGCCTAATTTTCTTGTGCGGTTGCGGCGGGCGGCGCCTGGGCTGGCCGGGGTGCGCCCCGCCCCGCCCCGCGCACTTGGCTTATCGGCGTGGTGACGTGTGGCAGGCGCGCACGCACACGCACGCACGCACGCACTGCGTGGTGTCTGCTTTCTACTCGGCGTCACACACGCGCGCGCGCGTCGTCCTGCGTCGCTCACATTCGCGTTGATTAGGTCTGCAGGAAGTGGCGGGTGGAGGGGGGGGGGAGGAAGCGTTGGGTTCCTATACCCGTCGAGTAATAAGACACACTCCCCGTAGGCCCATGCGCAACCCCGCCGCGGTGGGCCGGCCGCCGGATAAGGCAAATTATTGACACTAGCGGGCAGCAGGGGGAAGTCCAGCGGCACCGCGTGGCAGACGACGTTACGTGCGCCGTGTGCTGCTTCCATCTCTCTCTCTCTCTCTCTCTCTCTCTCTCTCTCTCTCTCTCTCTCTCTCTCTCTCTCTCTCTCTCTCTCCCTCTCTCTCTCCCTCTCTCTCTCTCTCTCTCTCTCTCTCTCCCTCTCTGCTTACGTATGCGATGTAAAAAGAGAGGAGTCGCGCGACAGCACCGCGCCGCTCGCCTTTATTTGAAAAGTAACTCGCACGTCTCGTCTCGTCGGCGAGCGCGTAATTCAGTTATCGCCGGTCGGGCGGCTCCGCCATCAATTAAACATAAAACGACGCGGGGCAAAAACGCAAATCGGATGCAAATGGCGCGCGCCTCGCCTCGCCTCGGCGCCGCCGCGACGTAAGGCCGCAATGGAAATGAGGGCAGGGCGCGCGCGCGCGGAAAGGCGCCGCCGCCCGACCCGCGGGGCGGGGCGGGGCGGGGCGGGGCGGGGCGGGGCGGGGCGGGGCGGGGCGGGGCGCGGGGCGCTGCTGAGGTGGAGTGAGGCAGGCGCACAATGACGAATCGCGAAGAGAGGAGCGGAGCGCGAGAGGGGATCGCTTCTAACGGCGGCTGTGCGGCAGGGGAGCCGGACGCAATCCCGTTGCGCACGCGAGCGGAGCGGGCGGCCTATCCTACGGCGCTCCGCCTGTTTCCCGTGCCAGAGATCACAGGCCTCTGTGGATGTGGATCTTCTTGTTCGGGACACACGTTGTTGGCACGTGGTACGCATATGTATAAAGCCGGGGTAAGAGAAAGAGGGAAGGTGAAACGAGCAGCGATAGAAGCAAAAGTGGTGTTGTGTTTCTGTTGCGGGACTTATGGGGCCCCCAGGGCCGCCATAAATAGATTGGCCTGATGCCTCTCCTCTCCTCTCCTCTCCTCTCTCCGCCTCGTGCTTGCTAATCGTCGCTCGGCGGGAGTTTCGCCGCGGCGCCAAAAGGAACAAGAGGGATGGGAGAGATGGAAAAGGTCGACGGGTCAGCGGCGGCCTGGCCTGCCTGCCCGGGCTGGGCTGGACTGGGAGGGATTAATCGCCCTGCGCTGGGATTGGACACAATCAAATAAGCGCCCCGCGCCACAACACTGTTTGTTATTACCGGCACTGCAGTGTGAGACGCGCCATTGCTCGCGCTGGCAACGCCTTGGGTTTGGTTTATACGCTTTAAGTCCGCAAGAAGTGAAGTGCGGTGATAATAGTCATGATAATTCCTCCTCTCGCTGTATGCGTGTGCTGCAGTGAACTTGTGTGTGTTTGTTGTACGCGTTCGGGTTCGCCATGCTGCTGCCTGGCTGGCGCCTCCGCTTCGCGGTGCAGCAGACCGCCCAGGCTCTGATCTGCTCTCCCAATAAGGGTCGTTGCGGGTGGGTAACGCGAGGCTGAAATCCGAGATGGAAATACGCAAACCAAACCGCCGCGCGCTCATGATGTCGTGGGCGTTGCGGGTGGTCGGGGCGGGGCGGGGCGGGGTGGGGCGGGGGTGAGGTGGAGTTAGGTTAGGGTCGTCTGCGAGAGGGGCTCGCTCCGGGCGCAGAGCAGAGCGGGGCAGAGCTGACCCAGTTGGCTTGAGCCCGGCGAATATAACCCTCTCGCGCGGTCCTGTCGGTCCCACGCCCGCCCCGCCCCGCCCCGCCCCGCCCCGCCCCGCCGCGGCGCGCAGCCTGCCGGACCAGCCGGCCGGGCCGCCCACGGCGAGGGACATCAGCCCGGCCCGGCCCGGCCCGGCGGATGCATCAGCTCGCCGAGGACATCGGCACTCTGCCGCGGCAGGCCTGCAGGCAGCAGGTCGACAGGCCCGCAGGCCCGCAGGCCCGCAGGACGAGGACGGCAGCAGCCCCAACCTGTTGCGTTTCCCACGGTGCGCGGCGCGGCGCGCTGCTCCTCATATTGGATTAGCACGTCGCGCTGCTCATCGACAAGCTGGCCGCGGGGAGGGAGGAGGGGGGGGGCGCCACCACCGCCCCGATGGCTATCTGCTGCCCGCCCCACCCCAACCCGCCCCACCCCGCCCCGCCCTGCCGCAGCTGCCCGTACTGACCTTTCGCAATATCAGCTGTCAGTGCGTAGCGTATGCAAAGCGGTGGGACCGGGACCAGCGGGCAGGTAGGCAGGCAGGCAGCAAAATCAATACCAGCGTTCGGCAAAGTTTTTCTTTTTTTTCTCATTATGATTATTACACAATTACAGATCGTTGTACCGATAAGAGTGGAACGACGGTAAGAGTTTCATGCAAGCAGGATGAACATGTGTGTGTACAAGCAGGTCGGGTGGGGTGACACGCGACCTGTCGCGGGGAAAGAGAGCGAGAGAGTGAGAGAGAGAGAGAGAGAGAGAGAGAGAGAGAGAGAGAGAGAGAGAGAGAGAGAGAGAGAGAGAGAGAGGCAAGCGGATAAGTATAAGGAGAGGCGGGGGGGCACGACGACGAGATATGTGCCCGGCCCGGCCGGCCACCGGCGTCGCCTCGCGTCGTGTCGCGTCACTTCCGTCGTCCAAGTGTGGGAAAGTCGAGCAGGTGCGCGCGCCGGGCCGGGCGGAGACGAACCGTGGCGGGGCGTGGCGCGCCGGGCCGCGGTGTCACTAGCCGCATCACAAGGCTCTGACTCACTCGCCCAGTCACTATCTCTCCTGGCGGGCGGCGGCCCTCCTTCCCCCTCGCGCCCCGCCATGCCTCCGCCGAAGTGTAATCGAGTCGAGAGCAGGAATTTTGCCAACGCGAACGGCCAGGCAGGCCGGCCAGCAGCAGGGTAGGGTAGGGCAGGGGCTGCTCGGGGCACCGGGGGCTCTGCTTACTCTAATGCGTCATTGCCCATGTCATTCCTCCACGCCCCTTGTCTCTGGTTCGCCCCGCCTCAGCACAACGAGGAAGATTTCGGTCCAGCTGACTCAGTGTGGGACCGCAAACTGATGCGGATTCCAGGGCGTGCGCACGTGTGTGTGTGTGTGTGTGAGAGAGAGAGAGAGAGAGAGAGAGAGAGAGAGAGAGAGAGAGAGAGAGAGAGAGAGAGAGACTAATGTGGACCCACGGCGGGGGCCGCGAAAGGCAGCAACAGTAATGACAAGGAGTAAAATAATAAGTGCGCTTTCCCCCAATTATGATTAGCAACGGAGTGAGAGGCCCGGGCGGGGCGGGGCGGGGCCAGTGTATTATGTACACCACTTGTTGTACACCGCGGGGCGGGGCGGGGCGGGGCGGGTCTGTTTCACCAGGCGAGCGCGTCGCGTCGCGCACGACCGATTGAAGGGTTAATGATACAGATTGTACGGGATCAGTCCGGCGCGGAGCTGAGTCCAGTCCCGCCCCGCCCCGCAGTCCCGCCCGGGAGCGGCGAGCACACGTCAGGCGAGCGCACAGCTCTCGCGACGGACGCCGCAAAGTGTGCCGCAAAGTACTGCACTGCAGCTCTAAAGTTATGGCGGGAACATTTGTGCATTAGTTCTATGGTTTAGAGCAGTGAAATGTGAAATGAATGAAAATGTTTTTTTTCTTGATTGCCTACGGGGCTCGTAGACGTAGTCGCGCGGCAGCACCCAAAAATCTTCGCACCAAGGCGGCAAGATTGCTTTGCGAACGACGCCCTCTCCTCTGCCGCGCCCGCCCCGCCCCGCCCGGGCCGGGTGAGGCAACAGGGTATACGTGTGCAATGGGAGGACGTCCCGGGGGCCGGGGCGGCTCCGTCAAGGTGAGTCGCTTTTGAGCAGGCTGCTTGGGGGTCCGTCCGGGGCGGGGCGGGCCGGCGCGGCGGCGCCCTCAAGGACGGCGCAAGACATTTGTGCGGGTCTGCCCCGCCCCGCCCCGCCCCGGTTCGGCTCGAACACACGCGTATGCGTCCTCGTTGGGCCGTTGGGCGGGCGCCTCCGTTTTAAACACATGGCCGGCCGGGCACCGTGTGAGGAGCGCGCTCACCTGAAACCAGGGCACCTCGAGCACCTCGCTCATCACTCGTGGCGGGGCGTGGCGGGGCGGGGCGGGGCGTGGCGGCAGCGGAGGGTGTCGCCCCGCCCCGCCCCGCCCCGTCAACAAGCACGTTCCCACACTGACTGCGGCCCGGGCGCCCGCAGCGCAGGTGCGGCGCGCAGCGCACAGGACGCGCGCTCAGACCGCCGTATCTTCGGCGGCGCCCGCGGCGGAGTTACGCGGACGGAACACGCATACGTGCGCACTGCTGCGGGTAGCAAAGGGCGTCGCCGCCCAGGTGCTTAGCGGGGCGGAACCGCGCGGAGCGGCGTGGCGCGGCGGGCCCCGCGGGCGGGCGCGGACACCGCCACGCCTCGCCACGCCCCGCAGCGCCACGCCCCGCCATGCACGACAGGAGACAAGAGACCGCGTGCGAAACCACCCTCAGCAAGGGGAGATTGTGTCTGACTGCTGATAGCTCAGGGAAGTGCCCCCCCCCCCCCCGCCCACTGACCGGCGCGTCGTACGTGACCCCCCCACACACCTCGTGCCAGTTTTAGCTGTAATATATAATAGTTCATTAGCTAATGTCCTTATTTAAAAATATGAGCTCTCTCAGACAATGTTTTGCTTATATGGCTACTTAGTAGTCGCTTAAATAGCAAAGGAGATTTTTTGCAACAGCTAAAAGTTGGCTGAGGCAGATAATAATTGCATTTTTTTTCATGTAGGTGTAGCTTCTAAATTTTGAAACGTTCTTTTCTTCAAACATTCAGTCAGTCGGTAGGTCATCTGCCGGCCTTACAAACGTCCTTATTTTCTCCCTTCGAGTCGTGTGTTCCGTCCTGTTTCCTGCCCTGTCCTTGAGTACGGCGCGGTGGCAGGCACCTGCTGCCCTGCTCCTGCTGCTACAGGACTGCTGCTGCGACGCAGAAAAACGTCGACGAACAAAACAAACAGATTCCGATTGCGTCGAATCGCGGCCGCGTGACCGGCGGAGCTGCGGGGCGGGGCGGGGCGGGGCGGGGCGGTGGTGGCCCTGGCGAGCGTGTCATGCGAGTTACAGGGCGCGGTTTGCCACATATCCGCTGCCGTCCACAGCAGGCCTGGCCGGGCCTGGCTCATGTCACGGGGGCTCGCGGCACGCGGGGCGAGCAGCGCCCGGCCCCGGGACCCTCCCCCTCTCCTCCCCGCGCCACGGGCCAATCTGTCAACTGGCTGCTGCTGGCTGCATGGGCGCCCGTGGCCCGCCGGGGCGGGGCGGGGCGGGGCGGGTCACATGAACAGGTCCATGAGATGACATGGGGGCCGGGGCGGCGGGCGGCGCGGCGGACAGCCGGAAGATGGCTATTGTGCGGGCATTGTAAGCCACTTGCCACGCCCGCAATCACTGGTGGGCCTGGTGCAGTGGCAGCGGGGCGTCGCGCCGCGCCCTGTGCCCCGCCCCGCCCCGCCCCGCCCCGCACGCACCGCTATGGGTGTCCGCCCGCCCCGCCCCGCCCCGCCGCGCCACGCGCTGCTCCCCGCGTTTTCCGGCCATAGCGACAAGTGGGGGCGGCCGGGTCGGGGCGCGGGGTGACCCGCATGGTGCAAAGGTCACTCACCCGCCGCGCCGCTCGCCCGCGAGGACAATCAAGTCGAGTGCAGGGCGTCCGCCGGCCGCCCCGCCCCGCCACGCCCCGCCCCGCCCCGCGCGCATACTCAGACACCCGGACACCTTGACAAGAGCCCTGGTGCTGCTGGTTGGACGGCTTGGGTGCTGCTTCGCGATCTGCAATGACGACGGCATCCTTCCTTCCCTGGCGGGCACGCTGTTTCGCGGATGCCGCAGCAGAGTGCGACTGAGGCCGACGACGCCGCGCCACGCGACATGTGCCAGGCGAGGCGGCCACGCGCCGCGCCGCGCCCCGCGGGCAGCGTCCCCCTTTCCGCCCCGCCCCGCCCCACCCCGCACCCCGGCGGCGGCGGCGGCACGGCGACAGGACACCCCTCATCTCTATATTACACCCAATCTCCTCAACAAGGGCACCTCCCTGCCGCCCCCCTCCCCCCCTGCCCCTCACAGATTTGCTCTCGTTGGCTGTTAATCTCGGACCGCGGCGGGCCGGGCCGGGCCGGGCCGCGGGCGCGCCGAGCCCCCAATCACACTGGGGGCGGGGTGGTGCTGGTGGTGGTCGGCCGTGTGTGTGTGTGTGTTCTCGCTGGCAGAGGCGTTCGTTTTGTCTTCACAAGAGTCGGGCCAGCAGCAGCGCCTCTTCTGAATCCAAAATCCACGCGCCCGCGACACACAATCCGACCTTTCCCTTCCGTTTCCGGCGGCCGACCCGGTTGGCCCGGTGTGTTTATGACACACACACGCGCGCGCGCGCACGCACGCACCGAGTGGCGCACGGATAAGTGGAATGCGCCGAGACCATTACACTTAATGTACGAGCGGCGCGACGCGTAATGACTTGAAACAAGCGGCCGTAAAGCGGGGCGGTGCTGGGGCGCCTCGTCCCGTCCGTGCCGGTGCGCCGGGTAACTGCGCAGCGGCGGGGCGCGAGTTGCGGCGGTCTGTCCCGCACCGGGGCGGGGCGGGGCGTTACCAAACAACGAGCAGCAGCCTCCGCCTCACCTTGCGATGTGGCGGACAGGGCGCCGCGCCGCACCGCAGACGGGAATATGCTCGTGTTTCGGGGGACGGTTGCGATCACGGTTTAGAGGGTGGGGCTTTTACACTCTCCGTTTGGTTATTGACACGACTAACCAAAGTTGTGTGAATGGCTCTTCCTATTCACACATTCACACACTTGTCCCTCCAAGTGTGTGAAATCCCTAGAAAAAAATCAAACGTTTACCTCTGTAAGTGTGCGACATTTACAGTTGAGAGTCCAATGTAATTTCGCAAACTCTGCTTGCATACATTCTTTTCTTGAACTGTATTTGATTTTACCACGATGATAAATGTACCCCTCTCAATCATGATTCCGCAACGAAATAGCCAGGGCAGGCGACCCGACGCGTCACACCCAGACCCAGATAGAGGAAATCGGAAAAAGGCCGAAAGGGGTCACGTGTGTCCTGCGTGGCGGGGCGGGGCGGGGCGGGGCGGGGCGGGGCGGGGCGGGGCGGGGCGGGCGTAGCGCAGTGCAGGCCGGCGCGCGACCGGACCGGGTCACCTGCTAACGCACACGTCACGCCCCTCGCACCGTCACGCTCCCGGACGCGGCGGTGTCACGGGGTGTCACGGCCTCCCCGCCCCGTCCCGTCCCATGCGCGACCCGCTCTCAATCGGTCCGAGGATCCGGTCAATACAAACAGTGGGTGCGCGTGTGCGGGCGTGGCGTGGCGTGGCGGGGCGTGGCGGGGCGTGGCGGGGCGTGGCGGGGCGTGGCGTGGCGTGGCGGGGCGTGGCGGGGCGGCCTGGCCTTCCCGTCACGCGGGCACAACCCCTGTTTTAAACAAAACCGGCATTAGCTCCAGAATCGCCGACGAAATCGCAGCAAAGACTCCTCGAAAGACTCTGAACCGATACACCCGCGACAAGTGGCCCGCTCCCGTGTGAAGTCATACGGGATCAAAACGCCCTGCACAGAATGTGTTAGAATAATTTGCCGCGGGTAATCGAACCTCGGGCGCCGATGCGCGTGGCGGTGCACGACGGCGACCTCGATGGTGTTCCGCGTCCTGATGATGGATGTCCTCTCATGATACGCCTATCAGTTGCCCGGGTCGGGCCGGCCCGACCCCGAGCCGCCCTGCGCCGCCCTGCGCTCGCTCGCCTGCCTGCAGCTCGACCGATTCGAATGTCAGGGCGGACAGGACGTGTCGGCTTCCGGCGCACGGGGCCCAGCCGGGGCGTCGCGGCGGGCCGGGGCGGGGCGGGGCGGGGCGGGGCGGGCGCTGAGAGCCGCGGGGCGGGGCGGGACGGCCGCGTGATTGGGGGGCTATCACACGCCCAGCCCGGGGGGACCTGTCTCTCCGCCCCGCCCCGCCCCGCCCCGCCTCGCAGCAATGACGTCGGCCGGGTGAGCAGCGCGCAGCGCAGGGGCGTCGCGACGTCTAGGACGCGGGGTGACGCCGGGAGGGACCTTCACATTACATACGGCGCGTCGCCGCGTCACCGGAGCGGAGCGGCACCGCGACAGGGCGTTCTTCAAGGAGCACCGGACGCGATGCGTAAAATCTCACGCCCTGCCGCGGAGCAAGGCGGGGCGGGGCGGGGCGGGGCGGGGCGGGGCGCCCTACCAGGACGAGCTGTATACATAAAGGCGCGGTCAGTGAGAGGCGAGGCAGGCGCCGCGGCGCCACGCCCAACTAGGGAAACCGAGTAATGGGCTGCGAGATGTGCCAGCCGGGGCGGGGCGGGGCGGGGCGGGGCGGGCGCCGGGCCCGGGGGCCTTACGGCCCACCCACGCCATCCATTCGCGGGTCGCTCCGCGGCGTGGCGCGCCCGCGGGAGCAAAAGGCAACAAAAAGTCATCACGACGTGCGCGGCGTGTCGCTTTCCAATCCGACATGAACATGTCTCTTTCCCTCTCTCTCTCCATTGCTGCTGCGGATGCTGGGAAAACTTGTCGCTGGGAGGAAAGATGATTTTTTTTTTTTTTTATTTTTTTTTGAACGGAAAAGGGTATAAGTCAGACGTATTGCCCGCTTTTGATCCGACTTCTCGTTGCGTGTTGCGTCGCGCGGGGACCTCAGCTTGGAGTTTCTGTTCGTTGTCTTGCCTTTGTCGTTTGTCGGTAGTGGATGAGGTCTGGGAAGTGAAGAGAGGACGCGGAGGAGGAGGAGAGACAACAGCGGGGGATGCAAAGAAGAGAGAGAGATAGGGGGGAGCGCCGCGGGAGAGGCGGCATGGCATAAGCGAGTGATAAAAAGAGAGAGGGCGAGCGACAGGTTGATGTGTGAGGTCGCTGGTTGCACAGCCACTGATATGAGAGAGATCACGGCTGACCAGTCCCCCCCTCTCTCTCTCTCTCCCTCTCCCTCTCTCCCTCACACACCTCACAGCAGTGTGATTGCTCCGTGCCGCGCCGGCCGCGCTCGACTAATTGCTCCGGGCAAAGTGGCTCCCAAGTGGCTGCCGGTGCCGGTATAACATTCTCCCATGCACTAAACCGGAAGCTGTGTGTGTGTGGCCCGGTCAGCCGCGCCATCCTTTACGACGGTCATGCGGCGCGCTGCGCTGACACGTTTAGTACCATCTCGAGGCGGGCCGGGCCGGGCCGGGCCGGGCGCCGCCACAACTCGCATGAAAATTTGCCGGCCCCGCGGTATGGCAAGGTATGTCTTGATTTGCGGCTTGTTGTTTGATATTTAAGTTTTCGAATGGAATGCTGTGGTCCAGTAGCCTGCAGTCGTTGAAGTCGAGCGGCGCAGGGCGCAGATGCAGCAAGGGTCAGTAGCTACTGTGGAGCCGGTAAAGGCCGCAGGTCGGGCCCGGCCGGCCGGCCAATAAGCCCGGTCTGCAGAGCCGTCACGCCCCGCCCGGTGCGGCGCGGCGCGGAGCGGAGGGGACTTCCCTCCCTGGCCTAATGTAGAATCCGTGTAATAAAGTGATTGCCGAGAGCGTCCCTGCGGCTGCCGTGCTGTGTTCAACCCCCCCCCCCCCCCCCCTCCGGTACCACTGTACCCGCAGCTAGAGGGGCCGTGTAGCCACGTCCGTGACACCTGTGCGACCCTCTCCCCGCCCCGCCCTCCGGTCTGCACTTTGCAGGACGCTCCACTCACCCCCACCCAGGGGCGTAGGAAAGTTCTGAAAAGTGGGGGGGGGGGGGGGGGGCACGTCGTTCGTGTTGCCTACCTCGAAGGGGCCGTAGAAGAAAAAAATTATTGCTAAAGAGGCAGAATTTTTATTTTCTTCTAGTCAAGCCGCCAGGCGCAGGGTGCCGATAGTGAACTGCTTGAGCTTCACCGAAAGCAATCACTATTTCGGTTAAATTTACTTACCTACATCCCCCCAAAAGTGGGGGGGCACGGCCCCCCACCTCAAAAATGTGGGGGGGCACGTGCCCCCCCGGCCCCATAGGCTCCTACGCCCCTGCCCCACCTATGCTAGACGGCCGAAAAAGGGAAGGCGGAGAGCAGTAACGAAAAGAAACGCTCGCTATCGCGGTCACGACGTGTTTGACGGCGGAATGGTAAAGTCACCTTGCGAAATTGGAGGCAATAATGACGTGCCTGATTGACCATACGGCCACGAGGGCCAATGCCGCAGGGGCGCTGATAATGTCCTCGTGGACAATTTTATTTTTTTTCTCTTTTGTTACGCGACACGGCGGCGTGTGTGTAATGGGGACGAATACGCGTGATACCGGACCAGAGATACGCACTACATGTGCGCCTCTGCGAGTGTAACCGCCGCCGCGCCGCTCGTCCCATACCGACCTGACCCGATCTGACCCGCCCCGCCAGGCCAGCGAGAAACAATCGAGATCTCGATCGTGATCGATCGCGCCGGGGCCCGCCAAAGGCGCCGCCCAGCCACCTCGCACGTATTGTTTCTCTGCCAATTACGAGAGAGAGAGAGAGAGAGAGAGAGAGAGAGAGAGAGAGAGAGAGAGAGAGGGAGGGAGGGAGGGAGGGAGGCATGGCATCAAACGACTGGACAGGGGCACAGCCGTGTGCTTTACGCCTGTGACACTTGCCACGCCGCGCACTGCTGCATAAGAAGGAAGTATATACCCCTCTCTCTCTCTCTCTCTCTCTCTCTCTCTCTCTCTCTCTCTCTCTTTCTCTTTCTCTTTCCCTTTCTCTCTCTCTCTGGTTTCCGTACGACGACACACACACACACAGACACTGCTCACTACGCACGCACAAGCAGGACAAGATCGTGGTCGTCGTGGTGCATCGGCTGGTGTATCGCACCGCATCGCAAAAAAAAAAGAAAGAAATCTTGACGCCGCCGCACTACGCCGCGCCACGCCATGTAAAATAATTAAGCTGTATGCAGGCAGCGCCGGTCGGGGCCGAAGCCCGACGTGCCGAACACAATAAAACGCCTCTCTCGCACTGTATTAATGGATTGCACCCTATCTCGGGCCGGGATCGGCAGGCTGTGGCTGCCCCTGTACACGCACACACACACGCACGGCCCGCGGGTCCTCTCCTCTCTCCTGCTCGCCGCGCATGCATACCCATAACGAACTAAGCGCAGCCTCCGATTTACACCATAAATTAAAGTAATTAACGCACCGGTCCGGTGCGGCGCCGCTCAGGACCGCCGCTCAGGACCGCCGCACCGCTCAGCTGCAGGCGTGAGGCGCTGATAGCGGCGGTCCGGTCAGCGGTCTGCAGGCAGCGGCGCTCGTTAGGGGCAGCAGCGCGACCCGGCCGGACCCACCGACCCACCCGGGCTCGTTTATCCTGATCCATCACACCCGCGGGCCGGGTCATGGGATGGAATAAAAAAAACAAAAAAACTCTTGCCGTAAGCGAGACTAGAGTGGTTTGCGCCAAATCGTTGACGCGCTTTAAGATGAGTAGTCTCTCCCAGTCTTGCTTGTTCGATCGATAAAACTTTCTTCCAAACTCTTCACAGGGCTCAGGTTCGCGCTGGCTGGCTTGTTGGGTAGCTCAGCTCGCTGCTCGCCTCGCCGATCTGTTTGGTGCAGGCGGCGCGCTCTAGCGGACACGTAGCGCACCCGCTGTGGGGGAGGTTATCGGGTGGGGGTGGTCCTGGTCGGGTCCTGCCTGGCCCGGCTCGGCTCGGCTCGGCGCGTGACGAATGGCCGGTGTTGCGCGGGGGGGTATTCATCCCCGTCAAGGTGATTATACTGCAGCCCATTGTGTGTCATGTGTCGCTCGCTTTTCTCGGATGCACTGCAGCATCACACGGCCGGTTCGGCAGAACTACGTGAGCACGGGGCGAAGGTTTACGGCGGCGGCCAGGGCCAGAGATGACGAGGAAAACTATTTTGTTTTATAAAAACGAGTTGTTTTATTAAATTCACCTTGCGGGTTGGCAGTCATCGCAAAATCCGTTTCGCAGTCTTAGTGAACATATTAGGCAATCATGGAGGCAATATTGAAATTGAACCAAAAATTACACAAGAATGTCAAACAATCGGAATGCTTGCTCTAACCACAAGATGCTCTCTCTTCAGGTACAAATAAATTAATATATCACAGTATTCACCAAACATCAAAATCCGTCAGTACTATCATAGAAGTGAAAACTGTGGAAAAATATTACATCAAAATTTTAAGAACAAAATCTATAATTTTTTTCTTAGAAAAAAATGGAATTTTCATAACTCAAACTTCAAATCTATAAATAACTATGATTCTTTGAGAACAAATAGAACTTTGTCATGGATGACAACAATAACAAAATTGTTTTCCAAAATATTTAACAGGGACGAAATTAAAATCACATTATTTCCTACGCTACCACAGAACAGCACTTTTACAAATCTTACAAACTATTAAAGCTCATCAAGCGGCTCAGCGGGTGAGCCGCGGGTGCGCCGAACACGGCCGGCCGGCAGTCAAACAGCCTTCCACAAAATATAATTATAAACAAAATACGCATCTGAATAGAGATCTGGCAAAGTCAAAAACCCATAAATATATCATATGTCCAGCTATGTACACACACACACATAAAACGTCAATTTCATTGATCACATAAACGCTTCCTCGTATCGTAGCCCGATGTGGTTCACCACGGCCTCCAGACTGAGCCCTCGTCGCCGGACTCGAGCATGGTGGGCTCGGACTCGCTGGTGCAGCTGGCGCCGGGGCTGAGCGGGGGGGTGTAGGGGCTCTCCAGGGGGCGGGTGACGGCCATCTCGGTGGCGCCGCAGTGGTCGCGGCACGGGCAGTCGCCGCCGTCCACGCCGGGCGGGCAGCCCGTGGGCACCGCCACGTCCGCGTCGATCTTGCGGATGCAGGTGCCGAGGTGCTGCAGCAGCTTGGCGCTGGTGGCGCGGTCCACCGCGGGCACGGCGTGCACGGTCAGGTAGTTGTTGACCTCGGCGGCGCAGTGCGTGAAGCCGGCGCGGAAGCGGTCCGCGTACGCCGACTCGGGGGTGAGGCCGAGCGCGCGCTGGCGGCGCAGGTTGTGCAGGTGGCGAACGGTCAGCTCCAGGATGTCGGCCTTCTCCAGCTTGCTCACGTTCTCGCCCTCGGCGGCCAGCGCGCCGACCATCAGCTCCTTGAGCTCGTCCAGGCAGCGGTTGATGCGGGCGCGGCGCTTGCGCTCAAGCATGGGCTTCATCACCTGAGGGGGAGGAAGAGGAGAGGGTGGTGTTAGAGACGGCAGGTGTCGGAGGGCGAGGTGGAAGAGGACTTGGCAGGGGACTTGGCGAAGTCGCGCTAAACTGGTTCGCGATGCTTACCTTTCTGTACTGGTAGGTCCGGGAGATGGGTTCGTGCTCGTAGTCTGCCATCTGGTAGGAGGTGGCGATGCTCTCGGCGTGAGAAGGCATGTTGGCAGGCGGTGAGGTAAATCCAAAACAAGTAGGGCGATGCACTGGCACTTTTGCACTTCACCACTTCGTCGCTACGTCGTCGTCGTGAGATAGGAGGAGAGCGTGTCGCGTCGCGCGCACCGGGAGGACTGCTCTCCGCTCCGAGTCTCGCACTGGAATGAGGCCTGTTGCTCCGCTCCGCTCCGCGCTCCGCCGGTGCCGGGCCGGTCCCACGCTCGGCCCCGAGCACCCCGTCAGCTGGCGGTAGGGTAGGGGCGGTAGGGGTGGGGGTGGGCAGTGCAGGCACGCACAGCGCATGGGCCGCTCCGCATGCCGCCGCTCGGGAGCGCTTCGGCTCGGCTCGGCTCGCCTCGGCCCGAGGTCGGGCTCGGGCTCGGCGTGCGCGAGGCGAGGCGAGCAGGCGGCGCGGCGGGGAGGGCGCGAGCGCGCGCGCGGCCCGGGCGCGAAGCGCGGGCGCACGGCCGGGCGGGCGGGCGCGGCCGGGGCGGGGCGGGGCGGAGGGGCGGGATCGGTGGCTCGGGTCGGGCGGGCGGCCGGGCAGCACGCCCGGGCGTGGCGGGGCGGGGTGGGGCGGGGCGTCCGTCGCGCACCCGTATAATGGCTCGAGCCCAGCGGAGCGGTACGGCGGGCGGGCGGACGGCTAGGCCCCAGCAGCCAACAGGCGGCCAGCCCGGCCCGGCCCGGCCCGGCGGTAGTTGACTGACTGAATGACTGAGTGAGTAAGCGGAGGCCCCGAGGCTCTTCGCCGTGGGAAACAGCGCCCCGGCTACATTCCCACAGTCAATCAGGCAGCAGGCGGCTGATGCTGCTGCTGCTACTACAGGCCTGCTGCTACAGGCCTGTTGCGCGCGCACGCACACACGCCGGCCGCATGCCGCCACATGTTGCGCGCGACACAGCCGCTCGCGCCGCCTGGCGGGGCGGGGCGGGGCGGGGCGGGTCAGCGAGGAACGCCCCGGCGACCCCCGCCCCGCCCGCACCCACCCTATACTTTTACATGCGCGAGCCCGCTGACCACAGCCGGCAGTGCTGCTAGAAAAGTAGGCAATAAGTCGCCCGAACACTAGGGTTAAGCAGGCTGCATGCGCGCCTGCCTACTAGGCAACACCTTTGCACAGATGCGTGTGTGTTGCCTAGTAGACAGGCGCAGATGCAGCCCGCTTCACTCCGCTGTGTTTGGACTACTTATTGCCTACTTTTCCGGCGACACGAGCCCTGTCCAGATAGGCAACCCGCCTCATCGCGCCTGCACTGTCCCGTCCGGACGCAGCAGCGCCTTCTTGTTTTCCCTCCGCAGGACATAAAACCCTCCCCTTCGCCTCTTACCCGGAATTAATCCGGCTGCCTCTACGCGGCATTGGGATCCCATTCTCCCCTCTGCTGCGCTGCTGCTTACAACTTTGTTGTTTTTTTTTTACACGCCCTTGTAAAGACGACGATGACGGAAAAAACTTCCACCTCTGCTTTTGAAAGGAGAAAACACGCCGCGCGCAAACAAGCGGCGCGGCCGCGGGGCAGGGCGGGGCGGGTGTCTTATAAGCCTCCGGTGTGTTAGTTGAGCCTCTGTTAAGCAGCCGTACGGCAGCGGCGCAGATTTTCAGCCTCCGCCGCCAAAGTGTGCCCGGTAATTAGGTGCTATTCCGCTGCGCCCTTTACGCTGACGGGCCCTGCGCTGCCCGGCCCAGCAGCCTGCTCCGCCGCGGCCCCGCCCCGCAGGGGGGCGATAGGTGTTATTATGTTGTTGGCCGCGCCGTGCGAGAGCAGCTGCTGTAAATAACACAACACTACTCGGCCGCTGTAAATAACGTCCGAGAGTCTCGTTCGCGGGGGCAATATTGTGCCGGGCGGTGCGGCGCGCGGCGGTGCGCGGCGCGGTCCGGCGCGAGCAGCAAACACCGCGTACGTACCGCTTGGCGCGGCGCGGCGCGGCGTAGCGTATGCGCCGGAGGATTCAATTTGCCAGCGCGCGCAATTGCAATGTGTGTGTGTGTGATCGGCACGCCATGCGCTGCGCGCGGGTACCGCTGCCAAGTAGTGGTGTGAACAGCAGGCGCTGCTGATGGTACCCGCCGGTGGTGTTCCGAACCGATCTGCTGGCTGCTGGGTATCTCGCGGAGGGGGTGGGGACGGTGTTCTCTTAGCAACAGCGCGGAGCCGCCCCGCCCCGCCCCGCCCCGGCCTGGCGGCCACCTGCGTCTGCTGCTGCTGGTGGTGCTTACAAACGATATTATTCGCCACCGGCCGCAGTTATATTCCCCCTGCCCGCCCCGCCCCGCCCCGCCCCGCCCCGCCACTGACACGACTTCCCCTTTGCTGATCAAACACGCCGATCCGTAGCAGCAGCGCAGTCTTTGACCCGCGAGGCGCGGCGCGGCGCCTGTCAAGAAATAAGGTGGCGACAAGGGCGGTGGCCGCCTGCGCAGTGTGTGCAAGAGTGGGACAGAGAGGCGCTCTCTCTCTCTCCCTCTCCCTCCCTCCCTCCCTCCCTCCCCCTCTCTTCCTCTCTCTTTCTCTCTCCTTCTCTTTCTCCCTCTATCTCCTCTCTCCGCTGAGGGAGCCAGCAGAGCCGCGATGCGGGAAGGGGGAGAAAAGTAAACTCGGCACATTCGTATGCTCCTTATCGAGCCAGCTCAAATCTCACTTTAGCTGTCGAGCTGCTCATGCGGCGGGGCCGGGCGGGGCCGGGCCGGCTCCTCACAGCGGGTGGTATATTCGCCGCGCTCAGGCGTACCCCGCGCCCTGCCCTGCGCTCGCTGCTCCTGCAGCCCGGCCTGGAGCCTGGAGCCTGGAGCCTGGAGGAGAGCGGGCTGCTTTGGCTCGGCCCCAAAACCCGTTCGCTTGATGAGGAGTGAAATTCTCCGGGAGCTCCGCCGGCAGCAGCGCCGCCGCCGCGGCCATACCGTGCTCCCCCCCCCCCCCCAAACCCCCGCCCGCCTTGTCAACACCACATTCGAGCCGCGTTCGGCAAGTGTGTGATCTCCACTTGATAATCTACCCCCACCCCCCTACCCAGTGGCCGTCTCCCCCTTCGCCGCCGGCCCCTCACCTCGTAAGGCGCGGATTTAGGCGGTAATGTGGTCCGGGCATATCCGGCGGTGACACTGACGGGGCCCGCCCGCCGGCCGGACCGCGTCGTAAAACCAGAGACCAATTTTATCGATTCGAATTCATCGGGCCCCTGTGCTCGGGCGCGGTGGCTTTGGGCCGGGCCGGGCCGGGCGGGCCTCGTCACCGCGCGCGCGCGGGTGGTCCCGGTGGGCCCCCGCCCAGGACCGGGCCGGGCCGGGCAACTTGTCAGCGGGCGGCATGAGCGTGTGGCATGAGCTGGCGACAGGGCTCATGGGGTCGGGCGCGGCTCAGCAGGGCGGCAGCAGGCCCGCAAACAGGAGGACGTCCAACAGGCGTCCCTGCTGCAGGGCAACAAGCATTGTGCCCATGTCCTTCTAGCCCGTCGCGTCGGCTGTTAATCCATCGGTGCCCGCGGGCCGGGCCGGGCCGGGCCGGGTGACAGTGACAGGCCAAAGGGCCGCCGCTACTGGTTGGCAGGGGCAGGGCAGGTCACACGGGCCTGGCGCCCTCTGTGTGAGCCGGGACTGGCCTGCCTGCCTGGCGCCCGATGCAGCTGGACCGGACCGGCCGGCCGGCCACCGCGGTATCAAAAGCAACACGGCCGTGGGAAGGCTCGTCCGCGGGCGCGGCAACACGATAGTGACAGCATCAGGCCGCTATCCGTGGTGGCATCCGTTTATATTATTGGCCCGCTGCTGGCGGCGTGGCGTGGCGTGGCGTGGCTTCGCGGCCGCGGGCCGGAGGCAGCCAGAGGCGTTTACGGCCGCTCCAGGTTCATCTACCGCCTGCTGTAGAAGCGCACAGTGGTTGCATCCCTCCCCTCCCCGCCCTCGCACACGCGTGCTAAATAGGTTGCCTACCCGCCGGGCGCTCGGTCACTCGCTTAGGCGATATCCCCCTACCTCATTCCGCTCTTCCACCTGAAGTTAGTCGACTTTGTCTAGTTCCGCTAGCCGTGCCTGTCCTCTTTAAAATGGTGCGATAGGGAACAGTACGGCACCGGGAGGCTCGCGGCCGTGGCCGTCTCGCACTGGGGCTCCCAATAAACCCAAAGTGGCAATCATTTCATATAAACAAACCCAGCCCAGCCCATCACGGCTGCCGCCACGCCGCTGCTGCAGCACTATCGTGCGTTCAAATCTCCGCGGCGGCGCGGTGCGATGGCAGATAGGCAGGCCGCTCATTGGCGGCCCGTTTGGGTGGGCTGGGCTCAGCTCATTGCCTCCATTAGACGTGTTTCACATCGAGTTGGTGCCGGCCCGCCCCGGCCCGGCAGAGATTTGCTGTGTTTGCTTTATCCCGACGGCCTTTCTCCGCGCGTGGGATACCGTAGGCCCACGAAAAACTGCAGATACGATAGGAAATGAATGAAGGACCCCAAATTCTATTGGAGGAGTGGCCGCAAATCGTCGTACGCACTTGTAATCGAAATACGTTGTATCTTTCTCATTTTTAAAATAAGAAAAAAAAAAGGGGGAAATGGTTACGGCTCCTCCTCATGTGGGATCCGCCCCTGACCGGGCGGGCTGGGCCGGGCCGTGCCTCGCCACCCGGAGGAGGCCCTCTCCCGGCCCATTCCCCATTTACGGCATAACATGTGAACGGAGTGTGCTCCGGGACGTAAAATGGCTGCTCGCTGTAAATTACACAATACGATTAAATCTAATCGGGAGGTCCCGGGCCTGGCCGGCCGTCCCTGCTTTATAATCCCGCACTCGACTCCACAGCTTCCGTGGCGTGGCGGGGCGTGGCGGCGGCCAGCGGCACGGCAGCTCATCGCGGCGACGTAAAATCATTTTACTATTTCGAAATGTCAAACCGCGCAGCCGCTGCGCTCGCCGAGCCGAGCCGAGCGGCAATGAGCAGCATCATGCGCTGTAAAACAAAGCAGAGGGCTGGGCTGCCGCCTGCAGGGCCCGCAGGGCGGCGGTGAAGGGCACTAGCAGCGGCCCGGCCCGGCCTGGCGCCGCGGCGGTGTTCTCACGCTGTGTGACCTCTCGGCTCTCGCCCCGATCGCCACGGCGGGTTATTTTCTGACGGAATATTTTCTGTCGCGATGTATATGCATACACATGTGCGCGCCGTAAACCCAGGGCCCAAACGGCATCGATGCAAAAAAGGGGAAAAAAACGGTTTAAAAAAATCACAACTTGCCGGTTCAGTCGTTAAGCACGGGCAGTCGGAAATAACAGTCTGGTGTGTATGTGTGTGTGTGTGTGTGTGTGTCTTTGGGCACGGGCGAAGAAGCTCCTTTCCCCTCTTCCTTTCTACGTAAAGTCCCACCGCCGTCGCCGCCGTGGAGGATCAGGGCGTGCTTGGCCGTCGCCAGGCTCCCGCCGGGCTAGGCCCGGGCCCAGCAGGGCCACGCGCCGCCGCGCCGGGCGGGCGCCAGCCGCTGGGCAGGGCATCCCCAGCCCGTGCTCACTGGGGCCGCCCCGGGCTTTCCGCCCTGGACAATACCTTGGGGAAAATATAAGCACGTTCCCTTTCTAGGACAGTCCCCAGGGCCGAGGGCGGGGCGGGGCGGGGCGGGGCGGGGCGTGGCGGGTGTGGACCGCTCTGGGCCTTACCGCGAAGTGCGCGGCGAGGCGACGGGCGGCGAGCTCAAAGCGCGGTAGTTTAGCACCATGCCGGGCTAACGCCGAGGGGCGGGGCGGGGCGGGGCGGGGCGGGGCGGGGCAGGGCGGGGTGCGGTGGGGTGGGGTGGGGTGGGGTGCGGCGGGGTTTGGGAGGACTAAGCCACCCCCCGGCCCGCGCAATGAGACGTTGAGGCCGAGCTAGGCGCACTGAGAGGGTCTCCGCCACGCCCCGCCACGCCCCGCCACGCCCCGCTCGACTGCGCCACGACGTCCGTTAATTATGGCGAATCCAGGTTGTCGGTAGCGCAATTAATTTAGCTAATTGATGTGATGCCGTGTTTATAATCCCGTCTGAGATCTTGTGAGATGCTGTGCGGGATATGTGTCCTCACAGCTGGGCTGCTGGCGGGGCGGGGCGGGGCGGGGCGGGCGCGCCCCGCGAGGGGCTCCGCTGACAACAACCCGCTTACCGTGGGAGGTCTGGGCGCCCCGTCCTGCGCATGCGCAAACATCCTGTTGAAGTAGAGAGGAAACTTGGTAGCGAGTAATCATAACACATATCTTGTCACAGTGTGCCAGCGCCTGCCTGCCTGCCTGCCCCGGGCTTGAGAGAAACTCGAGGGGAATGATGAAATTAAAAAGAGAAGAAAACATATCTTGTAGCGCGGTTCGCGCTGGTGTTTGATGTTCATTCCCTCCGGGGGGAAGGTTGTCGCCGGTGAGTAAGTGAGAGAGACTCGGCGAGCAGCATTTTTGCAAGTTGTTACGGCGAATAACTGACAGCGCCGGCCAGTATGTTACTCGCGACACGCAACCCTGCGAAATTGCGTTGGCGTATAAGAAATACATCATTTTTATTTTTTTCAAAAAAGAGGATATGTCATCACCAAAAATAATGTCAGGCTCTCATCAAAATGTCATCCGCGAAACGTCCCGTCCGCGGCCTCCTCCCTTGGCATCTCCCCGGTGGTCGCGACCCGACGGGCCTGTCACCCCAAGGTCCCCCGCGGGGGCCCGAGCCGGGAGCCCCGAGCGCCCCGCGCCCCATACCCCACCGGGGGCCCCGCCCCGCCCCGCCACACACGTGCTGTCCCGCTGAGCCGGCGCGGGGGCCCCGGGCGGGGTGGGGCGGGGCGGGGCGGGGCGGGGCGGGGCGGGGGACGCGGCTCGCCGTATATACAGCACGCTCGCGCGTCTGCAACATTGTAATGTCACACACATGCGGATTGACCCTGCGTTAAACAATTAATGTGTTTTGTGTGCCGTACTGGCCGTATGTGCTCGCCATTAACGAGGGCGGCCGTATGCGCTCTCATGCTCTCGGGGTGTAAAATAATGTCCCGGTGAGCACCCCCGCCCCGCCCCGCCCCGCCCCGCCCCGCCCCGCCACACACTCTCCTCGCGCACACGCACGATCAATCTTTTTCGAGTATAAAGTGAGGCCCGACAGATACTGTACGCGGCGCAGCGCAGCGCGAACTCAGTCCACTGCCTGCCCGGTGTAATTGTACTAACCAACAAGACAGATTACTCCGTAAAGTTTAGTGCGGCCCGCCCCGCCCCGCCCGGCGCGCAAGAAGTCTGCCTGCTCGTTTTGCTTTTGCCCGCTCGACTCCACAACATCACAGCAGCAGCAGCAGCATCCTCGCACCAAGGTGGCGTGGGAAGGGAATGCAGCGGAAATAAAAGTTTAACGAAATCACGTTTTTTTTTCTCGTTATTTATTTTTCAAAACGGTGGGCGCTGTTGTCTTAAATTTACTTTTCATTCACACTTTTATAGTGCAGCACGATCAAACTGTGGTCCTCGCTGTGGTCATAATGGCTTATCCTCATGACTACCCTCATCAAATGGACCTCAACATGAGGTGAGGTCCACAGACCATTGTAAATGTGTATGTATATTTTCCGCGTGTCCATACTTTTTGCACACATTTGCTTTTAGATGTTGAACCACCACGTTATTGTAAGAAAAATGGTGCATGTGTAATTCTGTTCATTTCCATTCAGAAAAAAGTGTACCTATACGTTTAGTGTGCGCGCGACTCGGACCTATGCGTAGAATAGAACGCCCGCGCACTCAAGGGAAGGGGTCTCGCACTTTACAAGTTGTTGGCCTGCGCACATACCCGGCCGTCACGTCTCGTGCACGTCCCTATCACGTACGTCCCGCCCCGCAGTGTGCACGTCGCACGTCCCGGCGCGTGCTCGCCTCGGGCTGGGCTGGGCCGGGCTGGGCCGGGGCTCCAGCCTGCGGCTCAGCACCGCGCAGCGCAGCGCCACCTGTTTGCGTTCCCACGCTCCGCGCCCTGTGCGTGTGTGTGTGTGTGCCTGTGGCTATCTCTGTGTGCCCGGCGCGCGCCTCTACGTGTGTGTGTGTGTGTGTGCGTACGTGTCTAAATGTGCGAGGGCACGCCCCGCAGCTGGCATTGTGGTGACATTGACGGCCCGAGCCAACAGCCGCAGCCCCGCCCCGCCCCGCCCCGCCCCGCCCCGCCCCGCCCCGCCCGCCCCGCCCTGCCCGCCCCGCCCCGCCACCGGGCCGCCATCCACCTCTGGCCTCTCTGGCTCCGATTTCGAAATAAATGTCCACACTCCACACCTCGAGACTCGACTCGCGCGGCGCGGCGTAGCGCAGCGCGACAGTGAGAGGAAAGTAAGCGGTTACAAAAATCCGTGTCGGACCTGGCTGGAGCCTGCTTTCTGCGCTCGGCTCGAGTCAGTACACTGAGCGCACCACGCATGATCATGTCAACTGGCTCTGCGGAGAGCAGTGATTCCAATACAGGCAGCCCGGTACGTCCGGAATAATTTTTTTTTCCGATGCAGCAGCATCTTGTAGCTGGCTGCAGACTCCCGTTTGATTTTCCCTCCTCGCCTCTGCATGCCACGCCCGCCTCGCCCCGCCCCGCCCCGCCCCGCCCCGCCCCGCCCCGCCGCGGAGAAGCAGAGCGGAAACGCGCAGTTGGCGATGTGGCGAGATAGCGACCTGCGCGTGTACGCTGCGGCAGCGCGGTCCCCGCCCCGCCCCGCCCCGCCCCGCCCGCCTCCTGCGAGAAGCTGAGAGAGGCCAGCGGGATGACCGCGGCGTGGCGCAGCATCCCCCGGGCCGACCAGCAGCACCCGGCTGGACCACGAGAGATGGAGGTCCACGCAGGTCCAGGATCCACCACTCACCACTGCCGAGTAAATGAGTCACTCATGAGCGAGCGGGGCCGGGCCGGGGCGGGGCGGGGCGGGGCGGGGCGGGGCGGGGCGGGGCGGGGCGGGGCGAGACGGAGCCCCTCATGCATGGCTGATCAGAAGGGGCGTGGCGGCGCGCCGGGGCCCTGAGCAGAGCACTGCTGCCCGCCCCGCCCCGCCCTGGCCCGTCCAAAGCCCTCACGTTGTGACCTGCCCCGCGGCGTGCCCGCCCCGCCCCGCCCCGCCCCGGTGCCCAGGCCAGCCTCGACTCATTGGCGCCGTGCTCAGCCAGCGGCGGCGGGGAGGCCCCGGCCCGGGGTTGTGTGTCGCTGCGGAGATGAGGCTGTGAGTCACCGGGGTCTCCACTGACCACCGGCCGGCCTGGCCCCGCGGCCCCGCCCCGCGGCCCCGCGGTCACCACAGCACCACCACAGGGGGCGGTCGCACAGGTCGCCACACCGCGCTCACCGGTGCACTGGAAGTCCAAGCAGTATTTCGCTTATTTGCAAGCCAGTTATTTTTATTTCTTTCACACTCACACGACGCGCGTACACACACATCTTCTCTGTAGGGGTTTGACAAATTATTCACTCATTTGCAGATTACAGTGGGTGAAGGAAAGTGGCCTTCGCAAATTTGTGTGTAAAAAAATATTCACTCACGTGTAAGTGAGCGACATTTGCATTCTTGCACAGTGCCTTGTGCCCCCCACCGCACGGCCCCGCCCGCCGGCCCTGCGTGTCGACATCGATCAGCCGGGCCGGGCCGGGCGAGCGCCGCCGGTAGCCTAATCACTACTAACGCGTATATGATTTGCAGGGACTGGCGCTCAGCTCAGCTCCAGCTGGCCGTGGCGTGGCGCGGCGTGGCGCGGCGTGGCGGCGGGCGCCGGGAGGTGAGTCACAGCCGCCTCAGTGCTGGTCGTGGAGCAGGAGGAGGAGGAGCGCTGCCCTGCCCCGCGGCAGCACGCGAACCAGTCAAAGGATGAGGCCACAAGCCCATCTCGGCCCGCCCCGCCCCGGCCCGGCCGGGGCAAAGGCCAAGCGGCGGCGGTGCGGCGGCTCGCGGAGCGCTGGCCCCCGGGGGCGGGGCGGGGGCCCCGGGGGCAGCGGCTGGGGCGTGGCGGGGCCCGGGCTGCCGCCGACCTTGGGGGCCTTGAGAGCAGGGCATTTAATTTCTTGGGGGAAAAGAGAAGAATAAATATGAGAAGCTCACGATGGGCTGGTTCCAGTACAGCTGAGGATGAGGATGACTCATGCCGAGGAGAGGAGAGGACGGCCCCTGGACGCCTGGTGGTGGACGCCGCGGGAGCGCAGCGCAGAGGCAGAGGGACTGTTATTGACACTCGGAGGTGGTCATTTACGGCCGAATAAGTGCGGAAGGGAGAGGAGGTGTGGACTCTGTTGGTCCCAGGGCTGGGCCGGGCCGGGGGCAGCAGAAAGTATAGTCCAGCGCCCCCCAACCGCTGGAGGGCGTCTGAGTCACCGGGCCATCGCGTCCAAAAAGTCGGGCGAAAGCCCGCGGGGTAACGGATCGTTGTGGTCTGGCGCGGGCCTGAGGGGTAGGCAACATCTACACACGCGTGCATCGGTGTTGCCTACGGTGCGCACGGCAGGCGCTTGAAGAAGCCCACACTTTTTTTTCTGCTGGTTTTTATTTTTTCACATCGCTCGGCCGAGCACCAGGACTGGTCATTTCGTTAGCCGGCAGCTAAAGCGCAGTGCTCGAGTGACTTGTGGGCGGATCTTCTGACCTCTCGATTTCTCGTGCGCGTGCACGGTACACCTAGAGAGAGGAAAAGAGCGATAGAGAGAGAGAAAGAGAATTGAATTGGAGAGGAGGGAGAGAGGGAGATGGGGTGGAGAGGGGGAGCAGCCGCGCAATAAATAGCGACACGAGCCATGCCAGCCGGCCGGGCGGCACCCGGCACTACTGGAGCCCGCCCCGCCCGGCCCCGCGGCCGCGACGGCCCCGCTCTAGCTGCCACCACGCCCCGCGTGCCCCGCCGCGCCCCGCCCCGCCGAAGGCTCGAGCCTGGGAGCCGCCCGAGGCGAGGCGTTGGACCGGGTGCCCCGCCCCGCCCCGCCCCGCAGTGCCGGTCTCTCGGCTCGGAGGCTGTTGCCGCGGGCCTGGCCGCCCTGCCGCCCGTGGGCACGCATCAGCATCAGCCGGGGCAGGGCTGCGGAGAGAAAATGAAAAGCCTGATTTGTTACCCCGTCCCTCGGCGAGGCCGCGCCGCGCCACGCCACGCCGCGGTGGGTGAGTCATCGGTCCCAATTAACCGCTCGCCTCAGCCGCCCGCCCTATGCTGCCCCTGGGGGTGGCGTCCGAAAGGCGCCGGTGCGGGGCGCCGCCCTGACAGTCGGAGTCTCTCGGGAGGCGCCGCACCGCGCCGCCGAGCGCGCAGCACATTCGGACGCCGCCGCTGGCTCGGGCAGGGCAGGGGCACATAACCCCAGTTTCGAGGAATCCCTCCTCACACGTCGAACACGCCTGCGTACAAATTAGTTGGGAGCAGCTTGTTGTGCCCCTGCCCTGCGTGCAGTACGAGCTGGCCGCCCCGCCCCACACCGCCGCGCCCCGCACCCGGTGCAGCGGAGCGGGGCGAGGAGCGGGGCCGGTCCCTCTGGAAAAGTATAGTGGTTGGTGTGGTGTCTTTGCACAAACGACGACACGGATGAATGCCGATGAATGCCGCAGAAGTGCATGATGGTGGGACGGGGGCGGGCCGGGGGCCCCCTCGGGGGTCACGGCGAGGGCAGACGGAGGGCAGCGAGGGGCACTGCCCCCCGGCGGGGCCGCGGCGGCCGGGCCTCGTCAGTCCGAGGGACTGCTTGGGCTGCACGGGCGAAACGCGATCCTCGGCGCCGCATAAGCGGATCAGCGCAAGGCGCCGCGCAGGCCTGCCCCGCCCCGCCCCGCCGCCCACGGTCTCGCCTGCTTCTCCACATCTCAGCGCTGCTCTTTCCGCGTCATGGCGCTCCCTCCCTCACCTGCTGCACCAGCGCCCGCCCCCCGCGACTGCGCCGCGCAGCAGTAAAAAATGCGCAGAGGCTGCTTGGCCTGTACTGTGCTGCGGTTACTGCTGCTGCTGGCGCCGAAATGCGAGACCTCCGCCTCGCCGCGCCTCGGCAGGGCAGGGCGATCTGCTCGCCGTGCAGATCAACGTCCCCGTCGAGTCGATGGCTGCGCGGAGCGGACGGGACTGGCGCATCTGCTGGGCTTGCTGGCCGCGGCGTCGGCACATTGCTGCGGGCCTTCCGGGGCGCGGCGCGGGGGCCGGGGCGTAACTCTGCCGGCGCGCGACCTGAGTTACGCGGCTCTGTCCGACGCCGCCGCGGGGCCGGCCGACCCGCCCTGGGTGTCGGGTAACGCGTAGAGTCGTTTACCCCGCGGCGATGGGCGGCCGCCGGGGTCGTTTGGCGGGCGCGCGCGCCACGGGGTCGGATCCAACGGCGACCCAAATGGAACCGGAGTCAGTCAGTCAGTCAGTCTCCAGGGTCATCGAGCACACATGTGTGTGTACGCGCGGGGCACCGCTGCTGCGGGAGACGGCGGCCCGCGGCGATATGAGACCGTAGCGCCCGCCACGCCACGCCCCGCCACGCCAAGCCACGCCACGCCCCGCCGGCCTCTGTGCCTGAGCACTCCGATAGGGGGGACGTCAAACTCCCGGGAGGCCGACGGCGTCCACCACCGTCGATGTTCTGCTGTCCCGCCGCCTGGTATATATTGAGTGGGATTATAGCTCGGCTTGCCTCGGGTTGCCTTGATTCCCTAATGAGCGATATAATGCTCAGTATCTGAGCCTCAGGAACACCGGTAGCGCATCAACGTACAGTCTCTTGCGTGGCCCCGCCGGTCTGCCCCGCCCCGCCCCGCCGCCGGGCCCCGCCTCGCTCTGGGAGGTCCCCCCCGTCGCCGTCCCCCATATACGATACGCCTGCTTCCCCCGTTCAGCCCCGCTCCCTCCCCCTCCTCCCATACGAATGGACTAATGCGCTGAAACACTGTACTCGGTGCATTCCGGATGCACCAAGCCGAAACGTCAGGGTCCACCCGCCCCGCCCCTGTTGCACCGCCGACACGAGAGTCAGCAGTTTGTTTTTATCTCCCAGCGTCATTCAAACGGAAGTGCGTCGCCTCCGCCTGCGTCCGCCCATTCATCCGCGGGGGCAGCGCGTGGGGATATCACTGTTCCATCAAAGGTCAAAAAGGGAAGCCGATCTCCCTCGGGACCGCGGCTTTCAACTTGTCTCTGCCTTTTAGGACGACAGGAGGGATAGTAAAAATAAAATTAATAACGTAATGGAGCCCTGTCCTTTTCGACGCGGGGCGGGGCGGGGCGGGCCGGTGACGTCACGCCTGGGCCGCCCAGCGGCCCGTGTCCCCCGGCCGGCCCGGCCTTGAAGGCGGCGCGATCAGGCCCGAGCAGCAGCAGTCACCCTTCGCTGGTTTGTCTTGAGCCCGGGCCGAGCCGAGCCGAGCCGAGCCGAGCCGAGCCGAGCCGAGCCGGGTGACATTTGGAGGGGGACGTTTGACGGGCCGTGGGACCCGGGCGGTGGCGGCGGCGCGGCGCGAGCGGAGTGCGTGGACCACCTGGAGACGCGCCAGCCCGGCCCGGCCCGGGCCTCCAGGGTCCCGGAACGAGCCGAGCCGAGCCGAGCAGAGCCGAGCCGGGCTGAGTGCCGAGATGAGCCGAGATGAGCCGAGCCGGGGCCGGGATGGCGGCGGCGGCGGCCCCTTTCAAGTCACTTCCCAGGTCCTTATCGCAGGACGTCCGTCCGG
Source organism: Frankliniella intonsa (assembly GCA_033675135.1). Taxonomy (NCBI): domain Eukaryota; kingdom Metazoa; phylum Arthropoda; class Insecta; order Thysanoptera; family Thripidae; genus Frankliniella; species Frankliniella intonsa. Next base: position 5,666,926 of record CM066247.1, on the reverse strand, counting down.
GTTATCTGTGGAGACGCGCATGCCGCCGCCGGGCCGGGGCCACCGGCGAGCAGCCCGCCCCGCCGCGCCCCGCCCCGCCCCGCCCCGCCCCCCCGCCCCGCCCCGCCTGCAGTGCTCTTCGCGTGTCCAAGTGCCCGCCTGTGTCCGCGGACAGCGCAGAACGTGTGTCTGCAGGCGTGTCCGCCGAGCCGAGCGATCAGCAGAGTCCTGGACTGGTAAACGGGTTCGGCCGCGCCGTGCGCTGTGGGGTATCGCGGCAGCGGCAGGCGCACAATTAGACGTTTTACACGGTGAGCTCTGCTTTGCACTGCTGTCCAAAGCGTTCAACTGACACACGGCTACAAGTGCTCAACACTTTACAGCGCATGGTTAGGAGGGCCGTATCATTCTTTTGAGACAAAAGCACTGCGACACTTCAGGTGGACACAATCTGGACACGCAATCATAACACTGTGTTAAACACATGTAAGTGTGCTCCAGGCCGTTGAACACGCTTGATTGCGGTCTGCACGCTGATAATCTCGGCCACGTTTATGCTGTACCGGCGTGCATGAGTGCAGGCGTGTTGCCTACCCACCCGGGCGCCTAGCTCTAACGTATTGCGTCTTCGCATGCGGCCGAAGAACCCGGTCGGGTATAGTCCGCGGAAGAGGTTGTCCACGGGCGCGGCGCGACGGCCAGCAGTTTGGCGCGTGAGACGCGCCCCGCCCCGCCCCGCCCCGCCCCGCCCCGCCCCGCCGCGCCCCGCTGGCCGTCAGGCCCGGGCCGGAGATGCCATGTCCAGGACCGACCGGTCCCCTCGTGCCCATCTCGCTCGCGGCGCACGGCTTTGGCCCGGGACAAGAATCTCATGATAATTAATGCCGTAAATCAAACACCGTATCTCTCTATCTCGCCGAGTTTATAGTTTGCCCTTTTGGAACCGGGTCGTTTGCAAAGAATAAGCACCTGAGCCCGCCGTCTTGGACTCGGCCGCCACCGGCGACCGCCCAGGCCCGGCAGCAGCGGTCCCGTCCTGTCCCGCCCGTCTCGTGGGAAAGAAATTTTCTGCAGGGCGAAAAGAGGCGAAATAAATTGCGCGTGAGTCTCCCGGGCGTCGCTTCAATCAATCAACGTGACTACCCGTTTGTGGGCGCAGACACCGCGGAGCGAGGCCCGGGCGGGGCGCGGCGGGGCGGAGGTGTCGAACCGGCGCGGCAGGTCTGTCTCCGCCGAACGGTGGAAAGCGAGATAGGCACTCTCCTGACTAAATAGATGGCGCTAGCGGAGGCTCCTGGCGCGGCGCCGCGGGACGGGGAGCTACCGCAGCGGCACGGCGGCCTAGGCCAGAGGCACCGGGCCGGGTCGGGCCGGGCCCGCTCACAGATGGTTATCGCATCGTGTCGCCCAATGGGGCGCCCAATGACCCGATAGCACGCCGTCAATGAAGACTGTCGTCCTGCTGCTCTGCCTCGCTCTGGTCGTTCCCAGGCTCCGGGCGGCTCCGCTCCGCCCCACGCCCCGCTGCTACCGCGTCGTGTTCCGTCCCGTCGCGGCCGTGTCGTGGGGCTCCCCCCCGGAGTGATCCCTCTCCGATCCCCCGGCCCGGCATGCAGCCGCCGGCCACTTTGTCGGTGGGATCCTGCGGGAGGGAGCCCTCCCTTGTGCGTCCGATGCGCCCCGCCCCGCCCCGCCCCGCCCCGCCTCGCCCCGCCCCGCCCCGCCCCGCCCCGCCCCGCCCCGCCCTAGTCTGGGCCCTTCTGAGTGCCCATGAGCCCCCGGCGGCCGCTCCTCCGCGTCAAGACGCCGGTAAATTGTTTCGTTTCCCGTCTCGAGCCGGCTTCCGGTCTCCGGCGCGCTGTGAGAACCCGCGGCGGCTCCGGCTCCGGGGCCCTCCTTCGCCTCCGGGCTGGCAGGGGTAGGGTAGGGCCGCTCCCGTCCCCCTTCGCGCCCGTCACCTGTTTGTCACTCGGTAATCACTGGACGGAAACTGGGCTGGAACTGGGTCCAGCGGGCGCCCCGCCGGGCCGGGCCGGGCTACGCGGCCTTGACGGCGGCGGATGTCCCCTCGGGGTCGGCCCGCCCCGCCCCGCCCCGCCCCGCCCCGCCCCGCCCCGCCGCGGGCACGTGAGGCCGCCGCGCCGCCTCCTGCGCCGCGCACACGTAACTCCAGCGCGCCCAGCCCGCAGTTACGGCGGTTTGGTTTCCCGTCGCTGCGCAGGGCGGTGCAGGGCAGGGCCCTGCGGTTGTCGGTCCGACCGCCGCCGCCGCCGCCGAGGCCATTCACTGCCAAGGTGCGATAATTGGGCTCCCGAGTCGGAGGGCAGGGGAGGGGGGCAGCACTATCGATTGCTTTCACGAGCTTTATCATTATTACAAGTCTGGGGAATGGGAGAGTGGAAGGGCCTGGTCTGGCCTGCCCTGCGCTGGGGCTGGGGCTGGGCCCCCGGGGGGCTCGGCACAGCAGCAGCCCCACTCACCGCCACGCCCCGCCACGCCACTGCGTGACGGAATATCGACAGTCATAACGAATCGACGACGAGGTATGACGCGACTTCAATTTTCCCCCTCTCCCGCCGCCACTCCTCCCCCGCGCCTCTCGACGTTCATTCAGTCGATCCGTCCACTCGTTCATTCACTCATTCATTCGGACCGGCCTCCGGTCCGGCCTCCCCCGCCGCCTCCTGCTGCATACCGGCCGCCGCTGCTGTTACCACTACCGCCACTTCATTTCTAGATGAAATCTAGAGAATGCGTCTTTTTCCTCGAGGAGGGTTCTTTACTGTGGTGACTTTGCTTTTCCCTCCCCCCGGAGACATGAATGAGAGACGCTGGGACCGACGGCGCGGCGCGGCGGCGGCGGCGCTCGCAGGAATGACAAGTGTAATTGTTATGATCCGGCGAGAGAGCAAAACGGGTAATTATATCGTGGCTGCGCATTGCGTGGCGCTGCCCGGCCTGGTGTGGCGCGGCGCGGCGCGACTATGTCCCGCGAGCCGCTCGGCGCGACGGCCAGCCCAGCCCGGCCCGGCCCGGCCGGCGTGCGCGACTCGCTGGACCAGATCGCTGAAATAACACTGAGGCGAGCGCGGAGAGGCTGGCGAAAAAAAAATATGAAGGAGAGAAAACGATAAAGAAAATTCGTCGCTCGAAACGTTTTGTCTACCATGAAGACGCGTAATGCTTTGCCTGTAGGTCATTGCCCTGCCCTCGGTCTGCAATGTACCGCTGCCGCCCGGGAGGTAGGCCACCCAACACACAGCGCTTTTTGGCCCAAGATTGATCCTTCTTACGAACAAGCAGTTGGTGCATTTCGACTAGCTTTGACGTGGCATGACTATTGCGCGACTCGACCTCACTCGACTGCTGGCCCACGCACTTTCTAAAAGGGGCATATCAAATCCCCCGCGCCACCGCCGGCCGCGCCGCTGATATCCGTCATGATGAGGCTCTAAACGCGCGAGTGGTGGAATCATCCGGGGGCCATGCCTCACTTTAAAGTGGGCAATAAAAACGCGTCTACAAAGGCTGTAAAGCGGCGGGCGAGCGGACTGGAGAGGACCCGGAGGGCTCCTGGAGAGTTGCGGAGCGTGCTGGAGCACGGCTGGAGAGGTGCAGAAAGGACCTGCGGCGTGCTGGAGCACGGCCTGAGAGGTGCAGAAAGGACCTGCGGCGTGCTGGAGCGCGCCTGGAGAGGTGCAGAAAGGTCCTGCGGCGTGCTGGAGCGCGCCTGGAGAGGGGCAGAAAGGACCTGCGGCGTGCTGGAGCGCGCCTGGAAAGGTGCAGAAAGGACCTGCGGCGTGCTGGAGCGCGCCTGGAGTGACGCTGAAACTATCTTGAGCTGGCCAAAGCAGAGCCCTGACGCGCGAATTTAAAGTACAGCACCTGCCCTTAAGCCCTGTTGTCCGTAGAAAGAAGGGCAGAGGGAAGGAGAGGCGTTCGCATGAGCTGGCCAAGGAGGGTTTGAGAAGAAAAGACCTATAGAGAGGCCGACGGGTAGCGGTCGGCGAGGCGCGGCGCGGCCAACGAGGTGTCGCGGCGTGCTTACAGGTGCGCGGGGCGTGGCGGGGCGTGGCGGGGCGTGGCGGGGCGTAGGGCGCATGATGACCCCCCCCCTCCCCGCTCAGCCTCCTCAGCAGCTCCTGCCGCCCGGCTCGGCCCGAGCAGAAGCGTGGGAAACACGAGACCGCGCACTTCCCAAAACAGTTCCAGCGGCGGGGCGGCAGCAGCCGAGCGAGCCGAGAAGAGAAGAGAAGAAGAGAGAGGAGGAAGGGCCGAACGCACAGGTGCGGGAGAGAGAGAGGAGAGGGGGGGGGGGTGAGAGGCTGCGGCGTGAGGTGTGCGACAGAGATGGACTGCTGGCACGGCTCACCGCCGCAGCGCGCGGCAGGCACAGGCACAGGCACGGCGCGCACAAAAAAAAAGCAGAGAGAGAGGAGGAGAATAAAGCGGAGGAAGCGATTGAACGGTGGTAAAGTGAGAGAGAGAGAGAAAGAGAGAGAACGGGGGAAGAAGAGGACGGTCGTGTCGACGAGAGGCCGCTGCACCTGTGCCCCGCCGCTGCTTGCGAGCGTTGCGCCCCGCCACGCCCCGCCACGCCAAGGAGTCATTCATGGTTCATACGGCTCGGTGCGGTCCCGTGCGTGAATGGACGGGCTCAGCTCAGCTCAGCTCAGCCCGGTGGCGAGTGTGGCAAAGCCATCGCACGACGCCGCGCCGCGCACCGCGCAGAGGAGAAAAGAGTGTGGCAATTATTGTGGCCAAACGGCGTTCTAGCGAAGTCGCGTCGCGTCGGCAGCCGCGGGACGGGACGGGGCAGGGCGGGCGTGGGGTGCTTTTTTACTGTCTTTTTTTATTCCATCATGAAAGGCTGCTGGGTTCAGCCAGCAGCACAGTAGTAGTTGTAGAGCTCCACGTCTAATTTCATACTTCTTTCATGTTTGTTATTATAATTCTTTTTAGCCGCGTGTCGGGCGGGGCGGGGCGGGGAGGAGGTACGATGCCCCGCCCGCCCGGATGTGGACGTTTCTAATTATCGCAACGCGATGCGATATGTGGAAGCCCGGGAGCGAGCTGCACTTATGACCCGTCGCGCCCGGTGCCCTGTGCTCCGCGGTCCGGTCGTTAGTGCTCTTATGACCATGATGATACCCCCCGGGCCGAGGCGAGGGCCACCCCGGCAATGGCCTACACGCGGGACCCCGGGACCCTGTAGGACCCGCTGCACTGGCACCGGAGCTGATAGGACTCCACTCCGCGGAGGACTCGCCCTGCCAGGGGCACACTTAACCACTCTTACCAGATAGCTTGGCAAAAACCTTCCCACGAATACGCCTGTGTTAGAGAGGCTGACGGGCAACTCCGCTAGGCAACAGGTAGTCTCACGTGTGGAGAGTTTGCCTAGCAGGCAGGCGGAGGCGAAGTTACCCGTCTGCCTCACACTGGTGTATTCGTTGGGAACCTTTGCCTACCCTTGTCGTGTCAATTTGGTTGCCTACCTACTCGGCGGATGGCTGCCTATCGAGAACATGTGAGTGGCTGCGCGCCGGGCCGGGCACCCCATCGTCCCGGACCGGACGGGGCCACTTCGATATAATCCAATAACTGTGCAGCCGCCAGGCCGGCCAGGCCTCGTGGCCGCAGCCAGACGTGAGGACGCGCGACTGCAGCGCTCCCAGCGGCCTCGCGTGTAATTATCGTCAGGCGCACTGTATGTACTGCAGTACATACACGCTGCTCCGTTTGCTTCGTTTTGGTCGTCATGGCTTTTCGGTATGTTTCGTTGCTCTTGACCGTGTGAGAGAGAGAAAGAGAGAGAGAGAGGAGGGGGGGGAGAGGGTGAGAGCGGGAAGGATATTTGAGTTCGAACACTCGGATAATCACAGGCTGCATGGTGTAATCATTACGCCCGCACACACACACACACACACACAATCACACGTAGATAATCCTATCCACGTAGCTATACTTTCTGGTCAGGGAGCGCGCGGCGTTTCTCCTCGGCGAAGAGGAGAAAACAACAAAACGCGCTGTACAACTTTCAATCGACCAAAGCCCTTGGTCAAATAGCCCGCCCGGCGCATTTTCGAAAGTGGCTCAGCGACGCACCTCATTGGCATCGTTTTTTTGTCGTTTTTTTTTTTCCCCAATGCAGGGCGTTGTGGTGGCCGCCGCGTACGGTGCCACGCGTTGTCAACAGGTACGGCGTGGCGCTCTTGCTAAGTCTAGCCGAGACTAGAGGGGGAAGGCGCGGCGTGTGCTGAGCGGCGTGTGGCCGCCCCGCCCCGCCCCGCCCCGCCGCTCCACATGGCGCTGTCCCGTCGCGTCGCGCCCCACGCCCAGCACAGCCGCTTTTGGCGACGCCGGCCGCACCCGCGCAAGTAGGCACTTTCTTCTCCGCCCGCCTCCACTTCCATTTCCTTTTCATAATAATTTCTCCTTAATTTTTCGCGCGAGCTTTCAGCATCACCGCGCTCTCGAGCATAGAGCACACTTACAAGAAAACCAATCAAATATATATATCTCTCTCTCTCTCGCACGCTCACGCGCACACGACTCTCGCGTAGTGTCAATCAATTTCCTACTTGGTGCGATAATGGCGACCTGTCGCGCGACGGCTGCGCGCAGCACGTAGCAGTACGGCACGAGTGAGCCGTGCCAACTCCCCGCCCCTCTCTCCCCTCTCTCTCTCGCTCCCTCTCTCTGTCGCTCTCCCTCTCTCTCGCTCCCGGTGCGGCCCCACTTTCCTCTCCGTGTGTCGTGCGGCCCGTCAGTCATGGCGTGCTGCTGCTGCTCCGCTGCCGCCGTGTCGTAATGAGACGACGCGTTTGTTTTTGTTCCTTAATCACGCCCCGCCCCGCCCCGCCCCGCCCCGCCCCGCCCCGCCCCCTGCCGTGCTGCTGCTGCGGCTCGCAGCATCCTTATCTCATTGCGTCTTGCTGCTGCTCGTGGTTCCCACGGCGTGTCTTCGCTTCGCAGCGGCAGCGGCGGTGGAGCAGGCTTCTAGGAAGGCTGCGGCGCCACGCGGCTCCGCTTGCCGCCCCGCCCCGCCCCGCCCCGCCCCGCCCCGCCCCGCCCCGCCCCGCTGCGGCGGGAGCGCCGTGACGGTAGGCGACCGCCCGGCACGCGAGAGGAGCGGGCTGCCTACCCTCGCCGGCGTTCTCACCGGGCCGCCGCCTGGCCGCGCGCTGCACGGTGTTTTCTGCGGAATTTGGCGCGCGGGGAGCGGGATGCTTATGGGTCCGGGACGACGACCTTGATGATGGTGATGATGATGATGATAATGATGATGATGATAGTAATGACGGGTGCGGTGCGGTCGCGCGGGGGATGGTGCTGCGGGGCGGGGCGGGGCGGGGTGGGGCGGGCAGTGGGGCCCGTACGGGCGGCCCCGCACGCCACACACGCGACCACCGCCCTATACCCCACCGGCCCCGCCCCGCCAGCCGCTCTCTTTCAAGTAAAGTATCGGTTGCGCCGATGGCTATCCGGACTGCATCTGCTGCCGCTGCTGCCTCCCCTGACTGCTACCGCGTTACCGCCCCGCCACGCCACGCCACGCCCCGCCCCGCCCTACCTGCTGGCTGGCCTGGTATAAAATCATTCGGTAGCCCAACAACCTCATCATCTCGCTATGCCGCCGCCGCGCCGCTTCCGTGTGACGGACGGCGCTCTAGGCGACGCTCGACTCGACTCGACGCGGCCCCGGGTCCCTAATAAAGAGCGCCGGCTGCCGGATTATTCAAAGCCCACTTGAGAGCGCTGGGCCGGGCTGCCGGGCTGCCAGGCTGCGCTTTGCCTCCCTGGGCTGGGCGCGATTGGGCGGCCCCGCCCCGCCCCGCCGCGCCTGGGGCCTCGGGCCGGGCAGCTATCTCCCCACAGTAGCAGCTCAGAAACCATCTTGATCGATTTGTCATTATGCATAGGGAATCAGTTGTATATTATTTCCCCCGGGGGCGCAGCCTTCTATCTTACCGTGGGCGGCGGCGGCGGCGCGCCGGCGGTGTCCGGGTGCACTTTCCAACACCCGCGTTGATTCCTGCTTTTCTTGCCTTTAAAAAAAATATTATTACACTTCTATTTTATTGTGTCTTTTCGCTTTCGGCTGCCGAGAGTCTGTATATTTCTCCTCTTGATATGCGAGCGTCTGTGTGAGTGTGTGTGCGTTTGTGTGTGTGTGAGATTGTTTACTCGTCGCCAAGCCCGGGAGGAAATGCCAGAACAATCAAATCAAATGGAACCACACCTGGTAGCAGCCGCCGCGCCGGTAGCACACCGCACTGACCGCTCGACGTGAGCCTCGCCACGCCCCGCCCCGCCCCGCCCCGCCCCGCCCCGCCCCGCCCCGCCACGCAGCTCCCTGCTCGTCGGCATCCCATATCCTTCGATCACGTCGCACGACTCATATATGGGATGTGGATGCGACCGGGGAAACAACAGCTTCTGATTGTTCTTTGTGGCGTTATAGAATGTAAAGGCGTCTGATGAAAGTCAGTCTGGTTTCCCTCCGTCCCCTCACCCTCCCCGCCATTCCTAACCTTAATTTTCCCCCCTTTTCTCTCGATCGCACGACCCGAAAGGAATCGCAATATGAGTCTGTAGATGGCTCGCGCCCCGCCCCGCCCCGCCCCGCCCGACGCAAACACGTATCGCACACGCAATATCATTATTACAGGGTAGGGGCCGTACGGGCGGCAGCCGAACCGAACCAAACTGCAATAAGAATGTGAAACACGGCGCTGCTCTCAAAACGAACACTCCTTTTTTTAAAAGCATTTTCTTTTATTTTTGTTGTTTACACTTTGCCCGCAGCTCGCTTACGGATGATGATAATACCCCATCATCTTTGCAGTGCTCGATAATGCATTCGAAATATCATGTGTTCGAGTTTTTTTCTATCCATTTATATCCTCTCTCTTTACCCCCCCCCCCCCCCTAAATTTTACCACTCATATCCATAGTTTCCCGGCGCCCCGTCCCGTCCCACGGCGGCGGTGGCGTGCGCTGGGAGCCCTTTAACATACGGCGTATATACCTTACCTTGTGCGTGAAGCGGTGCCGGGGCGGGGCGGGGCGGGGCGGGCGGGGAGCCTGTGGCGGAGCGTAGCGCGGTCGAACGGGAGCCCATCTGATTTACATGATCGATCAGCCGCGGGGCCCGCGCGGTGCGGTGCGCCTGGGAGCGGCGCGCTGTCAGGGAGCCGGCCCGGCCCGTCAGGACGCCGTCCAGGCCCTGCCTGCCCGTCAGGGAGTGGCTTATTGGGGCGGGGCGGGGCGGGGCGGGGCGGGCCGGAGCCGCTGGCCGTGCCTCGCGCCCTGCCCGCCCTGGCCTCGCCTCGGGGAGTCTGCTACTGCTACCGCGCGGCGCGCTATCCATCTGCATAAACCCCCTCTCCTCTCCTCTCCTCTCCTCTACCCCACTCCCGACGCGTACCTGTGTAACTCGGCCGACTTAAATATCGTGAGATATCGGTAGCGTGACGGGACGGGCGGTCCTCTCGTGTGCAGTAGCAGCAGCAGCATTCCTTTTTCTTACGAGAGCAGTGATGGGGCGCGGGCCTAAATACCCTTTAGTAATGTGACGTCGTGGGGGGAGGGGGGCGAAACATTTTGTGTTTGAGTCTAAGTTGTCGCCAGTGTATTGGTAGCCTCACAGTAGCAGTAGCAGGCCGCCTCGCCTCGCCTCTGCGCTGCGGTCTGGTCTGGTCAACGCCTCCCCGCCCCGGTCCGGCTGCTTCTGTTTGCCGCGCCTGAGTCATCATGTTCGCCCGAAAGCCACTTTCAGATCACGGCGCGGCTCATTGCGCATTGCACTGCCGCTCTATACGAACGACTGACTCGAATGACTTTTTATTTTTATTTTATTTTTATGCTCCCGCGCAGATCACTATACACACTCTCTGCGACCGGAATCTAATTAGAGCGAATTAGCTCGCCAAATCACCGGCGGGCGGGGCGGGGCGGAGGGAAGTGCCACGACCGAGCGGCTCCCGTCCCGCGTGCGTCTCGACCATCAGATAAGGGAAGAGAAGGTGAGGAGAATCGTGACTAAAATATCTTCGTAAAACACACGCGGCGAACAAACCACTGTGGGGGCAGGGCGATACGTGCTAATTCGTGCTTTTCATTTCGCGTTCCGGCCTCGCGGTATTAAAAGACACGCTGAAACGTCCTTAAACCGTCGTCGCAGGGCATCTCGCGGACAGCAGGGCCGGGCACCGCGGGCGGGGCGGGGCGGGGCGGGGCGGGGCGGGGCGGTCAGCCTCGTCTTCCGGGAAGTAGCGGCCAGCGCCCTCGGGCCGGCGCGGCGCGGCGTACGAACGCCATAATGCGGGCGGGTGCGGGGGACCTGTGTCCCTTTCTGTCTATCTCCGTCGCTCCACCGGCGGGGTGCGCCTCGGAGGGACGAGGCGCGTCGCCGCGGACGCCGCCCGCCCTGACGCGTGCAGGTCGACGCCTCTGCTGCCCTTGCCGCCGCGCCTGCCTACCCCCCTCCCCCCACCTCCACCCCGTCCAACCCCTTCCCCCGCCCCCCGCGCCGCCCCCGGTCACTGCCTGCTGCCTTGTTGTTACAAGTGTAGGATTTCCGCTGGCTTTGGCCTTTGACTAACAAAATCACAGACGTCGACAATATTTCTTTGCGTTATTTCTTTTTCCCCAACACCCCTTGTCGGATGGACTTCGGCTTGACGTCTTTTAGCAACGTGTGTGTGTGTGTGCCCGGTGATGGCGGAAACTTTTCCTCGGGCACAATTCTATTTTTTTCCCGCACGCCCTCCCTTACGGAAACATTTTTTCCCAAGCAGCACGTTCTCAAGTGAAAGAAACGCGCAATATCAGGGCATTATATCTCTTTGATACAAACCGCAGACATTAGTCTCTCAAATGTTATACTTACGAGAATAATTGTACGACTGGACATAAACTCATCTGATATGTTTTTTTTTCGTCAATAATTCTTCGCATAAATTTATAACTCGGCTGCTTCTGATTCATGCAAATAATTACAACTAATTACAGAAATCCATAAGACTAATAATAAGAAAATTAAGGACATCAAAATTATTTTCCCGCTGGGCATTGAATTCTTTTTTTTTAATTTCCTTTTTCCCTGCGCCGCGCTGATGGTTGATGTCAGTCGCCCCGATGACCCACGCGCTAATCCAAACCTCGGCGGATCGGATATCGGAGCGTTTCTCGCACGCATCACTCGTGCGCGCGCGCGCGCGCACGAGAGAGAGACAGAGAGAGAGAGAGAGAGCAAGGCGAGGATTCTACCCTCGCGGACAGCGCGAGTGCCGCCCCGCCGCGCCACGCCATCGCGGAAGTGAGTTCGGGGTCGGCGATCGCGTGCCGATGCCGAAGATGCCGAGACGAGCGATATTCGCTGCGGCGTCGAGTGTCCGACCAGTCGTGGTATAAATATAGTGTCGCCGCTCGAGGTCAACGAAACGAAAGACAAAATTGCAAGTTATTAAAAATAATGAAAAGACGCGGAGCAATTTTTATTGTTGGTATTTCGGTTGCATGAAAACAAGCATTTTTTTTTCATGCGCGATACAGTCTATCCTTGATGATCCCTAAGGGCGACGATTTTGATTTACACGGGTCCCTCGAGGAGGGGGCCCTCCTGCCGGTCGAGACCCCGTTAACCCATTCACACGCGCTGTCAGGTAGTACCCCGTAGTACCCGTACCGGGCGGAGAGGGGGCGGCTCAGCGCAGGGCGGCGCGCGGGTCCTCTTTTCGGGAAGGGAAGCGGAAACCCACAAATGCGTGCACGACTATCCATCCAGGCGTGCAGGTGCACCGCCCCGCCCCGCCCCGCCCCGCCCCGCCCCGACCCGCCCCGCCCCGCCCCGCCCCGCCCCGCCCCGCCCCGCCCTGCGGTGCTAAAGGGCAGGGTGCGCGCTCACTCTCTCCCCTGTCCTCGTCCGTCCTCGACTGGGCCCATTGTGCGGGTCGGAAAATTATGACGGGCTTCCTGTCGCTGCGGGGCGGGGCGGGGCGGGGCGGGGCACATTAGATCATCCCGCTGGCGGGGCGTGGCGTGGCGGTCCCCTCCCCGTAGAGGGATCACTAGGGGATCACGCCGGTCGGACTGATCAATCCGTCCTGGTGTTCCACGTGTCCCACGTTCCGCGGGCGGCCTCCCCTGCTCTCCTGCACAACGACCACTTCCTGTTGCTGCTGACCCGCGCCGCTTATTGAATGAAAAGCTTGAAGAAAAAAAAATCCCTAAAACGTTTGACTCGAGAACCGGAAAACGCCGGGGCGGGGTGGGGCGGGCAGGGGCGGGCCGCGCTGCTGAGTATCGTCGCGCGCGGCGCGACGGCCGATGAAAGCGAGCATGTGTGATGTGTTTGAGTCGGGTACTAAAAACATCGTCTCGTGTGTCACTTTGCGCACAAAAACTGAAAGATGGAATAAATGACGAAAAAAACGAAAAGGGGAAAGGGTTGAGGAAGAGAGAGGGCGGACGAAAGTGTGTGTGAGAGAGAGAGGGGGGAGAAGAAGGCAGGGAGGGAGGGAGTTGAGCAAGACTGCGATGCGATGCGGGGGAGGAAAAGAAGAGCAGTCGGCTCGGCGGAGTGTTGGTAGCCGGGCAGGGCTGGGCAGGGCCGGGCAGGGGTGCGCGGGGGTGGACCGTTGCGTCAGGGAGCACCACAATAAGGGGGTGGCTTGGCGAGGCGTGGCGCGGCGTGGCGTGGTCACCATGTGGGAATGCTGCGGGCGGGGTCGTTCTCACGGTGGCTGTGCCTGCGGCGGGGCAGGGCGGGGCGGGGCGCAAGGTGGTGCCTGAGGTGCTCTCGACACAGAGACAAAGCGGAGGGCTGTGCTCCAGGTGCGCTCTCTACGCTACGCTCTGCGCCGTTGCGAAACGGGCCGCCGCCCGAGGGGGTGGGGAGCGTGAAGTGGACTGCAGCGGGGCGGGGCGGGGCGGGAGCGCGACGTGCTCCTCAGGGAAGGAGAAGGGTGTGTTCACCCCTCCCGTCCCGTCACGCACAGCCTCTGCGTGTGCCGGAGGCTAAGTCCTGCCGGACCTCGTTCGAGGACTTTGAGGACTCCGTCGACGCCTTAGCCTCGACGAGGGCCTGGAGGACGCCGTCAATGCCTTGGCCGCGAGGAGGACCTTCGGGATACTTCGACGTCGACCTCAAAGGCAGATCCTTTCATGGGTAACGCAAATTTTCCGCGTCTACGCCGTCGCTCCTCGACGAGGTCCTCGTCTAGGACGCCGTGGTGGCGACGCCCGTCGCGCCCTGCTCTCGCTGCACAGGCGGTGTCCTGCCCTGCCCGGGGCGCGCGCCGTTTGTGACCCAGGTCAGCTTTGGCGTCGCGCGCGGGCCGGGCCGGGCGGCCCGTGCACCGGAGGACGACGCGACGCACACGTCCAACGCACACATCATCCAAGGACACGCGGCCAGCGCGCGAGCCCCGGGCGAGCCTGGGCGCGCGGGAAGGGAAGGGAAGGGAGCAGCCCGCCCCACCCCGCCCCGCCCCGCCCCGCCCCGCCCCGCCCCGCCCCGCCCCGCCCCGCCCCGCCCCGCCACGGCCAGCAGCGAGCAGCAGTAGTCACATCACGTCATCAGAACCACCGGCACGCCAGGGCCAGGCCAGGGCCACTCCCTTCCATGCAAGATGACACCGTCCCCCAACCCTCGCCCCGCCCCGCCTCACCCCCTCAGCCCTCCCCTCCCGCATGGCCACGCATGCCTGCACAGTGCAGCATACACGGCACCCCCCTCCCCCGTCCCCCCTCCGCCGGCTGGGCTGGGGTGGGGTTGGTCCGGGCCCGCCAGTACAGGACCCGGTAGAAACATTCCCACGGTCTGAGCTGCTGAGCTAAAGGGAGGGAGGGGTCGCCACCTGCTTTGCCCTGCCCTGCCCTGCCCTGCCCTGCCCTGCCCTGCCCCGGCGTGCATGCTACGGCAGCAGGGCGGGGCGTGGCGGACCCCGGGCCGGGCCCACCAGCAGGGAGCCAAGCGTGTGGCTCGCGTGCAGGGAGCGTGACTGGGCCGTGCTGTGACTGCATAGAGCGCGGGCCGGGCCGGGGCAGGGCTCGGTGTAGTATGTAGTACTCGCCAGCGCAAACAGCTGACGTAACGGGGCCGGCGCCGCCCCGCCCCGCCCGGCCCGCGCTCACTGTCCACGACGCGATAATCAAACTGCGACGTTGGTGCTCGCACTGCACGACAACGTCCCTAAAACGCCTCATAAACGCCTCATTAAAAAATAGAGGGAAAGACCAATTAAATTAGAACTGCGGCGGTGTAATCCCGCGGCTTGCCCCTAACGGCAAATTTTCTCTTGGAAAGATTAACATTATTGTGCACCCCGAGGCGACCCGCATCCCCGCGAACGGAGCGGAGCGCGTGATTAATTTCTTGACGTTGGTCGCCGTCGTTGCTTCCGTATACTGTATGTACTCCTGTCGCGCGGGGCGGGGGGGAATAAGCGAGCGAGGAAGAAAGGAAAAGCAGGGTAAACCGGGTCCCGAATGTGACTACCCCCGCGACGCGACGCGCCGCGCCGCGCCGGCACCCTCGTCCGGCTGCTGGGCGACGTTACAATACCGCACGCACGGTACGTAGCGCGTATGCCTCGCACATTACGCGTACGCACGCAGCCCTCTCCAAGTCCAGTGCCCCCACCCCCCTCCCGCTCCCCCTCCCTCCCCCCCGCGCGTTTCGCCTTCGAGCTCTATTTTTAAGACGCGCGTTCGTTTTCTTATTATCATGCCGATGAGGCGAGACGCGACGGGACGGGGCGGCAGCAGTCGTCGGGTGGGGTCGGGCGGGACCGCGGCGCTGGGAGAGGCACGGCGCGGCGTGGCCGGAGCGTAAAAGCGCGAGGAGAGGAGAGGATCCTAGTGGAGAAAGAGGGAAAAGCAATCATCCCCGTCACCGCCACTCGATTCCTCTCTCTGAGCAGCGTGTATCGCACCGCCCCCGCCCCGCCCCTCCTCCCTCAGCTACAAAGAGGTGGGCGGGCGGCGGCGGCGGAGGGGGCTACGAGCTAAGCCCGTCGAGGGGAGGGGCCTAGAGAGCCTGGCCCGCCCCGCCCGCCCCGCCCCGCCGCGCCCGCGCCCTGCCCCCTCCCGGGCGTCCAGGACACGTCGGGACAAGTGGGGCGCGCAGCGGGAAGAGGAGGGAGCACGGCGGCGGCGGCGGGAGAGAGGGGGGCGGGCGGGGGGCGGCGCAGCACCGGCCAACACCGCACCGCCGCCGCCGCTGCCGCCGGTTCCCAGGGGAGGAGACCCTGCCCTGCGGAGGAAGGAGGAGAGGAGGAAATCAGTTGCCGAGACGCGTTCCGACAGACAGGACGTGCATGTCGTGAGTGAGGTGAGGCGCGGGTCGAGTCGCCGTGAGCGCGAGGCGAGGCGAGCTAGAGTACGCGAGTGAGTGACTGCGAGCGATGGAGTGAGTGAGTGAATGAGTTAGTGAGTGCCAGTGCAGTGCAACAAGTCCCAGTGCAACAAGTCCCAGTGCAACAGGCGGCGCAGCGCAGCGCTATTGGATTACGCCTCCCCACGACTCGTCGTCCCCACACCATGCTGATGGCCTCGTTGAGGGACCCGTACGCAGCGGCGGCCGCAGCGGGCGTGGGCATGCTGGCCGCCAGTCAGCTGGCGCAGCTCAACCAGCTCATGATGCAGCAGCAACAGCAGCAGCACGCCCACCAGCTGCAGCTGCAGCACCAGCAGCTGCAGCAGCAGCCGCACAGCCCGTCGCAGGCTGGCGGCCCGCTGCCGATGGGCGCCGCACCCCTAGGCGCACCGCTGGGCGCGCCCCTAGGCTCACCCCCGGAGTGCCAGTCGCCGCCCATCTCGCGGACTTACACGTACAAGAAGGTGAGCGCCGTACCGGGCCGCGCCGGGCCGGGGCGGGGCGCCCTCCCCTCGTACTCCTGATAGTCCTTCTCGGCGCCCAGTCGCCGTTTCCCGCCGCGGGGCGGGGGTCGCGGGGATACGGGTGCAATTAGACGCGCGACGACGCGGAGGGTCGGCCGCTGACCGCCTGAGGGTTCCCGCCGTCGCCGAGTCCAGGGACTCGTCCGATACTCCATGGCAACGCGTAGTTCGGGATGTGCGGCCCCAGCCCCAGTACAGTTTTTTAACCACCTTGATTAACCCGTCTTCTTCTTTGCCCTGTAGGTGACCAAGCCGCTTCTGGAGCGCAAGCGCCGCGCCCGCATTAACCGCTGCCTGGACGAGCTCAAGGAGCTGATGGTCGGCGCGCTGGAGGCCGAGGGCGAGAACGTGAGCAAGCTGGAGAAGGCCGACATCCTGGAGCTGACCGTGCGCCACTTGCAGAGGATCACTAAACCCCGGGACATCGCGGAGGACGCGAGCAGATTTCAGGTGAGCAACTGCTCCCGCCATTTGTCACCCGTCCAGTAATGAATTGCGGAGTTAATTTTGGCGTGAAGTAGACACTACCCGTACTCATGTCAGTCTTTCCTGTGCAACAGGCGGGCTTCAGCCAGTGCGCTAGTGAGGCGTGCCACTTCCTACTCGGGCTCCCCGGACTGGACGCTGCCGTGGGGCGCCGCCTCGTGGCGCACCTGGGTCAGGTGGTGAACCAGGTGGGGCTGGGGGCGCTGGGACAGGGCGCCGGCCCGGGCATGGCGCCGCGCCCCGCCTCCACGACCTCCACCACCACGACCTATTCGCCGCCCGCGTCCCCGGACCAGCACCACGGCCACGGCCATCCCGACGCGGACGTGCTGCAGCACATGGCGCGGCAGCATCACATGCAGGGCCAGCTGCAGCAGGGCGCCGACGCCACCCCCGGCCAGCTGCACGCCGCTGGAGACGCGGACGGGGAGGTTTCGTCGTCCACCTCGCGGGGCGGCAGCAAGCGCCCCCGGTCCCGGCACGGCCGCTCCGACCTGGACGACGACAGCGAGGACGACGAGGACGGCCACGATTCGGATGCGCCTGTCAACTACACGTCCGAGGCTCTGCACAGGCAACACAGGAAACGGACACGCTTTGACTTCCCCGCTGGGGCCTCGGCCTCCGCGTCGGCGGGGGCAACCGCCGCCGGAGGCAAGGAGTGGGTCAGCTCCAGCAAGGAGAGCCAAGGAAGCCAGAGTGGAAGTGAGGATGAGGACAGGGGTCCCATGTGGAGGCCATGGTAGCTGGTGAGGAGCTGCAGCTAAGAGCTAGGTGCAGAGGAGAGGAGTGATCTCAGAAAGCGTAGTGTAATGATGCAGGCCCCCACAAGTTTCTGTTAATGTTGATTTAGTAATTTTTTTTTCATGTAGTGTGGGGAATTGCTTTGAAATTATGCTGAATTTCGGCCATGGGATCAAAGTGTCTTAATGTTAAATTCATAGTTCAATTCATAAACATTGGCTTTCTTATGTAAAGTGCAGCAATTTGGAAAGTCAAAGTCCTATGTTTTTCTATTTTAAAAAAGTGAAGGTTTTATGGTTTGTTACTTTATATTATGTTATATAACTGATTTATTGCATTAGATTTTTTTTTCAAACCAAAATTGCTTATCTGTGATAAAATAAAAGCTTTATATATGTTGGTTTAGTTACACTATATGAAATAACTGTCTTTCCCAACAAACTAAATAAGTTCATTTCTTAATATTTCTGGAAAGTATTTTGTGTGTAGGCCTGTGTTGGTACATTTCTTTTGCAAATACGGTAAAGATAATTTACCTTATGCGTGAAAAGAAATTAAATTAGAAGTGTGCGCTGTGAAAGTCAATAATTTTTGTAGAAATAAAATCTTTGATCTATCTCCAACCATCTTGTCTGTATCTGTGACAAAAGAAACAAAATACAGTAGTTACTAGCCAGGCAAGACTTAGCCTTTGCGTTTTTGCGATTTTCGGGCGAAATAAAATTGTCTCGGATTTCGACCAAACTCAGAGGTGACCTTCTTCTGGGACCAAAAAACACATAGCAAGTCCTAGGAGTCCTATACCGGACTTCGTTAGTGACAAAATAAACCCCCTAAGCCACCTCGCCCGAACACATTGCGCGCTATCAGGAATACTGCATTCCCTCGCAGACAAACCGGGTTTTCGGACGAACTGACCCTTGGGGTTGGTCTAGGGTACGTTAGAAGTGTGCATGCATGCATGCATCGATGACAGTTCGCGAAGACCTGGAGGGGTGTTGAAGATCGCCGACAGGCTCAAATACATCCCTGCCTTGAGCAATAGCTCTGCCTAGGATTATTCCTCTGCTGGTTAAGCCGCGCTGGTTGAACGTCGCGCCCGTCCGGCCTCGCGCCGTTCACGCCCGGAACTTGTGAGGAATGGAAGCAGTGGGAGCGGGGAGGGAAAGGGAAGTCACGGTGGTTGAACGTGCCGCTTGCCACTTTCGCGCCTGAGAGGTAGGCAGACCATTTGACGCTTCGACGAGACGAAAACCGAGGCGTTTGGAGTTTGGAGGCAGTTTGACCCGAAGGGAGCGCCCTCTGCCCTCTACGGCGTGCATCGAGGAAACACGGGAAGTCGGAGGTGAGTTCTTCCCGAATTTGTTAAGTGTAATAGTGAAATTTGTTTTCTATGTGATATCGTGTATTCACTCATTGGGAGAAGAAGGATTTGTTTTATTTATTGTGTAAATGTCATACATTTACATTTTATTTTGCTCGCGCTCGCGAGTAGAAATTGAACGCCCTTTCTTCTTTCTTCCTACATGTTCTTTATTTTCCTGAGAGCTTTGAATTAATCGACAGTGTTGGGTGTAACTCTTTAATGGAATAAATGGAAGCGACATTTTATAACTTCCTTAGAACGGTAGACGGTGGTGGCCAATAGTGGCTTAGCGTAATGCAAAGCTAAACCAAACGACATAACCTGATCGTGTAACCCTCCCACAAGTAAAAGGTTTCTGAGCTGTTATCGAATACATTTCCGTTGATTGCACGCATATTGTGAGATTAAAATTAATTTAAAATATACTTCTTCGAATGTAAACGAAATTTTTCCATGCAGCTTTCTGCTGTTGTTGTGTAAAATTCATGTTTGCAGCCTGATTTTCTATTTCTCTTTATGTGCCTTTGTATAAAATAACTTTTGATACAGTGTTTTGTATTTTTTGATCGACTTTGTCCTGCTTGCTTGTTTGAAGTAGTGTCAAGTTGTGAACCAACACATTTCTTTTTTCTTCCCAGTTGTAAATGCTGTCTTTATTATGCGCACTTCTGTGAGAGAAAAATATGGTTACGGATCCTTCAAAGTTTTCACCTTTTTTCTTTTATTTTGTTTCTGTTTCAGATTCTACTGAAAGAGTATTTGAGGGAAAATCCACTTGCTACTCGAGCTCCCAAGTTATTGCCTCACCTCGACCAGTATATGAATCTCGATGGATCCCTTCCCCTTCCACCTTCTGCGGTAAGTTTACATTAGTAATTATTTAATTAGTCAACTGTGCTTTCTTCTTCTCACACATGTCTCTATATATTAGTTGTTGTTGATTTCATAGTATGAATCCAAACGGGAAACCCAAATGCTTCTTCAATAGTCAAGTGGAAAATCCAATTACCTCAAACTACCAGGTTAGTGTGCTCCTTGTTGACTGTTTATTTTTAGACTGTTAATATCATAATATATAATTCCATAAGTCACATTTTGCTAATAAATCAATCTTTATAACCCCAGATTTTGCTGAGTCAGTCTGGAAGGGAAAATCCAGTCGGCGCCACACCTATTTTTCCTCAAGATGTGACTTTTCAATCTCAAGTCTACATCAGGTATGTTTGCTGAGCACAATTCGAGAGAGAGAGATCTAGTTTTGTCCATGCCTCTTCCTAGCTGAAGTGAGCCGGGCAGTTCAAGTGTCAATTAGTATGGAAATTAAAAGGGATTTACGATTTTAACTGTGATCATGTCAGTTGCTTCAAGCCAATAGTACTTTGATGTTCTGTGAGTAGCCAGGTACTATATCTTGAAAAGAGAAGTTGGTTTTGCCCTGTCAATAAACATTCAACTCTGGTCTTTGAGATAAGTTAAATGAATAAATATTGTATGATCAACCTTTGTGTCAAAAATTCATATTGAAGCCAACAGTACAGAAATTGGAAGGTACAAATATAAGGAAGAAAGAAACTGTTTGAGTATCACACAAATGATATTTTTCTTGCTGGAGTTAATAGCAGGCTTGTTTAAGTAGCTCTTCCTGTGTACTAAGCCTCATAAGAAGTATGTTGACTTGAGCCAACCATGGAGATAAATTGCTTCATTCACGAATACCGATTATTTACTATCAATTAACTGTCCTGTGATGTATCACAGACTTTCCGTCTTTAAAATTCTTCCCGTTCAGTGAAGTGGTTAAGCTAGTTTCCTTGTCTTAGTCCTATCAAGCTGAGTAAATTACATAGTGTAACATGGATTTACTTTTACTTTGCCTGAAACCCTTGTGTAGCCTATTGATCTGAGAAGTGGTAGAGGGCAGTCTTGATAACTCATCACTTTGGAACCTTGCATATCTTTGAGGGTTAGCCTTTCCCTGTGAAACATGTCTGCCATCTGTTCACGTGAAACTCAGGGTGCTGCTATTCAGGGCAGAGCAGCGAAGAGTGAGTTCAGATGCTCGTATGTGTCCAAAACGACAGGTGAGAGTGAGAGGGAGCCATGTTCTAGTTTGAACATCTCACTCTTACCTGCCGTTTTTGGACGCTTGCGAGCAACTGAGCTTGCTCTCTTTGCTACTCTGATTCAGGGTTCCAACTATCTGACCTTTGAAGGGTACTTTGCATGTGCATATGTCGGAACGTGTTCCTGAGAGTTTAGCAACACCTCTGACTTTGAGGAGTTACAAGGATTATTTATGGAAACATGCGGTTTCAGAGGTGGTACAAGTTCTCTTTATTGATACGAATCTATACAACTATTCATCTGCGTGACACTACCCACAACATTACTCACATGGTCCGAAATAACAGCAATGGGAAGAACTGTGCCATCTCAAAGACTGCTCTTCTCCAAACGTACCCTCTGTTGAGCTCTTGTGGTGTCCAGCTGACCTGGAACATCAAAATAAGGAATTACATTTTGTTGCAGATCATCCCCAGCAATGAACAAGCTTGAGGGCAAAGCCAACTGAATTCAGCAACACATCCAAACAAAAGCGATATGCTCCTGATTGTTGCTATGAGGTAAGAAACAACATGAATATCCTGTTCATTTCTATCACTTTTCTTGGTTCTCCCTCGGCATAATACAGTTCTAACCAAGGTTCTAACCCTTCCAACACGTGGTTAGCAGACACGTGCTGCCATTTCCTCGTGGCTTGGCACATTTCCAACCCTGCCAACACGTGGCCGGCGATTAAGAAACTCTGAACAAAGTACTTACCTCTGCTTGATTCCTGTTGCCCGCAGCCCGAGGTCGTTCTCGTCAGCATCCAGAAACGTGCAATGGGGGCCCCACAACAAGTGCATGACGCCCAAGCGTGTGAAATCCTGCAATTTCCAAGATTTAGTGCTACAAACGAGTGGCACGACCTGGCGAGGGGCGTCACAGAACGACAGCAGGACAAAACGTACGTACCTTGTTTACTGGACGATCGCTGAGGTGCTTTGCTGGGCTGGCCCTTCTGGTCGATGGTGAGGTCGATGGCGAGGAGCGAGGCTAAAGCTAGGACAATGCTGAAACGAAAAGCTAGGCGTGAAATTTACCTTTTTTTCTATAAATTTGTGGACGACGGCGCGGGGCGGGGCGGGGCGAGGCGTGTGGGGCAGCGGACGGGCAAGCGGGTGCACGCGGCGGCGGCGACCAGCACCACGGCAACAGCACCAAGACGACACGACCTGCTCGGGTCACGGTCCGCCCTCCACTGCCGCTCCGGGCGGACCGTGACCCGCGCAGGTCGTGTCGTCTTGGTGCTGTTGCCGTGGTGCTGGTCGCCGCCGCCGCGTGCACCCGCTTGCCCGTCCGCTGCCCCACACGCCTCGCCCCGCCCCGCCCCGCGCCGTCGTCCACAAATTTATAGAAAAAGGTAAATTTCACGCCTAGCTTTTCTTTTCAGCATTGTCCTAGCTTAAAATATTTCCTCTATCATATTAATAATAACAAATTAACAGCTTCTCTTGCCCGATATTCTGCTGCACATAATTTTGGTCAATGTTAGCACATGTTTACTCTAACCTAATGTTTGCTTTAGGTTACCGAGATCATAATACTCCTGGTACAGTATCAACATGGGAGGTCCTCTTGAGTTGAATGGTCAGGAAAGAAGCTTCTGCCCTCAGTTGTCCTTGGACGTACCAGCCTTCAAAAGTGTACCGTGTAAGTTATTTCTCTAACAATTTACGAGTCTCTTTCAGTTTAGTGTGCAAACTTCACATATTATTTTCTTTTCCAGCTGGTTGTGTTCATGCGACGACTATCCTGCTTACTGGAGATGGATAATAGGAAACCTGGTCTACGAGATTCCTCAGGTATGTCATGTTGTTCAATATTTATAAATTTCACATTCCATGGCATCAAAAATAATGAAACATTTGATACTGCTGGTCAAAGATTCACTCTTATTTTTATTTTATTTTTTATTCAGGAGTGCTGCAATGCTTTGAGACCCATCACCAGCCAGAATGGAGTGCTCCTCGATGTTTCAAGAACATTTCATAGCAGAAGCCCTTGTCATTGCAAAGGAAACTGGTGTGCATAGGGTGTATAAAGATTTAGTCCACCTGAAGCGTGCTTGTGGTAATTGCAGACCTGTGGAAATCACCCAACTGTTCACGCAGTAAGTTATACCTCTGTCATCTTAGAACTGTAATTCAATGCATAATCAGATGTTAATTGATAATATTTCCCCACTGGGGTATGGCATTAGTCTGCTCAGACTGTCCCAGTAGATTTCTGTTATTGAACAGCTGTGGTTGTGAGGACCCTATGAGCGATGCGATGATGCTTTTGTAAATAGAAATAGTGTCTGCCTTTTTGCTTTTGTGTATTTTTCCTATTTTGATATGGGGCTTGAATTTACTGTGTTCCTAAAATTGTTGAGATGGAAAGTTTGATTGGCTAACTGAAATATTGCTTTCTGCTATTTTAAACACAATGTTTGTTTTCTCTTTTATGGCTTGAATAATCTAAAAAGCCCAAATTACATGGGCTGGCCTGCTAGTTTGTGTGAGTAGTGTTAAACTGGAAGCTTGCCTCTATCATTGTTTAGATCAGAAAAATAGCAGGCAAAGTGGCTCAGTACTTTTTGATGATGATGAATCTGCTGGCAGGCATAGTATTTTGTAACTATTTTGTAATGAGTGGCTCAATGTTGGGAACTGAATGAAATTGGCGAGGTGCACAAGTTGTTGGGCACAAGAAGCTAAAAAGGAAAGTGTTGAATCTTTTCCATGATTACACTGTTAATCATTTATCTACTCTCATGACGCTTGTCCCACTATTCATGGTAAGATTCTATGAAGGACTTTTTAACTTGTTATTTTGTTTGTCATTTTAAGTAGCCATTTCAAAACACTGCCTTTCCGGTTATGACGTTGACAAAACAACAACCATGTTAATTTTTCCATCATGTTTTGTTTCTCATCAACTTCTTCTAATGGCAACTAGTTCGGTACATAATTTCTAGCTTCTGCTAGTAAAATTATGGTCTGAAGTAATCCTTATGTATTTAGATATAAGAATGGTAAATATTGTGTTTGCGGCTGTAACCTGTACAATGGTGTGATCTGATAAACCGTCTGAATTTTATCCTGATGAAAATAAATAAATAGCCTTCTCCACATTGTCAACTGAATACTTTAATTAGTCTTCGATAATATGTTGTTCCCTAATGATCGGGACTTAAGAAAAATATACTCGGTTGGGACTTCACCTAACCAGCACAACGTCTCGCCAGGCGAGATTATTTTTTACCCTCTAATATGACTGGGGTGGGCCGGGTCACTATAAAGTATCCCTAGACCGATCCCGGAGGGTTAATTTGCCCGAGACCCATGGTTAACATCAAAAAAAAAAAGAAGAACCGGTGGGGATCGAAGCCGCAAAACGTCTCGACAGCCTAGTTGGTATTGGGACGGGGGCGAAGGGCGTTAACCAACTCAGCTGGTCGTGACGCACATTGCGGCGGTGCGAACTGGAATCCCTATCTACCGCATGGACGGGGCCGGCAGAGGCGACCTCCGCTCCGACTCCGTTCTTGCCTCTTGGCGCTGAAAATGGCCGGTAGATAGGGATTCCGTTCGCACCGCCGAATGCCCGTGCGTCCCGCCAGCCGAGATGGTTAATGCACCTTCCCCTGTCCCAAATCATCTCGGCTGGCGAGACGTTTTGCAGGTTCAAGTCCCGGCCGATTTTTTTTATTTTTTTTTTTACAATTGCACATTTGAAAATTGGCGGGGCGGAAACGGAAATGGCAACAATAGTTCCGACTTTGGCCGCCCCCGAAGCAGCACCGTCGCAAAACCTTCGAAAAACGCACAAAACGAGCATTTGGCGACGGTGCTGCTTCGGGGGGCGGCGAAAGTTGGAACTAGTGTTGCCATTTCCGGTTCCGGCCCGCCAATTTTCAAATGTGCAATTCGTCACTTTAGTTCCGACTGTCGCCGCCACCGAAGCAGCACCGTCGCAAAACCTTCGAAAAACGCAAAAATCGAGCATTTGGCGACGGTGCTGCTTCGGGGGCGGCCAAAGTCGGAACTATTGTTGCCATTTCCGTTTCCGCCCCGCCAATTTTCAAATGTGTGTCCGACAGCCGAGATGGTTAACGCACCTTCCCCCCGTCCCAAATAATCTCGCCTGGCGAGACGTTGTGCTGGTTAGGTTAAGTCACAACCGAGTATATTTTTCTTAAGTCCCGATCATTAGGGAACAACATATTGTCGAAGACTAAATAAAGTATTCAGTTGACAATGTGGAGAGGGCTATTTATTTTTATTATTTTCATCAGGATAAAATTCAGACGGTTTATCAGATCACACCATTGTACAGGTTACAGCCGCAAACACAATATTTACAATTCTTATATCTAAATACATAAGGATTACTTTAGACCATAATTTTACTAGCAGAAGCTAGAAATTATGTACCGAACTAGTTGCCATTAGAAGAAGTTGATGAGAAACAAAACATGATGGAAAAATTAACATGGTTGTTGTTTTGTCAACGTCATAACCGGAAAGGCAGTGTTTTGAAATGGCTACTTAAAATGACAAACAAAATAACAAGTTAAAAAGTCCTTCATAGAATCTTACCATGAATAGTGGGACAAGCGTCATGAGAGTAGATAAATGATTAACAGTGTAATCATGGAAAAGATTCAACACTTTCCTTTTTAGCTTCTTGTGCCCAACAACTTGTGCACCTCGCCAATTTCATTCAGTTCCCAACATTGAGCCACTCATTACAAAATAGTTACAAAATACTATGCCTGCCAGCAGATTCATCATCATCAAAAAGTACTGAGCCACTTTGCCTGCTATTTTTCTGATCTAAACAATGATAGAGGCAAGCTTCCAGTTTAACACTACTCACACAAACTAGCAGGCCAGCCCATGTAATTTGGGCTTGTTAGATTATTCAAGCCATAAAAGAGAAAACAAACATTGTGTTTAAAATAGCAGAAAGCAATATTTCAGTTAGCCAATCAAACTTTCCATCTCAACAATTTTAGGAACACAGTAAATTCAAGCCCCATATCAAAATAGGAAAAATACACAAAAGCAAAAAGGCAGACACTATTTCTATTTACAAAAGCATCATCGCATCGCTCATAGGGTCCTCACAACCACAGCTGTTCAATAACAGAAATCTACTGGGACAGTCTGAGCAGACTAATGCCATACCCCAGTGGGGAAATATTATCAATTAACATCTGATTATGCATTGAATTACAGTTCTAAGATGACAGAGGTATAACTTACTGCGTGAACAGTTGGGTGATTTCCACAGGTCTGCAATTACCACAAGCACGCTTCAGGTGGACTAAATCTTTATACACCCTATGCACACCAGTTTCCTTTTGCAATGACAAGGGCTTCTGCTATGAAATGTTCTTGAAACATCGAGGAGCACTCCATTCTGGCTGGTGATGGGTCTCAAAGCATTGCAGCACTCCTGAATAAAAAATAAAATAAAAATAAGAGTGAATCTTTGACCAGCAGTATCAAATGTTTCATTATTTTTTGATGCCATGGAATGTGAAATTTATAAATATTGAACAACATGACATACCTGAGGAATCTCGTAGACCAGGTTTCCTATTATCCATCTCCAGTAAGCAGGATAGTCGTCGCATGAACACAACCAGCTGGAAAAGAAAATAATATGTGAAGTTTGCACACTAAACTGAAAGAGACTCGTAAATTGTTAGAGAAATAACTTACACGGTACACTTTTGAAGGCTGGTACGTCCAAGGACAACTGAGGGCAGAAGCTTCTTTCCTGACCATTCAACTCAAGAGGACCTCCCATGTTGATACTGTACCAGGAGTATTATGATCTCGGTAACCTAAAGCAAACATTAGGTTAGAGTAAACATGTGCTAACATTGACCAAAATTATGTGCAGCAGAATATCGGGCAAGAGAAGCTGTTAATTTGTTATTATTAATATGATAGAGGGAAATATTTTTAAGCTAGGACAATGCTGAAACGAAAAGCTAGGCGTGAAATTTACCTTTTTTTCTATAAATTTGTGGACGACGGCGCGGGGCGGGGCGGGGCGGGGCGAGGCGTGTGGGGCAGCGGACGGGCAAGCGGGTGCACGCGGCGGCGGCGACCAGCACCACGGCAACAGCACCAAGACGACACGACCTGCGCGGGTCACGGTCCGCCCGGAGCGGCAGTGGAGGGCGGACCGTGACCCGAGCAGGTCGTGTCGTCTTGGTGCTGTTGCCGTGGTGCTGGTCGCCGCCGCCGCGTGCACCCGCTTGCCCGTCCGCTGCCCCACACGCCTCGCCCCGCCCCGCCCCGCGCCGTCGTCCACAAATTTATAGAAAAAGGTAAATTTCACGCCTAGCTTTTCTTTTCAGCATTGTCCTAGCTTTAGCCTCGCTCCTCGCCATCGACCTCACCATCGACCAGAAGGGCCAGCCCAGCACAGCACCTCAGCGATCGTCCAGTAAACAAGGTACGTACGTTTTGTCCTGCTGTCGTTCTGTGACGCCCATCGCCAGGTCGTGCCACTCGTTTGTAGCACTAAATCTTGGAAATTGCAGGATTTCACACGCTTGGGCGTCATGCACTTGTTGTGGGGCCCCCATTGCACGTTTCTGGATGCTGACGAGAACGACCTCGGGCTGCGGGCAACAGGAATCAAGCAGAGGTAAGTACTTTGTTCAGAGTTTCTTAATCGCCGGCCACGTGTTGGCAGGGTTGGAAATGTGCCAAGCCACGAGGAAATGGCAGCACGTGTCTGCTAACCACGTGTTGGAAGGGTTAGAACCTTGGTTAGAACTGTATTATGCCGAGGGGAGAACCAAGAAAAGTGATAGAAATGAACAGGATATTCATGTTGTTTCTTACCTCATAGCAACAATCAGGAGCATATCGCTTTTGTTTGGATGTGTTGCTGAATTCAGTTGGCTTTGCCCTCAAGCTTGTTCATTGCTGGGGATGATCTGCAACAAAATGTAATTCCTTATTTTGATGTTCCAGGTCAGCTGGACACCACAAGAGCTCAACAGAGGGTACGTTTGGAGAAGAGCAGTCTTTGAGATGGCACAGTTCTTCCCATTGCTGTTATTTCGGACCATGTGAGTAATGTTGTGGGTAGTGTCACGCAGATGAATAGTTGTATAGATTCGTATCAATAAAGAGAACTTGTACCACCTCTGAAACCGCATGTTTCCATAAATAATCCTTGTAACTCCTCAAAGTCAGAGGTGTTGCTAAACTCTCAG
This sequence comes from Frankliniella intonsa, assembly GCA_033675135.1. Lineage (NCBI taxonomy): Eukaryota > Metazoa > Arthropoda > Insecta > Thysanoptera > Thripidae > Frankliniella > Frankliniella intonsa. Next base: position 5,639,102 of record CM066247.1, on the reverse strand, counting down.
GAACACGTTCCGACATATGCACATGCAAAGTACCCTTCAAAGGTCAGATAGTTGGAACCCTGAATCAGAGTAGCAAAGAGAGCAAGCTCAGTTGCTCGCAAGCGTCCAAAACGGCAGGTAAGAGTGAGATGTTCAAACTAGAACATGGCTCCCTCTCACTCTCACCTGTCGTTTTGGACACATACGAGCATCTGAACTCACTCTTCGCTGCTCTGCCCTGAATAGCAGCACCCTGAGTTTCACGTGAACAGATGGCAGACATGTTTCACAGGGAAAGGCTAACCCTCAAAGATATGCAAGGTTCCAAAGTGATGAGTTATCAAGACTGCCCTCTACCACTTCTCAGATCAATAGGCTACACAAGGGTTTCAGGCAAAGTAAAAGTAAATCCATGTTACACTATGTAATTTACTCAGCTTGATAGGACTAAGACAAGGAAACTAGCTTAACCACTTCACTGAACGGGAAGAATTTTAAAGACGGAAAGTCTGTGATACATCACAGGACAGTTAATTGATAGTAAATAATCGGTATTCGTGAATGAAGCAATTTATCTCCATGGTTGGCTCAAGTCAACATACTTCTTATGAGGCTTAGTACACAGGAAGAGCTACTTAAACAAGCCTGCTATTAACTCCAGCAAGAAAAATATCATTTGTGTGATACTCAAACAGTTTCTTTCTTCCTTATATTTGTACCTTCCAATTTCTGTACTGTTGGCTTCAATATGAATTTTTGACACAAAGGTTGATCATACAATATTTATTCATTTAACTTATCTCAAAGACCAGAGTTGAATGTTTATTGACAGGGCAAAACCAACTTCTCTTTTCAAGATATAGTACCTGGCTACTCACAGAACATCAAAGTACTATTGGCTTGAAGCAACTGACATGATCACAGTTAAAATCGTAAATCGCTTTTAATTTCCATACTAATTGACACTTGAACTGCCCGGCTCACTTCAGCTAGGAAGAGGCATGGACAAAACTAGATCTCTCTCTCTCGAATTGTGCTCAGCAAACATACCTGATGTAGACTTGAGATTGAAAAGTCACATCTTGAGGAAAAATAGGTGTGGCGCCGACTGGATTTTCCCTTCCAGACTGACTCAGCAAAATCTGGGGTTATAAAGATTGATTTATTAGCAAAATGTGACTTATGGAATTATATATTATGATATTAACAGTCTAAAAATAAACAGTCAACAAGGAGCACACTAACCTGGTAGTTTGAGGTAATTGGATTTTCCACTTGACTATTGAAGAAGCATTTGGGTTTCCCGTTTGGATTCATACTATGAAATCAACAACAACTAATATATAGAGACATGTGTGAGAAGAAGAAAGCACAGTTGACTAATTAAATAATTACTAATGTAAACTTACCGCAGAAGGTGGAAGGGGAAGGGATCCATCGAGATTCATATACTGGTCGAGGTGAGGCAATAACTTGGGAGCTCGAGTAGCAAGTGGATTTTCCTCAAATACTCTTTCAGTAGAATCTGAAACAGAAACAAAATAAAAGAAAAAGGTGAAAACTTTGAAGGATCCGTAACCATATTTTTCTCTCACAGAAGTGCGCATAATAAAGACAGCATTTACAACTGGGAAGAAAAAAGAAATGTGTTGGTTCACAACTTGACACTACTTCAAACAAGCAAGCAGGACAAAGTCGATCAAAAAATACAAAACACTGTATCAAAAGTTATTTTATACAAAGGCACATAAAGAGAAATAGAAAATCAGGCTGCAAACATGAATTTTACACAACAACAGCAGAAAGCTGCATGGAAAAATTTCGTTTACATTCGAAGAAGTATATTTTAAATTAATTTTAATCTCACAATATGCGTGCAATCAACGGAAATGTATTCGATAACAGCTCAGAAACCTTTTACTTGTGGGAGGGTTACACGATCAGGTTATGTCGTTTGGTTTAGCTTTGCATTACGCTAAGCCACTATTGGCCACCACCGTCTACCGTTCTAAGGAAGTTATAAAATGTCGCTTCCATTTATTCCATTAAAGAGTTACACCCAACACTGTCGATTAATTCAAAGCTCTCAGGAAAATAAAGAACATGTAGGAAGAAAGAAGAAAGGGCGTTCAATTTCTACTCGCGAGCGCGAGCAAAATAAAATGTAAATGTATGACATTTACACAATAAATAAAACAAATCCTTCTTCTCCCAATGAGTGAATACACGATATCACATAGAAAACAAATTTCACTATTACACTTAACAAATTCGGGAAGAACTCACCTCCGACTTCCCGTGTTTCCTCGATGCACGCCGTAGAGGGCAGAGGGCGCTCCCTTCGGGTCAAACTGCCTCCAAACTCCAAACGCCTCGGTTTTCGTCTCGTCGAAGCGTCAAATGGTCTGCCTACCTCTCAGGCGCGAAAGTGGCAAGCGGCACGTTCAACCACCGTGACTTCCCTTTCCCTCCCCGCTCCCACTGCTTCCATTCCTCACAAGTTCCGGGCGTGAACGGCGCGAGGCCGGACGGGCGCGACGTTCAACCAGCGCGGCTTAACCAGCAGAGGAATAATCCTAGGCAGAGCTATTGCTCAAGGCAGGGATGTATTTGAGCCTGTCGGCGATCTTCAACACCCCTCCAGGTCTTCGCGAACTGTCATCGATGCATGCATGCATGCACACTTCTAACGTACCCCTAGACCAACCCCCAAGGGTCAGTTCGTCCGAAAACCCGGTTTGTCTGCGAGGGAATGCAGTATTCCTGATAGCGCGCAATGTGTTCGGGCGAGGTGGCTTAGGGGGTTTATTTTGTCACTAACGAAGTCCGGTATAGGACTCCTAGGACTTGCTATGTGTTTTTTGGTCCCAGAAGAAGGTCACCTCTGAGTTTGGTCGAAATCCGAGACAATTTTATTTCGCCCGAAAATCGCAAAAACGCAAAGGCTAAGTCTTGCCTGGCTAGTAACTACTGTATTTTGTTTCTTTTGTCACAGATACAGACAAGATGGTTGGAGATAGATCAAAGATTTTATTTCTACAAAAATTATTGACTTTCACAGCGCACACTTCTAATTTAATTTCTTTTCACGCATAAGGTAAATTATCTTTACCGTATTTGCAAAAGAAATGTACCAACACAGGCCTACACACAAAATACTTTCCAGAAATATTAAGAAATGAACTTATTTAGTTTGTTGGGAAAGACAGTTATTTCATATAGTGTAACTAAACCAACATATATAAAGCTTTTATTTTATTACAGATAAGCAATTTTGGTTTGAAAAAAAAATCTAATGCAATAAATCAGTTATATAACATAATATAAAGTAACATGCGCACGCTTAAACTACACACACCCCGTATCTACCGCATGGACGGGGCCGGCAAACGCGACCCCCGCTTCGACTCCGTTCCTGCCTCTTGGCGCTGAAAATGATCGGTAGATAGGGATTCCAGTTCGCCTTGCCGAAAGGAGTGCGTCCCGCCAGCCGAGATGGTTAACGCACCTTCCCCCCGTCCCAAATCATCTCGGCTGGCGAGACGTTTTGCAGGTTCAAGTCTCGGCCGTTTTTTTTTTTTTTTCGCCTCCTATATGACTGGGGTAGGCAGGGGCACTCTAATATACCCCTAGACCGATCCCCGACGGTTAATTTGTCCGATGCGCTCGAATTTTTCTTGACCTTGGCAAGCACACTGGACTTGAGTTGGTTGTGAAACTAATACCCACCCTGCCACCATACTTCGAGAAACTTGGACTTGGTTATTTGACGTTTCAATACCAGAATTGAGAGCCAAGAAAGGCGCATTTTTATTAGATGAAGATCTGGATTGAGGTTTTTTTTTTTTCCTTTTTTTTCCCCCTACGACAGGGGTTTGTGTTGGACTGGACCATTGGTCTTCCGCTGCTGAAGAGTTTTAGATTGGAAATGGTGATTAAGATTGGCAGGTTAATAAAATAAGTAAAATTGATATAATTATTGTTTATTTCTGTACACTTTTAATACAAACAGATATAATAAACTATTACCACTTTTGTAAATCATAACATGCCATACCATTTTACTGACACAATTGTTATCTAACAAAATCACACATTCAGATCAATCACATTAAACCTGGCAGGCAATTGGAAGAAAATGAGAGTTAACAAAGGCAACTGCATGGTTAGTCCAGCTTGAAAGTAACACTTGGGCTATAAATAGGTTGTAACAAACTTCCTCTCTGACTAGAGAGCATCATGGAGCAGTGAGTCACCGACTCACCAGTATCTTAGTACAAGTCTTAAAAAGTACAATACATTACAAAAATAAAATAAAGAAGAGCAAGGGCATTTAGCAATCACATTCGCTAATTAACAGACAGCTTCACATGGAACAGAGAATAAAATTGGAAAATGTAGAATACAGAAATGCAGAAGATGGGATTTCTTCACAATAGCCACATATTAAAACAACCACCTAATACATTTTGATTAAATTACCACACAAAATAGATTAATACATAAGAAAACCACCAATTTGCACACTCATCAACCTAAGACAATCTTGAGATGAGTAAATACAAGCATACTGGATAAGCCATTGTTATGACTACTGTGGAACTCCACTGTGTGATCTGGCCTCTGCTGTTACAATCTCATTCCCATATATTTGGAATTGCACTAGCCTTGTATTTACAACTGAAACTACGTGAGTATTGCATCTTAAACATAAGTCTTAGAAATGGTTGGTCTGAAAACATCAAATAGGTTCATTACATGTGGCAACAGATCATTTACACAGAGTACATAACTTCAAGATTTATCAATTTTGTGTGAATAGTGACATGTGGATTGGAACATTATAATAAGTTAGAGTTTAAATCCCTTACTAGTCAATGGAAATTCGTTGTTATTAAAATATTGAACAAATTGAATGACTTGCAGGAACATGCAGAGATAACAGGTCATTATTAACATTAAGTACACAATAGTAGAACAGATCTGACCAGGACCAATCAAGTAAAATAACAGTAGTAAGTGATGCGTTATATTGCAGGTAGGGGACAGAGAAAAATAATCAAATTAGTCTGAAAAACTACCAAAGGATGAAAAATTTCCTGAGACTATATATTTTGCACCAATAACAAGTTATGCCACAGTAAAGCGCAGCTGTGTATGTAGATATAGATATATCATGGCACATCCTGTGCTAAAGAATGTAATTTTTAAACATGATTGGTACATGACTATGAAATAAAGCTATGTAATTTTCAAATAAATGTATTCACAATTTCCTTAACTGCATTACAGAGTTAACACTAACTTCACAACACAAATGAGCAAACTGTTTTTATAGCAAGCTGAATGATGTTTACACAATAGCATAAGGAAATTGTTTTTCCTGAAAACAAAGCAGCTGTGCTAAGTTGCTTTTACAAATGATGGGAATGGGTATAATAATAAATCAAAATGTAGAAATACATGAGGAATTTTTTTAAAATGGAGGAAAAAAAAAGAACACTCAGTACTTCAGAACAAGAAAACAGCACAGACTTGATAAAAATTAAGGGGAAAAGAATTGTAGGAGGACTGCCATTTAGTACTAAATTGTTCTGTTAATAGCTCACCTAATTCAATTAATGGACCACAGAAATAATTATTGATGAAGCGTTACATAATAATGACACAAGCAACTGTTGGTTGACATTTGAAAAACTAGGAGATGGAAGGACAGGTACAATAATACAGTCTGACTTCGCAGCGTTTAACTAATAACTACAGAAGTCTCATGAAAATTAATTAAAAAGTTGAGCAGCACAAAGAAGAAAAGTTTATGATTTAGGAAGCATCTTTTTCTTTATCATCAATAACAAAACCAAATTAGAAATGCAAATTCACAACTAACTAAAGGATGGACTTGGATTTGATCATTTCAAATCTTAATAACATTAAATCTTCTTAAACCAAATTCCAAAATAATTCAAGTAAGAATAAAAGAGAAAATATGTTATGGTTGTGTGTTTAGACAAAAGTATTATTTGTTTCCGAAATACTTCAACAATACTTAGATCATACTTAGAAATTTAGGAAACATAAGAGAAAGTCTCTACAGTTTAAACTGGGGCAGTAACACTATAGGTAGAAAAGAATCAATTTTGTGCAAGCTCTGATTAAGAAGCCAATATATGAGTATGATTTTCACAAAGGAAAATGGGAAGACGATTAGTTATCTATGTCATGGAAATGTTAAGAGAAGGTAACTGCCTTCCTGTGTCAATCTAATCATATTGGAATGAATAACCCTTTAGAGCTCTGAGAAAGATAAAATGCCGGGTGCCAAAAGGCAGTGATTCAACAAAACCAAACAAAAATAAGAAATTTAAAAAAAGTTAAATCATAGACTACAATACTATACATTTGATCTCTTCTTTGAAAAATATACTGTAATAATATAATGAGCAAGCATCTAAAACTGATGCCTCTCTCTATCGAGTACCCTGAAAAACTCTGCTTTTAAATTCACCATATCATCACATCCTTGCTGAGATTTTATCATGAGCACATTCATTTCAAGATACAATGGGTGAATTGAAGCTGAAAAAATGAAGGAACCGAATATAGGAAAAGATTATCACAAACCTTTTTTTTTTTTATATAAAAAGGGTAAAGAGCAAGTGAAACAAGGGAGGAAATCACACCCCATAATTTAAAAAAAAAAAGAAGTTTTGATCTGTTCATAATGTTATGAACTAAAATCTGCAATTTGGTATGGTTGACAAAACATATACCTTAAATAAATTGGAATGTAAGGTTTCTATGTTGATTTACAGACACCAGTATATTTCCAGTACTTTTGGAATGGATTGTATATAGCTACATTCTGATCCAAAAACATATATAATGGAAAGTAGCTGATAGCAGAAAAGAGAAACAAGTTAGTGAGTATCAGAAAATAGTGACCTTGTACTTCCAAAAGGAAAGAAAAGGAATGACTGATAAGAACAGAACAGAACAGACATGAAGGGTAATTTCAGAAGTTCTGACAACCTTCAAAAATTTTAAACCTAAAATTCAGATAGAGCATGATATGTAAAATGGAATAAAAATTCCAAGAATTTTTTTTTTTATCTTTGGTGTCAAATTGCATTTACAATCAACTTACTACATACACACAATAACACACAAGACACTGTACTGTACTACTCTGCACTCAAACAAGAAATTCAGTGTATGATCAAGCACAGGCAAGACAACACAAGTATTTGTCCAGGCACTTCTCTCACCATGCCTTACTGTAAAGATATATTATTATTCAATTTATTTCAAGTTAGAATGAGTAAGAACACTGTTATGAGCTTAAAATCTCAAAGGCCAGGTCAAGATAATAACTGAACCTTAAAAATATCATGAAAGTTGAAATTTGTAGCAATGAAAGAGGGCAAGATAAATTAAAGACAATATATCGCAAAATTGTTCTAGACACATTACACAAATGGCATTGACCTACCACTACAACTGATCACTGGAACCACTCATAAAAGCATTAATTAATAGATACAACTGATTTTAAACTACAACACAGATAATGCTTATAATAAAATTGAAGGAAAGAAACAACTTGTCCACAATTATAAATGCTTCAAGATTATAACATATTTTTTGACGGCTGCTGAGCTAAAACAACTAACTTAAAACATTGTTATTAGACACCTAAGTTTAAAAAATATATTCCTTAAAAGTACAATGAACTCTGTCTTGGCAGCATAATTGAATAGGGACTATTAAAATTTCTTTTAGATTCATAAGAAACCCCTTAATCAAAAAGTTCAACAAAAATTACAATTTATTTAATAGAGAACAACTGAAAACACCCTCCAACAATTTTTAAAATATGGAAAGGAAAAACACAATCAGCTCCACATGTCCAGCAGGAGGAGCTAAATTAAGCGTATCATACCATAATGGGGTCCTCGTCACAGTCGTTAGAAGATGAATAACGAGACGTAACACTTAAATGGGATGAGGAGGATTGTTTAGGAGTTCCATCAGCAGTGTATTGACGTGGACCATGATCATCTTCGGTTCTAGATAAAATTCGTCTGTGGTGTCTACCCCCTAGAGAGTGTGCTGGGAGGGGAAAATGTTAAGGCAATGTTATTGAATGGCTAGAAATTCATTTCAAAAACACTGAAACATTCTGACATATTTTGAATTATACTTGTCAATGCTGTACCTTCACTCTCCATTTCAGCACCATCATCAAGACTACCATCATCCATATCAGTTGACAGAAGATCATCATCAGAAGAGGCTCGAGTCAGACTAGGCAAGGCTGAAGTCAACAAAGCCTTTTCTTTCTCCATTTCTTGAATGTGACCAACAAGCATCGCCTCCTCATCATGGGTAGGGGTTCGATTTGCAGCATGCAATTCTGGGAGAAGCTCTTCAGGACTAAAGATCTGCAAGTGCATTAGGTTATGAACATGTTATCTTCTAGTCATAATAAGAGGGAATGAGTTACTTGTTAGGTGCTTCATGATTGGAAGCTATTGTACCAACCTTAGAGCTTCGCAAAGAAGACAACCGGTGTGTCGCCGTATGACAAGCCTCATCCAATGTATCAATATCTGCAAGTGTAGACCGAACTTTCCGCAACTGCTCTGAAATTATTGTTTCAATGCATTGGGTCTGACGGCTTATATCAGTAAGAGAATCTTGGGCAGGGACAACCTTGTTTGTTCGCAATACACAAGGAGCAAAGACAATTGCAAGAGCACTGGGGCTCATTCTGTTGGCATCTTCATGTAATGCAACTCTGTAGTTAAAAATGAAATTGCATTTGTGATTAACTCATTCAAAAACAAGTAACACAGTAGGGAGATTGTCTTCTACATTTCTTACCGAGCTAGATGGAATATTAATCTTTCCATCAAATCAAAGTTTGGCTTGGGTAATTTTTTCAGAATTGCAAATAAGGTGGACACTCTGTCTGCAGGTTCTGTGAGATTGGCAGCTCTCAGAAAGTCATCATAACAATCGAATGTCAAAAGAGGCTCAGGCATTTCGCGCAAAAAACATTTTAGGACAGAAGCAAGTACATGAACAGGATATGTCTCAAAGTCAACAGGTTCATCATGTACTCCGGAGCCGCTGCCATCTCCACTAGCTTCTAAGCGAGCTTTTAGTTCCCGAACTTTAGATGTGACCTGTATATCAGAACAATTTTAATACAAATTTCAAAAAACCAAACATCATTATCTACATGTAAGTGAAATAATTTACACACCCCTGACTTCCGGTAGATTCCTTCTGTGTACAATCCATACATTTCAATAGTTGTAATAAGGCGGTCAACAACTATGGGAACTTTAATATCCCCACTAACTAATTGATGCAAAGGAGTACCAAATATCTTGTGTGCACTCACACCATCAGTACTAGAACCCATAGCTTCCTTTCCACAATCTGAGCTCACTTTGAGATAACATTTCTTGTGACATGTCAGCTTGCAATCTTTGAAAAGATAAGAAAAAATAGGGTACATAAAGATGTATATACATAGTTAATAAACTCACACAATAAAATTATACAAAGACAGTACATACTTTGACAAACAAGACCTCGCTCGATCGGCCACATAAAGAAGGAACTACAAACTTCACAGGCAGTAGGAATGTTAATAATGGTGAGCATGAATATGTGTCCTCCATGCCTGATTGGCTCATCTCCCCTTCTCTTCTTGTCTTTGTCCTTTTCTTTCTTGCGCTTGCGACCAGGTTTTTCCTTTTCACTGATGGATCTATTCATGAACTCATTCATGAAACCACGAAATGCATTAACACCCATAGTGACCGGAAAATCCTCCCGTGAGTTCTCTTGGTTACAAACAGTCTCCATCACCTACCAATGAAACACAATAATTTTAAAATGAAAAACATGATACGTCAATTATTAATTCTGCTAGAGAAAACAAATAATAGATCAATGACACACTAGGCAAAAGGTGGACTTATATCTCACAATACTCACATGCATGAAATTTGCAATTAAATCTTTATACTTAATGTTCAGCGTCTCTGGGCCTTGTTTATTCACAACACTGTATGTTGCAACTAAATTATCTTTAAACTCCCGCAATGCTTGCTTAAAAACTCGATCAACCCGACTTGGTTTCTGCCCCTCTAAGCTTTCCATTTTGTAAATCTGAGCATGGAGGAAAGCATTTTTTATGTTTGGATGAATGCAAATCATTTCAACAAGGAAAACAAATTGAATGGTCCTCACCTTGGAATTGATAAAGTCATGCATTGATTGCAGCTCTTTTGCATCAGAGATAATTTTATCCTGACTGTCCGTAAATTGTGAAGTGCCAGTAAGAGAAAATCTACCTTCAACAGCAGCTTTTGCATCAGTTGGTGCTCGGGGATTCTTTCTGGGCTTTCTTCTCCCAGGTTTCACCCCAGCACCTTGTGGATGGGGAGTTGGACATGGCATTTGCAAGACTCCCCCATTTTGAATACACTTTGTATGAAAAATTTGTTTGCAATCTAAATGTACGAAGAAGATTCTCATTAAAATCACAGATAAGCAAAGGTGGTTCAGAATGACAGATAGGAACATAATGCTCACCTGAGCATTTAAACCCTTGCGTGACAAAAGCATCCATGGGTGTGGAACAAAAAGCACAGCGATCTTCTTTGGCAAACCTTGTTTGCTTACGAAAGCTGTGGTTTGCAATGGTAAACATTGTTGTCCCTTTCCACTCTAAAATGTCTGATGACTGATGCTGAGTTTTAGGAGGGCTCTGAAATATTGGGAAAATGTGTCACACACACAATATGGATAAAGGATAGATTTCTAAACAGAGCTGGAATGTAACAAAACTTTTACCGGAATTCCTGACAACAATAATGATCAGCACTACCCATTAAAACAAGTTTGAAGCACTCCAAAATTAGAACTCACCTGAGGTAAACCAATTTGGTTGGCAGGGTCACTATTTCTTCTTTTGAGATCTAGAAGAGCAAAACTTGAATGCGTATGAGCTGCTCCAGAGCTACGATTGCGCTTTGCTGCTACACCAGTAACCTGAGGTCCTGAGGATGATGAGAATGGTAACCCAGAGTCAACATTCGATTCCAAAATTTCTCTAGCTTTAGCTGGCCACACAGTTATTTTGCTGGTTGAACCTTCAGTAATGGGTGGTGGACCATCTGGAAGGGAACAACGTTTAGAAAAAGATAAATAAAATACACACTACAGTCTTAAACACTAACCAATACAGTAATTTTGAGGTGTACCATTAATTTTACTTCGCCCATCAGTATACTCTTCACCCATACTACGACATATGAGATCTCGCCTTCTTGCCATTCGAGTGGGAGCTTCAGGTTCATGCTTTAATTCTCCACCACTGCCATTTGCATCCCTCAAGGCTCTTCTCTGCCAAACTCTTGGATTAAGTTCACTCATGTCATGTTTATGAATTGGATGCTAATATAGACAAAAAGAAAAAAAATGAAGCAAGTTTTTTAAAAGCTCACATTTGATGTACTTAAATATTTTTTTCACAATTATCTTTTTGAAGATTGTGTAACAGGTTGAAACCAAAAATTTTATAAATTTCAACACATGTAAAATGTTTGTGCTCACCACGGCTGACACCGATTGGGCTCCAGGAGTGTGTTGGCCAATATGCGAGTGAGTGTGGGTTTGTGTGACATGAGGCTGGCGGGAGATAGGTTGATGACCAGTTCGTCTTTTCCATACACTAGAAACCTCACTATGATTTTCTTCCGTTTCACTGTCACTTTGAGCAGAATGTGAGCTACTTTCTAGCTTCTTGGTGCTAGTCTTGCCACCTGGGTTAGAGATCAGTTTTTACATCAAAACATTGACAAACATCCTGTAAGATTTAGATCTATTTCTAAAAATTAAGCACATGAAAGCCTATGAGTTGCTTACCAATAAATGCCTGAATCTGTTTCTTGGCAACATTAAATGTTTCCAGAACAGTGGTACTCGACTGGGAGTCACTGCTTCTTTGAGATGCTAAAGAGTCACAGCTCCCTTTTCTCTCAGAAACTAAAAGTATAAATACAGAAAGATTAGCTAATTGATATTTAATAAAGAATTTTGCCTGCAAGAAAGCCAGTAGACAAAAACTCACCAACATATGAAGCACTATCAAAAAAGGTATCAGTCTTAGATCTCAACTTCTGCTTAGGTGGCAATTTTCTCTTTGAATATTTCCAGTCAAAGCCTATGACTTCATCCGTTGATTCGGTAGATCTAAAAATGAAATTATTTGTTTTTAACTAGTTTCCTTAAGAAGAGAAAACTATTATATTGTCAATATAAATCAAGGTTATACTTTTTATCCGGGAGTGTATTGTGTTGCAAGGTGTCAGGTAGCTCAACTCGATGATGACGTGATGGCTTGAAGTTCCTCTTCAGAGATTCTGTTCCTACATTGTCAGGGTCACTGTCATCATAGAATGCAGTGCTATGAAGGATAGAAAATCATTATTTAATGTGTGAGGTTGGGCTGTTAACATCAAGCAGTAATAATTTTACCTCTCAGTTTCCCGTTGATCTTCCTGACTGGTTTCTTTGGATAACTGGCGACTATTTCGAGCAGCATGTAATCTTTGGCGAGCAAGGTAGCCACGGGCATGAGCCTGGAAATTGACTAAGCTAGTCTTCAGTTGACGGAACCAAACAACAGTTTGATAAGCGCGCCAATTTTTCTGAATAATAGTAGCAGCAGCTGAGTAGCGCAAATGCTGCATATTGCGCTGAGAGAGGTGCAGGCGCCAATATGACTGAATTGTGAGAGCAGCTTCTCTGACTCGTAGAAATTTACGCCTCTCAAGTATTCCTCTGAACCATCTTTGTATACTTATTATTGCTGCAATGATTTGGCGATGTAGCTTGATATCCAGCTTCTGCTTTTCACATTCCCTCAGGAACATTTTACTTTCTCCAGTTTGATAGTTATCTCTGTTTAAGTTTAATGTGAGTAGAAAAGTTCTGACATCACCATGTGAACTCTTTAAACCTCTTGGCAGCAATATTCTATAAAGCTGAATAAACTCATCATAGGTGAGTCGTACATTGTATCCTGCCTGTCTTATTCTGACAGTTTCCAGCATACCAGTGTATCTGAGCTGTCTCTGCACTGTTTCCTCATCAAATTTATTTGGAATCTGCAAAATCAATAAGAGTTCAAAGTTAAAATCAGTAGCGATGAAAAAAATATTTTCAACATAACATAACACATACCTTGTCTCCATTGCTTTTAATGCACCGAATAAAAAATGGATTTGCCTGATTTAATGTGTCCATAAGAGAATTTAGAGATTGTTGGAATTGGGCTGTGACAGTCATGGGTTGTTTTCTAGCCTTTCCTGGCTGTTGAGTGTAACTCTGAGTGCGCCCCGCAAGAGTTTTGACTGTCTGAAGATTTTTCAAACCCTTCTTACCACGTTCACGAGGTCTGAATGATTTATTTTTCCTGAAAATGATTAGTTAAAATAAGAAAGAATGATTCCACAAACATTTAAATCTAGCGGAGAAAACACCATTCAGGTTGAATTTGAATATTTAATCTAGCAGCATATGATAATTGAACAGGTATTGCGGCACACTACAGTAATTTAAACCCATGCTTTAGTAATGAACATTACAGTCAAAGGTTAACTGAATGATGAGCCAGGATGCAGGGAGGTTTTTGGAACTGACTAGATCTGTACATACATATATACAAAATAAACGGATGTTATGAGAGAAAAAGACATAACGGAAATTTAAGTATAAGAAATAGTCTACTTAACACTACATATGATTAAGAAAAGAGCGATAAGAATACAAAAGCAAAATTGGAGCACTGAGTACAAAATTTTAGCAAAGAAAAAGTTTCTCATATAACTTTTTTTATCATAGAACAAAAGCATGACACATTTACAGCAGAATAATATTATAGATTCATAAAAAAATGGTTTGGCACTGGACTGTATTCAACAACATAATAAATAATTGCAGGAATTCAAAGAAAGAAACCCATCATGCCAAACTTTAAGGGCAAATCATGCCAAATTATAAGGGGGAAGAAAAAATTAGAAAAAAGTACTTCTCGGATTTCAGGATCTGAACAAAGAGACAGAGATAGAAATTCCATAAATGCTGTCGTGGGATGAGATTTTAAAACGGTAACTACAGTCATGATAAACATTACAGAAATGATAGTCTCTTCTGCACATTCAAAATTTCTCTTGCTAAGGATTTCAGGAGCTGTAAGTTCAGGCTGACAGCCTTGATGGCACTTCTTGCTTACAATGTCAGATTGTAGACCTCAGTTACCTTTCAGGGTATACAGTACTTCCATAAGTCAAGCAAAATGTTCCAAGAAATCCCACCACCAGTATAGCCAATACAATAATTAGATTAATCCATCACCTAAGCTTAATACCAATTGTTAATAATGAAAGTAAAAACTGGCAGCTGCAGTGACAATGAAATTAATAAAAAGCATATGAAGTAGACTGATGCTACCCCATAAGGAAGCTTGGTTACTTTTATGGCTTCAATCACCCCACCATAGTATTGTTTGATTGTACATACATGACTATCTGGTTGGCACGATTCATGACTTCTGCCTCATCTGGACACAAACATTTGGAGGTGGGCAGCCATTTTGAATCTGTTTCCTTGCACCCAGAGAGGGAGGATTTTGATTCATTGCTTGAATTATTTTTATCATCATGGGATAGATTCAATTGGGGCCAGGACAAACGGTGGTTGCGGTTGTTAGAGCTATGCTGGCTGAAAACACTATGATCACTAATCACAGTAGCCACTCTTCTATGGCTAACAGGATGATGCATGTGGCAGCCATCTTTCTCAAGCTCTTGGTTGTATTTATTCTTGGGACGAAAGCTGCAAAAACCCATCCTTACTACAGTACAATAAAGCAGAAAGTATGCAAAAATTCAACTACTGATGCAGATGTAACTAATTCCATATTGAGGCAAACATTAAAACATTGGAGATTAAAACTAAATACCTAAGAAGAAATCAAACTGATTAAAAAAAATAAAAATAAATAAATATTGCAGCTGCTCAAGCAAATAAAGTCTTATAGCATTTTATCACACACCAAAACGTATTACTTTAATGAATCCAGTAGTTCCTATGATACAGTAATGTTGTGGATTCAAAAAAGCATGCAACCATGCGCCTAAACAATGAAGACAATAGACAATGAAAGTGCTGCAACCACTTACGCTATCCTGTTAATAGTGAGGTTCACAGCTGACACTGTCACTAGATGGCTACAACAGAATAAAGTACCATCACATACTACAAAGGAAATGGTGATGAGACTTGAATTTCCTCATCAACAAATCAATATTGCGCAAATTGTATGTAGCCCTCCCCTTCACCTAAAACCTTTTAGAATTCTTAGATGTATACATTCCAGGCCTTCTAAGCTCTGAAATTGATTTAACTACAATGCTAAGTACTGGACACAGGGACATCATACATGTATCCCATATATTTCCTATTTCATTTTAGTGTTTATTACAATTTTCTTTGAATTCTAGTTAATGAGGGAAAGAGTGCCTTCATACAAGAAAGTCAGTAAAAGTTGAGTGAGAACTTAGACATTCATTATACAACAGAATTAATTTAGACCCCACACACATCAGAATAATTTCCTTATCTGCACTACAGAAAATTTAATATAATAAGCATGCAGAATCAGTACCCACAGTTCATAAACTGATTGATTTTTTTTTTTAAATATATTATTTTTTTTTAATGCATTAGGAGTTAACTCTTACCTGATGATATTCTCATTTGGTGTATGATTACGGGGACGAAGATGGACATAATTGGAATTAGTTCCACCTACTAACATAGAATGATTGTAACCTTTGAGGTTTCCTATTTCAGTACACAAGAGTTAGAGCTCTACAAACCTCTTTCCTGTCTATGTCGTTTTCCTGCCTCATGAAAGGCAAAATAACCTCTGAAAAAGGCTCTTACAATTGCCCACCGGAAAACAGCTACAGGATCAGCTCCCACCAACTCTCTGACAAAAGCCATGCTACTATTTTTAAGCACTCCAACAATGTCTTGTCTCATCAAGTCTAAATTTTTTTCACGCATTTCAGAAGCCTGAAGAAAAATGTATCATTTAGTTTGGAAGTGAAATGTAATGGAAATGTAATAAGAGAGTAACATAATATGTGAATCGATACTGATAGAAGATTATTTGTGCCATTTAGTTATAAAACCAACCTGGTATTTCACTTTGCCAGCATAATGTCGAATGATGAAAGCAGCTTCCCATTTCTGAGGAACCTCATAGAAAGTATTCTCTCTATGAACTGAATTGAACTTTTGGAGTAATGTCTCGTTGGTAGCGCCAGGAAAACTGGAAAACATTAACAATGAGAAATGTCATATTTAAGTAAATTAACAATACATCCAAATTATAGTAAGGAGTCAGTCTTACTTGCACTGATCATCAAGAACACACAGGAGTCCAGAGGGTTTGCCTTCAATTAATTGCAAACAACCAGTATTGTCCATGAAATCAATATCAGTCCAACAAATGCCTTCCTTACGATACTCTTCTTGTTCATATTTGAACACATGTTGATTGAAGTAGTATTGCAAATGCTCATTGGCATAATTTATACAGAATTGTTCAAAGCTAGAACATAAAAATATGAGAATAAGCTGCACCAAAGATATGTCTTGAAGCAGTATAATGCTAAGTAATCTAGGGCATGAGTTTTACCTGTTACATAATCCAAAATCCTCAAATCCAAATATGTCCAAAACCCCAATTGAGTTCCCTTGATGGTCTCTGAGTGTGTCTTTCTTTGACAAGAGCGCATGGTTTACTTGAAGAACAATCCAATCAAACAGAGCACCATACAAGCACTTAGCAATCGCATCTCTAGCTGCAATAGCCTGTGAAACCAATAATTAAATGAAAAAGAAAGTGTATATACATAAATACACACAAAATATTACAATATTTGATTCAAATGCAGAAAATACGAGCAGTTCCACACCTCAGGCAGCCTGTAGTTTATTATAAGTGTTTCCCCGGAGGCACGGGCTCTTTTGGCTGTAAGTGCTGCAAGTAGAGTTTCTTGCTTCACTCTCAACAAGTCTGATATGAGTCTGACAACTTCAGGATTTTTAACAGCAACTGACTCATCATGATGATATGCTGATTTCCTTGGTTGAAATTCAACATTACCTATAAACGGAAAGATGATATTCAATCAAACTGTAATCTCATAAATCTCTTATTAGGAACCTTAACTAAATGAGAATACCAGACAGCTTAGAAATCAATACTTCTAACATTTCCTACATTCTGGGAAAATTAATTACACGGTGTATAAAGTACTGACCGAGAAGTAAAACAGCGGAGAGGACAGCAAATAACCTCCTTTGCTTTTCAAGTGTGAATCCTACCATTTCCATTGACTGTCGAAGTCTAGAAAACTCATACTTCTCGTCCACATTATCTAATGTGAAACAGCCACTCTGAAAGAAAGATGATATTGGAAAAAGATTCAAGAGCATACCACAAAATAAATAGCAGGATGAAAAGAAGATCTTTACCCTGTTTAAGTAGTTGTACTGATCAACTCTTTTAAGGTGCAACAGCTGTCGTTCGACTTCAGAGGCACCTGCCAGTAAGTAATAAAAAACATGGTAGTTTCGCTCATTTCTTCCTTGTGAGCATATTCTTGACTTTTCAAGGAGATACTTTTGGACAACAGCACTGTGAAAATAAGAGGATCAAATTATCCAAAATCCCAGGCGAAAAAATAACAGTAACTGCTAAATAAATAACATACCCATGAACCATGCCATTTTCTTTGTAATTGACCTGGATAAATTTCCCAAAACGACTTGAATTGTTATTGTGAGCCGTTTTGGCATTGCCAAAAGCCTTAAAATAGTTTAAAAAAGAAAAGAAAACAACATTAATATTAGAGAATTTATACATTTACTGAAGGTCATTTGTAAGATGTTTTCAATTAAATACCTCCAATACTGGTCCAGCACTTAAAATTGTTTGTTCTACTCCACTTCCATGGCTACCTTTCTGACTAAGAGTAGTGAGGTGATGCAAAAGAAAATTTGTGCTCTCAGTTTTTCCTGAACCACTTTCACCACTAATAACAACACACTGATTTCTTTTCTCTCGTAGCATACAATGGTATGCAGCATCAGCAACAGCAAATATGTGGGGTGGAAGGTCAGAGCCTAATCTTCTGTTTTGGTACAACTTCACATACTTGGGATTATAGATAGGGTGGAACTGCAGAAAACAAATAATAAAAATATTTGACAGCCAGAGAACAAGAAAAGTTATTCACAAATTGAACAGGAACAAATACCTTGAATGGATTCACAGCAATAAGAATTGAGCCCACATATGTGTAAATATGGCCTGCCGAAAATCTAGCTCTTAGATTATCAAGCAAAGTTTCTTCATTGAGATCAGGGAGCTGGCAGAGATCAGGATACTCTCTATCCTGAGGTTGGTAAAGAAAACGCTGGAAGTAGTCCTTTATTAATTGTGGGTCAACAGAAAATGAGTTCTCCCAGAAGGCTTCATTGATCTTTTCCCGTAGACAAAACCTAATATGAAGAGAAAGTTATTACTGAACTTATACTAGAATATTACCAGTAATACAACAAAACTGTATAGAAGTGTCATTTTACCTATAACATTGCTGATTATCAGACTCCTTTGGCCACAAAAGCATAAGAGCCACAGGACTTTCAGTTGGTCCAAGGCGGCGTTCCTTACATTCTTGACCCAGTTTATCACCTACAACCTCAGCCAGCTCATAGTTATGAGCAGATTCGGCCAATGAAAGCCGCTCCACAATACATGACACAATTTCATCTGATGTTGTCTGTTTACTTGCTTCCACAGAAAGGGCCTCATAGTGCTGTGAAAGGGAACCCACAAACACTTGCACTATGTAGCGATTATTTGCCAATGCAGCCATTTCCACTGCATTAGAAGAGCACAGCGAGCTCAGAGCCGCTGTGTACTTCTGGCGATTTCTTTAGGAGAAAAGCTTCAGTTGAAAATTCCCAGTAACCACATCTGTGGGATTCTATTCCAAGATCCATTTTAAACGCTTAAAATGAATAACACTGCATTTAACATTTAGCTCAATTGTTGTTGTCGGAAGAGTCTACAGCCAATTTAAACTACAAAATCAAGACGATATAAGAGATGTTGGCTCTTGACAGGGTAATGAGTATTTGACAGAACTGTTATGGAATGTTGATTCTCCCAAGTTATGTTCTGTAACAATACAAACACATATATAAAACAGAGAAACTTATAAAAGGTAAAAATTACAAATAACTAAAATTGAAAATTTAGAGTGGAAGACTGTAAACAGAACTCATGTCATTTTAAATCTCAGTAGTTTAGAGGATAACCTAAGTATTTGATGTGGAAACATTATTGACATCTGAGCACGATCTAAGGGGCCAATATATCTTAAGCAGAAGAGCATGAAAATCAGAAGTTTCAGTATTTAAAGTCTTGCGTGGTGACGAACGAATTCATTAGCAGTAGTTGACCCGAACAACGTACGCAACAATTTAATCACATCCGAACTGGGTCACATGTGTCAACATTCAAGTAGGTTGCCTACAATTCTCGGTTTGAGGATATGAAAGGATATGCTTTACGTATAGAATAATGCAGACATGAAAATCTGTAATCGTAACACACCCTTATCCGGCTCTGAGTCACGACGTAAAACGAAAACATGACATCCTATCGGCAACGTCTTGGACTAGGCCTAGCCTACTGCCACCGATATGTGTTCCTCCAGCCCACTTCTGACTCGTAGCTATCAAAGTCTTCACTTACATCACATCATTTCCTCGTTGTGTCTAGGAACGGCTTAAATGAGGTGATTTTCAGGTGCAAGCCGTAGAATAAGGAATCACAGATATTCCGTTGTGATGGCCAATATCTAAAAATACTTCAAGAAATTATACACTCTAGTAGGGTAGCACTTGCACTGCCCTCTAAACAGTTCAAAACACCGACTGCGACGTATCTCGCCCCGTACCCCGTACGCAACGCATGGAAACAACCGGAAACGGAAAAGAGTACTTGAAACAATTGTTTTGCCGCTTGTCATATTAACTGATATTAACCCTGTAAGCATCGTGGGGACTCCCCAAAGATCAGCTGGTGCAACTGGATTGAAATATTAGTTTGACATTTGAAATGGTTGCCTTTGGCGCCAAACTAAACAGCTTGCTGCGAGAACGTTTTCAGACATACAATGATAGACAATACCCGTGTTTTTCAGTACCATTCTCGTGTTGGACACAAAACAGCACAGTTTGAGAGGTTTCTTACCACAGGGAATCGGGGTGAGCATTTCAAGACAGATTTTTTAAACTTTAATAGCAAGACAACGCACAATCTGCACACATAAAATTTACAATTGTCAGTGAAGTTATGCTTTTAAAAAACAGAGCTGAAGATAACATTTTATAAGAGGACAAAGTTGCTTCACAAACAAATAAATAGCATATTTTGTTACATTACAACTAACCCAGTTTCACTTTCACAGTTTGACCATTACTAACAGAACCAACAAGACTAAACTTTTCAGTCTTCATTGAAGTTTTTACAAATTCATTGACAAATTTATTTTTAATTTCAGGTCCTGCTTGCTCATTAAATACAACAGTATACTTTTTGTTAGCACAGTCCACATCAACAAATTCAAAGTTTGGTGTAGAGATAAAACTGTTGGGAACAGAATGATTGGAACGAGATACAGTCAAAACTTTTTGGTTTAGAGACAGAACATCAACTTCACAGGATAGCATTATTCCTTCTACAGACACATCAAACCTTACTCCATGAATGCCAAAAAGTTTCTCAATTTGAGCTTGCAGTCCAGCAAAGCTGAGAATGTTTTCATTGCAAGGGTTTTCCAGTAGGATCACACCCCAGCTCTCTGCGCCAAGACGTGGTTCTAGATCATGCAATTGCACCTTTACATACCTAGAAAATTCAGGGAACAAAAGTTAGATTAGATAAAATAAATACTGTTTTTAAACGTAGTAAAAAGTCACATAGCCTTACCTGCATGCAGGTTGCATCTGTTCTTCCATTGGAGCAGCATTTGCACTACTAATGTAACCTGCACAGAAGCCCTTCACAGCAACAAGAGCTAATTCTACATCCTTTATCTTGCTGGCTTCTTCTGAAATGATAGCAGCATTCACAGGTTTGGATGCCATTGGTCTGATAGGACCCTTCACAGCATTTTCTATATACTCCTTGTGGCTGTTCAAAACATTTTTTAAAACACCATCAGTAGATACTTTGTAGTACATTGTGACAGGGTCTAATGGCATTAGTTGGGCTTTCTTCCGGAGCTTTTGTACCCTGTTAATAACCTCTCGTGCTATACCTTCCTCAAGCATTTCTTCACTTTGAGTGACATCAAGCAAAACAAGGACATCATTGTCAGAGTGGGCTTCATATCGTTCTGACAGTTCCTGGGCAGCAGGGCCAGTAAAACTAAACATGATGCGAATATCCTCCTTCTCAATGGAATTTCCACAAAGTTCCATTTCTCCTTCTGACAAGAACTTCTGAATCTGGGCATCAGTCAAGTTCTTAATTTCTTTAGTTACAGCTTTAAATTCACCCTTGAGGCGTGCCCCAAGTGTTTTATGATCTGGCTCAGCCCTGAGAGCTACTCCATACTTGAGCTTATCACTAGTGAGAACCATTCGTTTCACATTTAGTTCCTCCAATACATAGTGCTCGAGCTCTTTA
Organism: Frankliniella intonsa; assembly: GCA_033675135.1. Taxonomy (NCBI): domain Eukaryota; kingdom Metazoa; phylum Arthropoda; class Insecta; order Thysanoptera; family Thripidae; genus Frankliniella; species Frankliniella intonsa. The sequence continues at coordinate 5,617,258 of CM066247.1, read as the reverse complement.
ACTTCATTTAGAAAAGAGGTATCTTGATGAATAATAACAACTTCTGAAAGAGGATACTTGATGGGGAGAGTTCTTCGATCACGAATAACCCGCCCCAGTTCAATTATTGTTTGCATGTGCGACACAGCAGACTCAATATCCTTCTTTATCAATTCCGGCTTAGGTGTGGGCATCATGAGGTAATGCACACTGTCTGCTTTGTCTGTTTTGTTCAAGTGACGAAGGTTTTGATACATCAGCTCGCTGAGGAAAGGTGTAAAAGGAGCCATGATCCGCACCATTGAAAATAGAACACTATACAGTGTTTCCAGTCCTCTTCTGCAATCTTCAATGCCACCATCGCCCTTTAGTCTCTTTCTATTCATACGGACATACCAGTTGGTAAGATTGTCAATAAACTTGACTAACTTGGGGACAACTGTATATAACCTGTAGGCTGCCATCTCCTGTTTCACAAAGAGAAGTAAAGATTGAGAGAAGGATAAAATCCATGAGTCCATGACATTGCTTGATTGTCCACAAGTGTTTTCATCAAAGTGGAAGGTTACACTGTCCTCCTGTTCGAGGCGTATAATGTTCTGAGATAGGAATCGGTAAGCATTATACCAAGGCAAAAATAAGTCTTTCAGAATATTTTTCACACCTTCTTCTTTGAAACGAAGACTCTCAGCTCTAACAACAGGGGAATTGATCAAGTAAAGTCTGAGAGCATCTGCCCCATACTTATTCACTACCTCAAGGGGGTCAGGATAGTTTTTCTTTCTCTTGGACATCTTTTGTCCATCTGATGCCAAAACAAGGCCATTGGCTATGAGGTTTTTAAATGGTGGTTTACCAAAGAGAGCTGTAGAAATCACAAGAAGAGTGTAGAACCAGCCCCTAGTTTGGTCAATTCCTTCAGCAATAAAATCAGCAGGGAAACACTTTTCAAATTCTTTGCTATTTTCAAATGGAAAATGAGCCTGAGCATAAGGCATGGATCCTGACTCAAACCAACAGTCAAATACTTCTGGAATCCTTCTCAAGGGTTTACAGCCAGGACGAGAAGATGGGATTTCTAAATGATCAATACTCTCTCGATGCAAGTCAGTAATTTTCTGGCCAGTTAGGCTTTCCAGTTCAGCAATGCTTCCAATACATACAACTTCTTTGCCATCTTCTGATACCCAAAGTGGGATAGGGGTGCCCCAATATCTGTTTCTACTCACAGCCCAATCTCTGGCATCCCGAAGCCAATTACCAAAGCGTTTCTCTTTGACAAAGTCAGGAACCCAATAACTCTGTTTACTTGTCTCCAAAAGAGTTTCACTCATATGCTGCACACGGATGAACCATGAAGGGACAACTCTATAAATGAGTGGTGTGTCTGATCTCCAGCAGAATGGATAACTATGCTTAATAGTTGAATTTTGATAAAGCTGACCTGCATCTTTCAAATGTTTTATGATAAGCTTGTCTGCATCCTTGATATACAATCCTTTGAACTGAGTGACAGGGTCAATAAAACAGCCACTAGCATCCAGAGGACACTGTATATCATCATCACGTGAAAACATACCATTATCGACACACACACGCAAATCATCTTCACCGAAGAATGGAGCACACTGAACCACTCCAGTACCAGAATCATCAGTGACATAGCTATCAGCAAATACTGTATATGCGCCCTTCTTTTCCATTTCAGGAAAGAATGGGAAGAGAGGAACATATTTCTTGCCTTTAAGTTTGGCACCAGGAAACTTATCCAAAACAGAATAGTCATCTTGACTTTTAAAAACACTTTCCAGTCTTTTCTCCATCAAAACAAAAGTTCTCCCAGAACTCTTCTCCTGCACCTTAGCATAAATCATTTCAGGATGCACTGTTAAGGCAAAATTGCTGGGTAGTGTCCAAGGGGTTGTAGTCCATGCAAGAAGTTCCACAGGCTCATCTCTCAACTTGAATGCTACTGTTATTGATGGGTCATTAACATCCTTGTAGTTTTGACCACATTCAAAATTTGATAATGGCGTATTACAAGCATTAGAATAGGGCATTACCTTTACACCTCGGTAAACAAATCCCTTGTTGAACAACTGTTTGAAAACCCACCACACAGATTCCATAAACCATGGGTATAGAGTTTTGTAATCATTTTTAAAGTCAATCCATCGACCCAGTCTGGTAATAACATTTTCCCATTCTTCAGAATAGCGCATGACAATTTTCCGACACTCTGCATTGTAAGCTGGAATTCCCATCTTTGCCACATCAGCTGGGCCTTGGATACCAAGGGTTTTGTCAATCTCAAACTCAACAGGTAACCCATGGCAATCCCAGCCAAATCTTCTTTCCACGTGAAACCCACTTTGATGAGCATATCTAGTGACTATATCCTTGATGGTACCAGCAAGAATGTGGCCGTAATGGGGAAGTCCTGTGGCAAAAGGTGGGCCGTCATAAAATGTAAATCTTTCCTTTCCTTTGGACTGCTTGAGGCATGATTGGAAGGCATCAAGTTTTTTCCAAAGATTTAAAATGTTCTCCTCCTCTTTCGGAAAATTGATGTTCTCTGGAACCGGCTGAGCCATGGTTGAGAACCTGCAGAAAAGTGAAAAGTATATTAAATGATGCATAATAGGAAATAAGGTTCATGACAAGAATGATGCAATCAATAATATGTGAATAAGTACAGATGAACAAATAAGCAGTGCACAGCTGACAATAGAATTCAATTTTAGAAAATTAAATAGTTTCAGTTATTACTCGTTCAGTGGAAAACAATGTCATAGAATATGTATAAGCCTTCCATTTTGTCAATGTAAAGATCAAGTTTTTGACAAGTGCTAGACAAGTGTTATAATTCTGAAGAGACAAGTCAAATTAGGATCTTAAAAGGTAAAGTCTGGTTTAGATAATTAAGCTCCAGAATTTTTCTAGAATAGGAAATATCTATGAAAGAAAATATGGAAAGAAATTTAGAAATAAGTGTTAAATTACACCGGCATATGGAGGTTATGGTCTCGAGTAGAATCATATGGCTTATTGAGAGACCACATAAATGATAGTGATTGACTAACATGAGACACTGAAATTAAACAAATTCTAACGAGCAAAAAAATCACACACTGCTTACCGACGAACAAAACCGCTTATTCTCTAGAAATCAATGACTTGCTTGAGACACCACAAGCACATTGCACGGCCACGGTTGGTCATGGACGACGTTGTTCATGTTCTTGTCTTGATGACTATTCGCAGAATTCCACGCTTTGCTTTTGTTGCTGTTTAGCAGACAAGAACCTTTTTGAGATAAAGGTATTACAAAAAGTTAGAAAAATAACCAGTGAAACATTTACAGCTGTTTTCGCATTTCGTGAAAAAACGCTACGTATGTCTTTTAATTTTATTTTCTTGTTATTCGAAGAGTGCGCCACTTTTTCTCACGATTGTGACGTGTTAAATTTGTTGACACTATTGCCTTAGACCAACAAAGTTTTCTTTGTCATTCGGAAACAGTCTTGCTGGGAATCTGGGAATCGGGTAAGTCGAAGCAAAGTCATTATTGGTTTTAGTTTCCTGTCAGAAAGTGAACAAGTTAATGTCTGCTTAATTTCCTAAGACGAAAATTCTAAAAAAAATAAAACTTTATTAAGAGACTTCTTTCTCTCTACGCGGACAATATCGTGCCACCCTGAAAGTCAATTGGTTCTCAGTATTTTTATTGTGTTACTTGAAAGATCAAAATTTAAAATTAGTGACTTGTTCCTGCTGTTGTTGACTATAATTACGTTTATTTGCAGCCTATAAAATGCAGCCATCACCTGGATTTGAACAGAAAGTTCCTGTTTTTGTTTTCCCCCAATTTATTAATTTTTATTTGGATGACCAGACAACTTACAAGCAAGTTTTAACATTGTACAATCCCTATGACTTTGCTGTGAAATTTAAAGGTTTGTTATTCTCTTCTAATAATATTCCTAAATATTATATTCTTTGAGCTATATTTTTTAATCCCTTATCTATCAAAATAGTTATGTGCACTGCACCCAACAAATATACAGTTGTTGATCCTGAAGGGTCAATTAAGCCTCGATGTTGTATTGACATTGTTGTTCGACATAATGCTACAACATCATCTAACTGCAATATTACCGACAAATTTCGGATTCAAATGCAGGACCATACTACTAAGCAGGTAAAATAATTCTCAATACATTGCATTACTTTAAAAATTAAAATTATAGGAGTAAGAAAAATGCAAAAAAATATGTTTAAACAAATTCGAAACACTTAAATGCAGGTCATAGGGAAAAGAGATGTATCAGCTCGACTTGTACCAGGAACTCAAGATACTTCCTCAGACAGAGATCGAGATAACTTTCAACAACTCCCAATTGTGTCTGGAGTTCCATCTCCGCAACAACAACAGTACCTAGTTAGGGATGGAAGATCCGGTGAGAATGGAATTCATCTCTGTATGAAAATAAAATTACTCTAGTATATTACATCAATCATTTCAATTTCAGGGCGAGCAGTAGCTCCCAATTATGTTGCAGTTGCTGTCGGAGTATTGTGTTGTATTGCTCTGATGCTCCCTACTGAAGGAGACCGTTCATCCTCACCACTCCATCTTTCAGTCAATTTTAAATTGGTCCTTGCATATGTTTTAGGCATGTAAATGAAATAATTGAGACAATTATGTATTTTTTTTTTAACTTAGATCACTAATACTTTCACACTTTTCCTTTCTAGGTTTGGTCACTATGGTGGTTCTACGTCCATATTAGTTAAGTCTTTATCTGCAGTATATCATTTCAAAAAAAATAATTTCAAATTAATACTATTTTATAAACATTAATATTTTTATGAATATTGAAATCCAAGACATTATTTCTTCACTGTTGGTCTTCGTAAGTAATACAATGATGGGAAGTGTAAATTATGTATTGAGTATTTGAGAGCAATAACTTCCTCATATCTTAATATAACATTTTTCCATATCTATATTTTTTTGTTCCATCCAGTTTTTCTTTCTCTTACACTGCTGTGGACTTTGATTTTCATCAGTTCATTCAACTTTTAATTTGAGGGTTATAATATTTTTGTTGTTTTGTTATAACTTCAGTCATTTTGTTTTTCTGATGTGTACTGTGATACTGCAATGAATATCTGCTTGTCAACTATTGCATGTTGGGTGAATCGGAATTGCGGGCATTTATCTGTGATAAGGGTGGATAGTATTAAGTTATTTTTCTATTTGTGTTTTATCTATACCAAATAGAAAACAAATGTTTATCAAATTTTTATGAAACTTCTTTTTGTACTTCTGTGGAAGCTGGTAAGCAGAATTTCCTACAGCTTAAGATACTTATACATTTTTTGTAAATGTAAGTTCTGCTGTTTGTGCTTTTTTCCCTTTCTTAATTAATCTACATATTAACTCATTGGTACCCTTCATTCTCATTATCTGAATTATGAGTCCACTTTTTATTTCCATTGTAACAATTTGAAAAATCTATTCCAAGTTTGTAGCTCATCTTTGACTTAATTTGAGCTGTGCTGAAGTAGCACTTTGATAGCTGTGTGTACATGTACAATTTGTGTTTTGATCTGTGAGTTCATGAGTCTTCTCTTCCTTCATATGCCATTGAATATTTGTTATTATTTAAGTATTACAATAAATATGAAAAAAAGATCAAAGTGAATTTTTTTTTATTTCTCCTCCAAACGTGTATTGCAATATACATACATATGAAAGTGAAGTGAATTTATTTTAAACACTCATATTTATACCAGTGTATTGTTTGGAGCACTTTCAAAAACAACACTATCCTAACGCTGTGCACTTTTGGCAATCTGCTCTTTGAGTAAGAGGATGCTTTGCCTTTGGTCAGGAGGAAGAATAGCTATCTGCTCATCACTTAACTGCAAAACCTGCATTATAAGTGCAGCCTGATATAGAAAAAAAAAGAAGAAGAAGAGAGAGATGTTACAATTAGTTCAAGAGATTAGGGTGCTAAGCAGCCAAAAAGCAATATCCAGATGTACCTTTTCTTGATCAGATGCTCCTGGAGCACCAAGAAGAGGACCAGGACCCAGTAAAGGCGGAGCAACAGGCCGAGGTACAGGCAAGGGAGGACCTCCAAGTAAAGTTGGTCTGACATTAGGTTGAAGAGGGTTCACTCCTGGCAATAACAAAACCATTATTTTTAAAAGTGATATTTTACACATTATAACAGAAATGGAATACAGTATAATACGATTTCTCATACCAGTCCTTGGATCAACTCGATCTCGAGGATCCCTGGAATCCCGAGGATCTCTGGGATCACGCGAGTCACGCGGATCCCGAGGATCTCGCATGTCTCTAGGATCTCTGATTTCTCTTGGATCTCTGATTTCTCTTGGATCTCGAATATCTCGAGGATCACGCGGGTCTCGCGGATCCCGAGACGGAAATCGGTCTCCACCGACGCTCATGCGAGGATCTCGGGGATCACGAGGATCACGAGAAGCTGAATATCTGCTTTCAAGAAGGGGAGGATGATGTATAAAAAGGTTGATTAAAGGTAGAACCAAAAAAGTCAAAGTAGCTTACGGATCGGCAGGGAAACTATCCCTTCCCAAAGCTGGATGAACAGGCATCCCTGGCACACCCTGAGCTGAAGGAGGAATACGTAGATCCTGGTCTGAGATACGGCCCATGCGAGGGTCAACTGATTGACGCATATCCATATCTTGAATACCTGAATTTCATAGGATTTGTCTTCACCAAAAAAAGGGCAAACCCCATAACACAGTGAAAATTTTAATTTGAAATACCCATGAATCCAGATGTATTTGCAGGTCTTGGTGCTGCTGTTGGAAGTGGAGCAGAAGGTGGTAGAGTACCAGCCCAGTTCTCAGTAGGAAGAATCACGGGTTGAGGAGCTGCTGTAGGTACAGAATTCCCAGTACCCACACTGGGTGCAGATGCTGGGGTAGAGAGTGGGACTGTCATTGGTTTGTCTGATGGATAAAGTGGCACTGGAGTTGGGTTGGCCTTATGTAGCATAGTCTGGGTGAAACAGAAATAAAGGTGATTTAAAAAAAAAGCAAATAGTCTCAAAGCTGAATAGCATGAAATACTAATGAGCTTACAACTGCTACTGATGGATCAACTACTCTCATGACAACTAATCCTTGTAATATAGCGTATGATAGTTGAGGGTTTTGAAGAAGCATTGAGCGAGCTTCATTAGGATTATTCTGCAAATTAAAACAGAAGTCATTAGAATTTTAACAATAAAAATATATATTAGGAGATGGTTGTTGGAAGTTTACAAACCTGAATACAATCTTTCATTTGTTTCATTAACTCAAACATTTGTTCTGGAGGCATGGAAGCAATAGTTTTGCATATTGCATCTGGAGCTTTATCAGAATTTATTGGTTCCCCATATGGACTTTCCACAGGCGTTGACTGTAGAAGTGCTGCAGAATATGTATAGAATATTCATTTTAGATTTAAGTAAGCAGATGGTCCAAAAATACTGATCTGAATATTTACAAAACATAAAAAATGAAAAATGTAAACAGCACTTACTTTGCATCTCAAGTCTAGATTTCTCAGTGCAGGCATTGTCAACTCGTAACGTACGTCCTCCTATTTCGTAACCATTTAGGTTTCTCATGGCACTCAGAGCAGTTTCAGTGTCCTTGTATTCACAGAACCCATACCCTTTAGGTTTACCTGTCTCTCGGTCAAATACCAACCTGTTAATAAACACAGCCATGTTAAATGTTTCCTCCCCAAAAATTCCAAGCACAATTTGTTTACATTAATTCACAATTTTTTTACATTAATTCACACTTTAGAAAGGGTTGCAAATTTAAACCACAGTTGAGGGATGTACCCCTTAAAAAAATACATTTGCCAAAGCTAGGTAGACATTATACTATAACTTAATTACCAGAAGTAAAAGAATCTATGACAAATACTTACTTGAAGGACAATACTGGACCAACTTCGCTAAAAATATCTTTTAACTTTTCTTCAGTGGCTTCGTAAGGGATGTTCCCAACTGAATTTAAAAAATCGAGAAAATTAGGTGAATGGGCGTAAGACATGTAAACAACATAGAAATATATTGCCGACAAAATCCATATTTTAAGGTTAAGTTTATCATACCAAACACTGATCTCATAGACTTGTCTATCAAATTTTGGTCCCCCATGTTAGCGCAGTTTGTTTGACTTTTCTTTTCTATAAGATCTGTTTATACGCTGACTGAACAATCAAAAACCTTTCAATTTGTCGCTAAGACGATTCTGCCGGACCGCCACAGAACCTATCTCAAAACAGTTATGTCCGTACTCCGTCCATACACCACACCAGTCACAAGGGAGAAATGCATCAGAGGAAGGAGAAGGAGAAGGAAAACTTGTTGCCCGAAGTACACAAGGGAGGATTGAGGCAATAAGTAGCCTAAACGCAACGCAACGAAGAAAAGCGAGCTGCATCGTGACTTTACAACCAGGCACCATGTGCGTATTTGTAGAAGCTAGCGTGGATTTCTCGATGTATTTGAAATAATGGGTAGGATATTTTGCTCTACCGGCGGAGGCAATGAGAGCGCCTGCGACACATCGGATAGGCCAACCCGCCAAGCATTCGTGTGAAGGTGGCGGCCTACCCGGAGAGCCCAAGCTCAGGGGGAAACAGGAATTAAATTCCGGGTGCCCACATTTTCGTGCTGTCACCTCCCGAAGAGTTCATTGTGGGGGCACCTTAACAAGGACGGCTTCCGCCCCCTAATCAGCTAATCCGGGTGAGCTGTGTCAGTGTAAGTAAGATGTAGAAAATGGATTTCCCCGCCAATAGTTAGATTGAAGGGGAGGAGAGGGATATACCTATGCCAGGTACCCGCCTGTGTGTAAGGTCATGTGAGGGAAATATAATTCGTTCTGCCTCCATTTTGATAAAGAAATCCTTTAATTGCTTATAGGATAGATAGTGTCCCCCTTAATTGCCTGTGACTGGTGGGAGTAAGGCGCACGCGCCGACGTGCCTGCAGTTAGGCAATCGTAATTGCGGCAGGACGTTGCCGCCCGACTGACAGGAGACTGTTCGGACACTTCGTAGAGGAGCAGTTCGTTCCTCGTGGCTAGCGTCATGCGAACTCTAATGCAAGTCGTCCTATTTCTTCTCCTAGTTTTTGAGTCGCACGACTACATATTCGGCAGAAAGCTAAAATTGCTGGTATGTACTGCAACGTCAGATTTTCTTCCTAAATAATTTTGCACCTGGTGTTCTAGAGCACACTGCAGTGTGCGGGACTGGGGACTGCCCACTACCCACCCTCTTCGCCCGGCAGTATTACTTTACAAGAGGGGATGTGTGACCTTACACTGGCCCGACTTTAGACAGATCCTCTGAACTGCGGCGCTGCGGCGCGTGCCGCAATGCATTCGGTAGCTAGGGGAGGCCAGTATTTGTTTTTCTTTCACGGTCTACTTTTTATCGGGTAAAGATCGTTGGACTGTGCGTGGTAGAAACAGAAGTTGATATTGCTTTTCTTTTATTATTTGTATTATCGGGTGCTAAATTGCCGAATGGAGGCCAACTGTTCTTTATTGACGCCATAAAACGCTTATACGCGCGCCCAAAGGTGCCCCTGAATTCGCGGAATGATTCCCGATCTTCCCATTAATCCAGTTAGGACCGATGCACTTACGTTCTCATAATTTTTCTCACGCAGGAAATGGAAAAGAATGTCGACTTCGGCGTAAATGTAGGTAAGCTTCGCCCGAAAGTATGGGACGCGATACGGGGACTAGATACATTCTGTTTCCACGGATCCATTTTCCCTCCCGCACTGGTCCGTATAAAGCTGCCGCGTCGCGTCGCGTCGCGCGGCGCTTGGGCCTAACGTTCCCCACCGGACTGTGCAGGGGGCCCCGCACACCCGTGCTACCGGGCGTGCACCGGCGCCGCCATGGACTGCCACTACAACCTGAGCCTGACCATGTTCTCCACGCTGAGCGTGCACTGCGGGGACTGCCCGCGCGTGCGCAGCCACTGCGACCGCCCGGGGTGCATTACGGCGGCCGGCACCGACAGGGCCGTCTTCGTCGCCAACCTCATGATGCCCGGGCCCTCCATCCACGTGAGTCCACCCCGACCGGACCGCTACTGGGCAGCGCACTGGACTGTGTTGTGGGGCGGGGCCGCCTGCGGGACCCAGAGTAGGCAACCCGCGTGCACGGCTGTCCTGCGGCCAGCGGCACGGCCGGGTGCGGGCGGGCGGGCGCACCTTCGGCTTTCCTTCTCGGGGGGTCGAGTGCGCTGGGATGGCCGGCTTGCCGGCTGGGTCCTGCTTCGCTCTGGTCAGCTTTGTGTTTTACGAATGGAAATTCACACACCTACAAGTGTGTTGTCGCTGCGCTGCGCAGGTCTGCGAGGGCGACCGGCTCGTGGTGCGCGTGGAGAACGACTTCGCCAACGAGGGCGCCACGCTGCACTGGCACGGCGTGTGGATGCAGGGCTCGCCCCACATGGACGGCGTGCCGTACGTGTCCCAGTGCCCCATCCAGCCGTCCAACGTGTTCGAGTACTCGTTCACGGCGTACCCGGCCGGCACCCACATGTGGCACGCGCACATCGGCTTCCTGGAGGCGGACGGGCTGTTCGGGCCGCTGGTGGTGCGGCGGGCCGCGGAGCCACACGCCGCCCTGTACGACGAGGACCTGCCACAGCACACGCTAGCCCTGTGGCACTGGTACCCGCTCCTCAGCGACGCCTACCTGCCCCTGAGGCTGTTCCGCAACCAGAGCGTGTCCGGCGCCGGCATTCTCGTCAACGGCAAGGGCGTCATGGCGGACATCAACGGACGGGAGGCGCCCTGGGAGGAGATCCGCGTCGTGCCGGTGAGGCTCCGCGGCTCCACGCGGATACTAGCGGCTTTTCTTTCTCCGGGTGAATACGGGTCTATCCTGGTGTTTGCACCCTGTGCTTCCCTTCTGGCCGCAGGGGAAACGATACCGCCTCAGGTTCCTCTACAACAGCGCCGTCTACTGCCCGGTCCAGGTGTCCGTCGACTCTCACCGACTGCTGGCCATCGCGTCGGACGGAGCCAACTTCAAGCCGGTCGAAGGTTGAGACCGCACTTTCTGTCGTTCAAAATGGGGTTCGATACGTTTGTCTTTTTTCTTGTAACGCACTCGCTTGTGTCGCAGTGGAGAGCGTGATGTTGAACGCCGGTGAGCGCTGGGACGTGGTGCTGCGCGCGGACCAGCCCGTCGGCAAGTACTGGATACGCATGCGCGCGCTCGGGGACTGCGGCGAGGCCAAGTCGAAGGTCTACCAGCAGGCCGTGCTCGCCTACGAGGGCAGCAACGTCGACCTCCCCGCGGCGCCCCGGCCGGAGTACAGCACCAGCTCCAGGCAGGGTCAGGTACTGCACCGAGGCCAGGGGACCCCATGCGCCACGCGTACGGCTTCAAGTGATAAGCGTAACAAAAATTTGCATTCCGTCTCACTGGTTTTGAAATGACCCGCCCCGCCCCTTTTCCCTGCTCGCAGCTTTTGAACCCCATGCAGGTCGTGGTGGCCAACTACTCGGACAGCCCGCTGGTCCACGTCACGGACCTGGAGAACATCGACAACTCCACTCACGGTGACATCTCGCGGGAGGCGGACCACACCCTCTACCTTGAGCTGTCCTTCCACTTGTACGGTACGGTTCGTAAATTCCCTGCGAATTTCACAAAACCTGACGAAATTCACACAACTATATACGCGGCATTCACATCATTTCTTTCTAATTTCCCAGATGAGCTGCCCGCCCCGGGGCCGTACCCGCAGAACAACCGCGTCACGTTCGAGTACCCCGCCGTACCAATGATCCTGCAGCGCTACGAGAAGACGCCCAGCAAGTCCATGTGCACGCTGGCCGACGCGCACGAGCACTGCATCGGCACGTACTGCAGCTGCGCGCTCACGGAGCGCATTGCGCTCGGCGCGCTCGTCGAGATCGTCCTCGTGGACCTGTGTGAGTACGGCTGCCCAGATGGAAACGATTCCGTAAAAATATTGAACATAGTATCGATAACATCAATACGTCGTCCAGTATCATTTGATCGTCAAAAATATTTTTAAAAGAAAAAACAAACCTATACCTGAAAACTATCAGCAGCCACAGACCGTGAGCAGGACCACCCCTACCACATCCACGGCACCAACTTCCACGTGGTGGCGGAGGGCACCCTCGGCGCCAACGTGTCCTTGGAGCTGGTGCGCTCCCTCAACGAGGCCGGCACCATGCACAAGAGGCTGACGGCCTCGGCCCCGCTCAAGGACACAGTGACGGTGCCCAGCCAGGGCTACGCCGTCATACGCTTCCGCGCCAACAACCCCGGTGAGTGAGTGAGTGAGTGAGTGAGTGAGTGAGTGAGTGAGTGAGTGAGTGAGTGAGTGAGTGAGTGAGTGAGTGAGTGAGTGAGTGAGTGAGTGAGTGAGTGAGTGAGTGAGTGAGTGAGTGAGTGAGTGAGTGAGTGAGTGAGTGAGTGAGTGAGTGCACGCGGCACCAGGCGATGAGGCGATGAGGCCCGCCCCGCCACGAGCGAGCCCACGTGCTGCACTTTGCCCCGACTCCCTACACCCCAAAATGGGTTCATCACCCCAAGGTTGAGAACTGCTGTTCTACACGGCCGCCCAATTCATGCTCGCCCCGCCCCGGTGTCGCCGCTACTGTATAAATCCATGTGTCCGCTTATTAGCTGTCTGCGTCTGCGCGGCCGCGGCGCTGCCCTGCCTGGCCGTGAACCTGGAAAAAACTCTGAATTGTATTTTACAAATGACGGACTTTCTCTGAGTTTTCTGAATTATTGTTTTCTAGAATTTTTAGAATTGGAAAATGTTGTCAATCTCTCGCCGTAAAACTATCCACTTGTTCTACCATGCAGGCTTCTGGTTCTTCCACTGCCACGTGAGCAACCACGTGCACCTGGGCATGGGGCTGGTGCTGCAGGTGGGCGAGGAGAGCGAGATGCCGCCCGTGCCCCGGTCATTCCCCCGCTGCGGGGACTGGGTGTACTCCGAGGAGCGCGACGAGACCGACGAGCCCTCCGCCGCGACCCTGCTGAGGCCCTGGCCTCTGCTGCTGTTACCGCCGCTCACCGCCGTCGCACTCTGCGGGTTGTAGTCCCACCGGGGAGAAGAAAAAAAAAATAACCCGCGACTTTTTCTACGTTCAAATTTAAAAATATTTTATTTTTGTTTTAAAAATACACTATATATATAAAACAAACAGCAACACTTAAAAACTCTTTCAGTACAACGATATGAATGGGTTCACGATTTACAACGTATGAGCATCGGGTAACATATAGACCTACTTGTACAAAGCGCGATAGCAAACAGAACGCAGCATTCGAACCCGCTCCTTCAGCTCGCCGACTGCGGCGCGGGGCGGGGGCTAGCGACTGCGCCGTAGTCAGCGCGTTAAATAAAGCCTCACGTACAATAATTATTATCACATCAATATATAAAATTATCTTTACATCCCACTGCGCGCTTGGACCCCAGTTCCAAACAGACAGGCGTACTTCGTCCAATGCCACTTAAGCACCTCTCCTACCATTAACATAGTTAACTTAGTTTCATCCAAACGCGCACCGCCAGCCGTAGATAGGCGTGGCAGTCGATCCTTCTAGTGACTAACCGATAATAAATCATCACAAATAAAACATGTGCGCCCGGCCGGATCGCACTCATTTGTCAAACCAGGACGGAAAGCCTCATATTTTCCTAGAAATTAAAAAGAACCGCTACCACGAGCCGGAAGTTTCACGAGCCCAGACACGGGGGCCGATCTCGCGGATCAAAATGAGGAAAGGTTTTCGAGACGGTTCCGGCCGAACTGCACCCGCTCTGCTCGGGTCGGGCCCGCGCAGCTTGTAGGGCAGGGCACTACGCATGCCTCTTCCTTGTGACATCATGTTCGTTGTGGAGCTTGGTCACGCCCGTGTACTCGTCGTCTTCCTTCATGACCTTGATGTATTCGTCATACGTGACCTCCTCGGGGTGGGCGTGGTCCTCGGGGCGGTGCACGGGGTGCGAGCCGTCGCCGTGCTTGAGCGCCACCTTGCGCACCATGTCCGGCGTGGCCGTCCTCAGGTCGTACGCCAGGCCCAGGCGGGCGAACTGGTCTATCCACCAGGTGGTCAGGTTGAAGTAGTAGCTGTACTCGGAGGTCTTGTAGTCCCAGGGGAACACGTGGTGGTAGTTGTGCCAGCCCTCGCCCATAGCCAGCAGGGAGACGACTTTGTTCTGGGTGGGGTTGATGCGGCTGAGCAGAGGAGGGAAATGTGTCGGTCATCCATAAAAACCACGTCGACAAGAGAGGTGAGAGAACACTTGTCAAGTACGGGGGGAAAAATCACCACGACTACGGCCAAACGTTTATACTTACTTGTCAAATGGCTTGTCGCCGAACATGTGGGCGGCGCTGTTGACGAGCCAGGTGAAGTTGAGCAGCAAGACGTAACGGCAGACGGAGGTGGCTAAGAACGCAAGGCGCAAGTGCTCGTCCCAGAAGTATACGGGAATGAACGTCGGCAAAATGAAGCACAGGAGGATCTTGAGGGGCATGAAGTATCTGCAAGTGGAGCAATCATTTAGAGCTCGCAGACGCAGGATAATACATAATTTAAGCAACTATTTTAATTTTAAATTTTAGGGAAATTGGGGCGATGGCGCCTCCGTCCCGTCCGCGGTGCGTCACTACTACACTCACTTCTGGTGCCACTGGACGACGGGGTCGGCCTCGACGTCGCTCATGTCCACCTTTCGGCCCTGGCGCAGCACGTCGGGGTGCTTCCTCTGCATCAGCCAGCCGACGTGCGCGAAGAAGAAGCCCCGCTTCACGTTGTGCGGGTCGGCGTCCGTCTCGGTGAACTTGTGGTGGACGCGGTGGTCGCGCACCCACTCCAGGATGCTGTTCTGGCCGGCGACGGAGTAGCAGAGGGCGAGCATGACGCGTAGCGGGAGCCTGGCCTTGTAGGAGCGGTGCGACCACATGCGGTGGGCGCCCGCCGTCACGCCGATGCCACCGATGCCGCCGAGAAGGAAGCCTGAGAAGACGCGCGGAAATGAAAACTCGCCGCAAAACCAAGTCACCACACTGAAAACCTAAGAGTGCGAATGTCTGACTCTTGCATAGGTGTGTGAAATTTTCTTAAAGGTGTGAATCAAATGTGGGAAGGAAAGAAAAATTCACACACCTACTAGTGCTGAGGCATTCATACACACTTGGCTTTCCAGTGCAGAGCACACAGTCTGAGTCGCAACATTACTCACAAAAGACGACTGTCTGCAGCTTGACGACGGTGATGTAGGTGACCGTGGCCCAGACGGCGATGATGTGGAACAGGAGGATGAGGATGACGTTGTGCCACACAAACTGGCGCCCGCGCGAGGTGCGGTACTGCGCCTCCTTCTCCAGCACGTCGCCCTCACTGATGGGCCTGTCGACGACGCGCTGCCCGAGGTCCTCGACGACCAGGTCCGCGTCGTCGGCCTTCTTCTCGAAGATGGGCTCATTGTTGTTGATCTCCGGGGCCTTGGCGGTGGCGGCCGACGAGGAGCCGGCTTTGCAGTCGAAGCCTTCGAGGGGCGGCATGGTGGCAAGTCTGGTGACTGGAGTGGTGCTCGTGGCGTATCTGTCCGCGACCCTGCGGCAGAACAACTGTGCTTTAAGCTGGTGCGTCCGGCAAGGGGCTCCCGGCGAGCAGCAGGGTACGTGGTGGGGCGAGGCGGGCGGGGCGGGCGGGGCGGGGCGAGGCCGGGCCAGGGCAGGGCGGGGCGGGTTCCCCGACGCTACGCGACGCCCCCAGCGGTCGCAGGGGGGGTTGACGTTAGCGGAAGCGGTCGGAAACATGGTGATGCATCGCCGATGCAGCCAGGGCGGCCGCGCGCAGTGCTCTGGTTGGCGGCGAGACCTTTATCCCGGATTTGGGGTGAGACAGGGGTGGGGGCGCGCCAAACGACCCCAGCCCCCGCCCCCTCCCGCCTGCGGCCCCCCTGAGCCACCCCGCCTGGCGCCAGCCGCGATTACAGTCTCCTCGCGGTTTCTCTGTTGTGATAGGCTTGATAGACTAGAAGCCTACCTGACTAAAGTCGCACGTGCGTCAATAAGCCCGTATGATGGTAAGTCTCCGAAGGGGGCCTTCAATCGCCCCTGTCGACGGCCCACAACGATTCCACTGCCGCCCGCCCGCCCGCGCCCCCGTGTCACCGACGATTATACCGTTCCCGAGGGGAACGCCCTACCTCACAACCCTTCCCGTGGGGAACGCAGGCGCGGTTTTAAGTCCGACTGACGGGAGGGGCGATGTGCTGTGGGTTGCCTACATACAGGGGTTTTGCAATTCATTTTGCCTACCTTTCAGGCGGTTTTCAGACCTGACGGGGCTGACCTGAAAACCGCGCCTGGGGGAACGGGGCGTTCACAGCCCGTCTCACCGGGACGTCCGTCCCACAACCCTCCCGGCCACCTGGGCCGAGGCGGGGGGGAGGGGAGGGCGCCCTCTACTCCTCTCAAGAACCAGGTGAAGGCCGCGCAGCGCAGCGCAGCGCTCCGCGCGGTCAGCAAACACTCGCGCCGCGCCGCGCCGCGCCGCAAACAACAAACGCAGCCCGGACCGGCCGGACCCGGGGGCATACGCCTCACCGCGACGTGCCTGGTCCCTCGTTCATTCCCTTAGTCTCTCTCTCTCTCTCTCTCTCTCTCTCTCTCTCTCTCTCTCTCTCTCTCTCTCTCTCTCTCTCTCTCTCTCTCTCTCTCTCTCTCTCTCGCTCGCTCGCTCGCTCGCTCCCTGTCACTCGAGCCCAAACAACGCCGCGGGGCGTTCCGTACCGCGTGCTCGTCGCGAGCAACGTGGGGTTCGCTCTCGCCACAATCTTGACGCCCCGCCCAGCCCAGCCCCGCCCCGCCCCACCCCGGCCCGCCCCGGCCCGCCCCGCCCCGCCCCAATCCGTTCCACATTCTTTCATTTAAGCCCCGAAACCTATGCTCGTTCAAAAGGAAAACTTATGAGGAATTCTTTGGTCCCATCGGAAATAAAAAATTAAAGCGTGCCAAAAGAATATTTTTTTTCAAAGAAAACGAAAAAAAAAAACTGCGTCATATCGGGCGTTATTCCTTTGTGATAGCGAAATTAATGCCGGCGTCTCGTGTAATCTGAATTTAAAAGTGGCTCATTCGAAATTCGACGCAGGAGTGCACAGGGCGTTGTCCTGATTTTAGGCCCGCTCCACGGCGTGTCTAATTTGTATGCGACCGGAAGCGACGGCCACCGAAACTCCAATTCGTTAGGGAATAGAAGAGAGAACGCGAAGAAGTAAGTGTTAGAAAAAGAAAATGGAGAAAGAACAGTCAAGTCTGTAAAAGGCCAGGCGAAATTATGTAGCTGAGGACATCTGCGCCGTGCCCTTTCCACTACTACCAAACACGGGGGGCGTGGGGAGGGGTCCTATCAATATTCTTTTAAGACACACACTACGAACACCAGGCATTGCGACACCTTCGCCTTTCGGCCAATGCCAACACCGCTCCGTCAGACCGAACAGTGAGCACTCATAGTTTTATGACTCAGGCCCTGGTGGCCTCTCCTCTCCCGCTCATGGCGGTCCATGAGGGGGGGAGGGGGGGGGGGGCAAGGGGGGGGGGCCAGCAACGTCTGGCCCACAGGCACTGGGGTCTCCGGAACGCTCGTGGGGCAATCGCCCCATAAGTACGTGGCTGCACCGCACCGCACCGCACCGCCGCGCACGCGCACCCCGCGTACATCGCGCCCCCACTACATATGCGCTGTCATCATGCTACAACGATAACCTTTCGTCAAGTCACTGCCAATTCCCACACGCACGACGGCACCAACTCTGCAGGGTCTTGAAAACTCGACGACCGGACAACGATAACAATGCATGTGCCAGGTGAGGGGGGCGTCAAAAATTAACATGCTGCTAGCAGGTGATGAGAGGGGGGGGGGGCGTCTTCAACGAAAAACAAACTTATGTTTAGGTCAGGCCCCCTTTAGGAGCGCCTCATGGGTACACGCGAGAACTCAGTCGCGAGTAAGGTTCGTTAGTTGGCAATTAAAATACAGGTTGAATTCAGAACGCGATGCGGTGATTTGCTGGGGGGCCGGGCGGGGCGTGGTCATCGCCTGTCCTCTCCACCCAGCCCGGCCGCGTGGGAACCGGTCCCCGTGGCTATAATGTCATGCAGCACTGGCTACAATAAGGCGAGGCGCCAATATACGCTGTACGCCGTTCGCGAAACAATACGGCACATATTATGTCAGGGGCATAACAGATGCTGCATCTCCGCCAACTAGGCAACATGCACGCACCTGTGCTAAGGTCTTGCCTGGTAGGCAGGCTGCACCGCTGGGCCGAGCGTGCCGCGGTCGGAAGGGAGGTGGGAGGGGAGGGCCACGGCGCTGGCCCCAAGTGCACAAAAGTCGCTGTTTTTACTCATTTGCATGTGTGCGGCATGTTTATACATTTGTAGGTGAGCTGGCAAGAGAAAGAATGCGGGCATTCCTCGGAACATTCGCACAACTACAAGTGTATTTTACTCAGGGCACGGCGCTCTGGTCCCCCAAACGCGACGGGGCGGGGAGGGGCAGAGTTGTCGCCCCTCCCCCTCCCTGGTCAGGGCCCCACGGCCCACGGCACCGCGTCCACTCAGGCGCCATTCCGGCACTCACTAAGTCCAATGTACAAGTCTTTTGTCCATGTGTGCGCACACATCTCCACTACGTACACAGAGTCATAGAGGACAAAAGGTTTCCATCTCCATCGTAAAAATCTGGAATCTTAGTCAGTGGTGGTGGTGCCTGCTGGAAACTGTAGCCAGCCGCGCGCCGTCGTTGATTTGGGGTCGAGTCGGTGCCTTTAAAAAAGTAATGTAAATTAAGTAAGTTAAATTTTCCGAAATTTGTCTCAGTACGAAAACGTTTGATGGCAATAAATATTTTGGAGAAACCTCACATTATCGTAATAAGATCGACGAAAAAGACGAAAGAGGGTTAAATTATGCTAAGCGGAGGCCAAAGTTCGAAAGATCGAGGAGACCCAAATCAGCTCGGGCCAGCCAGCCGGCGCATAATACCACGTCGCCGAGTGTACAAATGGGCGGAGGAGTACTCAGAGGACTTGCATGAGATGTTGCAGGCCAGGGTGCGGCGGGGCGGGGCGGGGCGGGGCGGGGCGGGGCGGGGCGGGGCGGGGCGGGGCGGGGCGGGGCGGGGCGGGCCGAGGCCACCCCCTCCGGACCAGACGAGGTCAACGAGCGCCGAGAGAGATTCGCGAGGCCTGGGCTTTGGCTTGGGCCGTGCGCTGCGCCCCGCGGGCCTAGAGGCGCACCGCGCCGCGCTACATCCATCAACATCAACGGGGTTCGGCCGGGGCCGGGCCGGGGCCGGGCCGGGGCCGGGCCGGGGCCGCCGGGGAGGCTGCGTAACAGCGGCTGCAGCGGCGGGCAGGGCAGGGCAGGGCAGGGCCCCGGGGGGCAGAAGCGACAGCGACACAGCCCTGGGCCTGTCGGGGCCGCGGGCGGGCGGGCGGAGGGCGCGATAAGAAATATAGGTACCGGGCGGGGCGGGGCGGGGCGGCCGGGGAAGAAGAGGGGCTCTACTTCGCAACCTTGGCGGCGGCCTGACGCGACCTCCTCGGCGCAAATTGAGTAAGAGAGAAAGTCGCCGTCGCAGTCACCTCTCTGGTCTGTTCGCACTTGTCCTCCTGCTGCCCCTTCCCGCCCCGCCCCGCCCCGCCCCGCCCCGCCCGCGCACCGCCACGTTGTTGCGGGCGAGATGCACCTAGCACGCACCCGCCGCGCCAGTCGCTCTGGACCACAGATGCCGTCAGTCGCTGTCGCTCACGGCCACATACACGACACGTGGCTCGTGCTCGCGTTGATATCACCGGGGTGGGTGCGATGATCGGTGGCCTGCGATCAGATTGTTTGCGGAGCTACGGAAATTGGAGGCGGTACTACCACCGTGCACTCCGTGGTAGCTGCGAAAAACTCGGAAAGTAATCGCGAGGCCGCAGCCCAGCCCGCGGCCCGCGGGAAATGCGTGGGCGCGAGTTCGTGTTTCGGTTTTCCCTATCCAAGAGTATGACTGCGACCACACTGACCGCACTGCAGCCCTAATCATCCCGGAGACTGCGTCTCGGCGGCAAGGCACTTAGCGGTCGTCCCCTCTCTTTCCCTCGCACCGCCGTCCCCGCTGACGCGAGGCGACGCGACGGCGACGATGTCCTGGTCCTGCGCGTGACGAATATACGCGGCGCGTGTGGTGGCCCTCTGCGGGAGGGACGGGAGGAAAACGCGACCGCAACGGCATAGTTCCGAGGGGTCCCCCACTCTTCAAAAGGGTGTACAAAGAGTTTCGCGAGTATTGGCGA
Source organism: Frankliniella intonsa (assembly GCA_033675135.1). Taxonomy (NCBI): domain Eukaryota; kingdom Metazoa; phylum Arthropoda; class Insecta; order Thysanoptera; family Thripidae; genus Frankliniella; species Frankliniella intonsa. The sequence goes on along the minus strand of CM066247.1, from coordinate 5,596,815 downwards.
GTATTTGCGAGTATTGGCGAGTATTCGCGAGTATTCGCGAGTTTTGGCGAGTATCGTGCGAGTATTTCTTGATTTTTGTCGCGAGTATTGGCGAGTATTGGCGAGTAGCTCGCGAGTATTCGCGAGTAACTCGCGAGTAATTTTTTTGGTGTACAATGAGTTTTTTAGTGGGGGACCCCTCGCATAGTTCACCTCGACGCGACGCGAAGACACTTGGACCAACGCGTTACGACCGCTGCAACGCTCCGCCCCGCCCCGCCCTGCCCCGCCACGCCGCGCTGTGCGCTCCGCTTCCGCCACATCCGCGTACCCTCTGCGCGGCGGGCCGCGGGCCGCTTTAGCTCTGCAGAGCTCTCTCTCCCCAACCTAGAGCAGGGCGTAACCTACCGACCCGCTCTCCGGTGGGTCAGCACTGCCCAGTCCAGTCCCACCGCCCCGCCCCGCTCCCACCCAGCCGCACCACCCTCGGCCTCGCCCTTGACGACGTGGGGAAACAAGGGCGGAACCGCAGCGCGGGGCGGGGCGGGGCGGGGCGCGGGTGGACTGGACAGGGTGGCCTTTCCAGAGCATCGCCCACACCGCAAGCATGACGAGACACTACTTCTTGCGGTGGGGCGGGGTTGAGAGGGCGGACGAAAATCGACATAAGTAAGGGCATGGGCAAGAGCACCCTCCGCGCTAAGGGAAACGGAAGAACACGGAAACGCTTATATGGGATTATCAGGAAGATGAAAAAGTTACTCTGTTAGTTCGATGGTAAAGTGGTAACTTACCCTACACACACCACACGTAAGTTTAGTACACATCCGTTACGGTTTGACCGCGTGCATAAAAAATACGGTGCTGGTTCGCCCGTGCGACCAAAGACTATCAATGTTCAATGCACAGTTATACATTACATGGGGTGTGAAAAGAAGTGTCTAAAACAGAGACACGGTGGCTCTAGGGAATTCCGCTACAGTAAAACCGGAACCGGAAATGAGACCCGGCAGATTTGAATTCGCAAAACGTCAATGAAAACCCACCTTTGTGCGATTGGCTGGACAGAGGGCGACGAAAATTAAGGTATCCAAAGAGGTCCGCACTGCGCCCTGGGCAGTGCTCACACCGCCGCGCCGCACACTACACCGCTCGTACACGCACCGGCTCGTTAGGTTAGGTCCACTACTGGCTCGGCTCGCACTGCTCGCACTGGGACGTCGGGGGATCGACTGCGTGTAGCGCGGCCGCGCGCCGCTGGATGGCCCGGGCCCGGCCCCGCCCCACCTAGGGCTCCGGCTTGGACGAGCCCCTCTGCGCCACGCCACGCCGCCCCTCTGGAGAAGTGCCCCCCCCCCCTCTACCCGCGTCCCGGCCCCGGGGGAGGGAGAAGAAGACTCCCCCCGTCCCCCACCCCAGTCCCCGCTCCGCGCCCCGCCGCCAGGCGTCCCGGGCCCGGGCGTCGCGGAGCGGAGAGCGCTTGAGACGCGGTGTCGCGTAGGCGCCTGCCGTCAGGGCCATTGCAATAGGCCCTCCCCCCGCTCCGCCCCGCCCCGCCCCGCCCCGCCCCGCCCCGCCCCGCCCAGCCCCTCCCCGCCCCGCCCGCCGTCACACAGGGCAGAGATCATTACACACACACTAGCCGCGCCAGCCCCGCGAAAAGGGTAAACAATAAATGCGCGTAGCTTCGGCGCGGTGCGCGGGGCGCGCGGGGTGGCGTCCAGATCGCCTCGCGCTCGCCGAGCTCACCGCGACGGCGATGCAGCGGGGCTCGCCTTGGCCGACTTGACGCGATATTCGCACGTGCCCGCCCCGCCGCCGCCGCTGTGGTTTCCAGCTGAGCGTTCGGTGGGGCGGCAGCGCGGTGTGCCGCGGAGTCAATGGGCATGGGCAGGCACACGTGGCGTCTGAGCACGTGACACTTGACACGTGGGCTAGCGCAGGGCACCGGGGGTGGGACACGGAACGGGGCTTGAATACCTCGCTTACCGGAACCCCCAAGTGTGTGAATGTAGCACGCTTTTTTAGGGGGAATCCCCACTTGCACTCGTAACCGAGTAAAAGTATGAATTTTCTCAGGAATTTCGGACACGATGGAGTGAAGCAGGCTGCGTCTGCGCCTGCCTACTAGGCAACACCTGAGCGCAGTTGCGTGCGTGCTGGCTAGTAGGCAGGCGCAGATGCAATCCGCCGCACTCCACTGTGATTATGCTTTATGTTGCCTACTTTTTTCCTGGGAACACTGTGCACTATAAACCTGAGTTGCCTCAGTGTATCACAAAGAAGCAGTAAAACGCACAACCAAGGGATTTGAGATTGACTGGCACCCCGCGGCGGCAATGTTTTTTTTTTTTTTTGCATCGGTGGTTACCAGCTCAGAGCGGCGTCGCCTTGCTCGATTCTGGATGCCCCAGAAAGGCACTCGAGACGTGGATAAAAAAATATCCGGGGAGATGACGCCCCCCGTGCTGAAAGTTCTAGATGCTGGTCCAGCTTGCCTCCGAGAACACAGACTGTTTCAGGGTGTTACACAGAGAGGGGGAGGCGGATTGCACAGCACCGCCCTGGACCGAGAGGGGCGGGGCGTAAGTTGCAGCTGGCGAGAGAGTGTCACCGGTGGATCTCTCCTCCCCGTCCCCGCCGCGCCCCGCCGCGCCGCGATGCCCTTGGGGCTGGTCCGTCTGGGAGCACTCTCCACCACTTGCATGTGTTATGTCACCTGGTGTGTGGTGGGCGGGGCTGGGCGCATCCACAACATCAACACCACCGCCACCACCACCGCCTGCACAACCCTACCCTATATATAATGCGGCCGATGGCCACTTGCGCCGCGACCACCTGAGGTACCTGAGTCGCTCTAAAATTGTACCGACGCGTGGGATGGGACGGGACGCTCGCCCCTCTTATCATTCATGAATGATTTAAAAGGGGACAATTGACTCCAATGCTCCCACCGACCTTTTCGTCAGCAGGCGTTCTTTCGGACGATGTTCGGCAGAAAAACAGCTGTCATCATCATGGGTAATTGTCTGGGTCGTGTGTTTGGCAAACGTTGATTGGGAACATGCATGAACGTCCAGCAGGGGTGATGAGTTGCGTCACCAGCGTCGGGGGGATGACCAGGCTGAGGTGACTACTTAAACTACTGGAGTTCCCCGCCCCGCCGGTCAGGCACACTACTCTTGCTGGAGGTTTCCGTAGATTTGGAACGACAGCTCGCTCCGCACAGCCGTCAGTTTTGATGATTAACTGTGAGTCACGGCAGCGGCAAGAAGGGATAACAAGCGCCCCTTTCACCCCCCCCCCCCCCCCGCCCCCCGGGACCTCCGCTATCGCGGTGTTGGGGTGGCAGTCGCAAAGGGGATGACCCGACGGTGAGGAGACTTCGACTTCAAATTGACGTGTCCGTCAGTAAAGTGACAGTGATACTCTCGTGGAAGGTTTCCGTAGTTGATCCACCATTAGACCGGCATTATCAATTATAATTAACTATATCCAGATCAAACTCACCTAAGTCAGAGCCAAACAAGTTGTATGAGTGCGGAAACGTTGATAAATTTTCTATTGAAAACATTCAAATTTCAAACCCAAGCGCGCGCAAATCCTGCCGACTGCAGCTGCTAGGGGGAGGTTAGCAGTCTGCGGTATGAGAACGTGAACCAACCCAGGCTCTATCTAAAAGTACAGATTCATTTAAAATAGAATTCTTTGTTGTTATCGCTAATTGGGTTTAGAAAATATTCGAAACAGTTAAAGGTTTTCAGCATTCATCACGTGACCTACAAAAATGGTAAATTTCGGAATTTTAACCAACTTATGATGTCTAGTTTGATATCCTAACCTCTACGATTCTCGTGTAGTGAAATTTTCGATGTATTCCAGTGTTATTATTTATTTATTCATCGTTTCAGCCTAAGCAGCAAAAAAAAGGTGTCACACTTGATAATGTTTCCCATCCAAAGAGTAGAAAAGCAATCAAAATGTTCAAAGAAAATAAGAAGTATGTATTAGAGTAGTCCACTTGCAGTGTTTATATTTTTCCCCCATTAATTCGAAATTGGTTTACTGTTTCGAATTTCAGGCATGCAGCCAGAGAAAAAAGCAAAATGGTAACATATGTGAAACATAATCTTATTGGAGAGAAACTGTTGTGGTTCAAAGAAAGGATCCCGCCCGATGCTGCTGTTTGCTCGAAAAGCTGCATTGACAAACTTCTTCAAACGTATGTATCCCAAGAACCTATGCTGTCATTTTTTTTTTTTTACGCATTTCTTGTTATATTTTCGGTATTTTGTCTAGGTATTTGAGCAGATTTGATGAAGAGCTTGAACAAATAAGGCTGAAACACTCTATTGGTCAGCGCAAAAATCGACAGCATGCCAGTCGTGAAGATATCATTCGTCACACTCAAGAAAGAGAGAGAGAGGAATACAATACTTGTGGAATGGGTACGTATTTAAAGCCACATAACTTAATAAAGATTCAGATTTATAACTGCTTAATTGCATAATTTTTTTTTACAGAATTACCAAACCTTTTAGATGAAGGCCAAGTAAAAATTTTAAGGGAGTGGAATGGGGAGCTGCGGTTTCTTCAGAATTTTAAGCTGGTCAGACTAGGAAAGAAACATTTACAAGAATCCAATACAATGGATTTGGACGATACTACAGTAGATAGTACAAAAGTGAATGGCGAAACTAATGATGAAGATGAGACGATGGCGGAATAAATTTCACATTAAATAGTATTTCATATTTTTTTGTTATTCTAATGCTAGAAGACTGCACTGTCAAACCTAGTGTGTAAACGCTAAACACTTCCAAGTGTACAATACCAGTTACATTATAACAAAACCAATTGTTTCAAACTCAGATACTTAAAAAAATTTGTCAAAACATTGAGTGAGAGTGGAATGACCAATAATATGGTCACGCACCTAAAATCAGAGAGGAAAGAAATGGCCCGCACTGGATGTGTTAACCAGTCACATCATAGAAGTCTAAAATCGTTGAGCTCGCGTCGCGCAAGGCCTTGAGATCTGCTGACTCTGACTAGATTCATTTCTGGCTACTCAGTCAACCACCTGGCGTTTGGTCGTGATTGTACAAATTCAGAGCCGCCGCGAACAGAGCGGCTACTTGACTCTGTGCAGTAAGCTGCTTGTACTAAATCCTGGACCACTCTGAAAAGAATACCACGTCACACTATAAGGCAAGCATCGGACCCCCTTTGGGCTGTGGCATCACTGCGAATACACACACACAGACACATTTTCGGTTTTCCCTGTCGCCGCCACTTGTCATGAAAACTCCCAAAAATCGTATAAATTGCTCTCTTCCGATCCGACCGAACACTTTGTGGCTGAAAGCGTTGCGGTGACGTTTTTCCCCCCGCTGCGCGAGGCGCGAGGTGCAACTGAGTGTGTTACTTTCCTCGCCCTGAGCCAGTGTGACCTTGCGGTCGGCTCGTCGGATGTTCAGCTTCGTCAACAAGACATAGAAGACGCTCCTAGGGGTGGCGTACCGGTGGATTTTAGACGCGTAAACGCCCGTCCAAACATTCATTGCCTACACTGAAAAACCAAGGGAAACAGAAAGGGAATTCCCCGTACTGCTGGCCTGGCCCGTTATCTCGGGCTGACACCTTAGACCACTGCCGTTGGCCACTCCGTAGCCACGCTACGACCCCATTGACACTCCCCACTCAATCGGCGTTGCCTACCGCTTAGCGGCCCGCTGTCACAGGGGCGGCCGGGCCGGGCCGGGCCGCGGAGGCCAAACGCCGGCTGGTCAGCACTGTCCGTACAAAGTGCAACACTTGCTCTCGGGCGTGTCGCAACGGGATATCAGGTGCCAGTGCGGCATCCACAGGTAATCCGATATCTCGAACGAAATCGCGAAATTCTATAGTTTTAAGCGACGATTCCCGGAAAGCGCTGCCATGCATCACCGCGCGGCGCCCGGGCCCGGCCGATGCGGTACCCACGTGACGTGACACACATTTTGCGGTCGTTCCCGCCCCGCGCCGCGCCGCACCCCTCGGCGTTTGGACGGACTTTGTTCCGGAACCTCTCTGCGCTGCGACGAGTCTCTCCCACATAACCCCTTCCCGGTCCAGGCCAGGCGGCCCTCGGTGCCCCCGGGCCCTAGCGCCAACCCCTACCGACTGATTCATCCACTTGTACTCGAAGGGCATCACCATCACCAGGCTCGACACAGTAAAATCCCTAGGAACGTCCATTCACTTTTTATGGGAATTTCACACACACACGGGCAAGTGTGTGACATTCACGCACTTGGGTGCTGGTCGGGCCGGGCTGGCGTGCCGACAGGCACGGGCAAGTGTGTGACATTCACGCACTTGGGTGCTGGTCGGGCCGGGCTGACGTGCAGACGGGCAGCCTGCGCACGCCGAGCTGCACGCGGAAGAGCTCACCTCAGGGCGATTTGTGTCACTTCAGCGCGTTTCATGCCCTGCAGCACAGCATGCCAGCCTGCGCATAGGGCGGGGGGCGTCCGAAATGTGTCGTCTGTCACCCCGGCTGGAGCAGCAGGCGGGGTGGTGTGTGCTGTTTTGCGGACGCGGTCCTGCTGACCAGGGTGGACGGGCCGCGGGGCGGGCCAGCCTGGGCGAGGTGGTGCTGAGCCCCGCCCCGCCCGTCAGTTTGAACCCGCGAGCCCGAGTGAACTGAACCAGCCGGAGAGTGAAGCTCCATCAGCCATCGGCTGTTTCAACAAGGAAGCCCAAGGAGGTGAGTACATTTGAGCCTCGCTGGTGCGCTGCAGTTTGCAGTGGGAGACCAAGTGTGTGAATGTCGCACACTTGTGGGTGTGGGAATTCCCTCTCGCACAATTGAAAAAGTAAAGGTTTAAATTTTCCGACGCATTTCAGACACTTGAGGGGACACTTGAGGTGTGTGCGAATGGAAATATGTTTATGTCGCGGTTGTGGTAGATAGCTCTAGCGTCGGGCCGGGCCGCCGGGGGCTGTGGTTGGCTGGGGGACCTCCCACAGGACCTCCCTCTCGGCTCGTCGCAAGGTGAAGGATTTGCTATCGGGTGTGTAGCAGGAAACACGGAACTGTATACGTTCGCGTCTGCGTACACGCTGTAGCCCTAATAAGTCGCCATGGCCCCTAGGGTAGGCAGGCCCGCAATACTGTTCTGTGTTTTACTGGTACATGGGGTACTTAATACAAGAGCATGTGTCGTAACTTAGCGGGGTACGTCAGTAACTCTTGAAACTACCGCGCGCCGACGCCAATAATCTTACTGGAATACGTATTGATGACGTTTGCTAGTTTGCACTTACGCCCTCCCACCCCCACTCCCGGTCCCTCCGCCCGCGCACGGTGACTGCCCCCTGGTCCGCCTTCGTCAGCGATTCGCCAGAGTTTTGCAACAGTCGGCCCAGCAGCACTTTGTTCGTGAATGGCGTTTTCTGTCGCCTGGACTGTTCCTTGGCCAAGGGCACCTTGACCGCTGCACTGCCAGAAAATTAGCACAAGTGCGTGCATGTTGCCTAGTGGGCAGGGGGCATATGCAGCCCATGCTCCTTGCTGCCCCGCTTGACCGCCCGCGCCCCTCTGTCCGTCCAGCAGATGGCGCAGCAGGGGCGGACCATCGCGCTGCCCTTGTCGCAGCCCTTGCCGCCGCCGCCGCCGCCCCTCACCCCGTCGCCCCCGCACCGGCCCCTGTCCCCCGGGGAGGGCGAGGAGATCCCGCTCGGACTGCACAGCGAGAAGCCGGGCGCGGCACCGGACCCCGCCCCCGCCGCGGGAGGAATGAAGAGGAGGCTGTCCCTGTCCGGCGACCTGGGGGCCTCACTCACCACCATGCCCCGCTACACGAGCTTCCACAACGGTAAGCTGAACATACAAGTAGTGCGCTCGAATGGCGCTCGCTCGTGCGCGATTTTTGTGATGCAAACTTATTCTTGTTTTCTTATGATAGATGGCGCTAAGGGGCGGAATCAGAAGATCGCAGTGGTGTGCGTCGGAACCGTCGGCGTGCTGCTCCTCATCATCCTGGGAGTGTGCGTCCTGTACAACATGAACTGTAAGTCCCACCCACCACGACAGTCTGCTTTGCGCCCATGTCAAGGCTGAACCAAAACCGCACGCGGTGCGCCGTTTTTCCTGCGCAGACATCAACCTCCTGAGCGAGGCCGTGGGCCGTTTCCACCCGGATAGGGAGAGCCACGGTGCGGCCGCGGCGCCGTCGGCACGCGCGTCGGCGCAGCTCGGCCCTGCCCGCCCGTCCCCGGAGTCGGCGGTGTCCTCGGCGCCGCCCTTCCCCGACTACACCTCGGCGTCTTTCTCCCTCACGGACCAGAACAAGAAGCCGCTGGCCCACATGGCCGTGCTGCCGTTCGAGTTGTTCGCCCATCGTCCTGACCCCGGCTCCAACGACGACGGCAACCCGCTCAACTGGATCGTCTCCGGCGGCTCGAACGGCGTGCGCACCAACCTGAACCTGGCCACCATCGGCCAGATGATCCCGCCGCCGCCGCCCAACCTGGAGAAGAGGGAGGTCCAGGTCCGCGGGCCGCGGCACGTCACCGCCCTGGTGGTCCGGGCCGCCGACAAGCACGCCATCGACAAGCGCGAGGCCCCCGACGAGACCGAGCGCGCGGACCTCGACAGCTTCCGGATTCGCCTTCTCCAGGAGGCCGACGATCTGCGCGTGCTCATGGAGGACATCGAGCGCAGCGTGCGCGACATGGAGCACAAGAGAGCCAACACCATCGACCCTGAAGACATCACTTCGGATGGCTTCCCCGCGGCGCCGAGCGAGGCCGCGGAAGACCCGCACGTTCGCGAGGAGCGCGTGCGGCGGTCGCGGTCGGGCGAGCTGGTGCTGGAGGCGGCGCGGCGCCGCAGGGCGCGGCTGCTGGAGGGGGCGGAGCGGCTCGGAGGCCGTGAGGGGCGGGGCGCGCGGCGCAAGCGGAGCCTGGACCTGGCCGAGGCCGTGGAGGCCATGCTGGTGCCTGCCGTCGCGCGCGTCCACGGCAAGCGCGCGGCCCGCGTGCACGCCGTCGACACCCTACTGCAGGAGAGGCAGCGCCTCATTGACGAGGCCGACGAGATCGGCCGGATGATCGAGACGTTCCGGACCAAGCAGACGAGGAGCCTGAACACGGAGCCGGTGGCGCCGGCGGCGAGGGTGCGCCGCCAGGCCCAGGACCCCGCCAAGGACCTAAAGACCCTCATGCGCCTGCGCAACTGGAAGCGCACCCTGCCCGCCACCAACGCGTTCTTAGAGGCGGCGCGCCACAAGAAGCACGCCGACCCGCTGCTGCTGCACCGCCTCGCCGAGCTGCGCGCGGGGCTCCTCAAGGAGGCCGACGACATCATGGTGATCGTCAACGAGCTCCAGGGCCACCCCACGGCGCGCGGCAGCAACCTGAGCAGCGCGCTGCTCGACATATGGCCGTCGCCGCCGCCGGACATGGAGCACCGGAGCAGCACCGAGGGGTCGCTCAACGCGACGGCGACGGGCGCCCTGCCGACCAGCCGGACCGGAAACGGAACCGGAACCGCCTCTAATCAGCAGCAGGCCGCCAACCTGACCTCGGCGCTGCACCCGGAGCACAGCGGGCGCAACGTGACCGGCGACCAGCGCTCCCGATACGCAGGTAAGAGCGGCGGCGTGAGCGCCCGCGACCCCAGAGTGATAGCCGGCGCGTCCCTCGTCTCCGCCCCGTCCTCGTCCGACTCGTCCGCCCCCTCCGCCCCTCCGACCGCCCCCGGCCCCGGGCTGACCGGCCCCGGGCTGACCGCCCCCGGCGAGAGCGTGCACACCACGCAGCAGCTCATGTTTAGCGTGCCCCAGCTGCGCTCCCAGCTGCCGGTGTGCTTCTACCTGCCCGGCTACGCGCCGCCCAACGTCATCCAGGGGCCACCCACCCCGCCCATGTCCCCTGCCCCCGCCGGCCCCGCGGGCGCCCCGCTCCTCCAGCGCCCCGCCTCCCAGCAGCCCCCTGCCCCGCCTTACCAGCCCATCCGCCAGATGCAGCCCTTCCTGCCCTACCCCCCGCAGCAGCAGCAGCCTCAGCCCCAGCCGCAGGCCACCTCTGGCCCCCAGCCGCTGCCCGTGGCCTACCCGTTCTTTCTTGGCGTTCCTAACCCGCTTGCGGCTCGCAGCAGCGAAGACTCTATCCCGGCCACGGGGCCGGGCAGCCAGGACGGCCACCATCTGCCGAAGATGAGCGCCCACGATCCAGAGGCACAGAACTCGTCGGACTTCATGACTACAGCACGACAAGGCATGGGCTTTAGCGCGCCGATGGCGCCTCTGGGCATGCCGCAGATGGGCCCCATGGGCGGAAATTACGCTCCTCCTGGCTACTTTGCCGCCGGATACCCTCAGATGGGTGGCGCCTACAGTCAGCAAATGGTGTCCGGCTACCCTCCGATGGCGCCTCTTTACCCTCAGATGGCACCTTCGTACCCGCCTTCGGTCGGCGGCTACCCCCAGGTGGGCGGCGGCTACCCACAGGTGGGCGGCAGCTACCCCCAGGTGGGCGGCGGCTACCCGCAGGCGGGTGGCGGCTACCCCCAGGCGGGCGGCGGCTACGCCCAAGCGGCTGGCGGCTACCCCCAGGCGGCTGGCGGCTACCCTCTCTTCCCCCTGCACCCTGCTTCTGCCGCCTCGTCCGGGCCGGGTGGCGCCGGGGCCGGCGCAGCCCTCCACAACTACAACTTCGCCCCCCTTGTGCCGTCCAAGGCCGTCCCAGTTGCCATCCAGCAGCAGCAGGTCTTTCAGCCCTTCTCTAAGGTCCCCATCTTCTGCACCTATCTCCCCCCTCCGACCTACCAGTTCCCTATCGTCCCCGGGGTGGCCGAGAGAGACGCGAGGGGCAGGACGGCAGCGACGCAGCGCGGAAACCACACGTGGCGCCACGCCCAGCAAGGTGTCTATCACTCTGGGCCGCGGAACTTTAATTTCTCTTTTGTTCCATTTTCTCTGAAAATCTTATATCTTTGACCGCGCTTCTCTGTTTCACCACGCCCTTTTCTGTCGCAGAGGACGAACCAGGATGCCCGCCGGGTCACCGCGCGTGCCACGACCGCTCGGGCTGCGTCATGGCCTCCATGTGGTGCGACGGCGCGGTGCACTGTCCCGACGCCAGCGACGAGGCGCACTGCTCCTGCCGCGACCGCGTGGAGCGCGAGCGCCTGTGCGACGGCTACTTCGACTGCCCCCTGGGCGAGGACGAGATGGGCTGCATGGGTGAGTGTGTGATCTGTCTGAGTGTCTGGCCCTCAGAACTTTTCATTTTAGTGTACAAGTAGTGACGTTAATTTTTCGGAATTTTTCTCTTGCCGTAGGATGCCTGCCCGGCGAGTTCAGCTGCGACGACTTCAGCGACGGCAAGCTCCGCGCCACGTGCGTGTCCAGGTCGAGCCGGTGCGACGGCAACGTGGACTGTCCCACCGGCAAGGACGAGGCCGAGTGCTCCCTGCTCACGCTCAGCGTCACCGGCAGGAAGGTGGGGAGAATAGCAGAGAGTTCTAGAGACGGCGGTCCGGGCGCGCGGTTTACGCAGCGCTGTCCAGCAAACAAACCGGGAGCTGCCAGTGTTATTCCTGCGTTTGTTTCATATTTGCCGCAGACACTCCCCGTGTCGTACCAGTCAGGGTTTCTGCACCGCAACCTCCGCGGCGAGTGGTACCCCGTGTGCGGTCAAGGCGGCGGCCTCGACCGCGACTGGGCGGTCCAGGCGTGCAGGGATGTCATCTCCGCGGAAGTTAGGTGAGCGACGAGCAACCCCTAGAACACAAAGCTACAGACGCTGAGCGCGAGTCTAGGCCTATAGCATATTTTTTTCCTCTTTGCCTCTGCTCCCGCCTCGCAGCGAAAACGTAGTAGAGATCGACGAGGTGCCGGCGCCGCGCTCGTACCGCGGCTCCTGGCTGTCGGCGGCCGGCCCCGGGGCGCTGAGCGTCGTGTCCGAGTGCCTCACGGCGGCGCTGGTGCGCTGCCCGGCCATGCTGCCCGGGTCGCGGGTGCCACCGCCACAGAGCCCCTACCTGCGCAACGCGCACCCGCCGGACTTCGAGTGGAGCCGCGAGAGCGACGAGGAGCTGGCCAACGACCCGGACGACCTGCGCACCCGGCTCAAGCGCTACCTGCACCTCGCGCCCGGCGTCGACCCCGTGCTGCTGGACTACAACCAGGTCACTGTCCGGGCAGCGCCAGACTGACCCCACTAGTCGCACGTCAATCGTTTTTGTAATCGGCTTGTCTTCCCACGCTCTAGCTGGAGAACTCGGCCGCGGAGCTGCTCGACCAGGATGACAGGATGCGGGCTGCGGATGACACTGACCCGACGGCAGATACCTTGTCGATGAACAGGAACGGCAAGGCGCACCGCATGAGGGAGACCCAGCAGGACGACGATGTGGTGCAGGTACAGACTCTCGGCATTAACGTCGCATCCCCGTCTCCCGCCAGCAGCCGACTGACTCAGAGGATCGCTCTCTCACCTCCGTCCTTGTCGCACTCATGAAACACCGCCATGCTTCAACATCGAGTGCGAAAAGTACAGAGGTACGAGAGCGATTCTCCAGCAGTGCTCTGAAAGTCACGCCGCCCTCGCGCCTCGGCCTGCCCTCGCAGAACAACACGGGCGAGGACAGCGTGGCGTTCGAGCTGCAGCCCGAGGAGCTGAGGCGCCTCGCGGCCGACCTGGGCGGCTCGTCGGCCGAGTCGCCCGCCGACGCCGACAAGAACCCGGCCGACGACAGGGTGCTGCTCCGGCGCCTGCCCTCGTCCAGGGACGCCTACCAGGTTGTCGGCAGCATGCCTCGAGTCTCTGACACACAAGAGGTGAGGCTGGCGCAACCTATAAAGATAGTCGTAAGTACGACTCGGGAAGGTCGAGAAGAGCGAGGAGAGGAGAGGAGAGGACACCAAGCAGCATCCCCTGCACTGGAAGTGTACGAATGTTCTCACTTGCAGGTAGGGTAATTTTCTTACACACTTGTGTAGGTGTGCGACAAATTACTCACAGGTGAATGCCCATTCGTACACTTGGATTTCCCGTCTGTTGACTGTAATAGAGCGCGCGTTGAATCACCCTGTTTAACTTACCCGGCGAATCTTCCCGACTTTGAGCAAGTGGTTTCTGTTCCCAGGTGCGACTCCGCAGCGCGCGCCACACTGCGGCCGGCCCGACCGCTCCCGGCGCCGGTGTCGCCGAGTCCGCCGTGGCCCTGGAGCGCAGCCGCAGGGGTAGCCTTGCGCCTCGCGTTGTGGGCGGCAAGCCCGCCAAGCCCGGCGCCTGGCCCTGGGTCGTGGCCATCTACAGAGACGGCGTCTTCCACTGCGGCGGCGTCATCCTGGACGAATCGTGGGTGCTCACGGCCGCGCACTGCGTCGACGGCTTTGAGCGCCACTACCTGGAGGTGCAGGCCGGCATGTTGCGCCGCTTCTCATTCTCGCCTATGGAGCAGACCCGCACCATCAACTACGTGGTCAAGCACGAACAGTGAGTATCACACCTGTCAAGGCATGGTGTGCGCCGGTGTCCAAGTATCACATCTGACTTTCCTCTCGCAGGTACGACCCCGAGGACATGCGCAATGACATCGCTGTGATGCACGTCGCCGATCCGCTGTACCTGAACCGCTGGGTGCGGCCCATCGCCCTGGCGGACTGGGGCGGCCAGCACGGGCCTCTGGACCCACCGCCGGGCACCCAGTGCCACGCCGTGGGCTGGGGCGCCACCGTGGAGCACGGCCCTGACCGTGAGTGACCTCATCGCCAGACCAAAGTGGAAGAATATCCCGCGACGCCGTGGTCTTACACTCGCTTAATCGTTTTCCTCCTTCCCTTGCAGCCGACCACATGCGCGAAGTGCGCGTGCCCGTGCTGGCGGCCTGCGTACACCCGGAGGACCGGCGCTCGGGCGGGCTTTGTGCCGGCGTGTGGGAGGGCGGCAAGGACGCGTGCCAGGGCGACAGCGGCGGCCCGCTGCTGTGCAGGTGAGTGGCGGCGCCCGCGCCCAGGAGGTAGGCCACCCATCTAACGCGGGGCTGCGGCCTGCGCCGGAAACGTTGGCAGCCCATTTGACAGGGCGACCTAGCCTCACCACAGCGACAGGACAGCTGCAAAAAATTGAAGATTGGGCAGTGAAGAAAAAACAAAGCAAGAGAGGCTACAAGATCACAGTTTGGCTTTTCGTGCCGCTCGCGGCCGCATTATCCGTTTTGTGTTTTTGTGCAGAGGGTCCCGGGGGAAAAGGTGGAGGGGGTGTCATTAGGATGGCTCTGGGTGCTCCGCCCCGCCACGCCACGCCACGCCGGCCCTTCTACTCCGGTGCGCGGCGCGGCGCGTCTGTGTGGGAGTGGCGCCGCGGGGCGCAGAGTAGCATTAAGGCCATCATTTTGTTGTTCTGGCGTTCAGGATGACGCGGCTCAAAGTCGCCAGGGCTGCCCTGCCCTGTCCGTGCCATGACGTAACCCTACACTTTTGCCCGGTGCGGGTTGGGCCGTTGCGCCCTGGGCGTGGGCGGGGCGCTACGGGACCTCTTGCCGCAATGCTGGAGTTGAATCCCCAATACCGGTAGCGGTAGCCTTAAGGCCCTCCACACAACCGTCCAATTTTTTTTTTCTGCTTCAGAGTGCCAGAGGATCCGACCCGCTTCTACGCCGCCGGCGTGGTGAGCCACGGCGAGGGATGCGCCCGCCCGGGTGAGCCCGGCGCCTACACCAGGGTCTCTAGGTTCATCCACTGGATCCGCGAGCAGATAGGTGCGACCGCCGCCCCGCCGGTGTGCACTGGACACCCGCTCTACCTTTAAGCCTCTGCCTGACCCCGTGCGTTCTTACAGGAAGCAGGCACGAGGTGACGGTGACACCGCTGCTCAAGTGTCCGGGCCACCAGTGCCAGTCGGGACCGCGGCGCTGCGTCGCGGCGCGGAAGCGCTGCGACCGCGCCGTCGACTGCCTCAAGGCGGAGGACGAGCTGGGCTGCGACTGGGGGATGGACACGTTCATGCGCGCCTCGCGGGGCGGGCCGCCGGGCCTCGTGCCGTACAACAGCTCGGCGCACGTGGAGGCGCGCGCGCACGGCGCCCGGGAGGCGGAGGAGGACCCCGAGAACAGTGCCGTCGTCTTCCCGCCCAGCGGAGAGACCGACGAGGCGGCGGCGACGACGGCGGCTCCGGCCGGCGCCGACCAGCCGCAGGGCGACCAGCAGCAGCCAGCTCCGGAGGAACCGGAAAAGGAGCCGGAGCCGGAACCAAAGGAGCCGGAGGACGACGCGCCAACCCTGGCGGAGTCCATCGCAGAGGCGCTCGAAACCACCACGACCCAACTGCCGCCGCAGCAGATCTTCATCTTCCCGCAGGCGCAAGCCGACCCGGCCGTGGTCGCGGACAACGCGACCGACAACGCTCCCGTCGAGAACATGCCGCTCGACCAGGCGGCCAATGTCAACGGATCAGTCGCGGGCCTGGAGGCAGCCGACAGCGCCAACGCTACAGCCACAGGAGTCGGTCTGGCCCCCGTGTACATCGCGGGGGCGGGGGCCGCCAACGCGACGCAGAACGGCACGGAAGCGGAGGGCGCGCCGGCACCTCAGGTGGCCGTCAACCAGACCACGCCGCTGGGGAACCCGAACACTAACGAGCTGTTCGCGGGTGCCGCTGCCGGGGAGGCGGCAGGGGCGTCGAGCAATGTGACAGAGGGAAGTCTGGCTCCCGCTGCGGAGGGCGCCGCCGCGGAGACGCCGCAGGAAGCGCCGGTCGAGACGCCAGGGGGAGTGGCGGAGGAGGCGCCGGCGCCCGGCGGCGATGCTGCCGCCGAGGGCGGTACTGACGTTCTGGCGCCGGTGGTGGCCGCTGACAACGGGACGATCGCAATCGTCCCCGGCGTCGCCTCCGGAGCGGGCGCAAACTCAACTGTCACCGAGGGCGGCGCGGGAGTGGACGCGGCCGACGCCACGATCTTCGATGCCGGCGCGGCTGTCGACGCGGCGAACTCAACGGCCCCGCAGGGCGGCGAGGCCGCGGCCGGAGGCGTCCTGAACGTGACCGCCTCGGAGGATGGCGTGTCCGTCGCCAGCGGCGCTGCCGTCGTAGACCTGAGCGGCGCTTCCAACGCCACCGCGGCGGAGGGCGGGGAGGAGAAGGCGTCCGAGGCGGAGGCGGCGGCCGCTGAAAACACCGCGGCAGGCGCTGGCGTCGCTGCCGCCAACACTTCCGCAGCCGCCGAAGACATGTTCCCGACACTCAGCAAAACGTTCGCGTGCAAGAGGTGAGTCTCGGGCGCATTGCCCTTTCTGCGGATCACGGCGTCGGCCGCTACTTTCATGTCCCCATGTTTCCTCCAGCAGAAAGGTAGAAACAAATAATCCGCAAGATTAATCTCGAAATATCCGGGGTCGATCGAGGGTTAATCCAGGGCGATCTATTATACACGATGTTTCTCCCCTTGGGCAGCACGCCGCAGACGGTCCTGATGTCGCGGCGCTGTGACCGCGCCGTGGACTGCGTGGACGGGTCGGACGAGGCGGGCTGCCGCTGCGCCGACTACCTGCGCGCCTCGCGTCCCGACGCCCTCTGCGACGGCGCCCTGGACTGCCTGGACGGCTCGGACGAGGCGGAGTGCGCGCTGTGCGCCGCGGACCAGTTCCGCTGCTGGCAGAGTGCGGGCGCGCCGTGCCTGCCGCGCGGCCAGGAGTGTGACGGCGCGCAGGACTGCCCCAACGGCGAGGACGAGGACCACTGCCTGGCGCTGACGGACGGCGCGCGCCTGCAGCTGGACGCGGCCGGGCTGCCCGTGCTGCAGCGGGAGGGCGTCGTGGCGCGCAAGCTGCACGGCGTCTGGCGCCCCATCTGCGCCGGCGTGCACGGCTCCTCCAGGAGCGTCGCCAGCTGGGCCACCGACGCCTGTGTCGCACTTGGCTTCGGGTAGGACGCTCTGAGATTTCAGCACGGCAACACTCGACATTATGTGTCAGCGTCCATTTAACCCTGTCGGATACTGTTTCCCCAGCGGGTGGGAGTCCGTCAATGACACGCTGGTGGAGGAGCGGGCGCTCGTGCTGTCGAGCCCGCGCGTGCTGCCGCTGGACGGACCGCTGCAGCTGCCCGCCGCGGACAAGATGGAGGACAACATGATAGGCATCATGGCGCCCACGATCGAGGGCCTGTCCAAGGGCGGGCTCTGCATGGGGCTGCGCGTGCGCTGTCACCCCGGCGTGGACGGCACGCCGTCTAGTTTTGTGCACCTGCCCGCCCGGGCCACCGCCATGGCCGCCGCCGTGCCCTCGGCCCCGGTCCAGGACCTGTACGCGTGGCCATGGCACGCCGAGATAATGCTGGAGGGCGTGCCGATCGGTGGTAGCGGCGCCCTGGTCTCGGAGTCGTGGGTGCTGGCCTCCGCCGACTCCCTCGCCGGCGCAGAGTGAGTTCGCCACGACGAGTGCTCTGTATTCCTCACGTGTTCGCCCCCCTATCCGCCCGTACTGACCCTACCGCTTTGCAGCCCCGGCCGCTCCTACCTGTCCGTGCTGCTGGGCGGGCCGCGCTCCGAGCTGGGCGTCACGGGCCCCTACGAGCAGGCCCGGCGCGTGGACGCCGCCCTGGCCGTGCCGAGCACGGGCGCCGTGATGCTGCACCTGGAGCGCCCTGCCGTTCTCACAAGGAATGTCCGACCAACCGGTGAGCGTCAAGTCCAACTAGTTTCTTTTTTCCCCCTCTGTTTCGAACTTAGCTCAGCTTTACCTTTGATTCCTCCTCGCTGTCCAGGCCTGCCGCAGTGGTACGCTGTGGTGAACAAGGCCCTGAGCTGTGTGGCCGTGGGCCGCGGCCCGACGGGGTCCTGGGAGACCGTGCACCTCAAGCACCTGCCGTCCTGCGCCGAGGGTTCGGGCTACGGCAGGACCTGCTTCCTGGGGCCGGACAGCGCGGCGTGCGCGCGCGGGAAGCAGCAGCTCCTGGGTGCGGTAAGTATACGATACGCCAAACGCGTACACGCCCGCCCCGCTACTTTCCTCTCATAAAGCTGAAACGCAAAGCCAACAACTCACCTGTTTCTCCCCGCGCTAGGTGCCGTGGAGCGGCGTGGTGGTGTGCCGCGCGCACTCGGGGTGGTACCCCACTGCCGTGTACAGCGTGCCGGACCAGTGCGGCCTGGCGGGCAACAAGGCCTTCGACGCGGTGCACTTCATGCTAAGATACGTCAGGAACATCATCGGTGAGCGCTTGTCCTTAGCCCATAGCACTTGTGGTCTGAGTTATCCACGTGTATAACACACTCGTCCCGCTCACCTCTCCCGCAGACGGCGAGACGGCGATGACGTTGTCGCCGGCCCCGGGGTGCGCGGGGCTGCGGTGCCCGCTCGGCCGCTGCCTGCCGCCGTCCTCGGTCTGCGACGGCGCCGCCGAGTGCCGCTGGGCCGCCGACGAGAACGCGTCCATGTGCGGACTCAAGAGGAAGGCCTGCGAGGCCGGCGGCAACCCGGCGGACTGCGGTAAGGCTTATACTTACGTTATTTGCAACACTCTCAGCGCCTGCCGGGTAGGCCGACCCGTCGTGCATGGGCGTTGTACTGGGCGGCCTACCCCCGCAGGCGCTTAGACTCACCTTCCGTGTGCAGTGTGCCCGGTGGGCGAGCTGCGCTGCGCGTCGGGCGTCGGCTGCGTGGACCAGCGGCGCTGGTGCGACGGGCGCGCGGACTGCGCCGACGGCAGCGACGAGCCGGCCAACTGCACGTGTGGCGCCTTCCTGGCCGTGACGAGGCCCTCCCTGCTGTGCGACGGCCGCCGCCACTGCTGGGACCGCACGGACGAGCGGCCGGACCTGTGCGCCTGCTCCCCCGAGCGCTTCCTCTGCGCCAAGTGAGTGTTGCACCACTGGAAATCCAAGTGTTCGAATGTCATGTTTTAACACTGCCTGCTCCGCCCGTCCAGGTCCGGGCTGTGCGTCGCGCCCGAGGTTGTGTGCGACGGCTTCAAGGACTGCCCCGCCGGCGAGGATGAGCAGTTCTGCTTCGCCGTCGAGTCTGCGGACCCAGCTAGGTAAGTCGGGAGGGACGATTAAACTTACTAACACCCATCACCCTTTCTCGCCTTTGCAAACCCTCGCCTTTACTAACAACCTCAGGACCGGCGGCAACGTGATCCGGCGCTCGTTCGGCGCGTGGCACTCGTACTGTGGCCCCGGCGGCGACCTGGTGGCGGACGCCGCGTGCGCCTCCGTCATGGGCATGACGCGCGCGCGCTCGGCCGGCCTGGCCAACGCGACCCGCGCCGTGCTGCCCGAGTACGACTCGTTCAGCGGGGCGCGCCTCAACGACCGCGCCACCGTGGCCATCCGCGGCCCCGGCCCCATCGCCACCCTCCGCGCCGTGCAGCTGGCCGCCGACACGCCCTGCACGCAGACCGTCGTCACGTGCCAGTGAATGCACGATTTTTTACGTTGCGTAAACCTCGTGTGGAATCGCGTCACTTAATTTATTTGATCGTCGTTTCTTCCTACATCATTTATGATGAGTACAAAATAGCGGAGGCGGTGCTTGTACAAATGTTGCGCCTTAGGTGCGTTGTCTCAGATTTGTTGAGGCATGAAATTTTTTTTTACTTTAGTTCATAGGTTTTGCGACCCCATTGTAGAGGGCGACAAGTTATGTGTCCATTACTTCTTTGTATTTATTTACATAAAATTAAATTTGAAAAATCTCTACACAAATCCGTCTAGTTATTCGTGACGGGATGAGCGCAAGAAAAACACCCAACACCAAAAAAACAAGGCAAAAAGAACAAAAAAATATTTTTAGAAATCGTTTTTATTGGGTGCATTGCGTTCATTAGCGTGTGTGATTTCATACCTTGAGGTTGATGTCACAGAGAGCACTCTTTTTTACTCTCGCGTCCGCGAGGTGAGCGGCCTCGCGAGGCGAGCAGCGCGTCCTTGAGTCCGGCTGGGCTGGGCTGGGCGTGGTGAGTCAGCTGACTGCAGTGCAGTGAGTCCGTAATGGATTGGCCGAGTGACCGCGTCCCGTCCCGTCCCGTCCGTCCGTCCGACTGTTCGTCCACGCCGCGTACACGGGCAAAAAAGACCTCGTTCTCACAACAAATAGACCTTTTCTATGGATCTGGACCGGCGACGCGATTTGCTGTCACCGGCGCACCTGCGTAAACAGAGCCCCTTGTAATATTTAGAGAGCTTTAAAATCCATTTTTCACTTCGTTGATAACCATTTACCTTTTTGAATCTCATACCGGATACGGTCAAAACGACGAGTCCCATTTAAATACTCGAACTCGAATCGACTCGGACCCGGAAGTAGCCTGCTGTGAGCGAGCGTAGTGAGTGTGATTAGGAACGTACGGATGAGACTTTAAATCATAACGGCTGGAAACGCTCTTTCCCATTTTGTGATGAGTGACAACGGTGAGGAGAAAGAAACAGACTTTGTGACGAGCTGGGGGATGGAGGATATCGACATCATGAATTTTATCGGTGAGTACGCGTTATTTTCTGATGTGTGAAGAGAAGTTGTAGTTTCGCTATTTCAAAGACGTGGTTTGGCGTGTTTGTACCGTAATTCTGTTCCATTTTCATTAAACAAAATCATTCATTTTGAAATCTTACCGAACGGTTCTAGTCGCTCAGCCTCGTTTCCAAAAGTCTTGCCTTCGAAGAAAACATATAACCTAAACCTAACCTAAAATTGTCATGTGAACTTGTATGCGATCACAACCATTTAAGATTGCTGAGCAAACAATCCGCCCTCGTTCTCTCAACAAAAATGACTTAACAAATTTCTCCTGCTAGTGTAACAAATTATTTCGTGAACGCCATATTAACAAAGAAAGTTTGTTGCGCCCAACTAATTCTTATTTCCCCCCTCCCCGCGCGGACAGTGCGCCCCGCCCCGCCCCGCCGCGCCGCCCCTCCTTCTCGGGACCATCAGCTGAATAATAGAATGTCGTGTCGCCCGGAGCCTCTGCGTACGCGGCGCGGACAGGCCTGGCGTCGTGTGGGTGGCGCGATGTACACAACACACAACGCCCCAGCAGCGCCTTGGCCGCCGCCGCCGCCGCCGCCCCTCAGCGTCGCGCACAAAGCGTCGCTCAGAGTGCCATCGCCAGCCGACGACGACGCGTCGGAACATGGGCGTCGTGTGCTCCGTGCGCGTGCAGGTCTCCGAGTGCGTCTCGGTGCTCGTCCCGGAGCAGGACGGCGGCGACGCCGTGGTCGCGGTCGTGTTCGTCGTGAGCGAGGTGGTCGACGAGGCCGTCGTCGAGTCGCTGGTAACCGCGTGTAGCTGACCGCCGCCTGACCATGCACCTGTTCCGGCGCCGCGCCTCCGTGCGCCGGTCCAAGAAGCGGACGCACGCGCTCGCGTACCGCGGCTTCACGCTGCCCGCGCTGTACCGCCGCCGCAAGAAGGGCGCCGCGGAGGACGCGGGCGCGCCAGCCCCGGAGGCGCCGCCGCCGCCGGTCAGACCGGAGCGCAAGAAGAAGAAGCAGCGCGAGCAGCTGGCGGCGGGGGCCGGGGCCGGGGCCGGTACGCTGTGGCCGCTGCCCACGCAGGTGCACCCCGAGTACCCGTCCACAATGCTCAAGGCGTACCGCGAGGACTGCAGGCACGCGCTCATGGGCCTGCGCCGGCCCGCCACGCCCGCGCGCCCGCACCCGCAGGCCGTGTTCTACACCCCCACCCCCACGGGAGAGCCCCGGGCCAGCAGCCCCTTCCCACCGCCGTCGCCGCGCCCCTCCCCGGGCGGCAGCCCGCGCCTCACCCCCCGCGAGCACTTTTTGAGGGCGTCGCGCTCGCGGGCGCGCCCCGGGCGCCGCTGGTCCACCACCGAGAGCGTGCTCAAGTTCCGCGGCGTCCCCCGGCCCACGCTCATCCGGCGCGCCCGCTCGGGCCAGGGCCGCGCCGCCACTCCGTCCCCCACCCGCGGCCTGGGGCTGGGGCTGGGCGCGGCCGCCGCCCTGGCCCTCACCCTGGGGCTGGACTCGTCCGCGTCGTCGTCCTCGGCTGCGTGCTCGTGCGCATGCTCGTGCTGCTCGTGCTGCTCGCGCTGCCCGTGCGAGCCGGAGGGGGGCGCCGCCGAGGAGGACGACATCGAGCCGCTGGTGTGGCCCGTGTCGCGGCTCATGGCGCAGCGCGGCGCCGGCGGGGCCCTCGACTTCCCGCCCGTGCGGCCCGCGTGCCGCAAGGACCCCGCGCTCCGGCAGCGCGCGCCGCCTGCCCGCCTCGTCGAGAGTCCCGCGCCCTCGGTGTCCCCGGAGCCCGCCCGCGCCCCCGCCGCCCTGCTGCTGCCCCCCACCCCCGCACCGAGGCTGTCCCTGGTCGGGCTGCACCCTACGGACTCTGCAGCCGAATCTGCACAGGTGAGTAATGGCATGTGTCTGAAGACCTGTAACTTGATTTTTTATGAATTATTTAGAATGTTGTAATTTCTTTCTGGATTTTCCAGCTTTCAATTTCAAATTATTTTTCTTTGTTTTCCCGATGTTTTACGTGGCATATAATATTTTTCAAAGGTGTTCATACCTCTGATCTTACTGATTCTGCCAATCTGGAACGGTGTGCAGGTTGTGATGAGGCGCCGACAGGGGGAGCGGCCCGTGCCCATGAAGCGCTACTCGCTGACTGAGCTGGGGTCCCAGGTCCCCGACGCGTCACCGACGTTCAAGAGACACTCTCTGCACGTGTCGGACGCTGCCGCCGCCCTTATGCCGGAGACGCCGCCACCGTTGCCGCCCCACAAACCGCCCACACCGGAGAGGGTCCTCTCGCCGCCCCAGGCGAAAAACCGGCACTCCATGATCGAGCTGGGCGACATGGAGAGTGAGGCGCTCGACCAGGGCCGGCCGTCCACGCGCCTGCTGCCGCTGTGGTCGGCCAACAAGTACTCGACCATCGCGAGGATCCGCGTGCCGCACAGCAGCCCGCCGAGCCAGCCCGCGGAGGAGGACGCGCGCCGCACGCAGACCATCGGGCGGCGGCGACCGCGACGCGACCACGTGCTGGACACGTACGACCTGGAGACCACGTGGCGGCGGCCGCCCCCCGTGCCGCCGGCCTCGGCCAAGCCGCGGATAGCCGTGGTGCCGCCCCCGGCCAAGGCCGTGCCGCCGCCGGCGCTGCCCCTGGCGCCCACCGTCCTGCGCGTGGCCCTCCAGGGAGGCCCGGCCGTGCCGCGGCCCGTGCGTCCCGCGCCCCGCGTGGCCGCCGTGGAGCCTCAGCGCCGCCTCACCACGGCCATCGGCATCAGCATGGCGCCCGGGCAGCGCGCCACCACCCGCATCACCGAGGTGCAGCCTCCGCCCCCGCGCCTCGCCGCCAAACCGCCGCCCTGCCCCGCGCGCCCCTCCACGCCCTGCGAGGGCCCCGCCCTGCCCCCGCGGCCCCCCAAGGGCCTGCTCGCGGCGCGCCCCGCCCCCGCCACCGGCCCCGCCAAGGGCCGCGTTGCCGCCCGATCCAAGTCGGCGGAGAGACTCGCCGTGGGACCTCCCTCCCCCGCGCCCGGCGGCAGGGCGCGGTGTTAGACCCCAAAATTTCGTTCCTAAGACTATCCTGACGTATGACTCGACCTTGACAACTTTCACGACGCTAATCAACACATCTTTAAAAATAACTATTGACGGTGGCATTTATCCCCTTGTTTTTCAACCCACCGTACTTCTTTACTTTATGACTCGGACTGTACTCGTAACTCATCACGCCGCGTTCCCACCGTCCTGTAAACGGCATCTTACCAAATCGGTGGCATAACGCGTCGCGTCCAGCCCAGCCCAGCGCAGCACCGCGGCGCCAGTGGGTGACTGGGACGAGCAGGCACGCCGCGCTGCGGCAGCCGCGCCGGCCCCGGCCCGGACCAGGTCCGCGAGGAGGACTCCACCACCGCCGCAGTCGCTGCGGTCAGCGGGTGAGGTGAGTACAGAACACTCAGGTCAAGCCTCTTATTCTTTTGCGCTTTTGCTCGGAAATAGTACGGCGTGGCGTGGCGTGGCGCGATGGTCGTGCGGCCTGCTGCCCCAGTAGCGCCACCGCGCCGCGCCGGGGCACACGTCAGGCCGGGCAGGGGGGCAGGCCACAGTCGTGGCGTTACGGGTCGCGTCGTCTGGTTGCACAAAGTGACTGCCGCTGCTTCTGCTGCTCTGGGCAATTTAACAGTATTTTATGCGGCGGCAGAAGCGGCCCGGACCGGACCGGACCTTCTCCTTCCGGTGGCGGCGCAGAGCAACCGTCTGGGAAAATAATTCCGGTCGTCATGCATTGCGCAGCCGGAGACGCCACGCGGGCCGTCCTGTCCTCTAGAAGCCTGTTCGGCGAAAGCAATTTTAAAATTGTAAGAAAAATAAAACTAAGGTATATTCGTGTGACGGCTAGGTGATGAGGTAGCCTTGGCGGCGCGGCGTGGGCGTGATGCCTTCTGCTAGGACGAGGGGCGCGGCCTCACGGCCTGGAGGGAGACGGAGTGGTGTACGTACGACGCGGTCCGCTGCGTTTTTGTCGCGTCGAACGGCGGGGTGTGTCGCAGGTCGCAGGCTTCGTCTGCTGAACTGCGTGGGCCGCCCATCCTATTCCTATCCGCAACCATACCGCACGTTTTTCCGTCGCTTTGGTTTCCATGCTCTTGCAGCAGCAGTATAATTTGCGGTCATATCGCAGCCAGGAATCGGGCTTAAAAATGCGGTACACACGAACAGATAGCTGGGAGCTCTCTTCAGCTGGGGGCTAACGCTCACGACAGCCTACTGTTACAGGCTACTGTGTGTTTGTGTGTATGTGTGGCTGTGTGCAAGCAGCCCCGTACGGCCTGAGATGCCGTTCAGTCGCCGTTATCTTAGGCGTCGATTTCATCTCCCCGCTTCTTTTTTTCCCCCGGCAGCTGCTTGCTCGCGCTCTTCAAACTCCTCTCTATGGCAAGTTTCGCACCCAACGAGCGAGTAATTCCGCCGGATGGATGTAAAATAGAGGTGTGTTGAGACTAGGCGCCGGGCGGGGCGGGGCGGGGCGGGGCGGGGCGCTCGCCCTGCTCCTCGTTGCGCGCGCGGGATGGAGGTGGGATGGCGGAGCGGGTAGGGTCGCTGGAGCGGAGCGCGGCGCGGCGCGGCGCGGCCCTCTTTGTCCTAATCGGAGAGCGTCATCTCCCCGCCGCCGCCGCCGTCCTGGAGGAGGAGGACGCACAGCGCACTCTCACTCATGAGGAGACATGAGGAGGGGAGGGGGGCTGAGGAGGGCGAATTAGCGATTAGCAGAAAAGGTATGGCGCAATGCGGCTGCGCCGTCGTGTGTATGTGTGTGTTTGCCGGAGTGACGTGACAGGAACGCGCCCAGCCGGCCGGTACAGCCGGGCCGGGCCGGCCTGCACGCCCGCAGTCTCAAGTCGCCTTCGTTTCCGCTGGTTTTCTTTCTTTTTTCCCCTTCTTTCTGGTTGGTGCGCGGCTCCCGGCTCGGCTCGCGGCCCGTGGCGCGGTGCGTTGATTGGCGACCTGTTTGTTATTTCCTGCAGGGATCACCGCACTGCTCTGCAGGTGCGGCCGGGCCGGGCCCCATTACAGCTGCGGCTGCCTATCGGCAACACCGTAGCATAGGTGCGGCGTTAATACTCGCGGTTCGCAGGGCGTCAGATGACCACACCTCGCCCCCCTCAGAACGGCCTGCCCCGCCCCGCCCCGCCCTGACCCGCCGTGACCCGCCCCGCCCCGCCCCGCCCCGCCCTGACCCAAAGGGGCGTCGGAAGTGGGGATCAGGGGGTGCGCTGAGCACCCCCTAAAATAATATCGATTACGAGCCAGGAAAGCAAGCCTTCGGCTTGAATGCTGATAGCTCAATCCCGCCTTAAACTTGAAAAATTACGTACGTGCTCTGCAAGTGAAAGGGTAGCGTGAAAACATGGAAAATTTTTGCGACAGTAAACCTCCCGAAGGAGGTTGCGGTTCCCGCCAGGCACAGGGCTTTTACCCCCCGTGGCAGCCAGCTACTTCGGTGTTCTTATGGGAACCGGTGCTTTTCTGACTGCGATCCTGTCGCGCAATTCGACAGATTTGATCCCCGTACTGCCAGATTTAGTCGTACGGTGGTTAACCGAACTGCCCTGTCCCCAGAGCATGGAATAGCTATTTTTGGAGCCAGATTCTAGGACTTATGACCCCACGACCGACCACCAGTCGTGGGCATGGGACGGAACTTCCTGGCAACCCGCTGTCGCTACCAGTGAAGAACCTACCTGGGTTTGAACCAGGCCCCATGTGCCGAGTCTCACAGACACCCCACGGCTTTCGCGGCACCACTAGACCACTAGACCGTCGGCTATTCCACGAGGGAGCTCGGTTGAAATGGGGGGTTTGAATTCCACTCTTCAAATTGTTGTCCTCAGAAAAATTAAATTTCTTGGTAAGATTCGAACCTCCGTCCTGCGACTCTCCGCGCGGACACTGTGCCGGCACGGCTACAACGCCACGGTACCAGGTGCCGGACCACTAGGAGTCATGCTGCGCTAGAAGCCACAGTCACCTAAGAAACGAACCCGGTGTCATCAGTACGCCTGCTCTCCGAGAGCTGCTAGGCCGGCCGCGTAGCGTCATCGGTATCGACTTTGCTCATAGCACTAAGTGGGCAGTGGTTCAAACGACGCCTATTTTTTTTTAATATGTATTTTCTTTTTTTACTTTCGACTCCCCTGCCTGACCCGGACCCGCCCCGCCTCGCCCGTGTCAGAACACAGAACACCACCCGCGCTCCGTTGCTCCCGGCTGCCATAGCGCGTCGATTCGCGCTGGCTCTGGCTACGGCCCTACGGCGCCGCCCCGCCCCGCCTCGCCCCGCCGCGCCTCACGCTCAAGTGATCGCGTTTCACGGTCTGAAGAGAAGACAAATCTCTGGAGCCGTCGCTCTCGCGCCCTCCGCCCCTCTAAACGATATGCCAGTATTTTTCCAGTGCGCGGCTCGCGCGCTTTCCTATTGCACACAGCAGCAATAAGGCCCGCGTGTTCGATATTCTTCGAGGACGCCGGGGATTATCAGAGCGTTGACGGTTATGCTGCGACACTGCTTCGCGCGCGGACGACTTGAAGAAGGCCTCTCTCGCGGACGCCGCCCCGCCCCGCCCGCCCGCCTTGTTACTCTCCCGAAGGAAGCGTGGCCGCGCCGCGCGACCTCCTATCCTATTCTCCGCGGCCCCCGCCCCGCCCCGCACCGGGCCGGGCCGCGCACCGGGCACGCTATCTGGCCGCGGACTGGACGGTATCAGGAGCAGCATCGAGGCTGGCCGGTCCGGGCCGGGCCGGTCAGCGGCGTAGCTGGGTGTAGCCAGGGGCCAGGGGCGGCCTGACCAGGCCTCGCCTTGCACAACCTGGCGGGCCCCGCCCCGCCCCGCACTAGGGTCTGCGCGGCTGCGCCTGCGCACCCCGTCCGGGCCTGCTGACTGCCCGCCTGTGTTGATTCTTCTTCTTGCTGCTCCTTCTGCCGCCGCTGCTGGCGCTGCTGCTGTTGTTGTTCTCCCCCTGCTTGTGCGCGGCGGAAGGTGCCTCCTCCGCCGCCGCCGCCGCTGCTGCAGCATCCTGCCCCTCGAGGCTCCCCTCCCCGCGGGCTCCGCGCGCCCTTGTTTCCTAAAACATCTTACGCCAGCCGGCATAATCACGGCGCGGCACTGGGTGCGTTGCTCCTCTCCTCTTCAGTCTGAGTGTCGTGGCCGCCGCGGTCGCACCGGCCCGCGGGTAGGCAACCCGTGCGATAGTGGGTTCATCCCCCACCCCGCCCCGCCCGCGCCGGCTCGGGTCAAGTCGCGTCGCGTGTGACACGGTGTTGATGTGCTTCAGTGGATACTTCTGCTTCGCCCCCCTCCCGCCAGCACCTCGCGGGCTTTAGCGTTCGTCTATAGGCGTGGTAATGATCGTTGTCATTTTTCATACACGACCATTATGGACTCTGTCGCTCGCCGGATCGTTATTGCTTGTGTGTATCTCTTTCTGCGTCGCGGCTCTGATGACAGATACGCGTTGTGCAGTATACACACATTTCGCCACCTGCCAGTAAGTTCTGCTGCGGGCACGGTCGGGCGGGCGGGCGGTGACCTTTTGGAACTGATTGCACCTGACGACGCATGGGTTTACTTTAGTCTCTGTGTATCGAATGTTGCCGCGCCCGTGTCGGACCCCGTAGGCTGTCGCTGCGAAACTTAATCAGAGATTTTCCCGCGAAGTGATCATTTTATTTTATGACGCTCCATTTATATCCCTGCTGCTGCCTGCCTACTTCGAGACCGGGTGAGGTGGGTGCGCTATCGACACTTGCCCCGGCCCCGTTTTATGAGGCAACCCGCCCGGAGGCCGGCGGCATGCACGCCCGGTACTTGCACTAGAACAACTAACTGCAATCGTTCTCGGGATCTCATCATTGTATCTCTCCTTTGCGTGCTGCGAGGTGAGGTTATGAGGCTACTCCCGGGTTTTATTTTGGCCGTGTGTCGCACGAGCTTTTTCGGCCGGAACAAGAAACACAGGGGCGCTGGCTGTGTGTCGCGTCGGGGCGGCCAGAGCCGGAAGCGAGTCAGGAAGGCGCCGCTGCGGTTGACACATCCCCCGCCCGGGTACCAGCATGGCGGCGCCGCGGGTCAGCCTCGCGCCCGTCATGCTGGTGACCCCTGTGAGCAGGATTCCCCATAAGGGTCCTCCCTATGAGGGTCCTCCCCATAAAGGACCTCTCCACGAGGCTCTCGCGCCGCGGCGGAGGTAAAGGACCCGCTCTATCTGGTATCTGACCGGACCGGCCGGCCGGCGCAGTCGACGCTATCGGGGATGAACGGCACCGGGCGTGGGGCGGGGCGGGGCGGGGCGGGCATGACGTAAACGGGAACGCACCGCCTTGAATAACAACGAGACGTGGGCGTCATTGTGCCGCGATGTGTGAAGATGTGCGAGTGACATGTGTGTGTCTCTGTGCGCGAGCGCGCCGAGCACGTGACTGTGTGCGTGTGCGTGTGCGGCGTGGGCAGTTCAAGTAGCGGAACGAGACGACGGCATGGCAGGCCACCGGCCCGTCTTGTCCCGCCGTGGTGTGGTGGTGCCGTGGTCGCTTCTGTTTACGGCAGCCCTTCCTATATCCTCGTTATTATCTTTGCAATCGCAGCCCTGCTCCGGAGAGCCCCACTGCTGCCCGCCCCGCCCCGCCCCACCATGACGTCTGCTCCAGACTAGGAGGAGCGACCTAGGCCGCACAGGACGGACGCCGCCGCGCCGGAAGCTCGTAATGGCGACGCTGCTAACGGGCAGCCAGGGCGCCGCCGGCGCTGACACCGTCCGCCCCGGTGTCGCTGCTGCTGCTGCCGCCGCCGCTGCTGACGACGACGATGACAGTTGGTACCTCGCGCCGCCCGTGCTGGGCGCCATGGACGTCCACGACATCCTCGAGCGGGTCAGCGCCGCCGTCGACGGGGAGGAGGAGGAGGAGGTCGAGGAGGATGGCCACGGGAACGCCGTGCCCCAGGTGATCCTGGACGCCTGCCGCACCGGCGAGGTGGACATCCTGGAGACGTGGCAGAGGTGTCACACCGCGCTCGGGCTGTCGCCCCGGCTCCAGGACCTCCGCGACGCACAGGTAAGTTACTGAGAGCGTAGCCTCGGCTTGGGCTGGACGACCTCCTCAAATTTCCGCTCCGTCCGCAGGGCGCCACCTGCCTGCACTACGCGGCCCGCGGCGGGCAGATCGGCGTGCTGGACATGCTGGCCCGCATGCAGGCCAGCGACCCCTGCCAGCGCGCCATCAGCGACAACTTCGTGCTGCTCAGCCCTCCCGGCAGGTCCCTCGCCGAGCTGGAGAGTTCGACGGACGCCGCCGGTGACGAGTCGGACCCCCAGGATCCCCAGCCGTGCAGCCTGCCCGTCCCCCTGCCGTCCCCCGGGGAGTGCGAGTCCGTGGCCGAGCGCACCAAGGGGCTCCTTAACAAGCAGTACCTCTTGCTGGCCGAGCGGAAGAGGCAACCCGGCGCCCAGGAGCAGCAGCACGACGGAGAGGAGCGCGCCAGGACGCTGCCGTCCAAGACGTTCCGCCTGTGGAGGGGCGTCATCCCCTTGCCGCGGTCGCCGCGAGGTCCTGGGCCCCGGGGCGGCGGCGGCTACCTCAAGACGTTTATGGCGCGGTACAGCGACCTCGCCTCCACCTCGGGCTCCTCCGGCTGCTCCACGGACAGCGGTGGGCGCGTCGGCCCCCGCCGCCTGCGCAACCTCCTGTCGCGGTTCAGCGCCGAGACGGCCAGCTCCTCTCAACAGAGTCCAGCCGAAGAGGTTCCACCTACAAAAGCGAACTGTGACACCGCGCCGGCGCGGCCCGAGGAAACATCCCCTGCTCCGGATACGCGCCCGGTGTGGTCCTGCCGTCCGCCTCCGCCGCGACCGCCGCCGCGCACCTCCTCCATCCCGTCCGCCGCCATCGCCGTAGCTCCCAAAGAGGACGCCGACGAGGCCTCGTCCGACGCGGGCGACTCGGTCGCGTCGTCCGACGGCGGCGGCGCCGTCGACGACGGCTTCTGTTCCGGCGAGTCGTGGACGTCGTCGTCGTCGTCCTCGTGCTCCGGCGGCGGCAGCGGCGGCGCTGCGCTCGTGTGGCGCCGCGGCGCGGGCGGGCGCGCGCCTGTGCTGCACCGCACCGTGGTGGGCGCGACGCCGCTGCACGACGCGGCCGCCCTGGGCCAGCTGGGCGCCATGCGCTGGCTGCTGCGGAACACGCGCTGCCACCTGCACGACACGGACTACGACGGCAACAACGTGCTGCACCTGGCCGCCCGGTGAGTCAAGACGTTTTGTCTTTTTATTATTTGATATTTGCTAAGCTGTATGCGCTCGCGCATGATGGCTCAACGCGTTTGCGCCGCCGTGGGCCGTGGGCGCGCGGGACCTTGGCGCCCCGTGACCGCGAGGAGGCGCCATGCGCGCGCAACGCTTCCCGTCGCAACAGACACCTCGCAATAGGATGGACTCCGGCTCTGGCTCCCACTCCCCCGCTCCGCGCCCGCGCCCTCCGCCCCCGCCCCGCTCTGCAATGCTCATTATTGTGACCAGCGGCACACGCCGAGAAAAATACGTCACTCGGGTCCGCCCGCCCCGCCTCGCCCCGCCCCGCCCCGCTGCGCCTCGCCCCACTCCGCCGCGCCACACGCCGTGCCTGGGCCTGGCCCTCCCTCTCACCGCCACTGGCGGCCAGCTCCAGACCTGGTGGTCACATTAGGTCCTCCTTAAATCTTATCCGCGGACACACCGACCATTTTTTTAGTCGTTTCTCCGACGTCGATGGCTATCGTCGGCGCGGTCGCTGGCCTCAGGTATGCACCCCCCCCTCCACTCTACCTCTCTTCCCCGCCCCGCATCTCATTTCCATTTCGCCATCATCACTTTCTCGTTGTCGGCCCGTGGGGCCTCTGCCTGCCCGGCTCGGCCCGGCCCGGCCCGGCGCTATCTGGCTGCGCTTGACCTTCCCCGGGAGGCGGGGCGGGGACCGGGCCTGCTCCCGCAATGGGGGATTATAGCGCGGGCCCGCGCACCCCCCCCCCCCACAAAATTCAGTTACCGCACTCTACTGACGTGGTTAGTCATTCAGCCGGTTACAATAATTTTGTGAGTTTCTGGTCGTCATTAAAATAGACAATTTATCAGAAGAAAAAATATTCCGCAGTCGGTAGGACTCGAACCTACGCTCCCAGAGGGAAACTGATTTCTAGTCAGTCGCCTTAACCACTCGGCCACGACTGCCGGTTGGCGGTGGCATGACTGGAATAGCGTTACATTGGACTGGTTTTCTCGCTGGCCATAGTCCAGATCATGTGGCAGACATTCCTCTACCTTACAAAAAATTCCGCAGTCGGTAGGACTCGAACCTACGCTCCCAGAGGGAAACTGATTTCTAGTCAGTCGCCTTAACCACTCGGCCACGACTGCCGGTTGGCGGTGGTATGACTGGAATTGCGTTATATTGGACTGGTTTTCGCACTGGCCATAGTCCAGATCTCGTGGCAGACATTCCTCTACCTTACAAAAAAATCCGCAGTCGGTAGGACTCGAACCTACGCTCCCAGAGGGAAACTGATTTCTAGTCAGTCGCCTTAACCACTCGGCCACGACTGCCGGGCTATGGTCAGACAGGGCGCAATCTGGTTTTGTTTGAGGCAGCCCGAAATAGCGGTCTGGCATTGCGCCGAGTGGGTGTGGTGGGAGGTGGTGGTGGGAGCGGCCGTGTAGGGGCGGGGAGGGGCGGGCGGGCCGGGCAGCCCCGGGCCTAACGGGTTATGCACACCCGGGAATGCCTCACATTGGGACGCTACCGGCGGGGAGGGGGGATACTGTTCGTCAGCACTTTCGCTCGCGCTTCCATCTCCCTCTCTGTCTCCCGCCGCGCCAGGCCAGAGCAGCCTCATCGACTCTGAGCTGAGCGCCGCGATAAGTCGCACGCGGCCGGGGCCCTTATCTATGAATGCACTCGTCACACTGTGGCGTGGGCTGGTGCGTTTTCAAGCACGTCACTACTATGACGCGTGAATTGCCCACATGAGACCCCACGTTCACAATGTAATTTTTAACCATAAATTTTTTTAGAAAATCTTTTGAACGTCTGCTGGAGCGCCGCACGGTCATCTGGCCGCTGTCTCCCGCCCCGCGCGTACCTGCGCCGCGCCGCGCCGACACATCTAATTAAGTTCTCGAACAGGGTCACGTACCGGGCGCCTGGCCCGGCCCGGCCCGGCCCGGCCGCACCTAGCAGAGAGAGCCAATATAAGAAGCACCGTGTCTGCTCAGCCTGGAGGGGGGCAATTTCTGGGGCGATGAGTACATTTCCTGTCCGGATCTCGCTGCTTGGCAAGTGTGTGTGTGCGTGTGTGTAGCACGACGCGCCCTCGGCTGTGCCGGGCGCCGCGCGGGGCATAGGGGGAATTTCGCTGACGTGAGGGCGATGATAGCCGACTCCGTTCTTTCCACCGGGAGCTTTTACCTATGCCAGTCCCTCTCGAGGTCCCTCTTCTTGTAGTGCGGCGCGGCGTTTCGGAACCAATTATTTTTATTCCGAGTTGCCGCAGTGCCGACGAAAAACGCGCGTGGTACATTTTAATTTTTAATACTTCAAAACACACAAAGAAAGCATGCAGATTTTTCCGTGGCGCCTGCCTCTCCGCGAGATCCCCTGACCGATGCGATGCGGCGGGCGAGGCGTGGCGGAGCCGCGCGGCGGTTACCAGTCACTGACTTTCGACCGCTCCTCTTCCATCTTCTTCTCTCTTCTCTTCTCGCCAGTGTGCCAGAGAGGAGGCAGCGGCAGGCCAGGCGGTTGGGGTCATTCATTAAGCCATTAGTGGTTGCGGCGGGGCCGGGCGGAGCCTTTGCCTCGCCAGCTTCCAAACAATGCCGCGGCCGGCCGCCGCGCCGGGCCGGGCAGGGCGCTGTGCTTGCATATCCCGCCTTGTGCGTATTCCGTACCGCTAATCCCCAGTTTTAAATCGGGTTATTTTGACATGCGTCCTTATTGCCTCGCGAAAGAATCTCCTCTTTCACTTGCTAACCCAGTTTGATAGAATGACTCACGTTTGTCGGGTGCTTCTGCTATACCCGCTATACCGCCCGAGCCCGAGCCGGCGGCGTAGCGTAGCGGCGGGAGTCATTCCGTTTCCTTTTAACGAACCCATTACGCAAAGCGAAGCGCCTGATCCACTTTGACGCGAGTGTGCGTACGCCTGCGCGCCTACATCTCCATAACCTCGACACAGGCGGGGAGTGAATCGCTAGATTTATTTTTTTTGCGATCCAAGTACACGAAAATTTATAAGGTACACGAAAAATCGAGTACGCGATTTTCTGGGCGCATCGGAAAATAATAGCAATCATTGCAGATGTTATTGTATTAAAGGAATCGATACTTTTAGTTTGGAATGTCGGCGCACCGCCGCAGCTGCTGCTGTGGAACTCGGTGGTTTGAAAGTAAAAGCGACGCGCTGCTGGACCGGGCCTGGCGTGGCGTGGCGTGGCGTGGCGCGAGGTCCTTCGACATGTTGTTGTTGTTGGCTGAGCCGTCGGGCCCGCTGCTGCCAAGCAAGCCATTGCAGCAGAGAACATACTCGCACCGCACCTTAACAAGTGGGTCAGAGTGGTCGCGGTGGTCAGCGATGAGGATTTGTTGTTAGTGCTGTACCCGCCACGCAGTGGGAGAGAGCTAATCCCCCCCAGAAAAACCAACCCGAAATGTTTGGAGGGTACACAGCCATTGAATGAAATAAAATAAAATGAATCGTCGTCACCTGTTTTCCGCGCCGGTATTACAATAACGCCGCGTGTTGCGGTCACAAGTCTTATTCATTCGGTGTAACGCAACCGCGCGATGTGGCGTTTATTAAACCAGCGTGTTATGACTCCCATGCTCGGTGTGGCAGGGCGGGGCGTGGCGTGGCGGGGCGGGGCGTCCGGCCATTGTCTGAAGCGACTGAGCGTCAATGGCGGGCGGGAGGGCTCCCGCCTCTCGTCCTCACAACGAGGAGCACCCGTGCGGCTTATCATGCGTGACCATCGAGTGCGAAACTATATTATTCTTGTTATATTGCCATTTGCCAAGAAAATGCGACCGCAAATAAGGTCCAGTTCTTTCTGTGTCAAATTTCGCGCACGTTGTGTGCAGTGTGATTTTCGCAATTCATCGCGTAATTTTTCGGAGCGCCGTCCGTTAGGTCCCCGTCGGTCGTGCCCAGGCCGCAATGTTTCTCATCAAAACGGCGCGATAGCGAGCTATCGAAAATGGAGCAATAAATTTCTCATACCTGACGGCTGTGTCCAGTGGTGCGGCTCGGTGCAGCCGAGCGGCCAGGCGGGGCGGGGCGAGGCGGGGCGCGCCCCCTGACAGCCCGATCCGTCCAGCACCTGGCCCGTGGCGGCAGCGGGCGGCAGCTGCAGCTGCACAGACGCACGGAAACACTTTCTTTTCTCATCATCGTGGTCAAGCGACAAGTTCATTGTCTGCGCGGCCCCGCCCCGCCCCGCCCTTTGGCCCTGCGCCGCCCTGGGCCTGCGCCTAGGTCTTGGTTCACTTTAATGCAATTGACCCCCTTGGCGGTAATCTGGCCGGCCGCTGCTCCCGTTTGACTAAACGTCGTGCCTCTGTCTTTAGGAAACTCCTCCCTCCGTCCCACATTTTGTCCCGGCCGTGGCGGAGCTTCCACTGAGGTGTAGCGATGTCACTAATGTCGCACGCCGCGTACTTGTATAATACAAATCGCGTACAGCGGGTGTAGCCTGGGGTACCCTGCTCGTCCGCGCCGCGGCAAGCGTCCGTCCGTCCCGTCCGCTCCGCAAGGCGCCGTGCTATAGCGAGGGTAGGCAGACCCGCCGCGCACGCGTGCCGTGCGGTACAGTCTATCCACGTTAGTGCAGGGGCTCTGGCGGACCACGGAGCACATCCTGTGTGTGTTAGGGACTCTCTTTGGCAAAGTCTACGTGAGGAAACGTCGTTCCGGGCCAAGTACTAGTCGGCCAGGACCAGCAGGCGGGCGCTCGGCACGCATGAACCGCGCCTGGCCCGGGCCCGGGCGGCAAACAAACGCCTGCAGACTGTACTCGCTGGCTATCCCTCCTTCCGCTCCGCCTCGCTGCAGGCCGGGCCGGACCGGGGCCGGCCCAGGAAGTCGCGCGCCCTGCGGACGGGCCGAGGTGCGGCCATGTGCAGCGCAGCGCACTGTTGGCTCAGCGAGAGATGCGCCCGTAGCCCCGCCCCGCCCCGCCCCGCCCCGCCCGTGCGGTGCGTCCGACAAGTCACATAGGTTAGCCGCTCCGAGGAGCCAGCCGGGCCGCACATCCCATTTATTTCGCCCGTTTGGGCTTTCTCCTTTGTGTCGGATGAGCCGGGCTGGGCTGGGCTGCGCTGCGCCCCTGCCGTGCCGTGCAGACGGGGTCGACGCCCGCCCGCGGCCGCGCGGGAGCTCGTCCTCGTCGTCATCGCCCGCACTAATCTATCGAACTCCAATCACGGCTCTTCGCGGGGCGCGGGGCGGGGCGGAGCGGGCGTCATAGCAGGGAGAAAAAGAAAAGGGTGTAGAGAGTTTGTCGTTTCTAATTGTCGCCCGGGCGCCGTGCTGCCGAGCGACGCGACGTCGCCTCATCGCTTCTTTTCTTTTCGCGAGGGCGGTGAAAATGGACACGTTGTGATGCTCGTTGACTGCGGCTGCCGCTGCTGCTTAGTGCTCAGCTGGCTCGTTAGCGCCTCGGGGAGGACCCTGCCTGCGGTGCTAGCCTCGCGGCAGGGTGCCTGTAGGCCGGCCGGGCAGGGCAGGGCCGACCCGGCCGCCCCGCGCGCTACTTTTCACGGTACGGCTGCTTTTGGGCACGGGCAGGGGGTCCTCCACATGCACACGTGCAGCACCACGCACGGGGTATGACGTGACCCCGCCCGGCGCGGACCCGCCCGGCGCGCCAAAACGTAAGTCTCGGACACGGCACGGCGGCGGCCTCAGCCTCCGGAACCTCCCGTCCGGTCTGGCCCAGCCCAGCCCGCACGCGGAAGGGCAGCCCTGTCTGGCTGTATGTAAATTGTCCGGCCTATCGCTGTCCGACCTGACGATTTCCTCGAAATCCGAAAAAAGTGCTCTGCAAGTGAAAGAGTGGCGTGAAAACATGGAAAATTTTTGCGACAGTAAACCTCCCGAAGGAGGTTGCGGTTCCCGCCAGGCACAGGGCTTTTACCCCCCGTGGCAGCCAGCTACTTCGGTGTTCTTATGGGAACCGGTGCTTTTCTGACTGCGATCCTATCGCGCAATTCGACAGATTTGATCCCCGTACTGCCAGATTTAGTCGTACGGTGGTTAACCGAACTGCCCTGTCCCCAGGGCATGGAACAGCTATTTTTGGAGCCAGATTCTAGGACTTATGACCCCACGACCGACCACCAGTCGTGGGCACGGGACGGAACTTCCTGGCAACCCGCTGTCGCTACCAGTGAAGAACCTACCTGGGTTTGAACCAGGCCCCATGTGCCGAGTCTCACAGACACCCCACGGCTTTCGCGGCACCACTAGACCACTAGACCGTCGGCTATTCCACGAGGGAGCTCGGTTGAAACGGGGGGTTTGAATTCCACTCCAAGTTGTCTTCAGAAAAATTAAATTTTGTCTAAGATTCGAACCTTCGTTCTGCGACTCTCCGCGCGGACACTATGCCGGCACGGCTACGACGCCACGGTACCAGATGCCGGACCACTACGAGGCATGCTGCGCGAGAAGCCACAGTCACCTAAGAAACGAACCCGGTGTCATCAGTACGCCTGCTCTCCGGGCGCTGCTAGGCCGGCCGCGTAGCGTCATTGGTATCGACACTGCTAATAGCTCTAGGTGGGCTCTGGTTCAAAACACTTTTTTTATTTTTTTTTTTATTTTTTTATTTATTATTAAATTTTGAAAGAATGCGGTTGGGATTCGTACCTTTGCGCGAAAAGCGATTGGAGAGCTTATGCCTCTCATGTGCTGTAACGGCGTCGCCCCGCCCGGGTCTTTGCCCGGGATAGGTCAGGGCAGCCCGGGGCGGGGCGGGGCGGCACTTGCACGTCAACTTCACTGACTGTGTGAGGTTGAGTGGCCGCGCCAGTCGAGCCGTTAACCTTGTCTGTACGGCGCGGCCGGGCCTGGCCGCACAGGCTCTAGCGCCCTGGCCTATCCTGCCCGGGGGCAGTGAGTACCGGCCCGCTGCACTCCATGAGCTTACAGGCGCGCGTGTGTTTCCGGCCGGCGTTCCCTGGCTGTTTCCTGGTGGTGCGGTGGTGTGATGCGTGCGCCGGGCCGGGCCGGGCCGGGCGATCCCAAACGACGGGCCCAGCCCAGCCGTGCCGGTCATCCAGCGTGCGTGCCGCGTGCCGCCGGGACACTGGGGGGCTCCAGGAGGAGGAGGGGGGGGGGGCGAGGACCGCGCAGCGCAGCGCCACGCCACCGGCTCGCCAGACTCTGCCCGTTGAGAGAAAGCGAACTTACACTCACACAAACTCACACTCACATACACAATAAAATCCAGCCCCTTTCTCCCCGCCCGCCCCGCCGCGCTCCGCGCCGCACCGCGCCCGCCGCCGCCGCCGCACAGGACTCCCCGCCAGCCACCCCTGCCGCTCGGACCGCCCCGCCCCGCCCCACCCCGCCCCGCCCCGCCCCGCGGCCGGCGCGCGGCGGCGGCCAGGCCCCTGCCCTACCACGCTCAGTTTCGCTTCTCGTCTCCTCGGGCGCAGCTCGCCTCGGCTCGACTCGGGCCCTCTTCCGTACCCCAATGCGGCGCGCGCGCGCTCAGCCGCCCAGGATAACGACAGTGCAGTGGAGTGTGCGTACGGCACGTGTCGTGGTGCCGACCGGTGTGAGTGGAGAGTGTTTGTGACCCCCTGCTGTACGTGTGCATTTTACTGGATACAAAAGTGCGTCCGCCGAGGAGGAGGAGAACCATCACCCCCGGTTAGTATATCCCGTCTGCGTGTGCCTGTGTAACTGCCAGTGTGTACTTGAGGCTGTCGAAACTGACACCGCGCCGCCAAATATTGAAAGAATTTCCATTGAAAGGGCTTTGCTTCCCACCGCAAGGATTAGCCTTAGTGCCTGTGGCCTAGCATCGCCTGTAGCCTCGCGGAGGGTGTGGTCTCTGCTAGCACACTCTCCCCCCTCTCCCTCTCTCTCGCCCCCAGTCCCCTTTCCGATTTGACGACTCAGTAATTGTTCGTGCGAGACCGACAGACCTCAAGGAGAGGTCTGTGCGGCGCGCGGAAGTGACCGCGGTCCGTGGCGTCCACAGGTCTGCTAGTGCAGAGCCGTGCGGGTGGGGCGGGGCGGGGCGGGGCGGGGCCCGGGGCAGGTCCAGCGGGAGAAAGGTGATGCTGCGGCGATAGCGGCGTGAGTCCAGCGACCTTGCGCTGCGCCTGACCGGCCGCCCCGGCCCAGCAGCGGCCAAGCTCGCCTCGCCTCAGCAGATCGGATATCGGATATCTATTTGTCCAAATGAAAGAGGTACTTATTGTCAAGCTGGGGAGGAGGGGCAGTGGCGAAAAAAATAAAATAGCCTAATGAAATTACCGAGAAGGGACATGACGTGACATGGAGGTGGTCGTTAAATCCCTCTCTTGCGTCCTTTCTCTTATAATAATTCCCTGCAACGGAAATTCCCTGCAACTAGAAAGGCATGTCATTTCTTAGCACCTCCGGTTTCTTGTAAATGTGCCAGGCTTCAGTATCTCATGGTGGGGCTCATTCTCTCTCTCTCTTACTCTCTCTCTCTCGTTCGTGAGGTTGAGCACTACTGCTCTCGGTAGTGCCTTGTGGTACCGCCTGCCGGCGCGCGCACGCGCATTCACGCTCTCGTGTGTACGTTCATTCCTTCATTTCTGTAGTAATTCATTCATTCATTTAGTCAGTCGCTCATTCATTCACGGCGACCTGAATGCAGGGCGATGAAAGCAGCTCTTTGGGTCAGGAGGCCCAGCGGTCTGCAACGGTCCGTGCGGCCGGCCCGGCGCGGCGCGCAATGAGATTCGTAATCAAAGGCGGAAGGGGTGCGTGCCGTGCGGCCGGGCCGGGCCGGGCCGGGCCGAGACAGACCAGACCGACAGACAACCAGAACCGGACACACTTCCGTTTCAAGTGATCAACCCTTCTCGCATTCTTGACGTCATATCAGAGCGTTACGCGGGGGCGACCGGAAAAATTAAGAAGGTTCCTCCTCCGGGCGGGCCGGAGGCGGGAAGCTGCGGCCGCGGGGCGGTGCGGGGTGGGCAGGGCGGGGCGGCGGCAGGAGGGACCTGACCTGGACCAGGATGCTGACGGCGCGGCCACAACGGGACCGACTGCACGGCGGAGCCTTTGACTCCAAAGTTTTTCTTCTTTTTTCCCTGCTGAAGGGGCCGCCTCTTGTCCGCTCTAGGTCAGGGTGACGGGGCGCGGCACCCTCGCCTCGTCCGGAACAAACAAACCGACATTTCAAACTGCGGCGCGGTGCCTCTGGTCCTGGTTGGGGGAGGGGATTTGGGTGGCCCTGGCCCCATGACTGTGCTGCTGTGTAACCCGCTGGCGCCCCGCTCCTACTCCCCCCTCCGCCCCAGAAACAAGAAGTGTGCAACTGGCTCACACTTACAGGTGCGTGTAAGTGCACACGCCGGCCGGTCTATCAGTGGCGCTGATCGAGGAAACGGGGAGCGGGCCGAGCTGAGCGTACTGCAGGCCAGCACGGCGGCAGTGCTAGTGTCTATTAAAACTTTTATTTTATTTTTAGTATTTTTTTTTTTTTGCGTATTTCGTTGTATTTCCGTGGACACGATTATTCCAGTAGCGTCTGAGGCCCCCTCCCGACAGTCTGTATGTGTGCGCGCGCGCACGCGTACAGGGATAGGGAGGGAGTATCGGCACGTGCTGCAGTGGTTAGTTATAGTACGACCTCCTACCTCCTCCCACTCCGCGGCCACTAGGTGGGTGGACAGCCCCGACTTAGGCCCCCTGTCCCCCCTCTCCCCTGCTGCACCACAATGGCCTTTCACTCACGATCAATCGTCCAGCAGCAGCCAGCATTCCGCTCCATATTTTGTAATAAGCTTTGTCCCCCTTTCGTAAGGCTCACCACGGGCTCTTTGAGGGTTATTCAATAATGCATCATATCGCCGGCCTGCTTGTTGCACCCGGCGACGATGACATGAGGATTGAGACCGTCTGGCGTGGCGCGGCGCTGCGGGGTCCTGGACAAGCGTCAGGGCGCGGCGCGTGGCGTGGCGTGGCGTCACAGCAAAGTGCTGTGTTCGCAGCTATGAACAAGTGACCTGCCACCGCTCTCAGTGATTTTTATTTTTCCGACGCGTTTTACGCGTGTCATTTGCAAAAATAGGCAGTCGTGTCATTCTGTTTCGACAAGAAGTACGGACTTTTTATTACATTACGGGCGCGCTTTTACACCCGTCGGCGTCGTGGTGTTCGTTCTCGACGCCGTCCCCGAGCGCCGCGACGCCACACGCCACTTACACGGCGCGCCCATCCCAGCGGCCGTTCCGTTCGTCATGCAAATAGCCGTTGTCATAATACGTGTAATGGCGCGTGCCTTTGTTGTCGTGGCCCGCCCCGCCCCGCCCCGCCCCGCCCCGCCGCGCCCCGCCCGGAGAGATGATATCTGTCCCTCTCACACCTGTTAGTCCGGCCGGCGGGGCCGCGCCGAGGTGAGGTGAGGTGAGCTCACTTGCTCTTATTATGCGCGCGCGTCTAGGCAAGGAGGAGGAGGAGGGGGAGATGTGACCGGGAGGGACGGGGCGGGACCGGTGTGACGTCGCGTTGCGTGGCGGGGCGGCGCGGTAGCTGGTGCTGCGGCCGCTGCGGGGCGGCGCGGCGGGGCGGGGCGGGTCACTTTCACCCTCGGTGGCGCAGCTTCCCACGCCTCTCCGTCGGGATTGCTCCAAATTGCCTTCCTCTCCTCTCCTCTCCCCTCCTCTCCTCTCCTCCCCCCCCTCCCTCCTTTCCTCTCCTCTCCTCTCCTGCGCTGCATGCCTCTTCCGCCGCGCGGCCGCGGTCTACGCGCATTCTTACAAGTGCAATCGCCCTGGCCGGCGCCCCCCCCGCCCCGCCGGGCGCTGCGCTGCTCCGCTCCCTCACGACCCCCGTGAGCGCGGCCGAGCGACGCTGATCGGTCCAACGCCTCGCGGCGCGCGGAGCACGCGTGCCCATGCCCAACCCAGCGCCCGCCCTGCCAGCCGACCAAAGTCACGAAAAAACCCAGTGCCAATCCCTACAAAAATTGGGAGGGGAAAAAAAATTAAAACCATAGGAGTGCAGGCAGGGCAGGGCAGGGCTTTGGCCTCCCGACAGTTTCCTTTCTTTCCGCGGCTTGTCCTTATCCTTCCTCGCGGTCCTGGCCCGGCCCTGCTGCGGGTGCCGCGGGCGCTGCCTGCGGCCTCGTGTATTTTAATTTGTCAGGTTGGCGGTTTTCGTGAGGACCGCCTGCAGCGGCTCTATTCGCCGGGCCGGAGCGCCTGCTGCTGGTGGGGCCGGCCGGGCCGGGCCGGGCCCAGCCACGCGCGGGAGGTCAACGGCACGCCGGCTGGAGCAGCTGAGGCGGGGCGGGGCGCGGCTGGACTACTGGCGGACTGGACTTGGTTTTCTCGCCGGAGTGGTTTCCGCGGCCATAACATAACGCCCCACCCTGCCACGGCGCCCCTTCCATTCATTGCATCCACACGGCCACACCGCTCTTTCACGCGTGTGATTAATATTTATGATGATTTTTTTTTCGTCGCGCGCGGCTCGCGGCCCACGCGCGGTCACGTGATTGATTGATTATCGCCGTTTTGACACGTGGGAGGACGCGACGGCGCGAACTTAGGCCCTGTCCTACCCATCGGCGCGGCACACTTAAGAGTTGCCTAAGCGGCCTGCGCGCGCGGGAGCGGAGGGGGCACGGCACGGCGCCTCGTAGGTAGGCAACCCTCCTGCGCGCATGCTGCGCGGTACGGTATAACCACCATGCACACGGCGCCTAGATACAGCACTATTCCATTGAAGGTGTAGGGATCTTGCCAATATGCCCATATAGGCAATAGTGCTGGTGGCGGGGGGTCTGCGGGGCGCTGGCCGCTCCGTGACCTCTGCGTGCAGGTGGTGCCGTGCCGCCTGGGCCGCCTGCCTCCGCCTCGTGCGGAAGCGGCCCGACCCGGCAGGTCCGTCAACCCAGCCCAGCCGTGTGACATGCAGAGCATTGCATGAGTGCAAGACATCATGCACGCCGCCCCGCCGCCGCAGCCGCCTTGTGGGAAGCTCTTGCCCGGCTCGACTCGGCTCGGCCCTGCGTGTCCCGGCCCGGCTCGGTCTGGCTCGGCTCGGCTCGCGACGGAGAAAGTGTTGCCCCAGCCCAGCCGGCAGCGTGGCCCGGCCGGCCCGGCCCGGTCAGCCTGCACTGCTGGACCGTCCAGGCTGACCGGCTCGGCTGTGTTTGGCGAGCCGGCCCGGCCCGGCCCGGTCCTACCTCACTCATAAGCTTCACGTACGACCCAACGCGACGCGATGGGCCAGCGGGCCACACCGGGTCGGGGCCAAGGACGGGCTCCTCACAGGCACGACGTTCGGCGTATACCTATCTGAGCCGTACACTGTAAGAAACCACCTCCTATAACGTGAAACTATAGCTCGAAGTTATTAAGCCATTTTAAAACTGTAACTATGATGAGTCTCATGATAAAAAAAAACAGGTGTTAACTGTAATTTGTAAGTACGATGTCGATTTTTACCAAACTTTCTATAAGAATGAATATAGGATTTTTTTTGTCGCGTTCAATGCCGGTATTTTTATGGCCAAGTGAGTAAAATGCTATCACGTGTGCGAGAAACCGAATGGACCAGCGGCAGTATGTGGAATGCGGCCGGGATAATTGCAAATGCGGTGGTCATTTATGTTTGTAACACGATCTGAATGTGTCTGTGTGATGGCGAGAGAGATTGCAGTTCGCTCGCTTGCGCAATGCGCACGAAGCGTCGCGGGGTTCATCGCACGCTTTACGGCCTGCGGTTTATTGATCTCTGATTCACTATCGTAATCCATCTGATTCCTAATTGCTTCACCCGCCCTTCTTATTTTCTTTTAGCATTTTTTTTATTGCTTTTCGCGCGGCGCCGCGTGTTTGCTCGGTGCTTATTGGTTGGAACCATTAGGTATGTGGCAGCTCGTAGCAAGCGATTGGCTCGCTGCACAGC
Organism: Frankliniella intonsa; assembly: GCA_033675135.1. Taxonomy (NCBI): domain Eukaryota; kingdom Metazoa; phylum Arthropoda; class Insecta; order Thysanoptera; family Thripidae; genus Frankliniella; species Frankliniella intonsa. Next base: position 5,553,159 of record CM066247.1, on the reverse strand, counting down.
AACTTTCGTTGCATTGGAAACCGGGCCGATTAGGTTGTGTGTGTGTAGCGCTAGTGCGTGTGTCTGCATGTGTGTCTGCACGTGTGCGTACGCGTGCGTTTGTTTGTGCGTGGCGTGCGCGTCTGGTCTGGTCAGCGCCGCCATCTCACATACCTAATTGGCAGCCTAAGCATCCTTGAAATCGGTCGAGCGCTCGTAGAAAAATTTGTAGCGCGCCGTATGCGCGGACGCCTGTAGCTCATTCGATTGGCATCGATTGATTTTGAATGAAACGAAGTCTCGCATATTGTGGCGGATAGCGCGGGGCGTTGACTCGTCCAGGGCGCGGTTTGTCGTTACACAACGCTCAGCCACTCTCGTTTTGACTTCATTATGCCGGGCGGGCATCACGCGACAGCCCGCCCCGCCCCGCCCCGACGGGACGTTGACACTCTCAGCAGACAGGACGGGACGGTGCGGGGCGGGCGCCGCCGTAGAGACGCGGCCGTGACAGTTGACGCCATGCCGTGACCACGAACTTGAAAAGAGAACCTTCTTTTTTCTCCTTTTTATTTTCGCGGGGCGTGTGAGCCGAAACGGCTTAATCGGTGGTCCTGGGAGCGGCGTGGCGTGGCGTGGCGTGGCGAGGAGCGGGAGAAATGAAATGAAATGGAGAGTGAGCGGGTCCGGACGAGACGAGCGGAGCCGGTGGAGCCGCCCGGCTAGGCCCGGCCCGGCCCGGCCCAAGTGACGCGCCGCCAAGAATTCCAGCCGGAGAAAAAAAAATCAAAGCTCTATCACCTTGGCTTTAAAAAAAAAAGCTCTTTCACTTTCGAAATATTCTAATTTCTCCTTTGCTACTGTTGTCGTTGTTGTTCCAAAACGTAAAGCATTATGTGAGTTCGTGTGATTTTTTAAAAATAAATCAATCTAGACCAGGGGTCTCAGACTCAGCGATCTGCGCGGGCCGCAAAGACCTGAGTGAGAGAGACAGCAGATATTTCGTTTTAAATTATGTCACATATTTTAGAAAAGATGCTTAATTATTTTATTCTTTCTAACTCTTCCCGCTGTAATGGATCCGGCGCGCATCCCATTTCCTATGACGGCGGAGGAGTGTCGCTTTCTGGTAGAAAGTCCTTCGCGACCCGGGACCATTCCGTACGAAATGCTCTCCTCAACAGGGGCGTGGCGGGGCGTGGCGGGGCGTGGCGGGGCGGGGCGGAGCGGCTCTAAGCAGAGGCATGCAGATGCTGCCCGCACTGCCGCCGGCCGGAGCCCGATGGTGATGCTCGAAATACGGCAAACAATGGCTTCATTTTCTCGAGACCCGGACCGCGTAGCCGTGCGCACGCGGTGAGTGCAAGCGGGGCGGGGCGGGGCAAGGTGGGGCGGGGCGGGGCGGGGCGCGAGGTAGCGTCAAGTTTTGGAGCCGAAAGTAAGGATGCGTGCAGCGCCAGAGCCGCGGCACTCCGCTCCGCGGTCACATCACATCACACCGCAGCCCAGCCCAGCCCAGCCTCCCCGTGATCCCGCAGGGAGGCGAAGGACCTATCAATCACCTCGCAAATGTCTCAGAGAAAGTACGCGCGCCCCGCCCCGCCCCGCCCCGCCCAGAGGGACCGGTGCTGTGAGGGCGCGGGGGGACGGGGCGGGGCACACGACCCACGTGGTGAGACATCTTGTCCAGGAAAATAATGCACACGGCTGGTTTGGTTATCGGACCAGACCTGACCGCGCGTATGCTGCACGGCGTGCTCGCTATGTAGTTCTGCTGGAGCCCGCGAGCCGCGCCACGCGCGTGCCCCGCACGGCTGCTGCCCCTCGGCGCGTGATGCGTGCGCGTGCGTGCGCGATGAGTGGCCTACCTGCCGGGCGGCGGTGGCCGCCGCCGTCGGCTCTTTGGGCAGGGCCAGCCGGAAGGTTCTTGTGGTGCTTAGATTTATCTGAAAAGTTATGAAAAGTTGAAATTTTCACCGCGCAACACATGAACTACAACCGCGATCTCTCGTCAAGAGATTTATCTCTCCAATAGACAAATCGTTACTATGGGGGTAATAAATTATGATAGTAACATAATGATAATAATAATAACAATAATAATAATGATAATTGTCGTCGTAATGAGACGATTTGCTGATTTCCCTTGTTTGGGCCCGTCCTTGAGGAGCGCGGAACAATAACGCCATTGCGTCAGGAAACAATGGTGGTCCTGGAGCCGGTGCGGCTGGGCCGCGGGAGGAGGGGGCCTATGGGATGGGGCAGGGCCCGGCCCGGGACAGTACAAGACGAGAATCGAAAGTCGCGCTAAGGAGAAGGAGGAGGACGACGAAAAGAAGATGAAAGTTATTTTCGGTTTGCTAAGTGCGGACAATGAGTGAGGTGTCGCTTCGTTAGTCGCTATCGCCACTCAACTATGATCTGTCTGGCAGAGGAGGTGACGACCAATGGGGCGCTCCGCGAGAGAGGGAGAAAGAGAGAGAGAGAGAGAGAGAGAGAGAGAGAGAGAGAGAGAGAGAGAGAGAGAGAGAGAGAGAGAGAGAGAGAGAGGAGAGCGATGGTGAGTGGACGGCCGGCATTGTGCAGCCGAACGACTATCCTTGACTTTGAGAGCCGCTGATCTGGAAGGAAAGAAGTTACTTTTTTTTCCTCCAATGAAAGTAAAATAGTGGTTCCTCCAGGGTATAATGATGATGGCGGGCCTGTCGGGCCGGACCGGTCGGCACGAGTCTGAACGGGACGGGACGGGGACGTGCTTCTATAGGGCTCCCTAATGCTGGCAGTATTCGGCCGGCCCAGGTCGAGGACCAAAGGTAATGTCTCGTATCAGAGACTGCCGAGCCATGCCGCGCCCCTAGGCCGTTGCCCCATTTTTAGCGACGCCCCGCCCCGCCCCGCCCCGCCCCGCCGTCCAGCTCAGTGGGCGGGGCGGCGGCGGCGAGCAGCTCGGCTCCAGCTCGGACACTTGCTGCTTCGCCGCCGCCTGCAGCCACTTTTACTTTCTCTCTGCTAAGTGATGTTGACCGTAGATTATAACTTATGAATCGTTATTGTTTTATCCGCGATAGGGCTGGGCCTGGGCTGTGCGAGTCAGGCTGTGTTGTTGTTGGTGGTGTTGTTTTTGTTGTGTCTTTGCTTGTGCTGTGCGGCCCCCACCACACCCCGCGCTGTCCCCTTTCTACCCTAGGAGAAACAACTTCCCTGTTCCTTTCCGATGAGCTTTAATAACAGACGAACTTTTTTGTAAAATTTTGTGAGTTTTGTAATGAGCTTACGTCGAACTTCGACCTACGGTATAAACATTTTACTCGCATTTTTGGAAGCCTATTCCTCACTGTCTCCGCCGGTGGTCTGCCTGAACGGCCCTGAACGAGCAATGAGGCGGCTAAGAAGGCGGGGCAGCGGGTAACAGGCACCGTGGCCCCAACGGCTACTGATCATCTCGCGGCATTATTACGGCATTTCCTTTTTTTATTGTGATTGCGCGATGCGCGAACGAGCCCGGCCCGGCGCGCAGCGCAACGCCAGTCGCTAATTTAAAAGCGCTCGCCTCGCGGATGTTTGGTTTGCATGCGGCAGTGCAGTGCAGAGCAGAGCAGGCCGGGCCTGGCGCGGGGCCGGGGCAGTACAGTATTGCACAGCCTCCTGGGGCGCGCCGCGCGGCCGCACGGTCGCCAACTCGATCATCATCACGTACCGGGGGAGCTGGCGCGGGTTACGCTCCTACCACCGCTGACCCTGTTTGAGGCTACACGTTAACTTGTAGCCTCGCGCTTTGCGCCCGGGCGCGGCCGCCCTTCAGCCTGCGCGACAAACGCAGCGTAAAATTAACGGAAACCGCCGAAAAAGATGAGCAGCAATATACAAGTAAATCGCGGAAGTCCTCACTGCGGTGCGGTGCGAGCCGCGGGGGCCCAGGGGACTCTTCTTCTCCGCGCACTTCCGCTGCCGGAGCGACGGAAATGAGAAAACGGCAATGTCCACCGGCTTTATCGTGAGGACACCGCGGCGGGACCTTTAGCCGCGGAGAGGACTTCCCCGTCCCGTCGATACTCCACGCGATAGCGGGCCGGGCCGGGCCGGGGGGTATCGCCTCTACTTGGGTCGTTGGACCGTGCGAGCAACGGCAGCGCGCCCGGAGGCATCCGGATCCGGAAATAACACGTTGCCTTCCCTCTCTCCTCCCTGCCGGCTCCTCGCGGCATCCCCAGCCCGGCCCGGCCCGGCCCATTCCTCGCGTTAAAGAGCCCGTCCAGTCCCGTCGTGTCCAGCCCCGCTGTACTGCAGTTTTAATTGCGAGCCCGACGCGCTGGGCTGGGGCTGGGCGATCCAATTTACTGGACAGTCGAACAGAACAATCGCAGCAGTCTACGCGGGGGCGGGGCGGGGGTGCTGTTATTGCTGTTCACGCGGTGCAGCGAGTGCTGAGCGCGACGCGCCGTGCTATTCCGCCTCTGACCCTATACCTACGTGTGAGTTTACGCGACTGATTAAAAAAAAAAATGATCGGTTCGCGCCGCTGCCGTGTGAGCCCGGGGTGCGTTACTTTCTCTCGTCAGCTCTAAAAAAAGCGATACAAACCACGATTTAGTTTTCCTTGAACATGCGCGTCGTTTCTGTCCCCGGAATATATGCGGAAAAACATTACTACTGGACCGCATGATTTCCGGCTTTTGCCATCAGCCTGCCCGACGACTTCGGTAGTACTGTGTAGCGATGCTGTCCCGGCAAGCAGTTGTGTGGGAGGGTTGCCTACGTGCACGGGGCTCCCCGCGGGCTCATGTCGTCTGGAGTTTGACAGATTCCTCAGTCGCGAGCGTTTAGGACCGAGGTCGGTTTTGTCACGTGACCCCTTCACAGCGCCCCCTGGTGCCCGCGAGGTGTGTGCGCGCGCGCGCCCTGCGTGCGGCAGTGCTAGTGCCAGACACGTCCCGTCCCGGCACTGACCGGTCCGGTCCGCGCGGAGGGATTGGAAAGCAGTTCTCCCTGTCACTGCAGCGCAGCGCTGCGGCCGGTCGGCAGGGCGGCGGGGCCGGGGCATCGCGGGTCCAGCGGCACCAAAGCCGGACCCCACCGGACCAGACGGAGCTGCACGTGTAACAGGTGCCGGTCCGGCCCGGCCAGCAGTAATGACGAGAGGCCCGGCCCAGCCCGGCCCACGCGCCGTAGCCGTACACTAGTCACAGCATTGCGGAGCGAGCGCTATGGTTAATTGTTGCGAAATACCAGAAGAAATACGCCCGTCGCGCGCAGCGCCCCGGCCCTGCACCGCCCCGCCCCGCCCCGTCCCAGCTCCACCCCACCACGCCGGAGTGGCTCGGAAGCGCTACAGATCACAACCGCTACAGCTCGCTAACGCTACGGGGTCACAAGCGCTACAGCGAGAATCCGCGCGTTAGGCGGAGCCGAGCCGAGCCTAGCTTAACCTTGAAAAATTACGCACGTGCTCTGCGAATGAAAGGATGGCGTGAAAACATGGAAAATTTTTGCGACAGTAAACCTCCCGAAGGAGGTTGCGGTTCCCGCCAGGCACAGGGCTTTTACCCCCCGTGGCAGCCAACAACTTCGGTGTTCTTATGGGAACCGGTGCTTTTCTGGCATGCGATCCTGTCGCGCAATTCGACAGATTTGATCCCCGTACTGTCAGATTTAGTCGTACGGTGGTTAACCGAACTGCCCTGTCCCCAGAGCATGGAATAGCTATTTTTGGAGCCAGATTCTAGGACTTATGACCCCACGACCGACCACCAGTCGTGGGCATGGGACGGAACTTCCTGGCAACCCGCTGTCGCTACCAGTGAAGAACCTACCTGGGTTTGAACCAGGCCCCATGTGCCGAGTCTCACAGACACCCCACGGCTTTCGCGGCACCACTAGACCACTAGACCGTCGGCTATTCCACGAGGGAGCTCGGTTGAAATGGGGGTTTGAATTCCACTCTCCAAATTGTTGTCCTCAGAAAAATTAAATTTCTTGGTAAGATTCGAACCTCCGTCCTGCGACTCTCCGCGCGGACACTATGCCGGCACGACTACGACGCCACTAGGAGTCATGCTGCGCGAGAAGCCACAGTCACCGAAGAAACGAACCCGGTGTCATGAGTGCGCCTGCTCTCCGGCCAGTGCTGGGCCGGCCGCGTAGCGTTATCGGTATCGACGCTGCTTATTGCACTAGGTGGGCGTATTTTTTTGTTTCTTGTTAATTTTTTTGTTTGGACCAAGTGCTCTTTCCAGTGCCTTTTGCAGTTGCCTAAGTCACAAGGACGGTATAGCTGGAAAAAAGCAAGCAAAAAACAATACGCGGTGATCGAACCCCTGCCCACCTAGTGCAATAAGCAGCGTCGATACCAATGACGCTGCGCGGCCGGCCCAGCACTGACCGGAGAGCAGGCGCACTCATGACACCGGGTTCGTTTCTTCGGTGACTGTGGCTTCTCGCGCAGCATGACTCCTAGTGGTCCGGCACCTGGTACCGTGGCGTCGTAGCCGTGCCGGCATAGTGTCCGCGCGGAGAGTCGCAGGACGGAGGTTCGAATCTTACCAAGAAATTTAATTTTCTGAGGACAACAATTTGACAACAATTTGAGAGTGGAATTCAAACCCCCTATTTCAACCGAGCTCCCTCGTGGAATAGCCGACGGTCTAGTGGTCTAGTGGTGCCGCGAAAGCCGTGGGGTGTCTGTGAGACTCGGCACATGGGGCCTGGTTCAAACCCAGGTAGGTTCTTCACTGGTAGCGACAGCGGGTTGCCAGGAAGTTCCGTCCCATGCCCACGACTGGTGGTCGGTCGGGGTCATAAGTCCTAGAATCTGGCTCCAAAAATAGCTATTCCATGCTCTGGGGACAGGGCAGTTCGGTTAACCACCGTACGACTAAATCTGACAGTACGGGGATCAAATCTGTCGAATTGCGCGACAGGATCGCATGCCAGAAAAGCACCGGTTCCCATAAGAACACCGAAGTAGTTGGCTGCCACGGGGGGTAAAAGCCCTGTGCCTGGCGGGAACCGCAACCTCCTTCGGGAGGTTTACTGTCGCAAAAATTTTCCATGTTTTCACGCCACGTGCGTAATTTTTCAAGGTTCAGCTCGGCTCGGCTCCGCCTAACGCGCGGATTCTCGCTGTAGCGCTTGTGACCCGTAGCGCTAGCGAGCCCTAGCGCTACCGAGCTGTAGCGCTTGCGACCCGTAGCGTTAGCGAGCTGTAGCGTTTGTGACCTGTAGCGGTTGTGATCTGTAGCGCTTGTGACCTACGTCCCACCACGCCAGCGCCTCACGCCCTCCCGCGGCTGTCCAACCTGGACTGAATAGTATGCTGATTGTCGTGTCCCGAGATTACTCATTGCGGTCCCAGCGCGTCCCGCGGCGCCCAACCGGCCGCTCGTATCTTGTCAGCCACCATCTTTCCCACTGGTGCCCTTCGTCCCGGCCCCAGGACCTTTCCCAGTTTTGCGGTTCAAGGACGTGCCGCGCCTCGCGGTCAGCTGATTCATCATTTCAGACCACCGTTTTCGTTTTCGCGTTGTCCCTCTCGTCGACGCGGTCGTCCTCGACGTCATCGCCGTCCTCCCCCGTCGTCGTTGTCTGTCTCCCCTTCAGCTTATTTCCGCGGCCGATAGCTGCTCAGGCCCTGCGGGGAGAAAGTCCAAGACCAAGACGGCATAACTTTTCGGGCGAGTGGCCGCGGCGGCCACGACCCGGACCCGGCCCGGCGCGGCCGCCGCAGAGCGCAGAGGCTCCGGCTAGGCCTCTGCTGAGCCTGAGAGTCAGTGACCAGCAGCCCGGGGCCCGGCCGGGCGGGGGCTGCGGTGTCGTGTCAACGCGAGAGAATCGAAAGTCCGTCATCTCGATCCGCTCCGCTCGACTTGTGCGCGCGGGGCGGGCACAGACCCAGCCGCCGCCGCCCTCCACGCCTGATTCGGAGGCCCTGCTCGTGCCCTCCCCCGCGCCCTATACATGAAAGGCACAGCCACGAGTGCGACAAGGGTCATCGGCCTGCCCCGCGCCCTAACGCACGCGGGGGCGGCAGGCGGCCTCAGCCTGCCTGGACCCGACTGGACTGGACTGGACTGGAGATCGAGTTATGACACTGTGCTTCTCTCGTTATGCCTCGCCCCGCCCCGCCCCGCCCCGCCTGGTCACGGCTGGTCACGCGTGGCGCCCGCCCCGCCCCGCCCCGCGCAGCCGCGCCCAGCTCAGCCCGGGTCCGAGCCTTGTTTATTTTCTTATCCCATCCGCTACTTTCCTTCTCATTTCTATTTGGATCCCGACGCGCCGCGCGGCCCGCGGCCTGAGGCCGGCCGGAGTGAGCGGGGCGGGCGCGGCCCTGGCCGCACGTACCGGCCACGTAACACGTAAATAGTAATAAAAAGATTTGACAAATGAGCATCACTGGCGCTCACGTAAGGGACGTGTGCGCGGCTGCATCGCGCTTAGCCCGTGCGAAAGAAATGCCAAGTGTGCAACTTGTGGCTGGCGTGTGCCACCTTATTGCCGTGCCGGTATAGGACGGGCCTGGTCGAGCGGAATGTCCGATGCGTTTGCACCCGCGCGCGCATGCGGTTTGCCCGGCAGTCATAACAGCGGCGGCAGAGTGGCGGCAGCAGGTGTACTCGGGGCCCTACCTGCGGTGTGCACGCGCGGCGTGTCGGACGAGTCCGGGGGCGGCGCGGGGGCGGGGCGGGGGCGGCGCGGGGGCGGCGCGGGGGCGGCGCGGGGGCGGGGCGGGGAGACACCCGGCCGCGCGGTGGGTCCGCGGAGCTGCTCGGCGCGCCGTGCGACACGGGCGGTGCGGCGCGGCTGGCGCGGCCGGGTCCTAGCTGGTCCTCGCGCAGTCACGGGGGCAGCTTCCGGGCCTCAGCGGACCGGAACGTCACCCGGGCCACGCCACGCCACGCCACAGCGCGGCAGCGCCAGTAGCGTCCCGACACCCGCACGTCGCGTACCTGTACCACGTCCAGTGCGTCGCGGTCCCAAAGTGTTTCCCGCCGTCGAGCCGTCGCGGGAGGCGGGCCGGGCCGGGCCGGGGGACTAGCTGAGCACAGTATTTTTTTTAAAATTTTTTTAACTCGTGTGTGCTGGTCTGAGTGAGTGCGCGCGGAGCTTCATAGGGCAAACACGTGTGCGGCGCGTGTGTGTGTTGGTGTGTGTGTGTGTTGGAGCCGAGCGCGGCCTTTTCCCCGCGCTCTCTCACGTCCGTCCATATGGACTTATCCCGCACCGCTCCGCATGTCACGGCCCAAACAGACAGACAAACAGACGGGCCGGAGAGACGTCTGTCCAAAGGAGCCGTCTAATGAACTGCTCCAGGCCCGGCTGAGTGTGTGTGTGTGTCCGTGCGTCAGTGTTTGTGTTTGAAAGCCGCCATCCTCCGAAAACATCAGTACACTACTCCACTTTTTAAATATTATACGTGTACAGTACCTGTACAGGGTGGCCCTACTTACAGAAAAAACAAAACAGCGGCGTAAACGGGCCGCTCTACGCTGTGTAGGTATGGCGGCACTGGCCGGGCCGGAATGCGGCGCTGCTCCGCGTTAGCAGCGTCCTCGGTCTTGTGCTGCTGCTGCTGCCGCCGCCACTCACATGTGTATCATTTGAATGTCGAATGACTGTTACGTCGCGCCGCTCTTTCGTCTCGCCTCGCGCCGCGCCCCGCCGCGCCGCGCCGCCCCGTCCCGCCCAGCAGGCGTTCCCCTCTAAAAGAAAGCATCTTCTGGGGTGCTCACGCGCCGCCCCGCTCCACCCCGCCCCGCCCCGCCCCTGCTAGCGTAGCGCTGCTGGATATGCAGATCGCCTCAGGCCTTCCTCAGACCGCACCTCCCCGCCCATCCCCGCACCATTCCGGCTAGCTTTCTTTCGTGATTTTAGGAGAGAGAGGGAGAGGAGAGGAGAAGGCGTTCTGCCTGGTCTAGCGAGCCCTTAGAACGCCGCCGTGTACAGTACAGGGCACACGGCCCTTTCGCTTTTGCCTCACTCATACGTAAGGGTGACGATGGCGCCTTGAGGGGCGGATAGGCAACCCTCTTGCGCCCAGGCGTGCGGCACAGTGCACCTCGCACCACACCTGATATCAACAATCCGCGTAGAGCGTCACCCTCGGCACCCCTCCCCCTCCACCCTCCCCCGCCCCGCCGGTGCCGCGTGCCGCACCCCGAGCTCGCCGTGCTGTGCGGTGAGCTCACACACGTCGCGTAACGGCGCTCTTCTCGGGAGCAATTAAGTTTTTCGCGTCGTCGTCCCGGTATTCTTTCCAACAGCAGCAGCAGCAGCAGCAGTTCCGTTGTGCGGCCCGGCCCGCGCTCAGCTCGCCTCTCTTCGCGATGGGACACGCTCTGGTGGCGGTGCGTGCCGCACTACATCCCGACTCGCTCACACACACACACACACAGCCCCTGAGGATAGCCGGCCCGTAGGCAGGTAGGGCGCGGTCCGGCCGGGTCCGGCCCGGCCCGACGCGACCCCTTTGGCTGACGGCGTGGCTCTGCTCCGCCCCGCCCCGCCCCGCGGCCAGGCTGCCCGCAGGAGGCGCACGCTGTTGCACGTGCTGCACTTGCAGCGCCGCCCGCACGCCCGCCGGCTGCAGCAAAGTGCGCGCGCCGCCCGCCCGGGCCCCGCCCCGCCCCGCCCCGCCCCGGCCTGGACCCGCCGCGTCCACCCCCGCGAGACCTGACCCGCCGCGCCGCCGCCCCGACCATGGCAGGCCAGCCGACGCCGCCGGCCGCGACTGACATCGACGTCAGCTGACGCGTCAGCTGGCCGCCCCCATGCCGCCGACATGCTGAAGCGCCGACGCCGCCGGCGCCGTCTGGAAGAGGAGCCCATCGAGACGCCGGGGGAGGAGGACGCCGAGGACGCGGAGCCGCTGTGCGGCGCGGGGCGCGGCGCCGGCGTGCTGGCCAGGGCCGCCCGGGCTATCCTGCGCGGCGTGCACCGCGAGCGGGGCGCCTGGAGCCCCGCCGCCCCCGCGGCCCCCGCCGGCGGCAGGCCAGAGCCGGAGGGCGGCAGCGGCAGGGGGCGGCGCCGGGAGCGGCCCGCGTTCCGCTGGCGCCGCCGCGACCGCAGTGAGTCGACGCGCGCCCGCCGCGGCCCCGCGGCGCCCCGCCCCCGCGCCAGCACGCTGCGCCACCCCGAGTGGGGCGCCATCGAGGTGCGGGTGGACGGCGACCTGGGGCCTTCGGCGAGCTGCCTCCTCGGCCCCGCGCCGGCCGGGGACCCGCCGTCATCGGGGCTGACGGCCGAGTGGCGCCGCTGGAAGCGACAGGCCAGCAGGACGCTGAGCCTCGGGCGCGCCCCCGGGCCGCAGCCGCAGCTGCACGACCACCGCGCCGAGGTGCTGTACGCCACCGCCCTGACCGGCCTCAACCCCAACCTCAAAGTGCAGAACTGCCGGTGAGAACAGAGCGATGGCTCGTGGAGTATCGGCCTACCCCGTCGCGCTGGGGCGTGGTGCCGAGCCTGGCTGATGATACCCGCCCCACCCCGCCCCGCCGCGCCCGGGGCGTGCGCGACGCTTTTGTGTACTCTGAGCGGCCGGCGCGCCGCCCCGCCGCCCCGCCGCCGCGGCACAATGGCGCTTCGTGTCGGGCCGGCCGCCGGCCTGCCATTCACGGCCCCGGGCCGCATGACGTATTGTCCAGTTCGCCAACCTTTTTACTGGCCGCGCGAAGGCAAACAAAACGACGCGGTCCACGGGCCTGTGCGCGTTGGTAATGTTTGTAACTCTTGCGGCATTGATTAAAGTAAAGTCAATGTCGCGGTGTTTGATTAAGGAAAAACAGTGCGTGTGTGTGTGTGTTTGTGTGTTTTAACCACACGGCACGCACTACACGCAGTGTGTAAGAGCAGGCCGTTTGGAAAACTTGCTCCCGTTTCTCCTCTTTTATTTCTCTGCGGTTCGTCCCTCAATTAGTGAGCTGCTATGTCCCCAAGGTGGACGCGCAGTATGTTGTTGGGGCCAAGGTGGATGAGGCACGTTGGAGGTGAGGTGAGACTCTTTCCTCCGCTCCGCCTCCGCGTCCCCTCATCAGTGGCGCCAACCTGACCCTAACCTGTCCGGTGCGGCCCGGCCCAGTCTGACCAAACCCTTCGGATGAAAGTGAAATTATGCGCCTGCGTCGTTGTGATGGGCTGGGCGTGGCGGGGCGGGGCGGGGCGAGACGCCTGCTTCCCGTCCACCCGTCCGCATCTGCGATGCAGCGGGCGGCGGATCCGGCGTGGATCCGGACGGGTGTCACTCCCCCTCCCCGCGTTGTCCAACCCTTACGCGACGACAGTGATGAAACAGTTTCGAATAATCTTACTACAACCATCTTACAAAGCTGACACCAATAATCAGCGATACCATAAAAACCTTACGCGACGTCGATGTCAGAAGACGGGACGAGCGCTTCCTGGAGGAGGAGAGTGTGTCGGGAGCGAGAGCTGTCCCCAAAGCGGGGCTGTTCCTGTGGATTTGTGTTATCGTAGGACTGGACTGCACCGGCCAGGCCCAGGCCCAGGGAGGCGATAACGTGGAGTGTGTCCCTGCCGACCGGGACCGGACCGGGGCGGGGCGCGCATTGCGTCACCGGGACCGGGCACGGCCACGGCCTCACCACCCGGGCCGAGTGAGAGGGAAAGTAAATGTGGCCGAGGCCATCTCAACCCTCCCGCCGGGCCACGCCACGCCGCGCCACGCACTCGCGGCGCCTGCCTCCTGAGCCCAGGAGACTTAATTACTACTTGGCGATTATGATCCTAGAGTGCCTGTCCGCCAACGACGCGGCGGGGCGGGGCGGGCGCGGTGGGGCGGGGCGTTCCTGCCCCAGCATCAGTCACACGCGTTATGTCAGTGTGTCCCCGCGTGCTGTTTCCGCCTCCCCGTGAGGACCGTAACGTCCGGCGAACGGCCCCGCTAGCGAGTCCAGCTGGAGAGGAAGTCGACTCGACCCGAACCTGACTGCAAATAAGGACCGGCGAGGCGTGTGTTTTGTGCAATTCGGGATGTGATAATGGCCCTATACTGCATCTGTAAGTGTGGTCGCAGGGTGAGCAAAATGACCGAACTGGCCTAGGCGCCCCCTTTCCTCAAAAAATCAGACATTGTTTTTTTTACCGTACCTCCCGTTCGGGCCGCTTCGACGCCCCGCCCCCGCGCCCGCCCCCGCCCCCGCCCTGGTTGCCCCGGACCCGGTCCGGTAGCGCTCGGCCGGAGCCCGGAGCCGTAGGCCGCGCAGGCCGGCCGGCCGGCAGTGTTAGCTTAGTTCTGACCAGGATGGCGAGGGCGGAGTGTGCGTGTGGCTAGGGCGGCTGAGGCGGAGGCTAGGCCCCCGCCTTAAGCCCAGCCCGGCCGGCCTACCGAGCGCCATCGTGTTGTGTCGCGTCTACCGCGTCGAGAACCGCGACCCTCGCCGCGCCGGCCTCGTGTGTCCTCTGCTGCGCCGCCCGCCTCAGCCCTGAGCGTCCCCGCGCCCCTGAGTGAGAGGAACCCCCGCCCCCGCCGGGTAAGCTGGTCACTCTCCCGTAGGAAAACGCGCCTTCAAGTATTTCGTCGGCGCTGGAATAGTTTCGACGACACCAGGGTGGTGCCCCTTATTTAAAGGTTTTCGCTATCGCTTCTTGCGCGGCCTCCATACTGACGGCCCGGCCCGGGTCAGACCCGCTGCTGGACCCCCCACCGCGCTGCGCTGCGGCGTACTCGCGCAGCGCACTCGGGTCTTGAAAAATCTTAATCGGCGGTGAGGGCTGGCCGGTGCGGTGCGGTGCGCCAGTGCAGCTGCTGGCCCACGCATGCTGCAGCCCGGGCTGCCCGGCCCGGCCCGGCCCGGCCCCGGATAATAAAACCGTGACCGAGAAACACCGCTTGGGTAGCCACAGCAGGCCGGGCCGGGCGGCTACCTACAGGCCCAGCCGCCCACCGCTGTATCCTGGCCTGGCCCTGCCTGGCCGCGAGCAGGAATTTTTACTGGAGCTGGAGAAAAAGCGGATTCGACATTTCTTGCGGATTTTACGAGAGTGAGTAGGATGCTGGGTGGCCGGGTGCCGGGCAGCGCGCGCCGGCGTCAGGGTGTGGGAATATTCTTAGAAATTGTAACCACCGTCCGAATGAAACGTAGTCCTATTACTTTCCGACAGCACGGTCACGCGACGAGCACCCCCCCCCCCTCACAAAAAAGAAAAAGAGGAAAAAAGTTTGGTGTTGAACCACTGCCCTCCGGGTGCTATGGGCAGTGTCGATACCAATGACGCTACGCGGCTGGCCTAGCAGCGCAGGGAGAGCAGGCGTGCTCATGACACCGGGTTCGTTTCTTCGGCGACTGTGGCTTCTCGCGCAGCATGACTCCTAGTGGTCCGGCTTGTGGTACCATGGCGTCGTAGCCGTGCCGGCATAGTGTCCGCCCGGAGAGTGGCAGAACAAAGGTTCGAATCTTAGCCAAAAATTTAATTTTTCTGAGGACAACAACTTGGAGTGGAATTCAAACCCCCCATTTCAACCGAGCTCCCTCGTGGAATAGCCGACGGTCTAGTGGTCTAGTGGTGCCGCGAAAGCCGTGGGGTGTCTGTGAGACTCGGCACATGGGGCCTGGTTCAAACCCAGGTAGGTTCTTCACTGGTAGCGACAGCGGGTTGCCAGGAAGTTCCGTCCCATGCCCACGACTGGTGGTCGGTCGTGGGGTCATAAGTCCTAGAATCTGGCTCCAAAAATAGCTGTTCCATGCTCTGGGGACAGGGCAGTTCGGTTAACCACCGTACGACTAAATCTGGCAGTACGGGGATCAAATCTGTCGAATTGCGCGACAGGATCGCAGTCAGGAAAGCACCGGTTCCCATAAGAACACCGAAGTTGTTGGCTGCCACGGGGGGTAAAAGCCCTGTGCCTGGCGGGAACCGCAACCTCCTTCGGGAGGTTTACTGCCGCAAAAATTTTCCATGTTTTCACGCCACTCTTTCATTTGCAGAGCACATACGTAATTTTTAGGCACGAAGTAGCCTTATAGTTTTGTCTCGGATCTGACTGGTTTTTTTTTAGGCACGAAGTAGCCTTATAGTTTTGTCTCGGATCTGACTGGTTTTTTTTTTTTTTTTTTTTATTTTTTTAATCAGCTCTAACAGAATTTTTTCAAACTCAGTTTCAAGGTGGAAACCGACGCTCTAAAACCAAATCCGGAATCGGCATGTCGGTAAAATGCACCAGATCTGAGATATTTGGCCCGAAAGTTTAGTGTGAAACGTATCTTAGTGGGGAATCTGATGAGTTGAGGGGTTTTAGTTTCGGGCGCCAACAATACTCGACAAGTACTCGCCAGCACTGGCCGGGCCGGCGGGCAGGGGAGAGGGCCCGCGTGGCTGGGCGTGGCTGGGAAACTGTTGATTCAAGTCATGCACAGTATTTCATAAAATAAAAATTGAAACAAAATCCTAGGATAAAAATGTAAATTCAGTGTTCGATTGATGATTGCACAACGAACCCACAGTTTAAAAATCAAGTCGATCTGACGACTCAAACCAAACATTCAGACGCATTTAATGTGCATTACACGCATGAAACGGTTTTTAGTAGTACATTGTAATTTTCTGTGAACAAACTGATTCTTAGTGATACAACGACTCAAACCTAACTTAAACTTTTTTTGAACCTGAGTGTAACTTAAACCTAAACTTCATGCTACTTCGTGACTCCCAGGATTTCACTTGGTGAAATCGTATTTTTTTTAATTTTTTTAATCAGCTCTAACAGAATTTTTTCAAACTCAGTTTCAAGGTGGAAACCGACGCTCTGAAACCAAATCCGGAATCGGCATGTCGGTAAAATGCACCAGATCTGAGATATTTGGCCCGAAAGTTTAGTGTGAAACGTATCTTAGTGGGGAATCTGATGAGTTGAGGGGTTTTAGTTTCGGGCGCCAACAATACTCGACAAGTACTCGCCAGCACTGGCCGGGCCGGCGGGCAGCTCCCCTAGGGGAGAGGGCCCGCGTGGCTGGGAAACTGTTGATTCAAGTCATGCACAGTATTTCATAAAATAAAAATTGAAACAAAATCCTAGGATAAAAATGTAAATTCAGAGTTCGATTGATGATTGCACAACGAACCCACAGTTTAAAAATCAAGTCGATCTGACGACTCAATCCAAACATTTAGACGCATTTAATGTGCATACACGTTCTTTAACGGTTTTTGGTAGTACATTTTAATTTTCAGTAAACATACTGATTTTTAGTGATACGACGACTGAAACCTAACTTAAACTTTTCTTGAACCTGAGTGTAACTTAAACCTAAACTTCATGCTACTTCGTGACTCCCAGGATTTCACTTGGTGAAATCGTATTTTTCAAGTTTAAGTTCGAAAATTTTTGCATGCTTTCAATGTGTTGTTGCCCAGGCTTTAAAACGTCATTGTCGAGGGACACTACCACGCTGTTATACAGTACCGCCCCCTCCCCTCCCACTGCCTCAGTGCGCCTCGCCGTGCGCCGGACTAGCAGGCGGCCGCGGCCCTCGCGTGCACGTTGGGCTGCCTACCCTGCCCGCGGCAGGCGCTCTTGCCGCTTCACGCTCCTCGTTGCGCCAGCTCGCACCCCATGAAGGGATCGTCTACTCGCGTTGCCTATGATGTGCTGCCGCTGCCGGGCAGGCGGCAGGCAACCTCTTCGCCTTTGAGCATGTACGCATGCACGCCTGGCAGACTTATAACAGACTTATAACACACGTGTTCCTGACGGTCCCTGCAGGTACGGGCGGCTCAACGTCCTGCGCTGGCTGCTGCGGGAGGCCGAGATGCCCGCCCTGGAGCGCAGCGGCAATGGCGCCCTGGCGCTGCACTACGCCGCGGCGCGGGGCTGCCTGGACTGCGTCAAGCTGCTCGTCGAGTCCTCCAACGAGCTCAGGTGAGTGTCAACTTCCAGTCGAGCCGCGGGCCTTTCAGAGGACACGTAAAAGTACGGCGGGTCTGCCTACCCAAGGGCCTAACGGCTCGGCCGGGTAGGCATACCCGGATACTGTTTAACGTGTTCACTGAAACACCCGATACACGGTATACTTGTCCCACTTCGCGTGGCATTCACTTGTACTCTGGCTGCCAGTGCAGTGCCGGTAGGGAAAGGATAGAGCATAGCCGCACTCGTCGATTTTAAACTACTTTTTTTGATGCCACACCTGCGCCATCTTAGTCATTATTGAAAAGTACTCCGCCGCGCCACCACGTGACATGGCATGCCGCGGCTTTCCCCGCCCCGCCGCAGCTGCCCCGCCATGTCACCCCCCCCCTCCCCCTCCGCGCCCCTGCCAGCCCATACACCTCAGCTCGGCGGCGCTATGAGCTGCTGCTTTCGCGTCATTACTGGTGTATCGGTGAACCCACCCCGTGCAGTGCCGTCCAGTCCTGCTCTGCCTCGCCTCGCCCGCATTAGGGCACCGCTGATGGATAGCCTGCTGGCCTGGCTTTTACTCAAACAAGGCGAGACCAGGCCGCCGGGCCGGACCCCGGGCAGGGCAGCCACGGGCCGGTCGACGCCGACGCTGACGACGCCGCTCCGGCCGTCGGCCACGCGCCACCTCTAGGACGCCATATTGCGTATGGTCGCTATCCCGGCAGCCAATGGCGGAGCTGCCTCCGGCATATTCTGGACGGCAGCAAAGTGCAGTAATAACGAGTACGCAACACCCAGGCCCGCGGATGCGATGCGCCGGTGGTCACTGGCCGTCTGACCCCCCCTTCCCTCCCCTCCCCTCCCTTCCTCCTCACCCAGCTCGCATTGCAAAGAAAAGAGATGCTAAACGGAGAGCAGCGTGAAAGGATGGCGTTTATGTGTTATTACACGCACTGGTGCCGCGGAGAAAGCTCGGCTCGGCTCGGGCCGCAGCCCAGGCGGCGTGTCGCGTCGGGACGCCTCCCGGCCGGCGGGCAGGGGCTGGGCTGGGCGGCCTGGGCGCCGCTCCCGCCTGGACCGCTTCCTTCTGCGATGACTTAATCCAGTCGGCCACGCCGCCCCGCCCGCCGCCCCGCCCCGCCCCGCCGGCTGGGTGGGTGACTTAGGGGGTTGAGTCCTGGTCCTGCATTACACGGTTACGCTTAGCTTAGGTGCCGCGCTCCCCGCATGGACAATTAGCAAAACGGGCACCAATACGGAAATTTCTTGAAAAGAAGTTAGGAGAACGTCATTAGAATACCAGTGAGTTGATAGATAGCGACACGGTTTTCCTCCTCGGCTTAAACGCGTCGTGGAGAAGAACTCGGAGTGTAGCGGCGCGTTGAGCGGGCTGGCGGATTCCATCAGCCACTACTGGACGTCATTCGATTTACAAGACCCTGCTGACGCTCCTGCCGCGCGGCGCGCAGGCGAGGCCGAAGGGGCTTAGTAAGTGCCTTTGCCGCCATCAATAAGTGATTCTGCATCGCGGATCGCGCATCTGCCGCGCGCATGCGCAGACATGGCGCGCTATGGATGGCGCACGTTGCACAAGTTTTCCCCGCGCGCGCTCCATGCGCTCCGCGATCCATGCGCTCCGTGACGTTTCCCGTTGCTCTAAGTGCGGCCCCGGGGGACGCGGGCAGCACAGCGCCGCACCATGCACCGGCTGGCCCCGGATGGTACTGGGAGGAGTCTGTCGAGCCCGCCCCGCCCCGCGCCTGCAGCCGCAGCGGGGGCGGGAGGGAGACCACACGCCCAACTCACGCCCCTGACCACACACTTCTGTTCCATTGTCAGGCGGCGGTGGGGCGCAGCGGGGCGGGGCGGGGCGGGGTGAGGTTGTTGGTAACGGCGCGGTGCGGCGCGGTGGTTAGCTCCACGTAATCGCATCGGCTGGCGCCCAACTCCACCGAGGGCGCCCTGCCCCGGCGCCGCCGCCGCAACCCGCCCGCTCGATTGGACGGAACGGGGGCGTCGGCCCGCGCCGCCCAGGACCCCGCCGTTAAGTTACGCGCGTCCCTTACGCAGTGTCCCTGCCTAACCTGCCCCCGGGCGCCGCACCGCAGCTTCTCTCCCAGTCACGATGGTCTGGTGGTGCCTTATGCTCGGTGGGTGGGCGCCGCGGCCCAATGTATCACTGCGCGAGGCTTCTAATCGACAAGAGAAAGCCCCGCCCCCCACCCGAAATCGCGCAGCAGGCTCGTAAATATGTCCGAACAGAAAAATTGTAATCAAGCAAGACGCGCTCGGGAACCGCTCTGCAGATCTGAGCGCTACTGCCGCTATCTGATCAGACGAGCCTGCGGGTGAGATGAGGCGCCACTGGCCGGCCATTCCTCTCCCGCCCCGCCCCGCCCAGTGGGCCCAATAGCCCAGCCCGTCCCGTCAGTGGTGACGAATTAATCGACTAATACCGCCGCTAATCTGGCGTATCGATCAGTTGTAATTATCGATCCCGATTGATTACGCCGCCGCGGGGCAGTGTGGTGCTCTGGGCGCGCGCGCGGTTACGGCTCGTGGTTATTGCGGGAGCGTCTCTCTCGCACTTCACTCCGGCAGCGGCCGCGCCACTCCTGTCCTTCTCGCTCGCGCTCCCACAGGAGGAAGCGGTCTCAGGTCGTGTCCCTGCTCGGTAGCGCTTGACACCCTGGGCCGGACTGGGCTGGGTGGGTCCCAGCGTTGCCGGAAATAAATGGGCAAAAAAATCGTACGAGTACACTTTGTGTGAGGCAGACGGGTATCTCCACCTGCCTACCAGGCAAAAGGTTGTGGGGAGTTTGCCAGGTAGGTAGGTGTATTCGTGGGAATTTTTGCCTACTTGTCTGGCAATAACACTGGCGCGGGTCCGCTCTCGAGCACGTCCGCAGACTCGCGCATCTCTTGACTTATTGGGCGCCACTCGAAACCGGACAGCGCGGCGGGCCGCATGTCGAGTGCGCGCGTGGGGCCTGGCGGGAACATCGCTGGCGCTGCGATGTACGTCGTACGTCCTTGCTCGGTGCCGGGCCGCGACGGGCGGGTCATGTCATGTCGGCGTGCTCCGCGGCGTGTAGCGGGTTGTACTCGCCCCCGTGACAGCGCCACCTGCGCGGCAGCAGGAGGGTGCGTCCTGCTGACGCCGCCAACAGCGCCACCTGCAGGTGCATGCGCGAGCGCGTGTTCGCGCCCGAGCTACAGACACGTTAATTTCGCGGCAAAGGTCGACGTGTGCGGGGTGCTCGCTGGGCGAGGTGGGTCGTGTTTCCCATCATGGGCAGGCAGTGGGGGACCTCCTCCGGGGCGCTCAGGCTGATGAGGCGCTGGGCCGGGCCGGGCCGCGCCGGGCAGGACCACCTGCAGAGGACATGCGCGTACGTCGCGCCGAGCAGTGCAGCTGCTGCAGCAAGCAGTGCAGCCGGCCCCGCCGGCCCCGGCCCTGCGAGCAGCGCGGCGCAGCGCAGCGCAGCGCGCAGAAGAGAAATTGGAAAAGTCGTCGGAACGACATGACGACGGTGCAATCTCGCCCCGCCTCGCCCTACCCTGCCACTCCGGCTTTGGTGCAGGCGCGCGTGGAGGACCCCTTCTAGGTAGGCTGTACCGCCGGGCGCGCGTGTGAACACGTTGCCTACCCCCTATCCCGTAAGGCGCCATGGCTGGGCCCGCGCTACGGCCTTATCGGCCTGCCCGCAGAGCGAAAAAATTTCTTGGGTTTCTACTTGATTAGAGAACAGTGCGAAATCTAGTTGTAGGTTTAACGAGAAAATTCTCCATAACACGTTTCGTCAAATTGTAATTCAAGCGCTGAGTATCGACTTGGAATTTATTGACGTGCGAGAATGGCGATACCCTAATGCAATTACGCGGACGGGGAGGTTGACCAGCGAGGGCCTAACTACAGGAGTAGAGGGGGGACGGGACGGGCTCCAGCGCGGCTCCAGGCGGCTCCAGCGCGCCCCACCGGGCCGGGCCGGGCCGGGCCCCGCTCTCCTCTCCAGTCTGCAGTGTTCCGTCGCAGGCAGAGGGAGCGCAGCACAGTGCCGCGCCTCCCGACCCGTCCCGCTGCGCGCGATCGCGTTTGTGTGTGTGTGTGCGCGCGCGTGTGTGTGTCATGTGTGCAGTGCGACGGCCCATGTCCTGGGCGGTCAGGTCGCCGACGACGACGTCGCCGCCGAGACCACCGCGACACGGATAAGGATTAGCAGCAGTGGTGGCTGAGTGCGCCAAAGGGACACCCGCTTACTTATTCCCTCTGCGGCGACGTCCTTCGTCGAGGATTTACCTTTTAGAGGTCGATATATCGATTATCGATAGAGACTGAGTGCACTCATGACGTCCGTACTTCGGGGGAAGACCACTGCACGTGTGCGTTTAGTGCGCTTCGCACGACGACTCCGTCTGCCCACCACTGCGAGGCCCGGATTAAAAACTCTGGATTAAAAAGTGCTATATCGGATACCTGATCCGAGATGGATCCCGGCGCAACGACGTGAGCCTGTGAGTACCCGGGACCACTGTGCATAAAATAATTCTAGGTATTACGGGAAATTTTTCCTCGAAGCGTTTCGTACAGTACACTTAAAAATTGTAAAATTACTCTTACTGAGTCGGAACTTATTGACGAGCAGGGATGGGCTGTCGTGTTACACCCTCTTTTGTAAACAATAAATTTGCAAAAAATAATAATCTTGTAAATTTGCAAGAATTATTTTTTGGCACGGTAGGAGAAGGTTTGGGGACAGGGTTACCCTCGCGAGGTCGTCCCGTCCCGGGGGTCGCGGGCGTGTCACGTCGCGCCTCTGCGCTCTGGTGCCTCAGCCTGTGCCGCGCCGCGCCGGGAGGAAGCGCCGAACCAGAGCCAATCAGAGCGCTCGTACTGTACCACTGTGTGTCCTTTACGGCTCGACTTGTCACAATACAAAGTAACGCCTTGAACTCTCGATGGTAGTTCAAGAGGGAAAAGAGGGCAATTTATAAAATTGAAAATCCGCGTAATATGGCTGCTACTCATGTCCCCGCCAGCCCCGCCCGGCCCGCGTGAAGTCCGTGAAAAATAAGTCGAGCACGTTTTTGTTACTTTCTCCCTTAATCCTCTCCTACGCTCACGCAGCAGAGCGCTCATCAGCGCCGCGCCGCCTAGCCCACCGTCCTTGCTTTCAGCGACACAGCAACTTTACTCGCGTATCTGTCCCCGTGTGTGTCACCGCGCGGAACGACCTGGTCACACGAGTCTCGGACAGGACAGCGCTGCTCAGCCGACTGACCCGGATGGATCTGCTTGCTGCTGCTTGCTCTGAAATCAGGCTGCGGTATGGAGTGATGTGCCCTCGGCGTGGCGCGGCGCGGCGCGGCGGTACCAAGTGGGGCAGTCTTAGCTCCCCGCCGCGCCACGCCGCGCCACGCCACGCCGAGCAGAGCCGGGCTGTGCCACGTACCGTTGCCGAGGGCGCGCGCGTCGTGCTTCTTCCAGCTTCCAGAGCAACCATCTCTCTCTTTCTCTCTCTCTCTATCTCTCCGTCTCTCTCCCCCTCTCTCTCTCCCTCCACCGCTCCACCTGTCTCCCTGTCGTCTTTATGAGGGGAGAGTCTCCTCCCAGCACGCGCCTCCCCGACGTGACGCAACGCACCGCGGCCAAACTTCGTGTCCACAATGTGGTCGCAGACGAGCTGGGCGTCCAGATTCGCGACCATCGCCTATACTTGCGCCCGGTGTCCAGCGGCGTGTAGGTCCGCGTCGATGAGCTTTGGGCTGCGCCGGGCTGGGCTGGGGGCTGGGCTGCAGTAGTCGCCCCGTTTGCTTGCGCCGAGCTGCCCTGCTCTGCTTCGCTCCGCTCCGCTCCGCACTCAGTCCGCCTGGTGACATAAATGAGCGGAACAGTTATAGCAGAACAGGTCCGAGCAGACCAGCGCGCAGCGCAGCGCGCCGAGCGGCCCGGCCCGGCCCGGCCACGCCCCGCACTGCCCCAGACAAGCTCGCCAAGCTGACCAACTCGGACGGGACGGGCCAGCTTTACCTCTCGGGCTGGCAGGGCTGCTGGCAGGGCCGTCTCCGGCGGAGAGCTGTCACGAACGAGTGCGGCGCCACAGCTGGCCGTGGAAAGCCTTGTGGGGCAGAGCGGGGCGGGGCGGAGCAGAGCCGGCGGGGGCGGAGCGGTCATCGAGGGTACTGTACACGCCTCCGGGCACCGGCTGTCGCGCGCCACTTCGGGGTCGTTCATAAACTACGTGCTCTTAATGGGGGGCGGGCGGGGGGTACAAATAATATGATGAGCCTAGTTGCAGGACCACCTCCCAAATGAATAAAGATCTCATAAAATTTGTACTCAGGGGTGCAAATATTATGATGGTCTATTAGCTCCGATGAAGGTCTTGCTGTTGAGGTATTTCTCTGAAATGTCATATCGTTCATTGATTGACAATTGACTAGTTGACGATCGCCTCCCCCCGACCGCCTCGCCTGCGGAAGGCTCGTGCGGCTCGCGTTTAATTGGTTGAGCGGAACGCATAGACTATAGCTCAACGACTGACCGCGCCGGCCGCCGGCCGGCCTGCGCGCGCCGTTTTCTCCTCTCGAAAGAAGCTTTAAAATAACGAGCGGGCGGGCGGGCGCGCTGGGCGTTCCGCGTTAAATTATTCGAATTAATCGACGGCTGAATGGGAGAAAAGAAAGGACGAGGGGGGGGGGGGGGCGGAAGAAAGGAACGCTCCGCAACACCCGCGGTAAGTTGCTGGTGTCGTCCGTCGCGTCGGCCGAGGCGTCGGCGCGTGCACTTGACAGTGTATGGTCCAAACCGGGTATAGGTGCTCCCGGTGCGCCGCCCGGCCCGGCCCGGGCCCCGGACCTGTCCGCACGTCGTTAGGGCAGGGCAGGCCCTCTCCAACGATGTGCCATTACGCCCGGAGAGAAAAGAGCCTCCTCCTCCTCCTCCTGAGCGGGGTGCATGGTCAGGTCAGCGGCCACAGGCGCGCCCATGTTGAAACATTTTTCACTCCAAAAATGCACGCACGCTTATTAGCATCTTATTATTATTATCATCGTCAAAAATCAAAATATATGGTGCGAGCTAGACGGGTATGGGGACGGGGTGGGAGGAGCTCGGTGACACTAGAGCGCCGGTACCATTGGAGGTACCACGTACCACCTTCACGCCCAGGCTGCGTAATTGGCCTTCGAATTAGCCACTCTCTGCGGTCGTGGCGCGGCGCGGCGGGGCGGGAGCGGGCGGGGCTTCCTAACAGAATAACTACGTCGGGATCAGAAGGGATCGAGATACAAAACGTCTCTATAGGAACCGGATTCCCACATGGTGGGCGCAGCACCCCCGTGTAGAGGGGGGAGGGGGGCGTCGCGTCGCGTTCCGAAATGAAATCGAAACCAGCGATGTTGAGACTGTCCGGACTGTCCCGTCCCGTCCCGTCCTCCGGTCCTGTCGGCCGCGGTCGTCCTTCTCCTTTCACCCGTCTGACCCTTCCGGTTGACTCCGGGCCTGCAGGCCTCCGGGTCCTCCGGGCGGGACCGGACAGGACCGGACCGGAGCTGGATTGGGATATGCTGTCCAGGCGTCGCGTCGCCTCGCGTCGAACGGGTTCCGGCCGGCCAGCAGCATAACGCGGCTGCGCTGCATCTCTTTTTGACCAATTTCTCTGCAAAAAAACCTAAATTAGCAAGTTTTTTCAATTTTTTTTGCGACACTCGATGATAGGCCCCGCAGTTCTGTTTATATTTGCCAGACCCCGCTCCCCTTCCCCTCCTCCACTACTTTGTTTTTATTTCTCCTTTGGTCGTTGACGTCGGCGAGGCGGGCCCGGCCCGGCCCAGCCCGCGGCTGCTATGAGAACCGCAGTGTACAGCACGCCACGCCGCGCCGCGGCTGACTGTGTCTACTTTCATCTTTTGTGAGCGCCATTGACAGTTGTCGCTGCAGGGAATGCCCGGCCCGCCTGGCCTGGCCGCGTGGCTGCGTGTGGTAGCAGCGGCTGGGCCGCCTGGCCTGCTGCGGCCTGCGGCGCCGCGCCGCGCCGCGCTGCACCTGCTGTATTCCTGCAGCGCCACGCCCTGCCTGCAGAAAGTACTCAGAATGTAGGCACAGTCCTGTGCTGCTGCTGGCTGCAGGTCTATCGGCGCCACCGCACCGCCGCGCCGGCCACAGATGACGCAGGCGAGCCGGTCAGCAGAGGACACTCGCGGGAAAGTTCGCTCAGTAGCACACTTAGTGTGCAAGGGGAGGGAATCTCATCTCCCTCTCGGTACGCTCCGGATACATGTTGGCCCCTGCTGGGGTCATATTTTATCACCTGCTTTATGACGGTTTTGATAGTAATTTCGCAAATATACTTGTTGTAATTGGTTTTCAAAGTAGCGTCGCGTCGTTTCGCGGCTAAGCAAATCGCTTTCGTCCCGGTGCTCGCGGGCTGTCCCGTCCGGTGTAGGTGTTGTGCCGCGCCCCGCGAAGCACCTCGTCGCGGGCCTCTGAACGGCTGGATGGGCTGGGCGCCATAGGGTCTCTATTCGCCCGTGGAAAACGAAGCTCGCTGGCGAGCGAGCGGGTCATCGGGGCGGTGTTTTATGGGGATGTCTCTCGCCGTAAAGGAATCGTCACTTCCACTTTCTCTGCTCCGAGCGCTGGGCTGCGCTGGGCTGCGCGGCGCGGCGCGGCTCGTCTCGTGAGGCACTGTCCACCTGATATATCCAGAGCCCGACGATGCCAGCGAGCGAGCGACTTAGCACGCCACTTCTTTCTTTCCTTTTACTGTTCGTGTCGTTGTTGTTTTCATCAGGTTTGCGATGTATCGGTACCCGCCCCGCCCCGCGTGTGTGGAGGGTAGGGTCGGTATGGTGCTTATTGAAAGTGCAAGTGCGTCGTAAACGGTGCCCCACGCGAGGCTGTAGTGTCCTCTCTCTCTCTTTATTGTGCGCGGAATGAATTCCGTAAAATCATGGCAATAATGTAGGAATACGTTGAAAGATTCATGAAAGAAGTACAAGAAAATGACACATAAACATGCTAAACTGCAAGCTTATTTGAACACAAATGCACTTAGTCGACCCGTCTTGTTCACCCCGATTGTGCGCAGCGCGGGGCAGAAACTCCACTAGCTCGTCCCTGCGTGCCGCGCTGTGCCTGAGGATGCTACCTGCCCGCCGTCGCCGCCGCGACGCGGCCGCCTTGACCTGAATAGGGAGGCGACGGCGCTCATAATTGTCCCGGGGCGTAATGGGCCTGAAAATCGCGAGGCGCGCGAGCCGCGGGAGCGGCGGGGCGGGGTGGTGTGTAGCGCAGCGGCCCGGCCCGGCCCGGCCCGGGGGCAGAGGGTCGGCGCGCGTGCTCGTCAGCCGTGGTCATCCTCGCCGTGTTTTTGCCCCGCGCGCCCGGACCGGCCCGACGACCTCTGCTCTCGCCACGGCTCCTGCCGCTGCAGCAGAATTGGAACGCCGACTGACTCCCATTCCGCACAGCAGCAGAGCAGCGCCCAACGTTTTCCCATCAGTTTTATTGCTCGGCCCGCAGAGTGCCGCGGACCGGGAGAGGACGGAGCCCCGCCCCGCCCCGCCTTGCTCGTTGAGGTGTCCCGGTGAATAGACTTCATAAGCGGCCACGCTGACCACGGCCGGTCGTGAAGCTGGTACCTGCGCCTGGGCGGGGCGTGGCGGGGCGGGGCGGGGCGTGGCGGGTCCAACGGGGTCGGCTCAGAATGAGACAGAGAGAAGGTGGGGATTCAGACATGCCTTTAATATACTCATGTCAGATTAGTGTTTCTCACTGGAGCTGATGGCCCGCCTCCTCACCCCTGGCGTGCCTGTGAGGGTAGGCAACCTGCACCGCACCACGGGGGCGTGGCGGGGCGGGGCGAGCCCAACGAGGCCTTGGTGCTGCCAAAAGCACGCGCGCTGTCCCCGTGCGTTCCGCGTCCCAAACCCGCGCCACACTTGTACTTTCCCGCGGCGTGGCGGTGGCGCGCGCGACCACAAACGAGGGAGACGAGCTGAGCTGCCGAAGGGTCCTTAGACAAGACCCTTATGAGGGCCGGGCTGGGCCAGGCCGCAAGTGGCATGGCGGGCCGCAGGCGCGGGGGGCGGCTTTCTTTGGAGCGTGTCGTAACATAACCCTGTGGTTGGCGGGCGGGACGGGACATGCAAATGGAGGACGAAGAAGACAATGTCATAAAATACAAAATTAGAAACCGTCCAGAGCGTAAAAGTGGGGTCCGTTGTCTTCTGATCGTTCAGCGAAATAGGGGAGCTGCCGCCGCCCGCGAGACGCGTGGTAGGCCACTCCGCATTACACCCATGCGCGGCAGGCTAGATGTTGCCTACCTTCCAGGCGCCCTACAGGCTTTCATCGACTGAACTTTGCAAGTTGCCTAACAGCCCGTGTGGGACGTACTTTCTTGGCGATTCCTTCGCTGGGACTCCTCGAGGTCTTGCACATTATTCCAACGTGTATTGACATCTTCATGTTCTGTTTGCAGCGCCAACACTCAGATGGACAATGACGTGACGCCGGTGTACCTGGCCGCGCAGGAGGGGCACCTGGACGTGCTCCGCTACCTGGTGGCCGCCGGCGGGTCGCTGTACGTCCGCGCCAAGGATGGCATGGCCCCCCTGCACGCCGCCGCGCAGATGGGCTGCCTCGCCTGCCTCAAGTGGATGGTAAGTGTCGATCAGCGTTACGGATCGGAAATATATTGCAGTTTATTATACCGTGGGATTCCGAGCGAGTTGAGGACGTGTACCCACACCGTCACCGTCACATGAGGCTGCGGGCTTGCTTCGACTGGGTCTCGTGAGGTTCAGGGCCCAGCCAGACTAAATGAGTCTGCTGGTGGGCCCCGCACTGCACTTCACTGCGCTGCGTGTGGTGCGGCGTGCAGCGCACACAACTGGACCAGCGCCGTGACTGACTGCGAGCACGGGCCCGGGTCCCCCGCAGTGCCCGCAAATTACCACCGCCCCGCGCGTACAGAGAGGAGAAATAAGTTGTAATTCACTGCTGTGCTCATTGGGGGTTCATGGTCCGAGTGCGGAGTGCGCAGCGCGGAGACAGGCCAGGCCGTATTCCCGGAGAGAGAGAGGGAGGGGGTTGACCCGGCGACGGGACGGGAACGGCGTCGTGGAAACCGGATGCGTCGTTGGTCCACTACTGGCGCCCCTGACGCGCGGCCCCGTATTTTTATCGACGGAATAGAATCGTCACAAAAGCTAGAAGAGTATTAGGCGTGCGTCGCGTCGCGCCGCGCCACGCCACCGGCGGGATAGAGCCGGGCCACTTTCAGATCCGGCCCGCGAACGGAACGGCTGAATGACTAACTCCGAGGGGGAAACAACTCTGAATTTTTGTTTACAAATGTCGTAAATTTTCCCGAATTTTTGTAAATTTTTGTGAATTTTTATGGATTTTTTTTTTGGCCTTTATTTTTCCTGAATTTTTCTGACTTTTACTGAATTTTTCGAATTTTCCATCTTCCCGCGTCTGCAGGTGCAGGACCAGAGCGTGGACCCCAACCTGCGCGACGGCGACGGCGCCACGCCGCTGCACTTCGCCGCCTCCCGCGGCCACGTGGACACGGTGCGGTGGCTGCTGCGGCACGGCGCCCGCCTCACCCTGGACCGGCACGGCAAGAGCCCTATCAACGACGCGGCCGAGAACCAGCAGATGGAGGTAGGGTAGGCTGCGCGCTTCATTCTGCTGCTTAAAAATTCATACCTTGAAAACATTAAGAAAATGTATATTTAACCATTTAAAAAAAAAATCATATTTCTGTAATTCCTGTTCTTTTGCCTTCAGTGCCTCAACGTCCTCGTGCAGCACGGCACCACGCCGGACTACTACGACGAGGCGCGGCTGGCCAACGGCAAGCTGCACGGCTGCACCTGCAGGAAGGGGGACCCCCACTCTAGGGTAAGCAGCCAAGAATTTGTTTTACTAGATCATTGTTCTGAATTTCTATCAGCATTGTATAACATGCGCGTGTTGCTCCAGTGTTCGTACGCGGACTGCGTCAACTACAGCAGCAGCCGCGAGCCCTTCTACCTCCACCCGCCCTCGGTCGGCCTGGGCTCACTGGGCGCGCTGGGGGCCGCGGCCCCCGGCGACGGCCTCTACGTCAACCCCATGAACCACCACGGCCAGCACCGCAGGCACTCGTCGGCGCCTCACAGCAACGGTCACAGCAACGGTCATACGAATGGTCACAGTAACGGCCACGTCAACGGTCACACCAATGGTCACGGCAACGGTCACAGCAACGGTCATACGAATGGTCACAGCAACGGCCACGGGAACGGTCACGCGAACGGCTACATCAACGGCCACGGCAGTCACAACGGCCACGCCAGGCACCGCGCCAGCGTCCACGGCAGCAACGGCCACGGCAACCGCAGCCACTCCGAGGACCGCGCCCGCGAGTCCTTCTACCTGCACAACCCCCGCGACCGCGAGTCGGTGCCCAACCGCGTCAAGACGCTGTTCGACGGCGCGCCGCCCGCGTGCGCGGCCGCGGCGGCCAAGCCGAACGGCACCGCCCACAGCAACGGCGGCGGCCACGCCAACGTGACGCCCCCGCCGCCGCCGCCGCCCCCGCACCAGGCCAACGGATTCAAAGGTAAGCCCCAGAGGGTTACGTGCGCGCGGGGTGCCCGGGGCCCGGGCCCGTCACGTTTGACTGGCCCGGTTGCAGACCACACTGCCGCCGGCCGCCGCACCTGCACTGGAGTACGGCAGTCAACGCTCGGCCGCGCCTTATCAATGGGCCTACATTTTACCTACCGCTGGAGGAGCTTTTCGTAATTTTCTCGGCGCGAGAGGCCGTGGAAACGGCGCATTTACCCGCTTGTTTCGTCTGTCTTGCTACTCGCCACCTAGGAGCGGTATAGATGAAAAATGGTTTACTTGACGACGCCGCTGACCGACTAAGTGACGCCGTGTGCCTCGTATTTCATTCTTGGCTTGCTTATGCCTTTGCCGTCACTTTCGCCGTCCTTGCGTTGTCCCGTCTGGACGCGTCGCATCGCGCGCGTGGATGCTCCCCGGCGGCCCGCGGTAGGGTCCACGGACGGGGCGGGGCGGGGCGGGGTGGGACTGGCCGCGGCTGACAGGCTGATGGATGACATAGGACGGTAACTACCGTGTCATAACAAACCACCTGCAGCTGCAGCCGCTGGGAAGGTGCCAATGCTCTGCCGGGGCGTCCGGTCCTCAGTCTCTCAGACGCCTCCTCTGTGTCCTGTACGCAGTGAAAGTCGAGGTGCACTCGAGCTCGGGCAGCTCCGGCGCGGGCAGCGAGGAGAACCTCTCGTCGTCGGAGACGTCGGAGCGGTCCGCGGGGCTGCACGACTACGAGGACATCTACCAGGTGCGCGAGCAGTCGCAGCAGAGCAGCGGTCAGGTGAGTACACCTCTGCACGGGAAAAAGTGTGTGCGTGTTCATTCACCAAAATGTGGGTTGTAAACCTTCCCGTCAACGCCCCCCTCCCAGGTCGGGCACGCGCGGGTGTCGCGCCGCTCGACGTCCAGGGACTCGGGCAGTCACTCGAGGTCCGGGTCGCGGTCCGGCTCCGTGTCCTCGGCGGGCTCGGCGCAGGCCGTCAGCGCCAACGGCGTGTCCCCGCACCACCACCTTCACCAGGAGCAGCACCTCCGCCACGCATCGGGCCACCGGCAGCACCGGCCCGACGTGGGACAGGAGGACAAGTCTATAGCGGCGTCTACAGGTCAGTGTGGACGCAGGGCGGATATGTTTGTTTTTTTTTAGCAGAGAAAATGTGACGTTGTAGTTCGCACGTAACCTTGACACATCTACCTCGTGCGTTGCAGAGTCCGGCGTGTCGAGCGGCTCTCCCTCGGACCTCGGCCACTCCGAGGATGAGTGCGAGAGGACGCACGGCCCTCGGCACTCGCAGCACTCGCTGCCACACCCGCAGAACGCATCCCGGTAAGCATTTGAAAAGTAGCGAAGATGGAAACTTTTGCTGAAATTTGATGCTTAAGTTCGCCGAAATTTCTGCTTTGGACGAAAATTGAAGTTCATGGTTCACAAGATCGCCTCTTGGCCCATGCCGCAGGGCGCTGAAGCGCGTCGTCTCGGAGCCCGGGTCGTTCGCGCCGCCGCCGCCGCCGCCACCACCTGCGGCACTGCTAGCTCCGCCGCCCCCGGCGGCCTGTCCGCCCCCCGCCGCCCCCGCGGCCCCGACCACCGCCCCCGCGCCGCTCGCCCTGCCGCCCGGGCCGCGCATCTCTCCCGCGCTGGGCCGCGCGCCGCCGCCGCCGCAGAGCGAGGCCGAGGACCGGCAGCAGCAGGGCACCCAGGACGCCGACGACGACCAACCCCTCGATCCGGACGACCTCAGAGGCGACGCCCTCGGTAAGCGGACGCTTCTATCTTTTCTCCTTTCGCATTCGGCGACATTACCTTCCTCAGGTTCATGAATGACTGACGTGGACGGTCGGGGACGGCGACTCCGCTAAAGACGCCAGTGTCCCGTGTCCGAACGGAGAGCACGGCGGAACTGAAACTAAACTGCCCTCAGAGGTCGCCTCGCCTCGCCTCGCCCGGCCTTTGCACCGCCTCTTACAGGAGAACTGTACTTATTGCATTTCGCCGCACGAATGAAATGGAGAAAATAATCGCCGGCCGTAAAAACGAATGGATGTCGTTGTCCGCGTCGCTCTGCAACAGCCCGGGGCAAATCCACTCCCAGTCCAGCCCAGCCCAACCCGGCCTGCCTGCATCACTTTCTTTCTGCCCATGGAATAATGATGAATGGCTTCGCGGTCCCATTTTTCTTTTACTATTTCTTTCTCGGGCTCGCCAAGTTTGGCGCCTCCTCATCTCCGTGATGCATCGCAAGTTTATTGTGGCCCCGGCTAAATTAGTTCTGTCACGGCCGTTTCGTTTCTCCGTGCGGCTCGTGCTGCGCCTGGAGGAGACCGGCGCCTGCTGGGTAGGCAAGCCATTCGACACTCGCGCCCGGAGTGCTGCTGTCCGCCGTGCGCCCCGCCCCGCGGCCGGGCTCAGCTCAGCCGCCGCGGGCCCCGCCTCCTGCGCGATTGAAACATGCGAACGTTAAAGTGCGTTATCACTCTCCATCGGTAGCGCCCTGTCCTGGCTGCGCGTTACAGTGCGTACTTACTCGCTCCCCTTCCGTCGCGAGGGCGGCATGTCGTAAACTCTTGCAATAGTCGCAAAGGCGTAACTACACGGCCGCCCGGGCCCCACTGGGGTGGGCGTGCCCTTCTCCAAGCTTAGTAGAAGTAGGAAATGCCCAGCGTACCCCGCGATCTCGCAGCCGGGTGAGACTGTTCTGGCAGGGTCCACTCCTACCTGTCCCGCCCCGTACGGCCCCTCGCCCCGCTGCTCCCGCTTCCGCCCCAACCACTCGTCCGTCAGCAGTCTGCTGGGCATACACAGGTACCTCTGGCGCCAGCAGGTGGTGCCCGCCGCACAGCCGCGCATCGCGCGTCGCGAGCGAGCCGCCTGCAATTACGGACCGTAACACGTACCGAGAGGGGACGGAGCTGCAGGGAAATCAATCCAGGCAGAGCCTGGGCTTGAGCCCCGGCGGCCTGCTAGGCTCCAGCGCCAGCCTCCAGCGCAGGAACAGCCTCCACGAACAGCTCGTCTGGACAGCTCTCGTATCTTATCCCGCGCTGCCGAGCCAGAGCTACGATGATTTCGTTATCTCTGAAATGACACCAAGTTTCTCCAAGTTACGTTTGTTTGTTTATTTTCGCGGAAAAGAAAGATGAAGCCCACCATGGCGTCTCCTAGTTTCTTTCTTTATTACTACACATGTGCGGAGAAAGAAAGAAAAAAGAGAGCTCTGCGGGAAAGGCACGGTTTTGCAAATCTGGCGTTTTTCGGTCACTGAGCATGATGAACACTGCAGCGCACAACGGGACGCGGGGCGGGGCGGGGCGGGGCGGGGCGGGCACCGAGATACCAGCCGAGCCGGGCTCCTTTATGACCACCTCGGGGCGGGTGCGCGCGCGCGCGTTAGGGCTCTCAGGGACCGTGACCGAGTGACAAGCAGGACTGTGTGCAGCACGGCCGTGCCAGCGTCTGCGCTGCAGGCGTCTGCAGGCGGCACTCTGTGTTCTCACCCGGGCGGCCGGCCTTTGCAGGCATATTACAGGCGGTTCCAGGAGGACTTGCACCAGTCTCTGGTCCGCCTGCAAACCCAGCCTCACGGTCCTACTACTGGTACTGTATCCGTCCTCCCCGTTAATTAACCTACGCGAAGGAACTGGAGTGAGCGAGTCGAATGCATGAATGAGTTCGGTGCCAATTTGGAAACTTGAAAAAATGAAGCTGAGCGGTGCGGTCCGGTTTGGGCGCGTGCACGATGCGCGGCCCAGCGGGCGCCCAGCCCGCTCGCCTTTCCCTGGCCGGTGTGTCATCGCTCCTTCATGCATATCGAGCTGCTGCTGCCGTGCCTGCCTGGCTAAGCGCGCCGCGCCGCTCCGCTGTCACTCGCTCTCCTCTGCGCGCTTTTAATTCGGATTCACCCCAATAAATCCGCCGTCTTATAGGGGCTGCGCGGCTCGGCTAGGCCACTCGCTCTCGTATACGTATTCACAATGTCTGCCGCTGCCCCGCCCCGCTGCGCCGCGCCGTCGTCGCGGTGGTAGGCGCCGTGAGCCGGCCCCCGTCCCGCCCCGCCCCGCCCCGGGTGCGCAGTATAGGCTGCGGATTTGCCGTGGGGCTGCAAACAGGCTCTAATCTCACTCGCAAGCCCTGCCCACCCAGGCGGGCCCGCACCGCGCCAGGCCAGACTCAGACTCGCCTCCGCATCCCCTGCCCCGCCCCGCCCCGCCCCGCCCCGCCCGCCCCGCCCCTAGTGACCTCCTTACTATCGCCTTGATTCCACGCTTACCTCTCGCGGCGCTGCGGTTCGTTAGTGTTTTCGAGTCGTGTGTGTGTGTGTGTATGTGTGTGGCATCTATCCGGGTAAGAGGAGGGCCGCTGTGCAGTGAGAACGCCGCGCTCAGTTTTAGAGGTTTATTTTCTTTCTTGCAGTTAAGGCAGGGTGACGGGGCGGGGCGAGGTGGGGATACGAGCGTCGAGTGCAGTGACAGCCAGCCTCTATCTAGATCCTTGCATCACGCTCGAGCGGGGTGTGGCTGGTGACGCCGCGGTTGCAGCAGGTGAAACCCCCCTATTGGGCCGGTGGCGTTAGCCTCGCGCAGGGCAGGGGGGCGGACAAGCAGAGCGTGCGGTGCGATCGGAGGCCACGGACCACCACCATTAATTAAGGCGCGTGTTCAGCGCTCTGCTGGGCCTGATCGGTCCGAGTATGCCGTTCCGTTTCCGGGGACGCGGTGTAGTGGACCAGGAGGACGGAGAAGCGGCGGCCTGGATACGTTTTATTTCGCAAGAAATTGATGTATTATACGCTTTAGGTCACTAGTTTGAAAAAAAGAAATCTTTCCGTTAATTTCAGTAGTCAGTCAGCAGCCTATAAAATCTATACAGTAGATAGTCCAGGTATTATGTTTAAATTTCGATAACAAACCCCTCTCGAATTCTCGGTCTTTCATTGCCTTTGGCGTGCCGCATTCGCAACCTTGTGTTCCGAACTACCAAAGTGTAAGAGTTTAATAAAATGTTTGTTAAACCAGAGATGTAGATGATAAAGAGGTGTAGCGCGCGAGGAAGGCCTTTTCTAGTCTAGTCAAACCGAAACTGAAAGTGCGATGCTCCGAAAAACACACGAGGGCGCTTCTCTCCCTCCTCCTCCTCCTCCCCCTCCCCCGCCCCGGCGGGGAGACGCGTATCTCTGGATCATGCACGCCGCCCCGCCCCGCCCCGCCCCGCCCCACCCCGCCCGAGCCCCTCGATTTCCACGCCATGGTGGCGAGCATGCGCGTTTAACGCCGTTCTCGCTTTCCGTGGGCAGCGGGCGTGCAGGCCGACCAGCCCATAGCCCTCGCGCCCATATCGCACTTTCGACGCCGCGCCGGTGGACCCCGCCTCGCCCCACCCCGCCCCAGCCCGCCCCGCCCCGCCGCGGCGGCGTCCTCCACTCCTTTCATAATTTTGCAAATGGAAAATTTATTGGCAGATGAGTGGCGGGTCGTTTCAACACGGCCCGGTGCAGGGCGGGGCGTAGCGTGGCGTGGCGAGGCAAGCCGTCGTGAGGGGAGGCGGCCACCTTTATGTGGGCCGGGCCGGGCAGTACATTCACCGTTCAGCCGCAGGGCGAGCCAAAGGTCGCGCGGGTGCCCCGCCCCCACCCCGCCCCCGCCCCCACCTCACGCCCCGCCCCCGCTCATGCACCCCGCCGCCGCGCCGGCCTCCGACACGGCTCTCTTCGGTTGTCGCAACACGGCGACGCTGTCTTCTTCGAGGACCGCGGGGTGGGGCGGGGCCGACGGGGACAGGGCGCCCCACACCCATATTGCCTCGCGTCCAGGATAATTGCAGACTCGGTCCGCCTGAGTTCATTTACAGCTCGCGGGGGCGCGGCTGAGGGCGCTGGGAGGGACGCGCCAGGATAAAGGCCGTCGAGTGGAGTAAAGCATTTCGTCATTATTGGTCGAGGAACGTCAATGTGTATGCCGATTTTTTCGTGATGCAATTACTATGGATTGCAGAAAACTTAAGAAAAAATTAAACCAAAATTTGCAAAAACAAAACATAAAAAAATAAACAAAAATTCATTTGTTCAGAATTGTTTCCCCCTTGCACGGGGGCTCTTGCGCGCGCGCGCGCGCGCGTGTGTGTGTGTGTGCGTGCGTATGTGAGAGAGTGTGAGTGTGACTGCGGCTTTCGGTCGTCGGGTGGGCATCGTACCGGAGCGCCTGCCTCCGCGGGCCTTCCCTCCCTCTCTCCTCCTCCTCCAGCCCTCCCCCTCTCCTCCGGCGAGGCCCCTGCTCAGCTCGGCGCCGCGGGCGCCGCCCGGCCCGGCCCCGGCTGCTGCACTCCGAGGCAGAGCGTCGCTGCGCGAGCGTCGTCCAGACCGGTAGCACTTGGGCCCTGTCGAGGCGAGGGTGTGCGAGCGCGCGCGTGTGAGTGTGTGAGTGAGTGAGTGCGAGTCAGTGAGCGCCGGACTGGCGCTGCGGGATGCGGGCTGCTGATCCTGAGCGCTGGCTGAGCCCTGGCTGTGGCTCCGGCCCGCCGCCCTGCTGCGCGTGCTGAGCGCCCTGCTGAGCGGCCTGCTGAGCGGCCTGCTGAGCTCGCTGCCGAGCGGACTGGGGCGCTGCGGACGCGTCGCTCAGCTCCGGACCGTGCGCGTGCGCGTGTCTCTGGGTCCCGCAGTCGGGGGCGTGCAGTCGCAGTGCTCGGCCGCCGCCGCGGAGATCATCGCCAACAGTCACTACGCCGCCGCCGCCCTCCAGGACCAAGACCAGGGCGTCGCCTTCCAGGAGCAGGCCGCCCAGGACCGCGACGAGGCGGAAGTGAGCAGCCAGACCAGCGGTGAGTGCGCTGGCCGCACGGCGCACGGAGCACGGGCAGTGCAGTGCACGCACCGGGCTGCATCTCTGCACGCGCACGAGTCAATACTGTAGATAGCAGTGGAGGTGTTGGCTGGAGTACATCACATGTGTACACTCAACGGTACATTGTAGTTTCAATTAATTATACATATTTGACTTGGGCTGGACACAAGAAGTGAGTGAATTTTTTTTGGTTTGAGGTGGTCGGTGATGCGGTTGGAATGCACTTTGACACTTTGTATCTACCGCTTTCCGTAAACCGTCCTTAGCTTAATGTTGCCTGAGAAAGTTGTTATTGTAATGGTGTTGTTTGTCTTGTGGTTGTGTTTGTTTGTAAGTACTATGAAAAATGTACAGGGTGTGATGGAAAACACGCACCGGTATGCAGAGTTGCCTACCCACTCTCGCCGTAAGGCGCCATGTCCTTTAAGTAGGCAGACCCGCAACACTGGTACGTGTTTTCCGTGACATGGGGCACGTGTGTATTTGGTGTGGAGAAAATCAAGGAACGGTCTTGTGTATGTGTGCAGCCCTCCTGAAAACACCAAGAACCTGGCAGGACGGAACGGGGTGCAAATTAACCAATAAGTGGCCTAATTGAGACTAGCAGGCCTGCCAGACGTATCGCACACGCGTTCTTTGTACATTTTGTGCCGACTCGCTTGCGGAGCCCCCCTCCCCTCCCCCGCCTCAATGCGCTCCTCCGAGGGTAGGCAGCCTACCAGAACGTGGAGAAAGCTAAGTTCCTTTTTAGCTGGGCTGCTCATCCCAAACCCCTGCGAACGCCTCCTGTGAACGCCTGCAGCGCGTGGCCGGGCGCCAGGTCCGCATCAGGCAGGCTGTCGACACTTAAGCCCTTGCATGGCCTGCAGCGACGGCTGCCTAATCCGACGCTGCGCTTTGGACGTGGAATACCCCCACCCCACCCCTCGCGGCGGGGGTCAGCGCTCGGGGCTGTTTGCACGCTAGCCCCCCCCCCCCACCCCCCGCCGACGCGACGTCACACTTCTCTCCCTGTATCTCGAGCTGTAGTCAATGCGTGTACATAGCAGGCGACTGGCAGGAATAAGACAGACAGATAGAGGGACAGGGACGGGGACCTGTTTTTCCTGGCGCTGCTGTCGCCGCCGCGTCCGCCTCGCGCTAATCTCGCCGTCTGTATCGGCGAAGGTTCTCTCGCTCTGTCACTGGTGTGCGGAGGGGAGGGCACACATGCACCCGTCACCCGGGCGTGACGTCACTAAGCTGCTCAGCTCTGTGCGTGTGTGTGTGTGTGTGTGTGCCGCCCCCGTTGGGGTGTCCGCCGCCCGCCTCGCGATTTCGTCCCCGTCCCTCAGCCTAGGGCTTCCAGCCCCGCACCCGTTGTGCATCCCGGCAGCGGCCTTGGCGCGGCCTCGGCCCCCCAGTGACCCGACCCCGGGCGGGGCGGGCCCGCCACCCGCCTCTGACAGACACCTCCTTGGGACAGATAGGAATCACATTACCGGCCCATCCATCTGCACAGCCAATAGTGAGGAGAGGGAGGGGAGGTCCGCGCGGCACTTCCGGGCGCCGTGGCGCCGAGTGCGATACGCCCATAATAAATATGAATACTCCTCATTGTCCGCGGGGCGGGGCGGGGCGGGGTGTGCCCGCCTTAGGCTCTCCTTGCGACGTCCCTGCTGCAGTACCGCGGGGCGGGGAGAGGGGGGTGGGGGGAGCTTTGCGTGTGTGAGATTCTAAAATCCGTCGTGTTTAATACCCGAAGCAGAACCACTCGGGAGGTGGTAATGGCGGTACTGGTAGTGAGAGAGCGAGTCGGCGCGGCGCGGTGGGCGTGTAGTCTTTTTTATGACGACCGCGTTCGTTACGGCGGTGCAGTTTGTGCCTGTCCGGTCCTCGTCGTCGGAGAGAATTCTCTCCCGCCGCTGAAACGTTATCCGCCCCCTGGCCGGCTCGGTCCGCGGAGACTCTGCAGTACATGTACATATGTAAATGCGAGTGCCGGAGGACGCCGTGCACCCCGTGCTCATCCCCGCCTCTTGTGTCGCCCCTGCAGGCTCAGGCACCGGCGCGCACGCTCTGGTCAACAAGCAGCTGGCCCTGCCCTTCATCCCGCCAAAGTTCCCGTCCAACTCGGCCGACTCCAACCACCTGATCAAGCCGAGCGAGTACCTGCGCTCCATCAGCGGACCCGGCCCCGGCGCGCCTGCCGTGCCCGTCCAGGCCGCCCCCCCCGCCGCCGCGCCCCCGCCGCCGCCGGCCGCCCCCGCGCCACCCGCGCCACCCGTGGTGCCCGCGGCGCCCCCGGCCGCACCCGCCACACCGGCAGCCCCGGCGCCGCCCGCACCCTCGCCGCCCGGACTGGCCGCCGGACTCCAGAACGCCATCGCGGGACTCAACAGGTGAGCGATCAGCTGCAGCACACGGCGCCCGGGCCCCGCCCTGCTTGGTGTGAAAGCGGACGGGCCGGGCAGGCTGCGCGGGGCACCCGCGGCACCTCGCTGGCTCCGCGCGGCGCGGCGCTGCGCACGCGAGAGGTTCCGGTCCAACTCCCCGCGCCTCTCCACGCCAGCAGCGCCCGCCCGCGCCGCGCACCCAAACACTAACACTTATACACACAGACACGCGCCTCGTTAACATTGTCGGGCCAGCCGTCGATCCTTCTTCTCCTCCACCGCACCACTGATATCGGTTCAGTCCGCAAAACTAGTTTTCTCCACCTTTTTTGTTGCATTTAGCTCGAGAGGATTGCTCCACGCAAAAAAGAATAACCTTTAGAATTGGGTAACAGACACATCTCGATTTAAAAATTCTTCCTGTCAGAGGTTTAGGCTTTCCTGTCGCGACTCTGATGACTTTCTGTGGAAGGTTCCTCCGGGTTGCCCCCTGGTCGTTGGCTACACGGCACAACTTTTCTGCCTGTAGGATGATGATGATGATGATGATGATACAGCTGCGGCACTAGGAGGTTGTCCCTGTTCCGCCGCTGCGCCTGCGCGCCCTACCCTCCCTGGGCGGGGCGGGGCGGGGCGGGGCGGACACACGGCGCCGCCGCGGGAGCCGGTGCGTTACCGCGGGCACGCGTGTAACATCGCGCGCAGCTGGAAAGTGTAGACCTGGCGCTCTAAGGGAACGGAGCGTAAAAAAAAAAAGAAAAAAAACGGCAAACTATGGGGAAAGGTTTTTTAAAAAATCGGGAGGATTTCAAGTGTTTATTATTGATTCGGTGGATGTAAGTTTACATGTTTACGGGATTTCGAAAGGAGTGAACGGCCAGAAAGTAAGGGTGGGGAGACGAGGCGAAAATATCTATGTTGTAATAGTATGCAGATGAGTTTTTCGGCTGAGGGCGTCTTGGTGGCCGGCGCCATGGCGCATGGGTGAGAGCCAGTCCGGCCCGGCGCGGCCGGCAATTACACAACGGCGGTGAGCATTCATTCGCTTTCCTCTATCGGACGTGGACCGTGGAGGAAACAAAATGCTCTAAATATAGCCAACAAAAGATCATTGTATTCGTCCTGTTCCTGTTCTGCGCGTCCGGTTTTCAAACCCGCCTCTGTTTCAGGTCCGGCGCTCTGGACCACTATCAGGAGGTGTCGGGCGGCTGCTCGGCTCCGCCGCCCCCGCCGCTCCCGGAGAGCGCCGCCCCCGCGCCGCCCGCCGCCCCCGGGCCGCCCTCGCCGACAGCGCAGCGGAAACAGCACCAGCCGCTGTCTGCCATCTCCATCCAGGACCTCAACAGCGTGCAGCTGAGGAAGACCCTCGCGTCGAAGACTCTGTCCGCCCCGGCCCTCCGCCCGCCCGGCCCCGCACCAACCATGCTGCAGTCCGGTAAAGGTCTTGTCAAAATGTATTTTACATTTATTTGACTTGTGAAGTCAGTTTTCGCGGTATCTGGCCCTGGCTGTTTTACAACACAATCTTCACGCTTGAATCTCTTCACTTGAACCTTATTCTCTTTTTTTGATTCAGGAGCCGCAGACCAGAGCAAGCAGGACTTGATCGCCGAGCTCAAGATGAGCAAGGACATCACGGGCATCAAGAAGCTCAAGGTGGAGCGGGCGCGCACCGAGGAGCGCCAGGAGAAGGAGATCATCTCTGAGATCAGCAAGCAGCTCACGGCGACACAGTTCGTCGAGAAGGTTAGTCCGGCGCCGTTCAACAGGCCTGCTCTCCTCAGCAGGATTGTGGCCAGTGTCGAGAGAAAAGCTTAAGCCAACATTAATTTTTTTGCCGACTTTTGTGGCCAGTCTGGTACCTGCGGCGCCGTGCTGACTCTGCATTTCTCTTGTGACGCCCAGGTGCCCGAGACGGACGCGACGGGGAACCTGATCCCGCCGTGGAAGCGCCAGATGCTGGCGCGCAAGGCGGCCGAGCGCGCGCGCAAGGAGATGGAGGAGAAGCTGCAGCGGGACGCGGAGCAGAAGAGGCTGTCGGCCATCCCGGCCTGGAAGCGCCAGCTGCTCGCCAAGAAGGAGGAGGGCACCGACAAGTACGTCTGAGAACCCACACACTGGAAACCCAAGTGCACGAATGTCGCTCACTTGCAAGTGAGTGAATGCCACTTCGTTCACGTGCATGTCATGTGGCTTTCGCTCACACGCAAGTATGTGAATAATTTGTCACGCGCGCACAAGTGCGTGAAATAAAGCCGGCCAGTGAGCGACGTTCGTACACCTGCAGCTGCTCCAGTCCCGTTGGGTCCAGCACCTGCTCCGCACCTGTTCCGCACCTGGCGCCAGGGGGTCGTTAACACTCTGTACTGTTCAGGGTCGGGCTGTACACCCCGCGCGTGGACGAGAAGCGGCCCGAGTCGACTGACGCGGTGTACGCCAAGCCGCAGACGCAACAGCAGCAGCCCGAGCAGACGGCCAACGGCCACCACGAGGACAGCAGCAACAAGGAGAACAGCGTGCCGGCAGGCCTGGGCCAGCACAACTTCGAGGACAGGTCGGACACCGCCAGCGAGACGGGCAGCAAGGACGGCGGCGAGGACTGCCCGCCACAGATCATCCCGTGGCGGGCGCAGCTCAGGAAGACCAACAGCACTCTGTCCCTGCTCGAATGATGAAATGCTCAAGCCCCAGAGTGTATATTTGTTATGTTTTAAATTATTCTTTTTTTTTTTATTTTTACAATGTGCTTTATGCAACTCTGTTTTTTTCTCCTCGGTAGCAGCACCTATTTTGAATGTGGTGAAGTAGACGGTCGGTGCTCTGCTCAAGATGAGACGTGACTGAATTTCGCAGAACTGACGTAAAACTTAATTGACATCCTACATTTCGACTTGGGTATTGATTGTTTGTAGTTTTTCAGTTTCAGCTATTATAGTACTGTTACTTACAATAAATTGAAACATGAAAGATTGAAATGAGGTAGGATTGCCATGTAAATTTTAGGAAAAGGCCTTACTTGCATGATCTACGAGTCATCTGCCACCCATGCTATCTAGTGATTTATGCCTGTAATATAAGTCATTGTTTTTAATTGTTACATAGATGTCTAAGCTTGTTCGATTTTAAACTATCCCTTCCTGCTATGAATAATTTCCAGTGAAGAATTGTTTCATTCTCTTTAATTTTGAAGTTGGACATTAGCATTACTTTTTTGGCATTAATCACAGTGCCTTCTCACAAACTAATTTATTTGTCAGGCCTTACTGAAATTCTTGTATTTTTAAAAACAAAGGGCAAAGAGAATAAAAAATAATATGTTTACTTGCAAAGACAGTTTTATCAAGTTCTGTCATCTTTAAGTAAATTACATTGTGCTTGCTCAGTTTCCCTGCACATAGTATTATTAATAGTTTAAATTTTAGTTGTCATTGCTATGCCCATAGTGTAACTTCCGCCCTGTGCGAAATGCATTTTTGTTAGTTAAGCTACAAACTGGTATTATAAGATGATATAACAATTACAAGATTAGGTGCTGTAAATATATCCACTATCAGAATTTTGTATAATTATCATAATGCATACTGTAAAGAACAATATATTTGTAAGATCGGCCTTTATACTGGTGCTCATCGTTTGTCCGACCTGGCCGAATTAATTTCTGCCGCCCGTGAGACGGTCAAAAATTTTGTCCGACCTCCTCTTTGCAAATGAAAGGATGGCGTGAAAACATAGAAAATTTTTGCGGCAGTAAACCTCCCGAAGGAGGTTGCGGTTCCCGCCAGGCACAGGGCTTTTACCCCCCGTGGCAGCCAACAACTTCGGTGTTCTTATGGGAACCGGTGCTTTCCTGACTGCGATCCTGTCGCGCAATTCGACAGATTTGATCCCCGTACTGCCAGATTTAGTCGTACGGTGGTTAACCGAACTGCCCTGTCCCCAGAGCATGGAATAGCTATTTTTGGAGCCAGATTCTAGGACTTATGACCCCACGACCGACCACCAGTCGTGGGCATGGGACGGAACTTCCTGGCAACCCGCTGTCGCTACCAGTGAAGAACCTACCTGGGTTTGAACCAGGCCCCATGTGCCGAGTCTCACAGACACCCCACGGCTTTCGCGGCACCACTAGACCACTAGACCGTCGGCTATTCCACGAGGGAGCTCGGTTGAAACGGGGGGCTTGAATTCCACTCCAAGTTGTCCTCAGAAAAATTAAATTTTTGGGCAAGATTCGAACCTTCGTTCTGCGACTTTCCGGGCGGACACTATGCCGGCACGGCTACGACGCCACGGTATCAGAAGCCTGACCAGTAGGAGGCATGCTGCGCGAGAAGCCACAGTCACCGAAGAAACGAACCCGGTGGCATCAGCACGCCTGCTCTTCGAGCAGTAATAGGCCGGACGCGTAGCGTCATTGGTATCGACACTGCTTTCAGCACCAGGTGGGCAGTAGTTCAAAAACCGCATATTCATTTTTATA
This sequence comes from Frankliniella intonsa, assembly GCA_033675135.1. Classification (NCBI taxonomy): domain Eukaryota; kingdom Metazoa; phylum Arthropoda; class Insecta; order Thysanoptera; family Thripidae; genus Frankliniella; species Frankliniella intonsa. The sequence goes on along the minus strand of CM066247.1, from coordinate 5,510,020 downwards.
TTTTTTTAATTTTTTTTCTGTGTACCAATTGTTCTTTTTATTTATACCGTCCTTGTGCCCGAATTTCCCTATTCGGTTCGCGCTCTTCAGCAGGCCAACGAGTGCGTGGAGCAGGAAGGCGGCCGGGGCGCATGGGGTGGTCACCCTGCCCTACAACATGCGCGCGATCCCGTCCCGCTCCGCCAACAGACGCCGGCGCCAGGGATGGCCAAAGAAACCCCCGCAGAAACACATAAACCTGTAGCGCTTGCGAGCCACTCCCACAGTTGCGCCGTAAGGTAGGCAACACATTTGACAGCACCAAGCCGGTCCGCCACTGGGCCGCGCCGCGCGCCGCCACTGCACCAGCGCTGCGCAAGTATCGGCGTGAACATAAGATATTCAATAGTGTCTTGTACCCCCCTCGGTATACAGGGGGGTATTAATTGTCTGGCCGATTAATACCCCCTCCCCCCCCCCCCCCGGTATAAAACGCCTAGGGGTCTTGTACCCCCCTCGGTATACATTATTTTTGTAGAACTAAATTTCTTAGAGGTAAATCAACATTGCGAATGGTTGTAGAGGTCTGTCCCTTAGAGTTAGGTACCGGACCCATCCCATTACAACTGAACTGACCAGAGCGCCGCCGGGCCGGGCCGCTGCGCGCAGTGCTATACGCCCCTGTGGGGGAGGAGAGGGGGAATCAGCTGAGCGGCTCCACGCGCGCGCGCCGGGCCGGGCCGGGTCCCGAGAGGGGGTGGGGCCCGAGCCGGGCTCGTGTTGGCCTCGCCTCGGCTCCGCTCAGGCAGACCCAGGCCAGGCCGCTCAGTGTTCGCCAAGCGTCCGCCGCGATCAGTCCCCCCGGACCTCACCGCCTCGCATCGCCTACCGCCGCCTGGCCCAGCGCCCCTCTCTCTCTCGCGCACCACTTCCTCCTGCGTCCGCAGGACCCCGCCGCCGAGACGACGAACTCACCGGCCAGGTAAGGGGTTGGCGTCAAGAATCAACACACGCCGGCCCGCCCCGCCGCCGTCCTGGCCCGGGGGGTGACGGTGCCCTGGACACCAGGGCATCGTAAACGTAACGTAACGCCAATAGAGACGCACTAAAATCGAAATCAAAACTTACATTCTATAGCGTTATTGAAGCGCTTTCAGTTTTCTAAAAAGTGTTTTCCGATTAGAAAACGCTGTATAGATTTGGAAACCGCAACAAAAACCCATTGAAATGTTCGTTTTATCGCGATCCTATTGGCGTTACCTTACGTTGCGATGCCCTGCTGGAAACGTCGTGTGTGAACGTCTCACACTTGTAGGTGTATGAATTTCCATTTGTAAACTTGTCCTGGCGTAGCTGTGAAATGGGTACAGGAAAATTCATATCCTTACTCTCAGCCTGCGACATTCACACACTTGGGTTTCCGGAGTGGGGGGAGGGGGGCGTAGCGGAGGGGTGGTCCCGGGTCTGGGGCGCGCAGCGTGCCCCGGGGTTTGTTTGGGGTGAAGGACCTGCCGTCACCCCGCGTGCTAAGGGGGTGGGGTGAGGCGGGGCGGGGCGGGGCGGTAAACACGTACCCGTACCCGTCCCGCCGGGGGGAGGAATCGATGTGCTGCTGGGAGGCGGGGGTCATGGAGCTGGCGGGGATGCAATGCAGCGCGCTGCGGCCCGCCCCACCCCGCCAGTGCACGCCGAGGGGAGGGCTGCCTCACTTCGACTTCGACCCGCCCTCCAACCAGTCACTTTTCCAGTCACTTTTTAGTCACGGAGGAAAACGCAAGCCAGTCGCAAATTTCCTGAAAATACTCTAGAGTAGTGTGAAAATCGCGGAAAAGCTTGTAAGGTGGGTCACTGAATTACTACTACGTATCGGTACCCGGCCACCTCGTGGAGTGAGATTGAGGAGGAGAATGAGAGAGAGAGAGAAAGAGAGCAGACAAGAAAAGGAAAGAAAAAGGAGAAGGGAGAGAGAGAGCGCTGGTACGGGGTGGTGGTGGGGGAGAACCACCCCATACTGCTTTCGATGTCAGTGTGACACCCCCAACCCCCACCCCACCCCCACCCGCCCTGTGTTATCAGTGGTGCTCTGGGGGCCTGGGGGCCGGGCCGGGCTGGGTCCGCCGCTCGATGGCAGTAGCCAGGCCCTCCGCCGCACCACGCCCCGCCCCCCGGGAAAGGACGGGAAGGGGAAGTTTGTACGCCCGAGAGGGGGGGGGAGAGGGGGGTTCGCCGTAACGACACCCCATGCCCATCCCGTCCCGCGTGCGGCCCTCGTACTGTACCGCGCCGCCGCCTGGACATGTGACCACTCTGGAAAAATGTAACATGCTCCGCGTCATTAGGGGTGACCGATTTTCACTGTGAAAATAAAAATACCGTACTTTACTACGGTTTGCCTACGGTCAGGACCGCATTTTTTTCCACGTAAAGTCAAAATCGTAAAGGTTTGGACCTTACTTCACTATGCAGTATTGATGTTAATTTGAACGTTACGACTTATTTCTAAATTTCAAGTAGCTATAACGCGTGTAAAAGCGAGCTGGTGACGTGCTCCCCCCACCCCCTTTCCCGCTGCTTTAGTCCTGTAGCCGGGCTGCGGTTGGACCCATTACGGCAGTTTGGTGGTTTAACAACGACGATTTACGGGCGAGTTCGCAGCTTTTGATGCCATTAAGATTATCGTCAGGCGGGGCGGACTAGGAGGAGGAGGGGGAAGGGGAGGACTCACGCACTTCGGTGTGCTGCCGCTGCCACTGCCGGGACCCTAGTACTAGGTACACACTTCCTAGTGTACTTGTTGGAAGCACACACTATGAAGTGTGCCGTTGTCATGCCCTCTCCTCTCGTAATAATAATACTCCTGTGTCTGCGGCCGGGTTGTGCGAGCCACGCCACGCCCCGCCACGACCGCTTGCCCTGATTTGCTTTGAAACGAGATGTAATAAGTCCACTTTGGTGACCGCCACGCAGCCGACCCCTCCACCTCCCCCACCCAATCCTGTCCCCTCTTCGTGAATTACTGTCGCTCCCCCAGCACGACTAAGGGGCACGCGAGTAGACTGAGAGCTCGAGTTTGTGAATGTCGACGCACTCTTGTACGTGTGTGAGTTACTATTACACTTGAAAACACGGACTGTTTCATCCCCGGGGGGCCATGCTGGTACTCCAGGGTGGCGGAGCTACTGTGGGGATGGATAGAAACAACGTCAACATCATCAAAAACAACAACAGTGCGGTCAGTTTAGGGGCGCTGTGAGGGTGAACCAGCGACGAGTGGGGGTGGGGTGGGGGTGAGGCGGGCGTGAAAGGCCGCCCCTATATACAGGTCAGCGTTCCCGAGTGGAGAACGGGGTACGGCGGGGGGGGGGGGGGGGCGGGGCCTGTGCGCAGCGGCGGTCTACCATGTTTGTACCTCCCCTCTCCCCTCCCATCCGCCACCAGCCCGCCCTCTCACCTCAAGGTCCGCCTTAGGATGTGTTGACCCGCGCGGCCCCGCCCCGCCCCGCCCCGCGCTCTGACTTTCGTGTTTGACTTGCACGGCACACTCAATACACGTCGCCGTGCCCCGTAGGAAAGAAAAACTAAATCTCTCCAATAGTTGAGGGGCTTCTAATTTTCCACTTCCTCTGCCGCCGCACACGCAGAGTGTAGAGCTGCTCTCCGCGCTTTAGTCCGCGTAGATACATATAAGTATATTCGCGCGGGTTAGCGTTACGCGAGGAGTTACGCGCGCGAGTGACGCGCGGCCCGCCCCGCCCCGCCCCGCCCCGCCCCGCCCCGCCCCGCCCCGCCCCGCCCCGCCCCGCCCCGCCCCGCGCGACTGGACTGAACCAGTTCTGTTGGCGGAGGTGTAGTCCACGACGGAGGAGGGGCGGTGAGCGGCCGGGCCGGGGCCGGGGCCCACCGCGACCATCCGTGGGCAGCGGGCGGGGGACAGAGAGGAATAAAAGCTGCAGGAAAACGCCTGCAGGACCCAGGATAGGCAACCCGCTGAACGCACCCGTGCGACGGTTGCCTACCCTAACACACAGGAACCTCGTCACAGCAGCAGCGTTCGCGTCGCTTTCGCTACGGTGATTAATCCTTTCGCCATTTTAATTTTTTCTTTCAAGTTTCGGGTTTGCGTGCGTGCGGCCGCGAGGCTGACCCCGCGAGGCAGAGCGCACAGGGAGCGAGAGCGGAGAAAAATGACGGGCGATCGGCGCGGGGCGGGGCGGGGCGGGGCGGGGCGGGGCGGCTGCGAGAGTGATCGGGGGCGATAGGCGATGGGTATCGGCATCGGCCCAGCCCTCTGCTCCCGCTTCCGCTCACCACAGCACCTGTCTCTCTCGCTCTCTCTAGCCCTCTCTCGCTCTCGCTCTTTCTCTCTCCTTTCCCCCTTCGCGCGGGTCGGCACATCAGGATGCGCTCCGCGGCTCGGCGCCACACGATATCGTTTCGGACGAGGGCGATTAGCCTGCAGGGGAGGCCGGGCGGGGTGGGGCGGGCCTGGGGCCGGGGCTGAGTAGGAAAGCGAGAGGGGTTCCGTGGGGCTTTAGTGGGTCTGCGGGTCGTAACGCCGCGCCGCGCCACGCCACGTCGCGCCGAGGCACGAAGGAGCGAGACGAATGGATCTCCATTTGAGAAAACGAAACAACATTAAGATCGCGGAGAGTATTAATAGGGCGGGGCGTCCCCTCGACAGATCGGGTGGGGTGGGGCGGGGCGGGGCGGGGCGGGGCGCCGGTGGAACAGGCGCGGACAGCAGAGCAAATAAACGCCCGCCCGCTCGCCTGCTGGAATAAGCAAACAGCGATTTCTTATGATTTGAATTAGAGACCTGCTGACGAAATATTTTCCGCGCGGGGCCCTGGCTGGCTGGCTGCGCCGCCTTGGCCCCGTCCCGTCCCGGCCGCGCTATGGTGCCGTGCCCCGCCCCGCCGAGCAGAGATGAACAATCTACTTCTTTGCCGCGCTGGGCCGGGCCGGGCCGCGCGCTGCGGTTTAGTTGGCCGCGCCATCCCATCGCTGGAAATGGCAGAATGTTGGGAGGTGTTGAGGCGAGAAGCGGGGATGGAAAGGGCCGCGTGCCGCGGGGCGTTCGCCCTGGTCCCAGAACGACAACGAGAGCGGTGTGGGCTGGTTTGGGGGACGGGGGGAGAGAGGGGGGGTCGGGAGGGTCTGTGGAAGCGCGGGGGGAGGGCGCACGGGGGCAATGGGTCGGCGTGGCCCACCGCGGCCCGCCTAGTCGGCGCACGTCCCATCGCAGCAGAGCGGCGGGTCTACCTGTGCGTCACGTGCTGCGCTAGCCGACCCGAAAAAAACGGGAGGAAAAAAGAGTAAAGTAAGGCGACGCGACGGGTGGTAGGACGGGGCAGGGCAGGGCAGGGGGCAAGCGAAGTGGGCAGCGGCGGCGGCGGCAAAGTTTCCGCGTCAGGGTTTTCCTTTTTACCAAACCCGCTCACCTCACACGCGGACGCGCGCCGCGCCAGTGCGCTCCGCCGGGCAGGCTGAGTCGCTCAGACAGGCGGCGGGCGGGCAGACTCGGCTGAGCGCGGCCGCCCCACCCCGCCCCGCCCCGCCCCGCCCCGCCGCGCCGCGCCTCGCCCGACGCGCCCCGCCGCGCCCCGCCCGCCACGCCCCGCAGGACATCAGTGCAAGCGCTAATCCGACCGGTAAGCGCGGTGTCGCAACGGGACAGCTGGTCTGGTCCTGGTCTGCTGCCGGCCCGGCCCGCCCGGCCCCGCGATGCGGTCACCGATAAAAGGACCCGCCGCGTTGCGTTGCCATCCACCCGAGCGCCTGGCGGGTAGGCAACCCGGGGTAGAGCGCGCTCCGGTGCGCGCCGGGGCTGCCTACCTCAGAATAGCAGGCGTTCCGGGGAGCGCGGGGGATTGGCAAAGAGGAGGCTGCGGGCCGCGGGGGTGGGAGGCTGGGAGTGGGAGGGGAGGGGCGGAGGGGGGAGGAGAGGAGAGGGCTCCAGGGAATAGTACAGTGCAGGGCCTGGCCTGCGCTGGCGCCAGCTGCGGTAAGCACGGGCAGGGCCGGGTCTTTCATCCTACTGGGGCTGCCCGCGCCGCCCCCGCCCCCCGCCGCCCCCGCGCCACCCCCTGGATCGTGCCTGGCCGTACTGGGCTCCAGAGCTGCGGGCTCCGGACCACCGCCACCAGCGAAGCGCTTCCGGCGGCGGCTGGAGAGAGGGGGGATGGCCTGAGCCTTTCATCCCCCAGCCCCACTCCCAGGCCCACCCCCGGTCGGTCCCCGCGCCTGCCTGCCTGCCCGGCGGCAGAGAAACACTTCCTGGCGGTGGCACGGCACCAGACCGGAGGCGCGCCGCCCCCGCCGGCCCCCGGCCTCGCCGCTACCCTGCCACGCATGCCCAGCGTGCCGCTGCCAGGCTGTTCTGTTCTACCGTCAGCAGCCCGCTGCTGCTGAGGTTGCAGCTGCGTCGAAGTAACGACGCCTTTGTAGGTCATACGGTATTGACTTTTGACCCACTGTCCTCGCTCTCCCCCCTCCCCCCTCCTCGCCACCCTTCCACCTATTCTTTCCTCTGCACCTCCATTACCTGCTTATGGAGTGCGCATTGTCGTCGACGAATGTGAATGTGACCCCGCTGCGCGCTGCGCCAGCACCAGTACCTTATTAGAATTTTTTTTTGCTCCGTCGTCTCTTTGTTGTCCCTCGTTTCCCTTTGCGGCGGGCGAGAGGGGAGGGGGGAGGCTTTTGCAGCGCAAGGCAGCCGAGACGGGTTTCGGGTAGAGCTGAGCCCCACCGCAGCCGGCCGGCCCGGGGCGGGGACTAGGCGACCGTGAGGACAAAGCCGCGAACCGAGAGTCGCAGTAGAGAAGGCCCCGCCCCGCCCCGCCCCGCCCCGCCCCGCCCCGCCCCGCCCCGCCCGGCCGGCGCGCACCTGTACGACGGAGCGGCGCGGGGCGACACGGCTTTAGGAAGCTCCATATCCATAAAGGTCGCCCGTAGTACGGCCCGGCCGACGCGTACGCAAAGGAAAGGGCAATGCCCCACGCCACGCCACGCCACGCCACGCCGTACCTCGCCTCGTCCATTTTATTCGCCCCTCCCCCCCCCCCCTCTCTCTCTCGTGTCCATGTTCCCTTTTTCTGTTCGGCGTTGTCGCGGGGGTGACCACTACGCCACGCCACGCGCTATACTCTCCCTCTCCGCCGATGAGACATTTCTTTCTTTCTCTTTTCTCCCCCTTGGACGTCGACCCGGGTCGAGGAAATGGGAAAAGGGGGTGGAGGGGAAGGAGGGAGGGGGGAGGGGGTTGGTGTCACATTATGGGAAGAGCTTGTGGGGGCGGGGGCGGGGCAGGAGCATCGACAGCATGGAGGAGATTGCACCGAGCCCGACGATCAACTCTGCGAGATATTTTGTGACTTGAAACTTTGCTCCGCCAGAGCGTTAGCTAACGCCCAGCCTTTTCCTGTGTTCCAGGTAATTATTTCCTCGGCGAAGGAGAGAAGGTGCTTGGCTTGCCGCTTCGCTCTCGGCACCGCCCGGCCACGCCGCCCGCACCGGAACATCACCCGGGCCCCGCCCCGGGGAGGGAGAGAGGTTTGTTCGCCAGTGGAAGTAAAGTGCGGGGCCGATCTGAGCTGAAAGTCTTGCCTCGTCGGGGTCCTATTTGGTGGCATGACTCGGCGGGGCGCCGAGGACCAGGACGCCGAGGAGTACAAGCAGGGCGAGTCGAGCTCGTATTCTACTCCTCTGATTCCCACACTCCCCCCCCTCTCTCTCTCTCTCTCTTTCTCTAGTTACAATACTTAGCTATCTCTTTCTCGCTCGCTCGTGCTTGCCCCGCGCCGGGGCCGGGATCTTCCTTAACACAACAAACTCTTTGCTCTCCCAGTGTTGACTTAACGAGCGCTATTCAAACCGACCGCCCCGCCCCCATCCCCATCTCTCTCCCTCTCTCTCGCTGACTCTCTCTCTCCCGTACCCCGTCCTGCCCCCACTCCACGCTGGACTGTGCTGGGCGCGGCTGGAGCCATGCGGGTCCTTTCCCAGACCCTCCTCCCCCGCACTGCGCGCCCAAATCCAGGGGGGAAGAATATTGAAATAATGTAACGAAAGCGTCTCTGCGCCGCCGTTTCGTTTGTTTCTACGAGAAAGAAACACACCGAGTAATTGTCCCAGGACCGCGAGAGACGGCAGGAAAAAAGAGAATGAATCATGTTGCAGCGTTTAGCGTCAAAAACAGACTCCTTGGGAATGGAAGGGCAGGGGCATTAATCAAACGCTTCGCGGCGGTTTAGCGCAGTTTAATCGGTTGAATTACACGCGGTCCTGGTCATGACGGCCGGCGGCTCGCAAGGGGGATCACATCAGGGCGAGGCGCCCCTGCCAAGCGCTCAGCGCCTCGCGGAAGTTGTAATTGCTGTCAAGTGGGCGTTGTTCGGAGCCCAGCGCGCGCCAGAGCGCCGGGCCGGGCCGGGCCGGGCAAAGGTCTGAGTCTCCTTGTCCTCCTCTAGCCCGCCTGACGCCACCCCTCCGCCCGCGGGGAGAGCAAACTTCGGCCGCGCTTCGTGTTGACAATCATGATGCTGCTGTAATGGTGCTTTTTCGCTGAGAGAGGGTGAGCGAGGGAGAGAGAGAAAGAGAGAGAGAGGGAGAACGAGCGACCGACAAAGTGCTTCGGCGTGCGCACAGCAGAATAAGCACTTCGCTGATGACTTTTCCAACAACTCGACCCCAAGGAATTACCGCACAGGACGTGGCGCGGCGTGGCGTTCTGGCGCCAATTAAGGTCCAATCAACTTTTTTTTGCCCTCCCCCTTTAACTTTCGCTCGAAAAGGAAAGGAGCGGGATCGGGTCGTAGGCGGGTCGCCGGCCGTGCAGTCGAGCCGCGGTGACGTCAGGGCAATCAGTCGATGCCTCCGATGGTGTCACCGCCCCGCCCCGCCCCGCCCCGCCCCGCCCCGCCCCGCCCCGCCGCTGGCCTAGTTCCGATCCCTTTGACACAAACGAGCGTGGCGCGCCGGCCTACGCGTTGTACCGTGCAAGTGAGTGCCATGCCTGGCCGGCTGCTCCGGGTTAAGCTGCTGCACTGCACGCGAGCGGCCCGTCCCCTCCCGTCCCGTCCCGTCCCGCCCCGCCTCGCACAGTGCAGTGCCGCTCCAATGTCAAATGTTGCGTTCTGCTGTTTAACCTCCCTGGCCTGACGGCGCGGCTCCTGCTGGGGCTCCTGCGCGCCTGCTGGGCCGGCTCACCCCGCCCCGCCCCACACCGCCCCGCCCCGCCCCGCCCGACCTCCTAGGTGGCCCTAGCCCCCAGCCTTATCGCGCAGCTGCGCCCATTTTCAGCGCGCCCGCCCCGCCCCGCCTCGCCACACACAGCGCAGCGCGCTCCTGTGTTTTTTCGCCTTTGTTTTTTCTTTGAACTGGGACAGCAGCCTAGCCGTAGGATTAAACTTGTTCTTTCATTGCGCGCAGCTATGGAATACCGGTTGTCCTAACAGCGGCGCCGCGGCTGCGTCAGGGGGCCACAGTGTGACAGGCACCCCCCAGACTCCCAGTAGTCTCCGTCCCGAATGTCCCCCGCGTCCTCCAAACCCGTCGAGCCTCCACCACCTGGCCGATGACGATTCGATAGCGCACACCTCGGACGCCCCTGGTTGCGTCACTGCTGGGCCCGCTCCTGCGGGGCCGCGCGTCCCGTCCCGTCCCGTTGTTCTGTTTTCACGCTCCGAGAGGCTCGCTGACGCCGCTGTGGGGTGGGGGCCAGGCCAGGCGGCGTCAGCGGGCCGGTTTGTTTGGCCCCAGCCTATATAGGGTATTTCACTGAATATCTAAGAAGGACGTAAGAAGTGAAATGGAAGCACAAAAGTAGTCCTAGTTGAATGCGATAGTGAAATACCGTAGCCTATTGCTTACTTCCGGATTGCCTGTCGCCGCCCCTTCTGCCCTTACCTCGCCTCGCGGAGGGCGACAGCGCAGCCGCCCTACCTGTACAGCCCTCGCCATTTCCGCCGTGACCAAGAGTCAGTCGGGCAGGGCGGTGTCGGGCGGGCTGCCGGGGCCCCAAGGGCAGCCCTTCGGCCTTTCGGCCCTTCCCGTCCGCCGCCCCGGCCCCGCCCCCGGCCCGCTCTCGTTGTGAGACGTTCGATCGCGGCGTGTCGTGTCGTAACGAACGAGGAAGGCGAGGGGCCGGGCCGGACCGGGGCTGCGGGGGTGGGGCCGCCGGACCAGAGGGGAGGCGGAGCGGGGCAGCGCGTCAAAGTGACAGAACCGTCAGGGCTGGCCGATAAGGCGCGGGGCGTGGTGTCACACCTAGCAGGGGAACGGGCACAAACCGGACCGGACCGCCCGGCCCGCGCCAATGCGACTTATTCACTTTAGCCGCCGTCTTTTCCCCCGGCCCGGCGCGGCGGTGGCGGCGGGGCGGGGCGGGGCTGAGGGCAGTCTATGATTGACCCAGATTATGCCGATGGCCCCGAAATAGCGCACGGCCTACAGCGCAGCATGGCGCTGCCAGAGCCGTGCCGGGCCGTGCCGGGCCGGGCGTGTCTGTCAGTATCCGGCGGGTGCGCTTGCGCCGGCCGGCCGGCGCCGCAGGCCGCAGCTGCTGCAGCTGACTCTGCGACTTGTGGGCAAATCCTGCCGGACTCCGAGCAGGAAACCCAAAGTGTGCGAATGTCCCACCTTTGTAGGAGTGTGAGAATAATAATACTCGCGGGCGGTCGGCTCGGCTCGCAGTTCGGCGGGCGGGCGGACACGGGCGTCCGCTGGCGAGGCGAGGGACCACGAGGGACGTGTTATATGTGCGATCGTCATGCCGTCTCCTGTTTCCTGCGTTTGACTGCAGTAAAACCGTGCGCCCGACAACATACTGCACCGGCCGGCCGGCTCGGGTCGGGCCGGGCCGCTTGTGTGTTTCTCATGTGTACGTGGCGGGGCGGGGCGTAGCGTGTGCAAAATGCTAGTCCAGATCCGCCGCGCACGTCCGCCCCGCCCCGCCCCGCCCCGCCCCGCCCCGCCCCGCCACATCGCAGTCTCTCGGGTTTCAGCGGCGGCGGCGGCGACTTTGAGGGCAGCACACGCATGCACACGCAGCAAATGCTAACCCCCCCCCCCCCCCCGAACACACATGTACACGCACCTATCGCCATAGGGGCAACAGGAGTGCAGGCCGCCGGTGAGCGAGTGCTGAGCGTGCTGTGGCTGCGGTGCCGGGCCGGCTGCTCAGCACAGCTCTGCTCAGCACAGCGCTCGGGGGCGTTACCGGTACAGGTCCAGCTCGCGGCCCGCGGCCCGGCCCAGCTCCTTTTCGTTTCGTAGAGTTCATTTGTCGATAGCGTGATTGGCCACCATTAGGCCGTGGCCCTCCCCTCGCCTCCACCACCCACTCTCCGGGCCGGGCCCCGGGGGGCTGAGCGGTACGGTGCAGGGTCCCGCCGCCCCCGCCCTCGCCACCGCCCTCGCCACCGCCCCCCCCGCCCCCCGCGCGCCCGGGTCGCCGACCTCTTCGATTGGCCGAGCTGAGCCGGGCCGGGCCGGGCTGGTCCGCGCGGTGCCCTGGAGGCGCGGCGTTGCGTTGGCGCTGCGCTGGGAGGGCTGGGAGTAGAGTGGCAGATGGCGGATGGGGCGTTGCAGTGCAGTGGGTAGGGGAGCAAAAGAACAATGTGGAGACAAAATACGTTTTACTTCTTTACGGCGTTACATAGTGACAAAGTCATTTCACGACCGATCTGAGTTTCTGTCAGACGCATCGACTAACTTGTCACAATGCGACGTCAAAATATTTTGTCTCGGTATTTATTGGAAGGAAAATTGTCAAGATTGAAGCTAGCTGACGATGCACGCCCTTCCCTCAGAGATGAGGAGTCGTTACGGCGAGGCCGACCACCGCCTCCCGGCTGGCAGGCCCGGCCAAACGCTTAGCTCCGTCCTGCGAGTCCTGTTGCGGTCCGCAGATTGGCATCGCCTGCTGCAGACACTGCTGGCCCCCGGCGGGGCGGGGCGGGGCGGGGCGGCTGCAGGAAGCTGCTGGAAATGGGCTTGGTCCGGCCGGCACGCCGGCAGTGATTGGTGAGCGCGCAGTTTGGTGAGCGAAGATCTGCCTCGGCCGGGTAAGCCCCGCCAGGCCCCGCCCCGCCCCGCCCCGCCCCGCCCCGCCCCGCCCCGCGAGACAAGTTAGTTGCCGTGCTCGGCGTGACGTGGGCTCAGGGGGCGGAGGGTCCGATCGCACTCACGGCGGTATACGGTACAAGAAATCGGTCCGCCCCGCGCACAAGTTAGCTAACCGCCGCGCCCCACCCCGCCCCGTTCCGACCCACCACGGCTGCCGTGCAGCAGCTGATACACCCATGTTGTGATAGGGTAGATGTGCGGTGCGGCACTTCTTTATCTCGCGGTATTATTCTTTCGTTTTCGTGGGAATGTTCAACAACAGGACGGCACGGCACGGGCACAGCTTGCAGGCGGCGCGGCTTGGCGGCGGCCTCCCGCGCCGCGCCGTGCCCTGGCTCTGCACGCACCGCGCCGCGCCACGCCACGCCACAAGCCTTTGCCCCGCACCGCACCATTCAGGCCCGACCCGCGAGGCCGTGGCGAGGCAGTCACACCGCGGACCGCGGCGGCGTCATGCACTGCACCGCCATGCGATGTGTGGAGGAAACACGTCGTGTGTGTGTGTGTGTGTGGCGCTCCTTTTCAGTCCCTTTTCCCAGTGCGCCGCGCCGCTCCCCGGGCCCGCTGCTCGCACGGCCGCGGGTGTGATTGATCGCGTGCGTGGAATGTATGTGTGTGTGTGTTGGGGGAGGGGCTGCGCGCGCGTGTGTGTGTGTGTGTGCGTAGGCGGGCGTATGGATGGGAGCGCCGCGACGCCTCCTATAGCGACGCCGCCGACGCCTCTGTCCGACGCGGCGGCGCCAGGCTGCGCCGTGCTGCAAACTCCCCGCCCCCACTACTTGGGATGCGGGCTGCTCAGCAGCAGCCGGGGCCTAACGCTAGGATCGGAGGGACTACGCCTGCCTCCCCGAAGGATCCAGGCCCGATATCACGTGGGGGAGGGTGGTGCTGGGGGCGGGCGGGCAGCGGGGGCGGGCAGCGGGGGCGGCAGCCAGTTGGTCCCTGTCCCCGCTCTCCCGGCGCTGCTCTAGAGTTCGAGAGGACTCCGCTCAATTTAGGGGATTTGGCGACGAGGGTAGGGTGGGCGGGGGAGGGGGTCGTCACCGTGGGGATGGCCGGGCCGTACGGGTCGAGGTGCGGCGTGCTGGCCCTGGGGCGGGGGGTGACGGGGGGTGGCCGTGGCGGCCAGGCAGATGGGCCCGACCCGGCCCGGGCTTTGATCTCCGTTTTCATCCGCGTTGTGCGGAAGTCATATCCTGTGCCGCGGCGCCCGGCCCGGCCCAGTCCGTCACCGCCGCTGACGCTTCCAAAAGCTACGCGCCGGCGCGGCTGCCCAGGGCCCGGCCCTCCCTCCGAGCTGTGGCCCAGTTACAAGAGTTAATCCCCACCCGGCCGCGTGTTCGAATGTGAATGTGAATGAGGAGGAGGAGGAGCAGGAGGGAAGAGGGGAGGCGCCTGCTCGCGCGTGCAGCTCTGGCCGCCAGACGAGCGTTGCGCTGTGTGAGAGAGAGGGAGAGAGAGAGGGGGGCGGGGAGTAGGACTCTCGGCCCGCCTCGCCTCGCACGTGCGTGTGGCCGCGGTGCGGCAGGGAGACGCGTTGGAACGGAGATCGAGGAGGAGGAGGAGGCCTGTCCTTCGCGAGTGCATGACTGAGTAGGAGCAGTGCGCCACGCCGGCGGGGGGCGTGGCGCGGCGCGGCGTTGGGCGCTGTCGAGATTATACCCTGGCGATGGGCTGGTCCTGGTCCAACCCGACACAACACAAACGTGCGTTGCGTTAATGACTGCGGGGAGAGGGGCGGGGCGGGGCGGGGCGGGGCGGGGCGGGCATAGAGTAGGCGTCAGGTCAGGCGCCTGCTCCCTTCCCGTCCTGTTATCACGACACGTGTGCTCCCGGCGTGCACAGCCCGGCGGTGGGGGGCTGCCCTCGATAACCACACGGAGCGGAGCACGGCTGGGGCCGGGCGGGCTGGGCCAGCAGCACGCTTTTACACGAGCGTTATGAGCGTTCTGGAGCGCTCTCAAGGTGCACGAGTGTTGTCGTGCCCCCCCCCCCCTCACTTTACTACCTCTGCTCTGTCGGACGTGGGACGGACACCCCTCCGCGCCCCACCCCTCTCGCGACAATGCCTTTATTGTGCGGCACACGAGTTCAACGAGCAGGCCAGCCCAGGGGCGTACGTACTGCGGGGCGGGGCGGGGCGGGGCGGCCAGTGCAGCTGCCTGCCGTGTCCTCAAGCAGTGCATGCGGGGCGGGGCGGGGCGCGGTGGGGGAGGAGGCCACCTGTGAGCGCGGAAGCCACGCCGCCGCCGCCGCCCTCGGGGACCCACCAGCGAGTGTGTCGGCTCGGGGCGGGGCGGGGCGGTTATGGTGCGAGTGGCCTGCGCACTACTCGAGGCAAGGGAGGGTGGAGGTTGCTGCGAAGACATCAAAGGCATTGTGAGAGATCCCCGATGTGGGTCCCCGAGGCGGGGCGGGGCGGGCGCGCGTGCAGAGCCAAAGCGAGATAGCCATTGCAGCGGGAGAGGACGAGAGCGACTCGACTCTGGTCGCACACACTACGTGCTTTAAATAGCCGGGGCGTGGCGGGGCGGGGCGGGGCGGGGCGGGGCACGCCGCACGCGGCCGCGGCCCCTACCCCGTCATGCACTGCGCTGCGACCCGGACCGGACCGGAGTCCCGCCTCGCCGCCACGTTGAACTAGTGCAGCCGATACCCGCGACCGCTCATGTACAGTGTAGTGCTTGCACTGCTTCGCGGCGAGGGGGTCGAGATGCCTTACGCGACAGCGGCCTCCGCGACCCTGCGGGGTCATCGCCCCGGAGAGGAGGTCCTGCTTGTGAGGATAGGGCGGGGGCAAGGGCCAGGGCGCAGCAGGGCCGGGAAGGGCAGCAGGGCGGTGGGAACAGCAGCACGCGGTGTGCGTTTCCCCGCCGCCTCGCCGTGGCGATGGTTCGGCTCCGTTCGGAACGGGACGGGACACTGACCGATCCATAGTGCTGCCTCCTCGCTTCAGTCTGCTGTCTGTTTCTCTCTCTCTCCCTCTCTCTCTCTGTCTCCCGGCGGTGTGGGCGCCGCCCCCGTAGCGCCTCGCAGTGTCGTACACTGTTCGAAACGCAGTGCGTGGGCCGGGCCGGGCCGGGCCGGGCGCTGAGCCCCGACCCCAGCCACCTGAGCAGCGCCCCCGCCCCCGCCCCCGCCGCCTCGGGTTTACTGCCGTTTAACATTCGAACGACCCTCTACTCTCGTCGACTCGGACTCGGCCATAGCAAGGTTCAACGCCCGCTACGCTATTCAAACAGCTCGTGCCTTATGAGCCGTATCTCGCTGATTGCCTGTATGCCTTTCTTTCCCTGTACTTTTCCTCTGCCGCCTACCTGCATAGGGCCCCGGCCTTGCTGGTCCCGGCTCCTTCGGACTCGCGCCAAAATAAATAATGCACGCTGATGGACACACCTGTCCCGTTCTCCTGCCCCGCCCCGCCCCCGCCCCGCCCTGCCCCGCCTCCTGCGTTGCCCTTCCCCCCTATGGCCTGCGCGCAGGTGATGTATGCCGCAGCACGGGAGCGCCTCTGCTACCGGCGTCAACTGTGTGTGTGTGTGTGCGTGAGCGTGCCCGCGGGAGTCCATGTGGTGAGTCCCACGAGAGCGCCAGGCGAGGCACCTCGCTCCTCATTCTGTTCAAACAGAAGCGAGTGCGGGTGTACGGTACGTCCTCTTGAAAAATTCCCGAGTAGCGCACTGCTCCTGCCGAGTGAGAGAGCTGTCCTCCGTGCTCTCTCTCTCTCCAATATCACACGTGGGCGTTCCTCGGCACTCTCTCCTCTCACTCGCTCCGCTCGCCGCATGTGTTCCCAGCGGTTCCCACCGCGGCGCAGGTAACCTGTTCCTCCTCAGCGCATCGCTCATACTGCTGGGCAGACAGTCACACGTGAGGCGTGAAGGGTGCGAACAATCACGCAGTAACCCGATGAAAACGACTTTTCGAAATGTGCAAGGAATTGCGCGACCACTGTGTGGTCACGCCCCGCACTGCATGTGAATGTGTCCAATCGGCGGGGTTGGTTTCCTTTCGTTCTCATCCATTCCACTCCTCACTACTCCCGTAGCCTTGGCAGCGGCGGCAGCAGGCCCACGCACTGAGGCGCGGCCCTGACCTGGCCCGGCCCGGGGGAAGTCCTCGACACGCGCCGTACAAGGAAGGACCCGGGAGGCGATGCGATAGCTCAGCTCAGCGCGGCTGGAGGCTGTCAAGGATACCAGGGAATCCGTCTAGGGAACAGTGCAGCGTGCAGCGCAGCAGGATGATAGCAAGCCGCCGCAGCACGTGGCGTGGCGTGGCGTGACACGTGGAGTGACACGTGGAGTGATGGCAAAACCGAGCCCGGAAGGCTTCAGAGGCGACCTGGGCGAGATGTGAGTCCGCGGGGGACCCAGGACGGCTGTAGCCGCGGGGCGGCGCGGCAGAGTGCAGGCAGGCAGGCCCGCGACCCGCGACCCAGCACCAGCAGCCTCGCGTCGCGGGCCCCCTCGTCCCCATGCTCCGCCACGCCCCACCCCGCCACGCCACGCCCGCCGCGCAGACTGGACCGACCATTACTCGTCATATTCTACTGGTGCAGTCGGGTCGGGAGGGGCCCGCGGGAGGGAGAGAGAGGAGAGAGAGAGGGCTTTCTGGATCAGTGTGTCACCGTGACCTCCGCTGGGCCTGGGCCGCGCGGGCGCGCTCGCTCCGGCCGGCCCGGCCCGGCCGCGGCCGTCGAGAGTTGTTGTCATCGCCTCGCTGCGGAGGGGAGTGGAGGGCGGAGGGCGGCGGCAGGGAGAGGAGGAGCAGGGCGGGGAAGGGAAGTCCCACATGCGGCGCGTCTCTTGCCGTTGCAGCAGCAGACTGGCCCAGCGGGGCACGGCACGGCACGGCCCGGCAGGACAGAACGGCTTTTGTCGTGTCCGACTGGACTCGGTTGCAACCGGATCGTCTCGCCGCCGCCTCCTGTCCCCAGCCCGCCAGCCTCAGTAGCAGGTCTGCTGCCACCCCGCCCCGCCCCGCCCCGCCCCGCCCCGCGGGCGGCGCCGGAAAGAGAGAGGGATGGGGTGGTGAGAACCAACGAGCCTTGCTCCTCCTCCTCCTCCCGTTTCATTAGCAGGTCCCCCGCGGCAGACAAACACAGATCATAAATTAGCTGCGCGTAATAAATTCAAAATCGTTCTGGCGGGCGTCCAGACCGCAGCCTGCCTAGCGCAGCCCCGGCCCCTCCCTCGCCCTGCGCTGCGGCCTAGCCGCCCCGCCCCGCCCCGCCCCGCCCCGGGGCTGCGGTGGGGCGGGCGGGGGGTGGGGCTGGGGACACCGCCGCACCAGCAGAGACAGTGCCATGACAGAGCTGCGCACCGCCCCGCCCACCCGCCCTCCCCGCGCGTAATCGAAATGAGAATGAATTCCGAGTTTGCTCTTTGGCCGCAACTTTTCATCGTCCTCATGGCACTGCTGCTGCAAGTTGCGGCCCCAGCGGCCCCACCTTGTTGCGGCTCGAAACCACGACAGCAAAACGGCAAACAGCCTCTGAGCGCAGCGCGGCAGCTTGGAGCAGCAGCAGGCCCGGGTTTTACGCTCCGCGTTTTAGTGCCCTGGGGTGGGGCCGTCCCATGGGCGGGTCGCGGCGGTGCATTTGGGCGGCGGCATGTGCGATATTACCGCGGCACCCACCGGTATACGTACCTCTGTGTGTGTGCGTGTGTGTGTGAGCGCGCGAGCTTGCGCAAGCGTTTACCGCCTTTGCTCTCCCCGCCGGACCGGGCAGGGCGGCCTTCCCCCCTTTCCAACACTCTGTCAAAACCCCGGAGCAATTTTATTTTGTCACCAAAGTGTGAGAGGGCGAGCCAGGCCAGGCAAGGCGGGGCTGCTGCGCTCGCGAGCCGGTTGAGGTTCAGCAGTCTCGCTTTTCTCTTTCTCGCCGCGTCGCGCCGCGCCGCGCCACTCCCTCAATTGCACAGACTGCACCAGCAGCTGGGGCGGCGACGGCGACGCTGGTTATTCATAGCAGACCGCCCAGCAGGGCCGGCAGTGCGTCGCGTCGCGCCTGTCTCTGGTCCCAGACAAACCTTTGCGATTCCTGTGAATCCGTCTCGGCCGTCCGGAAATGTGGAGAGTTTTTGTGGTGTGGACTTTCCTGTTTCTTGGCATTAAAATGAGATAATATGACCGAAAAAATGGTCCTTGTTCTGCATAATAATGTTGAGCTAATTTTTTGATTATTTTATCAGATCTATAAGATCTGCTCGGCATGGAGTCGGAGGCGCGGGTGGGAGGGTGTTCGGGGCTGGTGCGGGAAATGGCTGAGCTTTACCTAAATGGACAGGTTCGCCTGTGGCGTCACGTCTGTGCGAGGAGGCACAAAGGCGCAGACGCAAGATGCAGTGCGGCACGGGAAACAGCGACCCCTGTCCTGTCCCCCAGTCCCGTCCCGTCTCGTCCCGTCTCGCCGTCCGCCCCCCGCCCCCCTACCACCACCGTCACCGCCACGAAATAAAAAGTCTCCGAGTTCCCCAACCCCCTCGGTCTCGTGTTGACGGGGCGTGGGTGGGGGGAGGGGGGGGTGTAAGAGGTAGGGGACGGGCGAGGGACGGAACACCATCAGCGCCGGCCGGACCAAGTAGATGAGATGTCAACATGCTTGTCCTGAGCACGGCGCGAGGCACGCAGCCGGCGGGTGGGCCCCGCCCCACCCCGCCCCGCACCACCACGCCGCCAGGGAGCACCGCTGACATGCGTGCCACCCCCCGGTGAGCCCCCCCCCTCCCCTTCCCGCCCCTCGACTGCTCCGCCCGTACCCGCTAGCTTCTCCCTCACGCACTTCGCTTAAGCGTAGCGCTGCAAGTGACTTCGATAAATCTCCCCTCCCTCTACCGTTAAGGTGGAGGGGCACCTGGTTTACTGACGAGCTTCTATCCACCGCACGCCCCCATCCCCCGTAGCGCCCGATAAAAGGTTATTGACTGCGGGCCCGGCCCGGCCAGGCCCGGCCACCCAAAGGCACATAAGAGCACTTGTGTAGGCGACGTTTTGTGGCCGGCGTAAAACGGTAGCCTGATGGCGATATGAAATCGGTCCCCGTCCTCAGGCACTTGGGGGCGTGGCGGGCGGGTGGCGAAGGGGAACGTGGAGTGGGCGCGGGTTTGGGGGCCGCCCCGCCCCGCCCCGCCAGACACGCACTGGGTCACGCCGGCCAGGGCGGGGGCGGGCCACACCGCGGGCGGGGCTCTCGCCGGGCGAGGAAAAAGTTATGCGATCGGAAAGATAAAGTTATCCTGACTATCTATCGCGCTGGCTCTGTGCGGCGCCTCCATGGCGCGAGGGGGCGGCGGGGGCCGCCACCTGCTCCGCCCCCGCCCCGCCCCGCCCGCCCCACCCCGCCCCAGCAGTAGATCGATCCGACCGACGACGGCGGGCGGGGGCGGACTCGGCATCGCTGGACACCCAGGGCGCGCGTCCTGGAGTAGGCCGTGGAGGCGGTCGCACGCGGCCGCTCGTGCTCTTGGGCCGCCCACCCCACCAAGTAGTGTGCCGTCTGCTGTGATCACGAGATCACGTCAGTTAGTTCCATTTACTGCCCGCCAGACTCGGGGCCGCGCAGTCGCTGTCGCTGCTCTTTATGAGGCCATCCGCCTCCTGGTTCTTGATCAGCGTTAGTAATAATTGCCTTGTGGAGTTGTGGGCCAAGAGGGGGGCCATGCTTGCTGCCGGCGGCAGGGATAGGGCAGCCGTGGAGGTAGGCCGCCCGCCGCGCAGCGCTGCTCGACGGGCCGGCCTGCCGGACTGAGTCGCAGGCGAGAGACGAACTACTCCTGTACTCATGCACTGGCACTGTACTCTTCCCGTTCTAGCAATGTAGTGGTCGCCCTGTACTCCGTCTGTACTCGAGCGCCCTCCTCTGTACTCCCGCGTGTCCCTTGCTCACACGCCCTCCGCCTTGGTCTGTTTGCAGGATGACGAGCCCGCAGAGCAAGCCCAAGAGGAAGTGGCACTTCCCCACCGGGGACGGCGACAGCGCGCTGCCCAGCATCTCGCTGCCCGAGGGCGTGTCCATGTCCGGGCTGCTGGGGCCGGAGAACGCCCCCCGCGGCTACGGCTGGACGCGCCTCTGGCGCTACGCGTCGCTGCTGCTGCACACGGGCTGCTGAGCGGCCGGGCCCCGCGCCCCGCGCCGCCCCCAAGACCCACCACCGCCACGCCGCGCCACGCCCCGGCCCCCCGGCCCCAGCGCTCGCTCGCTATTACTACCTCGTTTCGCACTTTTTATTGCAGTCATTTTTGTTGTGGACGGGTGTCCCTTTGATCAGGTGACGTGAGGGCAGGGAGTGGAGTGCTCGAGTCAGTGTGATACAATATCGGGACGTGCCGTGTAGAGAGGGAGCGGCGCACTCACGACACCTGCGCTGCGTCTCGGAGGAGCAAACCGAGCAGCGGTCGCATTTCTGTAGGATGGTTGGTTCTTTCCGAAGTTTTGTTTTTCAGTATTAAGCTTCTACCTTATCCTGCCGGGGTGGTTTATTCGGAGACGTAGAAAAAAAATTAACAGGATAATAGCGTTACTGTAATAGGGTGCGTCTGAGGTTTAGGTGTCAACACCTTGCTCGCACCGTATGACCTCTTTTCCCTTTTAATTTGAGTCTCTCTAAGACCGATTTTCGTCGTATTCCATTTGAGAGCAAGTAAACATAAATGAATTGTACAATACATAGTAATATTTCTGTACAATACATAGTAATAATTCTGTTGTTATTATTTATAAATCTATAGGTTTCTGAGGCACAAACTATTTCGTATAGTGTGGTTTTATAGGAAACTGGTTCTGGACCTTGCTTCTCTATATTATCTGTATCTGAGTGTCGATTTCCGTGGGGGTATTTGGACGGTTTTCTCTACCTCGTCCTTTATGTGAGAGTAATCCTTAATGATTTGGTAACTGGAGGTTCGCGGCCAGGGAAGTCCAACTCGAATTACCCAGAGGAGCGTGGTCCGTCTCCTGAAAGGGCACATCGGATGGGATTGGTTAAGAACGAATATTTGATGCCAGAGTAGTTTCTATAAAGATCAATTATTTGTTTCAATTCTTGTAGCTCAGCAGGGTTGAGTGTATATGAAGCTGAATCTGGATGTTGTTACAATGTGTGTTGCTTCTATGATTCACAAGCAATTTATCGGCTGTTGACTATTAATGATAAGGCTGATAAACTGACAGATGGTGTGTATTTGTGTTAGAATGTGACCGCGGTTACATAAAACAGAGTTATGGGGATAATGTGCCATGCTACCACACCACCAGGTTTCATTAATTTATTTTCAGCCTTTGTCCGTGCCTTTCAACAACAATAATTATTTTCTTCTTTATACAAAGAAATGACTAAGAGGCAGTTAAATTAATGAACTCTCCAAACTAGTCCAGTTAAAGTTTAAACAGTAGAATAATTCTGTTCCTGAATGAGTGTCTTTTCCATTAATTCATGAGCTGCAGGAGAAAATCATACTATGAGCTGCTGTGTTGTTTGAACTTGTATCAATTATGTTGTGATAGAATCATTGAACAGTTAGGTCTCCACTTGTTTTTTAGTACGATTTTGTCTTTACTGTGGTAGGTTTCCTAGTTGATGTGTTCTGTTCTATTATCTAAATCAAGTGTTATTATTGGGTACTGCAAGACATTATGGCAGGCTCATGTTACGTTAGTATAATTTGTAATTCTATTATAAAAAAAACAAGTGTGAATAATGAAAAAGTTCTGTTTCTTTACACCTTGATTACCACTTATTAGGAAAAAAAACACACACACAAAATCTACAATTCTAGGTTTTAATGATATCTCTTTCATCATTCTGTACAAGTAAAAATTTACAGTGCTTAATAACTTAAGTGTACTAAGCTGATAGATTTTACATAGACTTATCAACAATTATTCTAGCAACAACCTGCTATAGAATATACTCACATCACAATACATAGCATTGCTATAAAAAGATTTACCAAAATTTTGCTCACTCCACTCAAATTCCACTAAGAGAACAAGCAAAGTTGTTGCACCAAACACATATAAATTATCACTCTCTTTGTACACGCCATTTGTAAGGTAAGATAAAATTCACATTACTGACAGGTTGTTTCCTCATAGTTGATTAAAATTTCATGTTGAAGAGAAAAATCTACCTCTTCAAGCAAACCTCTTTAGTTTACAAAAAAAAAAAACCTGCATTACACATTCAATAGAAAATTGGACTGAATTACTACTCAATATTTAGAAGTCTTCTGCTTCAAGACTGCTTGTACACATTTAGCCATAGTTGGTGATGCTCTGCTAATTGCATCTGTCATAAAGAAATCTTGAAGTTCCTTTAATTTTACATCAAGTGGAGTTGAAGCTAGTTGGGCCTTCACAGTCTGAGGGTAAAAAAAGAATTCCATTAAGAAATTATTCTCATCAAAAGAAAAAAAGGAGAGTAAAAAATACTTGAATGGGTAAAAATAGATTTAATAAAATGACTCACCTTGGAAAGCTCTACTGCTTGGGCAAAGTAATTAGCATTCTCTACTGATCCATAACGTGTCAGGTGAGGTGCAACTTCTGTGAGCCTCTGTCTGATTCCATTGAGATCATCATATGGAAGTGATTCACCCACAACCTAAAAATAAAACAAGTGAACCAATAATAAAGCATCGATCCATCAGGTGACAAGTCTAAATACATAAGAGCACAAACTAACCTCTGACAATGCCCGAATGATCTTCCAATCAACTCGGGCCATTCCTGGTGGTGTGACTGCAGCCAGAGTCTGTTGTGTTCTGCCCTCAGTGTTCACATATGTACCTTGCTTCTCTGTGTAAGTTGCTCCAGGAAGAATGGCATCAGCCATTGATGCACCTTGGTCTCCGTGATGTCCTATTAAAAAGTTCAAATAATAATAATAATAATAATAACAGACTGCAGTTGTAAACTTCTAAAAAGGTTAACAGCAGATAACACCTATTAACAAGTACTTGCCTAAATACACTACAAAACAATCCTTAGGCAGATCAGCCCTGGTAATTGTGCCTTCATCAGCACCTAGAAGGAACAAAATTTTAGGAGGATCCTCACGGATGGCACTGACACCTGCTTTGTATCCAATATCAAGTGCAGCAACTTGAGAGGCAACCTGCTGTAGTACATTTAGAATTTTCCACTCCTGAAACATGTGGATATGGTTTTATAAAACAAAGTTACTGTGGAAATAGAAACTAGAAGAAAACATCATATTATTTCTCACAAACCTTATCATTAACCGATGAACTAAGCGACTGGGACAGCTGTTGCACTGCTGCAAGAATAGCTGCAGCATCCTGCCTTCCGAACTGTTGTCCACCCAAAATAATCATGGGCTTCTTTGCTGAGGACAACTTTTTGTTGAATGGATGTTGACCAGATGCCAATTTTTTCAAGGTTGTAGTGTCATCACCAAGGTGCTGAAACAATAAGAAATTAGCTTCCAACGCACATAGCTTTTATAAATAAATAGTAAAACAAAAACTTTATGTTCTAGTACCTCATAATCATAAGACAAATCAACCTTAGGCCCCAAAAGAGCCACATCACATTCCTTATGAATCCAGGTCTTGCGGATTCTAGCATTCAGAAGTGGTGCTTCATAGCGAGGATTAGTACCAATAAGCAGAATAAGGTCAGCATCCTCAATTCCTATAAAACATAAAAAATAAGTAGATAAAAAAATGATAAGAAAAAGGAGATTTAGCTTCTTAATTATCCTACCTGCAATCTTGTTGTTAAGGAGGTAGCTAGATCGCAAGTCAGTTCCTGAACCATCTTGAGGGAATGTGTGCTCGGTGCACAGAGCCTCAGATCCCACTCTGTTCAGCAAATCTTTCAGTGCTACAAGAGCCTGCCAAGGGAGAGTTGTGCTAATTATTGATCACATAACTTTGATAAACACAAGTCTTCACAGAAAAGCTTACCTCAGCATCTGCTAAACCACCAGCAACAGCAGCAGATTTTTCTCCAGCCCTAAGCAAAGCCTTAGCAACACCAATGAGTGCATCCTCCCACTCAACTGTCACAAGTTCTCCATTTTCGTTTTTCAGCATGGGAGAAACCAAGCGTTGGCGCTTCAGGCCATCACAAGAGAAACGAGATTTATCAGAAATCCACTCTTCATTTACATCCTATGAAAGAGAAAGTATTTAAATTACTACAAATGAATCCAAACGGTGATTTTATAAAATCTTTAAAACATTAAATATTTTACTTGCCTCATTTAACCTGGGAAGAATACGCAATACCTCTCCAGTCCTGGTCGATACAACTATATTACTGCCCAGCGCATCCATGACATCAACACTTTCAGTTTTACGAGTTTCCCATGGTCGTGCAGTAAAAGCATATGGCTTTGAGGTGAGGGCTCCAACAGGGCAAAGGTCTATCACATTACCAGAGAGTTCAGACAAAAAGAATTTCTCCACATAGGTTCCAATCTAGTAGATAAACAAAAAATACACCAGATATTATTTCTAATAAAACGACACATGATCTAACTGGAAGGGAACCAGACCGTTATAATTTCTATTACCTGCATGTCAGAACCCCGGCCAGTTGTTCCCAGATCATCCACTCCAGCAACCTCAGATGCAAAACGAATGCAACGGGTGCAATGAATGCACCGGGTCATGACAGTTTTAATTAAGGGTCCCACATCTTTGTCCTCAACAGCCCTGAAGAATATACAAACAAATAAATCAGTAATGCAAAAGCTAACAAATTATATAATGTAGGAATTTTAATTAGTATTTTAGTTAATTATACCTTTTTCCATCAAACTGGATATCTGTGAAGCGGCTTCTATCGCTACCAAACGCCATGCTTTGATCTTGAAGATCACATTCACCACCTTGATCACAAATTGGGCAATCAAGTGGGTGATTTACTAATAAAAATTCCATGACACCTTCTCGAGCTTTCTTAGTCATGTCTGAGTTTGTTTTAATCCTCCATCCTTTCATCACAGGCATAGCACAAGCAGCTACAGGCTAACCAAACAAATTAAAAATTGGTTAGTCTTGGAGATGGAATAACCATGTTCATTGATATTGAAACACATCCGTCTGTAAACTGACCTTAGGAGACTTTTCTACTTCCACCAAGCACATGCGGCAGTTTCCAGCAACAGCCAAACGTTCATGATAGCAAAACCTAGGAATTTCAACACCAACCATTGCAGCGGCCTACAAATAACAAAATAATCATTATGAGAATGGTTCAGTAAAAAATGTGTCAGGAATATTATAAGAGTACCCTGAAACATAAAATTGCAAATATTGACCTGCAAAACTGTAGTTCCAGGCTCCACTAGAACAGGTTTGTCATCCACAAAAACTTCAATTTTCTCTAGCTGCACTGGGGTACTAGAAATACCACGCAATGCTGGTGACAATTGGCGTAAATTGGGAAGGCTCAAGGCCTTGTGTAAAGGTGCTCGAAGCATTCTGTAAAGAAAAACACCTAATTCATAAATAATACTCAGCTCACACTGAATAATGGCATACATTGATAAATACATATAATACTACATTAAAGGAAGGGGCAGGACGTGGACGACACTATGTCATTACCAGACTGACTAAAGAACACGGATGACAACAAAGTGTAAAGTTATGTAAAGGGAGAAAACAATATCAAACCTAACCTCTGCCTATTTATTGCACAATAGTTATTGGGAACACTTTTAAAACTTAGCATTTTGACAGAGTAAAATAGAATATTGAAAATGATGATATTGTGTATATTCAACAAGAAAATATAATAAATAAAACTTTTGACCTTTATTTGAGGTAACGTCACTTAAAACGATATAAGAGAATTGTAAGACAGGTCGCCACTTTTAAATAGAGAACACGTAATTGTTTTTACACAAAAAAGCATTACCTGAATCGTAAAATTTAAGTCGAATAAATGTGTACAAATGTTCGTATGTCCGAGGGTCCTGATGTTTGGCAAATATCGGCTGATCGAGTTAAAAATGCAGAAGTTACAAGTCCCCCATGAAATCACCGCCCTCTCCAAAGTTTCAGAAAATTTGACCGATTAGACCAATTGCAGTTCGGGAGAGATCCCTCCGGACGTGTTGTGAATTACACCTGTTCACCCCAGCATGTGCTTCGCTCTGGTGGAAAGAACAAGAACTGGAGCTTACAGATTTCGCTAAGCGGTGGCGCTGTTGTCGATCCAAGCACAAGCAGCTATGACGTCATATTTTTTAGTACACATTCGTGTTCAAAAGTAGATGGGTGTGTGGATGCCTTCGTTCGGTTTTCTCAAGTTTTAAACGTTCTGTGCCGTGGAATATGTGCAGTGAATAGAAAATTTTATCATGTGCAGTGTTTTACAAAAATAAGGAGTCATGTTTCGTTGTATTCCCATGTTTAAGGGATGTAATCGGCAAGTGGAATATGTTGACAAGCGTCACCATTCGCTTCATACCGTCCCCGAAGAAATTATACGATATTCTAGGAGTTTGGAAGAGCTTTTGTTAGACGCTAACCACATTCGTGATCTTCCGAAGGTAAAATTTTTGCTTTCTTTCATATTTTAGTTTTGTTGGCGAAGGAGGCAAAGAAATTAAATATACAGGGTTTGCCTTAACCTGACCGTCTTTTTACGTGTTTATGTTTCCTTATTTTATCAACGTCTCGATAGAATTTTAAATTTTATGGGTCTGTAATTAGATTTCTCTCGGTCAAGAGTCCTGAAGTATCCTTAGTGAGAATTTGCGGGATGGAGATGATGAATAGTCCATCGCAAATCTCGAACGATAGTTGCGGCTTAACGGTGTCTTAACCTGTACCAAAAAATATTGCTTAATAAGGTTTCAATCTACTTTCTGTGAGTAACCAATATACCTAATGAGTGAATTGTGTTCGACCTAAACAGATTTTTACACTGAAAGGGAATATTTAATGTCCTCCAGTTTGTTTATCCTTTCCAACTCATCAACAAGTGGGGACAGGCCTAGGCCAGTAAATGGTTTCCTTGCTCTCACCTAGTCCAACTTCAATATTTGTTGCCTAGTCAGAAATTATTCAAATATTTTTGTGCAAGATGTTTTCAATTGAAGCTGAATTTGAAGCATATAAATCTGGATATCTCTCAGAAAGAAATATTATACTCTATTTAATTATATGTTTCTGTTATTTTTTTTTAAGAAAATTACTTTGCAATTTAATAAAAGTAGTGTAACATTGTGACAGTTATTAAATATAGAAGTCTTCATGCTGCAAGAATGTTCTTAAGTTTTTTGACAAGTTCTCGTTCACATTGGATTTCAAAATAATTTTTGTTAACCTCATAATATTGCAGATTTACTATTGTAATTATTTGAATTTATGGGATATGCACTTGTCATTCTCTTGCCAGTACCTTGAAACCTTTGCAATGGATACTTACGGTTTTTGCCTGCATTCTTGTTTGATTACAGAATTTCTTCCGCCTTCATCGTCTAAGGAAATTAGGTTTAAGTGACAATGAAATTCGGCTACTGCCCGCTGACATCCAAAATTTCGAAAACCTGGTGGAATTGGATGTCTCCAGAAATGGTGAGTGAATGTTCATTTTTTAAAGAAAATTTCACTAGAATGCCCTACCCTTATCCCTTTCCCTTCCAAGAAAGTGAAGTAAAGCAGTGAAAAGAATGTTAAATTCATGTGCATGATCCAGTAAGCGGGGCTCGGGATTCACGGGTATGCCTGTGGACCGTGACCGTGTCAAGGACTCTGCACGCCGTGAATGTCGGCGTGGCGTGGCGTGGCGTGGCGAGGCGCGTGCCGTCCCGCCCGCCGCCGGGATAATGCCCCCGGAGAGGGCAGGCACCACGCCGACCATGCGCCGACCCTCTGCTTCCGCAGAGCACCCCGCCCTCGACCCCGCCCCACCTGCTTCTTGTGCACCGCCCCGCCACCCGCGCAGAATTTCAATGCCCGTGCTTTCTCGCCCTGATATGTATTTTCCCCGGGGAGTTACGTATAATCTCAAGTTTCGGGCGGCTTGATGACAACCTCTGTAGCGCGGCAGCGCCGCTCATGACTGACATACCGGGGGGGAGGGGGGCGGAGCGGACGCCGATGGAATTTTGAAAAGGAGGGCCGCGCAACCAGCGATGTGGCGGCACGAATTTTAAAAGTTTTCCATCGAATGCGCAGCGGCAGTCGCCCAGGCACGCCCCGCCCCCGCCCCGCCCCCGCCCCCGCCCCAGGCCCGCCCTCGCGGCGCCGACCTGCCGCGCCGCCCTGCCGCGCTCGAACTTCCCTCTCGTCGTCGTCGCGGAATTTAATCAAATGGCGGCGGGCTGATGTACGAGATTCGGGGCCCGGGGGAGGGGGGCGGACGCTAAGGATCGCGACGGGATTTATTCCCTCTCGGAGGAGATCAGGACGAGGAAGCTGTTAGAAGGGGCGTCGGCTTGGCGGGAGCATGCGGGACAGGACAGGACGGGACTCCGAGTTATTACGTTATCGGTATGTGCGGGGGGTGCGCGTGCGGTGCGCCCGGCCTGCACCAGGCCGTACCGCGGGGTGTTCCGCCAGGACAGAGGACAGGCGTGGCGGCGCGGTGCAGTGCGGTGCGGTGTGCGGCAGCGCGCTCATCGCCTGTCTGTCTCTCCTCTCCTCTCCTCTACTCGCCCAAGGTCGCATTCCAGAGCGCGCTCGCTACCCGCAGCACGGCGGCCCGGACGCGACGGCCCGGGGGCCCGGCGCGGTGCGGCCGGTACGGCGGGGCGGGCAGCCCGGGCTGGCAGCCCTGCACTACTCGCTGTGGTACTCGCCTAGTGCCGGCCTCGCTCAGAGGAGTACAACGTGCGTGCTGCAGAGCACGGCGCGGCCGCTATGCGCTCCTCAATCCTCCTCAACTCTCCCTCCTCCTGTCTACTAACCGCCCCCTCTCTGCATACCCCGTTCCCAGAGACATGTGCGCGACTGGTAGTGCGCGCGCGCGCGCGCGTGTGTGTGTTCGCTGCAGCTTCCGTCCGTCAGTAAGGGCTTCCTCCCCGGCCCCCTCTCCCTCTCCCGGGCGGCCGGGGCCTGGCTGGGCCGGGCCGGGAGGTGACGGCTACCCCTTCTCGGCCTATGCACCGCACCGCGCGCCGCCCTTGTCTCTCGTTAAGACACCCTCCCACCCCCACCCCCTCCACTCCTAGGTGTGCTTATCCGTCCCCCCCGACATCGACATCGCCCCGGCCCCGGCGCTTGGACGGGACGGACAAATCCTTGGCCGTGCCGTGCCGGGGGTTTACACTTTGCACGCTGCTCCGGCGCGGAGGCTGGAATTAGTGGTGTTTCCACGTAGTTATTACGCTCAATTTGCCGGTCGGGTGGGGGCGGGGGCGAGGTGGGGCGGAGCGGAGGCGGGGCAGGGGCCTGTGCGGCGAACGGTGTGTTTGGAAAGTGGAAGAGGAGGGGGGAAGCAGAAGAGCCCGGCGCGCCGCGGACGGGACGGGACGCGGCGACACGCCGCGCGCGGCTGTCCTGGCTGTCCTCTCTTTTCCCCGCCCCGCCCCGCCCCGCAGGTG
This sequence comes from Frankliniella intonsa, assembly GCA_033675135.1. Taxonomy (NCBI): domain Eukaryota; kingdom Metazoa; phylum Arthropoda; class Insecta; order Thysanoptera; family Thripidae; genus Frankliniella; species Frankliniella intonsa. The sequence continues at coordinate 5,480,378 of CM066247.1, read as the reverse complement.
CGCTGCGCAGTTGCCCGGTTGCTTCATCCGCTACGCCCCGCCACGCCGCCGCTGTTCCGGCCGCGGGCCGCGGGCGTGTCCCGTGCACCGGACAGGGAATTCCTCACTCGCTCACTTACTCACTCCGCTGCGCTGCGCCGCCAACGACGGGGCCACCGGCAAGGACGCCTAGAGAGACTCTCTATCCGCGCCGGGCGAGGTGCGAGGACTCGCGGTAGGCGGTGCCCGCGCCCGCACGACGCCCCGACCACCGGCAGCAGCGGCGCTCGCGGGAATTTTCGAACGGGTGTTAATTTTGACGAGCAGTTTGGAGGCACAGGAAGCGACACTATGGCAGGGGGGTGGGAGGAGGGGTCTGACAACATCACGTGTTTGGACCGCGTGTCGTATGCTAATTGGACAAGGGCACAGCCCGTGCCTGCCCCGCCCCGTCCTGCCCCGCCCCGCCCCGCCCCGGCCAGAGTACTCGACCCTCCTGTATCCCCCGGCCCGGCAGCAGCCGATGTGCGAACTTGAGCGCTGGCTGGTGAGGGCGAGGCGCGTAAAGGCATTCCTGTCGCCATCGCCTCGACAAGGCTCGATGCGGAGGGCAGGGCGCACCGCAGTCGTCGTCGTCGTGGGCTCGTGCGGGGCTTCTGGTGTTCTGCACGCCCCGCCCCGCCCCGCCCCGCCCCGCCCCGCCCGGGGCCGCTCAACTCCACCCCGCCGTGTCTGGCTTCCTTCTCTCCCCGCACCGCCGCGCCACGCCACGCGTGCGGTCAGCGGACCGATGGGCGGGGCGGGGCGGGGCGGGGTGTGCACTTCACCGCACACCCCGTCCCCGTAGCCCCCGCCCCGCCCTGTCCCCGCCCCTGCCAAGACTCGGGTTGAACGCTCTGGACGAGAAGGCTCTGCCCATCTTGCATAATCACCGAGCAGAGCCTGCAGTCAAAGCCTTCTGCCCGGCCCGGCCCCGCCGCTGAAGCAGCCCTTCAGTGTCGTGATGGGCCCGGCTACGCTGCTGGCGCCCCGCCAGCGCCCCGCCCCGCCCCGCCCCGCCCCAGGCCACTGACATCCCAACGACTTGTGAATCGGACTCGTCGAACGGTTATGACACGGCTCGGTGGGGCGGGGCGGGGCGCGTAAAAAAATAAAATTATTTGCCATTGATTGGTGCATCGGGTCATCGCGGCGGGGCCGCGGCGCTCGCGGAGCTCGGTATGCGTGCGGCGCGGCGCGGAGGACGTGCACCCTGGACTACTCTTATGACGGGCACGCACGTGCTCGTGCCCCGCCCCGCGACTTTCCAAAGCGGATGTTCCGCGTAGTCAAGGGGCACGGCGGACGTCTCATCGCTAACGACGGGAAGTTCGGCAGAGGGCTCTCCGCGCTGGGCCAGCAGGGAGGGGCGAAAGGAGAGGGGTAAGGGTCGAGAGCCCTTCCGTGTGTGTGTGTGCAGCCCTACCCGACGTGCCCTGCCCCTGTCCTGCCAGCGAGGGGATACCCACCCAAACAACTCTGAATTTTAGGGTAAAAAGTCGTGAATATTTATGATTTTGTTTTTTGCAATTGTACACTTACTTGCATTTTTTGTAATTCTATGAACTATTCGATGTTTTAAAAAATTTCCCTGAGTTCTTCTGAAGAAGTCCTCTTAATTATTTGGAATTACACTGAGTTTTTCTGAATTGTACGAATTGCGAGATGTACTAAAATGTAAGTGTTATCTCCCCCTCGCCTGCCGGTCCTCCCTTATTGTCCTGACCTGACCCCGTCCTGGCCCGGCCCGGCCCGCCCCGCCACTTGTTGAGTCGGGCCGTTGTCGGGTCTGCGCGTCCCGCCCCGCCCCGCCACGTCCCGCCGCGGCGCGCTGCTGTGGAGGTGCACACAGGTGCACTCCCATCGATTCGACTGCTATTTGCTCCCGCTCCGCGCCGCGCCGTGGTTGCGAACCTCTTGCTTCTTCTCGTGGTTCGTGCTACAGCTGTGTTATCGTAGAAAAATTTCTTTGACTTGGCGAACTTGCCTATAAATCAAGGGAAAATTTTCCTTTGATATGGACAGAACTAGTTTTGAATCCTAAATCAGCGGATTTAACGGAAACGTTTTATGGGTGCGCGACGATGATGCAGTGCGACAGGACAGCTGATCGCCATGCCGCGGCCGCGGCGGGTCACGGTCAGCGCGATAAACTCGTTGGCCTCCTCCTCGTACGACTCATCGCTGCAGCTGCAGCAGCAGCTGACTGATGCACCGCGCAAATTTTAATTTAAACTGATTTGATCTATAACAATAATTCATAATCAAATTCACCAAAAGTTTCCTTGCTCAACAGTATTTGGTTAAAAACGACGGTGCAAAAAAAGTAGTCGGTGTACAGGAACTATATTTTACACCCTACCCTGCAACGCCAATTTGGTTGTATGACCTAACTTGGTTCCCCTGGGTCTGCGGCAGAGGGAGCGTTTGGCTTTTTTCTCGGTGGCCGCGGTTTGGTGCGGCAGCTCTCGCAGCAGGCGAGGTGAGGCGGGCGGCCTCTGTTCAGAGGCGATTGGTTTGGGGGGAGGGTGGGGAGGAGGGGTTCCTGATTGAGCTGTAATTATATCTGCGGCCAAAAGTGGAACCGCTTCGCTGGCAGAGCGATGGATCAGGCCCCGTGGCCCCGGCGCCCTCCTCTCTCGCTCTCTCGCTCTCTCGAGCAGAGTCGGGCCGGACGCAAACTAAACTCGATCGGGCTGTGATTGATGCGCATATCCATGAGCGCCGGCGCCGCTGACCGCTGCAGAGCCGCGCAGGGCAGGGCGAGTAAGCAGAGCGGCCCGGGCCCTAATGTGCGCCGCCGGGCGGGGCGGGGCGGGGCGGGGCGGGGCGGGGCGGCGCCCGCTGGGTGGAGGACCGGAGGGCGTAAAAGGGTTGCTTTGCTCCAGCATGGAAAAGAGGGCGCGCTGGCCGCCCGCTTTGGCCTCCGCCGACCCCGCTGGGCGGGGCGCAGGGCGGGGCGGGGCGCCCAGTGGGGTATAGGGGCGCTGCGCCAGGCCGCCGCGCCCCGCCCCGCCCCGCCCCGGCATTAGGACGCGGGTGGTCGGCTATTTCCGGCGTCAGCAACAAGCTTCATTCCACTCCACTCGACTCGCGCCCGGCGCCCGGCCCAGCGCCACGCCCCCGCCACCCCACGGAGGGCGCTGGCCTGCCCCGCCCCGCCCCGCCCCGCCCCGAGCCAGCCCCCCGCGGGGGGCGTGGTGGTGGAGCGGTGGCGTTCCACATGGGACGGGTTCCGGCGGTAAAAACAATGTCTGATTTTATTTTAGGAAAGAGTGAAAATTTCACAGGGGATATTTTGGACGGGTATTACCGTTGCAGCTTCAGTTCCGGGCGGGGCGGGGTGGGGTGGGGTGGGGTGAGGGTTTGCCACAGGACCTGCTCGTGCTCTTGCAGTGTTGTACAGTGTTTGGGTGCACCCCTAATTCAGGCGCCGCCGTGCGGCCCGACTGAACTGCGGGTGGTACGGGGCGCGGCGGCACAATCTTGTGTTTGTGTAGCGGGGCGGGGCCGGGCGGGGCGGGGCGGGGCGGGGCGGGGCCTCGCGTGGCGTTTGCAACCCGAACCGTGTGTGTTTGGCGCGGCGTGGCGGGTCCAGAACAAATACACGCCATGAGATGGTATGGGGTCGAGGCGGGCCGAGACGGCGGACTGACCGGCGGGAGGGAGGGGGTGGGGGGCTAGTCGAGAGCTATACCGCGAGCTCTGCCTATTTTCCTTTTCGCTTTCTAGGCCTAGTCTAATATGCTAAATACTATGTAAATTTTTTTTCATTTTTTTTTTAAATTTAGCTGATTCATTGATTAATGTGTGCCGTTCGGTGCGTATTCGACCCTCACAAAGGCCCCGCCACGCCACGCCCCACCCACCCTGTGCCCTTTGGCCCCGCCCGCACTTACCCCTGAACAAATCCGTACGGAACCGAGTCTGGCGTGGCCTGGGCTCTCCCCGGGGCTCGGTGCGGGCCGGTGCAGGTAGCGCTCTCTATCGTAATGAATTTAAATTAAAAATTGAGTTATCAGAGGTGAAGTGCGCGCTGCGCGGGTCGCACAGGCGCAGGTGATCGAATTGCTCCTCTCCCACCCAATCTCTGCTCCAATTCCTCTTCCCTCTCTGACCGCACCGCACCGCACCGCCGTCTGCGCTCGGAACAGTAATTTGGTGAGCGTGTGGATTTTTATTCCACTTTTCTTTTCCTTCTTGCCGCTGTTTTTTTTTTGTTTTTTTTTTTGTTTTGTTTTTTGGCCGGCCCCACAACAACACTGGCAGCAGCCAGTGGCGGCTGTGCGGACTGGCCGTGGCCGGGCCGGGCCAACTCGCTAAGATCTTGCACGCTTTTTTTTTTTTTTTAAATGGTGTGTTGAACTCTGTGCGTGCGACACAGGTGGCCATGTCCGCCGCGCTGGCCAGCCGATGGTCACGCTACCCGCGGACGGCTCGGCTCGGCTTGCATGCATCGCGGTGTCATCCGCGATCGTTGCGTAACCATGTCACGCTCTGCCCTGCTATCGGCGGTGGCCGGACCGGCAGCAGGGCTGCGCCCGCCCCGCCCCGCCCCGCCACGCGCAGTCCCACCACACCCCGCCTCGCCCCGCCCACCCCACTGACGGCCGCGTCACAACATACCGCAAAATATAAACAGTCCCTTCTCTTCCCTCCTCTGTGCGCTGCTGCGCCCCCGTCGTGGTCCCCGCCCCGCCCTCCTCCCCCCATTTACGCCCAGAATAGCATCCTATACTTTTGCCGCTTTAGGCGTGGCGGCGGGGCGGGGCGGGGCGAGGGGCTTATCTCTGCGGCGATGGCCGAGGCGTTGGCCCGCGGCGACCTCGCTGGCTGGGCAGGGCCGGGCCGGGCCGGGCAGGGCAGGCCGACCTTGACACAGAGTGCAGGCGGAGGAGGCCGCGCGGCGGGCCGGATAGGGCCAGCCCCGCTCCGCCCGGCCCTGCAATGCCTCTATTAATATCTCAAGTCATTAGCGCCCCGCTAATCAGCGGGGTTTCACGCGGAGGCGATAATGCGTTGTGTCGGTGCTCCACCCGTGCATGGCGGGGTGGGGCGGGGCGGGGCGGGGCGGTCCTCGACGTCGAGTATGGAGTTCCTCTTGCTGAAGACCTGACGGCGAGGCGGTTGCCACGCGCGCGCAGGGGAAGAAGCTTACTTCACTTCCATCATGTTGACAGCCCGCTGTGTGCCCGCGCCCCGCCCCGCCCCGCCCCGCCCCGCCCCGCCGGAATTGAGAGTAGAGATAAATTCTCGCTATGGCACGGCGCGCCGTGGTGCCGCCGTGGTGCCGCGTGGTTCAGTGAGCGCCGTGCCGTGCCGTGCGGGGTTTTACTTTATTTTATTTTTGCGCCCCCGCCCCGCCCCGCCCTCGCTCCCCCGCCTCTCGGTGCGCGCTGCTTTTCCGATCCTTGTCGTCGTCTCGGGCGCACCGCGCCCCGCCGCTGCCGCCGGGGGGCGTTCTGACGCGAGCAGAACGTGCCTCTTCGCCCCATACGGCGGGGCGGGGCGGGGCGGGGCATTCGCTTTTGCTCCGCTTGGCCGCCGTGCAAGAAAGTAAACGCTGCCCCGCCCCGCCCCGCCCCGCCCAGCGCGCCGAGCTGAGCTGAGCTGCGGTCGTACAGTGCGCAGCGCAGCGGCGGAGCGGTTAAGTTATCTGCTTTTAGCAAGATGATACATTTAGCTAAAGCAAGAGAAATATCATAACTTTTCCTAATGCACCAGCTACAGCTTGTACTCTCGGACAGCGAGCAAGGAGTGTGGCGGAATGAATATAATACAGGGGGGAATGTGTCGTGGGAGACGCGTGCTGCCTGAGGGGGCGTCCCCTATTCCCCAAGCGAGTCGCAACAGCGAGTTTTCGCACGTATCTGCTATTATCCGCGAGTATTGGCGACTATATCTCGATTTTTTCCTCCCCGAGTTTTCGCGAGTATTCACGAGTATTTTTTCCTCGTGCACAACGAGTTTCTTAGTGGGGGAGCCCTCGGTGCGCCTACCGGCTGCACGGCACGTCCCTACCCGCCCGCTGCTGGTGACTCACTCCCATAGGCCCCGCGGCGCGGGCGCGCCGTGAGCCGTGACGTCAGCGCTTTATCGACGCCTGCCTGCCTGCATGCGTCTTGGCGTGAGTGGAGCCGTATGATCGGGATCGACGTGGCGGGGCGGGGCGGGGCGGGGCTGCGTCGGGCTGCTGGCGGGAACAAGGCGACTTTGTGAACGTCACCGCGTGTGTCAACGTCAGCAGCACCCGTCTAGCCGCCCGACCCTGGAGCCGGTCTGGACCGTCAGCATGCTGCACACGCGTCCTGCTGCTGTGTGCTCTCTGCCCCCTCCCCTTCTCCCCTCTCGCCTCGGCACGGCGCGCCCCTCACAGCTTGATGAGCTCATCAGGGGGTTGACCATCATCAGGCAGCAGCAGCCCCGGGGCTGTGGTGCAGCTCCGCCACGCCTCGCCCCGCCACGCCTCGCCACACCACGCCACACCACGCCACACCACGCCCTACATACTGAGAAAAGAGGAGGAGGGAAGAACGTGGAGGATGTCATCTCGCTACAATCACGTCCGCCTGCCTGAGACTCGCGCCGCGCCCTCTGCTCTGCTGGCAGTGAGAGTATAGAGGACATGCAACACGGCCGGAGGGCGGGGAGGGGAGGGGAGGGAACGGAAGGGGTTGCTCTCACTCACAGACCTCGCGCCTGCGCTCGCGCGTTTTGCCGCGAAGCGTAGAAAATGAGATCGTATGAGATGCATATCCCTCCCTCCCTCCCCTCCGGAGGGCTGGCTGCTGGCTGCCTCTCTCTGACTGCAGCCTCTTCCTTATGCTGTGTGTGGCTGGGAGTATTGCTATCGTGGAAACTTTAAAGGGCGGCGCGGAGCTCGAGGCCTCGAGGCGCGGCGCGCGCTCTCTGTGCTGGAGCGCGTGGAGAGGCGAGGCGCGGGTGGGAGCGGAGTGGAGAGTAGCCTTAATATCTAGCCTGATATGCAGCCCGGTCCGCCCAGGCTGAGCCCCTCCGCCTCGCTGGAGCGGGGCGGAGCGGGGCCGGGCGCTGCAAGTATGCTGCTGTGCAGCGCCTGTGGGGCGGGGCGGGGTTGGGCGGGGCGGGATGGGATGTCCCAGATACGCCGCCGGCCCATTTGCGGCTGCATGTAGCGCACCTCGATCGTAAAATGTTTCCCCGCGATAAGGAAGAAAAGGTTATTTATCTCCAGGGCTTCACGACTCCGCGCGGCGCGGCGCTGCGCTGTCCTCCCCCGAGCAGCCGTAGCCGTGCATGTGCAGCGCCCCGCCACGCCCCGCCCCGCCCCGCCTCGGGGGAGGAACGGAGCGAAAGGCGGCGCCTAGGAGGTGGCGCGGGGGCGGGGCGCGGGGCGCTGCGAGGATGACACCCATTCGGTAGCGTCGTACTACCGCCTTGGCAGAGCGGGGCGGAGCGCGGCAGAGCGGGACGGGGCGGGGCCGGCCGCCCCAAGCAGAGCAGCGCCGGGCCGGGCCGGGCCGGGCCGGGCCGGGCCGGGCGGGTAGAGTCTGGAATTGCGTTTGCTCGCTGCCGCCGCCGCTGCTGCTGCTGCTGCTGGGGGAAAGGCTTGGGAAATTGAAATGAGGGAAAATTGAAAGCTCGCCGCCGCGAAATTCGAAGAGAGATAAGAGCTGGTGCCGTACAGAGGCGCTGTCGTGCCCTCGGGCGGGGCGGGGCGGGGCGGGGCACGGCCCCAGCGTCTCCGTCTCGTCGCGAAATAAGGCGACCGCCTCGAGCCCTCTGAGCGCCACGCCCCACCACCCCCCGCTATTACCAGTCGAAGGGCGCCGCGAGATGCGCGACGCGAAACTCGCCTCTAATATGAGGAGCCCCGGACGCACCCCCCCCTCCTCCCTCCCCTTCGTGTTGTGCCTTACTTCTCTCCTCCCTCCCTCTCTCTTCCTCCGCATGTCCCTTCCCTTCGTCAAGCACAACTTTAGCAGTAAACGGGAAATAAGTCCCCCCCCCCCTCACCTACCCTGCCGAGCGCCCCTTTAGTTGGACGCTATGTGTACCGTTATCTGATGAAGCTTGACAAGCAGTCTGTGTATGCGCCCAGGCCCAGGTGCCCCGGCCCGGCCCGCGCCGTGCCTGTGTAAGTGCACACACACACACACACGCTCGTGTGTTGACCGCGAAATAATTGATAAACATGACGAAGCGAAGGGCGAGAGCAGGGCGTGTGTCCGCCCGCCCCGGTCCTCACTCAGAGCCCCGCCCCGCCCCGCCCCGCCCCGCCCCGCCCCGCCCCGCCCCGCCCCGCCCGCACCCTCATGCCTTATTCCCCACTTTGCGCACCCTCACTTGCGGCTGCGTGTCACGTGATCGTGTCAACGTGATGATGAGCGGACTCGATTCCACCCGCGTCGCCTCATATCGGCCCAAGGGGGAGTAACTCAGTGCTGTGGAAGGCGACCGACCGCCTATCGGTGACGTCGCGTCGGCGGCGCATCCGAATCAGAAATGCCGAAACTTTGAAAAATGTCGGAGATTCTGAGCGGACTCGAACCCGCGTTCCCGAGGAGTAGCCCATAGCCTGCGGCGCTGCAGGCCTTATTGCCTATCGCCTATAACGCGCGCGTGCCGTCTTGTTCCGTTCTCGCCGCTGCGCTCGTCTAATCTCTTGTTGGTGTTTGTGTTGTTGCAGGTGAGTGCATCGCCTGAGTCAGCAGCGCTGCCGTCCCCTCCCCGTCACCGTGAGGGTGAGCGGCCCGCCCCGCGGCCTCGCGTAGCGTAGCTGGAGGAGAGAGAATGAATCAGGCGAGCTGGACCTTATCGTTATCTCCGTCCTTGTCGCACCTATGGCGGTGCCCTATGCTGGACATGGAAGTGTCCCATGAGTGCGACAAGGAAGGACAGATGTATGAGAGAGCGATGTGCGGAATAAGTCGGCTGCCCTGCCCTGCCTCGGGGCCGGTGTAGGATATTAGCGCAAACTAGCACGCCGGCGCCGTGGCGTGGCGGCGGTGGGCAGCAGGGCATATGAGCAAAAACTGTAGCCATCTCCATATCCGTGCGAAGGTTTTTCCAGTGTTTACACAGGATTACAGGAGCACCCTGGCAGTGCCTGGTGCTGTCCGGGGGGGGGGGGGGGGCAGCGACGTGCTCATAGAGTCCGGCCCGGTGCCCGGTGTAAAGCCCCTGGCTGATGAGACGCGCGTGCGTGGGCTCTGGGCCGCTCTGGTCTGGCCTCGACTAGAAATGTCGTCCTTGCTGAAGGGAGGAAGGGAGGGCTGACATCCGTGCTCCATTCGGATACGCGAGTACTAGTGCGGTGCGGCCGTCGTGAAGGTGACATTCATTTGAGTGTGCGGCTCAAAATCGCATCCTTTCGTGGGAGCGAATTGCGCAGTGAGCTGAGAGATGCACACCAGAGGTCCTGTCCTGCCAGTACAGTCCGCTGACGTGAAAATAAACTGAGACGATAATTTGTGCACGGTCCCTCCGCGCTGCGCGGCCAGGCCGGGCTGCCGTGAGAGGCGGGCCATATTCGGGCCGGCCGGCCGGTCCGGGCCCGGGCAGAGCGGATGGGATGACCCCCTTACCACATGGGCCGTGCTGCGCGGGGCGGGGCGGGGCGGGGCGGGGCAGAGCCGTATGGTCCGCGGCTGGGCCCGTACCACGTGAGTCGAGTGTCGCGCCGGCCTAGGACCCAGGGACACTGTAAACCCCCATGTGTGAATGCCGTACACGTTTAGGAGTGGGAATTTCCAATTGTACACAATAAGCGAGCGAGCAGTAAAGGACTCGGTGAAAATCTCGCCAATGAATTCCCAGTCGATACGATGTACTTGTAGTTTTACAATTTTGAATTTATAATTTTACAACATGCTTCATGGAAAATTTTCGAGGAGAGGACCTCACCATCCGGACTGCACTGCTCCCATTCCCGCGGCCCGCCACGCCCCGCCACGCCCCGCCACGCCCCGCCACGCCCCGCCACGCCCCCTTCCAGAGGCGCCCTGGCCGGCGCGCGGCGCGGGGCGGCGCGGGCGTGTGTCGGTCGAACAAACAGTCCAGCAGGCGGGCGGCCCGGGGAATGTGTGTGCGCTATCGCGTCGCGTCAAGCGCGCTGCCCCGCCCCGCCCCGCCCCGCCCCGCCCCGGTGATAAGGGCGTGACTGACAGGTGCTCTCGAGTCGGCACCACACCGTTGAGCGTGGCGAGGCGTTGCACACACACACACGTGTGCGCGCGCTTGGAATGTGAGATAGTGGAGGTGTAGTGCTATGGCCTGTGCACGGAGGCGGATCCAGGCCGGCCAGGCCAGGCCTCGTTCATTCATAAGTAATGACGGGTACCGTGCGCCCCGGCAGGGCCTAGGCTACCTCCCCCCCTCCTCCAATCTCCACGGCGGGCCGGGGCCGGGGCCGGGGCCGGCCCTTCTCCCTCGGAGCATGATAGCAGGGCTCCATGACCTGCACCGCGCCCGTCACGTCCTCGCCTCGGCCCAGGCCCGGCCCGGCCCGCCTGCCGGGCGCACCGGGTCGAAAGAGAAAGCAGAGGAGCCCGAGTCGTGCCCAGTGGTGCACGGTAAAAACCACGTTCAGGTTTCCAAGCACAGTTTTGGAAAAGCGTAGACGCTACGATATATTTTCGCCAGCCACAATAGTTTCCTGGTGCGTGGAAACCTGCTGGACGTAGGTTTTACCGTGGGGGCCCGAGAGGAAGGGCCCGCTAAAGTCCTGGATATAGGACTTTGGGGCTAGCGAGGCGGGCGTGCTCGGCGGATGCGGGCTGGGCCAGCCGCAGGGTAGGCAGACCCGCCTAGCAGCGGCGCGCCCGCTCTGCCTACCTGCCGGGCGCTCTCGGTTGGCGCGGCGCAGGCGGGCAGGGTGGGCCGGGGCCGGGGTGTGTGTTGGGAACCCCTACCGAGTTCAGCACCTCCAACCGCCCGTTTCACTAAGTTCGGACCCTATTGCTTTCGATTTTGCCGTTTCGTTTGGGCTCGGTTAAGGTTACTTTAAGATTGTTAAGGAAAGGCTAGGGCCAAATTTTCCGGGACGTCGCACACGTGCAGGTGTGTGAATTTCCAGTCGCGCGTGTCAGTCAAATCCCGAGGGAAGTTAACACTTTTTATTGCTCACGTGTACGAATGGAAATTCACGCCCGGGGCCCGTGGCCAAGTATAGTATGGTGTGCGCGATAAAGTGGCGCGGTATCGGCCGGTCGGGTCGGGCCGGGCCGGGCCGGGCCCGGGCGCCCCCAGGCGCGTGCCTGCTCATTTGCAACTCTCCACGTGACTCTTGTTTCCCTCGTGGCTCGCCCCGCCTCGCCCCGCCTCGCCTCGCCCTAGTCGTCCTAGTCGCCCTTGGGAACGCCCTGCTGCGTAGGGAGTGGGCGGCGGTGGCGGAGGGCGGAGCGGCAGCTGGTCTGGGGCCGCGGCGCGGCGCGGCGCCTCGCGGCGAGTCGAGTCCAAGGCGCCGGCCCGCCCTGGGCCTGGGCTGGCCTGGCCCCGGTGCCACGTTTGTTTGAGGGCAACAAACATTGCAGTCAGGCGGGTGGGGTGGGGGACGCGGCCTACGCACGCACTACCTCTCAGCAGCACACGCCCCCTTTGGTGATGAGCGTGACACGTCCTGGCGGGGCGGGGCGGGGCGGGGTGGCTGGCGCGGCTCTGGTCGGCGCCCTGGTGCCAGCCTGCGCACCCCGCCCCACCCCACCCCGCTGCCCGCCACGCCCCGCCTGCTGGCTGCTGGCTGGCTGGTGTAAACACTCTGCACGGCCCGGCCCGGCCCGGCCCCGCTGCTGCCGCGGTGCTGTTCCGGCTGGCCGCCCCCGGGGCCCGCCTCGCCCCACCCAGCCCCACCCCGCCCCACCCCGCCCCGCCCCGCCCTGCCCCGTGCCGCTGCACCGCGCTGCAGCTGGGCGTATCGCGCTCTGTGCCCTGTTCGGCCGGAAGTGACTGGGGCCCTCCTCTCTCGCGCCGCCCGCGGTGCTGCCGGCGCCCTCGCCCCGCCCCACCTCACCCCACCCCACCCCGCCCCGCCCCGCCCCCTCATCTCTCGAACCCCTTGCATTTCCCGCTGCATGCTCACCTCGTGCCGCCGCGCCCCGCTCTGCTGTCATTGTCAGAGTGTGTGTCTCTCTGTGCGAGCTAAAGATGCATGGTACGGTACGGTGGCGTGCTGCGCCCCTATGGCCTCACCCTCCATCAGAGTGGGTGGGGTGGGGCGCGGAGGGGCGGGGTGGGGTGGGGCGCTCCAGCAGCCCCTACTCCAGCGCGTACCGCTCGTTATTCATGGGATCTGTCGCGGGCGGAGCGAGCCTGTCAGTCAGCGTCAGTCAGTCAGTCAGTCAGTGAGTCTTCACATCGTGTTGCGGGGCGGGGCCGACTTCGGCATACAGCACAACACACGCGACTTGTACCGTATACCCTCCCGGTCAGGTGCGTGCCTGCCTGGCACTGGCACAGCAGCAGCAGCAGTGCTCGGGCGGGCGGGGCGGGGCGGGGCGGGGCGGGGCGGGGCGGGGGCCTCCGGACGCGGCGGCGTGGCGACGGCCTTGAACCGTCCGGGCTGGGCCACCGCGCCTCACCGCACCCGGGGCGGGGCGGGGCGGGCCCGGGCCCAGGCCGGCTATACCGGCTTCGCGCGGCGCCACCTGGGCGGGCCGGGCCTGGCGCAGCAGATCAGCGTCACTGCAGCGATGGATGGATAGATAGATGGATGGATGGCGGAACAGGGTGATCCACCGCGACAAATGGCCGCGAGCTTGCTCTCGGACTTGCTCCGCCCCGCCCCGCCCCGCCCCGCCCCGCCGCTGAGCGCCAAATCTGCTGACTTGGGCCAGGCGTGACCAGCGGCGCGGGTTGCTGAGGGGTGGGGCGGGTGGCGGTGGGGAGGGGAGACAAGCGCTCCTTGTTTGTGGCCGCGGCCGCCGCCGCTGGGGCAGCTGGGGCCAGCAGGCGGGTCGGGTCAGCTCCTCTGTGACTGCTCTGTCTACATCCCCGCCCGCCCCGCCCCGCCCCGCCCCGCCCCGCACAGGACAACACCCGCGGCCACGTCGCAGTCGTCGCAGTCGGATTCGGTTAGCACGGCGAGTAGCGCACCGGCGAGGCCCGGCCCGACAGGACAGCTCGCATGCCGGGTAGGGGAGGAGGGGGGTCTTGTGCTTGTCCTCGAGCCGGGCCGGGGGCCGCGCTGGTAGTGTTACCAGCGGTGCGCGGGGCGGCGCGGCGCTGTTGAGGGACCTGAGTGGAGCGGGGCGGGGCGGGGCGGGGCGGGGCGTGCGGAGACATGGAATGAGGATCGGAGTGGGGGGGGGGGGGGTATCACGATGCAGCTCAGGTTGACCTGCCTAACGGGTCGGGCCGCTGGGCCGCGCCGCGCCTGCACCGCGCCTCGCTGGCCTGGCCTGGCAGTAGTAACGGTTCAGGACTTGAGGCTCACCTCGCGGTGCGGTGGGGTGATGGAGGGGGGAGTTTTGTGGGGGAGGTTGGTTGGTTGTGGCAGGGCAAGGCAGCACAGAGGCGTAAAGCACCGCTGTGCTGGGGCCAGGCGGGGCGGGGCTCGGCCGGGCCAGAACGAGCCCCTGTTGTTTGTGAATGTGTCTGCGCCAAGCGCTGGCGCCCACGCCTCGTGGGTGCCGCATGTGCTTAGGCTGTCGTGCCTTTATACGGGCACGATTCTCTACGGCTGCCTCTGTAGCAGGTGGCTGAAAAAAACCCCGTACTTTCGTGGTTATACTGTACCGCATGCAGGCGTGCGGGCGGGCTTGCCTATCGTCGCTCAGCGAGGCGTCTTCGGGCCCCGTGTGAGTATGCAACCCGCCCGCACACGTGCATGCGGTACAGTATAACCACGGCCCAGCAGGATGAAGAGGAGATGGAAAGCGGAGGAACGAAGAAGGGTGTCTGCGTGATCCGCTATAGGAGGCTTGGAGGCGGCGCGGCGCGGCGTGGAGTCAAGTCGGTCAAGTCGCCGGTTGAGGATCCTCTCCCTGCCCCTTCCTCCTCCTTTACGAGCCGCCCGCTCCCCCCCCCCCCCCCTCTCCCCAACCTTTTCCACTTCACTCCTCGCTGGCGCCCCAATCTCACTCTCGTACAGCGTCAGCCGACCGTGATTGGGGCGCTATTGGCGGAAGCGATTGGCCGATTGGCCGGCCGGCCGGCCGGAGTGCGGTTTCCATTTTCTGCCTGCCGGGCCTGCCTGGCCGCGTGTCCACGTGTGAGCTTGGGCCCCACGGGCGCAACGCATCGCACTGCATCGCTATGTCCTCTCCTTTTATCTCATCTCATTTCATCTCGCCTCGACAGACTCACAAAGCACAGAAGGTGCTTTGTGGACTGACTCTCCCCGCGACTCTCCTCCTCGGGGCTCTCGAGGGCCGTGTGTTACACACGCAGGTGTAGCTTGGCCCCGCCCCGCCCCGCCCGGGGGGACTTGTGACGGTGTGTGATGTGAGCTCCGGCTACAGGGGGGCTCCCGCCTCACCCACCCCCTTCCCCCGGGGGGGGGGGAGCACCGCGTTTTAATTGGAGTTTGTATTATTAACACGGTACCGTGCTCCGCTAAACGTTGCCGCTGCCGCTGGCAGGTGCTACACCGTGTGTGTGTGTGCCAGGGCGCCGCTGTGTGGGAGACTGGAGTGGAGGCTGGTTCCCAATGGGGCTCTGGCGCTGGTGCTGGTGCTGCTGGTCCCGTTGGAGTACCACGCGTTTGCGCCGCGCCGCGCTGCCAGTTAGTTGATTTCCCATTCCCCTCTCTGGGCTGGGCTGTGCTGGGCTGGGCTTTGTGATGCTATAGCGCAGCGCCCCGCCCGCAGCGCAGACCTGCTGGCTGGCCCTCCTTTTCCTCCTCATCGTCATCCTCCTCCTCATCCTCGTCCTCGTCCTCCTCGTCCTCCTCGTCCTCGTCCTCCTCCTCCTCCTCGTCCTCCTCGTCCTCCTCGTCCTCCTCATCCTCCTCCTCGTCCTCGTCCTCGTCCTCGTCCTCCTCGTCCTCCTGTCGATGGTGGTGGTGCTTCTGCTGCCAGCCGGCTCGGCCCGCGTGACACTATGGCGGTGCAGGTCACGTGCTGGTCACTTGGTCTCAGTGCCACGCCCCCTGTTGCTGTCCCGCTCCGCACAGACACGTCACCGACTAGCTTTCCTCCTACTCCACTCTGTGTTAGGGCTACTACTTATTGCATATTGTTCTTACAACAGCGGCCCACTTCGTCATTATAATCATGATCTCGTCCTCCTCGTCAGGTCCTAGCCGCCCTCCTCCTTTTCCCGCCCCTGTCATTTGCCGTCCCGATAGGAACGCTCATGGCGCCGCCTGTCACCCCCTCCCCCTCTCACTTCCGACCTGGCGGGCGGGCTGGACCGACCGGACCGGAAAGAGGAACGGCCCGTCCTGTCGGGCTGTCCCTGTCCCACCTCGCTGTCTGGGGCGGGGCGGGGTTGGGTGTTCTTTTGTCATCGCTGAACAGGGACTTCCCCCCTTTTTTTTATTCACCCCGAGTGTTTGATATTTTCACGGAGCAGCCTGTGGCGGCCGGAGCTCGAGTGCCAGGGCCACCTGATCACCTGATACATACCTCGCACGGCTCTGTCCGACCCCTCCCCCCGGACTTCCCTCTAACCGACCACGATACCGGCGCGGCGGCCAGCAGACCTTATTTCCGGCTCCAGTGTAAGTGTAAGGCGGCTTTGGCGAGTCTACGGGGCCGAGGCCGAGTTGAGCTGAGCAGGGAGGCTTGCCGCCTGTCCCGTCCCTCATGTCGCCGTCCTCTTGCATTTGTCTGCCTCGAAGCTGCGTGAGGCTGGCCTGCCCCTGGCCGCTTACGAGCGCGCCTATGCCATACTGGGACTGGGAGTGGAATGCAGTCTCGGCGGGTCCCGGCCCGGCGCGGCGGGGGCGTGGGCGGGGCGCGGCGGGGCTAGAGACCTGAGACTCAGGCGGGGCGAGGGGGCGCGGCGGCGGGCAGAATGTTGCGGCTCCGGGGCTCAATGTGAAGGCCAAGGTGTGAGTGCCAAGTGCAGCCATTGCCCCGCACCGCACCGGACCGGTTTCTTCGTACATGCACTAGCGCGGGGCGGGGCGGGGCGGGGACGGCGGGAGGGGTAAGACTACACCGCTGGGGGGGCTGCGAGTGTGAGCCCGGCCCGGCCCGCACCGTGCATGCCGTAATGGTCATCGGCCGCGTTTCGCTACGCCCCGCCCCGCCCCGCCCTGCCCCGCCCCGCCCTGCCCCGCCCCGCCCTGCCCCGCCCCGCCCCGCGCTTAACCCGTCGCCGTCAAGTTGAGCCCGAGTAGGCCGTTCCGGTCCGGGGCTGGTCTGGTCCCTCCGCTTCTCTCCTCTGGTGTTCCCTGGCCGGCCGGCTGCGGTGCTGCGCCAACGCACTGGGCGGGGCGCGGCGGCGGGGCGGGGCGGGGCGGGGAGAAGCGCGGCCAGCGCGGGCGTTCACCTCGGTCGCGACGTAGCGGGCGGGGCGGGGCGCGGCCGGCGCGGCGCGGCGGGTCAAGCTCGGCTGAGGGATGTCGGCGCGGCGCGGCCCTCTCTGGGGTCTCTTATGAAGCGATCGCTTGGCGCGATGTCCAAGCAGCGGCCGGACCGGGCGGGCCGGGGCGGGGCGGGGCCGGTGCTCTGTGAAACACCGGGCGCCACTGGCCCCGCTCCTGGCGCCCTTACTGACGTTGACATAGGCCCGCACTGCCTCTCGATGCTTTAAATGCACGCCGCCCCGTGGGGCAGTTTTCATTATCTACTCGGGGCCGGCCGGGCGGTCCCTCGTCAACCCCGATTCGGTGAGCTCCGCGAGCTCTGACCCCCAGCATGACTCTCCTCTCGCCTCGCGGGAGAGAGCTTCGGCACGCGCTGTCGACCCGGTGTTCACTGTTCATTAATGCAGTGACTTTATTCTTTTCTCTTGCAGACATTCCTGACATTCCGGAGAATATCAAGAATCTTCGTGAGCTACAGGTGGCGGATTTCAGCAGTAACCCAATTCATAGGTTGCCTCAGGGGTTTGTCCAACTCCGCAACTTGACGGTGTTAGGGCTTAATGACATGTCACTAAGTTCACTGCCCTCTGACTTTGGGTGTCTAATCAGCCTTCAGTCATTAGAACTTCGAGAAAATGTACTTGAATTTCTTCCAGAATCTTTATCACAACTCTCAAAACTTGAGAGATTAGACTTAGGTGATAACAAAATTGGAGAATTGGTAAGCTTGTTAACATTCTTAGCTCCATCCTAAAGTGGAAATTCTGTCCATATTTTAAAAATACGAACCTTATTCCTTTTAGCCCCGTCACATTGGTAAACTTCCAGCTCTTCAAGAACTTTGGCTTGACCACAATGAATTGCAACATCTTCCATCTGAAATTGGCAATTTGAAAAAACTAGCGTGTCTTGATGTATCCGAAAATCGTCTTGAAGATTTACCTAACGAGATATCAGGATTAGTGTCTCTCACTGACCTTCATTTATCACAGAACAATATTGAAACACTTCCAGATGGAATAGGAGCTTTAGAAAAGCTCACTATTTTAAAAATTGATCAAAATAGACTCATTGCTCTTAATATTAACATTGGAAGGTGAGTTCTCTGGTCTAGTAGAGGGTTGTATGTATTCTGTGAGTAGACATATACATGTCATCTTATACACTTTTAATCTTACCGTTAACAGATGTATCAGTCTTCAAGAACTTATTTTAACAGAGAACTTTTTAATGGAAATACCCTCAACTATGGGCTTTTTAGTGAAAATGACAAATTTGAATGTTGATCGAAATAGTCTGCGAACACTTCCCCCAGAAATCGGGAAGCTGGAGAACTTGGGAGTTTTATCTTTAAGAGACAACAAATTGCAGTACCTGCCATCTCAATTGGGCAACTGTAAACTTTTACATGTACTTGATGTTTCTGGAAACAGGTAATGGAAGTAGTTCTTTCTCACTCCCCCCACCCTTTTTGTTTTTTTTTTTTTTTTTTCCTTTTGGTATACTTTAAATTAGGTGTTTAGTTTTCTAATTATATCTTTTAATTTATTAGGTTGCAATATTTGCCAATGTCTTTGGCAAACCTAAATTTAAAGGCAGTTTGGCTATCTGAGAACCAAGCTCAGCCTTTACTAAAATTCCAAACCGATATTGATGAGACAACTGGAGAACAAGTTCTCACATGCTTTCTCTTACCGCAATTAGAGTATCATCCTGATCACAATCAAGGTATAAAATATTTTTTTACTTTATTTTTATTTTTTGTTTTGTTTTGTTTTGTTTTGTTTTGCTACTTCTGTTTAAGGAATTTAAGAATAATTTTGGTGATTGCTCATGTATTTAATTTAAAAACTAGTAGTTCATAGTTCCTTATCTTTTGTTTACTTTCAGTTTATAGGCCTTGTTTCTTTTATTTATTTTCTTTTTTTCTTTTGCTTTTTTGCATGCTGCTTTTTGTGTGTGTGTAAACAGTGAGCAGCATATATGATAGAGAAGGCTTCTCTTCCGTGTCACTCTCAGAAATCCAGAAGACTGATGACTCAGATGATGAAGGCTGGGAAGAAAGAGAGGCGTCACGTACTCATTCTGTCAAATTCACGGATGATTTACATTCTAACGAACAGGACAAGGAGGTGAGCCTCTTCACATAACTCTCATAATTTAATTGTTGTTTTATTTATTTATTTATTTATTTATTTATTTATTAATTTTTTGGTTACACTTTTTACATGACTTAATGTGTACTTCTATCTACCAGACGCCTTTTGTACGACAAAACACGCCCCATCCTCGAGAGTTGAAGGCTAAGGCTCACAAATTATTTGGGAAAGGTGGCAAGAGTCCTGATACGAAAGATGCTGATGATGTTGATCCTCAGCCTGCTGAGGCACCAGTGCACAAGGTTTGTGACTACAATTGTTTGTAACACAATTTTTCCACTTGTAGTTTGTATCATATTGCTTAATCAAGTTTAAGTAATGATAATACCTCTACATTTTGTTTAATTCGCTTCTTTTTCTTTATGCCTCCAGGAGGAATCAAAAGATGATGAGGCAGTAAGTGATCATAGTAACCACTCAGATGAAGTTCCTAGAGTGGATGCTGTCAATAATCAGGAAGTGAGTATACCCTGCAAAAGTATTCTTCTTTTCAAGCAAAACAAGGCAAACTTCTTTTAATGTCCTAAGCTGTTGTAAATGCATCTTTATATTTACATCCTTAAATTTAAAATTAAAATACAGATTTTTAAAGCTCCCCCCCTCCCCCCCTTATTTTTTCATTCTGTTGTTTTCTACCTTGGCTTTAACAACAAAGTTGTATAGGTCAATTTGGTGAAGGTCACAAGTGAGTGCAACATAATAAATGTGGGTGGGCAGTCCCCTCTTAGTGGGACAGAGCAGTGTTAACACTCATCAGGCACTTAAAGACTCACTTGTTCCTTCCTCAGTTCCTTGGTAGCCTCTGTCCCGACCACTGTGTCCCCATTTGCTCCTGTATTGATGTCTTCTTTTATCCATGTTAGGGGCCTTCTTTTCACTACACCAAAACATGGTCTGACTTGAAATATTTGAATGGACATAATAAAAGTTTTGTTACTTTGCAGGTTGACCCTGAAGAAGAAGAGAGTGAAGATGATCTGTTGGATGAGAATGAAGCTCCAGAATCTGAACAGGTAAGATAGTGATTGAATCATCTGGAGCTTTTCATGTGATAAAACATGTAAACTATACCTGTTATCTGATTTGAGATATTGCATGTCATGGTTATGGTTACTGAAAGAACCAATGCATGAAAGTTATAACTGTGCTAGTGGCTTACTGACCTTACTATGTGGGTTTTAGGGTATATTATCTCTAAAATATGCAGTCAGATAAAATTGTTAAAACTAAATAATTATTTTTGTAAAGAATAGGTATAAATATCTTTTAAAGTCTTGCAGAAATGCAAGTGAATTCCTAACTCATTTTGGTCATCAGCTGTAGTTTATGACTCTTGTCACAGGAAGGGGAGAGGCATGTTGGGTTTGAGGGTGTGGTGGAGGGCGAAGGTACAAGGCCAAATCGACTACATCGAAGAGACACACCGCATCATCTGAAGAATAAGCGCATCAACTCACAAACCCTTGATCAAGATAAGGTTGCATCTATCATAGCTCAGGTATCTTAATCATCTTGTTTTTACTTTCTGTCCTTTTTTTTCTTTTTTTTTTTATTATTTTTTTTTAATTATTTTTTTTCTCTTTAAAATTTTGCTTTTTATGGGCACTTAAATGGGTGTGGGTTTTATTTGCTTAATGGCATTATGGAATGCAGCATGTTATTATGTTGAGTGTAAAGATCTATATGTGGGAGGTGATGTGGTTTCTTTTTTTGGCATTTCTCTATTTAATAAAGTTGCATTAAAAAATTTACAATAATATGCTTCTCATTATGCATTAAATGTGAACCTGTAATCCCTTAAAACTTACTAAGTAATCTGCCTAACGAAACTGTTGTCTAACTAGCATTATATCACTGTTCAACAGGCACTCACAAAGAAAAGTGATGGAGAAACCGTGGATTCTGGCAATACTCAGTATGTGCATCCCTCAGGTAAGGAATTATAATCAGCCTTTAGGTACTGTTTGTCCCTCACTGCTATCTCCCCCTTCCTCACCTGCATTCCCAGTATCTCACCCTTGCTGATAAGGCTCACTCTACTAGATTTTCTGCTCTCAGTTGAGTTTTTCTCATCTGGTCTGTTAAAATGTGAATAGCTTCTCTGTTTTTGGTGAAAAGTTTCAAACACACTCATTTTACTTGTGTGCCAGTAGTGATTGTGTATCTTTGTTATGCATCCTTGTGATTGTGATAAGATTGACGTTTGAGGTTAGAACATTGTTTAGAATAACTATTGACTCTATAAGGATAGGTAGTGAAAATATTAACTGTAGAAAACATGAAAGGCAGGAAAAGTGTTTATATTCCCAAAAGGTGTAAGTTTGTTTTGCTCAATAGTAGACATTTTTTGCATTACTTTAGTAAAAGTATGAAATTGTATGTTTTTTAATTGCAATCCTTATTTTTTGTATCAGATATTGTTCAGTCGGTGGAAGTTAGAGAAGAGCAATATAATATTCATATTGAACGAACATCTGCTGGGCTTGGCCTCTCCATTGCTGGTGGGCTTGGTTCAACGCCCTTCAAAGGAGATGATGAAGGTATCTTTATTTCAAGAGTTACTGAGGGAGGGCCTGCTGATCTAGCAGGACTTCGGGTAAGCACAAAAATTTTGTATAACTGTTTTATTTAAATATAAGTGCAAAAGATGTGACATTTTCTACTGATACTTTATATGTATCACAGGTGGGTGACAAGGTATTAGTTGTAAATGGCAAGTCACTTGTTGGTACGGATCACTGGACTGCAGTTGAGGCATTGAAAGCTGCTGGCGGCACTTTAGACCTAGTTGTTGCAAGAGAAGTAACAAGAATAGTTGCAAAGGTGTGTACAGTACATGTGTTACATTTTTACCACAAAGTGAAGAAAAAAATTACATCTCTAACCATCTTAAAAATTTTATAGACTCATGGAACATCTTCATCCTCTCCTGCATCAACACCCATGTTCCGTCCTGGTGACTCTGCATGTTCCAGTCTTGGAACAAGTCGAGCCACAAGTGCCACATCCCATCAGTCTATTCTAACTTCTGGATTTGAAAGTACAGGAAATGTAGCTGGACCAGATAAAATTAGAGCTGTAGAAAATGGCCAAGGAGATGAAGTATATGCAGAGGTTACAAACAAGGTAATGTCTCAACCAAAACTCAGAAACCATACTAGTTGTATGTTTCCACCTATCAGGTATTGCTAAAGTGGAAAATTTTGAATTAAAAAAATTACATTACAGGTGAAACGAATTCCTGAGCCTTTAAAAGGAATGGGAAATGATACTGAAGTCCGCAAGGTGATGGTGTGTACCACCCTTATAAGAGATTGTAATGGTCTTGGCTTTAGTATTGCTGGTGGGAAAGGTTGCCCTCCCTTTAGATCTGATGGAAATCCTGATGTAAGTTTTATCTTCAAATATTTTTGTTTGGTTTTGTCTTGTGATGAAAAGATATTTTATCTTATCATTTGTGTTTTCAGTCTATTTATATATCAAGAATTACTGAGGGAGGTGTGGCGGAAAAAGATGGAAAGCTCCTTGTTGGCGATCGTATTATTTCTATCAATGGTGTTGATCTAAGTGGAGCTAGACATGATCAAGCTGTGGCTATGCTGACAGGTTTAGACAGATTTGTACGGCTTGTTGGTGAACGAGAAGTCCTTGTTAGTAAAGGTCAGACTCCCTCACCCTCACCTGCTGAGAAAAGCCCCCATGTTTTTGGTGTACCCAAACCATATACTGGTCTCTATACTGCAAACAGTTACATGGCAAACCGGCCAGGTTTCAGGTACAAATTTCTTTTCTTATTCTTCTTTGATGATAAATATTCTGTATGCTTACCATACACAAGCATGATGACAAAATTTAAGTTATCTTTGTTTTAATGTTAATTTTCTTTTTCAGGAGAGCTTCGCCTGGAAGCCCAGGATACATGTCAACAATTTCTTCCCCTGATGCCAATTCTTCTGTTAAATTTGGATTGACATCCCCTACTCCCACTCCAACTACCCCTACGCCTCCTAGTATCACACCAATTACCAAGTCACCTGTACCAACAAAGTCAGTGGTAGAAAGCACACCAACTCCATCACCCAAAATCAATGGTGTTGAGCCACCACGACCAGCACCTCGCACCCGTCTCACTAGCAGTAATTCAACATCTGGAGAACCACCACAGGTAAGACTTATATTCAGCATAAACTTTGCACATCGCAAGCAGAGAAAGCTTCAAACTCTGGAACATTTCAGTGTTTGAAAGACCACTATGGCTTCAAATTTCTTCTCGTAATAGAATTTATCTCCTTACCTATTTGTTTTTATCTACTTTTAGTGAAAATTTGTTCAGGTTATTTTAGATAATTTTTCTCTTATCTTTATTAAAAGTAGTATTGAGAGAGTAACGGTTGTTTTCCTGCTGTGCGGTATGCAACAATGTGTGTGCATGGACTTGGGCTGGGTGTGCGCTGCAGCAGCTTGTTGACATGAGTATTTGTGCAGCGTAAAGTAGTGTGTTTTTTATTTTCCAGTATAAAATCCTTCCCTTAAAAGATGTATTTTTCTGCTTTCTAACCAGTTTTTGAACGTTCTTAGTTTTGTTTAGAATTTAGTTATATCAGCATTTTAATTCTGAGATTATTATAATCTTAGGATTTTTTTCATTTATTTCAATTAGATTTAAAACTGCTGAGTACTTTCTTATGTTGTAAATCTACTAGTGCTGCTATACTCAGCTCATGGCGATTTTGCTCGCTTTTCCCCCATGTTCTTTTAATCTAATGGTGTTCTCTTTGAAAATGTCATCTTTGCTTGTTTGTATTGATCCTCCTTCAAATTTAATCACTGTGGGTTTTGGGCCTGATCTCTTCATGAGAGTTTCAGTTACAAATTTGTTTCATTGTTTTCCTTGTTTTCTTTTATTTCCTTGCATACTCCAAAAGTCATTCCTCATTGATGTACCTATAATATTGACCAATGAAAATATTTCACAAGATTAGGCTGCCATTTTTACCAATTATTTGTTACAACACCGTTGCATTAAGGAAATCAACACTGCTCTCATAGATATGTAATTAGCTTAAATGTTCAACCACCTTTCTATTGTTTCAAACATTTTTGCTGTTTCTTGTCTTTTAATGCCTTTGAAGTTTCCTTACTACCTTGAGTTCCCATTTCATATCCTGGGACAAATGGTGCTTGTGCTAAGCTTTTAACTTTACCGCAGCTCCCCAAAGCGATCACAAGCGAAGAGTTCCAGGCCATGATTCCGGCTCGCTTCCGTGGTGAGGAGGAGGCGCCTAGTGGCCCCACTGTCACCGTCACCATCAAACAACCTTCTGACATGAGCCTTCAGTTCCCCCCGCCCCCCTCCACTCTAGGCAAAGTCACCGAGACCATCACCAAAAGTACCTTCACTGAAACTGTGGTGACTCGCGTCACAGATAACAAGCTCGTCACCCCAGCCCCTAAGGAGGTAAATACTTAAGTTCTCTGAGGTGAGGCTGATTCATGTAAGGTAATTTCCTTCCTCTGTCAGTACCTATTTGGTACAAACTGTCAAATGCCTCTCAGGTGCATTTAAGTGAGTGCACCATTTTAGTTTTCCTTGGTACCTTGATACATTGGTACTGGTTAGATTAATAACAAATATATTCTTTATTTTTGCTGAGTAGTGTCTATTGTGGGTTCTGTAGTAACTATTGATTCTCCTTTTAGCAGGTGATGTAAAAGAATGCATCAGCCTCACATTTCCTTTCTATCATTTTATCTGTCTCTGTGCTCTTTTAGTAATTTGTTCTTTTTCCGAATTTCATATGGTAGAGGCAAGTGGTATGTTTGGTGCTTAAGGAAAGACTGTGACATATGTTAGTGATATTCTGCTGACAAGCTCCACCAGTTTGCACTGGAATAATTTCACAATTAGCCTATTGTTTTGTTCTACCTAATCCATCCCTGCTATCCAACAATTTTCTTTTTCTCCACTCGTATTTGCCTCTATTATGTGGGCTTCAATCTGGTAATGGTGTTTAAGACAATGCAGCTGATTGTACGTAAATCTAAGAAATGAAGCAGCAAAAATTATTTTATGTTTAAAATGTAACGTTTTATGCTATCAGTAGATTCTAACAACTTTAAATATATTCATTCCATTGCTTTCCTGTAGTTCTTCTCTTTGACTTTGGTTCTTATGGCATAAGGGCTGATGATGCGTATTTGTGCTTGCATGGCTTGTCCTTTTTGTCAAACCTCTTCTTTTTAAAGACAATTATTTATTTCTGTTATGCTTTTCCTGGCATCTGTTTTAGTTTTAATGGCCAATTAATTTTAGTTTCAATATTCAAAATTGCAAAATTGGCTCATCGTTCAGTTTGAAATTTGCTACAGCATGTTGTCATGGCATACACTCTTTTTGTATTTTGTTTATTTGTGCAGCATTTTTAGTAGTACAGAAAAAGTGCATGGCATACAGTTTTATTGGGTTCTGTTAAATATCTAGCAACTTAAATAAATTAGAAAAAGTGCATGCCTATCACCTTTTCTTTTAGGTAAGCCCAATGGTGACCAATTTAAACCTTTGTTTTTGATTGAATGGATATATTTCATTTAAGCAACAGCTAAAATTTTTATGTTTTTTTTTTTTTTTTTTTTTTTTTTTTTGGCCTTGTGCATGTTTAGTTGTTAGTTATGTGTTTCACCTTCACACTGTTCTTTTTGTACAGCTAGTCCAGCACATGAAAGGAAGATCTAGCACATACAAGCACAGACTACTTTTCTTACTGCTGAAACCTTGTACATTCTTACTTAAGGCTCTATTTTACTTTCTGTACTGCATGCCTCTGCTACAATTTTGTTAACTCTTAGTTAACCACATTCTAGTTTTGGTTGCAAGTCTACAGCACCATTCTATTTTAGAATTTGATCGTGTATGAATTTATAAACTCAAAAATCAAACAGTATTCTTCTATGCACTGTCAATATTTTTTATTAACCACCATGTCATCAAAATGTTTCAGGAGGTTACTCTCATCAAGGACGGTGGATCTTTAGGATTCAGCATTATTGGAGGAACAGACCACTCATGTGTACCATTTGGAGGAGGAAAACCAGGCATCTTTATATCCCATGTAAGTTTATGAATTGTCTTGGTTTTATTTCCATGTTCACAAGAGAATTGTGAGTCATGTTTTGTGCCGTCAGATTGTTCCTGAAGGCATTGCTGCAAAGTCAGGAGCTCTAAGGATGGGAGACAGGATTCTGGAAGTGTGTAATGAAGATGTAACGAAATGTACACATCAAGAAGCTGTTATGACTTTACTTCAACCTGGAAATTCCATCACGCTCCTTGTCCAACATGATCCACTTCCGGAAGGTTTCCAAGTAAGTTATTACTTTAGTATATCTGCTAGCCATAAAATGACAGGACTGTCTTGACACTTGTCAGGCTGGTACCTCTCAAGAATTGTCTTTGAAATACAGAAAGGAAATTGCATTGTAGTTCAAATATGAAATTTCAAACATGCAATCTATTCTTTACATGAAGAAACTTAACTTAAATTGGGTCTTGAATGTTTCTCTTACAAGCTGACAGACATAGAATATGTGCCATTTATGGTGAGTTCCTTTTTTAGGTATCACACAACATGAGGTTGAGCATGTGCTATTTCTCTACATTTTTTTCATTGTGCAGCATGAACCCGAAAAATTTTCTCAATGCTCATTGTCGTTTCATTCAGCATGTTGATGGTATCTCTGAAAGTGTGTATATATGTACTTAAAAAGTAATAATTTAGGGTTTT
The DNA here is from genome assembly GCA_033675135.1 of Frankliniella intonsa. Lineage (NCBI taxonomy): Eukaryota > Metazoa > Arthropoda > Insecta > Thysanoptera > Thripidae > Frankliniella > Frankliniella intonsa. The sequence goes on along the minus strand of CM066247.1, from coordinate 5,453,967 downwards.
TTTTCTAATTTTTTAAAATTTCTGATCTTGTCTACAATGAGAAATTGTCTGATAATTAAATACACATCTATCGTTCTGGGGTATGGGAGATTAAGCTTAGTAATATGCTGCTTCTCATTTACCTCATCCCTATTGTACCAGGCCAGTGGATGCAGCATGGAGTAGCAATGTACACTATACACACTTGGTATTGCATGGTGTGTTTGTTATTGTTTTTTTTTAAATGATTAATTATTATTATTATTTTTGTAAATCTTGGGACATGTCAATTCAGTGGAGGTGCCAAAAAGGAGCAGTGTTTCATTTGTAGAAATGAATCACTAAATTTGCCACTCCATTTTTTTTCTCATGTTACTTGTTTCTCATAAATATTTCAATATGTAGATGATGTCTTAAAATGTGAGAAAGGCAGAGTTGTGTGTGTGAAACTATAAGTTTGTATTTTTGTGTTTTAGTCCTAATTTATGTGCATGCTTTATTAGCATCACTGAAGGAGATTAAAGGCTGGTAATCCTTTCAGCTCCGTAAGACCTGCTAATTTTTTTTCTTATTCCTTGTTTTTAGGAATTAACTATTGTGAAACAAGAGGGTGAAAAACTAGGGATGCATATCAAAGGGGGTCTAAGAGGACATCGAGGTAATCCCCTTGATAAAACTGATGAGGGTGTATTCATTTCTAAAATCAATTCTGGTGGTGCTGCAAAACGAGATGGCAGATTAAAGGTGATTTTCTTATTTCTTTTTTATGAGGACTCTGTACTAATTTCGTTACTTATCAAATCAGAAATTAACTTTGAAAAAATATATATATCCATATTTTTGTCTTAGGTCGGAATGAGATTATTAGAAGTGAATGATGCATCACTATTGGGTGCCTCTCATCAAGAAGCTGTCAATGCATTGCGTAATGCAGGCAACACAATTCGATTAGTAGTTTGCAAAGGTAAGTCTGTCGTTCATTATCTGTAAACTGGGAACTATGTTACCTCATCCTTACTTTAAAACTTCAGTCAATTCTCAATAGTGCTGTTTCCAATGTACCATACCATACCATACCATATCATAACATTTTTTCTGTTACCTTCTTCAGGCTATGACCGGGCTGAAGTTGAAAAATTGATCTCTGAAGGTAAAATAACCAAAGAAATGTCAAAATCTATTTCACAAAGTGTTTCAAGCCTTGACAGAGAGGATGAGGATTCTGCTACTCTTAAACAGGTACGTAATTAGATTACAAGATTGTTACCTATTGTGTTAATTTTTTTTATTAACATACTTATAAATTTAATGCCTTAGGAGCAACAAATGAAGCAAGAGCTGGTGCAGTGGGAGCAGGAACAAGAAGAGCGCGAACGGGAGCTCAGAGAGAGGGAGGCAGAAAGAGAAAGAGAGCACCAGCTTGTTGTACAACAAAATGACATGCAACTTGAACCTGTCAGAGAAAAATCAACTCCTGAGAGAGTAAGTACCAGATTCCTTCCATCTAGCATGAATAATGAAATCAGCAGACTTATTCATTTTACCCCTTTTCTTTATTTCATTTGTAGGTTCTTGATGTTGTTCGGGCAGCTGAAATGCTTGTGAAACCCTCAAGCCCTACCGAATTGTTAGTTCCCAAATCTCCGGGAGGTCCAAAGTCTGCTGAAAGTCTGAAGACTACTACTATTGTTATGAGCAAACACACACTAGCGCCACAGACCAGTTTGGTGAGTCATAATTATCAGTAATTTAATTCACTTGGTTATCATCATATGAAAAATTTATCCCTTCCCATTGCGTATACCTGCAATTGTATGTGGAGCATGGCTTTGCTTACAATCAAAATATTTTAGTCAGTCTCTTTACTGGGTGCATGCTGCATGTAGTTTCTACAGCGGTGTTGGTAAGCTCTGGCTTTTCAAAGATTTAAGGCGACTTTAAATTTCATCAATTTATAAAGGGACCCAATTCACAGGTCTACCCATCTATCTAAGTGATTCATCAGATGTAGCTTACCAAAGGAACCAGATGTTTTGCAATCTTATGAATCTTCATGTGACATAGAATGGGCTTGCACTGACTCAATCTATGTTATGTTATCTTTTCTAATCTAGAAACAAAGGTAATAAAGTTGTTATGAAATATCATAAGATTTAACAAATTGATTTCATCTTTCAGTGTTACACTTTGTTAGCGGTCTATAACAGCTAAGCCTTTGAATGTATATTGCTTCAAAAATTATTGACCCTTATTACAATGTCTAAGGTTAAAATTTGTTATCTTATCAAAAGAATAGTTAATGATAAAACAGGTATAATATAGCTTACTCCTGCCTCTGCTGCTTTTCACATTAATAAAAGAAACTTAAAGCATGAAATTAGATTGAATGAAGTGGTCAACCCGTATCATCATTATGTGTGCCAGGAAATTTTATTTTCCTAAAGGAGGAAATTGCATTAAGACAGTATCATCACGAAGACAGCATATGATATACAGTTACATACTCTATCTACATTCTATTCTTTAGAGTTTCTGTGTACTTTGTCATTTTGCGCTCAATAATGAATGTGCTCTTGCTTGACAGTTCAGAATGTATCATAGTAACAGTTTTTTCCATTTATAGTAAACTTAAATGATAACTTTCTAGAGGTCAGCTACCTCATTACAATATTTCATTATGTTGCTTTGTGCTAATGACTCGCAGTGGAATGGTAAACAATGAGCAATCTTAAACCGAGATACTTCGTATATTTAGCTTGATAGCTTTCTTCCTTAAGATTTCACCATTGAACCTAAATGTTTGTAAACTATGTATTTCATCATGAATGATGTAATGTTTATTTTCTCAGCGCTTTTGCATAGATCTTAATGCATGATCAGAGTGTAGTATTTTGCTGTTTTGTTTATTTATTTTTTATGTTTTTATAAATTAAGAACTTAAATATTTAGTTAAATAAATTAGCAGTTATTTTCATGCTCTAGTTTCAGTTTGGAAGCTCAATAATATCACAATCCTTATTTGATAATGATTAGATAATTTGCTGATTTTTGTGGTGGGTTTTATTTTGCAGGAAACATCTCCATCATAGCATACGAGGAAACACTAAACATAGGTGATTTAAAAAGGCCATGTAAATCTTATTATGATGCCTCTTTATCATGAAAAGAAGGATAATTGTTAAAAGGATCATTGTTGTTTACATCAAATCTTTTGTGTCTTGAGTTTCTTAGGTGTCAAATGAATAGACCTTCTGTACTGACTCTGTTAGGTTCCCAAATCAATTATGTCAATGAAAGTCTAAAGTTGATGTGTCTTGAAACTGTCCTCTGCACTGTTTGCAAGGAACTCACTGCCTCAATACTTTTTTGAAGTGTGGAGGAACTGTACTCTTTCAGTGCATATCTGATAGACAAATGTTGTTCAAATTTCTCTCAATAACAGGATCCTCTTCAACTTAGTTTTCAGTTGTTTTTTATCAAGGCATTCCGCACAAGTTGTGTTAACTATGTACACTTATCCTCAGTTTAGTTTCAAAAGTTTTAAGTCTCCTTTCATATGTTTCTGAAGGGCAATGCGTTATGCAATTATATTTTTACTTAAAAACTTTTTAATTGTCTCCCTATGAGGCACTTAACTCTTTTTCTCTTCAGAAGTTATTTTCTTGTTGTTTACGAGCGCCAAAGCAATCAGTTAAGCATGATGGGGACTTAACTTCCAATTCCATTTTGATGCTCTCTGTTGCAATCAACATTGTTGAGTCAATTTATTGAGATCAAGAATAAGGCAGTTTCTCAAGGTGGGAGAAATAAGCCATAGGCATTAACAGTATTCTTAATGTTTGGGACCATAAATCTTCTGTGTGCACTCACTTCCAACTTTGTCTTGAAGTTTTAGTATGTGTTCTTTCTTCATACTTTAACATTCATGATTACTCTTTAATATTAGAAAGAGACAGTAAGATAAATCTTATCTTACTTTAACTGCCAGGTATGCTTAATAGGTTTTGATTCTCAGTGGGAACACTTGCAACTACGTGTATTGATTATTTTATTTTATGATCTGTCATGATGCCTGTTTAGCTAAACTAACCACTTTGTGACCTGAAAATATCCATTAATTTACGGAATGATTCACGCTGCAACTAAAATCAAAAATATAAGAGAATTTAGATTATTGAGTTAAATTCTATTTGTACCTTTTCTAGAAGAAAAAGAAAGTACCTGTAAATCCGTAAGGGAATAGTTTGTCAGTTAGAAACTTAATGGTTGTTGTACACCTGCCGTGCCATGTCCTATTTTGTGTCTTCCTGAGACATACTTCTGTTTTTGGGGGTTTATTCTTATACTTGAAATTGATGAAAACTGATGTCTTCATACAGCTTCTTTTAAAGTGCAACTTTTCCAGTCCCTCTCTCTCTCCCTCCTTCCTGCTCTTCTTTGTTTTGTTATTTGAGAAAAAAAAAAGAAGAATTTTGTAAAAGCATTGATTTTGACTTAATTCTATGTCTTAATAATGATGTCAGCAAAGCTGTAGCCATTTGACATCAGTGAATAACTTCTCCAATATAAATTTAAACAGTGTACTTACTTCCCACCATGGACATAGTAATAACTGTTATCAATTTGCCCTTGTTTTAAGCTGTTGTTACCCTTCTTTGTACTGAAATGTGATAATTTGTTATGGTTTTTTATTTTTATTTTATTTGTGCCTAAAGTTTTGCTAGAGCGATTTTTTTTAGTCCTGTAAGAGCTCTCCAGTTTAAAGTCGCTTTTTTAATTTTTTTTTTCATATGACTTCAAATTTTTTACAACTCAAATGCTAGTGTAAACTGGATCCTACCTACAAGAGTTAAAGCTCGGGTGAGGTTATCCTTTTTATGCTGTAGTATAATGTAGCCAGACTACAGCAATACGTTTGTACATGTAGTCACAAATAATTATGTCAGTGTTGTTTTGTGAAAGTTTACCATGTTCCATTTTGTGGAACTGTAATGTTATATATGAATCTCGTTTTGAAAGTTTAAAAATGCTGGGTAATTCTTACTTGGAAAATTTGCTGCATGATGTTTGTTTTTCCTAACAAATATTTTCAGTTTATGATTCAGTCACAGTATCTTACAAGACAATTTTTTATTAATGGACCACAGACAAACTAATTCAAATTTTATTTTTTTGTGATTTATTGACACTATTACGTCACTACCTAATTCTCCACACTTGCCAAATTCCCAAAACCATCACAGCATCATATGCTATTTTGGATCAATATATTTCTAGTGCGGAAAATTGTATGCAGTAATTGATTGGGCTTTCATGTCCAAACCGGTAATGTTTGTTTGTCTTTTTCATTGTGATATTAGATAAAGTGTCTGCCAATGCATCAAAAGTAGACATTTGTTGACAACAAGAGGTTTCTGTCGTCTTATCAAGAAGTTTGGGGCTTACGATATTTGGCCATGTAGGACAATATTTGGCCACGTAGGATTTTCTGGATAATGTACCCCCGCTGCTTATTCAATTTTATGATTCGACATCATGTTGGTTGTTTGGTGTCTTATATAGTTTTTTGGAACAGTTCATGTTTAAATCAAGGGGAACAGTGAGTTGATACAAACCAGAATACCTCAAATAAAGTTGTATCTTATTCTCACTGTAAATGTGTAATGATTTGTGCGCTTTATGCTAAAAGATATGCAGATTCTCATTTAATGGTTTTGTTCTAGTTATCACAGTTCTGGAAATGGTACTGTGAGTAGTAAGCTTGAATATACTGTTTTCTTGTTTCTTATCTCATCTTAATAAGAAAAATGAAGAATTATGTTTTCAAGTATCCTTTGGTCTCAAATTTATTGTTACGCTGTGACTACTCTGTTAGTATATTGTGCATTATAGTGCGAACTCTCACAGCATTTTCCAACAATATTGTGGTCATTTGCTCTACAGTCTTCATTTCTTGGTTGGTCATTGATCAGTGTTGGTTGTTTGTAGATTAAATTTGTGTATTGAAAATTGTAATACATGTATTTTTTATGTTATTGAATTTGTTGATCTATGAACAATTTTAACAATGCTCGAATGTTTCTCTTAACTTGTAATTTTCTTGTGCCATTGTTACATATTAATGTTTCTCTTGCTTAATTAAAGACGTAAGTGAGCTTTTCATGTCTGTTTAGCTCTGTCATTAGTTGCTATGTTCTGTATTATATATGAATGGCATGAAGCAACCTCATATTGTCAATAAAAATTGATTTGCATTATTTGTAATTTTGACTATTGTGAGGTATATATTTCTTAGTTAGAAGTCATAATAATATTTATGTGCATTAGATGTTGTCATTGAATCATAGCTTTGGTGCAATTGTGATTACTTATTCTTTGGATCATTCCTGGTGATTGAGAACAAATGCTAGGCAAAATTAAGCTTTACAGTATATTGGATGTGTTACTAACTAATATCAAGTAAAACTTTTAATGTCCCTTTGTTTTTCTCAAGCTTAAAAAGTGCGATATGCAGTTCATTTATTTGTTTGAATATCTGCAGGTATTACTTCTAGATTTAAGACTTGTTGTAAGTGCGGTTGTGTGTATAAGGCTACATGTCTTTCGTTTTTCCATCCAGTCCTGCATTTCAATGGAACAGGGTATATATATATATATTTTTCTTTTGCATCAATATGAATTGAATTAAGAAACTATTAGGTTTTTCCTCCTTTTGTGTCTTGTGGAAGTAGGCAAGAGGCTTTTCTGACTTGGTTCATCTCAGCAAAAATGTTGTACAGTTAAGCTAGAGTCATTTTCAAACCATAAAATTCAAGGTGTCATATCCTCTTCTCCAACCTAAAATTATCCTTTAAAGTTATTTGTCAAATTAGTAATTTGGTACTGCATTTGTGTAATAGTACACTTATATTGTTTCCATTTTAGAAAGTAACTCTATACCTGATTCATGCAGCAATGAACTGGTTGTGTCATTTTCCTCATCCATTTGGACCAATTTATTTTGTAATAGTGCTTTAATTGTGTGTCAGGATATTTCAATTCAACAGTTCTATGTGCCATGTTCGTCTTGAAACTTATTTCAAGGTTTTATTTGTGTACATAAAATACCAAAGTATCTCACAAAATATATTTATTCTATTACCACATCTTGTCTCTGGTTAATTTAGTACCCATGTCTGAGGCAACACAGCTTGCAATCTATGGTGCTTATTCTATGCTTTAATTTTGTTTTGTATGTGGAAGCATGCACAATCCTAATATTGTTTGATTTTCCCTGCTGTGCACTGGATCCCACACATTCACTTATGATTTTAATTGTATCTTTTTACCATACCATCAACTTTTGAAGCTGGTCACTTTGGTTTAATTTAGATTTTAATTTTCAAGGGTGAGAAATGTGGATAAAAATTGGGTGTTAGGTGGAACTTTTAAGTCAATTTGCATGTCTTATTGGTTGTTTGCATGTGCACTAATCTTTGCAATAATCATATTGCATAACAGGAAACCCAGTCAACTAATACGGTTTTGCATGGAACAACACACTCTGCTGCACCAACTTATCCTATAAATCCCCCTTCCCCTCCAACCCATCAACTTCATAAAAGATTTTCATCAGAATCAACTTTGCTTCATCCCCAGAAAATAAGATCTGTTCAGCCTGCCTTGAGTCAGCCTCGCCTTAAGCTAGGCAAACAAAAGTCTGCAATAGGTAATGAGATTGATTACAAAAGTGCCATTTGTACTCCTATTGATGAACGTATTTTAACTGCTCATCTAGTAAAAAATCGTCATAAATCAAAACATGTAGCTTTCAACAGTTCACATTCAAAGTCCCTGGAAAATCTTGGAATCCAGAGTATCAATGTTGGTACACCACAAGAAATTTCTCACAAGTCCATTAATTCAAGTACACCTGCTTACACCGAAATACATGATCTTGACATGGATGTTAATGTGTCAGCTTTGCCTGGAATAAACCAAGAATATAGTGAGAATCATTCCTTTATACATGGATCTACCTCCTTTAATTCTAAAGCCAATACAGTACTAACTACATCTGTCCCAGACCAGTATGATCCTGTATACAGTCCTACTTTGAGATCAGCTTTTTATAACAATTTTGATAAGAATAGATTATCCTCAAAACTAAGTGCCCCATTTGCTGACCCTGGTAGAGATTCACATTCATCTTTCCTTAATCCTGTGTCAACTGAAGATAATTTGTGTGAAGGCAAAGTTATTCCTCCCCCCATTGAATTTAGGTCTCAAGATCCCTTTCACCATTTTGAGGGTGATGTTCAAAACTTTTACAATCAGAGAGAAACTAAAAGTGTTTCTCCAGTCCCACTGTCTTTTTTGAATTCTTTAGTTGCTACAGATCTTGTTCAGACTAGTCACACAAATAATGAAGGGGATGATATTCCACCCCCTGTGTGCTATGCTACAATGCCTACTTCTAGCACAAGTACTTTCATACTTACTGAAATTTCAAGTCCATCTGTTCTTCCTGTATTTCCTATTACTACTGTTCAACCTATTTCTAATCTAACTCTACCAACATCTGATTATCATAAAGTTCATCATGAGTCAGAATTAGCAGTTTCAAGCTCATTTCCATCTTCATCACCTTCTTTAGGGAAATTAACAACATTGTACAGTCCCATGACTATGGTCGCTCACTCACATTCAGCTTCCCCAATTCAAGCTCATAGCACCTCTCCTATCCATTCCTGCTCCTCTAGCCCCTTTGCCCCTGCCCCCTCACCTGCAGAGAGTGTCCTGGACACCGATGGGTATAGCAGAGTTCAGTCATCATTTCAGGTGGGTTTTTAAACTGAAATGAACTTCTTTTTCATTCTGTGCTTTTGGTCATTTTGTTTGGTGAATAGTACTCTATCACCTCAAGACATATTAGTGCTTATGCATGTAAATGGTGAAAAATTGCCTGAAAGTAAGATATGATCTTCTGACAGCCCTTGCATGATCAATTTCATAATTGAACAAGGAGAAAAGATATCACAAAATGTATTTTGTATTGAGCACCGCACCAACTTTGCCAGTGGCTTTCTGCTAGTTATGTCATGTATTTACTACAGTTTGTGACATAATGTCTAGACTTTTCTAAATGCTACTTATACTTTATACTTAATGCATATTTTATTACCTAGGCGGCTGATATAGACTACAAGCTTGACAATTTATTTCTTTGACAGTAACCATATATTTTTTATTTCCTCTACCTCTATATTAGGCTGTGACTGGTTCACAAAGTAATGCAACATCCACTGCAGTATCTGATAATATCACTGCTGTGACAACATCTACTGCAACAAGTACATCCTCTCCTCCACCAGCACCTCAGAAAATGTCTGTTAGTGATAAAATGAAGTTTTTTGAAAAAGCCATGGAAGAACAGCATCAGCCTTCCCCCAAACCAGGTAAATATTGTGAGGAAAATGTTGAAATCTTCTGTACTCCTTCATTACATTGTTGTTGCTCTTCCTGCAGAAAAAGTCTTTAGCTTCTTAAGTCAAGATGAAATTGAAAGAATGAAGCAGGAAGAAGGTATTATTTTTATCATTGTGCTTAATTATACTGTTTTACAAAGAGGATTATCAAATTATCTAATCTGTGTATTTGTCTTATTTGAAATAGAAAAGAAAATTGCGTCTCTCTCTCGCTCAGAGCTCAAGACTCTGACCAACATGGTTGAACATGATGAAGATGATGAGGATCGCAATGAAGGCCATAATGATGCTGACCATAGCTTTAACAGGTTTGTAAGATTCAGTTATTTCTTAACAGAAGTGTCATTTTATCCTTTCTTAATAATTTGCCTCCTTTTAGAAATTCTCCCTCAACTCCAGTTCGAGAAGTACCGGTTCGAACTGCAAAGGCAGAGAAACGTCGTAAGGAAAGACTTCTTCAGGAGGTTAGTATCACATTCATTGCGTGGTGTGAAGTTCATACAAAGTTACCAGGCTTTCATTTTTACGTAATTCAACCTTTCTTTTTCTTTGCGTTATAAAAAAAAAATTGTAATTAAAACTTCAGTTTTTGTAATAGTTTCTTAAAGACAGTGCCTGTAGAAAATTAAGAGATAAACATTAGCTGTTAAAAAAATTGGTTTCAAGCTGGTCTATTAAACAAATGCAATTGGACAGGGTATCCTGACTGATGAGGAGGATAAAGAACTTTCACCTGCCGAACAGCGTGCTTTACGTGCTGAAAAACGAGCTGCATGGCGTCAAGCACGTTTTAAATCTCTTGAACAGGTGTGTTCCCACTAGTCCCCTTTCCTTTCATTATACTGTGTCTGCCAATTCTCTGAATAATTTTAAACAAGATGTTATCAGAAAATTATGTAACATATCTTTATCATGTTTCAATAATCCCAATAAGCTGTATTCTTTCATTTTCTGAGAAATAACAATCACATTCATATGATTTTATTTTATTTTTTGTTTTACCCTTATTGTACTTTATTTCAAATGTCTCATTGTTTCTGAAATCTGAAAGAATGCATCTGTCAGAACTTAAATATGAACGTGAATATGCTTAACAAACTAACAAAAAAATATTTTTGTCCTCAGGATGCGCTTCAGGCTCAAATGGTCATTAAGAAGATGAGTGAAATGATTGATAATGACCCAAATAAATCTACTCCGGAGGCCAGCACATCACCTTTACCATCAACTGGTGTAGAAGAAACTGATACTGCTTCATTTAATAATAATAACAATAACTTTGAAAACAACCATTCACATCACAACAATATTCATGCTGATGAAGAAAAAAATGTGGAATTAGAGGTGAGTTACCTTTCAGAGTCCTAATCATCTTGCCTTTGCCCCTTCTCTGATCATGGGTGAAACACTATTCCTCCTATTTCCATTTAACTTACTTGCTCCTTTACACTTAGATTTTCATTTAACTATGCTAGTTCCAGAAGTAGTTGTAATCAGTTGTGTGTTTTAAATTAAATTAATTTTACTACAATTTGGAACCTTTTCATCACTAGTTCAAAAATGGTTACCTAGATGAATGTGCTGTTCTCTGAGAACATAGATTTTTCTTCAAGGCTCTAATCCCAGAGGACCTTTAACAGATGCATTAGTTGGTGTGTTTACTCCTGACCCTTATCTTCCGCATGCATGCTTTTCATCCATCATTTCTCTCTTTATTTTTACTACCATTATGCCATTTTCAAAGTACAGATATTTTTTAAAAAGCTGGATTTTGAATTAGTTACCTGTACTTACATTACATTCTTTTCCTTTATTCTTTTTGTGGAGAACAAATATAAATTTTATAACTCTTTGCTTTAATAAAGGAAAAGGGAGGGTCAACTTATTGGTGGAGTTTGATGATTTATGGGTGTGGAAGGGTGCCGGGTACTAACTGCTCCCCTGCTCCCTGCTGTTAGCCAAGCCCTGCTTTACTCCGGCCTTCTAGTGCTGATTTTCCAAAGCTGGCCCTCCGGGCACAAGAGGGAGCAACAAAAGTACGAGAGTCTGAACGACTTCTTGGAGAAAAAGTGACCCGCAAAACGGAGGAGTATGTGGACGAAGCATCAGGAATGATCAAAGTTCGCACCGTAGAATACGTTGAAAAGCTGATAGAAAAAGAGGTATTAAATGAGTTAATTCACGGCGATTTCACTTTCGCTGTGCATGTAGCACCATTTGCTCCGCTGTTCTCGCTGTATTTGCTGCTGAAGCTGCATATCAATTTGTTGTTGTTTCAATTTGTATTATAGTATGTGAATATTCTTTCTCATTTATTTTGGATGGGGAACAACATTATGAGTAAGTTTGTTGACTTGGAGGTTGATTTTAACATTGTCAATCTCTTTATTGAAGTAACTTTCAGACATGGCATGAAAGTGCTGTGGCACTCTTATGTTAATCAGCAGAAATTTACTTGCACACTCTTCCAACATGTAACTCTTGGTTCTTATTGTCAATTGATTAGGCTTTGTCATTCCCAACAATTTTGTTCCATAATTTATGACTGTGAAAGTTATACATTTTACACGCAATAGCACAAAGTATTCCTACTCTTTGCAAAAGCTTTTGTTGGTATTAGTTCTCTGATATATTTTGAAGTTAACATATCCCTCTTCTACTCCTCTCTTCACATCTTAGACAGTTTCACATATTTTCCATAATTTTGTACTTACAGTAGTTTTGACTCTTCAGACATTTGTGTACCTCTGCACTTATGCATGTCATCCGTCATCTTCTTTGAATGTTTCTTTTTCCTTTTTTTTTTTTTTTGGTGTAATAATTCTCAGTTTTGTGCATATACTCCTTGCATGTTACAGTTTGAAAGGTTTTGCTGTCCAAAATTGCATGTTATTTTGATTGATGATAAATCTTTTACAGTCTCTGAAAATTTGTGAATAGTTATGGGCACAAGTAGACCAATGAACAAAATTTTTTTTATCTAAACTTTATTTAGCTATTAATATTTTTATTGTATCTTTTCTAGGTTGAAACAACTCGAGAAAAGATCATATCGTTGGAGTTATGCAGTCCAGAAGATGTGAAGAAAAATACATTGTTAGAGGTTACTCCACCTGTTTCCCCAACATTACAGGATGAGGATGAAGATGAAGAAAATGAAGAGGAGGAGCAGCAATCATCAGACATTCCATCCTCCACTCCTACTTCCCCTACAACAGAGGATGGCCCTGAATCTATCAATGCTAGCAAAAAGAGAAGGCGAAAACGCAGTAAGAAGAAACATTAGACATATTTCGGTACTCGCCATTCTGTAGATTTTCATGTGATCACCTTTTTCATGAATTTTAATTTATCCATTCATTTAATTGGTTATTATGTTTTACTCTATTTATTACGTCCTCACTGGCTAAGGACTTTTTTTTTTTTCTTCGTTTAAGTTTGCCCTGTACATATTGAGCTGTATGCATTTCTGTTAAACATAATTTTATTTCCATGAAATTTCTTGTTCATTGATGTTCATTGTATAATGTTCCAATTTTAATGAATTTTTATTGTATTTATTACAAATGAGTTAGGTACCTAATATCTTATTTTCTCTTACTGGTGTTGTTTCTTGTGTGCTAGGGAGCTCTTACCTTTCCATTAGCTGTGAGTTATATGCGGTGGAGAAGGTTTTGAGGAAAGTGGATTTGCCAAAGGCAGAAACACTTTTATTCAGTGTGAAGTGTTTTAGTCACTTTGCACTAAAACATCACATAAACAACCTGTCATACCTTTCTCTGATTTTCTTGCAGAACTATTTCGCACTTCCCTGTATTTCAGTCCTGAAAAATGCATCTTGGGTTGTTCTCTTTTCATGAAATATTAAAGATCCCTTCTTAATTTCCTTTGTACTAATTGGATGAAACACAGAATAAACCCAAGGCATTATTTGCATCTACTTTAATAGCTATTCTATGTTCAGTCAAAATTGCTTTCCAATTTGTACCAATTTTGATTGTAATGTTTTTTTTATGGTAATAGTTATCAAGGAAACTTACTTCCTTTTTGCCATTTCTACATTTTAAAGCTAATTGGATTTAGCAAGATCTCTGGTTAAGAGTTTGGTCGCTCAAGACGACCCAGTATTATAAGTGCCTTCCTTCAGGTGTTCCTTCAATATTTTAAAAACATTTTCCTTTTTTATCTATGTATTTAAAACATCTTGTATGTTCTAAAAATTGATGAATTTTGGAGTCTACAGTGTTAGTTATTCCATTCCCACCATTTGACCTTTTCACTGTTGAGCACCCAAATTTTTGGTTTTAGGAAGTATTCTGTTTCAACTTGTTAAAACTGTTAAAATTTGCTCTGAAATGCTCAACTAATATAATTCTTCTGCTTGGGATTTCCCCCCTAATTTCTGATGATGCCAAAATATTCTAATGGGAACACATTTATCCGTCCCTTAATGTTCCCCTTGAAAGTTTTGTTCTGAAGTAACCTTTACTTTTTGCAGTGGTGAAGTATTAAGTTTCAAATTTTCAAGCAATCAAAATCAATCTATATAGATAAGTAGCAGTGTTGTACTGTGTATTTGATGATGTATCTTCTCACTGTGATTTTCTATTGTATCTACTATTGTGTAAGTTGATTGTGACTTTGAGACTGTTGTGTAAATGATTACTGCAGATAGAAATGACCAAATTACAACACTATTTTATTATAAGAAACTTGTCATTTTGTGCCCCAACAATGATCAGTGGTGTTGGTTAGCTTTATCTGTTATAGAAAATATATGCTGTGTACAAAACAAAGAATTAAAAAAGAATGTTTTATATCTTGATTTTTATTTCTCAAACCTGCTTCATTTGGATCAATGATTCCGACAACCTCTTATCTATTATCTTGGCTTGTGAGGTATAAGACATGTAGGCATGGCGTGTTACTTCTTTGGCGCTATTATGCCTTCCAATTGAGTCTGAGGGAGATTAACAGCATTAAGATGGCATGATAAAACAAACACAGAAAAAATACAGCATAACTTCATCACCTTTAATTGTTGGTTTGTCTTTTTCAAAAAAGTAATCTCCTCAGTATGCTTTTTCTCTTCAGCCGCCCTCAGCTCACTGGAACGTCTCTCCATCTGCTCTGCCTTTGTGCGTTGATCTAGAAGCTGCCTTTCCAAATCAGCCTTTTCTTCTCGCAGTGATTTTACACTTCCCTCTAAATCTGCTTTCCCTTGTTCTGCCTGTCAAATTATATGGACATGATTTGCTTCAAGATATTTTTACATTGTTTTGGGAGGCTTTCATTTTTCCTTGTTGACAAAACATTGCAAGGGGTTTGTCAAGCATGTTGTATACCTGTAATGCTTTTCTCATTCCAAAGGCAATGCTGCTCTCATATAAAGCTTGGTAAGCAGCTACAGTCATACGTAATTCATCTCTGACTCGGAGTAAAAGTAGACCTCTTTCAGCACAGTTAATGGTGACTTGGCGAATAATTTCATCTGCTCAATCAATGTCCCATATTTTAATCTTAGTTAATTATACTAATATTTCATATGCAGAGATCCTGAGAAAGACTAACCAAAGCACTGAGTATACAATTCTCTTCGGACAGGACAAATGCCAGTTTCTCTTGCCTGTCTTTGCTGCAAGCGCATATCAAGCTGCTCTTGAAGGTTGATTACATCCAAACGAGTTGCTGGTGTGCTTGAAACCTTTAAAAAGAATGTAACAGCAAAATGTGAACCGAATAATTTTTTTCTTTGTACTAGCATGTTTTTTGTATAATTTATAATGTTCACCTGTTGTCTCCAAAGCTGTCCCTCTTCCTCCCATTCTTTTGGTGGAAGTATTGAATTCAGTATTTCATCGGTTTCTTTCCGCAAGTCAGCTGCTGAAGTACCAGGTTTGGGGGAAGGGGCGGCTGTTGTGATGCCGGACTGTACCTGAAATCGCATCTAGTGACAGAATGGGGGAAAAACGTCTAAGAGGATTGCACATGGAAGTGATATCTTAGGAAACCTTAAGGGGAGGAAGTTTTTTCTCCGGGTGTTTGGTGACCAGAACAGCATTATCATACTTCACGAGGGAATTCACTGATGGAATTATTCTGTCAGCCATGTGGAAACAGTCTGCAAAATTTGAGCAAAAGAAGGAGTTTAAGCTGGCTAAGCTGAGGCGTCCTACTGGTTGCCGTGGAAACCGCAGCGTTTGTCGAAATTTGAGCACTTAGTCAGCAGTCTTACAAATTAAAACTGTTCAAATTTTTTAATTTAAAAATAACCCCCCGTTAAACCCTATTTTCCCACGTTATGGTTTAATAAACCGAATTGCGCGAAATAATGAGCCACTCGCGATGCCAACAAGGGGAATTCCATGCCATGCAACGCCAACTAGGCAGCTTTACGAGATCGTCGACGGGTGAATCATATAATATACTGTTCTATTTGAATACTTCGTAAGGGTCAATTAGTCAATTACTGAGCCAGCAAACTAGACAGCTCGAGCACTTTCACTCAGCTGAAAGTTAACTAAGTTATTTCTGACAAAATTGGCGCCTTATTTTTACTGTGTTTTTTTTTCTTCGGAAATCCTCCGCTAGAGGCGCTCCAATCGTCCACCGCCCACTGGAAGATATACATTTATCTCTCATATCTTGTTCTTCAGTTCTGTTTCCGGCCAGTCCTTTCCTTTCCCAAGCACTTCGTGGCGCTCGGTGTGATCGGCCGATGTGGAGTTTATCCTTTTGAATCGTGACTCTCCGGCCGTGAAGTAACTCAAGATGTCGTCGGAATCGCTCCAGTTGCGTGGAACTTTAAGAGGCCACAATGGATGGGTTACCCAGATTGCAACCAACCCGAAATACCCGGACATGATTCTTTCATGCTCCCGAGGTTCGTATTGTCGGCACCGTGTTTTTACCGGTCTCGTGTAATGAGATGCTTTTTCGCCACTGCTGCTAAGCAATATCTGCGGGCGAATGTGCCTGTGTTCCTACCTCCTTGTTCGGCTCTCATGATTGTCGAATTTATTACGGGTTCTTTCGTGCTCACTTCAATCGTGTAAGGCGTGTAGGTTAGTGAGGTTATTTAGCGACGACTCTCATCACGCGTCGCGGTCTCATGCAAAACATGTATCTTGTACTAGTGTTATCATGTTTATGTCAGGCCACGTGTCCCACAAGTTGCCTGTGATTTAAGAGCGCCTATCACCCATTATTTACCTTAAGCGTGCATATTTTATTCTTAGCATACGGTAGTTTGGGACAGTTGTGCAGATTTGCTTTAAACTACAATAATTTGGATCTTTGCTTGTTGCAGACAAGACCCTCATTGTATGGAAGCTCACCCGTGACGACCATAGCTATGGTATTCCTCAGAAACGACTGTACGGTCACTCACACTTTGTGAGCGATGTTGTGCTTTCCTCTGATGGTAACTATGCCCTCTCTGGATCCTGGGACAAGACTCTTCGCCTCTGGGATCTTGCAGCTGGTCGCTCCACTAGAAGATTCGAGGACCATACTAAGGTGTGACCCGACATCTATGAGAAGATGGGATTAAAACGGAAGCTTTTTTTTTTGGATTTTTTTTTTATAGTTAGAAGAATCATGGGCAACGTCTCGTGAGTATCTGCCCCTTAAGGGCCCATCTTGACACCAACATTCTGCGTGATCTTAGCACTGCAGTTAAATAGTCACGAGTAAGAGTGCTGTCATGCATGTGGTTTGTCCAAGATATTGTTTTCATTTTGCTTAAGTCAAATTCTTATTTTCCACCCTTGCTCTTAGTTCATCCTGCTGTGTACTTAATGATGATCCTTTAGAGTTGAATTTCAGTGATGTACACTCACTGCGGATATGGGACTGATACTGTACACCAGCATTAATTTCCTGTTTCCATCTACTACTGGTTTGCTTATAATAATGAATTTTGTAGGATGTTTTGAGCGTGGCCTTCTCTGTGGACAACCGTCAGATTGTTTCTGGAAGCCGAGACAAGACCATCAAGCTGTGGAACACACTTGCTGAGTGCAAATACACCATCACGGTAAGCACTTGCATTTATCTCTCTGACTGTGTCTTTTTAATGATGACACCCTTGAGTTGATATTTGTGATTAACACTCACTGCGGATATGGGACTGACCAAGTCACTGTCTCATATTTATTCTCTTTCTTGTAACATGGGTTTTTCAAAACATTAATTGTGTCTGCAGGATGAGGGCCACAGTGACTGGGTCTCCTGTGTTCGTTTCTCCCCCAACCACCACAACCCCATTATTGTGTCTGCTGGCTGGGACAGGATGGTCAAGGTAAGAAGAAATTTTATTATATATGGCTGACTACTTATGTATGTGATGATCATTTTGAGTTGAATTGCATTGATGTTTACTCACTGCGGATATGGGACTGAAACAGTCTACATCAATGCTTAATGGCTGCTACAGGCTACTTTAATCTAAAAGTATTAATTTTGTTCAGGTTTGGAACCTTGCCAACTGTAAGCTGAAGATTAACCACATTGGACACACTGGGTACCTCAACACCGTGACTGTTTCCCCCGATGGCTCCCTGTGTGCATCTGGTGGCAAGGTATGTTACATCATTTATTGCTTAGGGTAGGAGGCCATCATAATGCTGGTAAACTGTTCTTGTCTCCAGTTTCGCTTATGGCCAAAATACAAATCAGTTCAGGATTTTACATTGGGATCTCATTGTTGAGTTGCCATTCTCATGATCTGTGACAGTTTTTAAATTCTATTTTTACTTGTGAAATGCTTACCTTTCCTTATTTGTTTTTTCAGGACTGCAAAGCTATGCTGTGGGATCTTAATGATGGCAAGCACCTGCACACCCTGGACCACAATGACATCATCACAGCTCTGTGCTTCAGCCCCAACAGGTACTGGCTGTGTGCTGCCTATGGACCATCTATCAAGATTTGGGTAAGTGTCCTGTTAACTTCTTTCGGCATTGTCACTGATCATGCCTGCTAAATTTTGTTTTAAATTTGTTTAGGATCTGGAATCCAAGGACATGGTTGAAGAGCTCCGACCTGAAGTTGTCTCCTCTACCACCAAGGCTGAGCCTCCACAGTGCCTCTCTCTGGCCTGGTCCACTGATGGCCAGACTCTGTTCGCCGGTTACTCAGATAATATTATTAGGGTCTGGCAGGTGTCTGTCTCTGTACGATAAGAAATTGGAGGCTGGTAGGGTTTTGTATTTTTCACATGTGAAATATATGGCCTTACTGTTAATTATACAGACTTTTATTTTAAAATTCCAATCACATATTTACACATTTGCTGGGTATGAAGCAAAGTGATTCACCTGCAATAATTGAAACCAGAATTAAGGATTGACATGCACATTTTATTCAATGGGAATTATTTTAATCAGAGGAGCTGGTTTGCCTGTTATGAGCTTGGAACTACAATTTTCTGCTTTAACTCGGCAACTAATCTGTACTCTTCATCAGATGATGAAAATATTGGGGAGGGGTGGACACCTGTGTCCGATTCAGAGGATGAAATCCGCCTCACCGTGCGAGCTGGCGTGTAGTATGGGCTGGGACGGGCGTTGTATGAAGTATTGCTGGCCGGCACGTAAGAGAAGTCTACCCAGTGTGATGGAGTCCAGTGTGGAGCACTCGCGCGATTTCCTGTGAAGGTTTAAGATAGTTCTATTTACTTGCGAGTCATGCGGAAGACTCACGTAACTTGATATGGTATTGTGGTATCGACATTCAACATCGATAGACGAGATACATTACCGAATACTGTGCCATAACTAGAAATGTGTGCGTCTGTGAAACGAAGAGGATTCCGCTCCATCTTGTTCTTGCGGCAGCAGCAGCACACCATGACGGCCGACACCAGCGCCACGATGAGGACCACCACGATGATGTTGAGCCCTGGGCCGGGTCGGAACACGGTAAGAGCAGCCCCAACAAAAGAATTCACTACTGGGAGTTCGATCGCTGCCGATGCCAGCGCAGCGGCAGTTACTCGGGCCGCGAAGGGCTGACTAAAATGTAATTTTCTGAGGGCAAGCCCCAGCCCAGTTAACGCGCATTTCCCCTAGAATGGTGTTGTCGGGACTCACATTGAGCCCAATCCTTCCAGCGCCAGGGCGCGCTGTCCTGGAGCACGGCCGGGGGCGGCGGGGGCCTCGGCACCAGCCGGTCGCCCAAGCAGCAGGCGCCCCCGAGGCAGCAGTGCAGTCCCCATCCCTTCCCGCAGCACAGTTTGGGGTCGGGGCCCAGGGGCGGGGGCTCCAGCGAGGGGGCCAGGGGGCTGGAGCTGCCACCGCAGCAGACATTCTCTGCCGGCTCCGGCTCCTTGCGGGGGCGGAGGGGCGCCCCGGACCCGCGGGTCGTCTGCGCAGGAGAGCGAGCGTGAGCGTGAAGGCGGGCGCGGCGGCGCCGGGGGCGAGGCGAGAACAAGGGCCGGGCCGCACCAGAAACCCGTAATAAGTGTGTGAATGTCGTACAACCGAAGCGTGTAAATTTCCATTTGTACACTTTCCCGCTTCTAGGACACTTGTTCAAGTGCACGAATTGGGATTTACACACTTGGGTTTCCCGCCCCATACACAGTAAAAACAAGGTCTGATTTTTTGAGAAAAAAAAGAGAAAAAACTTTGAGAAAATCTCATCAGATTTTCAGGAAGACTGCTTTTCACTTTTTGGAGGAGACATCCTCAAAATTTGGGGAGTATTCTTCAAATTAAGCGAGTTTCTCGTTTCCCTCAAAAAATCAGACGTTCTCTTTGCCGTGTTCGGGCGAGTGCTCGACGGCCACGACGTGCGCTCCTCGCCGCCCTCCTCACCCTTGGCGTGGCGCCGCTGCAGGCGGCTCCGAGGAGGACGACCCCGGCGAGCAGGAGGTGCAGGGTCGGCGGCGCAGTTAGCCCCATGTCGGCGAACGTCCTGTCCTGTCAGTCTTTGTGCGATCGCGAGGGCCCGCGAGGGTAGGGTAGGGGCCGTCCGTACCGCTACATGACAAACGGCACATAGTCCAGGACACTGGTGGAGCCCCGCCGGGCCGGGCCGGGCCGGCGCGACGATACCTTTACTGACCGAAGGAGTGGCGATGGCGATGCGGCGCGACAGGGCAGGGAGGAGCGTGCGATTAGATTATGTGGATACGAGGCAAGGAACTGTGGTGCCCCCGCTGTGCCCCTCGCCAGGCCCCGCCTTGTCCCGCCAGCAGGTGGTCAGGGGATCATCTGCAGCTGGCAATCACAGCCCGCATCTGTGTCACAGCGAGCAACAAACCCCTGCCCGCCTGCACGCCATGTGCTTGCCCGTGTGTCCGCCCGGCTGTTAGCAACCGCACTGGCACCGGTGTATGTTGGGTTGCCTATCACAGATTTCGGGAGCGAGCGCGGAGCGCGACCAGACCAAACCAGACAGCGGGAAATCGCCAAGTCGGACAATCTAGCCGCACCGGTTTCGAACTCCCACGCTCGTTCCCGTTCCTCCGAGGGGTGTATGTAAATTATCCGACCTATCTTTGTCCGACCTGGCGATTACCCCGAAATCCGAGTAAGTGCTGTCGGACCTAGATTTTGTCCAACCTTGTTTACACGGGTACACTGGAAAACCAAGTGTGTACATGTATTCATTATTTACTGCATACTTACAGGTATTCAGTAAATAATGAATACATGGCCATGTATGCAGTATTTGCTGAATACCTTGGCATGTACACACGTAGTTTCTGTGTGATTTTTCGTGTGTACATGCCAAGGTATTCAGCAAATACTGCATACATGGCCATGTATTCATTATTTACTGAATACCTGTAAGTATGCAGTAAATAATGAATACATGTACACACTTGGTTTTCCAGAGTAAATTAGAGAAGGAATATGTAACATAGAGGATCAGGCCGAAAAATTGTACGTCCTAGCAGACGATCCTCTTGATTTTTGTGATGGATCGAGAGCCCCCGCCCCGCCCCCCCTTCCTGACCCGACCAGGCTCAGTAACAGCTTTCAGATCTGCAAAATTCGTCAAAAATTATACAACTAGAATAATTCACGGGAAAGTCTCTTTTTCGTCACGTTAGCTGCTTTCATTGCCAAAATGGCAGGAAGCGCATCCGCTCAGATCCGAAATTTTTAATGCATCAGTAACGAGTGTGGTTTGGTTGGATTGAAGTTGGCAGCCCTGCAGTTACGGTTGCAGGCAAGGAGCAGTTTGAAATGAGCACCGTTTAGTGGCGCCTTGTCTCGTTCGGTACGGCGTTTTTATTCGTTTTCGCGGTTTGAACAAACTTTTAGCATCTGTGCAAAGTATCGGCGTGAACATAAGATATTCAAGTAGTTTCAGATAAGACTATTCTTCGGCAAAAGTCATAAATCGGGACTGTGTTTGATGTCAAGATCGCAAATAAGATGGCCCACGTCATACCGCTGGTAACCTATCAGCACTATCAGCTGCCATTTTGTGGATAACGTTGGCCGGATAAACGTCTCCGGGGGCTCTGCTGGTAAGTGTTTCAGCTCGACGGTCTTGTTCAATGTTAGTCATCCTAGGCAAACATCGCAATTATTGCGGCTGTCACTATATCCTAGGTGGGACAAAATCCAGGTCGGACAGCGCTTTTTCGGATTTCGGGGAAATTGCCAGGTCGTACAAAGATAGGTCGGACTATCTAGCTGCACCGGTATTTCGTTATTAGTTTCCGCGCCTGGAAGATAGGGTTAGGGTTGAGGGCGCGGCGAGAGGCGGGGCGGGGCGGGGCGGGGGCGTTAGCCCAGGTGCCATCAGGCCGCGTTACAAGACGATGATTGCGCTTCAATGAGATTACGCTCGTTAGGGTGGGTGGTGGTGGTGGTTGGGGAAGCCTCTGCCCCGCCCGGCCCGGCGCGGTCTCAAGCAGCACCCTGCACCGCCAATTTTAGGGGGCATAGATTGGTGGAAGGGTATGGGGGCAACTGAAGTGTGGCAGAGCCAATATTCTCGGGCCCCACCGCCGATTTCAACGTTCAGGAGCCCCGGTTAAGGGTGTCCCATTTCGAAGGGTGGGGTCGCGGATCTATCCACCGCTTTGCTCCACTGTGATTGTACTTATTTCCTACTTTTCTGACAACACTGCAAAGCAACCAACCCCCCGCAACACATGTTGCAGCCTGGCGCACGCCCCCTTGTTCGCTTCACCCCCTCCCCCAGCCCGCGCCTCCACCCTCGCGCTACAGACCAGCATCTTTTAATTTCCTCTCAGCCCCCGTCCTCACCGCTGCAGACCCCCCCCCCCCCCTCCGCACCATCATCCCCTATGATGTGCCGAGAGCTGAGCGGGCCGGGCCGGGCCGGGCCGGGGGATACGGGCCGCTCTACTACGAGCGGGGCGCGGGGCGGCGGGGGGCGGCGAGATCCTCCGCGAGGGGTGCGCGCGGCGTTGTGGGGGTTGGCGGGGGTGCGGCGGGGGGGGGGGGCCGCGGCCGCCCGGCCCCACCCTCCCCTCTCCGCTCTCCGCCGCCTCTTCTCCGCTCCAGGCATTCGCTTCGCCGCCGCCACCGCGCCCGCCCGCAGGCCGCTCCACCCCGGTCCGGCCTCAGCCCCAGCCCCTAGCCGCGCGCAGCGTGACGGCTGACGGGACGTGACGTGACGGCCCGTGACGAGCGCCGTGACGACGTGACGAGCGCCGTGTTGTGTAGCCACCCCTCTCACGTGCGGCCCGGCCCTGCCCGGCCGGCTGCTACGAGACCACTACTCATAAGCCCTGCCCTGCCGGCTCCGCGACGCGCAGCGCTGTCCTGTCCGCCCCGCCGCGCCGCGACGCCCGCGACGCTGCCCACCGCCGGCCGCCAGACGAGGCAGGAGCGTCCGCCCGACCCGACCCGCTCCTCTCCGCTCGGCGCCAGAGCCCAGCCCAGCCCAGCCGAGCCACGGCACGAGTTGCGCCGCGCTGCGCCGCGCTGCGTCCCCACCCGCGACCACTCGAAAAGCGCGCCAAAGCCGAGCGGGACGGGACGCCCCGAGCGCGCCGCGGTCCGGCTGGTCCTTCCCTCTCAGCGCGCGCTCTGCTCCCACGCGTCCGTGTGTCTGTGAGTGTGTGTGACGGGTGACGAACAGGGCGACAGCTTGACGTGACGGCCAAGGGCAGCGTGCGGCGCGCTGCGTGACGGGGTGACGGGTGACAGCTCCGCACCGGACCGCAGCCTCGCGTAAGGCTACGCCCGTACCGCACCGCACCGCGGCCAGGCAGGTAAGGCCCAGTTTCACACCACCGTGGGGTGTACGTCACACCATAATATTCGCGAATATTCTCAAAGTTTTTTTGTTTTTGTTTTCTTCCCGCGCGGTATATATTTACCTTAACAAATTCAGTGCGAGGCGCATTTATCCCGAAAATAACACGGGAGCGTGACCACACAGTGGTCATACCGCACTTAATGTGTTAATGTGCCACGCGATTCTCTCTCTGACCCGCCTTATTTGCCGCGCGGCGCCGCGCCGGCTCCTCGTTTTAATTATCGCAGCCAAAGTCCTCGAGCCTCGAGCGGCTGGTCGAGTCCGGCGGGTCCGGCCGCTGGAGCTGGAGCTGGACAAGCACGGTCCAATCATTACGCTGGGGCAGGTAATTTCCCCCACGCCCCCCGCACAAACCGCCACCCCCACCCCCATCTCCAGCGGCGGGGGTGGGGAGGGGGCGGAGGGTAGCTGACAGGCGGCGGCAGCCAGCGGTGGCACCGCCAGGAGATTGGCTCCACGCGCATTGAATGTGTGACCGGAAATGGGAGATTTGAACGCGGAAAATGAGGAAATGGCGCTCGGGGATTGGGCCCGCCCGGCCGCCACGTTGCGCCGTCGCGTCGTCTGCTCCACTGCTTTTGTCAATTGGAAATTGGAGCGGGTGTGCGCAGCGCGGTGCGGTGCGGGGCGGCGGGGCGCTGGAGCCCCGGCTCCGCCTGTTGGACTGTTCGACAGCCGAACCATGACTAGCGATGGTGATTATGCCAGGCAGGGCCGGAGCGCTGCTGTGCTGGGGCTCGCCCCGCCCCGCCCCGCCCCGCCCCGCCCCGCCCCGCCCCGCCCCGCCCCGCCCCGCCCCGCCCCGCCCCGCCCCGCCCCGCCCCGCGCGACCAGACGCGACGGCTAATTCTTTTTGGGAAACAGTAGTTCAAGTCCGCTCCGCTCTGCTACCGGCGCGGCGTCAGCGTTAGAATTTTTTTTTTCTCGTTCCCGAGAGTAGACTATTGTCATCGCGTAAGTTACGATCGCAGCCCGCTCCGTCCCGTAGACCAGACCACACTGTACTCTCCTCTCCGCTCTGCTATGCGGCGGTAGGGGCAGGGCGCCCAGGGCGCGGCGCCGCGCAAGCAGACAGAAAAGGAATAAAATATGGCGCTATGCGATCGCAGAGCCGAGCCGAGCTAGCACAGAGGTCTCTGCTTTGTGATATAGGGCTGAGGCTGCAGCCCTGTACCGCGCCGCCCCGCCCCGCCCCGCCCCACCCCCAGCCCTTTGAAAAGTGATATGTGCTTACATGGGGGTGGTGTGGCCAGGCCAGACGTCGGGGCGGGGAAGGACCAACGAGACCAGACCGCACACCGTGGGGCGGGGCGAGGCCCGGGGTAAAGGAGGGCGACTCTCCCGAGCGCGGACGCCATACTCCACCCCAGCTGCCCCAACTCATGATATGCGCCCGTCAAATATTTGCTAAGTTTCTTGCGGCGTCGCTCGGCCAGCGACGGTGGCTGTCTGTCAGCTCGACGCGGACGCGGGTGTCCTCACCGCAGCAGCCGAGCCGAAACCGCGGGTATCGGGTCGGGCCCGAGTCGGGCCAACTATCCTTATCAGCAGATCGTGGCCCGAGGGTAAAAGGGAGGGGGGGGGGGGGTCGAGTTGGGTCAGGGAGACTGTCAGCTGTCAGCTTGTCACAGCTCGCGACCGCGTTGCAAAAAAAAGCTGAAAGGTGAGGAGGGAGCTAAAAAGTCCTGGGCGTCGCGTCGGCCTCGCAGCCGGGCCGGGCCCAACTTGCACCGCTTGCCGCCCTTGCTCCTAGAGACTGAGCACGCCCCGCCGCGCCCCGCCACACCCCGCCGCGCCCCGGACTGCCTGCTAGTCTTCTGCTTGTTTCGCGCCACCCCATAGATCTTTACCATCTCCTTCACTCTCTGCGCTGCAAGAGATAATAAGTGTTGGTATCAAATCCATTTGTTGCCGGTCTTCAAAAATCGTGGCCAGGCATAAAGTTGGACTTGTTAAACACAAGTCTAGTGCCCGTCAAGAAAACTTTTTTTCTCAGTGAGGAGTGCAGTGGCGCCCCTCCCTGGCCAGTCAGCGTCCGGGTGGTGGGGCAGGCTAGGCGAGGCGAGGCGAGGCGCGACCCCTGAACCGGAAAAAGCTCTGCAGCAGAGTGTTGCGCCGAACCGAACAAGTAGTATACAAACTCCGCCGGCAAACACGCAAACTGGTGACGCGACGGGCGCGGCGCGGTGCGGCGCAGCGCAGCGGGCAGCAGTCAGGCGCTGGGGCTGGGGGTAGGGGGGAGAGGCAGGCCGTGTGCGCGTCCACGCTGGTGTAGTAGGTGATGTGCCGGCCGGGGATGTGCGTGTGTGCGTGTGTGTGTACTGCTAGTGTCGCCTCATCCCGTATTCAGGCCGTGCAGTCGCCGGGGATGCTGCCCCTGGAGCCCCCCTCCCTTCCCCTCACCTCCTCTCTTCCTCCTCTCCTCTCGCTCCTTTGCTTATATTCCTCATCTCGCTTTTACTCACTCGTCCGGTCCTCTCCTTTATCACACGCGCGGGGCGGGGGACGCGACACTGGCTCACATTAAAGTAAGTAAAATGTTACCGCGCGGACGGGCCGCGCCCCGCCCCGCCCCGCCCCGCCCCGCCCCGCCCCACCCCGCCGCACCCGCCCGCCCCGGAGCGTAGCAGTGCGCGTACGTGTGTCGGTGTATACCGCCATACGCAGGGAAACTTTTCAGTGACACCTGAAGTTTATCATAATTTATTATTTTTCCCGGAGACTTCCCCGTGCCGCGGGCCGCGGGCGTCTCTAAAGTTGCGCCCCGTTGTTCGCGCTCGCTCTCGAGTTTGTTTGCGCCGGCCACGTAACTTGACTACACGCTCACACTGTCGTGCGCCCCGCCCGGCCCCTCCCTGCCCCTCTTCCTGCTGGGTATCGCACTTTCATTCGCGATTATCCTTCCTCCGGCGCCTCCGGGCTCCGGGCTCCGATGAGGCGGTCACGAGAGGCGAGGCGAGGCGGGGCGAGGGGCCCTCCCCCTCCAGGCGCCCGGCCCTCCCCGGACCCGCGCTCAGTTTGTTCTTACCTCTCTACCTCTCCCTCTCTGTCTCTTTCTTTTACCCCCTGCCATTTTTCATCGCTCTTTTTTTTTGCGGTCAAAGTGATGCTGTTGATCGTGGACGTCGTGCATTCTAAACTGCACCGGGTCGGGGCCGGGCCAGGCGGGGCGGGGCGGGGCGGGGCAGCCCGGGCGTGGCGTGACGAGTCTGTTTGTCTGGACTCCGCTGGCGGGGCGGGGTGGGGTGGGGCGGGGCGGTGAAAGGCGGGGCGTTCGCAGAACAGACCGCATCGTCGGGAATGCGTTCCGCTAGTTACGGATGCAGGACCGCTCAGCCGCAGCCCGACCTTTAGCACCGTGACCCATTCAACATTAGATATTTGGGGTTCAGGAGGCGCCCCCCCTCCCCCCCCCCCGGCCACTTCCGGGCCCCATTCGCGTCGCGTCGCGAGAGCTGGCGCCGTGAAAATGATAAATTACTGCTTCTGCTTTAAAATACACCACCGGCGATGCAAATACCGAGATTTCGTATCTTAATTTATGAGAACTACAAAGTGTCAAAAACGTATAGAACGACGGAAGCGTGCCTTTTCTTGGCCGCATACGCGTGCTTCTGCTTGTGAAATTCTCCAACCGTGGTTGGGGCGCAGGATTTGTTCCGCCTCTGCTGCCCTGATTTTGGTGATGGATACGGAGGTCGGGACGGAGGCCGCACGCGTGCGCGTACAGCGAGCTTTTATCTGGGCGGGGCTGGGCGGAGGAGGAGCAGGAGAGCCCTGATTCTTGGCTGACTCGCGGCCGACCCGACTCCCAAGTTCTACTGCTCAGCTCCGCAAACTCCCTTCGCCCTCTAACTATATCCCCTGCTCCCTCCGACCCGCTCGAGGACCCCTTCAGTGTGAGTGCGCGTGCGAGGCAGGAGCGCCCGGCAGGTAGGCAGTTCTGCTAAGCGCGCGAGCGTGGCGGGGCTGCCTACCTCCAGGCGCCCCGTTCGCATCAGCCTCTACACGCGGGTGGCAATGCCCCCCCCCTCCCGCCCGCGTGCGCTCACACACACACACAACTTTCCGCACAAAACAGCTGAGCTCACTGCGTCCGACGATACTGCATGTTTCTCAGTGTACAAACTTCGACTTCGCAATTATTTGCGCAACGTTCTGCCATATACTTAAACTATGGTTGTGCTGAAAATACGTGTGCGTGTGTGTGTGCGGGGAAGGGGGAGGGGGGGTGAGGAGGGTGGGCAACAAAGTTTTGGATAGGACCCCTGGAGTCTCCGGACACCCACAATTTCTTACCAGCTGATCTTGCGGTAGCCTCGCTTGGTAACGCAACGTGCGGCGAGGCGACACGGCCGCCGTGTTAACGTGACCGATTTGCACGCCGGTGCTCTTTGGATGCGGGGCGGGGCGGGGGCGGGGTGGGGCGGGGCGGGGCGAGACTCTTGCAGAACTGCAGCGTGGTGCCGCTGCTTTTCTTTTCAATTTAATTGTTCGCGGGGCGCACGTTCCCCCCTTACGTCGCGTCGCATTTTTTTTTCATTCGTTCCTCCTCCTCTTTTCTCCCGGCACGGCCCACCGCCGCTCCTCTCCAAGGCCCTTTCACATTATTTGGGGGAGTCTGTATTCGCTGTGCCAACTGTCAGAGCAGGAGGAGCGTCGGGCGGGGGCGGGGCGGGGCGGGGCGGGGCGGGGCGGTGATGACAGAGGCGTCAGTCAGTCTGGGAGCGGGGCCCGTCACCCTGCCCCGCCCCGTCCCGCACGCAGCCGTGCGCCTTACGGCACGCGGGGTTTTGCAAGCAGCGCATCGAGCGCACGACATAAGGGCGCAGCAGGGAATGTTACCAAAATGAATAAAAGTTCTCGCCTCGCCTCAGCGGCGCTCCGTCCCGTCACCCCCGACAGCATAAAGCATAAGGAACTATAGTGAGATTGTGACATGGAGAGCTGCGACGTGTCACGCGTCGCTTTGCCGCATAGCCGCTGCCGCTATTCGCACTCTTGAAAGGCGCATTTTTTAAATTTATTTGCCATCTCGTGGATTAAAGTGAACTCAAGCTTCTTGAAAATATGTTGAAGCTACTGCGCCTGCTGATCTATGCTAACTTGGTTTCCGCGCGGCCGGCACGCGGCGGCCAAATGGGGCGAGCGGAGCGGAGCGGGGTAATGTAACGCGCACTTCATCCCGGCCCTTCAAAGGGCCTAAGTGCCAGTAACGAAGCTTTACAGCGGCGCGCGCGCGCGCCCGGCGACTTACGAGGAGATGAGACCTCCGCAGCCCCGCTCCGACCCGCCCCACCACGGCCCACCACCGGGCCAGGCCCATGGCAGAGGGAGGAATCACGAAACCGGGTGTGTGTATGTGTGTGTGTTTGGAAGCAGTTTAAACAATCCGAACGCTCCCGCAAAATCACGCTGAAATAATAATTGCCTCGCTACCGACTTTAGCCCCACCCCGCTCGGAAGTCGCGACGCTTAGGGCCCCACGCTACCCCGCCCCGCCCCACCCCGGCCCGTCCGGCCAGCGCAAATGGGGAGAAGGACCTTGGCGAGGACCCCGGCCCGCTACTGAGAACAGCGCGGAGGAGTGCTTTCAGTTTTGGCGTTCGCTCGTTTCCCGTCGACGCTTGGACGGGCGACTCGCGACTCGCGTGCCGAACAGAAAAACACGCAGGAGAGAGAGAGAGATAGAGAGAGAGCCCTTTTCCCCAACCGTTCCCGTCCACCTCATAGCCGCGCCGAGACGGTGCCAACGGCCTCCCGCCGCGACGCCGACGTCTGCGATGAGCGCGACAGAATCGATATGCAAATAACGGCAGCGGATGAAATTATCTCAGAGTCCCCCTGCTGCCGCTGGCCTGGTCGCCGAGCCGTGCCCCACCCCACCTCACCCCGCCTCGCCCCGCCCCGCCCCGCCCCGCCCCGCCCCGCCCCCCGGCCCCACTCACTCACTGGCACTTACTCTTACTTTCATTACGAAGGAGTGGGGTCAAGCCCAGCCCAGAGCCCAGCCCGACGGGGAGGGCACTCTGCAAGGGACAGCGCTGCGCGAAGGCACCGCTGCCCTGCCCAGCCACTGGCCTTCCCTTTCCCCATGTCATCCCGTGTATCTTCTATCTCTCTCTTTCTCTCTCTCCCCCTCCCTCTCGCCATTTCTTTCCGTCCTCTAGAGAGACGTCCGGCTACGGTCCAGCTAGAGGAGAGTCGTAATTAGTTTTATTCGCAGTGGAAGAGTTCGCCTCCGGGACCAGGCCCGGTCCCACTTTGTTGTGTCAGTGTGTGTAAGGGGCAGAGGGGGAGAGAGGCACACACTACAAGGAAACGATAAAATGTGTGAGTGAAAAAGAGAAAGGGATAATCAGAAGAAAGGCACACACGCCAGCAGAGTGTTGAAAGGGGTGTGGTGCAGGCGGGGTGCGGCGGTCCTTGGAGGGCTCTGGAGAGCATACCGGGGGAGTCATTGTGGTGCACGGACAGGGGCGTGGGGGGGGAGAGCGAGGCGGTCTGCGGGAGAGGAGCCAAGGGGGAAGGGGGGGGGGGCATTGTCGTGCAGCGGCGGGGCGGCGCGGGCCGGAGCCACGACGCGCACGCCGGGCGGGTCAGGTCGGGTCGGGGAGGTTCGTTTTCATTGCGAGTTCATGGCATTTCCATGAGATAGAATATTGTCGACAGCATGACCGAGGAGCACTGTAACCAAAAGTGCTCAACACTGAGCTCTGAAGTCAACTCAGTTTTAGTTACGAAAAATGATCATGATCATTGATCATTGATCATGGTGACATATGTGTAATTAGTCTGATATTTAGTGTTATGGGCCGATATTTAGGCTGCGACGGGATGTGTCCAGTCCAACCTAACTGTTGGGGACTTTTGTAAAATACATGGGCTTTTTAACTGAGCGTCTTAACGCGTTTAACACTGTGTGAACACGAGTAGCCTAAGTGTGAACACTTTGCTGGGGCCGGGGCAGGCGGGCCGCACGCTGCGCAGGGCAGCATGTGCCAAGGACCGGCTGAATGGGAAAAGTTTCTCCCCGCTAAGCCGGGCCGGGCCGAGCGCTGAGCGCGGCGTACAGCGGCTCCTTCTTGCCTTTTGGCCGCCGAGCCCAGACCAGCAAGTGTAAAGTAAAAGCACGAGCCAGCGAGCAAACCACCGGCCCCACCCCGCCCCGCCCCGCCCCACCACACGCGGCACGCTTTGCGCTAACCCGCTCGGCTCCGCCCCGCCCGCAAGGTTCCGTATAGGATGTGGGCACTGCGGGCGGGGCGGGGCGGGGCGGGGCGGGGTCGGTCAGGCGTCTCCATGGAGACGTCTTACACCGAAGGGCCGAGGTCCTGGTACCGTCTTTTACCATGGCGGGTTAGCGGCCAGGCGGGTACACGCAACCCTTCCGCACTCATGTGTAGTGCAGTTCAGCACGAGCCACAAAAGCAGAAGAGTCGTACAGTCGTCTCTCTTCAAATTATAAATTGCACACGTTTGCTACGGGGGAAAAAAAATCAATGAAAGCGTTCATAGTAAAGAAGGCAGGACTACGGCAGCCAGGCCTTGCACCCCTTTGTAGTGGGCAGCAGCGCAACCACGCGGGCGCAATCCACCCCCGCCCCCTCCCCTCAGTGGGGTAGTCGTGTTGGGAGCGCCCCGGTGCGGCGCGGCGCCGCCGTCCCTCCGCGCGCTCCCCGCCCCGCCGTGCTCCACACCCTGCCTGCAGGCCACACCGCACACAAAATATTTACGCCGGCCGGCTGGGCGTTGCATAAAACATGCGTGCGTGTGTGTGTGTGTGTGCGTGTGCGGGCGCGCCCCGCGTCCCCCTGGCTAATGTGCACCCCGGCTCGCGGCCGGCACTTGTAGCGTAGCTGAGCTGGGCCTAGGAGGAGGCTTTGATCTGGATTAGTAATATTGCTACCTCCTCGGCTTTGAGGTGACGTTGACGTTGACGCCGCCTCCACCGCCGCCACCACCACCGCCGCCACCACCTCCGCGCCCCGCCAAAACTTCACTCGGAAGCCACCACCGAAAAAAAAAAATGGGAGGAAAAAGCGACCGCAGCGCTGCGGCCGGCATGGCGGAAACTGGAACGCAACTGACATAAAGGGGAGCGTAAGTGATGTTTCGCAGAGATTGCGAGAGCACGGCAAGCTGTGTGTGGTGGTGGCGGTGGGGGGGGGGGGGGGGGGGCGCTTGCAGTGTAGAGGATACATCAGTTTTCAAACCGTCGCGAGTCGACTCTCCTACTCTGTATGTCATTAAACTCATACACTCGCACACGCATGGATTTTTAGTGCAAGGAAGAAATTGGTCCCTCCCGACCTCGGCCCATCATCGGAATCCGGGATCCAGCCCCCTAATTTGATTAGCTCCTGCCTTGCCTTCCGATAAAAGTTCAAGTCCCCCGTCCGCGCTTCTCCTCGTCTCTGCCTTTCCCCTCTCTGCTCTGCTCTGCCACTCAAAGCACGAGCAATAAAACTTTTCTCGGCCCTGCTGCGTACGCACAGCGCTGCTTGTCTCTCCGCCACTCATTATATTATTATTTTTTTTTCCTCTGACGCATCTCTTTTTGCGTGGAGGAAGCTATAGCCTGAAAGTGAACCCCCCATTAATTCGGAAGAGGCCGGAAAGGGAAGGGGAGAAACAATAAGACGGCACGAGATCAACTTTAACGTTGACTGATTACATGATGAGTGCGGCTCGGGCCCGCGGCGAGGCTCCGACACCTAAAACTGGAAAGAAAGCCGCCCAATAAGTAATACGATGGAGACGCTATTAAATTTCCACGGTGACTGGTTTTCATCTTCTTTTTTTTTTCTATCGGGCTGGGACAGGTTGACTTTGAGGGTATTTCGGGTCAATCTCGTTATGAGACCATCCCTCCCTACCCAGCGTCTTGTGCGCGAAACCTGAGGCTTCCTTCCCTGCGACTAAATACAGTGAGGCTAATCAAAACACGAGATAAGGAAACTCGGCGGGAGGAACGTGAATACGCCATTGAGTCGTGGCAGCAGGCGCAGGAAATCCGTCGCCGCGAGCCGAGCAGAGCCGAGCAGAGCCGGGTAATTGCCTCGTCCTCTCTGTAAAGACGGCACGGCCGTCGTCACGCAAGGGAGAGAGTGGACAGCTGAGCTGAGCACATCTCTGTCCGATTTAGGCGCCTAGGCCGGGCCGGGCGGGGCGGAGAGGTGAGGAGGGGCTTTTAGGCGCGGAGGGTTTGCGCGCCGCGCCGCAGAATAAGTCTAGACGCACTCGCCTTATTAAGCCGATAGCAATCCCACAGAGCCGCGCCGGCCGGCCGGGCCGGAGCCTTTTGAATAAAGCCAACTGAAAGGGAAGGCTGTGCCTGTGGCGGGGCGGGCTGGAGGGAAGGACAAACGGAGGCGGGCACGGGACGGGGCGGGGCTGGCTGGTTCAGCCATGAGATAGCGCGACCACACAGTCTGCTGAATTTGATTCGGAATTAGCGACAACTTCGCTGCTCGCAGTAAGCTATACATACGTGTGCGACTTTCACACGCTTTGGGTTTCCAGCGCATGTGCTGGTGTGCGCTACGTCCAGCTGCTCCGCCCCCGGTCCTCCCGAAATCCTGTTTCTGGGTTGGAAACGAGGGAAAAATTGGGCTGCTGCTACTACAGCAGCAGCGCGTGGCCCAGGCCCGGCCTGGCTGCCCACACATCTGTCAGTTTGCTCGCCTCCCTGCCGTCCCCCCTCTCCTCCCAGCCGCGGCTACATCCACATGGCTCGATGAAGACGCGATGAAGCATTGCTTGGCCCCGCTGCGCCCCGCCCCGCCTCGCGGGAAAGATGCGGTAATATTCCTTATCTCCTCCGCTGAGCTGGAAGCAGGCGTGCCCTGCCTGTCCTGGCCGCAGGGCTGCCCTCTTGGCCCGGCCCGGCCCGGCGGGAGGCTTAGGCCCCCCAGCCTCGCCTCACCTCACCTCGCTCGCACCGGTCGGGTCCCAACTATTCATAGCTCTGCTCTGCGACCCCGGCGGGGCGGGGCGGGGCGGGGCGGGGCGTGGCGGGGCGGGGCGGGGCGGCGGGGCGGGGCGGTGAAGCGACACGCCCTATGCGCCCCGCTGCAGCTTGCTCCTCCACCCGGTGGTCCACGATGACGCGCTTTCCACAAAAAAAAAAAAAGAAACAGCAGCAATGGAAGGGCCTTGGGTGGGGCGCCGTGGTGACATCATACATCCCTTTCTCCACACCTTTCGCACAAATTTTGCGTGCGTAGCGCGCGTAGCGGTCGGGTCCAGCTCAGCCCGAGGGTCTTATCCTTCAATTGGATCAGCAGCTCCAGCAGCCAGGGGCGTCGCGGCGCGGCAGGGCGCGTCGCCAGGGGCGCGCGCGGGGCGGGCGTAAGAATGGAATGGATCAGGGGGTTTCTCACCCGCAGCGAGATAAAAGAAAGGGCGGGTGAAAGGGATCGGAGGAGAGGGGGAGGGGAGGGGTGAAGGGATGGCGGAGGCCAGGGACCTGAGCCAGGAGCCAGGCCCAGGGCCTTATGCCGTGCCCTGGCCTGCACGGCCCCACTGGGGACCGCGGCGGCCCGCTGCTGCTGTGAGGCGTTAATGATTATTGATGACCCAACTGGACTACTGTACCAACAGCCGGACAGGACAGGGACAGGGACGGGTCAGAGGTCAGGCGGACACTTAGGTAGCGCCTCTGCCGGCGGATACCGCGCCCAGCCCCGCGCCGCGCGCTCTCGCATACCTCTGTCCTTGTCGCACTCATGGCGGGCGCCGAGCAGCTCACGAGCGTGAGCGTGTGCGTGAGCAAGCAGAAGGGAATCCCCTATGCAGCATTAGGATGAAGTGCTTGGCGCCCAGCGACATGAGCAGCACAACAAGCCGGCGGGGCGGGGCGGGGCGGGGCGAGGCGGGGCGGGGTGGGGCGGGGCGGGGCGCGGCGGGCATGTACACCCGGCCGGCAGGAGCAATTAGGCGCACACGATGTTTGAGCAGCGGCATTAGCATACGCAGTACAGCGTGGAGCAGAACGGAACTGGAACTACCTGCTGGTAGTACCACGGCCAAGGTCAGCCGGTCCGGCCAGGGCAGGGCACCAGACACAGGGCAGCAGGGCCCAGCAGGGCAGCAGGGCAACAGGGCAACAGGGCCAGTAGGTCCTAGCACAGCCAGCAGGGCCAGTAGGGCGGCGCTTACGCTTGCTCCGCTCCGTTTTATTGGATGAGCCAATGGGGCTTATGGGGCCCATCTGCACGCGGGGCCCCCCCGCCCCACCCGCCTGGAGGCGCCTCCTTGGGGCCCAGGCCCAGGCCAGCTGCTGCGGGGCAATGCTAAGGGCGGGGCGGGGCGGGGCGCGTTCACGAATTGATTGAGTTTGGTTCGGAAATAAGAAGGAAGCGAATTAGGCATAACCTCGTCCGCCCCGCGCCACGTCTGCAGCACGCACCAGCTGCGGGTGAAGAATTGCCATGCGGTGACACCAGCGTGGTCTCCCCTCCCCCCCCCCTCTCACCATCTCTCCGTCTTCCGTTTTTGTTCGGTTAGTTTCCGAGATTAAAATGAGAGTCTTCGCTCCTTTGTGCCTGAGGGCGCAGGGCAGGCCTAGGGCTGGTGTGCCCACGCATAGACCAGGCACAGAGTGCGGCAGGGCGGGGGGGGGGGGGGGGGGGGAGGCGGGCGTGTCTGCTCACCCGGAGAGCCGATCATCACCTCGGCCCTGCAGCCCTGCACGGCTGCGAGCCGCCCTACGCCCCGCCCTGCGACCCCCACCCTGCAGGGCTCACTGCTGTAGAACCGTCCTTGTAGTGAGGCTTCGGCTCGCGGCGTCGAGGTGACTGACTCCCCCGCACCCGGAAGGCTACGACAGTACTCCTGTGTCCCTGCCTCCCGCTGCCGCAAGGAATGGCATGGCGCGCCGGAGGAGGACGTCGAGGACGTGCTCGTGCTTCTCGCGATTGTGCCTGGTCAGTGTCAGCTCAGCTCACCCCGACACTCTAGCCGCGTCCCCTCCCCGCCACCGCCGCGGGTTTCTTCCACTCGTCGTCGCACTCATAATATATATTCTCTCGCGGGACGGGAAGGGTTTTAAATATTGAAAGTTTGCAGTACCTGAACTATCGCGCTATCGCGCTTGACTAAAAGTGTATTTTTCCTCAGTTACAAGATTAATTTTTTTTTTTGCTCACGTGGTTACGGAGCACGTGCTGGACGCGGGGGGCCACGGGGGTGTTCGCTTGCGGCGTCGCTAGCAGCGTCGCTAGCAGCGTCGCTAGCAGCGTCGCTAGCAGCTCGACTCTCGTCTCGTGTCGCCGCACTGCGGAGCATCGCGTTGCGGAGTGCAAACAATCCCGATGGAAGCGAGTCAATACACCCCACCGCAGCGCGCCCAACACATCCCCCCCCTCCCCCACACCTGCTACATCGCCACCGTGTTTGATCGAGCACCACGGCGACGCCGCGTGCCAGAGAGGAGACGAGTGGACAAAAATGTTCCTCTGACGACGTCGTGTTTGTTTTTATTTCCCCTCTCGTGTTCTCGCTGATGGTCTCTTTCGTCTCCACCGCGCACAGCTCGGCCTCGCGAAGCGCGACGTCATACACCACTCTAAAACTGAAATATGTAAAACAAAAAAAAAAAGAAATGACAGTACGTTATTGGGCCCCTTGTGTACACGATGTTTTGTGCAGCGTAATAATGATAAAGAGAATTACTTGCTGCACGGGGGGCCGGAGACGTCGCACGGAATATTCCCCGTGTTCCTCCCTCTCGAGGCTTCTTCTAGTTCCGGGCGTGTTCCACCTACTCCTTTGCCCCGCGGTGCGTGTAAATCCCTCACCGTGGCGTTAACCGCCCTGAATCGCCCAGGATTCCGCCACGCCGGCCGGCTAGGCTGCCTCTGCATTCGTGTGTGTGTGTCTCATCACATCCCAAGTCCTTTTATGTGCGTATCAAAGGGCTGTTGGGGAGTAGTCGGGAGGGGGACGGGGGACACTCCCGCACTGCTCACCGCGCGCTTATTCGTTTGGCCTTCCCCGCGGCCTTCTCGCAGGGAGATCAATCTGCCCCTACGCCGAGGCGCACAGACGCTCTCTCTCTCTCTCTCTCTCTCTCTCTCTCTCTCTCTCCCACTCTCCCTC
Organism: Frankliniella intonsa; assembly: GCA_033675135.1. Classification (NCBI taxonomy): domain Eukaryota; kingdom Metazoa; phylum Arthropoda; class Insecta; order Thysanoptera; family Thripidae; genus Frankliniella; species Frankliniella intonsa. The sequence goes on along the minus strand of CM066247.1, from coordinate 5,417,161 downwards.
TCTCCCTCTCTCCCTCTCTCCCTCTCTCTCTCGCTCTCAATAACTCACTCACTGTGAGGGGAAGTGAGCATCTCCCGAGACCTGACCTGCCTAGCCCAGTACAATACGCTTCCGCGCCTGTATTTACGAACCAGAAAAGGGCACCAGGCAGACAGGCGCCTGGCGGCGTGGCGTGGCGTCCTCACGTTTCGGGTCACGTGTCCTCACACCGTCCCCACGGAGACTTTGTCACTACCTTAGCTCAGGGTAGGGTGTCCGCGCACCGCCGGTCCTCCCGTGTCTCCTCGCGTGTCCTCAGACCACGTCCGTCTTCGTCACCCGGCCCGTCATCCCCGAGCCCTCCGAGGGTTGTCCTCAGCTGACTTCTAGGCGCCGCGCCAGCCCGGTCCCAGTCCTCACGTGTCGCCACACCCGTCCTCAAGCTGTCCAGGCTCCAGGTGTCTGGGTCTGGGCGTCTCACTCCTCTGTTCGTGCCGGCTGGACCTGACCCGACCCCGGCGCGGCGCGGCGGCCGCCAGTAATTGCTGGCGAGCTATCAAGCAGAGTGTTTACCTGCGTCAAACTGTTCGACTGTCTCTCCTCCAATTCCGGTGGGCAATATCACGACTATATTTGCGGAACCCACTTTTGCGATGATACTGTACCGCCGCGCCGGGCGTTTCAGGGAAGCCCGTGCTGCGAGATGAGTAGGCGAAAATCCCCACGGATACACCTGTGTGAGGCAGACGGTTATCTGTATCTCCGCCTGCCTACTGGGCAAACTCTCCACGTGTGACTCACTCCCTTCCTGCGCGCCTACCGGGCCGGCCGGGCTCGCAGGGGACGCCACCGTCTGGGAATATTTTCGGCACAGTTTTCACTCGCCCGTAAGTAATAAGAATTAATGCTCTAGAATAATAATGCTGAGTGTTGGACACGGCGGCGGGTTGAAAGCTGTCGCCATACTGCCGCTGGGGTTTGAATAACGATTTACGACGACACGTGTCTTGCGAGTGTTTTGTATCGGCGGGTCCCTGCAATAAAGCGTATCGTATGCCCGGCCCGGCCGGACGGCTCCGGGCTGCAGAGCTGCTGTCCTGTCCTGGCCGGGAGGCAGGGAGGGAGGGAGCTACCAGGCTTGGCACCGAAATATTGAAAAACAATACAGTAATAACGAACGTGTTATGGAAATGCAAATGCGAGGAGAGCCCCGGCCGCAGGCGTGGCGTACAAGCTCAGCTCAGCACAGCGGGGACAGAATGGACCGCTGCCAGTGAATCACGATCAGCAGTTTAGTCGCTTTGTTGTCGCCCTCAGTCACATGGGAGTCGTGCGGATTTGTTTGAAAACGGCGCGGATCGACGCGGCGCGGTGTCGTCTGCTTTATTGCTCGGACCGGACGGGACCGGCGGGACCAGCCACACCGCGCTGCGCGCATCCGAGCCAATAGCCCCCTCCCCCCAATGCCCCCTCCGCCCGCCTCGTCACAAGTGTTGTTGCTGTTGCTTCTCATGGAAACAATGGGGATAGTGATTGCCTCGCTAAGAAGGCTTATCGAAAGTGGCCGCCAAAACAGACGAGGGGGAAGCGAAGTAGGAGACGGGGCCGCCGGAGCCGGGCCAGGCGGGGTGATCGTTGCTATGGGAGTTTGGCGTTCTCCGACAACACTCTCCGCACACTGATCCAGAAATAGAGATTGAAATACGATGCATCAAAATTATTTGCAGCTTGCAAAAAAACAACGAACCAATTCTTCGCACGCATTTTACAGTGGGGATGAGGCGCACTTAAGGTACCACACACACACACCAAATGTTCCATTTTTGTTCAAAGTAATGAACAGGGCACATATGCTGAATTACGTACAAGTTGACGAACGACTTTGTCCATAATTATGCACGTGTCATCCTGCCTAAAAAAAAATTGCACATAAACCTTTAGAGTGCAGAGCACAATGCACCACGCTCATTTTTATTGTCCTCTATTGTCGCAGGCGCCGCATCTGTGTCCGCAGCTGCAGCTGCAGGTGGCCCGCCCCGCCCCGCCCCGCCCCACCGCGTGGTCCAGCGGCCCGTGATGCTGCAGACGAGCCCCGCACCTTAGCAGCAGCCGGGCCTCCGCATCTCTCCGCCGCCTCCACAGCACCATGCCCATCAACAGCATGCGATACAAGGTGAGAGGGAGCAGCTAGCCCCGCCCCGCCCGGCTACACCGCCCTCGCAAACGATCCACTGCCAGGGATCGCAAACGATCCACTGCCAGGGATCTCCCGCGCGGCCCGGCTACTGTCAGAAAAAATTGGTGTTAATTTGTCTAAAATTACGAGCGATACTGGATGACAAATTTGAAAGGACGCGCAGTGTAGCATTTTCGCCGTAGGTTTTTTCAAACAGTGGCCCGGCCCGGTCGGGTCTCGCAATTCCGTGGCGGGGCCGGGGCGGGGCGGGGCGGTCCTCCCCGGCCCCGGGTCCAGCCCGCCAGACATTAGTTTCCCTTGTAATGTCCTCATGGCAGAGCGCAGAGGTGCTTATGGCGCCCCCAAAAGCCATGAGCCGTTGCCGCTGCCGCTGCCGCGCCGGCCCGTGGGGTTGATGGCAAGTGCCTCGTGGCCGAGGCAGTGCGGCGGGGCGGGGCGGGGCGAGGCCGGCAGCAGCGCAGCGGTGTGGTGGTCTGCACCTCCACGCCCTGCCCGGCGCGGCCCGGCGCGGCCCTCAGGTCCCACGGGCGCACTCGCTCACCGCGCCCCAGCACGAGCCAGAGCCGCCTCTCAGCCGGGAGGTAGGCCACCCGCCTCACAGCCGCGCGCGGCGGGCCGGCATACCCCGGCGCTACCACTAGCAGCGACAGCCGCACCGCACGGCGCGCTCTGTGGCGACGATTTGATTTACGGTTTGAAACCCGGAGCAGCGCGATCGATATAAAGAGTTTTTCGATCATGATCGATCCAGTGCCCGCCCAGCCCAGCAGGTGGGCGTCTGACCCGACCATAGACAGTAAAAAACCTTCATTCGCCTCTGGTTCCCCTGCAAAGAAAATGACGCACGGTCGCGAGGCCAGTCATTTTGCAAGCGGGGCGTACAACGAGTCAAGTAGGAGATTTGGGCAGTAATTATCATTGCGGCGCCGGCCGGCCGGCCCCTTGGAGGAAATTGGCCTTTGCGGCCAATAACACGGTATAAACGAGTCGCTGATGTTGTACTTGTGGCGGGTTTTGCGGCAATATTGTATAATTATTCCAGCTGACTGGCGTCACCCTCGCCTCGGTCAGGCAGGGCTGCAGGGCGGGGGGCCTTTCTTCTAGCGTCCGGCAAATGGTGCGTGTAAAAGGCAATCGGTCACAGCGTGGCGCTGCGGCGGGGGACAGCGAGGGACAGCGGACAGCGAGGGGACGGAACTGTGCACTGCCGCCAAAGTCAGGGTTTAGTTCATTATTTTTGAGAAATGTACAGAGGCAGATTAATTATTTAAAAAAAAAAGACTCTTAAATTTGATGTAAGTGAATCACTTATACATTTTATACGCGTTGAGTCCAGGGGATGAATTAAATGCTTTTATAGTGCTTAGGTTTAGGACCTTGCCAATCACTTGCTCCCGGCGCAATGCGTACACCCGCAGTGTGTGGGAGAGAGAGAGAGCGAGCGAGCGTGTTGGCGCCTCCCAGCCCCAGCTCTGCCCTAGTGGTCACGTGATCTCTGCACCACTACCGCAGGAATCCTCTTAGCCCTCACCACCACGCTCTCTCTCTCTCTCTCTCTCTCTCTCTCTCTCTCTCTCTCTCTCTCTCTCTCTCTCTCTCTCTCTCATGGAGCCTCCAGCTTGCTCCAGCACGCCCCGCTGCTCGTTGGCCGAGACGCCCGGTACGACCCGGACTGTCGCAGTGCGAACACGTGCCGATGGAAAACGAAACGAGAAGGCGCGAAGAAAACCGATAGCACGGTGCGGGCAGATGAGGAAAGGGGCTCAGTCTAAAAAAAAAAACTACATCAGAGATTCGTTCGCCTGAATCGTAGTGCACTAGCACCTTCTCTCTGTTTTTCCAGTGCGCGCGCGCTGTGAGGCGCCCTGCGCGCACCCGCGCGTCAACTTTCGAAATAATATGCTATTCATGGTCGGGTATCGAGCCGGTATACAATTTGTTAAGCTGAAAAAGTTTGGGGTCCGACGAGAACAAAAGGAGTAATGACCATACTTTGATGCCTCGACCCCTCTTCCCATAGCGGCCCGCCCCGGCCGGCCCCGCCCCGCCTTCACTTTGCTAAAAGTTTTGATTGTGGAGTGGCTCCGCCGGACTCCCCCCTCCCCCCTCCGCACAACAGAGGGGAGTGCGCGGAGCGGAGATGAACGGCAGGGCGGTACGGTGGGCAGGCGCGGGTCCAGACGATGTCTAAGGGTGGAGTGCCCTCCTTGAAATTCAGGCGGATCGTAAGCTCAGATTGCCTACCCACCAGGCGTTTCTTCCGGGCCTAAAGAGGTGGAGGGGTGAGAGAATTCCCTCCCCCCCTCCCCGACCCGCGTTTGACAGTGGCCAGGGCAGTACGCCCCAGCCGCCGGCGGCGGCGGCAGCCTGACGAATCCCGGCTAATTTTGTGTCTCAATTCCGTTTGAGCGGCCCCGCTGCTCAACCCGGCCGGCCGACCGCACCGCGCGGTGCGACACGACACGGCTTCGTCCCGCCCTGTTGAGTTGGCAACGGCTCGCTGTTCGATTGTTCTCTCTACTCCACTCCACCCACCGATGTACACTATAAAATAGGAGGCTCGGCCGGGCCGGTCCGGCCGCGTCGGTCGTGCGAAACGCTGCGCTTAAGAGCCGCCCCGGCCAGTCGTAATAAAGACTCGTTTGGGACACGTTTACATAACATTTACGCAAGCCGCGTCGCGTCCATCCGACTGTATGGCTGCTGCTGCGTCTTCTCTTCTCCGCCAAGTCGCGCCTTCCACTGACTACGGCGGCTGACTACGGCGCGGCGGCTGCACGGCGTAGTCAGGCGGAGGCGCGACGTGGCGGAGAAGCACGGCGTCGTTTGGCTGATTTAGAGGGTCTTTTCGGCCGGGCAGGGCGACGACAACGGCCGTTTGCGGGGTGCGTTCCACAGTAGGGCGGGGCGGGGTAGTGGCCCGGCCCCCGCTACCGCCCGCAGTCTTCCACTTCGGAAGGCGCGCGCCGCCATCTTACTGACACGCGGGGTGACATCGTGACGACCCGCGCGGTGTTCCGTCCGCCGTCCCGGTCACATATCCAAGGTGATTGGATGAACGAGTAAAGATGTGAATCTTCCTTTAGACCACTCTCCCAACTTTCCCCAGACCTGACTACTAGGCAACTTGCGCGCGCCTGTGCTAAGGTGTTGCCTACCTAAGGCAGGCACAGCCCGCTCTACTTGGCTGTGTTTGGGCTTCCTATTGCCTGTAACTTTTCTGGCGGCGCCGAGGCGCTCTGACATGGCGGAAAGGTCGGTGAAAGGAGTGATTTGGAGGGGGAGGCGTCGGGACTCACGGCGCCTGTTGCACGGCGCCGATGCCGCGGGGAGGGCTACCGGGCGGGGCGTGGCGGGGCGGGGCGGGGCGGGGCGGGGCGGGGCGGGGCACGCGAGCACACTCGAGGCGAAGGTGCATCACCCGGCCCTGCCCGGCCCTGCCCGGCACCCACACCAGCGACAGGCCTGCTCCTCTTTCTCCTCCGGAACCTGCGCCTCCGAGCCTTGAGCCCTTATTTCTGCTCGAGGAAAGGGCGGCGCCGGAACTCGCCGGAACTCCCTCTTCCCTCCGCCCCTCCCCGCCCCGCCCCGGCCTCTGCCCCTCCCTGCTCCAGTCGCCTTCTGCTAGCAGGACGAGGCCTCGCACCCCATCTGTCTTGACGGGGAGGTCGCCCCCACAGGAAGCGAGCGGAGCAGGCGATGAAGGGAAGGAGCAGAGCGAAACGAAAGTTGGGGGCTATAGAAACGAGTATGAGTAAGACGAGGAAAAGAAAGGGCAGAGTGAGGAAAATATTTCAGTTCAGTTTAGTTCCACACGGACACGGCACAGAGGCACGGCTGCTGGATTGTTCGTGACGGTGAACTATTCAATGTGTGCGACCTGAGGGAGGGGAGGGGGGGGGGGCTGCACCGCGCGCTCCGCCCTGCCTATGGTCGGGGTGCATTATGCGCACGGCAGCACACATTCACACACCGGCGCGTCGAGAGGCGCGCGCGCGCACGCACAGTGACGGTCCTCTCACGTGCCTCCTCCTCTCAACTCCCCTCGCGACTCGAAAGGGCGCAGAGCAGAGCGCTGCCGTCGCGACAGCTGCTGATAGCGACCTTAAACAGTGCAGCTATAAGGCACAGGCGTTGAAAAATGCTAAAATTTTTGTAGTAAAATGCGGGGCGAGGAGGAGGGGGGAGAGCTGCGCGGCCAAAAGGGACGCTAAACGGAAGCGCGATGCTTTCTGCCAGTCCGCGCCGCGCCTGGACATTGGCCGGACGTGACGCCCCTACCGATATGTCTGCTCCCTCCCTCCCCTCCCCTCCTCCCCTCCCCTCCCTCCCCTCCCCCCCCCTTCCTCCCCTCCCACCACCACACAAGAGGTTCAACGGCCCCTGACCCGCCGGCCCGGGCCCGGCGGCCCCAGCGCCACAACACACATGGTATTAGGCGACTCAAATATGAGGGAAGAGAAATCCGCGCGCGGAGGCGAAATAACTTTTGCGCCGTGTCAGAGATATTTATTCGACGCCAATCAGAGTTACGGCGGCGGCCTGCCGGCATTTGCATGCGGCGGGCTGATATAACGTAACGGGTGGGGGCGGGGTGGGGCGGGGCGGGGCGGACCCTGGCACCCTCCGGGTCGGTGACATGACAGCCCCGGGCCGCTCCAGCGGCGCTCCAGACTCCAGAAGTTACGGCCACTGGATCCTCATCCTCCTCCAGGCCGCGCGGCCCGCTGGATCAAAACTGTAGCGGCAGCTGAGTCGCGCATATTCTTCCGATATTGATGTAAAGTAATTTCCGAGACGGCGTCGTGCTTCTCGTCCCCCCGCCTAGCGAGCTTCCGCCCTGTCCCCCCCCCGCCCCGCCCCACCCCGCCCCGCCCCGCCCCGCCCGCTGCTCCGATGTGCCTCGCCAAGTACCGGACGTATTCCAGAGGAATACTTACCCCCCACCCCCTACCCCGTCCGCTCGTTATGAGCAGAGATAACATCGGAGCTCCGCCGCTGCCGCTCCAGAGAAAGAACGGCATATCGATACATCGATATACGGCTCAAGATTGGGTTAGGGGAGGGTAGAGGAGGAGGGGAGATAGGCGCGTCTCTGAGAGCGGAGCGGAGCGGGGACTCGCAGTGGGGCTGCACCTGTGGCCGCGAGTGACGTCACAGCGACTGGCTGCGGAGGGCGACACATGCACCGCAGGTCCCGCAGGTATAGTCTATAGGGAAATGCGTAACTCTAAGGCCATAGCTTATCTTTTCGCTACTCTGAAAAGGCGTGATACGTCACCCTATGCCTTCCGGCAATCTCACATCTGAGTTCAGCCTAATAAAGGCCTCAGGCCGCGAAGAAAAGGTGCGAGGTAGGAGAGCGGGAGGGAGAGAGGGAGAGAGAGAGAGTTACTGGTGCTCGTACCGCCCCACCCCGCCGACGCGACCAGGCAATGACAGGCGAGGTGCGCTGTGCTGTGCGTTTCTGAAGCAAAGCAATTCGTCAGCCACGCGAATTTAATCAATCACAGATTTGACGGCGAGTCAGAGGCGCGAGCTTTCGGCGCAGAAGGAGAGGTAAATCGCGCGCGATGCGGGGCAGGCCGCGAGCCGGGCGCGCTGCAGCAAGGCCCAAGTCTTTCTTCTGTCATATTTGCGGCTCCATCCGTCTCCTTTCTCCGCCTCTCTCCTTCTATCTCTCTCCCTCTTTTTCTTTGTCTCTCTCTATCTCGCCTCTCTGGCAGCTCACACCCCGGAGGAGAAGAAGTGCATCGACTTCCAGTGGCAGACACACTCCAGCAGCAGCCGGACCTGGATGTGTACGTGCTATCGTGAACTTTGCAGCGTAGGCCCCTCCTCTCCTCCCCCCTTCCGGCTTCTTCCTCTGTCTCTGGACCTGCGCCTCGCCTTTCTATCTCGAGCTGATCCTTTCATACCTTGCGCCCTTTTTTCCCTGTATAGAAAAAAAAAAACTCGTTGCAAAAGGGCGTTAGCACACGCGAGATAGACCGATCTGCGCTGCGCGAAACCGTCCCGTCCCAGCCCTCCCGTCCACTGACCGATGCTGTGGGCTTGTACCCCAGTGTTTTTTGGCTCGTGTCGTTTCCCCCGCGATACTTTCCGCCGCATCAAAAAGTTTTAATTCCTTTCCCAATAAAACATCAAAAAATGTGTGACATCGCCCTGCCGAAACGCGGCGCGCCCACTTGTTCCTGACGTGACCAGGCCCATTGTAGGGCGCGGCCGCGCGGCGCCTCTCGCCAGAGCTGCCCTGCTGACCCCGCCCCGCCCCGCCCCGCCCCGCCCCGCCCCGACGCCCCGCCCCGCCCCGCCCCGCCCAGTCCGCGCCTCCGGATCAGTATGGACGACCCCGCCAAGCCTGCTTGATGAACACAATGATGGAGTTCGTGTGTGTGTGTGTGCCGCGGCAGTCGGTCGATACTATCGTAGTGTTGCATCGTCTGCAGTACTGTACCTGGCTGCTGCAACGGCGGAGTGCACCGCAGCCGCTGCAGTTGCATCGGGGGGCTCTCTGCTGCCCTGCCCTGCCCGCCCTGCCGCACATTGCTGCACCTTGTGTGAGGCTAGGTGGGGATGGGGGGAGGGGGGCTGGTAACACAAGTCAGCGGCGCGGCATATATCAGGAGAAAGTGCACAATGCCGGCTTGTTTTTGTTGTTATATCGGGCTGCAGCAGCAGGCCCTGCAGGGCGTGTCGCGTCGCGTCGCGTCGCGCGGGCCTCTCTAACTTCCGTTTGTGTCTCGGCCTGCCTCCGTTGTGTTCTCAAAACAAAATGATTATTGCCGGAGGTTTAAATAAAACATGGCCGGGAATAACAACGAAATCACGCGGCTAAAACAAACATAGCGGCGAGGCGTCCGCACTGCACACGGCGGAGCGGAGCGGAGCGTGCCATGAATATGGAGCGGAGCTCTAATGTGACAGAACACGACCGGGACCAGCCGGGCCGCGCCGGCCGTGTGGACAGCGCGGCGCTAGCGGGGACTAATAGTGCAGGGCGGGGCGGGGCTGGGCGGTGATGTGGGGCGCAAACCCGTGGAGGCGCACTGGGGCTGCCTGCCTGGCTGCCTGCTGCTGGCAGTCGTCTATATGCCTATGCCATCCATCTAGTTATCCGTCCCGTCCCATTCATTGGCTGGCGCGCGGGCCGGGCCGGGCCGGGCTGGGCGCGGCGTGGCGGCGAGGCGAGCAGCAGCAGCAGCCGCGTAGACAGCGAAAGTCTTATTTCACTTTCGTTGCCTTTCCGGATGGCTAAGTTCACGGTGTAGAGTTCTGTGCGCGCGGTTTCGCGGCAGAAGTAGTGCTCTTGCACCTGCGGGGGGCGGAGGTGGGGGCGGGGGCGGAGGCAGGCGGGGCGTGGGGCGCCGGCGGGGGCGGGCGGGGCGTGGGGCGCGTCTGCCGTCCGTCGTCTAGACTTCTCCTCGCGTCGCGTCTTATTTTGATCCTCGTAGGAAGACGCGGAAAAAAACACAAATTGAAGCCAAAGTAATCCATACGGGGATGCCAGGAGCAGCCTGACGGGAGGATGGCGCCGTTGCTCTTCGTTGCCACGTGTGCAAAGACACGTGTTCAAAACAAAGATATGTCGTCTCTCATTGGTGACGCGGCGAGAGGAAAACTGTTTCCATTGAAAATACTTGTATAAAACACCGTGATGGGGTTTCGTGTCGCGGCACGCTGGGGCTGACGCGAGTGGAGCGGAGCGGACAGCCGTGTGTTCCCTCATTCCTGGCATTGCAGAGCTCATCCTCATCCCCCTGAAGCCCTGGTCGCTGGCCGCGCTGAGCCGAGCGGAGCCACGCGGAAACACTCAGAGACACCTGCACGCGGCCGGCGGGAAATAAGCTGAAACTTTATATCAAGGTGGATGGTGGACAGACAACGGTGGCGCCACTGAGGCTTGCCTACCCAGCCAGAAGCGAACCCTCGAAGTTTTTACTCGAATCGTTGGATTTTCATCCTTTACAGCGCTGTTAAATCACTGTTGATCACCCGATTTTTAGGTGAAAAAACCGTCGATTCGACTCTAAATTTCGGCCTTGGAATCCATTTTGAGGGGGTCCATTTTCTGGCTGGGAATATGCTTCGCTCATTTAAACGCTTACCAGCACGTTCGACCGCCATTATAATTGAATGTGAATGGAACTGTCTCGCTCCGACACTAATGCGCGCGCACACACAAACACATCTGTTTTAATGTCTTTTAGATTGCGTGGCGGCGCGGTCCGGCGCGCTGCTGAATGGGCGCCATAGCGTTAGGTCCGAACCAACACCAATGGACACCCGCACAACACGAAAATGTTACGCAGAGTAGTTGTGGTGGGAACCGACCAGCTGGGCGAGGAGGGTGAGGGTGAGGGGGGGAGGGTCTGTGGTCGGCAACATCTTTATCGCAATGCAGAGGGAACGCCTCCCCGCCCCGCTCACGCCCCGCGCATGGCCGCAGGGCCGCGCCGCTGATCGCGTCCAATGTCCGCCCAAAGAGGAGAAGGGATCTGCTTATAAATGTGTGAATTCTGATTCGCACACTTGAAGGAGTAAAGGTAGCTGCTCCGACGACCCTTCAGTGGCGCCAGTACGTCCCGTCCCGCCTCGGCACGTGACACCACGTGACATTGTGATGAGCTACTCTACTCATTCATTATTGTCTACTCATGCTCCAGACCATCAAGGCCCTAGTAGTGCGCCAGGATGCGTGCTGAAGATGATGGTCGTCGATGAATGGAGGGAGGGGCACAAGGATGCGAATATGGACGTTTTGTGGGATCACGCAGACACGCGTGCGCGCGCGCGGGCTCTCCCACGTGCCCGGCACGCGCCGCGCGGCCTCACGCGGGGGCGTATCAGGCGAGTATCAGCACCGCGGTTATTGAAAACTATCATTTATAATAACACCAATTGTTGTGGGCTGTTCTCAAGCGGTACCGCTTCACCTTTTCCATCCAATCCCACACGCATGGTTGATTTGCCCATTTATTGAAAAAAAAAAAGAGGTAGCTGATACATGACGTCCTGTTTAGTAATAGTTGTAGGACTAAAGTTTACGCTAGCTATTTCTGGATGTCTTATCTGCTACAGTACAGTTTGCTGTTACATATGCGTGTTTTTAAAATAGTCGTATAAAGTGGGCGAGCTCGGCCTGCTGCTGCGGCTCGCGTACTGCTCGGGCCGTTTTGGTAGAAAAGCTTACAGCTCCACTTTGCGTATATATCGGCACTGAATGCAGCCCCGCCCCGCCCCGCCCCGCCCCGCCCCGCGCCGCCCCGCGCCGCCCCGCCTCCGGCAGGCGGTATGCGCAACGCACCGCGCGGCGCGGCAGGCGCAGTGGCGCTCCCGATCACTTTCACTGCATGGCGCGAGTCGGCCCGTGCGCTTTTGTCTCTATTCACTTCCTTTCTCTCCGCCCCCCCCCCCCCCCTCTCTCTCTCTCTTTCTCTCCCTCTCTGCCTCTCTACCACTTTGGCGCCGAGGCGCGTGGGCGATGTTATGACCACGCGGTTCAAGCCAATGCAAATTAATCCGCGTTGGATAATAACGCGGGCGACGCGCTTCGCAGCGACAGGACAGGTTATAGGCGGGGGGAGGGGGGGGGGGACGCCGAGCCGCGAGAGAAAGGCTAGCAGCTGCAGATCAGTATTTCAAGTCGGGTCCAATCACCCGACACACAGAAAACTAAAATTTGCAAGTTTGCTAAATTAAGGAGCTTTTAACTCACCAACGCAATTGTAAAAAAAAAAAAATAAAAAAAATATTTAAAAAAAAAATACTAGTGACATAAATTAATATCAGAAAAAAATTCCTTTTGCAAATTATGAAAAAATTAAATCTGCAAGAATATACTAAATATACTGAATATACTATCTTCTCGTATAAGAGCCCGCGACAGCACTGGCGTGACTAGACCGCGAATAGGGGTAGGGCGCGGGGGGAGGGGGGGGGGTCACTTCGCCGCCCTTCCCGCTGGGGTGGGGTGGCCGGGGCGGGGTCCGCCGGCACCACCGCACCGGACCGGACCTGACCGCCAAATCCGCGGAGACAGGCAAGACGCTGCTGCCCTGCCCCGTTGGTCCGGTGCGCTGACCTCTGGGCGTGGTCTCTCGGTCGCCGGGGCACTCACCTGAGAAAGCAAGGAAATGAGGTGAGGAGAGAGGGGAAGGTGGAGGGGGGAGGGGGCAGGCGTGCCTTTCTGATCACTGGCCCCAATCGGGTGCGGGGAGAGGGAGGGGAGGGGGAGCGGGGTTATCTGATTGTCTCAGTTTGTCTGGCTGTCTGTTGTTGTTTGGCGGGGCGTGGCGCGGGACGCGTGGAAGTTGCGGCGGGCCCGTGCCGGGCCGGGCTGTGCTGTGCAGTGACTCACTCATACGGTGCCCCACCGCACGGGCCCGGCCCGGCCCGGCCCATAGAAACGTATAACCGCTGTGCTGGGCGCGCGCCTACAGGGCAGGGCAGGGCCCCCGCCACGCCCGCCATACCGTACGGTCCCGTCCCGTCCCGTACTCCAGCACCCGCCTACCCGCCCACACGCCCCGTACGGCACTTCTCCTCGCACCTCCGTGGATCCCCGCCGACAGGACAGGCAGCTCGTGCCAGTTTGAAAAAAGTGCTTCTTCATGTCCCTCGTTGCGGCGCTTGCGCCGCGCCCCGGGGGGCCCGCAGAGTGGGGGGGACCTCCCCTGAGAAGTGGGGCATTTGGACCTCGCGGGGCCGGGCCGGCTTTACGCTGCAAGCGTATAGCCGCGCGCTTATGACAGTGCAAACCTGCTCTACTTTTGGCGCGGGGCGGGACGGGTCTCTGTATACCCCAGCCGCTGCTCTGCCCCGCCACCACCCTCCAACAGCCACTCCTATAACTTTCCCGGCACTGACTCCCTAAATGAAGAAACATAATCTCCCCTGCCCTCCCCGCCCCGCCCCGCCCCGCCCCGCTGAGCATTCCTCTCATGTTACTTCTCCCCACCCCCCACTACGCGCCACTTCAACCCCCGCCGCAGGGCGAGTAGGGTTGCGTAGAACGGCCGGCAAAAAAATAAGGGCGGGGGAGAGAGACCCCTGCGAGAGGCCACATTATTATTTCTAGTGGAACGCCCGGAACGCCCGCGCCGCGCCGCCCCACCCTCGCCGCTTTGAGCTTGTCGTGCGCGACGAGGCGGGGCGGCACAGATCCGAGCAAATGTGGACGGCGCGGCGACGCTTATGGGACCCAGTGTAGGAAGTTTCTCGGAAATTTCACTCTTTGCTTTGATAAAGTGCGCACTTGACTTGAGTTTCCATACAGTGCAAAGCTGCCCTCGCGTCCGAGAGGCGTCAGGGGGGGTCCCCGGCGCACCCGCATCCATCCCCGCCCCACCCCACCCCGCCCCGCCCCGCCCCATCTCACCAAGTTGAGAGATGTTTGAGGGGGGCATCGCCCCCTCTGGCCCCAGCCGCCGCAGCACGTCGCCCTGATTTGGCCCCAACTGACCCCCATGAGCGATGGGAAATGCCGAATTCCAGGTGGTCAGGCAGGCAGGCAGGCATGCAGGGAGCCGCTGGGGTGGGACGTCCGACCCGACCCGACCCACGCGCGTCAGCCCACTGCGCCCGAGGGGCAGCAGGAGGGGGCGAGGCGAGGACGAACGCACGTCAAGCAGAGAACGGGGAAAAAATACCGATTAAAAAATATTTGATCCGGTTTTTGAACCCGAGCCCCGCGTCGTTGCGGACAAACACCTTTGCTGCGTCAGGTCGGGGACCTCCGGACGGCGCGGCGGGTCGAGTGAGCGATGAATCAGTCCCTCTGAGCCGAGCCGGGCGCAGTTTGCCGCTAGTTAGTCCGGCGCGGCGCGGCGCGGCCCCCGAGATATATATCTCTCTACTCCCCTGTGCCGATGACACCCCACCCACAACCCACAACTCAGTAGGGGTTGGGCCCGGGCCCTAGTTCACGCCGCCACCACCGTTTTTATGCTTTATTTTTTATTTTTTGACAGGGTAGGGGGTGAGTGGATACCACCCCCCAGGCCCGACGTGTTTGGGGGTCACCGCCGCGCCGCCGTTGTGTCCGCTGACTTCGTTTCGCGAATAACGACTCGTCGTCAGAGTGGTTTGCATTCTGGAAACGATCGCCTCTATTGTCGCTGGCAAAGGCGTTGGCAGGCCGGGGAGGGCCGTGGGATCGGCAAGTGAGTGAAGTGAGAGAGGCGGGGGGAAAGGAGAGAGAGAGAGGGAGAGAGAGAGGTGGGGGGTCAGGAAAGTGTGGCGAGGTATGTGCGTCGTACGCTCCTGGATCGCGACCGGCATTTCAGAGTGAGTGTCTGTCTTCCTCGCCCGGGGCCGGGACGACACGCGCTGAGTAGGCAACACTGTGTGACAGCCGTGTCGCGCGGGTTTGCCTACCCAGCAGGCGTTTTCCTGGGGTTTCTGTGAGGACAGAAAATGGAAAGGTCAGCCTAAGCAGGGCAGCTTTGTCAGCTTAGCGCGTCGTCGCCGGGACGTGGAAGGAGACGGGAAGGGCTGTATTTATCCGGTTCGGACCCACAGCACGACAGGAACTTCAACTTGGGCAGTTCGTGACGAACTGGGACACATTTACCTTAGGCAAGGACCCGTCCCCCATGACCAGGGGAAGTTCAATTACGGGCACATAAAGTAATAATAAAAAGGAGAGGAAGCTAGTTTTTTTAATTTTTTTTTAATCTGGAGAAAGGCGAACGGGAGAGTGTAAAATACGCGAGTGATATTACGCGTTACTCTTTTTTTATTGCGGTCTGTGAGCGCATTGAAGGCCGAGCCGCGAGTGCGGTGCACTTGACCACAACACTCAACGGCCGGTTGAGCGAAGCGGCAGGCGTGGCAGGGCGTGGCGTGGCGTGGCGTGACGTGGCGTGGCGTGGCGCGGCGCAGCGTGCCGAGGAAGGGCCTCGGTACAGTCAGCTGTTTGAACTGCGCTCGTTAGACCCCGGACTAACCGGGAGCAGAGTGGGAGCCCCCTTTTCCGCCCTCACCGCACCGCACACACCACAGAAAAGACGCTTTCCCAGGTGTGTGTGCGCGCGCGTGTGTGTGTGTATTTGCGCACGCGCGGTGCGATACGGCGGGGATGCGTTCCGGGTTCGTGCCTTCGAGCTGAAAAGAAAAATCCTCACATAACTTTTCGAAAATGATTCAAGCTCTAGCTCTGCCCCAACTTTTTTCCCCCGTGTCAGTGAAGAGATTCTGGAAAAATGTGTTTCGCCTCGCACATACAGCTCAGCGGGAAGGCTCTGCGCACCGCGCACTGAGGCTGGGCGGGGCGGGGCGGGGCGGGAGGAGAAGGAAATCGTCCGCGCAGTGAGAGCGCGTTGTTGCGTGGAGACCGGCTCAGCCCGGAGCGGACCCACCAGGGAGAGGAGTCCACCGGGGTCCGCCCCGCCCCGCCTCTCCCCGAACACTCTGGCGCCGGGCCGGGCCGGGCGGGCCCTCGCCTCGCGGGACGCACACTGACGTGTGTGTGTGTGTATTTGTGTGTGCGTGTGAGAGTGCGTGTCGCGACGCTCCGGACCAAACTAGCGAACAGCCTGGAAGAGCATATCGCACTTCTCACGAGAAAAGGCACGGAAAACCCTAGTGCGTGAATGTGACACACTTTTGGACGAGCGAATTACCATTCCTACCCACGACTTGTCCTTTGAAATGTGTAAAAATTTTACCTGTCTTAGAATATAATGAAAATTTACACACCGTTAAGTGTGCGACACTCATGTTGGGTTTCCAGTGGTACTCTATCTTCAGAGTTATGACAATACGTCCACTCATTCACGAATGACGCCATCGTAAAATATCTCCACGCACCAAGCACAAAGAGCCCATATGAATTACGGTGTAAACCTTTCCAGGCTATCTGCTATGGGCTCACGCGGGTGGAAGCCTCACCCCCAGGGCAGGGCATCCCGCGCCCCGCCCCGCCCCGCCCCGCCCCACCCCACCCCGCCCCGCCCCGCCACGCCCCGCCCCGCCCCGCCCCGCCCCGCCCCGCCCCGCCGCGTTAATCAGAGCCAACTAATGGACTGTAAATGTTGACACCATAACTCTCCCCGGCCGCTGCACGCGCGCGCGAGGCACCGACACCCCCCCCCCCCTACCGCGCTGCCCGCCGTGACCTGATGGGTTCCAGCGGGGGGCTACCGACAAAACACAGCAAGTCTACCTCCCCTCCTCCAGGGGGCAAAGTTTCACCCGGTAAACAGGAAGGGACGGCGCTGGGGGGCGGAGCGGGGCGGAGCGGGGCGGAACGGGGTGGAGCGGGGCGGAATGAGGAGTTCGGCGCTACACTCTGGGGGCAGAAGGGGGTGTTACTTAAGAAGGGCCATAACAAATTCCTAATAGCGCGCAATGTGTGCGGGCGAGGTGGCTTTAGGGACCTATTTTCTCACTAACAAAGTCCGGTATAGGACTTTTAGGACTTGCTATGTGTTTTTTGGTCCCAGACGAAGGTAACCTGTGAGTTTGGTCGAAATCGGAGACAATTATTTTCCGACCGAAAATCGCAAAAACGCAAAGGCTATAGCCTTTGCATTTTTTACGACTTTCGGCCGAAAACGAATTTGCTCCAAAATGACAGGGGTTGTGCAAAGGGACTCTAACGTACCCCCCGACCAACCCGCAAGGGTCAGTTCGTCCGAAAACCCGGTTTGTCTGCGAGGCAATGCAGTATTCCTGATAGCGCGCAATGTGTGCGGGCGAGGTGGCCTAGGGGCCTATTTTCTGACTAACGAAGTCCGGTATAGGACTTCTAGGACTTGTTATGCGTTTTTTAGTCCTAGAAGAAGGTAACCTGTGAGTTTGGTCGAAATCGGAGACAATTATTTTCCGACCGAAAATCGCAAAAACGCAAAGGCTATAGCCTTTGCATCTTTTACGATTTTCGGCCGGGAACGAATTTGCTCCAAAATGACGGGGGTTGTGCAGGGGGACTCTAACGTACCCCCCGACCAACCCCCAAGGGTCAGTTCGTCCGAAAACCCGGTTTGTCTGCGAGGCAATGCAGTATTCCTGATAGCGCGCAATGTGTGCGGGCGAGGTGGCCTAGGGGCCTATTTTCTGACTAACGAAGTCCGGTATAGGACTTTTAGGACTTGCTATGCGTTTTTTAGTCCTAGAAGAAGGTAACCTGTGAGTTTGGTCGAAATCGGAGACAATTATTTTCCGACCGAAAATCGCAAAAACGCAAAGGCTATAGCCTTTGCATTTTTTACGATTTTCGGCCGAAAACGAATTTGCTCCAAAATGACGGGGGTTGTGCAGGGGGACTCTAACGTACCCCCCGACCAACCCCCAAGGGTCAGTTCGTCCGAAAACCCGGTTTGTCTGCGAGGCAATGCAGTATTCCTGATAGCGCGCAATGTGTGCGGGCGAGGTGGCTTAGGGGCCTATTTTCTGACTAACGAAGTCCGGTATAGGACTTCTAGGACTTGCTATGTGTTTTTTGGTCACAGAAGAAGGTAACCTGTGAGTTTGGTCGAAATCGGAGACAATTATTTTCCGACCGAAAATCGCAAAAACGCAAAGGCTATAGCCTTTGCATTTTTACGATTTACGGCCAAAAACTTATTTGCTCCAAAATGACGGGGGTTGTGCAGGGGGGCTCTAACGTACCCCTAGACCAACCCCCAAGAGTCAGTTCGTCCGAAAACCCGGTTTGTCTGCGAGGCCATGCAGTATTCCTGATAGCGCGCAATGTGTGCGGGCGAGGTGGCTTAGGGGCCTATTTTCTGACTACCGAAGTCCGGTATTGGACTTCTAGGACTTGTTATGTGTTTTTTAGTCCTAGAAGAAGGTAACCTGTGAGTTTGGTCGAAATCGGAGACAATTATTTTCCGACCGAAAATCGCAAAAACGCAAAGGCTATAGCCTTTGCATTTTTTACGATTTTCGGCCGGAAACGAATTTGCTCCAAAATGACGGGGGTTGTGCAGGGGGACTCTAACGTACCCCCCGACCAACCCCCAAGAGTCAGTTCGTCCGAAAACCCGGTTTGTCTGCGAGGCCATGCAGTATTCCTGATAGCGCGCAATGTGTGCGGGCGAGGTGGCTTAGGGGCCTATTTTCTGACTACCGAAGTCCGGTATTGGACTTCTAGGACTTGTTATGTGTTTTTTAGTCCTAGAAGAAGGTAACCTGTGAGTTTGGTCGAAATCGGAGACAATTATTTTCCGACCGAAAATCGCAAAAACGCAAAGGCTATAGCCTTTGCATTTTTTACGATTTTCGGCCGGAAACGCATTTGCTCCAAAATGACCGGGGTTGTGCAGGGGGACTCTAACGTACCCCCCGACCGACCCCCAAGGGTCAGTTCGTCCGAAAACCCGGTTTGTCTGCGAGGCAATGCAGTATTCCTGATAGCGCGCAATGTGTGCGGGCGAGGTGGCTTAGGGGCCTATTTTCTGACTAACGAAGTCCGGTATAGGACTTCTAGGACTTGCTATGTGTTTTTTGGTCACAGAAGAAGGTAACCTGTGAGTTTGGTCGAAATCGGAGACAATTATTTTCCGACCGAAAATCGCAAAAACGCAAAGGCTATAGCCTTTGCATTTTTTACGATTTTCGGCCGGAAACGAATTTGCTCCAAAATGACGGGGGTTGTGCAGGGGGACTCTAACGTACCCCCCGACCAACCCCCAAGGGTCAGTTCGTCCGAAAACCCGGTTTGTCTGCGAGGCAATGCAGTATGCCTGATAGCGCGCAATGTGTGCGTGCGAGGTGGCCTAGGGGCCTATTTTCTGACTAACGAAGTCCGGTATAGGACTTCTAGGACTTGCTATGCGCTTTTTATTCACAGAAGAAGGTAACCTGTGAGTTTGGTCGAAATCGGAGACAATTATTTTCCGACCGAAAATCGCAAAAACGCAAAGGCTATAGCCTTTGCATTTTTTACGATTTTCGGCCGGAAACGAATTTGCTCCAAAATGACGGGGGTTGTGCAGGGGGACTCTAACGTACCCCCCGACCAACCCCCAAGGGTCAGTTCGTCCGAAAACCCGGTTTGTCTGCGAGGCAGTGCAGTATTCCTGATAGCGCGCAATCCTTCCGCACAATTCGTTCCGGAACATGTCTTCTTTTTGAAAAAGGGCGTATTTGAACCTCCTCCCTCCCCTAGGCTGGGCCCAGCTTACTTGGGCTATGGGACGGCCGCAGCCAGTGAGTCTATAACCTGGCGGATGCGTGCTCACGTTACGACCCCTGCGCCCGGCCCCGGCACGTGCCTCACCACACCTGCTGGCCCGGCTGGGCTCGGCTCTGTTCGCTCCGCTCGGATTAAGGGGGAGATCACTGGCGGGGTATTGGCCCAGGGGGGAGAGGGCGGGGGGCCCAAAGCCACCGTATGCGGCGGCAGGGGAGGGAAGGTCGCGGGGAGGGAGGGGGGGGGGCGGGTTGGATACAAACAGATCCTCCCGGGGGAAGCGAGGACTGGCCCGCCCCGCCCCGTTCCGCCCCGCCCCGCCCCGCTTCTGCCACCTCCGCGGTGCGGTGCGGTGCGGCGGCCCCACAGGGGTAGGGAGTGGGGGCGGCAGCGGCAGCGGCGGCGCGGAGTTTCACTTATGGCGCTCCTGGGCCGAGGCCCGGCCCGGCCTGCAGCAGTCGAAGCGCGCGCGTCGACACGGGTCGACCAGGATTTGAGGCGACCGGTGCGAGCCGCTCGCCCGCCCGCCCGCAGCCCCTCCCCAGGCCGCCCCTCCCCGCCCCTCCCCGCGCCGCTGCCGGCCCCCTCCGCGGGGTCCTGCCCCTGCTCCTGCCCCTGCCCCTGCCGGGCACACGCTGGAGGCCAGTCTCCCCCAGGTCGTCGCGTCGCCAGCGGTGCTCTAGTCGCGGGTCGAGCCGAGTCACGTCGCGTCGCGTCGCGCGTCCCGCGAGTCGCTGTATAGTGAGTGCGAGTGTTCGCGCCGGCGCCTCCAGCGCACTCCAGCGGCTGGACGGACATGTGCCAGGCCGGCGGGACCCTCCCAGTGCGGAAGGTGTGTGTGTGTTTGCGTGCGTGTGTCTGTGTGAGTGCGTGCACGCACGAGCCTCGGCTTCCGTGGGGAGTGTACGCACGCGAGACGCGAGATTGCCAAGATTGTCAGATTGCTGCTGCTGGAAAATTTTCGTCTACAGAAACGCCTGTGAACATAATATGCGAAGTGCTTTCCCATTAATTTTGTCATTTTCGCGTCCCCCACGTATGGCCCATGCTGTGTGCACGCTGGACCGGACCGAGACGGGCAGCTCAGCTGCTGTGCGGCGCCCGACCCGACCCAACCCGACCCGCCGCCATATAATGTGCGGCGACCACGCCGACGGCGAAATTAGCGGGGCGGGTGTGCTGAACTGGGTGATTAGACCACTTCATCATCGCCGGCGTCGCGTCGCTGCTGTAATAACTCCTCTCTCCCTCCGCGCCCCGCCCCGCCCCGCCCCGCCCCGCCCCGCCCCGCGCCCTCCGAGGACGGGGCGGACAAGTGCCAGAGCCCGGCCCGCACAACGTTTAGTAGTGTCCTCTCTCTCGCTCCTCATCGCCGTGTCCCATGAGTGAGACAGAGAGAGACGTACACGCGCCGTGTAGACTACTCTCCCGCAGCTACTCCCAGTTCCTTACCACTTCCCGACTCGAGTCTCTGGCCCGGCCCGGCACACACTAGCAGCCACTTCGCTAAACTGCTTTCCGAGCCTTAATCTGCTACAGCAGATCACAAGTTCAGCAACAAGTTTCCCCGCGCGGTACGGACGGGCGCGGAGTGCCCCCGAAGTCTGTAAAGTTACCGCGGGCCGTTGCCGGTGCGGTAAAGGAAAAAAAAGCCTTTTTATCGGCGTATGCTTCAAACTCGTATAGAATCGGTAGCGTGAGCGTCTGATCCACAATGACTGTGCTTACGAGAGTTATACTCGCACTTCGCGGAGGGCGAAGGTGTTCGAGTTAAGTGCTATAATTAATTTTCGCGGTGTCTCAAACTCCGTCATGTTGGGCTGCGCGGGCAACTGAAACTCTCGGAGGGCGAGTAGGTGGCCTGCGCACCTAACCGTTAGTCACGCCCTTGTCCGTCTGTTACAGGTGACGGACGCCAACGGCAGGACGTCGCCGCCGCACCTCCAGGACATGGGACCCAGGTGAGTTCAGCAAGCCCGCCCGCCCGCTCCTGATGAGCGGACGCGGCAGAGCGCTGACAGCAGCGCTGACGCGCTGACAGAGCTGACATTCTGACCGTTTGGCAGGGACGAGACGGGCTGCTCCAAGCGGCCGTCGCGGTCCTCGCGCGAGCTGCGCCTCGTCGTGCTGGCCGTGCTGCTGGCCGCAGCGGCCGTCGCCCTCCTCGCCGCGGTCACCCTCATGGCGGCCTACAGTGAGTACACCACCCGCACCCGCAATCAGCCAAACCGGGGAAAGAGAAACAAAAAATTAAGTTGTGAGATAGAAAAAAAACGGCTGCACGACGTACCAGAGGCTTTTTTTTATTGCAATTCCAATTATTCTTCTCCTCATTAATGAAGACGGAGTATTTCTTCATAACGATCACAGTACTGCCGGGCCGCGCGGCGCTCAGTATTTAGCATTCCGGGACACCTTTCCCCTGGTCAAAGTCACTCACCTGCAGGTTAGGTATTGTTTGCAGAGGACAAGGACACACCTGGGGAGGGAGCACGGAGGGGAGCAGGACCCCGCCCCGCCCCGCTCCGCATAGCCAGCCCCTGGCGGGTGGTTGGGTGGGGAGCCGGTTGCAGGACGGGTCGGGTAGGGCCGCGGGCCGCCTCCCCGGTGCCCGGCCCGGCGCCACGACCGGGCGGGCAGCAGCGCAGGGCGCGCGGTGTCAGATTTCGATCTCACGCGGCAGGCGGTCGTTTGAACGCGAAATCGCTCTCATCCAGTGGCAGTAGCCACGGGGTCCCTCTAGTAAGGCGGTCCGGGCCGGGCGCTGAAATATGAGGCACAATGAGTTTGCGCCCCGCCGCGCCACGTCGGAAGAAGTGGGGCGGGGCGGGGCGGGGACTCGGTGACCCCTTTTATCAAGGGGTGGGGGCGCGGCCCATGCGATGAGCTGGGCTGCCGTCAGTAACTTCTGATCGGGGTGCACGGTAAAAACAACGTCTGATTGTTTTTTTAAAGGGAATGGGGGAAACTTTAAAGAACCTCAATTTGAGGAAAACTTTGCAGATTTTGAGGAAGTCTTCTCCAATAATGTGGGAAGCTCTCACTTTTTTTTTTTTTGAGGAGATATCCTCAAAACTCAACCCACGCCTAGGGGGAGGGCCTTCAGGCCTGCTCGGCCTGCTCCGCGCTCGGCTCCGCGCCCAGGCTGCCCCCGCGCCGCGCCACCTGCTCTGTCCCGTCGCAGGAGGAGGATTTGCCGTCGAGATATCGGCGCGGCCGGGACGGGACAGCCGTCGCGACGAGAGTGAAAGTCAACACAACGGGCGGGTGGGGTGGGGCGGGGCAGGGTTGGGTGTGGTGGGGCGGGGCTACGCTGGGCGCCGCTCGCGGGATAGGTTATGGGCGCGCGGTGCTGTGTAGCACAGGTTTCGGCCCGGCCGCCGCGCCCGGCCCGGCCCGGGCCCATGACAGTGCGCAGGTCAGGAGTCAGGCCCCGTCCCGTCCCCGTCCCGCAGGGCCAAGCCGGGCCTGTAAGCTCCGCTACGACCGGTCCAGGACCTGTTTCAGGACTGCAGGCAGAGCCACGCGACCTGATGTGTCCTGCAGGCGCCCGCCCTGCGCTTGGCGGTGACCCGCCCGAGACCGCCAAGCGATCATGCGGGGAAAGATGTTGCCGAGAAACTGCGGTGTAGTCCGTTCTGCGCGTGCGAGCTCTCGGAGCGGAGCGCCTAATTGATAGGCAACCTCGTGTCTGTTATGCACTTGCGTACGGCGGGGTGGCCTACCCCGCATCTCGCAGGCGCTGAGCCCGAATGAACACAAGAAAGCGGACGTTCGTATACTTTCTGGACCCTCCCCAAGGCACCTGTGCCATGGGGAGAGGGTAGGGCTATGTGATATTTACTATGATAGTCACAGGGACAGCCAGTTCAGCAGCCTCTAGAAGGTCACACAGGGCACCGACCGCCGAGCCGACACTCGTGGTTCACTGTAGCGTACAGTGAAATTCACCGTCATCTTTGCCTAGTGATCCCCCGCACCCTGACAGGCCAGGACAATGTTGCGCATTGCTTGCCTCCATAGTGCGCGCTTTGCATGCGGTCGCATGAATGGGGGTCTCCCCGCCGCTGCCGCCCCGCCCAACGTCGTCGTAAGCGCGACGAGAGGAGTAAAGGGGAACATTTGAGGGTGTCGCCCTACTGCCGGCCCTTACACCACGCCCGCCCCGCCCCGCCCTATCGTAGTGCGGGTGGACAACGGAGTGCGAGGAGGGGAGGGGGCATTACAGGGGCCGCAGTGCAGAACCACTCAACGGGTATGAAAGGGGATTTTTATTTTCTTGTTGCGACTAAAAAGCGCGACACTGTTACGTATAGTCTCTCTCTCTCTCTCTCTCTCTCTCTCTCTCTCTCTCTCTCTCTCTCTCTCTCTCTCTCTCTCTCTCTCTCTCTCTCTCTCTCTCTCTCTCTCTCTCTCTCTCTCAAGGGGTGGAGTCTCCATGGTCCTCTAGCAAAGGACCAAACTTCTCCCAGCTGGTCCTGAGCTGGGTGGAGAAGAAAGAGGGGGATCGGGCTGTGGGCCGACCCGGGCAGGCGCCGCTGCTTATTTGGAAGGAGATGGTGTACTCGAGGTCGGTCCCGCGATAACGCTGGAGCGCCCGCCCTGCAGACTGATTCAGAAGAGCGCTCTTCTCGCCCTGTCTCTCTCGCTCTCATGAGGCGCGCCCTATAGGTGCGAGAGAGACAGAGCGAGAAGATCGCTCTTCTGAATCGGTCTGCAGGTCCGCTGGAGCTGCTGAAGCAGCAGTGATGTTGTTGCGACTGGAACAGCTTGGCATTCCTCTTCATCCTAGGGGACGTGGAGGAGGCGGAAGTCAGGAGGAGGAGAGGGAGGAAGAGGAGAGGGAGGAGGAGGAGAGGGAGGAGGAGGAGAGGGAGGAGGAGGAGAGGGAGGAGGAGGAGAGGGAGGAGGAGAGGCAGGACGGCAGGAGCTCAACCTCCCCCGGGCCGGGAGCAGTCGGGAGCTACGCGCTACGCGCCGCCACCCTGCTAACTACTAGTGAGGTCCCGGAGGACGCGTTTCGCATGGGAAGCAGCCGGCCACAGCGCGCCGCACCGCCAAGGAACCCTCCGACCTGGCTCAACCCCCGCCCCGCCCCGCCCCGCCCCGCCCCGCGCTGCAAACTCCACGAGAATAAGATAAAGCAGCCCCAGTCCAGCCCGCCCGGGGGGACCGAACACTCGAACCCACCCCTCATTCCATCTCGCACTCGCCGACCTGACCCGGCGCGGCGGTGAGGGTTTAAGAATTCCGCCAGCGTTTGTGCAGCACATCGGCGGGCGGAAGAACAGGAGCATTCCGACGGGCAGCCCTGCCAGCTGTCACCGGGGCGGGGCGGGGCGGCGAGGAGCGCAGGAAAAAAATCTTGCCGTTTTCGCGCCTCAGAGATAGGCAGCCCATTTGACGCCAGGCAAGCGGCACACGCACATCTCGAGCAAGTTTGCGTTCTGCGGGTCCGTCCGGCCGGCCTCGCGCCGTTCACGCCCGGAACTTGTGAGGAATGGAAGCAGTGGGAGCGGGGAGGGCGTGCCGCTTGCCACTTTCGCGCCTGAGAGGTAGGCAGACCATTTGACGCTTCGACGAGACGAAAACCGAGGCGTTTGGAGTTTGGAGGGAGGCAGTTTGACCCGGAGGGAGCGCCCTCTGCCCTCTACGGCGTGCATCGAGGAAACACGGGAAGTCGGAGGTGAGTAATGTTCCTCATTTTCCTGAGAGCTTTGAATTAATCGACAGTTTTGGGTGTAACTCTTTAATGGAATTAATGGAATCGACATTTTATAATTTCCTTAAAACAGTAGACGGTGGTGGCCAATAGTGGCTTAGCGTAATGCAAAGCTAAACCAAACGACATAACCTGATCGTGTAACCCTCCCATAAGTAAAAGGTTACTGAGCTATTATCGAATACATTTCCGTTGATTGCACGCATATTGTAAGATTAAAATTAATTTAAAATGTACTTCTTCGAATGTAAACGAAATTTTTCCATGCAGCTCAGGTATGTCATGTTGTTCAATATTTCTAAATTTCACATTCCATGGCATAAAGAAAAAAAAAAAGACATTTGATACTGCTGGTCAAAGATTCACTCTTATTTATTTATTTTTTTTCTTTTATTTTTCATCCAGGATTGCTGCAATGCTTTGAGACCCGTCCCCAGCCAGAATCTAGTGCTCCTCGATGTTTCAAGAACATTTCATAGCAGAAGCCCTTGTCACTGCGAAAGGAAACTGGTGTGCATAGGGCGTATAAAGATTTAGTCCACCTGAAGCGTGGTTGTGCTAATTGCAGACCTGTGGAAATCACCCAACTGTTCACGCAGTAAGTTATATCTCTGTCATCTTAGAACTGTAATTCAATGCATAATCAGATGTTAATTGATAATATTTCCCCACTGGGGTATGGCATTAGTCTGCTCAGACTGTCCCAGTCGATTTCTGTTATTGAACAGCTGTGGTTGAGAGGACCCTATGAGCAATGCGATGATGCTTTTGTGAATTGAAATAGTGTCTGCCCTTTTTGCTTTTGTGTATTTTTCCTATTTTGATATGGGGCTTGAATTTACTGTGTTCCTAAAATTGTTGAGATGGAAAGTTTGATTGGCTAACTGAAATATTGCTTTCTGCTATTTTAAATGCAATGTCTGTTTTCTCTTTTATGGCTTGAATAATCTAAAAAGCCCAAATTACATGGGCTGGCCTGCTAGTTTGTGTGAGTAGTGTTAAACAGGAAGCTCGCCTCTATCATTGTTTGGATCAGAAAAATAGCAGGCAAAGTGGTTCACAGTTTTTGATGATGGGATATGATATATCTGCTGGCAGGCATAGTATTTTGTAACTATTTTGTAATGAGTGGCTCAATGTAGGGAACTGAATGAAATTGGCGAGGTGCACAAGTTGTTGGGCACAAAAAGCTAAAAAAGGAAGTGTTGAGTCTTTTCCATGGTTACACTGTTTATCATTTATCTACTCTTATGACACTTGTCCCACTATTCGTGGTAAGATTCTATGAAGGACTTTTTAACTTGTTATTTTGTATGTAATTTTAAGTAGCCATTTCAAAACACTGCCTTTTCGGTTATGACGTTGACAAAACAACAACCATGTTAATTTTTCCATCATGTTTTGTTTCTCATCAACTTCTTCTAATGGCAACTAGTTCGGTACATAATTTCTAGCTTCTGCTAGTAAAATTATAGTCTGAAGTAATCCTTATGTATTTAGATATAAGAATTGTAAATATTGTGTTTGCGGCTGTAACCTGTATACAATGGTATTATCTGATAAACCGTCTGAATTTTATCCTGATGAAACTAATAAAAATAAATAGCCCTCTCCACATTGTCAACTGAATACTTTATTTAGTCTTCGACAATATGTTGTTCCCTAATGATCGGGACTTAAGAAAAATATAATAATATAAGGTGTGCGTCACGACAGCCTAGTGGTATCGCCCTTGCCCCCCGTCCCAATACCAACTAGGCTGTCGAGACGTTTTGCGGATTCGATCCCGACCGGTTCTTCATTTTTTTTTCTCGATGTAAACGACGGCTCTCGGACAAATTAACCCTCGGGGATCGGTCTAGGGATACTTTAGAGTGCCTCGGCCCACCCCAGTCATATTAGAGGAGTAAAAAAAAAAAAAAAAAAATTCGGCCGGGACTTGAACCTGCAAAACGTCTCGCCAGCCGAGATGATTTGGGACGGGGGGAAGGTGCGTTAACCATCTCGGCTGGCGGGACGCACACCGTTCGGCGATGCGAACTGGAATCCCTATCTACCGCATGGACGGGGCCGGCAGAGGCGACCTCCGCTCCGACTCCGTTCTTGCCTCTTGGCGCTGAAAATGGCCGGTAGATAGGGATTCCAGTTCGCACCGCCGAACGGTGTGCGTCCCGCCAGCCGAGATGGTTAACGCACCTTCCCCCCGTCCCAAATCATCTCGGCTGGCGAGACGTTTTGCAGGTTCAAGTCCCGGCCGAATTTTTTTTTTTTTTTTACTCCTCTAATTGCACATTTGAAAATTGGCGGGCCGGAACCGGAAATGGCAACACTAGTTCCAACTTTCGCCGCCCCCCGAAGCAGCACCGTCGCAAAACCTTCGAAAAACGCACAAAACGAGCATTTGGCGACGGTGCTGCTTCGGGGGGCGGCGAAAGTTGGAACTAGTGTTGCCATTTCCGGTTCCGGCCCGCCAATTTTCAAATGTGCAATTCGTCACTTTAGTTCCGACTTTCGCCGCCACCGAAGCAGCACCGTCGCAAAACCTTCGAAAAACGCAAAAATCAAGCATTCGGCGACGGTGCTGCTTCGGGGGGCGGCCAAAGTCGGAACTATTGTTGCCATTTCCGTTTCCGGCCCGCCAATTTTCAAATGTGTGTCCGCCAGCCGAGATGGTTAACGCACCTACCCCCCGTCCCAAATAATCTCGCCTGGCGAGATGTTGTGCTGATTAGGTTAAGTCCCAACCGACTATATATTTTTCTTAAGTCCCGATCATTAGGGAACAACATATTATCGAAGACTAATTAAAGTATTCAGTTGACAATGTGGAGAAGGCTATTTATTTTTATTATTTTCATCAGGATAAAATTCAGAC
Source organism: Frankliniella intonsa (assembly GCA_033675135.1). NCBI lineage: Eukaryota > Metazoa > Arthropoda > Insecta > Thysanoptera > Thripidae > Frankliniella > Frankliniella intonsa. The sequence continues at coordinate 5,389,248 of CM066247.1, read as the reverse complement.
GGTTTATCAGATCATACCATTGTATACAGGTTACAGCCGCAAACACAATATTTACCATTCTTATATCTAAATACATAAGGATTACTTCAGACCATAATTTTACTAGCAGAAGCTAGAAATTATGTACCGAACTAGTTGCCATTAGAAGAAGTTGATGAGAAACAAAACATGATGGAAAAATTAACATGGTTGTTGTTTTGTCAACGTCATAACCGAAAAGGCAGTGTTTTGAAATGGCTACTTAAAATTACATACAAAATAACAAGTTAAAAAGTCCTTCATAGAATCTTACCACGAATAGTGGGACAAGCGTCATAAGAGTAGATAAATGATAAACAGTGTAACCATGGAAAAGATTCAACACTTTCCTTTTTAGCTTCTTGTGCCCAACAACTTGTGCACCTCGCCAATTTCATTCAGTTCCCAACATTGAGCCACTCATTACAAAATAGTTACAAAATACTATGCCTGCCAGCAGATTCATCATCATCAAAAAGTACTGAGCCACTTTGCCTGCTATTTTTCTGATCTAAACAATGATAGAGGCAAGCTTCCAGTTTAACACTACTCACACAAACTAGCAGGCCAGCCCATGTAATTTGGGCTTTTTAGATTATTCAAGCCATAAAAGAGAAAACAAACATTGTGTTTAAAATAGCAGAAAGCAATATTTCAGTTAGCCAATCAAACTTTCCATCTCAACAATTTTAGGAACACAGTAAATTCAAGCCCCATATCAAAATAGGAAAAATACACAAAAGCAAAAAGGCAGACACTATTTCTATTTACAAAAGCATCATCGCATCGCTCATAGGGTCCTCACAACCACAGCTGTTCAATAACAGAAATCTACTGGGACAGTCTGAGCAGACTAATGCCATACCCCAGTGGGAAATATTATCAATTAACATCTGATTATGCATTGAATTACAGTTCTAAGATGACAGAGGTATAACTTACTGCGTGAACAGTTGGGTGATTTCCACAGGTCTGCAATTACCACAAGCACGCTTCAGGTGGACTAAATCTTTATACACCCTATGCACACCAGTTTCCTTTTGCAATGACAAGGGCTTCTGCTATGAAATGTTCTTGAAACATCGAGGAGCACTCCATTCTGGCTGGTGATGGGTCTCAAAGCATTGCAGCACTCCTGAATAAAAAATAAAATAAAAATAAGAGTGAATCTTTGACCAGCAGTATCAAATGTTTCATTATTTTTGATGCCATGGAATGTGAAATTTATAAATATTGAACAACATGACATACCTGAGGAATCTCGTAGACCAGGTTTCCTATTATCCATCTCCAGTAAGCAGGATAGTCGTCGCATGAACACAACCAGCTGGAAAAGAAAATAATATGTGAAGTTTGCACACTAAACTGAAAGAGACTCGTAAATTGTTAGAGAAATAACTTACACGGTACACTTTTGAAGGCTGGTACGTCCAAGGACAACTGAGGGCAGAAGCTTCTTTCCTGACCATTCAACTCAAGAGGACCTCCCATGTTGATACTGTACCAGGAGTATTATGATCTCGGTAACCTAAAGCAAACATTAGGTTAGAGTAAACATGTGCTAACATTGACCAAAATTATGTGCAGCAGAATATCGGGCAAGAGAAGCTGTTAATTTGTTATTATTAATATGATAGAGGGAAATATTTTTAAGCTAGGACAATGCTGAAACGAAAAGCTAGGCGTGAAATTTACCTTTTTTTCTATAAATTTGTGGACGACGGCGCGGGGCGGGGCGGGGCGAGGCGTGTGGGGCAGCGGACGGGCAAGCGGGTGCACGCGGCGGCGGCGACCAGCACCACGGCAACAGCACCAAGACGACACGACCTGCGCGGGTCACGGTCCGCCCTCCACTGCCGCTCCGGGCGGGTCCCGAGCAGGTCGTGTCGTCTTGGTGCTGTTGCCGTGGTGCTGGTCGCCGCCGCCGCGTGCACCCGCTTGCCCGTCCGCTGCCCCACACGCCTCGCCCCGCCCCGCCCCGCGCCGTCGTCCACAAATTTATAGAAAAAAAGGTAAATTTCACGCCTAGCTTTTCTTTTCAGCATTGTCCTAGCTTTAGCCTCGCTCCTCGCCATCGACCTCACCATCGACCAGAAGGGCCAGCCCAGCAAAGCACCTCAGCGATCGTCCAGTAAACAAGGTACGTACGTTTTGTCCTGCTGTCGTTCTGTGACGCCCCTCGCCAGGTCGTGCCACTCGTTTGTAGCACTAAATCTTGGAAATTGCAGGATTTCACACGCTTGGGCGTCATGCACTTGTTGTGGGGCCCCATTGCACGTTTCTGGATGCTGACGAGAACGACCTCGGGCTGCGGGCAACAGGAATCAAGCAGAGGTAAGTACTTTGTTCAGAGTTTCTTAATCGCCGGCCACGTGTTGGCAGGGTTGGAAATGTGCCAAGCCACGAGGAAATGGCAGCACGTGTCTGCTAACCACGTGTTGGAAGGGTTAGAACCTTGGTTAGAACTGTATTATGCCGAGGGAGAACCAAGAAAAGTGATAGAAATGAACAGGATATTCATGTTGTTTCTTACCTCATAGCAACAATCAGGAGCATATCGCTTTTGTTTGGATGTGTTGCTGAATTCAGTTGGCTTTGCCCTCAAGCTTGTTCATTGCTGGGGATGATCTGCAACAAAATGTAATTCCTTATTTTGATGTTCCAGGTCAGCTGGACACCACAAGAGCTCAACAGAGGGTACGTTTGGAGAAGAGCAGTCTTTGAGATGGCACAGTTCTTCCCATTGCTGTTATTTCGGACCATGTGAGTAATGTTGTGGGTAGTGTCACGCAGATGAATAGTTGTATAGATTCGTATCAATAAAGAGAACTTGTACCACCTCTGAAACCGCATGTTTCCATAAATAATCCTTGTAACTCCTCAAAGTCAGAGGTGTTGCTAAACTCTCAGGAACACGTTCCGACATATGCACATGCAAAGTACCCTTCAAAGGTCAGATAGTTGGAACCCTGAATCAGAGTAGCAAAGAGAGCAAGCTCAGTTGCTCGCAAGCGTCCAAAAACGGCAGGTAAGAGTGAGATGTTCAAACTAGAACATGGCTCCCTCTCACTCTCACCTGTCGTTTTGGACACATACGAGCATCTGAACTCACTCTTCGCTGCTCTGCCCTGAATAGCAGCACCCTGAGTTTCACGTGAACAGATGGCAGACATGTTTCACAGGGAAAGGCTAACCCTCAAAGATATGCAAGGTTCCAAAGTGATGAGTTATCAAGACTGCCCTCTACCACTTCTCAGATCAATAGGCTACACAAGGGTTTCAGGCAAAGTAAAAGTAAATCCATGTTACACTATGTAATTTACTCAGCTTGATAGGACTAAGACAAGGAAACTAGCTTAACCACTTCACTGAACGGGAAGAATTTTAAAGACGGAAAGTCTGTGATACATCACAGGACAGTTAATTGATAGTAAATAATCGGTATTCGTGAATGAAGCAATTTATCTCCATGGTTGGCTCAAGTCAACATACTTCTTATGAGGCTTAGTACACAGGAAGAGCTACTTAAACAAGCCTGCTATTAACTCCAGCAAGAAAAATATCATTTGTGTGATACTCAAACAGTTTCTTTCTTCCTTATATTTGTACCTTCCAATTTCTGTACTGTTGGCTTCAATATGAATTTTTGACACAAAGGTTGATCATACAATATTTATTCATTTAACTTATCTCAAAGACCAGAGTTGAATGTTTACTATTGTTAAGGCAATACCCACTTATCTTTGCAAAATTTTTTTCACCCCCTTCTATAAGTGACAATAGTACAATAGGACTCAAACCATATCAAGTGCAGATACATATGGTATCTGGCTACTCACAGAACATCAAAGTACTATTGGCTTGAAGCAACTGACATGATCACAGTTAAAATCGTAAATCCCTTTTAATTTCCATACTAATTGACACTTGAACTGCCCGGCTCACTTCAGCTAGGAAGAGGCATGGACAAAACTAGATCTCTCTCTCTCATTGTGCTCAGCAAACATACCTGATGTAGACTTGAGATTGAAAAGTCACATCTTGAGGAAAAATAGGTGTGGCGCCGACTGGATTTTCCCTTCCAGACTGACTCAGCAAAATCTGGGGTTATAAAGATTGATTTATTAGCAAAATGTGACTTATGGAATTATATATTATGATATTAACAGTCTAAAAATAAACAGTCAACAAGGAGCACACTAACCTGGTAGTTTGAGGTAATTGGATTTTCCACTTGACTATTGAAGAAGCATTTGGGTTTCCCGTTTGGATTCATACTATGAAATCAACAACAACTAATATATAGAGACATGTGTGAGAAGAAGAAAGCACAGTTGACTAATTAAATAATTACTAATGTAAACTTACCGCAGAAGGTGGAAGGGGAAGGGATCCATCGAGATTCATATACTGGTCGAGGTGAGGCAATAACTTGGGAGCTCGAGTAGCAAGTGGATTTTCCCTCAAATACTCTTTCAGTAGAATCTGAAACAGAAACAAAATAAAAGAAAAAAGGTGAAAACTTTGAAGGATCCGTAACCATATTTTTCTCTCACAGAAGTGCGCATAATAAAGACAGCATTTACAACTGGGAAGAAAAAAGAAATGTGTTGGTTCACAACTTGACACTACTTCAAACAAGCAAGCAGGACAAAGTCGATCAAAAAATACAACACACTGTATCAAAAGTTATTTTATACAAAGCAGCATAAAGAGAAATAGAAAATCAGGCTGCAAACATGAATTTTACACAAAAACAGCAGAAAGCTGCATGGAAAAATTTCGTTTACATTCGAAGACGTATATTTTAAATTAATTTTAATCTTACAATATGCGTGCAATCAACGGAAATGTATTCGATAATAGCTCAATAACCTTTAACTTATGGGAGGGTTACACGATCAGGTTATGTCGTTTGGTTTAGCTTTGCATTACGCTAAGCCACTATTGGCCACCACCGTCTACTGTTCTAAGGAAATTATAAAATGTCGATTCCATTAATTCCATTAAAGAGTTACACCCAAAACTGTCGATTAATTCAAAGCTCTCAGGAAAATTAGGAACATGTAGGAAGAAAGGGCGTTCAATTTCTACTCGCGAGCGCGAGCAAAATAAAATGTAAATGTATGACATTTACACAATAAATAAAACAAATCCTTCTTCTCCCAATAAGTGATTTACACGATATCACATGGAAAACAAATTTAAAAACTCACAAATACACTTACGAATTCTAACCTCACCTCCGACTTCCCGTGTTTCCTCGATGCACGCCGTAAAGGGCAGAGGGCGCTCCCTTCGGATCAAACTGCCTCCTTCGTCTCGTCGAACGTCAAATGGTCTGCCTACCTCTCAGGCGCGAAAGTGGCAAGCGGCACGTTCAACCACCGTGACTTCCCTTTCCCTCCCCGCTCCCACTGCTTCCATTCCTCACAAGTTCCGGGCGTGAACGGCGCGAGGCCGGACGGGCGCGACGTTCAACCAGCGCGGCTTAACCAGCAGAGGAATAATCCTAGGCAGAGCTATTGCTCAAGGCAGGGATGTATTTGAGCCTGTCGGCGATCTTCAACACCCCTCCAGGTCTTCGCGAACTGTCATCGATGCATGCATGCATATTTTTTCGCGTTTTTCGAAGCAATTCTCCGGTTCCAGGTCGGCCAACTACTCTTCTTCCCCACTATTACTGATTCAGAACTAATAAATTTAATTACCATTTCCCATAATACTATTAGATGAGGTAAAGAACGAGGTTTTTCCACATTGTATCAAATATATTTGATGCATTTTCATTCCACTTGTTTCTCCAAAATGAAGGGGGTTGTGCAGGGGGACTCTAGTGTACCCCCTGATCACTTCCCGAGTGTTGATTGAACCCAAAACCGGGTTTTCGGCGAAGAAATGCGACAGCTTTGCTGAGGGAAGTGCCTCCGCCGAAGCGTTTATCTCCCAAACCAAGCACGGAATCGGGCTGCTTGGACTTGCTATATGTGTTTTAGCCCCAGAAGAAGGTACCCTGTGAGTTTGGTCGAAATCGGAGACAATTTTTTTTCGCCCGAAAATCGCAAAAATGCAAAGGCCGTAGCCGATAAGGGCCTCTCTTTAAGAGCAATTCCCTTTGGCGCAATAACTTCCCTCTGCGTCTTTGTGCAGATCTGTCGTCGCATTTCTTCGCCGAAATCCCCGGTTTTTGCTCGAATCAACCATTGGGTGTTAGTCAGGGGATCAAAGTCCTCCTGCACAACCCCACCCATTTTGGAACAAATTTTCTTCTTACTGCATGCATGCATGCGCACGAATTAACTAGACACACCCCTTGTTGCAGGAGAGCGAGACACGGGTGCGGACTACTGTTTGACGGAGGCCTGCGTTAAAACCGGTAGGAACACACATGAAATGTATGTGGTATGCACGTTTAGTGTGACGTTAGAGGTTTACAATCCCGCGATCGGTACTCTAGCGGCGCGCATTTTGGACTCGCTGGACACAACAGCGCAGCCTTGCGAGGACTTCTACCAGTTTGCTTGCGGAGGGTGGCTCCGAAGGAACCCCATTCCGGAATCGCAAACGTCATGGGACCAGTTCCGATCTCTACGTGAACACCTTTTACGAGATCTCAGAGGTTTGTGAGCCCAGTTGGTTAATATTGTAAGTACATCTAAAAACAAGAGAAAATTGTTTTATTAAACGCGACAATTAAACTGTTGATAGATATTCTGGAAGAAGAGAGCAGTTCTGACGAGCCCGGGCCAGTCAAACAGGCAAAGGCCCTTTACAGAACTTGCCTAGACGTAGGTAAGATTCAAATGGTGTACAACCGTAGTAAAGATTTTTTTTATACCCGAGCTTTTCAAACATATTTAAATTTGGTCTACACTGACAACACAAGTAGGCTATGTGCATGTCGCACACTGACTAGGGACTTCACTCACACTTTTAGGGATAAGAGGTGTATGAGTGCTTTCCAGCTTACTTGACTTAAAATATTCCACGCCTTACCTGCAGCGGAGCTAGAGCGGCTGGGGCTGGAGCCGCTGATCGCCACGCTGGAGAGGCTCAACCTGAGCACGACGCTGCCCGGGGTGCCCTCCTCGTCCGACGAGGACGACGACGGCTCCACGGCCGACTTCGACTGGCTGTACACGGCGGCGCGCGCGCAGCGCATGCTGGGCCACTCCGTGCTGCTGGGCTTCTGGGTCAACGAGGACGTGCGCAACACGAGCAGGTGCGTCCCGACCCGACCCGACCCGACCCGACCCGACCCGAGGCACTGATGAAAGCTCACGGCCAAGTTCACCGTAACTACGGCAAATTTTCACCGAAAGCTGCGCGGTAAATGACAGACACTGCGATGCTAACGGTGATGCGCCCTGGTTCGGCTGGCCCACGTGTGGGGACCGCCACGGGCACCGCGGAGGGGGAGGGGGGGGGGGAGACTGGCACTCCCTGCCCCCGTTTTGGAAAGCAGACGGCGTGCCGTTGTGTGCGTCTGTGAATAAATCTCTCAAAGGGAATGCCAGAGGCCGCCCCGCCCCGCCCGGCCCCGCGTGTCCCCGCAGGGCAGGGCCCCTCTCTTGCTCGCCCGGCCCCCGGCCCCCGCCCGCTGGGTAGGGGGATGTTTTCGGCTAGCACTGAGACCTACCCTATTCTTTATTCCCCTTCTCTCCAGGAACCTGATGGTGGTGGATCAGATTTCCCCGGGATTCAGCGAGCGCTATCTGCTGGACCCGGAGCGCTTCGGCGGCGAGCTGGCGGAGTACCGGCGGTACATCACCGACGTGGTCCGGGTGTTCCTGCACCGCGCCAACCAGACCGCGCCCAACGGCACCGCGGAGAACTTCGCCGCCGACGTCCTGCGCTTCAGCACGCAGCTAGCCGGGGTGCGCAGCGTGTCGCGACGCGACGCGATGGTCCTGGGGTGTGCACGGGACGGGACGGGGCTAAAACTTGATTTGCGTTACTTTGCAGATCATGACAACGGCGGAGCAGCGGCGAGATGTCAAGTCCCAGTTTCACGAGATGACACTGGACCAGCTGCAGCAGCACACAGATGCGGACGGCCTGGGAAGTGGAGCCAAGGTGAGATTGCCGTAGTCCCTACAGTGTTAATACCTTTCCTCAGAGAGGAAAAAATGTACATTGGGATTTACTGCTTTCTAGCTCAATTGGACCCGTTATGTGTCCCTAGTCCTAGAAGAAACAAATGTCACTCTTGACTTTGAAAGTGACACTGTGGTTCTCATGGACAGCAGTTACTTCCACAAGCTGGCTCTACTGATAGGCTCAACAAATCATACAACATTAGGTAAATCTAATTGACATACAATTTTTAGAAAATTTGAAGTAAAGGTAAACTGGTATTATAAATTACTTCTGCAGAGCGCTTTGTCTGGTGGAACATATTTTCATCACTTGCACCACTTACACTGCAAGAGTTTAGGGATCTTGGTTTCCGATTCACACAAAAAGTTTTTGGTTTAACGGAAAAAACACCAAGGTAAGTATTTGTGATCATGAACTAGTAGTATTATCAAAAACTTATTATTATACCTGTATTTTACTTAATTCAGATGGAAGAGGTGTACTTCAAATGTCAATACTAATTTTGGAATGGCTGTGAGCTATTTGTATGTTCAAAAGCATTTCAATGATAAATCAAGAAAAAAGGTATTTACACAAAAATCATAGAATTACTGTGAAAGAGGCAAATGATTTTTACTCCTGTTCAATCTCTATATTAGGCCCTAGAAATGGTTAAAGATATTGAAGCTGCATTCACTGACATTGTGGCAGAGCTACAGTGGATGGACACGGAGACTAAAAACAGAACATTGGATAAAGTTCGTGCGATGAGACCTTTTATAGGCTTCCCTGGATGGCTATTAACCCCAGGACAACTGGAACAATATTTCCAAGGGGTAAGAAAATACACATAATAAATAAAAGCTAGTGATGCACAAAATCTTTTTTTCCTTTCTTACTGAATGTTTTAGGCAGAGGTGGTGGAAGGCAAATTATTTGAAACATATCTGAAGTTAATTGGAAGTTCTATGAAGAAAAGTCTTGAGGATCTCCGTAAAGCTCCTGATCATGACCGGTAAGTAAACACTACAAAAGTTTTTTGAGACAATAAATCAAATAGTATCTGACAAAATTTGCTCCCTCAACAGATGGGTTACAGCGGCAACAACTGTGAATGCTTTCTACTCTCCAGTATTAAATTCAGTTAGTAAGTAACATAAAATATTAATGGCATCTTTTTATTATTCTGTAGAAACTAAGAATAAACCCTGACTCAGAAAATAATTGAAATTTTTTAACAGCCTTCCCTGCTGGAATTCTTCAACCACCATTCTATGGACTTGGTTTAGAGTAAGTGCTATCAAAATTTTAATTTTATGCATGTGTTAACAACCAAATGAAGTAATAATATTAAGTAATTATTTCCCCTCTACAGGGCCCTTAATTATGGGGCAATAGGATCAATAATGGGCCATGAGCTAACTCATGGGTTTGATGATCAGGGTAAACAAATTTAAACCAATACTATGACCTACACAAATTGGAGGAGAAAATCATATGCATGCATTGTTTTTTCATTTACAGGAAGACGATATGACAAGAATGGAAACCTACAGCAATGGTGGACAGAAAGCACACTTCAAGAATACCACAACAGAGTGCAATGTATAGTACAACAATATGGGCGTTACCATGTGCCGCAACTGGGACATAACTTCACTGTAAGGATTTATTTTTAAGTCCTTGACCACTTGTTAAAAATTTTGACATATCCAAATGTATATAAACCAAATTTTATGTGTAGGTAAATGGAATTAATACCCAAGGAGAGAACATAGCAGATAATGGGGGACTACGAGAGGCCTGGAGAGCTTACAGGCGATTCCTTGATAGGCAAAGAGGGAAACCTCAGCAGCCACAGATGGAAAGTAGCAAACAAGACTCAACAACCTCACAATCAAACCATACTCAAAATAATACTGGTAAAGCTGATATAAAATATAAAGGACAATTACGAGTTGCGAAAGTCCGCCAGGAAGAGCAGCCTCCACAGCAGCATGGTACTGTGCGTTTACCAGGATTAAGCCAGTATTCACCAGAGCAGCTCTTTTTTGTTGGGTTTGCCCATGTAAGTCTAAGTCTGAAATAAAAACACTGTCAGAGGACCTTTAAAATTTTATGAATAATAATGAATAATCATCTTTTTGCAGATGTGGTGTGGTCATTCTACACCAGGAGCATTGAAATCAAAACTGGTGGAGGGAGTTCACAGTCCCAATCGCTTCAGAGTAGTAGGCACCCTTTCAAATTCAAAAGAATTTTCTGAAGCCTGGAATTGCCCTAAAGGAAGTCCAATGAATCCAGATGAAAAGTGTATTTTGTGGTGAAAGTTATTTCCAAGTGACATGTAGGAGGGTAAAACATTTTTACCAGTTTGTTTAACTACCAGGACAGGTTCTATGAGAGAATAGGCAAACTTTTTTTGAATAGTGCTCAAAAAGTTTGCTTATGATTGACATGATGTGATTTACTTTCAATTTGTACCCAAGCAGAAACCTAGTTAATTTATTGAAATTAACCATTTGTGTATAAAAATGTGATTTGGCTGTGTCTTTAATACTGGAGACTGATTAAGTATATGCTATGGCTCATGTGTGTGCAGTGCGTACCTGTGCCAATGTATAATGCAATCATCTTGGCTGCAAGAGCAATTTAAGTACATGTATATTATTCAAGTAGAAGAACCAGCACAAAATGTAACAACCACAAACAAGTCATCATGTTTCACAGGAGAAGAAAATACCATGTTCTATCAAGTACAGTATTGTACTGAAGCATTAATGTTACAAATTGAAAGCCTTGGTCAATAACACTACAGCAGCATAATACTTCTGATAGAAATGATAATTGAAAGAGTTGGACAAGAACAAAGATATTTCAATGCAGTTTTATTGTGATATCTGATTTATTTGCCTCTCTCTTTTGTGAAATGTTCCTACATTTTGTTGTGATTCTATCTTTCGTTTGCGAAGATAGATCTGGAAACTGGTCCACCAGGATAGATGTACATACAGTATTACTTCTACTTAACCCACTGTTTTGTTATAAAAATTTAAATTTTAAGAGTAGAATAATTAAATGAAGTTCACAGTTATGTGATATTTCTTGCGGTGAGATAAGTTTAGTGTGAATATTAATTCTGTGAAAGATGAGTGATAATGAAGTGATTTTAACTTAGATAAAGGAAAGATATATCAATTTGAGAGTGAAAGAGTAAAGAGGATTGAATTCGATTAAATTAAATTAAATTAAAATGAAAGCTTTAGGGACCAACTAATAATAGGAATAGTTTGTATTGAGGACCTGAAACGGGTTTTACTGGTCTATCACCAGATGCATTAACCACTAAGTACCTCAAAGCTTGATACTTATAACTTTGTGTGTTTTATTTGCCAACCATATCATACTCATGTAGCAATTATGAAACTGTAAGTTATCAGTATTGTGAAATCAAAAAATACCCCATAATTCATACCTTGATATCTCTAAAAACTCTAAAAAAAAAAAATTCTTGTTTTGTCCTAGTCTTCTTCAAGCAGTAACAAATTTAGAGTACTTGGTGCTCAACTATGTGGTTCTCAAATAGTTGACTACAGTGTGCAAAGTAATGAAAACAACTAGTTATCTCTGCCATTTGTATTGAATACAGTTGCAAACTATGTGTAAGAATTGTCTTTTTTTTACTCGTTCTTTACCACCCACCTTCACCTACTAGGTGATAGTAGAACGAGTATTGTTCTCAGTGCAGTGTAACACCTAAACATGATTCCATAATCATCTCAGAACACAGAATACCTACAGACATAACACTTATACCATTTGAAACTGGAAATGCTCGTGTTGCTACCAACTATTAACTATTTTTTGAGTTTAATAGTATTTTTTTGAGAACTCTTAACAAATTTGGCTGATTTTCATTCTAAGTCCCAGCACCACACGTTATTGGTGCATCATGAAAACGTACAGTAGAGGAAGTGAGTGAATTCTTAAATACAGTTTTGCCATTTTCAACAATAAATAAAAATGTTTTATCAATACAACTTTTTTGAGTTTCCTAGCATTTTTCAGAGTTTAGTTAATACAACTAGCTTAGGGAAATTTTCTAAGTCCCGCCTGCACGTAATGTATTGTTGGCCGGTGACAATGGCCGGGCGAGAGGCGTGGCGGCCAGGGTTGAGGGGACGTCGGGCAGAGCCCAACATAATACAAAACAGTACACAAATTTCATAGAGGCTAGCAGGACCAGCATTTCCAGTTTCAATTGGTATAAGTGTTCTGTGATAAAGATGCAATCATTTTAAGATTTTACACTGCACATCTAAACTCTTACTATTGGAAGAGTCGTAAAGAACGAGTGCCCATTTTACCACAAAAGTAATTTTGTGTTTTCTTCTCCCTTGTTTTTTTTTTTTTGTAGTGTTGTTCCCTACATGCTGTAAATATTGCCAACAACATGTACAATTGAATACAGATGACAACTTTTAGTGTCAGCCTCTGTTTATTATTCTGCACGAAAATGCACAAAATACTCAAAGTACACTTTTACTGACAGCAAATTTCATCTGATTTGAGAAATACACAGAACAAGCAGTATTTTTGCCATACTTTGTAAAATTCATGACTTAATTTTTTTAACACAGCCTTTCCTATGTGGAGTCTTTCAGATATTTGTCATATATATATATTATTATTCTAAGGGAGTTATAACCCATTTACCTGCATTTACAGATCTCACTTGTTGGTTCAATTTTACAGAATTTGTAGTTTTAGGTCTCTTATTAGCATTTTTTGGGGTCTTAGTTGCACTACTAGTGTTTAAAGATCTACTTACATTAGTAATGGACTTTTTGTTGCTAATTTTTGACTCTTTGCTATCACTGATTTTTCTCTTCTTGGATCCAGTAGGTGCACTAGTTTTTAATTTCACACCAGTATCCCTGAAACAATGTCAAAAACTTAGCATAGCACACACATGGATTGCCAAATAATGCAATATTCCACAAATCTTACTTAGGTACTGTCTTCTTGGAAGGAACTTCATTCTCTTTTTTTAATTTTAACTCTTTTTCCAAATCTACAACAGTCATGCAGGTCACTCTGCATCCTGTACCAACTTCAGCTACTTTAATTACCTCAGAGTCCTAGAAAACGTTAAAAATAATTTATATGTAATTGAAAAAAAGTGAGATACGGCACAGGCTGGCACATGAATTATCATACCTCAAGCTCCCACAGACATATACGACCATTGCCCCCAGCAGTGACAAAATGTTGCGCACTCCGGGAGCCATCTTCAACAGGTCCTAGGTATTTTGCACATTTAACACGACGTTCATGGGCTTGAAATCGAGCTATTTCTTCTTTTTTCCCCTCCACACCCTTGACTGAGGGGGGTTCAAGCTTATGAATGGAAGCTTCTCCACTTTCTTCACCAACTAAAATAGTATCATCCTAAAAAGAAATTCAAGTGATGGTAAGGTATAGAAACAGGGTAAAGATATAGTCAAGATAAAAAAAGGATTCTATTTATAGCTTACATCTAAAAATGCAATAGATGTGACTCGATTACTACATGAAATTGTATGAGACACTCCAGCAATTTCTACAGAGTAAACTTCAGCATGACTGGACATATAGACTGCATAATAGGATCCAGATGGAGACCACTGGACATCACCAACTCCCCAGCCATGACGACAACGGCTAAGAGAAGAATAAAACAACATATGTAAGTATGGTACATTTGATCAATAATAGCAGCACTAATAAAAGTAATAATAAATATTGTCCAGGCAATTTCACCTTGAGACATTGGTGACATAAGCTTTGCGCCCCTTCACTAAATTCCATGTTACAATCCTGTTGTCAGCTCCAATCGAAAGAGCCAATTTTCCACTTGGATGGACAGATATACCTGTCACGGCTGCAAACAAATTAAAACAGTTATGATACCAAACAAACTAGAAATTGTTTAGACACTTAAAATAATTTGTGTCAACTCTTGGGTGAAAAAGTTACCTGAGCCACAATGAGTTCCAACCCATTTCTTTTCAGTAAACCATGAACCAGTCCGAATCACTGCTATTGTTCCATCTTCACCAGCAGTGATGAGATGAGAGCCATTTTCAGTGAATGCCAAGGCATTAACTGTGCCTAAAGGGAATGATTTTCAGTAGTACTCAATCAATTATCATATCAAATAAATAGTCAATAATATGGTAAAATTTTAACTTACCGTCATGGTGTGTTAAAAGCCCTGATTCAACTTGATTGACAATGTCGTAAAGACGCACTGTTTCATCAGTACTCCCTGAGGCTAAGTGAGTGCCACCAACAGCAAGAGAACGAACACTTGCCCTGTGCGAGTGGCACGCAAAAGTTTGCACAAGCGTCAATTTTTTCTGAAAGATAAAATTAAATTATGTCAGTTCAATTATTGCTGAGCGAAAACTAAACAAAAATATGTAATTTGAATCTGAATGAAAATTTAAATGCTCAGCTAAGGGTTTAAGGAGCGGACTGACGCCGAAATGTAAACATTCCAAATCACTCCACTTGCAGCCAACTTTTGAACATTTAATGTGCAAGTGTAAACAAATATTTAAAAGAAAATCAAAAACAGCATCGCATATTGACGATAATGTCAATGCCCCTAAATTTTTAAAAAATTTAGGTGTTTTTTAAAATTACGCTCAGCTTTAAGTTTTTGACTTCAACTAGTTACGGTACATGGTGTTAATTCATCAGCAAAGTGACAATCAAAATAACCAAACTGAGAAAATAGGACAAATGAACCAAATTTTAAAAGATGTAACTTAAGATTTAAATTTTAATATGGACAAAAGCAGACGAACGGAGGTTAGGTTTATAACGCTTGAGTAAACACGCAATTCCGAACGACAGAAAGTAAACAAATAATTGTAATGTGAAGAACTCACTTCATGGAACTCGTCAGGAACGATGGCATAGCCCAAAACAAATTCTTCGTACGTCCCCACAACAATTAAATTTCCAACTTTCGCCATGCCGCTTTGTTTTCGTCAATCGTCAACAACATGCCCAGAAGACAGAATACGACACACTCTAACATGTTAGCCACACGTCAAATCAGACACCAAAACTGTTTGCAGCGTTCGTTCTGCTTTCCAAAGAAAACAGCGGTGAAATTTTAAATACTGTTCTTCTTGAGCATCAATTTAAGATTGTGCTGAAGTGTCTCGTGGCACTGGACCCTGCAATATGAATATTTCCTCTCGAAAAGAAGCAGTTGGCAACCATGACCACTAAGAATATGACGGTGTTAAGCGTCCCGCGCAGTTGTTCAACCTAACACGTTATCCGTTATCCGCGAACATTAATCGGAAAAGAAAAGAGCATCGTTCACCAGTTGATTGGAACAAATGCACGGGTGCTCCTCAGAATTCGAATTCGTCTTAGCTCGCCCAGTTAACCAATTTATTCGCAAGTTTTATTGAAGTCAAAGACGAATTATGTATGACGGGCCGCCCTACGACCACTCGTCACTTGAAGGAAACCCAAGCCAACCTGGTGAGTAGAATACAGAGCCTATCTTGGAGCCGTGTCGGGTGAAGCTACTGGCCGAGCCGTTTCAACTTAGGGTTAGACATCTGTACTGCCATGGTTTTCTGCACGCAACACGCTTTATCTTTAATTTACGCTAAATCTTCAATTTTAGGACGACCCAAGATGCCTAACAACTATTACACTAATGAGAACTACCCTAACCCCGCTTATGGACAGATGTCCCAGCCACAGACTGCTCCCGGGCCCGGGCGGCCATACTACAGTTCAGAGTACGTTAAGCACCAGTCTCAACCCGCGAGAATACTTACCCAAAGACACCTCCATTTTTATGTTTCATTTGTGTCTCGCAGCATGCAGCCCGACCGCAGGCCCTTGCAGCCAATCGACAACCCGTCACTCATCGGGCAGGTCGCTCAAAGACACCAGCAGAATGTGGTCCGAACGGTGAGTATGCACTTCCGTGGTTAAAGCCCTCCTCTTTAAGTTGCGTTTCCACTGTTAACTCACCCTGTAATCATTGATTATTGATGCCTTCAGTACCACGGCTATTCCCAGCCGCAGATGTGCCAGCCCCTAGAGAGGCAGCCGTCGGGCGAGGCGGCTTACGGCCGGGCCCTGGGCCACAGCGAGCCCATGGACGTCGGGTACCAGCACCAGCAGCACGGCGCGGGGTACCTCGGCGGGTCACAGGGCTACTCGATGGAGTACTCGCAGGGGCCTCAGCAGCCACGGGCACCCTACGGCGGCGCGGCCGGGGCCGGGGCGGGCCAGCGGGGCCAGCACCACGGGTACGCTCCCCAGGAAGGGCGCACCGGCATGTACTGCGACCCGACGCTCCCGGCCCCGCTGTACTCCAACTTCACACCCATGTACACCGTAAGTAGAATTGCAGAATAGGGGTCTTAAAAAACCAGGACCGCGTATACCCGGGTAACTTGTGGAACCGGTGGGTGAAATTGTCTACCTACAGGCGCGGTTCGTTGACCCGACCCCCGCCCGGGCGGGAGGGTACTTGGGTACCCGGGTTAAATGAGCCCCGTTGCAGAAGCACCGCGGCCGCCCGCGCCTCTGTTCGAATGCTCCCGCGCCCTGTGCCTCAACGGGGTTCCTCTGGCCGACCAGAGATGGTGCCACCGCCGCCAGGGTGACCTCGCCGTCGACCGGGTTTCCCATAGTCGGGGAGCCGTACGCCCGGTCGCTCCGAGGCCTTTTGTCATGCGGCTCAGCGGGGCCAGCTTTAAAGATATCCTGCTTTTGTACTATCTCGCGCGGCTGACATTCAGTGTCCTCCCAACTACAAGACCTATCTCGACTCAGGGAAAATTTAAGACTGTACTTCACAGGATCATTTCTGTAGTACGTCTTCACTTCTCTCTACTCAACAGTAGAGTCAATGAAACCACGAGGATGAGAAGTAGTCCTCTTCCCTGAGCGTGAGGCAGTTGAACAGTTGGTCTAATCCTACTGTTCAACATCGATGATCGTTCACCTACTCGCCTGAGTAGGCCTGGGGAGAGGGCACTCTGAGTGGTTCTCATACCCATCTATACTATCCCACCCATATGATGACTGAAGGAGACACCTTAACTCATTCTGGCGTCGCAGCCCAGCTAACAGCGCATGCTCTCTTTCCACAGAGTTCGCCCAATACCTCTCCGCTGGCGAAGAAGCGCATGTTAGAATCTCACAATCCTGTCCGCGTCGAACCCATGCTTGTCGCCGAACATCAGCGAGCGCACGAAACGCATCAATCAGCTTATCAACAGCCTCCTGCCGGGCCCGGGCAGTGGGTGAGGCCCACGGGCTTGGTTACCTTCGAGCGGACTCAGCCCGCCATCCCAGTCCCGGTCCAAGTCCCGCGGCCTCCCAAACAGGTAGAGTCCCTCAAATAAGAACCCGCCCCCTACACCCACCAGGCGTTTTTATCCCTCATGATTTAGCACGGGAGCGTGAGCACCATGCCGCACTCAATGTGTTAATTAAGTAATCGCGGAATTATTATTATTTTTTTTTTTTGCTCAGCCCGCAAACCGCATCTTAGAGGAGAGCACAGACTCGGCCGCCAGCTCCGGCACGCGGTCCTCGACGCCCGTACCTAGCCCCAGAGAGAGCAGACCCTGGCCGACTCCGGGGCCGGCGGGGGGAGCCTCCTCCGGATCCTTTTCCATTGTGTCCAGCCCCGCCAGCCCCTCGCCCTCGGCGGCGTCCTCCAGCGGGTCGGAGCGCGGGGGCCCCGGCGCGCGCAGGCAGGCGGCGCCCGCCCCGGACCGAGGGATCCGCGTCCTCACCGGCACGGTGGACAACATCCTCACCTGGGGCAAGAAACTGGACGAGGAGTCCCGGCCTGAAATCCTCTTTGAAATAGTTGGTACGTCTACAACACCACGCCCCAAACGAAAAAGAATTTACACACACGGCAATGACCCCGCAAAGTGTCGAGCTGATCCACCCTGTCATTCCCACCTTCCTCGCAGGTAACCTGGACTCGGTGATGCGCGGCCAGTGGCACAGCTCGCGCCTGGTCTGCCTCCGCAGCCTGCAGACCAGCAACACCCTCACGGCCGTCTTCTGGGAGATAGACCGGCCGCTCTTCCCGCCGCCCATCGGCTCCGTTGTCGCGTGAGTATAGCACCAAGGCTCGCGTCAAAGAGCGAAAGGGGGTAGTCGGTCAATATACTGTAGGTGGTTTGGGAACGAAAATTTTAAAAAGAGAAACTTGCCGGCCAGGTGCATCTGCCGCCTCGGGCCCAGGTGGCCGCAGCAGCAGCAGGCGGTGCGCAGGATGCCGCGCATGCAGATGATCAGCATGCGCTGCGTGAGCCCGGGCCAGGTGGCGCACTACAAGCGGCTGGCCTACGTCAGCAACCAGTCCGTGCAGCACGGCGCGCTCACCACCGCGCCCGACCCCGACGCCAACGCCCAGGTGCAGGCCGGCCCCGGCGCCGGCGCCGGCCGCTCGCGGTCGCCCTCGCCCACCATGAGGCAGACCCTCATCAGCTCCTTTGCTGGCCAGCAGCGCAAATCGTAGTGGCCGACCGTCTCACGGGCACGCCGCGCACCCCGGCCGTGCTAGTCAGCGACTCGGCCCGGCCTGTCACGAGCGCAGCACGACATGTGCGAGCGAGTGCTATTGATAGCACTCCCGCTATTCCCGCTGATTGGCGAAGCAGTGCGCCCGCTGCCCAGCCCTGCGGGTACTTTCCACTCAATATTGTCACTCAACCCGGCAGTCGAGTCTTCTTTGTTGCATAGTTAGATACTGGAAAGCACCATTTATTTCTCTGATTTTTATTTTACATGAGATTGACATCAACTATTTATTTTTCTCCACTGTGATCTTTGTTATTTTTATATCTAAGTTAAGTCTAAAATTCACATACTGTGAAAAAATCAACTTTATTTATTACTCTGATTTCTGTCTTTTATGAAATTGACATCAACTATTTAATTTTAATCACCAATTTGTTTTCTGTTACTCTCATATCAAAGTTAATTTTTATATTTAAGTTAACCAAGTCTTATTATCACTTAGTTCATGTGTCAAGTCAATATGTACTACTTTGGCTAAAAAGAAAATTAAGTTCATCTATACTAATCAATTAATGACACTATTAGTCATTCTTATAAAATTATGTACATTTTATAGACTGAAAGACTGTTACGCAAACTGTTTGTTTTGTTACACCTACTCCAGCCTTGTTCTAGTCCGAACCCATGCTGTGATGTTCTAGTACTTCCTCGTGAATTAAAATATTTTACTCTTTACTTGGACAATATTTGTGAATTCCTCCACTGGCCCGGACCACATAAATGATACGGACGCGGCGGGCTCCATTAGCCGTGATTGACAAGACAGAGTCCCCGGCTCTCGCTCCAATTGGCCGCACGTCAGCTGGACGACGTCGCGAATCAGTCATCGTCCCGTCGCTCAAAAGGGGGGCGAACGGGACGGGCCGAGCGCTCCGCCCCGCCGCGGAGGTAGCCTCGCACGGCGCCGCAGTGCGTAGCCGGTGGCCTACCCGCCTACGACGGGGAAGGCCCGCGTGAAGCCACCTCGCCCGCACACATTGCGCGCTATCAGGAATACTGCATTGCCTCGCAGACAAACCGGGTTTTCGGACGAACTGACCCTTGGGGGTTGGTCTAGGGGTACGTTAGAGTCCCCCTGCACAACCCCCGTCATTTTGGAGCCAATTCGTTTTAGGCCGAAAATCGGAAAAAATGCAAAGGCTATAGCCTTTGCGTTTTTGCGATTTTCGGTCGAAAAAACATTGTCTCCGATTTCGACCAAACTGACGGGTTCCCTTCTTCTGGGACCAAAAAACACATAGCAAGTCCTAGGAGTCCTATACCGGACTTCGTTAGTGAGAAAATAGGCCCCTAAGCCACCTCGCCCGAACACATTGCGCGCTATCAGGAATACTGCATTGCCTCGCAGACAAACCGGGTTTTCGGACGAACTGACCCTTGGGGGTTGGTCTAGGGGTACGTTAGAGTCCCCCGGTACAACCCCCGTCATTTTGGAGAGCAAAAAAAAATCGACCCAAAATCATAAAAATGCAAAGGCTATAGCCTTTGCGTTTTTTGCGATTTTCGGTCGAAAATAAATTGTCTCGGATTTCGACCAAACTCACAGGTTACCTCCTTCTGGGACCAAAAAACACATAGCAAGTCCTAGGAGTCTTTTCACGGACTTCTTTAGTGAGAAAATAGGCCCCTAAGCCACCTGCTTTGCCCGAGCGAAATTTTTCTAAGTGTCGGCTCGAAAAATTTCTCCCACAAGATACACTTTTCTGGGCGTTTTGAAGCCTGGGTAACAACATATCGAGAGCTGGCGGAAAGTTTTTTCAGTTCCATTCAAAGACTTAGACGAAAAGCACTACTTGGTGCGAAATTTTTCTAAGTGTCGGCTCGAAAAATTTCTCCCACGAGATACACTTTTCTGGGCATTTTGAAGCCTAGTTAACAACATATCGAAAGCAAACAAAACCATTCGAGATTAAACTTGAAAGAAATACGTACGTAAACCGAAAAAAAATGGGGATGACCTACCCATCCCTTGAAGGGACCCCACGGGCTTAACTTCGGAGTTCAGATGGGATCCGGTGTTTCCCCGACGAGTAAGATACTCAGGGCAACCGCCTTTCCGCGAGCTACGGAGAACGGTGGGTAGGTAGATATATCTCTGGTCGTACGGTGGTTAGCCGAACTGCCCTGTCCCCAGGACGTGGAATAGCTATTTTGGAGCCAGATTCTAGGACTTATGACCCCACGACCGACCGCCAGTCGTGGGCACGGGATTGAACCCATGTGCCGAGTCTCACAGACACCCCACGGCTTTCGCGGCACTAAGACCACTAGACCGTCGGCTATTCCATGAGAAGGCTCGGTTGAAATGGGGGGTTTGAATTCCACTCCGTGTAGTTGTTGTCCTCAGAAAAATTAAATTTTCGGCTAAGATTCGAACCTTCGTTCTGCCACTCTCCGGGCAGCCACTATGCCGGCACGCCTACGCCGTTACGGTATGCGAAGCCGGACAACTAGGAGTCATGCTGCGCGAGAAGCCACAGTCACCGAAGAAACGAGGCCGGTGTCATCAGTGCGCCTGCTCTCCGTAACCTGGAAGGCCGGCCCCGTAGCGTCATTGGTACCGACACTGCTCATGGCAGTGGAGGGCAATGGTTCAAAAGCCGCGTAAATTTTTTTGTTTTTTTTTAAATTTTCGTTTTCTTTGGACGAATTGTTCTTTCCAGCTATACCGTCCTTGTGACTCGGGCAACTGCAAAATGGCACAGCGACAAAATTTTAAGTCAAATGCCACCGGCTTTCCACAGAAACACACACTTTACTTCCCTATTCGGTTCGCGCTCTGCAACAGGCCAACGAGTGCGTGGAGCAGGACGGCATTCCCTCGCAGACAAACCGAGTTTTCGGACGAACTGACCCTTGGGGGTTGGTCTAGGGGTACGTTAGAGTCCCCCTGTACAACCCCCGTCATTTTGGAGAGCAAAAAAAAAATCGACCCAAAATCATAAAAATGCAAAGGCTATAGCCTTTGCAATTTTTTGCGATTTTTGGTCGAAAATAAATTGTCTCGGATTTCGACCAAACTCACAGGTTACCTCCTTCTGGGACCAAAAAACATATAGCAAGTCCTAGGAGGCCTATACCGGACTTCGTTAGTGAGAAAATAGGCTTCTCGCGTGAGCAGCTACAAGATGAGGAGGTGGGGTATCCAATGGCACGACCTCTCCCCGGCCAATATCTCTGTGTGTTTCGCTATGCTGCTTGCTTAGTAAACCTTACTGATACTCCCGTTTCGCAACGCCGCCGCGCCGCGCCGCGCCGTGGGGTCGCGGGTCGCTGTCAGGTCTGCGCGGCGGCGGGCGGGCGGGGGAGGCACGCGCTTCAGCAGGGTCTAGGTGCCCCTAGATATTTCTCTAGGTAAACGAGCGCCTAACGTTGTGCTGCTGACGTCGCGTCGAGACGCCTCACCTCACGGGTGTGGGTGCAGAGGCAACACCAGAAGCGACGGTCCTTCCCCGCCTTTCTGAGTATGTTACTAATGGTACGCGCAGAGATATGAGGGGAGGCCGCGACGCGTTACCCGTACTCCTACCCTCGTGACGTCACAGGACACACCGCGATACGCGACACGGTCGCGAAAATGCGGCAAGGGAAGCAGCGAGGCTTACTCACCAAAAAACATCGCAACGTGTTGGTGGGCGTACCCGGCCGGGGCGTTGTCCTGGACCACGCGCCCGCCGCGTGCACACAAAAACAGAACACATGGAGTTCACACGACGGCGCCGCAGTGTTGCCAGATAAGGTAGGCAAAACGTAGTCTCTTTGTGTGGAGAGTTTGCCTAGTCGGCAACCATTCAATGGATTATTTTGCCTTCTTTTCTGGCAACACTGCGCCGCTCCGCCATACGGAGCGCCCCGAGTGTTTGCATATGCAAGACATTGTCGCCACTGCACCGGGTACAGTGTGGTTATTTTGTATTTACCAGAGTCAGCCGCTGCCCCGGCCCGGCAGGGCAGGGCAGGTCCCGTCCCAAACACCGCGGTGCGGCGCGGCAGGGAGGGCAGCACACCCCCTCCTCCCCAGCAGTGGGTGCGGGGGAAGGTGCAAACATGGAGCACCGCATCGCTCGCATCACAGGATGGCGCTGTGCGGGCGCGGCGGGGCGGGGCGGGGCGGGGCGGGGCGGGGCGGTGTGGCGGGGCAAACACGTGACGCAGAGTCAAGTAATCACCCCTTCGCCTCTGCGGCGCCCCCGGCTCGGCCCTCCCCGCCCCGCCCGGCGCCCGCCCCGCCCGGCACCCTGTTGCCCCCGCCCGCCCCCTTCCGTCTCTCCCCTGCACCCGCCCCTGCTCCAGATTAGGACTTGCCGCGCCTCACGAAGAACTGAAGGACAAGTACACCTTGTTTATCCCCCCCCCCTCCTCTCTGCCGGGACGGGCCGCTCGCGTCAATAAAGGGCGTCTGCCACGATCTCTCGGTAGACAGTCTCGAACCGTCAGCGGCCCCAGAAGCAGCAGCAGTGCTCGTGCTCCAGTCCGCACTGTGCTCCTCCTCAAGCTACGTACTCACCGTCCTCTCCACGCTCCGCTCCGCACCGCACCGCTCACCGCGCTCAGAGGGGTGCTTGCCGACGACTTGGGTCCCCGTGCCGATGGCGCCCACCCCGTCAGCCTGCCCAGCCCGTGCGCTATGACCAGTGCGACCAGCTGCTGCTGCAACAGCTGTCTCCGCGTGCGTTTTGTCGAGGTGTGGACGCACCGCGACAGGGACGCCATCTGAAGCGCTCGCCCCGCCGCCCCCCACCCGGACCGGACTGCTCCTATTCTTTTGACTGCCCGCCCAGCTGGTGCGTATATTCCAACCGGTTTCTCAAAGAAAAGAAAAAAGACAAACCCGCGAAGATTCCTCTCGAAGTATAAACCTGCGCGTTTTTCAGATATTCCGCTGCAATCATTCAGTCGCTAGCCGCAGGTACACGAGCAGGTTGATTTCCGCGCTCTTGGAGGGTGCCGAAGCACGCCGTGCTACACACCATGAAGGTCACGGCGGTCCACTGTAAAGAGGATGGCGCCAAATTTTCGGAGGCCATTGCGGCCGCCGGTAAGTCACCGTGCTACGAATTTTCCGTCGTTTTCGTGGAGGAAAAGAAAATATCCGCAAGGGCTTACGTTTCGGCGTTCCAGGTCACGGGAAGTACCAGTACCTGGCCTTCATCACGGCGGGGCTCGTGTACTTCACGTCCGGGATGGAGAGCGGCATCAACGCGTACATCCTGCCCTCCGTCAAGTGCGCCTTCCAGCTCAGCGACTCGCAGCTGGGCATCCTGAACGCACTCTTCCTCGGAGGTGCGCCCCGGCCCGACGGCCCCGCCTAGACAGACACCCGCCCGCCGCGAGGGGAGGGTACGGGCGACAACATGCACTACATGACGTGCTTGCACCTTGCACCGCAGGAGGCGCGCTCGCGGCGCACCTGTGGGGCTCGCTCAGCGACGCGTACGGCCGCCGGCCCGTGCTCGTGGGCACCGCCCTGCTGGACGCCGTCTGCATCGTGGCCTCCATATTCGCCACCTCCTACCCCGTGTTCGCCGTGCTCCGCCTGTGCGCCGGCATGCTGTGAGTGGGGCTGGGCGGGACGGGATGGGACGGCACGTGGCCTGCGTTATCTAACAGCGATGAAAATGATGTCTTGGTTCTCAATCGGCTTCGTTAGCTTCGGTGTTAAGTCCCCATATAAGGCTGCTTGAAAACCAAGACGTTTGCTTGATAACTTGATAACCGAGACGTTTTCTTGAAAGTCTTGTCCCGCCGTGCTCGCGCTCACGCTGACCCTCTCCTCTCCCAGGAACATGGCGCCGGCCGGGCTGTCCTTCCTGTACCTGGGCGAGTTCATCTGCGACAAGCGGCGCTCGTCGTACGCGCAGGCCATGGGCACCATGTGGATCGCGTCGTGGATCATCCTGCCGGGGCTGGCGTGGGTCATCATCCCGCTGCCCTGGTCGCTGGACGTGCTGGGCGTGCGCCTCGAGTCGTGGCGCCTGTTCATGGGGCTGCTGCTGGTGCCCAACCTGGCGGCCGCCTCGCTCGCCTTCTACATGCCCGAGACGCCCAAGTACCTGCAGGCGGCGGGCCGCGAGGAGGACGCGCTGCGCGTCTACCGCCGCATCTACGCGACCAACACGGGCGACGCCGCCGACAACTACCCGGTGAAGCGGCTGCGCCTGCCCGCCGCGCCCGCCGCGGCCTCGGCGACGTCCTCGGCGCACGGCAAGGGCGTGCTGCACGTGCTCGCCAGGACGATGCGCCTCTCCTTGGAGCTCGTGCGCACGCCCGTGCTCTACCGCACCGCCCTGTGCTGCGTCATCTACTTCTGCAGCATGTTCGTGTAAGTGCGTCTCACCGTCGACATTAAGGTCCAATAATTGTTAAGGTAGGCCGTCCTTCTCACATAACGCCACTCTTTGACTGTGAATTCTCTTCTCTGCCCGCAGGATGTACGGGTTCGGGTACTGGCTGCCCGAGCTGCTCAGTCGCTTCCAGCTGCACTCCAACGCCCACCCGGGCGAGCGGGAGTACGTGTGCGAGGTCCTGGCCGCGGGGCAGCAGGGGCACAACGCCTCGGCACTGGAGGACCTGAACTGCGGTGGCGCGGCCGTCGTCGACCCCTCCGCCTTCCTCAACACGGCCATCGTCAACTGCGCCTCGATGGGCATCAACCTCATCTCCACCATCTCGACCGGGTTCGTCGGCCGCCGCACCTTGTCGGCCGGCGCCAACCTCCTGGCCGGGATCACGGGCTTCGGCCTGTTCTGGGCGTCGACCACCATGGAGGTGGTCGCCGTCGCCATCTTCTTCAACGCCATGGCCGAGACGGGCTGCATCGGCATCAACACCATGGTTGTCGACATATTCCCGCCGCGAGTCAGGTGAGCTGAGCTGTACGCCACGCGTCATGGCCACCATGTGATCACGCTTCTATTCGTGACGGTACTGACTGAACGGGGTCATTCCCTCGGTTGCAGCGGGGTGGGGGTGGCGAGCGTGATGCTCTCCGGTCGCCTGGGCGGCTCCGTCGGCAACTTGGCGATGGGATACCTGCTGGAGCGGTCCTGCGAGCTGCCACTCACATTACTGTTCAGCACAGCTATCCGTAAGTTATTCATTTGGTGGCCGATTCACCTCCAGATTCTGTATGCTAACAGGCAAGTAATTACTGAGCTCCCATTTTCCCCACAGTCTGTGGTGTTCTCTGTTGCTGCGCGCACCGGCGATATGCTGAAGATGACAAGGTGCCAGCGGTGCTGGACCAGGCGAAGACTGGCAAGACCAAGGAAGATATTGTTGTCGTTTTGAAAGGATCAACCACTGCTACATCACCGGAAGCAGTGCAAGAGATGCCAGTCATACCTTAATTGTAGTCTGTACCGTGTGCTTAATATATAATCAAGTAACATACAATTGGCCTGAGCTGCCTGAGCTCAACATAAGTATACGTACTATAGGGTAGAATATTAACCACAGCCTATTATAATTTGGGTTTGTGAGATGGTACTGTGATCTGGGTGTCTCATTGCAATGTGGCCTATATAGCAAAAACGCAGTGGTGTATAAGAGAGGTGTATAAGATGTGTAGATATAAACTATAACTAAATAAAGTATAAAACAAAAAGTGCCTTTTTTTTTTAGAAAGATATCCAATCCCTTGATGACATGTCATGGCCAAATGAAAACACAAGGAAATTCCTTCACAAAGTTTAATCAACAATAACAAAGTGCACAAACATTACTTTTTGAAAATAAATCATATTTGTCCACAGTATATAGGAAGCAAGGTAAATACCTACCAAAATACAAGGAATGTAAACTTCATAAAACTTCAAATTTTTTCTTCTCTTGAACAAATTCATTGATTTGTGGTATGTCTAAAGACTTTAGTTTTGGTCGAAGAAAATTTTGTAGCTATGAAGAAACAATTAAGTCTTTATCTCAGCAGAGCTTTTTCTTTTTTAACAACAAACTTTGATTACAAGTTCTATCTATGTTCAAGTTTATGATTGACATAATGGAGAAGGTAACTTACATGACATGACAGAGATAAGTAGCAGCAAGATCTATACAGAATATATATTTAAAGGGATTTTTTTCACCCATAATAGGATTTGATACACCAGTACGGTTGAATGATAATAAAATAGTAGAAGATATCAAGAACACAGACATTATCATTGCCTGAAATTTAACAGACTTTTAGAATTTAAAACAAGTAAATTCAAACTAGGCACAATTTAACTAAATAACCAAACATTATTGGTGAACAAATAAGGATTTTAAATATATTCCAAAAAAACAAAAAAACACAAATAGTGAACTTAGAGTCATCACAGTTATAAAATAATCTCCAATAAAATATCCTACTTATTGTTTCGCGCCAATCTCGTGAATGGCTTTCCTCCATGTTTCTCCCATTCCTTTTCAAATTCATGTTCCAATATTTCTGCACCCCTCTTTCTAGTCAAGCCAGTCTCTTCAAGACTTAATTCACACATCTGCATATCATCTAAACCTGAAGAAAATGTGAAAATTTGAAAAAGTGAAATAGAGTAGAGAGTAAAAGTTAAGATGAGTTTTGATAGCGAAATAACTCTATGTATTACCTGCTGTTAGAAGTATTGCGGGTTTGTCAGGGTGCAGTTCCATTTGACGGGCGACAAACTGTCCATCAAAGTGAGCATACCACCATCCTCTTCTTCCTTCTGAATATCCAGTTGTTCCAACATCTGTGTGTCCATTACTTTGACCATTCTCTGAGCTTTGGTTAGCAGATGGGCGAACAAACTGTATGCGGAAATAGCGCTGAGAGCTGGTTGGAACCACAGGTGACTTCACTTGTGATCGAGGAGCCCGTGCAGCTTTCACATCAGTACAAAAATTAGTTTAATCATAGATTAACTTAATAAGAGAACTTTTTACAAGAATCTCATTTTACCTGCATCCATAACTGATCGAGGGGCTCTCTCATTTTCTTCCATTGTAGTACGGCGTCTGTTCTTTGCCTTCCAGGCATGATAGACCTTAAGCCGGCGATGAAACTCGACGCGACAGGCCTAGAGCACAACAAAAATAAAGACATTATTTTCGAATACTCATTGCAAATAAAAATATTGTGAGGGAAGACAGACAATCATTACCTCTAAGAGTTCAATGTCACAGGAGGTATTAATGGTGTCACGGAGCTCTGAATACTTCCACTTTGATAAATCAAACTTATTTTTCTCTGCTCCATCTAATGTTCGAGTGCTCTCAGATCTGAATGACAAAAATTAAATGTATTAAATTAAAATTAGATTCAGGATACAGATAGTGTAATGTTTTCACATGTATATGACACAATATGGTACCTTCTCATAGGTGGTGACACATCTTCTAGTTGACCATTAGTTTCCTGAGCCAGTCTTAAGGCTAATTCATGATCTCTACGCTCCTGTTCCATTTGTTCTCGGAATCTTGCATCAGCCATAGCTTCTTGTTCCAGCTGGGCCTGAAGAGCTGCAGCTGTTTTCTTGTCCTCTTCCTCTTGCCTTTTTCTTTGTTCCTCCTCAACCTTTCGCCGTGCTTCCATTTCTTGCTTCCTGCAAAGGGAAAATTGAAAAAGAAAAAAAAAGAAGAAAGAAAAAAAGAAATTAAAATTAAAAACTTTAAAAGGTGAAAAGCAAAAAGGGGGAGGGGGCATATTTACTTTTTGCGGTCTTCTTCCATGGCTTTTTGGGCAGCTTCTTCGGCAGCTTTCCTCTTTTTCTCTTCTTCCATCTCTTGCTGAATCCTGCGCAATCTCTCTTGTTCCTCTGCACTCTTCTCGTGCTCCAATTTGGCTTGCAGAGCACCCATTTGTGCATTTGCTTTATTCATAAGTTGTGTATAGAGTCCATCCACTTCTGCACCACTTATCTTTGGATTGGTCTGAATTTAAGAAATGAAAAATAATAAAATAGAACTGTTTGCAAAAGCTATTTAAGTTAATTCAATTCTACAGTTTAGTATGTAATTCTAGAAGAAACCTACTTTTATTTTCCTGATGGCTGATGTCATATCTTCATGCAGAGCCTTAACTTGTGACTCACTGGCTTCACGATCCTTTTTCATTTGCTTGATTATTTCTTGCATACGAGTCAACATAGACTGAACAGAAAAAAAATTACCCATCAAAATTAAGAAGGGGAAAAGACACACACATGCACACAAAAAAAGGGACAAGTTTTCCCTTTTTCTCTCCCCCCATTTTTAATACCTGTAAACTGTTGATCTTCATAATTCCACGGTACCTAGGTCGATGATGCTTCTTGGCCAGATACATCCGAATGTTCTTCTGAATAGTTACATGACACTCTCTGCGGTACAGAATCTTGTTTTTCACTGAAAAGATAATAATTTTTAGAAAAAATGAACCGAAGCTTTAATTATTTTCATCCGAATTAGAATTAAGTATTGGCTCACGTTTTATAACAGAGAGAGCACACCACTGTGCTTTTTTCCAATGAGAAACCAGAAGCCATTTCTTAACCTTCTGTATCATGGCTGCAAGGTTTTCAGGTTCTGATCTCATGATGGCATCAACTTCTGCAAATTTACCAGGACGGAAGAAAACTTTAGTGACACCAAAACGGTAGTCATTTTCATTCATGCCCAAAGCTCGGAACAGTGCCTGAGGAAACACAAAAGCAATGAGCAAGGGTTTTTCACAATCTCTTTTTAACAGGTTAATTTCTTTACTCAAAACATGTACCTTGCAGAAAAGCCTTGGATCAAGACGTGCCAGCTCTGGGGGCAGAGCACTACGATACATGTTGTACAGTTCACTAAATGGAGCACGTGACGGGAAGCCCTGCTGCATAAGTTCTAAGACACTGGTCATACCAGAGCATTGTAACTGTGACAAGATTGAACCTCCCTCAAAGTCATGCGCCACCATGCGATGATTTGGCTTAATACATCTCACAAAATTTGTGCCCTGGAAAGGAGAGTCCAAAATTTAAGAACTGCAGCCAACCTTGTTATAGTTGAAGTTTGAGGAATGAAAAGAAGAGGGAAAATGAAAATACTCACTGTGCTCCCCAGCTTGTCCATTAGTTCACCTAACTGTTGACGGAACTTGTTCCCAACACTTATAAAAGTAAGTTTGCCCTTCTGTGCAGCAGGAACAGCAGAGTTAGCAAATAAGTTTTGTAAAAAGCTGTTTTTGCTCTCTTGAACTAACCCCTCTAAAGATGCATGTAGAGCATCATTATTCTTGTCTATGAAGTGAGCCTAGAAATAATGGTGCAAAGAGAAATTAAGTTTTGAAAATGTTGAAAGGAAATAAAAAAATTAAGCTATAGACTCACAGTTTGATAGCAAACAGCACCAGCAAAGTGACGGATAAGGAAGCCTTCATCATCTCTGATTTCCCTGTGTGCTTTCAGGCGTGATGTTCGAGGCAGTCCTAATCTGAAATGATTCTTCCACTGACTGTGAACTTCAGTGGTGAAATGACTGGCTGCACTCTTTGGAAGCTTTGACTCTTCATCTAAGAGACTGAAGATGCCAATTTTACTTGCTTCGATCATTTCTGTAAAATTCAAAAAAATACCATCCGTGAAAATATGATAGATGAAAAAGAAATTGTCCCTATATATCATCACATGTAGAACAAAAACAGTACCTATGCAATCCTGGTTATCAACAAACTCAATTTTTTTCACTTGCAATCCTTCTTTTTGATATAAATTTTGTTCCTCTTTAAGAATCCGTTCATTGAAGAACTGCTGCAGTTTTTCATTGCAGTAATTAATACAGAACTGCTCAAAGCTATTGACAGTGAAGTATTCTGTAAAATGCATAAAATAAATAAATAAGTTTGTGCGAATGCATCAAGGTTTCTTTTAAAGTAAACAGTTTATACAGTACCAAAGCCGGCAATATCCAGAACACCAATATAGTAGCTGGATGCTTTGAAAGGGATACTTTTGTTGATTCGTTGCACAATATGGTCAAATAGTTTGCTATACATAGCTTTGGCAAGGGCATCACGTGCACTGTTGGCTTCGTAGATTTTTAGAGGAACCCTAAAAGAGTCAGTAATAAATTGCATAAAAAATAGAATGACACAGTTCACAAATTAACTGGTTGAGAAGAGTAGAACTTACATAATGACAGTTCCTTTAAGGCCACCTCGGTTTGTCATCATAACTTTGGAAACTAATGCCTGCCTTAGCTCTTCTGGGTCCACTCCCATTAGATTTGCAGCAGTAGAAAGAGATTTTTCTGAACTTCCTGTCACCTGACAACCACCTTTCGTATCTTCAGGGTTGTCTTCAAAGCACACATTTCCTAGATGAAGGACAGCTGCGACCATTGCATAGATATTAAGTCTTTCCTCTTCAGCAAGACCAAGCCGAACTAAAGCCTGGTCCATGGATTGGAAGTCATCAATGTCATCCAATAGTGGGTCATTCAAAGAGCCACTCTTACTGTGAGCACTACTTTTCTGATTAGCAGTAAGTTTCTTCTCTGTGGTTGAAGAAGTGAAGTATTGTGTGCATCCATGTTTCAGGTACTGTATAAAAAGGAAATCAATTGCAAAAAACAATCAATGAAAGTCATAAACCAAAATTTAAGAAACAAATTTAAGAAGAGAATCTTACATGATAATCGTCTGGTTTTGTGATATTAAACTTCTTGCGAAGCGACTCAGGAGCACCAGCACACAGTTGGTAAAATACGTGGTAGTTCCTTTCCTCTGGTGATTGCCCACAAATTCTTGATTTCTCTAGAAGGTAGTGTGATATAAAGCCACCAACCACTTGACATCGGGAGTCAAAATGCACCTCCATAAACTTCCCAAACCGACTGCTGTTGTTATTGCGTGTTGTCTTTGCATTTCCAAACGCCTCAAGAACTGGATTTGCTACAAGATCAAAAACTCGAGTTTAAAAATATTTCCAAAAAAAAAAAAAAAAAAAAAGTATAATAGGCATAAACTTCAAATTTACCATCTAAAATACGCTGTTCAATAGGGCCTGCTGCTGACCCCCACAGATCACATAAATACCGCAATAGATACTTTGTTGATTCAGTTTTACCAGCACCAGATTCTCCTGACACAATGATAGACTGTGACTGTTTCAATACTTTCATGTCCCGAAATGCCTTGTCCGCTGAAAACCACAACTTCATTTAATATCAAGAAGAGGCTAAAAAATATTCTATTTTAACAAAGATTATTTTAAAGAACAAGAATTACCTATGGCAAATACATGAGGTGGCATCACACCTAAACTCTTCCCTTGATAGCTCTTAATAGTCTGGCTGGAGTACAAATTCTTAATTTCAAAATAAGGGTTTACAGCTATTAATATATTAGCAACATAAGTCTGCAAAACAAAATTTAAGATCAGTCAGTAAATATTTTTCAGAGCAATCAGGAACTAAATAGATTCAAAACTTGTTTTCTTACATATATTTTATCCTTCTTGTATCGCATACGTATGTTATTAAGGAGGGTTGCTTCATTGAGGTGCATGAGGGAACCTGGAACAGAAATCACACGCAAAGGTCAGAGCCACTTTGCCAATGTGTCATTTACCAGCAAAAGAGAGTCCAGTGTCTACTCACAGTTGTCGTCCACATCCTTGCTGTCGTACACCTCAGCCGGGTACACCCTGTCTAAGGTGGCCGTCACTGTTTTTCCTTTCTTCCTGTCCAGCGGCTCGACCGTTACCTCGTCCAGACCCAGGTCCACGACGATGCCTTCGATAAAGCCCTCGGCCCCGTCTGGGACCCACACCCGCTGTCGCTCCATTCTGTAAAATACGAAAAAATGCGGTCATTTAACTATCATTGAACTTCAAACGAAGGCAAATTTAACGCATGCAGTGCGTTATTTTATTCCCAAATAGTTTAACAGGGAATCGTGGCCATATAGTGGCCGCACTCAAATGTCTTTAAAAAAAACAAAAAAAAAAACAGAGCTGTAAGCAAAGTTGCTCCTTTGTGCGATGGTATTAAAAAACCACATTTGTTTTTTATCATCACTCGCGACGCGATAAGGAATATAAAATTACACTGACCGCCCCGCCTATTGTTGTATGTACGACGCAGTGCGAGTCAGTGCGCAGCGAGGGGAGGAGGAGGGGGGGGGGGAAGCACTACTTTCCTCATCCGTCACATGCAGTGCACACGCCCCCCCCCCCCCCCTCCCACTCCTCAGTAAAGGGCACTACCATTGCCCTTTGCCCCCCCCCCCCCCCTCCCCCCAGTCCCGGGCCTCTTTTCTATTCTCCTTGCACAGGCGGATGCCGCCCAGCGTCCATAACGAACATTGGCAGTGTGCTGCACTGTCCAAAAAAAAAAAAAAGGGCAAAACAGAAAATTACAAGCAGGAAATATATAGAGGGGGCAGTAAAAAGAGATGGCAGGGCGGGGCGGGGCGTGGCGGGCAGGGTACGAGGAGCGAGTGCGAGTAAACTTGCAGGCAGGGGCGGGCGCGGCCCAGCAGCCCAGCCCTCTCATTACACGAGTTATCATCATCTCCTCCTCCTTCGTGTTACGCGTCCCTCGCCTCGCCCCGCCCCGCCCCGCCCCGCCCCGCCCCGCCCCTCCATGTCCAGCCCGGGCGGGGCGGGCAATGCCCAGGCAAGGCGCTTGCGCGTTGCTCTGGCGCGAAAGTCTCTCATTGATGAAAGTTAGGCAACCGACCGGCACGCCAATTGCAGCCCTCCCCGTCAGCGGAGCACAAATCTAAACTAACGTAACAGTCATACATTCATACACATAAAACACACACACGCACGGCCCTTGCGTGAACCTGCAAAGTGCGTCACTGTTTCCTCATCCGGGACAAGTAGAGGAAAACAGACACGCTGGCTGCTGCTTCCCTGACCAGCAGCAGTATATACTCTAGTTACACCCGCACGACTCGGCGGTAGTGCAGCTGTGCAGATGCCGCCCCGCCTCGCCCCGCCTTGCCCGGACGCGCGCCCTCCACGGCGACGCGCTAACACGACCTCCCCGCTCCGCCCCACTCTGCCGAAATTGCCACATGCCACACGATGGATACGACCACACCGTAGCGCCGTGCCCCGCCCCGCCCCGCCTGCAGACGGCTAGATAATATTCCTGAAGCTGCGAGAGGGGCGGGGCGGGGCGGGGCGGCAGGAGTTACCGAGTTGTCTCACCCACCTCACCTGACGCGCCGGGCCGGGCCGGGCCCCGCCGCTTGTAGTCACTCTGCGTGAGCATCTTCCACACTTTCTGCACCAGAGCAAAACAGAAGTGGAGACGGGTAGGGGGGGGGGGGAGCTCCGCCAAGCGTGACAGCGGTGCGGTAACTGCCCGCCGCACCTCGCCGCGCCGCTCGCCCCGCCACTAAAGGGGCTTATCTTCGGGGCGCACGGGGCAAAACGGATCGGCGTAGCCGGGCTGGGGCGCGCCGGTAGGGCCCTCACCGTCACCCTGGCTGGCGCGGTGCGGGCGCGATGCGTTTATAATGAGCTAGGGGTATGGGCGAAGGTGTCTCCAATCCACACACTAAAAGGTGTCCCAAAAGTGTGAGCCAAATGTCGCTCTGGGTCCTGTAGGAGCGCGGCATGACCACTGTGTGGTCACGCTCCCGTGCGGCGGGGGAGAGGCAGGTCTGTCAGCGGCGCAACGGCAGTCGCAGAGCAGTGAAAGGGAAAAGGAACTGCGGGGCTTAACTACATCCGTCTGGCGAGCGATGGCGATTAAGCGGCCAGTGCAGCAGGAGCAGGGCCGATAACCAGGGCGGCAGGGCGGCGGTACAGCAGGCCTGCTGCGAGTCCTGCTGTCCTGCCTGCGGTCCGCTCCGCTCGCT
Organism: Frankliniella intonsa; assembly: GCA_033675135.1. Taxonomy (NCBI): domain Eukaryota; kingdom Metazoa; phylum Arthropoda; class Insecta; order Thysanoptera; family Thripidae; genus Frankliniella; species Frankliniella intonsa. The sequence continues at coordinate 5,354,714 of CM066247.1, read as the reverse complement.
TGCGACAGGAGAGCCAGGCAGGCGCAGCCCCGGTGCAGCAGCCTCCCTGGTCCAGCGGCGTCCGGACCCGGCCAGACAACACAATGGAAGAAAGCCTCCAGCCGCCCCGCCCCGCCCCGCCCCACCACGCCCAGTCACGCAGTCACGCCCCGCCCGCCCCGCCTTGCCCGCGTTACATCACGGCCATTAGCGGAAACAGAGCGCGGGGGCTGTGCGGCTGCACGCCGCCGGGGCGGGGCGAGGCGGGGCGCGCCGGGCGCAAGGTAGGCCACCCGCACCGGCTGGGTCCGAGGCGGGTTGCCTATCCCGCGTCCCGCAGGCGCTCGCGCAAAGGGAAAGGGGCGTGGCTGTGGCCGGGCGGGGTGAGGCGGGGTGAGGTGAGGTGAGGTGAGGTGAGGTGAGGCGGGGCGGGGCGGGTCACGGGGAAGCAATAACCAGGAAGGCTCCGAAACGGGGGGGACAGGGGTCGAGGCGAGACGGCTGGTAGTCAGGGCAGCTAAGCAGGGCGTGGCGGCCGAATCAATGGGGCGGTACGGCACGGGTGACGCCAGCCCCAGCCCCGCCGCGCCCCGCCCCGCCCGCTTATCACGCCAAAAGGACACACTGCCAAGCAGTGTCCGCGCGGCCATCCCCGACAAGTAGCGCGAAGAGTCTCAGTTACGCAATGCTATAGTGAGGGTGCGTGGCTGCTGCAATACAATCAAGACATTTTTTTTGCAGTCAACCGTTATTGCGTATTTAAAAAAAAAAATTTTTTAGCGAACTATCTGCAATCTCTCTAGAGAGAGAGGAAGAGACCGAGCGACAGATTGGGAAACCCTAGCGGCTGGCTCGCCCCGCCCCGCCGGCCTGTAGCACGCGCCTGTGCCTGCCTGGCACCTGGCCGTTCACGCCCTGCAGTGCCCGCCCCGCCCCGCCCCGCCCCGCCGCCCTTTCCTGCCGCACCCCGCCCCGCCCCGCCCTGCCGCTGCCCTTCAGAGCGTGGCACCGGGTCGGGCCGGGCCGGCAGCCTTACTGACCTACTTACCCCCGCTTCCCCGCCCTTTTCAACCCCAACGCCGCAGCGGGGGCCGCCGGGCCGAGCGCATCCTCCTGGGGGGGAAGTAGTGCGAGTACGAGGCAAAGGGAAGTCAAAAAGGAAGGAGGGTTGGGCCAATATTTTAATTTCTAAAGTGTGTGAAAAAATTCTCTCATTTGTTAGTGAGCGATATTCGTACCCTTGTATCTCTGGTGCGCTCCTTTCCCCGCGGGGGCAACGCGCCGCCTTACGGAACGTTTCGTCGCGTTTCGTGCGCTTCTTCGACACGCGCCGCGCGGCACGGCGAGGTGATCGGTCTAGCGGCGATGGCGATGATCCGCACGTCAGCCGTGCAGAGCGCAGCAGAACCACGCGCCACCGGCAGCGCGCGCGGCGGGGAAAGTGGGCGGGGCAGGGCGGGGCACCCCGCCTCATCAGCATCTAATTGCGCATGGGACTGATCGCCGCGCCGTCAGCGCGAAAAAAAGAAAAAAAATCGCCTACTGACTTGGATATGTTAGCGAAGAAAGAACCGAAAAAAACTATCGGTTATACTGTCAATTTTTTTTAAGTTGAATCTTTATTGGCTGTGCGATAGGAAAGCCCATACAGGGTAGGGCATGGCACTCTCGTCCTCAATAGTACACCGCTGCGGGGGCCCCACCCGGGCCGAGACACGTCTGCAGCCGCAAATCCAATTTACAGGTCCCCGCCGCGCCGCGCCGCGCTGCACCTGCACCTCCTTCCACCCGCGAGGTGAGGCGAGGCGAGGCGAGGCGAGGCGAGGCGAGCAGGCTCGCCACACCGCCATCCGTCTACATATTTACCGACCGACCCGCCCAGGAGGGTGTTTCAAAGTCGACTTTCGATCACCTTGGATTCACAGTGATATAAAGACTTCAACTTACGCACATCTACGAGTGTTGAATGTGGTGGGTGCCGCGCCGTCGCGTCCGTAAGTCCTTCAGGAATGCGATGGGTTTTTATATGGCCCTGGGGCGGTCGCGGTCGCGAAGCAGATCAGCGGCTTGCGGATCCAATACGAAATAGATTAGGGTTGGCGACGAGCCGAGCAGGTCCCCAGCCCGGTGTCGCCCCGCCCGCGGCGCGGAGACGTCTCCGGCAGGTCCGGGGTCCCTCCTGCAGGAGCGTGCCGTGCGGGCAGAGGGGAGGGAAGGGGCCTTGGGGCGGGGCGGGGCGGGGCGGGGCGGCTCCGTGCAGCATATCAGATCGCGAAAGCACACCGCCGCATCCATCCGTCCGTCTACATATTTACCGACCGATACCCTACATAGTAAGGTGTTTCAAAGTCGACTTTCGATCACCTTGCGCGTCGTATTCACTGTGATAATTAAGAGTTCAACTGTTTGACACTTTAGATGCCAGTGTACAGTATTGCGGCGGCTGCTAACTTTTCATTTTTCTAGGTGTAGACTCGTCATAGCGCTGCTGCCCGCAACCACAATTTCTCTCTAAAAACGGCGAGGGCGGCGGCCACGGCGGCGTGTCGAAGCTCGCGCGGCGCGGTGCGGCTCGCTCGGACAAGACCTTCCCTTCCGGCAATCCGCTCGGTTTTGCGGTTTTGTACAGTATCGTTTCCGGCGGGGCGGGGCGGGGCGGGGCAGGGCGGCGGTTCAAAACCGGCGACTCTGCGAGAAAAATAAGACAGACCATGTGCCTTTAGTTGGCCCGGCCCGGACCCAGACGCGGCGCCGCGGCGGGAGGGACACGTGAGGACCTTTCACGGCGGAGCGGGGCGCAGAGGTTTCATTTAGCCGGCGCGGAGTGGAGTGGCGTGGCGTGGCGGCTTATCAGCTGATACCCGCACGCGAGCGTGGCGTGGCGGGTGGCGGGGCAGAGCTGAAGGGCGCGGCGGGGTGTGGCGGGGTGTGGCGGGGCGCGGCGGGGCGTGGCGAGGCCACCGCCTGGCGACAGGTGTTCTGCCGGCTGGCTGTGCGCCGCGCCCGCGCCCTGCGGCCTGCGGTGGCTCATCACCGCGCAGCAGGCCTACAGACTAGCGAGGCGAAAACCCCGCAGCAACAGCCTACTAGGCAACACCTTTGCACGGGTGTGTGTATGTTGCCTAGTAGGCAGGCGCTGGTACAGCAGCCCGCCCTACTCCATAGAGTTTGGGCTACTTATTGCCTACTTTTCTGGCAACACTGCTGCCGACCAGAGGAGAGCACCTTCCGAGAGCCAAGAAGGGCGGCGCAGCGGTGCCCAGCACGGCGCGAGGCGAGGCTGGCGCAGGCGAGGCGCGGGAGGCGAAATAAAGCCTATTGTTGCATTTTCGTCGTCGTGCACGGCGCGGCGTACGCCCGCGTGCAGCCGCGGGGCGGGGCGGGGCGGGGCGGGGCGCGACGAGCCGTGGCCGCTTCCTGGAAGGCCCTGCAGCATGCAGGCGGGGGCCCACTGCTGCCACCTCCGCAGCCACCACCGCTTAGCATACCACCTCAGTCGAAAAGAAAAATGCCCACGAGTGTTAAGAAACGTGGTCGAGACTTGCGCTAGCAAAGGTACGGAGCAATTGTGCCCCAACCTCTCGCTCTCTTCCTCTCTGCGAATAAAATAAAATAAAGCACGCAGAATAATGTATACTTTTGGCGATAACCAGCTTCCTTATCGGGCGATGAGGTCGCCTGTTCTAAAGGTGAATGGAGTCGTCTGCATCGCGGCAGGACAATGTACGTATCGCAAGGTTAGGTACAAAAAAAAAGAAGGGGAAAAAAAAAGAGCCGTCGACGAGGTGGTCAAGATAACACTATCAGCGCGCCGTACAGGCTGAAAAAGGAGGAAGCCCGGCGTGGCGGGGCGTGGCTAGTCCGGCTATGTCACTCTTGTTTTTCACAGTGTGTCACGTCTCCATTAAAATATTATAAAAGTCACTGGAGCTGGGCGCACGGTAGCGTTGCAGCGATGACTTGATGAGGCGCGGGGGCGGGGTGGGGTGGGGCGGGGCGGGGCGGGGCCGGCCGGGTGTGGCCGAGTGTAATGCAACTTGATCCACGTGCAGAGCGGCAGCCGGGCGCGCCCCGCCCCGCCCCACCCGGCCACGTGCACGCGGCCACGCGTGGGCGCTTAGTCCGACATTGCAGAAAAAAACTAAGTGGGAGAAGGTGAGAAGGAGCATCTGAAAGCTCGGAGTATGTACGTTGGGAAGGAGCGCATTTCAAGCACCACACTGCACTGCCAGGAGCATTTTGTCCTGACTAACGAGGTCAGACCTGGCCCAGGCCTGGCCCTAGCCCGCGCACTTCTCCTCTCAGATCACCTCTTGTTACTGCTCGCCTCGCCCCGCCCCGCCCCACGCCGCCTGGCCGGATTCCCATCGCTGTGTCTGGGATGGGTTTCAGCCCTCGGCCCGCCCCCCCGCCCCGCCCCGCGACTGCAGCTGCACGCGGCTAGGTCTCAAAGCGAGGACCAAGTCGTATAAATTTTCTTTTCTCCTCCTTCTCGGCCGCAGCGCAGACTGACGACTGACATGTAGTCAAGCCCTGTAGGGAGGACACTGACAGGACAAGGCACTGGCTGGCCTGGCCGGGCCGGGCCGGGCCCGAGTACCGTACCGTCGTACCGGGGCGGGGCGGGGCGGGGCGGGGTGGGGCGGCAGCAGCTACAAACCGGAAAGATCGCAGCGAGCCGCGCCAGCCCAGCCGGCCGCTCCGCTCCGCGCCGCCACGCCACGCCGCAGGACTCTGGGCGAGCAGGACGCGGACGCTGGACCCGGACCAGCTGGCTGATTCAGAAGAGCGCTTTTCTCGCTCTGTCTCTCTCGCACCTATACGGCGCGCCTCATGAGTGTGAGAGAGACAGAGCGAGGAGAGCGCTCTTCGGAATCAGTCGGCAGGTACAACTCCGGCGCGAGCGCCTGCAGCGTAGGCAATGCGCGGGTCCCGGCACACAGCACTGCGCACAGGTTGCCTAACTTCCCGGGGGCTCTCCGCTGCGCCACGCTGCGCCGCACCGCGTCCCGCGGACACAGGGGACACGCACGCGCGTGACTCATGGAAAAGAGGGCCGCGGGGGGAAGCACAGAGCTGGCCTAAGAGAGGCATAGGCCCTCATCCTACTGACTCAATCATTAGCCTCGTCACTGCCCCCCCTCCCCAAACAACCGTTCAATCGCTCCACTGCTGGCGCGGCGGAGACAAAATAAACACGCCGCGGCGCAGTAAGGCCTCCGTAAGGTCCCCGCGGGACGCGCAGGCCGAGGGAAATAAACTATACAGCAGATGCGGCGATGACATGGGAGAGGTGGAAGAGAAGGGGAGGGGGGAGGAAGGGCTGCCGGAAAGGAAGAAACTTATTTCCCGAACAGAGCTGTGTGGTCTTGTCCCCCAGGCTCCTGCCGCCCGGGCGGCCGGCCGGATCGTGTCTGGCAGACGTTTTCGGCCTGACCGCGCCTGCCTTCAGGGAGAGGGGGGCGGGGGGCGCCGTGCTCTGCAGTGCCCTCTCATCCACGGACGAGAAAAAGGGAAACGAGGAAGAGTAGGAAAAGGGACCCACAGAGAAAGAGAGAGAGAGAAGGAGAGTGCGATGAGTCACGGCTTGGGTGCCCGCCCCGCCCCACACCTCGAAACTCCTCACTTCCGAATCGGATCGGATATATCCATTCGCTTTGGTCGATGCGGATCAGAAAGATACAGACGCTTTAGGATTCACCGCGTGGTCCGGGCCGAACCATGAGCAACGGCACTTCCGGTCCGGTCACCCATCCGGACGGTGAATGACACTGTAAGCCACGGCGAATCACGGCAGGGTGCGTCACTGTCACTGACAGTGACATTCACCGCATAGCATAGGACTGTGAAAATTCACCTCGCAGGGTTACTGCAGCTTACAGTGAAATTCGCCGTAAGCTTTTTATAGAGTGCAAAGCACAAAGGGTACAGTGTTCTGGCCGGGCCGGGCGCGTCATGCATCGGGCGGGCACAGCGGGGCACCGCGCGGCAATCACCGTACATGGGAGCGGAGGCGAGACGTGCCGCGGAACACCCCGCCCCGCCCTGCCCCGCCCCGCCCCGCCGTGCTCTTTAAGACTGATACGCGGATGGCGCTCTGCTAGAGAGCTTTACGGTCCGCCCGTAGCCCGGGGGGCTAACCGGGACTTATAAAGCCACGACGCATCTGGAAACATGATCCGAGAGCGGCAAAAAAAATTCTAGACGCTCCGCCGCATGCGAGTACGTATAAGCGCTGTTTCCTTTAGCGACGCGAATCTTCTTCGAATATATCTGCGGCCAAGTTATCCTGTCTTTTTTTCCTTTCATGCAATTACGATTGAAGTGTAGCATGGTCGAGAGCACGGCCTTAGGGCTAGAGCAGCAGCAGCAGCAGCAGCAGCAGCAGCTTGCGGTACATCACGGCGAGGCGAGGGCTAAGCTCGGAGCAGAGCGGGCAACCGGTTTGCAGCGGCAGCGGCGGCAGCGGCACTGCATGGACGGAGGCCCGGCGTGGCCAGCAGCAGCACCCGGACCCGGCCGGCCGGCCGGCCGCCACTGCTCCGGGAGATTATCTCCAGCACGGCGGTGTCCCCTCCCCGACGAGCACGAGCAGGTCGAGCAGCTGCTAGAGGGCTGGGCTGCACTGTAAGCCCGTGCTGGTCCTGCTCGTGCCCGCGCCCGCCCGTACTGCGCACAGCACTGCTGCAGCCCAGCCGGGGCCGCATGCACGAGCACTCGAGACCGTTACGCCCCGCCGCGCCGCGCCGCGCCGCCCGCCCGCCCGTCGGACAGGACAGCCGGGCATAACGATCGGCCGAGCACAGGACAGGCGAGCTGAGCCGAGCACTGTGCTGTGCTGGAAAGTACCAAGCATAGTGCAGTGCTTCAGTTTTTAAGTGCAGTACCAAATGGTAGTAATACTGAACTATGCACTTGTGTTTCCAGAAAGAGTGCGCCCGCGGTCCGGCCCAGCACTGCGTTGTCAGGAGAAAGGACACGCGGGGGGAAAATCATAAAATAAGAAGACACCTGTCGCGGTGCAGCCGGGTTATCGAGCTACAGACAGGCAGACAGACAGACAGACAGACAGGCAGGCAGACAGACAGGCAGACGCGCGCGAGACTAGAGGAATGAAAAACGAAGGAGTTGCACGCTCGGCGCGGAACGACGTGTACAGCCGGTGCCCGTGTCCCGTGTCGTCAAAGCCAAAGCCGCGGCCCGGCCAGGCCTATGTATGTCACGCGGCTGCGTCCTCATGCTCCGGCCCGGCTCGGCCTCCGGGCCCCCACGCCTCCGGGCTGGAAGAGCCCGGAAAGCAAAAATCTCCTCGGCAGCACGCAGCCGCGCGCGCGGCGCGCGGTGCTCGTAACTCGTAACCGACCGACCAGGACAGCGGCGCTTACGCGCTCAAGTTCCCAGCAGCCACCGCCGGAGGCAGCGCCGCCCCCGCCCCCGTGTGAACCCCGCGGGGCGGGGGCGGGGCGGGAAGCGCTTAATCCGCAACGAGGCTCTACCGGAGTGCTCCGGAGTAGCGGACGCGTGCCACCAAATGTATATCGAGGTTTTCCTTTGGTCTTTTCCCACGTGTTCTGATTTTGTTTCTTTTTTTCCCCTGCCTATGGCCCTCCAGCATCTTCTTTTAGGTCGACCTTAAATTGGTCTTTATCTTGCAGGTCGTCTGCCCTGGTCTTCTAGGCAGCCCATTCGTGCCTTGCAGGGCGCCGCCACAATGCACGCCGCACACCAGTACATCCTGCAGGGGGGAGGTTTCCGGTCGAATTTTTTTAGTGCAGGCCGAAATTCTAAGCTCCATGGAGTCGACCGACCGCAGCCGGATTCCCAACCGATCGGTGCTGCAGGACCGAAGGGAGCGGAGAAGCGCGGCGGCGGCGGCGAGGCGAGCTAGCTCTCCCCGCGGGGCGGGGCGGGGGCGGCGGATATAGTGCCTGGTCTTCCCCGCGGCCCGCCCGCGCCCGCCCCGCCCCGCCCCGGCCGGTGAGAGGCGTGCCCGCCCCACCCCACCCCGCCACGCCCCCCAGCTCATCACGCCTCCAGACGCGCAGCTCTGCGCCGCGCCGCGCCGTCCGCAGCCAAGCGGAAAAATGACTTTGGCACCCCGTTCTGTTCCGTTCATTCCATCTCCGACAACGCGGCGCGGGCGCGGGGCGGCGCGCTGCACACTGGGCGATTCACTTTCCAGGAGGAATTCTTTGCTACCCGGCACGTAATGGACTCCCTGCGGGGCGCCCCGCCCCGCCCCGCCCCGCCCCGCCCGCAGTTAGCACGCGCCTTCCACTACTACCGGCCCGCTTCCTTCTCTCCGCGCCGGCACGCCCGTCCCGTCCCGCCTCGCCACGCCCCGCCCCGCCAGGAGCGCATACACACTAACACGCACGCTGCCTAATCTGTTAATGACCGATGCCTTTATAAATAAATATACGACTCGTATATTTCGCGCCGCGCCGCGCCACGCTGCGCCCGTCACCGGCCGCGCTCCGCCACACACACCGCGGCGCCCGCGAGGGGCGTAACTCCACGGACACGAGCCAGCAGGGGCAGCAGTGCAGCTCGCGCCCGCGGTGCATCCTCCGGGCGGGGCGGGGCGGGGCTAGCGGTCCGGTCCAGAAGTAGATCAGCCTGCCGGCCAGCAGCTTCCAGGCCAGCAGCAGCTCTCTCGCAATGGGAGGAGGCTCCAGGCTCCAGGGGCTCCAGGCGCGGTCACCACCGCCAGGTCATTTACATTGCGGGCCAGCCACGCGCACATCAGGGGCGGGGCGGGGCGGGGCGGGGCGAGGTGGCTGTGGGCGAGCGAGCAGCTCCTGCAAGATGAAGCGTGGGCGTACCCGCCAGGCCCGCCCCGCCCCGCGGCTGTCCGTCTGGTTTTTACTACACAGAGGGTCGAGGACCATCGCGGTCACTTATTCACGACCAGCCGCAAACTTTGCGCTTTCGGACTTTCTAGTCGCGGAATGTCCCTGATGAGCTCAGTTTGTAGAGCAGCGGCAGTCAGCGCGGACGCGCCCCTCTTCCGCAGTGGCTGCCCTGGAGGCCCCGCCCCGCCCGGCCCGGCCCGCACGCTCACGCTGACTCGGCGTGACACGCACGGCGCCCAGGTGTCGGGCCGCACCGGGCGCGCCGCGTCCTGGACAGCAACACCGACCAGGGGACCGTGTTTCCGGGCGAGGGGCGAGGGGAGAGGCGAGGGGTTCGCTTGATTTCCGGTTCCCAAAAGTCAACTCACCTCCCCCTGCTCGTGCTGCTCTGCGCGCTGCGCTCTGTGGTGCCCCTCCGGATGCAGGGCCCGGGCCGGAGGGCCGGAGGCGCACCGGAGCGAGCCGGAAACAAAAACTGCCGGCTCCTGCTGCTTTATGGCCGACATGGACCGCACCATCATGAGACTGCAGCGCCCCGCCCGGCCCGGCCCGGCCCAGGGCCGGCACGGACATGCTCTCGCGCCGGGCTGCTGGCAGTGTTGCCAGAGAAGGAGGCAACAAGTCGCCCAAAAAGCGGGCTGCATCTGCGCCTGCGTACTAGGCAGCACCTTGGCACAGGTGCGTGCATGTTGCCTGGTAGGCAGGCGCAGATGCAGCCCGCTTTACTCCACAGTGTTTGGACGACTTATTGCCTACTTTTCTGGCAGCACTGCGAGACTGCACGACAGTCTCTCTAAGCTGGACCCGGCCGCATCTCTGTGTCCGGGCCGGTCGCCGGCGGAAAGGCACTTTGCACAGACTTGTCCGGTCATCTCGTGCAGATTTCCGCGCCCCCTGGCGGCCGACCGCCGTACCGTACCGCTCGCTGATTCACATTTCGCACGAGATGGGCGCGGGCGATACCGCCTCCGCGACCGCCCGCTGAGGGGCAGCATTTAGTCGTTGGTGTGATTGTTCCCCACGAAGAAGAGGGCTGCACTCTCACTACAAACACTTTGCAGAGTAGAGTGCGCGGCGCGGCGCGGCCCGCCGGGGACAATTGGGCGGCGAGGCGCAGCGGACAGAGTGGCGGGGCGCGGCGGGGCCCGCGTCATGTACAGTACAGGCCAGGCCGGGCCGGGCCGGGCGAACTTTACGGCGGGTGATTCACTAGGAGTCCTGACGCGCGCGCAGCCTGGGCGAGGAGGGGAGCACGCGGGTAATCTCGAGTGAAGATTAAAATTTCGGCGAGTTTGCTATGAGCAGTGCCGTCTAGGGCGGGGCGGGACGGAGCGTGGCGGGGCGTGGCGGGGACGTGTCGACTCCATCGCCACCGGCGGCACGGCGGCACCGCATAGCACTGCGCCGGGGGGCCCAAGGTTGCCATCGGCAACATCCGTTCGGTCGGAGAGGGACGAGGGCGAGACTGTACCTCGCAGCGACGCGGAGAGCAGAGGGGGAGGGGCAGAGGAGGGGGAGGGCGGCCGATTGGAGCCGACGAAAAGCAAGCGGCTGGAGGGAGACCGCTGGAGACAGACTCTCTCCGAAAGCGGCTGAAATGGAAGAACCGGCGGGATTTGGGCCCCGCCCCCGCGCCCGCGCCGCCCGCCTCTGTCCTTGTCGCACTCATGAAGAAGCTCCGGGGGGGACAGACCTTCGTAAGTGCGACAACGACAAGAGCGACGTTCTGAGTCAGTCGGCAGGTCCGTCACAAACCATAGCAGCTGAGCGGAGCTGTCGCACCGACGACAAAACATTGCGGCCGGCGAGACGAGCCGCGGCGCAGGGCAGGGCAGGGCGGCGTACCCAGCAAAGTGGAACGCTGTGCCCGGCCCGGCCCGGCCCGGCGGGGCGACGGCTCGTCTGGTCGCGGCCGCGGCATGGCCCGGCGCCCGGCGCCCCGCCCCTCGGCCAGCGGCCGGCCGGCCTGCAGGCACGGTGGACCAGACCGGCCCACTTCACCCAGAGAGTCTCATTGTGGAAATAATGGGAGAAAAGTGTGCGGCGAGACAACCGCAGCCCAGCCCAGCGCACCCGCCCCGCCCCGCCCCGCCCCGCCGGCTGTGGAAGCCAGTCGCGCGGGAGGGACGGGACAGTGATGGGCGCAAGTACCTCGCGGCCGCACCAGGAGGTTGCCGTCGTGTCCCGCGGAGGTCAGACAGACTGCCTCGTGGAGATACAAATCCCGCATTTCACATTTCGCTTGTTAAGTGCGGCCCGCAGCGCAGCACCGGGGAGGGGAGTGAGAACAGTAGTGCGTACGGTTTCTCCGACGGCAGAAACGCACACGTCGCAGTCACACGTCCTAGGAGAGGGCTTACGGCGGATTTCGGCACTCCTGGGGTTTCCCGCGTTCGAGTCGAGGGAGTCGATCCGGCCTAGGAAGAGCGAGAGGCGGGGCGGAGGAGGCACTATGCACTGCGCGCCCCGGGGGGCTTAACTGTGAGGCGTGGCCCCTGAGGGGTGCTCCGCTCTGCCCCGCCCCGCACTCCACCCTCCGCCGTGTCATCATCAGACACACTGCCCTCGCTCGCTCGCTAGCTAGTGGCCGACGGGGGTCGTGGTGACCAACAGGAGGAGTCCGGCCGGATTGCACCGCGGCTCAGCACTGTACCGAGCGCACCGCGCCTCGCCTCGCGGTCGTTCGTGCAGATTCTAATTAGACGGTCCTTCCGTCGGTCTCCGCCCAGCCCGCCCCACCCCTCCCCTCCCCCGGCCCCGGCCCCGGCCCGCATCTCCATCAGAGTTTAGGAGCGTGCCTCTCATGTCTGTTAGTGCTGTTAGACGTTCGTCTTGGAGACTGGCACAGACGCGATGGCCGGCCGGCCGGCCACGGGCACCTCGCCGCGCCGCGCCCCGCCCCGCCAGACAGGCGCCACCTCGGGCCTTAATGCGAGGGATACATATTATTTCGACGGTCAGCGGCGGCGGCGCGGCGTTGTCGACGCCCACCGCACTTGAGACACGCGCACAGCACGCCGCGCACGTTGTGCTTGGGCTGAGTGGGCCCCGCCCCGCCCCGCCCCGCCCCGCCTCACCCATCCCGGCCCACGCACCGCCAAACAGAGCGGGCGCCCCGCCCCGCCCCGCCGCGGACCGCGCATCTCAATGGAAACAGAAACAACAAAGCGTCGCGCGCTGGTCCAAGTTCCGAGGTTCGACCGCGCCGCCCCGCCCAGCTACACGGCGCCCCGCCCTCGCCCCGCCGCTGTCTTGCCACCCTCCCCGACAGGTGGTCCAGTTTGGCAGGCTGGCGCCCCGCCCCGCCCCGCCCCGCCCCCTCCTCCCAGCTCAAGGTCAGGTATGGGACAGTGTGGCAGGCCGGCCCGGCCGGCAGGGCGAGGAAAGCGTGAGCAGCGCCCCTTGACTTTCGGCCGGCCACTTCAATATCGAGGCAAATGGGGGAGAGTTAAAATTGTGAAAAAGGGAGTGAGTGGAAGAGCAGGAGAAAACTGTGGAGCGGGCCACGACAGGACGCTGGGAGGGTAGGGTAGGGACAGTCGGGCAGGCCCGGCAGGACGGGACGGGACGGGGAACAGCTCGACCACGACAGGACAGCGGCGCAGCAGGGCGCGGCAGGGCAGGGCTAGCAGGCAGCAGGCCTGCAGCGGCCCAGCGGTCACGCTCCGGCGCCTCCCCTCCTACCCCTCCTCTCTTCCCGGGGCACCTTTTTCCATTCTTTTGCAGTGACCGGTGGCGTAGCAGGAGCCACAAAACAAAAATAAAGTAAAAATGACCGGCAGCAATTACAGGGCATTTTTCCCAAATCGGTCCTCGCGAGAGGGCGGCTGGGCCTCCCTACCGGACGAGACAGGCGTCAGCGAGCTGGGTCTGGATCTAGGAGGCCAGGGCGCGAGGTGCAGGCCGACGGTGGTGGGCCGGGCGCTCGTCGTTTTAGTGTTAGAGAGCCGCCTAAGGTCCTTCCCTGGCTGCCAAAAGCCACAGTTAAAACCAGGTGTGATACCTTACTCTGGTCTGCCTATAAGGGTTGGTCGTCGACCCTCACCACTCTGGGCCCTGGGCTGCTGTCGTGTATATATCTAAGCTCATTGACGTGTGCCCTATCGAATCTACCTGATCACATTCGAGGGTCGAAAAGACCGCCCCCTACACTTCCGTGTCCCTTCCATACGAAGCTTTGCTGGATCCGTGCCAGGGAGTCCAGGGGCTGGTACCGGAAGCTGCCCCCCCCCCTCCCCCTTCCGTTACACCACCCTCACCAACCATCGCGCACACCTGCCATGCACCAGCCCGACCAGGGGAGAACACCTACTTTACGAAAGTACAACGTGTGGATATTACAACACAAAACTTATGCAAAGCTTTGTTCTGGTTTTCGACAAAGAGAAGAGAAAAAAATGCGGCAGCTGATTTAAACGCCGAAATTACAAATGCACGAATTCCCGATTGCGTTCAGCAAGGAGAAAGCTTCGGTCTGGATTAACCTTTCGTATTCAAAATAGGGCTCTCTTTGCCGCCGCCGTACCATACGTTCAAATATTCACGAAAATCCGAAACTCACAAGCAGCTTCTGCCAGTAAGGATAGAACAGACTATTCCAGACGGCGCACTTCAAGCAAACAAGACAACAGGAGCTATGCGACATCAGGGCTTAAGAACAATTAATTCCTGTTCATTTCACAGTATTTCGCGGGCCTAGGGTTGGTACTCCAGCTGACAGGTACGAAAGCTGAAAGCTCGTCGGCGCGCACTTCTTGGTTACTTTTCACCCACCTGCTGATGTGTTGCACACCGAACTTCGTAGAGGAAACTAGGCGATCCAAAGGCAAGCACTTTAGTCTCACAGAGCCCGGCAACAGCTCAGCTGTAAACACTGAACACTCGCGAACAGCAGCGTCTGCTCAGCCTCCGGGCGGCGTCCGTCCCGTCCATGCGCAGGACTCGGTTGTGTTCGCTCAGCTCCGGTCCGACACACGGTGCGCGGCGCGCAGGCTCGGCACTCGGCAATGGCCGAAGCCTTACTGAAGTCGGTTCGGTTCGGCTCGGCCAGTTCGGCCAGGCTCGGCTCGTGGCCACCACCGCCGCCACACCCGAACACCCGACCGCAGACTCGGGCCCCCACTTCGGAAACTCGGAACCCTTCGGAAACTTGGAACCCTTCGGAACATTCAGTGCTGTTGGCCGAAGCGAATTATTTTATTTTCTTGGCGGTGAACGGTAGGTTCGTATGGAAAGTAACAGAAAAGAAATGGTTTTTGTCATTTTTTAATGAAACAAGTCAATGTACAAGTGGCAAATAACAATTAAGACACTTCTAATGCAAAATACCATGCAACATAAACATAAACCATTCATTCAAAGAAATTAAGTCTTCCCTCTTAAAGAATAATCATATAATTGGCTGAGCTTTTCAAATGCCTACACTGGGACTACATTACTATGAGAAGTCTTACACTTAAAACCAAATTACAATGCAGTATTGATTGATTAAAAGAAAAAAAAATCCAACAGTTTTACATTTAATCATGTACATATCAACATTCGCTCCAGCAAAACAAAGTTAACTTTTATAAATAGCGAAACAAGTACGAAGTCAGCCCAGAACAAACGCAGTCATTACATGACAAAACTCTAAAAATGATCGGATGAATTTTTCACTGTTACATGCAAATAAACAGTCAATGAACAGATGGGCTTTAGATAACAGACCCATAAACAAAACCTTTGTAGCTTCTTTGTCACATGGTAACTGATGATTTAAATTTAAAATTAAAAAGATGAAATTTGTATTTATACACACCAATTTATGAACTAATATTTACAAGTTAAATAAAGTAATAATTTGCCAGAGAAGTGCAAATAAACAAGGGCACTATAATCAACATATACAGCAATGTTGAATTATTTCTGAATAGACATTCAACAATAGACCTCTTCACAAAATAAATGCTTCTCTTCAACCTAATACATCATCTTCAGTCTGATTCAGGTTCATAATTTGGGGAGGAAGGAGAGTAAGTAGGAGAGGTTGGTGAATAGCCTGGAACAGTTGGAGAGAAAGTGGGAGAAGTAGGAGAATAGTTTGGTGAAGTAGGTGTATAAGTAGGTGAAGTTGGAGAGTATTTTGAGCTTGAGGGAGAGTACTGAGGAGAAGTTGGAGAATAGGTGGGAGAGGTTGGCGAGTATTTCGGCGATGTAGGAGAATAATGAATACCCCCTGATGGTGTGTGCTGTGGAGAACTTGGAGAATATGAGGGTGATGTTGGGGAATAGGATGGAGAAGTAGGCGAGTATGTTGGCGAGGTAGGTGAATATTGAGGGGATGCTGGTGTGTACTGAGGAGAAGAGCTGGGAAAGCTCGGGGAGGTAGGAGAGTAGGAAGGTGACGTGGGCGAATATTTTGGTGATGATGGACAGTAGCTTGGACTTGCAGGTGAATAGTGGGGTGAACTTGGAGAGTAGGATGGTGATGTTGGTGAATAGGATGGTGAGGCTGGGGTATAATTTGGTGAGCTTGGAGAGTAAGAAGGACTTGTTGGACTGTAACTTGGACTGGTTGGAGAATATGATGGACTTGTTGGTGAATAGGAGGGGCTGGTAGGGCTATAGCTTGGGCTGGTTGGTGAATATGAAGGACTTGTAGGTGAATAAGATGGGCTGGTTGGAGAATATGAGGGACTTGTTGGAGAATATGAAGGACTTGTTGGAGAATAAGATGGGCTAGTAGGAGAATATGAGGGACTTGTTGGAGAATACGAAGGACTTGTTGGACTGTAGCTAGGACTAGTTGGACTATAGCTTGGACTTGTGGGAGAGTAACTGGGAGAAGTAGGGCTATAGTTAGGAGATGTAGGTGAATAAGAAGGAGAAGTTGGACTGTAGTTTGGTGAAGCTGCCATGCTTGGAGAGGTAGGCGCATATGCTGGGCTAGACGGAGAATAACTGGGAGACCTAGCCCCACCAGGACTGGCTGGAATATAGGGACTCATTGAAGGACCTGGAGAGCCAGGTGAACCAGGAGTTGGGCTCCAAGCATAAGCTGGTGAAAGCCCACTAGCATCACTAGATGCAGATGGCGAGAATGCCATTCCAGCAGGTGTCATTCCACTGTCTATGTGGGGTGACCAAACACTTCCATACATCGGAGTTCCAGCTTGGTTCCATGGTGTCATTTGAGGACTGGATGGTGTAGCCGCAGATCCAAACAGCATTCCACCTCCCATACCCATACCAACTCCTATGTTCATGGGAATTTCAATACCATACTTGCATTTCTCCGCATCCAAGAGGAGATCAAAACAACCTATGAATGAAATGAAAAAAATAAATTTTAGACATATAAACAACAAACCTCATTTGAATATGAAACCTAATTAATCATCACTTTGAGCTTACCTGTGCCCATGCGGGGCAACTGACCCATAATTATATTTTCTGACACTCCTCTCATAGGATCTACTTCAGCATGCGAAGCAGCATCCATAAGCACATCAACTGTTTCCTCGAAGGAACACCTGATAATTGGAAAAAGTAATTAATAGAAAAAGAAATAAAAGGCAGCAGCCAATCAAATCTTATCAATAGTTGATATTTGTACCTCATAAGAGCCCCAGTATCCTGTCTATTGATACCATGACGGGTGATGGCCATGAGATGACCTTTGGCTGTCATAACATCACATAGCAAAGCCAAGTGTCGGTAGTTTACATAAAGACCATAGAAGGAAAGCACAGCATTCATTTCTTTCTCAACAGATTTTCTGACAGCTTCAATTCCCAGGACTTGGAAAATTTCACAGATGTCGTTGGAGAAGGTTCTCACAGGATCAACATCTCTCTCACTTAAAACCTTCATCAAACTAGTACCGTCTGTTTCAAGAAGCCACTCAGCAATAGCCTTAAACTCTCCAGTCTCTGTTATAACAATTCTCTTCTTGGAATCTGTTTGAGGGAGATGCATGTAAACTTTACCAATAGCTTCAATGCCTTGCAAAGTCATATCAGAAAGCATGTTGGCCTCAATACAGCGCAAGAACATATCATCTTCCATTTTATCAACTTGTTCTTCCTCATCTTGGAATTTGCTCTCATCACTGTTCATTATTCGAATGCGAAGAACAAGCTTCTCAGCGTTATCATCATTGAAAATACAGTTCAAATCTTCTCCAAAACCAGCATTAATTTTTTCAGCAATCTGTTCCATGGTGAGTTTCTTATCAGTCATGCGTTTACGGTCAAGTTCTATACGGAGAAGCCAGGGTGATATTCTTGTTGGGTCGAAGTCAGGCATTTCGTAATAGACATTCACAAACTCCTGATCTTCTGAAATTACAGTGTTTTGAGGATCTGGATCATAAT
Source organism: Frankliniella intonsa (assembly GCA_033675135.1). Taxonomy (NCBI): domain Eukaryota; kingdom Metazoa; phylum Arthropoda; class Insecta; order Thysanoptera; family Thripidae; genus Frankliniella; species Frankliniella intonsa. The sequence goes on along the minus strand of CM066247.1, from coordinate 5,337,523 downwards.
AAATAGCAGTATTTGCTGTGACTTTCCGGAGAGTGGTATGTTCCAACCTACAAAGAACATTTTTGGCCTTCTCAGCATCTCTGGCAGCAACGCCAGAGAGGAAAACGGTTAATGATGGGGCTTTTGGCTTTTTACTGATGTTAATAATTTCCTTCAGCCTAGGCACACCAAGTGTTACGTTCTTAGATGACACACCAGCAAAGTGGAAAGTATTCAGTGTCATTTGAGTGGCAGGTTCTCCGAGTGACTGAGCAGCCAAAGCCCCAACCATTTCACCTGGTGAACACTGCGCCTGCTGGAATCTTGTTTCAATTTCTCCTATCAACCATTCAAAGGCTTCTGAAGATAATCGAAACTCTTCTGCAACACACTTGGTACAGAGTGTTGATCTGACCAAACACTGGAATAATAGAGTGGCGTTTTCATTTGCCATTTTGCTCAGCCTATCTTCACCTGCTACAATGACACATTTTTGAAGCAGCTCTTGAACACCTTTGATCACACGAATTGGGCTTAAATCAGTTGGAGCTCTTTTATTAATGTGGAAAATTTTCTGGACATTCCAAATCATTCTTTGAAGATTGCATGGAAGGACAACTTTGTTCGTTCCACTTGGGAAAATTTGCCGAAGTGATTCTCGGTCCTTGCACAACTGTTCCCACTCCTTCTCCAGTTCAGATACAACCTCTCCGGATCCCATCAACTCTTTCATTACATCTTCATTGAAGATTCTTCTAAGAGTTCGCTCATTGGTAGGATCAAATTTGAATTTACGCTCAAATGCTTTGTTGGATAATTTGATGGTGGAGAGGTTTTGGAACTCTACAGTCTCGCCGCACAACCCATCCTCTCCATAACGCAACTGAATAAGTTGACCAACAGAGTTACGAACAGTTCCATCATAGTTAACCATGACTGACTCCATAGCTTTGATCAAACGACGTTGAATGTAACCTGAAGAAGAGAATAAATATGATTGGCAGTTTCAAAGGTGGCAAATGTTATGAACAGGACAAAATTAAGAATGTTTATGAGCAGGGGATGACAAAATATTTACCAGTTTCAGCGGTTTTGACAGCAGTATCAATGAGACCTTCACGACCTCCCATAGCATGGAAGTAGAATTCTGAAGGTGTCAAACCAGCAAGGTAGGAATTTTCTACGAATCCCCTTGATTCAGGACCATAATCGTCTTTGATGAAATGAGGCAGAGTTCTCTTACGGAATCCAAACGGAATTCGTTTACCTTCTACGTTTTGCTGACCTACACAAGCAATAACCTAAACCCCGCAAATTTTAAAGAATTATTGTGTTGAAATCACTAATCAACATTGTGATCAATTTCTTTAAAAAAAATAATTACCTGAGAGATGTTAATGTTGGATCCTTTTGAACCTGAGACGACCATAGCTTTTAAATTGTTGTATTCAGTCAAAGATTTCTTTGCTGATCCACCAGTTTTATCACGAGCGTCATTGAGGATACGGTTGACCTAATAGAATAAAGTAGTCAAAATTTCATAAGTTTTGATAGATAATACACAATTTTAATTTGACAAGTATATAAATGTATGGAAAAATGTAGTTCCCAAAATTTTCATACCTGATTCTCAAAAGTCTGCCTAAGAGTGTTACCAGGTGTTGGTTCTAGCTCCATGTTGTGGGCCTTTTGAATTACCTCTATGACATCAGCTTTTGCCTTCTTGATAGCATTCTGAATTTCTGAGTAAGTCTGCCGATCGGCAATTGTGTCACCAATACCAATAGAGTGACCTGATGATAGAGAATTTCTCTGTTGTAATTTAAATAATAAAACCAAGCACAAGAAGCTTTTAAAAAAATTCCCCAAAAACCTACCTTCTAAGAGAAGCCAATTGTTGACCACTGTCTGAATATTACCATAAAACTGACCACACACTTCATGGCCCAATTCCAAGAAAATGACGTGAAGAAGAGATCCAGCAGAAGTACCCAATGTCTTCTTGCAGAGAATACCCTTTATGAGTTCTCCATGCTCTACCATAACCTATCGGAAGAAAACAATGTTGCATAACACTGTTCATTACACTACTGATATTAAACTGGGAGTTTCAATTCATCATACCTTTGTATCACCAGGTGAGATCCATTTATACGGACCATCATCCTCTTCATCAGGATGTGTAGAGTGTGTTCTGATTAAGTTCACATTTCCAGGAATAATGAGAGAAAACAACTGTTTACCTGCCGCCAAAAACATTCAAACAATACATTAGAAAAGTATACATCATAAGGTTTTGTTGAAGGAATCTTGAAGCTCTATCATACCTGTCCAGAGAGGTTTAGGTTTCAGAATACAAGGTTGCGGCATTTTACCATCCCAAATGGGAAGAAACATCAACAAGGTCATCATTTGTTCCTGCACAGCAATAAATATTAGCAAAGACATACAAGCAAACAAACTGATGTTCAGCATCAGAAATCTTTCACATTACCTTTTCAAGGAAGACATCTCTTTTGGTCATTTTACGAACAGCTGTTAATGTGTCCTGCACAATACCCATGACAGGCTGATTAGCCTGTGGTGTAATAATTTGACGGGGAGTGACATGAATATTCTCTACTTCAGCTCGGGTCTCCATAGACTGAGGTACATGTAAGTTCATTTCATCACCATCAAAGTCAGCATTGTAAGGAGAAGTGCAGCTTTAATTTTTCAAAAAAAAAACAAAAAACATTTATATTAAATTGTTGTAATTAGTGTAATCCAAATAATAAATACAATCAGTAGGAGTAAAAAATTATACCTAAGATTCATTCGAAAGGTTGACCATGGCAAGACTTTCACTCTATGGCCCATCATGGACATTTTGTGTAAAGTGGGCTGTCGGTTGAAAATAACCAAATCACCATCTCTGATGTGACGCTCAACTTTGTAACCACATTGTAAGTGGAGATCGGATGTTTTAGGATGAAACCGTAAATCAATACGTTCTCCATTGTCCCTCACAATATATTTAGCTCCAGGGTACTGTGAGTTTCCTCTCCTAACCAGCTCTTGCATTCTGTCAATGGAAAATAAACAATTAATTATTCATTGAAAAAAAGAAAATTATATAATGAAAAGAGATTGATCTTCAAACTATCATACTTGTCAATGTTAAAAGGTGTAACAATTTCAGGAAATGTAAGGTTTTGAGCAATTGATCGTGGGACCCCAACTTGGTCAATTCTCAAGTTAGGATCAGGGGTGATGACAGTACGGGCAGAAAAATCCACTCTTTTGCCCATAAGATTACCACGAATTCTTCCTTCCTTTCCCTTCAATCTAGCTTTAATTGCTTTAAGTGGCTTGCCACTTTTTTGCATTGCCCTGTAACAAATTAAAGAATAGTAAGTTAATAAACATTTAACCATCCATTTAAAAAAATATATAGGATGAGAAAAACAGTATACCTTGGCAAGCCAGGCATATCATTGTCAACTAATGTTGCAACATGAAATTGAAGCATTTTAATATTTTCAGCAAGGACATGTGTTGCAGCGCCAGCCTGTTCATTGCGTAGTAGCTCATTATTTGCCTTTAAAATGTCAGATAACTTGTGTGTTAAATCATCCTGAAAGACAACAAAATTTTATTCAAAAGAGAGTAATAGCAAAAAATGTTTTTGTAGTAGAAAATAATATGGTAAAATTTAGTTTAATTCAGGCAAGATTCAAACTTCAGCCTCCAACAAACCTGATTCCTAGCAGATCCATACATAACAACAGCTGGCCGCACACAGAGTGGAGGAACGGGAAGACATGTCACTATCATCCAATCAGGTCTAGCAAATTTGGGATCCATACCAAGAATAAAGCATTCCTCATCTAAAGAAAAGAATTTCCTTGATATACTAAAATATACCTAGACATATTTATAAATACATATATGGTATAAATAGTTCAACCCATGTTCACCTGTAATGTGCTTCAGGATTTCCCAAACTCTTTCAGCTGTGAGGGCAATTTTTTTCTCTTGTGAGTCTTCATTGATGTGTTTCCATTCTGCAGATACATCTAATCCAACTCTTCTTAGATTTGGCTGGTATCGACCACATCCACCATGACCTTGTTTTCTTTGCTAAAAAGACAAAAACAGTTTTGATTACTACTGCTGACGCATGTTTGACTTAAGCTGTATAACTATATGGGCATTGTTCTATACATTGTCATGCTTTTATAAAATGTCACTTGAAACTGTTACAAAAGAAATAGATATCTTACTTGTTCTTTTCCAGGGTCATCAGGATTATCTTTGTGCATGTCCATCTCATCGCCACCTGCACAAATGTTCTTGCCCTTGCATAGGTCATAAACAAAGGTCAAGCGTTTCCTTGGTTGACCCTTGGATTTCATTACTATTTCTTTAATTTTTGGGTTGTTCTGATAAAATTCAAAAATCGGAAATAAGTTACTGTATAACACTTTAAAGCAAGGTACAAAATGGGAAACTATACTTACAGGGCTAACTAAGAGCTTAGAGCAGTAGAAACAAACACATCTTAATATTTTTATTGTTTTTGTAATAAAGCCTACATGAAAGACAGGTTTTGCCAGGTCAATATGCCCAAAGTGACCAGGACATTCTGTCATATTTCCTGCAAAATATGTAACATAGTAAAATGCATAAAATACAAGTTTTGATTAACAATGATTCATTCATTTATTTGATTTTTTGATTTTACAAAGTATAAGTGGTGCAACAAATTATTAATTAATAATGGAATAAATAAAAAAATACAGAGACATCTGGATAGTAAGAATTGCTTGGGACCCAGGTCTGACTTTGTTACATGCAGGTATTCTTTGCAACCAACTACTTTGATATAACACTTTTGACTTGGGTCCTCAAAAAATTTACTTTAAAAGGAGCTATTCTCACTATCAAGGTTTAACTGTATTCATAAACATGACAGACAATAAATGAAAGTAAATTAGAAGCTATACAATTAGTAAAATCTTATTTTTAACGATGACAAAACAATCACCAACCTGCACAAGTTTGACATCGTGAAGAGCGATCAATTACACCTTGTCTTGGATCCATGAGACCACCCAATTTTGGTCTACCTCCTTCCATGGTTTCCGCATACTTGATCCCTCCCTCAGTGACCGACATACGTCGCTGTTGAGAAATGGTACATACTTGTTAATTTCAGACTAATTTAAACTATTGTGCAATAACTGTCAGTCAAGACCCAAAGTGCTCAAGGACATCAATCGTTAAATTTATGCAGTGCGGGTAGAATGAAAACTGAAATTTCAGAACTTGGCCAAATGCATAAGCGATGAAGAGTTATTATAATCAATCTTGAACATGGGCCAAGGAATATAAACAAGATAGGTTAGGAACGTTCAGTCAGACAAATCTTTAATTATTCATAAGATTATTGAAATTATAAAACTAGAAAGTAGTAAAACTAGCATAAAAACTTAAATTTAGGAGAAATAAGCGGCTGACAACATTTATGATAAAATCATACGACAGCCATCCAGGGTACTCAAGGCTGGTAGGCCACAGCGACTTCGGCCAAGACGCATTTATTGACAAAACGTATAAAATTTCCGCTTCCTAATATTCCCAAGGGAAGTCCTACTTGGCCACAATAGAAAACTTCAGTACTTACGATCTCATCGGGAGAGATAATACCAAATTGGACTCTTTTAACATAACGTATCGGCGCTTTCGAATCATTCGTCGCCATTTTCAGCGACTGACTGAGCGCCTGTTTGGTTTTCGTTAGGCTAGGCTGGATGGGGTTGTCGGGCAGAGAACCTAAGTATGCTAGACTCCCTCGTAACGATTATTGATTGATCATATTTTGGTCGTATTATTTAAAAAGACTCATTCTTGGTACTTGTAGTTTCCTTGAAATTAAAGTGGAAATCATGTACAGCGATAATAGATTCCCTGTCACTGAAATGCTTTGCAACTGAGCTGAAAACTTTAAGCATTCAACGGATGACGAGTACCCAGCGGGCCGTCCGTCAGTGTCTGTCGAGTAGTAGTGCTCGTTTGCGAATGTGAAGTGTGGAAGTACTGTGAATGTAACTAACAAAAGAAATAATTTAACCCGACATCCGAGAAATATAGGATAGTAGAATACAATTTATCATTCCAGCTTTTGTTCCTAGCATCAACCATTTTCAAAATTGGAGACATCTCAGACATGAGCTTCCTATTGTAAGTCCTGCTTTCTGGGTTCTGATGTACCTTTTCTGGGCTTTTATAGCCTACTGATAATTAAAATAATACAATTTGAAGATATTTGTCAGTCCGTCACCAGCGTTTTACTTTCCTGTCACTGTGGGCTCGTAATTTAGTGAAAATACTGGTGGGAATCTGCATTGTGTTTTTGTTTGCAAACTCTGTTTGGTTCTTGCAATGTCATATGTGTTGATCTTTTCTACTCTACTCTTTTAAAACCACATAATGATAGATTTTAGTTTTGTCCTTCCTCTTTCAAATGTTCTCTGTGTTGTGGGGGCTGCAACATCAGTAGTCATAGTCTGAAACACCTAGCACTTCGTCAAGATCCCTAAAATAAATTAAATTATGTCTGTAATAAATTTATTACCTTAATATTAGAGAACTTTCAATCTGTGCGGATTAGAACTCATTGCTACATATGCTCTCTAAAAGTTTCAAGGCTGTTTAAACAAAAATAACACAAATTGTACTCTGATTTTTCAAAAACCTGGTGTATTTATTTCTTGCAGTGGAGGCCGTTCATCGAAAACTTTTAAGCCAAAGAAGAATATACCTGAAGGAACTCATCAGTATGACTTGATGAAATATGCTGCAGCCACTCTTGGGTCAGGAAATTTGCGACTGGCTGTCCTACTTCCTGAGGGAGAAGACCTCAATGAATGGGTTGCTGTGAACAGTGGGTTACAGTTTTGAATTAGCCAAAGTTCTTTAAACAGCATAATGAAAAAGAGTTTATGTTGCTTAATATCTTAGGAATTAATTAGTTTTGTTATTCTTTTCAGCTGTTGATTTCTTCAATCAAATAAATGTGCTCTATGGCACAATCACAGAGTTTTGTACAGAAGAGGTGTGCCCTATCATGTCAGCTGGGCCCAAATATGAGTATCACTGGGCTGATGGACATACTTTTAAAAAACCTATCAAATGTTCTGCACCAAAATATGTGGATTATCTTATGACATGGGTTCAAGACCAGTTGGATGATGAAACTATTTTTCCATCTAAAATAGGTAATTAAATTTTCTTTTAATCTAAAACATGCTTAAAATCTATCAAATTTTCTGTCATTATCAACTTTTTTTCCTCTGTGGGTGTTCACAACAGGTGTTCCATTTCCCAAAAATTTTCTTTCAATAGCTAAAACAATTTTAAAGCGTCTCTTCAGGGTTTATGCACATTTGTATCATCAACATTTCTCAGAAGTTGTACAGCTAGGAGAAGAGGCTCACCTAAATACATCTTTCAAACACTTTATCTTCTTTGTTCAAGTAAGTCTTTTGTTTGTTTGGTTCAAATTATATTTAAATTGGCTTCCCAAACACTGTTCCTTATACTTGATTATTTTTTGACCTACTAACTTCTTTGTTTGGTCCAAAGGAATTCAACCTTATTGACAGAAGAGAACTTGCTCCTCTTCAAGAATTGAGTGAAAAATTTACTGCAGGGGAGCGATAAGACTCAAACATAGACAAGTGATATCAGATGGGAGCTTGCTATTCTGATCTCATGTAGCTAGATTTGCATTGGGTTGCTTTAATGTGTCTTGTTTGTTTTTTTCTTTTTGCCACAATAATATGCATTGCCTTTTTTACTCGCAAAGACAGTGTGCTAAGTAAAAGATTAAGAGACATACAATTGAAATCATTTTTCATAATGAGTTTGTAGATTTGTATTCTGATATGCATCATTTTATAAACATGGTAAATACAGTAAGACTGCATTAGACCAACTTTTTATACAAAATTTAAAATTATTCCATCCCAGTTTTGGATGATATACTAATTTTTTGAATTAATATTTAGTAGATATATTTGTGGAAAGGCTAAAAACTTCATTTTAAAGCAACTATTCTTTGTTGATTTACCAACATGTGAAGATGATATGTTTGTCTACCACCATTACCCAAAGAATGATTAAATTAACTTTCTATTATTTTGTTGCAATGAAATTTTAGTGTTAAAGTCACATTAGTGCAATAATTGCAATGTTGCCTCATATATTCAAAGTTTCTATGATATCCATTTCATAAATTTTGACTACCAAAGCAGTAAATCATAGATGATAGTTATGTATTATAATTTTTGTCTGTTATCTGTATAGTATATATCTTATGAACTATGGGAGAAGCTTTAGTGCTCAACCAATAAACTTGTCGACTATTAGATTTACTTATTGCAATCTTTCTAATTCTTACTGTGACTAAAGAAGTCATAGGAACAGTGTGATTTAGAGGGATTTATTGTTGAGGTGCAAGCACGTTTGTTTTGTACTTTATTTGCAGGCATTCAATCAAAGGATTGTGCTCAGACACTTGTAAATATTTATACTTGTCTGTGAATGACTAGGAGTGTGTTTGTATGTGCATATGAGTCTTAAAATAATTTATAGTTATATTAGTAGGCTGTTTGGAGATACAAAGTGTCTGTACATCAGGAATCCTCTGATGTAAGCTGTTTGTGTTTGCCTATTGGAATATGTGATTCCTTACATTGATGTGCTGTCACATTATTTCCTATGCCATATTTGTAGTTAATTTTCACACTTTATTTTTTGTTGCAAATTGTTACTGTGCTTTTTGAATTGTTTTTACTGCACTTCAGGCAACTTTACATACGCTCTAGTGGTGGCGCGGATCCTAAAGAGCTGGAAGATGAAGAGAATTGACGAATTCTAAATCATGTAAATTGAAGATGCATATCACTTTTAATGCAATTTTGTCAAAAATTATTCACCGTTATACTTGACACAACTTGTCATCAGGACTAGATTATTAAGTAATTTATACTTACCTTCAAACCAGAATCATGCAAGTCTCTCTTCTTTTAGTTTATTATTTGAGTTTGGTTTGTTTGAAGACGTGAGTCCTTATGGTAGGATTAGAAAAATTTTTATTTACTATATGTAGAAAGATATTTCTTAAGGCACTGCTTTGGCTTAAGGTGCTGACTTGGCATGATTGTAACAATAGACTGCTCTTTGATAAATTGTGTACTTGTGACGTTCTTGGACGATGAAAAATTTAAGTAGGTGGACATGGGAACCATATTCTTACAACAAATGTGATAAAGCCTGCTGGTGAGACGAGGTTTGGAAGTGTCTTGTGATTTTTAACAAAGTCAATGTGGCAGCGGAAATTTCTGCACTGCTAAGACTTTGTTGAGTATTTTAAATTGTATTTGTCGGCTAAATTTCTATTTAATAAACTTCTTTCCTTTCTGTGAAATATGTTGTCTCTTCTCACATTGTTTATTGCAAGTTTTTGAAAGTCTTTGGGGAGTGGAATAATGAAGAGCCACTTTGCTAAAGAAGACTAACTCTGGTAAAAAATAAGGTTTATTACATACACTAACAAAATCATATATAGAAATAATTGCACTATCTCTGAGCTTTCAAAAATACTATTGTTGAATTTTGCAACCAGAGAGGATCCAGGTCTATAATTTGGGTTAGAACTTACACCACAGAGCAATTGCCAAAATAAAGTTGTTTTTCTTTTTTTTTTCTTCCAGTTTTGGAAACTGCAAGATAATGTAATCTGTGCCATTTTGCGCATATAAAATAAATAGTTGTTAAAAAATTAATATTAAAGGACATGATAGTCTCAGGCAATGGAGAAGCAAATGGGAGAATTAAAAATATTGCAAAGTAGAAATACCAGCCTTTCAACCGAATACAATACAAAATTTTATTTGAAGACAACAGTGTCCAGCATAGCTCCAAGACATTGAACAATGTTGGCAGCCATAAGTACATCAACTTTTTCTTCTAAATGCCTCTTTGGGTCTTGTTTACCTACATTTTTGATAGCAAGTTGTTCAGGAGTCATTTTTTCTTCATCCTCCAATGCCTGAAATAATTATATTAAGGAACGCTCAGATCACATACATTTTCACAACACACAAAATGGGTGACTACTTACCTTATTGTAATTCTTGGCAAGATCAAGCATGTTAGAAACAGTATCTTCATTAAGTTTGCAGTGTTCAGAATAATCAGCAAGGGTCAGACCATCCATCCATGACTTTTTATGTAAATTGAGGAGCATTTTCTGCTCTAGTTCATTTTTCCTGTAGTTAATACTGATGGAATAATAGTGACGATTCAATCCATGTATTAAAGCCTGTAAGACAATTTTTTTAAATTTTTAAATTATTTTGTTTTTAAATAATAAAAACATGGAATGAAATAATTTAATCTTGGATGATTCAGGAAAAGATGTGTCAGCAAATAATCCAGTAACTCACCTGCACAGAAGGCTTCTGTAGATGTCCAAGGTTGGATGTAGTTTGCCTAGGTTCTTGCCCAAGAACCATCATGTTGGGATTGATGAGTCGGAATGCATCAATCACAACCTTGCCTATGGACAGACACCATCAATGTAAGTAAAGTTAGTTTCCATAAAACCAAAAGAAATAGGAATTACCATGTTCAACACACCTTTTACGCTCTGGATGGGGTCAACAACTACAGCAACAGCACGTTCTGAAAGAGCCTCAAAGCTCTGTTGTGTGTTGATATCAACTCCTGACAGCCAACAGCCAAAGCCGGGATGGGAATGGTACCATCCAACAACCATTTCAGGCCTTCCAGTTTGTTTTAACATATCCAACATCTTAGCTTGGAAAACTGGATCCACAGCTTCGACACTAACACCCTGTTAGAAAATAATATACTTAGATACATCAGACACTAAAAGAAATGGTTAGATTTGAAGAGCATTCTATGAATTTTTCTTACAGTTCCTGTTTGTGGCATAGCAAAAACATCGATGACACGAACAGTGTAGTCATCAACAAACTCTCCCAACATCAAACCCATCACCTCCATCGGGACACCAGCTCTACCATGCTTCAACATTTTCAGTAATGCCAAGGATGATATGTAAACTTGCTCAGCAGTATCCACAGCAGGGGCATCAGAGGAGGGAGGTGGTTGGCTCAAACCAGGCATTCCCCCACCAAGCCGGAGTAGGCGATCCATGATTCCTAAATAACAAAATAAAATAAAGCACAAATTGACTGAATCTGAAAACATTAACAATTATGGAAAGTACAAATAGCTGGGAAGAAAAATTAAAAACAGATCATTAAACTAGTCTTTTAAAATTATTGCTTTGTGGATTTTAAAAAAGAAGGCAGCTTAGGTCTGACAACTGTCATTCTGGTATTGTTACAGAGGGTGTAATGCAACCAAAGAGAAATATTTTCACAAATATGGCACTTTACCATTAACGTGAGATATTGAGAGTCTAGAAAAATGAGTTACGAGCCTACTAAAAAATATAAGACGTTGTATGTAACAGAGTCGGTGACATGCACAATTTACACTTGGAGAGTTAGGAGGTTAGGTGGTCTCTGTCGCTTTAAGGGATGCTCTAACTATCTCATGATTGGAGTCAAATAATAAAGCACAAGATATTGTAAGCAGTCCAATAAAGAATATCAAACGTTTAAATCAAATTAGGAATAATTACTTTGGCGTAGAAGTTAACTTTTCTACGCTTGGCACAGACTTAGAGCTCGCTTTGTCACCGTCGGTCGTCGGTCTCTCTGTGTTTGTGCCGAGCCGAGTGGTCGCGGTCGCAGATATTCTCCCGGGTGCCCGTTTCATTAATGGATGTGGGGTTGGCCATAGTGGACCGTGTCGTCTTGAGTGGGTAGTCCAGCAGGCACTGAAATATTCCGACAGATAATAACAAATGTTGGAATACATGTAAAATCCGATTTATTTTGGGGCAGGATCTGGTAGTTGTACCTGTATTACAGTAGGTTTAGCTCTAAGGAATATGAAGAGAAGAAATGCCGATTGTAAGCTTCGGAGGCCGTTAAAGAAAACGAAAATAACGGATGGAATTTGGGGAAGGTAAGGCACTTCTCCATATGTGTTTCAAAATGGCTGACATATAACCCTATCACCTTTTACTTTCTCTTTATTTTGGGCTTACAATCATACCCTTTTCCGTTAAATAAAACGCTTAACGAATTTCTCGATTATGAAACATATTTTTGTCCCTGTATACTCGATGGCAGGCACTTCTATCTTATAATCACTTGTTGTTAATTCTTATTTGCATCTTTGTTTCTCCTCTAGTTCCCCTATTTTTAACATATCCGATTGTGTATGATTTCAATTACTTTTGACCACGAACAATATCAAAGCAGTCATATTTTACATTGGACAGTTTTTGAAGACTGTCAAGCTTGTTTTCTGATTTGGTTCTTATCAGCCTCCATTCATTCATTCATTCATTCATTCATTCATTGTTTTCATAAATAATGTCATCTGCTTGCTTTTGTTTATATTCACCACCTTAGTTTTTTACTATCTACAAGGTCTTAAGGAAATTAGAAAGTTCTCACATCACATTTCTTCACTGTGTGTGAGCCATGTATTCTGTATATTTTTAAAAATTAGAATTTTTATATTTTGTTATTTTTTTTATGTTTCAGTTCCTTGTTGTACTTGAAGTTCTTTGTGCTATGGGCGCTAGTGCTCCTTGCAGACTTCCTCCTTGAATTCAGATTTGAATACTTGTGGCCATTTTACTTACTACTACGAAGTGTTTACGATTCTTTTAAATACCAAGGCTTGGTGAGTTTCATTAAAAGTCAAGCAATTGTTTGTAACTTGTTCTTTTATTTATTACTAAAAATTATTTTTGTTTTTAAATTGCAGGCCTTTTCAGTGTTTTTCATCTGTATAGCATTAACATCAGATATGATCTGTCTGTTTTTCATTCCTGTGCACTGGTTATTTTTTGCTGCAAGCACATACGTATGGGTGCAATATGTTTGGCACACAGGTATTTTATAATTTTATGATCTGTGAATGACAAAATCCCAGCAGTCTTAGTACTGTTAAGTGTATTATACATTTCTTTCTGTTGAATATTTTGCAGAGAAAGGCCTGTGTTTACCCACATGCATCCTTTGGATGGTATTCGTTTACATGGAGGTAGCTGTGAGGCTACGAGATGTGCGTCACATGCCATTCCATTTAGATCTTTGTAGACCCTTTGCAGCTCACTGGTAATTTTCAGAAATAATATTTACCCTTGTCTTGTTTGCGTCAATTACCTCATAAAACAATTTCTTTGTCTTGCAGCATTGGATATCCTGTAGTAACTTTAGGGTTTGGTTTTAAAAGTTATATTGGTTACAGAATGAGACAGGTAAAAATTGAATTTTAAGAAGGTACACTTTCAATAACAGAGGCTTATTGTAATATGCATGGGATTGTGATTTCAGAGAAAACAAAAAGATGTAGCAAAAGAGAATGAATTTTATATGCAGTTGCTAAGACAAGCATTACCTCCAGAAGTGCAGCAGCAGCAGCTTCAACAACAGCTGTTGCAACAGAGTCAACAACAACAACAGCAGAGCCACCCTCAACTATCTCCAGACAAAGTCAAAGGTATTATCTATGGTCTAATTTCTGTTTTGTTGACAATAACCAACAAAAGTTTTATGCAAAATGTTTGTTTGTTGTCAGGTGACACAAATGGTGTGGCTCATCCAGTTATAACTAACTCAATTCCAGTACCGAAAAAAGATCATAAAAAGCATACAGAAAAGAGCGAACGTGAAAAAGATAAAGTATCAACCCAAACAAGTGAGACTTCATCAGAAAAATGTACATTCAAATTTAATCATTCAAATGGCTCTCTTCTCAATGGGGACATTGAAATTATTGAACGGATTGGGTAGGTGTAAATTTTTTTATTATGTCATACTTTATTTATTGCCTCACCTTAATTCAATTGCATTTGTGTGCTCTTTTATTTTGAAGATCTGTCAATGATTTTGATGAAAATGAAGAACATGATAAAAGTGTTAAGGGCTGTCAAAGTCTTAAGTCCCATGGATCTAATGGATCAACAAACAGCAGATGGAGCAGTTCACAAGCTAAAGAGAATTCCGTGAATACTCAACGTGAACGTCGAAACAAAGCAAACAGAGATACATCTGATAGTTCCAGCAATAGTTCATCAAGGGATGACTATTGTCAACGGTATTACTTTTTCCTTTTCTCATTGTTTTATTGGTTTTGAGAGCTTCTCTGTTCAATTCATAATTCTTTTGTGTGCATAGTCATTTTCACTTATTATTCCATTTGAAGATAATTTTCATTCCATTTTTAGGCTGGAGGCTGATGTAAAAAGACTGAAAATTGACCTTCAGTCTAGTCGTCAAACAGAACAGGACCTAAGAAGTCAAGTGACCACACACCAGCTAGCAGAAAAAAGCATCAGATGTGAGCTTGCTCAGTGTCAAAAAGATAATGAAGAGCTCCAGGCTAAGTAAGCACTTAATTTTAAGAATAAGTTCCTGCCAACCTGTCACTACCAATAATTGCTGATAAAGTGCAAGGCTAACAACTTCTCTGTGCTGCCCAGATTACATGTCTTGGTGTCAGCTCGCCAAGCTGACAAACAGTTAATGGTCCAAAATGAAAAGAAATTATCAGAAGAGCGTCGTTTGCGTTCTAATGTGGAAAGTCAGCTTACTGCTGAGCGCAAGGCGAAAAAGGCTGAAGATGCGGCAACTGCGAGAGCTGTTGCAATGGCTGCTGCAGCAGCAGCATCTGCAGCAAACAAGTGAGTCTTAATTCAAAATATTCTGTGGGTCCAGAATTTTCAGTATTAAATTAGTACAGTAATTCATATTTTATGTAGAATGCAAAGAATTAATGAAATACTAATGTTTATTTCTTCTGACTTTTGTGTCTACAACCTTGTAACTTTGTTCCAGATCTGAATGCACTGAATCTTGTAAAGCAAGACGGCGTGAACTTGAGACAGAAAATAAACAACTGCAAAGAGAGTTAAAATTAAAAGAAGAGCGAATTACAACTTATGAAAGAGAAATAGTTGTATGTCACAGTTTTGTGTGGTTTTATTTCTTATACCATATGTATTTGTTCAATTTGCCGGCACATAGTACTCACACATTTATTGTTTCTTACAGAGTTTGAGACAGTTTAAAGAAAACCAAACGGACACTGAACTTCTTATGACAGCTTTGTCAGCTATGCAAGAAAAAAATTCTCATTTAGAAAACAGTTTAAGTGCAGAAACACGTATAAAACTGGACCTCTTCTCAGCTCTTGGAGAAGCAAAAAGACAATTGGAAATTCGAGACAGTAAGTAAAAAGTCTTTGCCTTTTTCTTAAGTTCCTGGGAACTTTGAAAAACAATAATTAGTCTGATTCTTAGAGAACTAATATAGTGTAGACTCATGTGAGGACAGATTAGTGCTATTTAACTTGTCCCTGCAATCTTTTATATGTATTAACCATGTGTTTTCTTCAACTCTTACAGCTTTACTTCGTCAACAAGAACGTGAAGTTGAGGCATTAAAAAGCAAAATGGCACAAGTTTTGGCTGTCATGCCCACCGATTCTTTCGGGCCACTACCGTCAGGTACAACATCAAAACTACTTCTAACTGAAAACCCTGGTTGCACTATGTCATCATTGTCCAACTTGGATCCAAATGCTACTGCGTACACACCAAAAGGCTCAAACATTGCAGCCTCAACGGAAGCTTGACACACCTCATATAGTGCCAAGAAAGTTAGTTTCACACTTCCATTTGGTGGTTTGACTATTTGCCTGTATTTGGAGCCTGAATTTGAAAATCAATAAAGCTATGGCGTTTTGAGGCATGCTGGAAAAGGGGAGAAGCAATTGAACATTTAATCAAATTTCCAGCTAAGATTGATGATTTGTTTTTCTGTAAGATATGTTTGATGTGGCACTTGAACATGAGACTTGTCTGTTAAGACTTGTATTGTGTTAAGTTCTGCATTATGCCCTCATTGTCCTTTTTTTTTGTCACCTTGCATAAGATTTGGTTCAGTGCGTAAGGGTAAGGTGTAGTATAGTAGATAATTGTAGTAATCACACTTTAATTTACCTAATGTGTTTAAAAAATCCCCTTTTTGTTATCTTTTTTTTCAAAATTTTCTTATGTTTATGATTTTGAAGCCTCTTGCTTTGCATTCTTGTCTACTCTTCTTTTGTCAGGTTTATGTAAAATAGTTCTAGAAACCTTAAGAAGCAGCAATTTTAGGCAGAGTGACAAAAAATGGTTTTACATGATTTGGGCGCGCACAATGCACTACTAATATAAGGAAACCTTTAAATTCTCCTGAAACTTACAGAAACCAAATCTGTAGTTTATGTGACATAGGTTTGAGATTTTCAAATACTGGCTTGGTGTTGATTTAAGGTGTGTTGTAATAATGTAATGATTTTCAGACCTTTTTGTTAACATGGATTCTGTAATCATGGTAAACTAGATATTTGAGATAATAGCTTTTTAAGAGCAGGATACTAGTCATTTTAATAATTGTAGAGTGAATTTGTACAGGTCTTTTAGGCTTACGGACTTTGGCACTTCAATGTACTCCTATTACTTGTCTTTATTTTATTGCTTCTTTGGAAATGAACATGTTGCAACATGTGGACAGTTCATCCATTCGAATGGCTGTGCCCAGTTAATTTGAATTGTGCTCAGTCACATGAATTGTAAAACAAGGTATTATGTACTTTCAGCAATTAGACACATGACATTCTTCATGAAATTTAGAATATAATAACCTATTGCATCTAAATTTTTGTTCTAAATAATATTTCACATAGCTCTTTGGAGTTTGTTGGTCTTGAGATTATTTTGGAAGAAAACAAATTTCTCCAGTGTTATTTAGATGGAATTTGAATTATAGATGCAATAGTTGTTTGATGCTGAGGCTAAGTTTATAGTTATTTTTCAACTTATCCTCAATATTTCATTTGCTCTCTTTTCAGTGTTAATTTTTTCTTGTCATCCTGTGTGAAGAACTACAAGTTTAGTTTTATTTCTGCCATAGTTGCAAAGACTTAATTTTGTTTTCCTTTCTTTCTTTCTTTCTTTCTTTCTTTCTTTCTTAATTCTTTCCCCCTTTTCCTTCTTTTTAAGTAAGGTGTCTTACTACCTTAGTGATCAGTTCTAATCAGTGTAGTTTTTTCTTTGTTTCTGTAATTTGAGCATAATTTATTTAATTTGGCAACTTCACTTCATTTTTTACCCGTACGATATATTTGGATTTGAATCAGATTTTTCCGAATTGTTGGTCTGGTAGTTAAAGTAATTTGAAATTCAATCAGAAGATTATTAGCTTTTAACTGAACATAGGATTGGATTTGTTAACATTGCTATTGATAATTCGACACACCTTCACAGATAAACAGTCTGTTGCCATTAACCACAAAGGAGAAAAACATTCAAGTTAGCTTTATCTGAGACCATTTTTTTCCAGTTAACAAATGATAAAGTACATTAGTAGTTATCATATTTTAATGTAGCCTTTAGTTCTGGAATCCCGGTGAATAATAGAAGATTTTCTGTGCTCCTATCATTTGGGTTAATGGAATTGTATACATCTTCCTGTTTTTATACAATGCTTCCCACTCTCTAGCACAAAGGTTCTAGACTGCAGTTTTTACTTAATATCTGAGGTCTTCCGTGCTATTTGTATGAAATATTTCCCCTACTTGATGGTAAAAAACACTGTGGCTGTAGTACAAATTTTTGAAGCAATGTAAATTTTAATTGTATTTGACACATGGGCTGTGATATATGGCACAGCCAACTGCTGTTGTGATCAACTAACCGCAAACTTCTAAAACACATAACCTGATTGTATTTTCGACAGTTTGGCTACAGGTGATTTGGGGCCTTTTTATTGTTTTGGATGATATTGTACAACTTGAAAGATAGCACAATTTGGTGATTTACAACTTGCCTGCCTTTTGCAAAGTGTATAGACCTACCTTATTTATTTCTTGATCATTGTATAAGATGTGACTGAATTGTGAATGCTATATTTTTCACATACATATTGATTGTTCATTGAAGAATCTCGCACAATACTGATTATGATCAACCAATAATCCGATTGCGTGCAAGACTGACATTTAATTTTTGTGTTTTTGATGGTTGATTTTTTAACACAACTTGTACATTGTGACTAAACTAATGCAACAACCATTGTTTTGTGTCTAATACATGTTTCATGTAACTAGCTTCTGTCTTATAAGCACACCCTGTACCTCATTGAAAATTGCTTAATGTTAACCGAACTGTTTGTTTCTTGGATTCAGATATGACTAAAAAACAGTTTATCCTTTTTAAAAGAGTAACCTCATGAAACCTGGCATATTGTGCAAATACTCTCTTCCATTCATATTCATAATGCGTCTTAGTAAATCATTCAACCCCCCGCCCCCCCCCCCCCTTTTTTTTTCCCCCGCTACAAAACAATGTAGTCTCTTCATAATGTGCTACAAGTAGTTTTGATTTTTTTTCTTCTTCTCTTTTTCCTTTTCTTCTTGTTTCATTAAGATTTTTTTCATGGTACTGATATCTTCTTATAATGTTGTTATGAACTCTTGTTTCTGTTTTGAATGAATTGTGATTTCATTTGCTTACGGTTAATTTTATTTTTAGGTCACATCAATTTTCACATAATTTATTATTTGCGTAGATGTGGTAACTGTTCTGAGTCGTTTTGGCTTCCAAACAGTTCTTGAGGATTATTTAATGTTATATATATACTTACTTTTTTGTTCACTGTTTGTTTTGCAGAAGAGTTGTACTGACATTAGTCAGTATTGCTATAACAAAGTAACAGTTTTGTGCTTCTTCTGATGCATCAGGTATGATCTCAGTTATTGTTTTTGCAGTATGTGGTGTACTAAATGTTTTCCCCCCTTGTCTTCCTTAGTAAGACCAGGAGATATCCATGAAACTGTCCTGAACAGAGTCCTAATAAACTAAGAATACTTAAATCAGTTTATCATCTAGAAGATTTAGTTAATTTATGGAGATCAACCCATCCACCCATTTCAGTCATAAAAATCATGCACACACCACTATAAATACAGGCAAGCAGGAGAATTGGTGCAAGATCACGAATGTGATCACCCACTGCACCCACTGTTCAATATTACCTCAATTGTTACATTGTCATTACACAGACTCCCATGACAAGATGGTGAGATAGGAGAAAATTTAAAAGAACACCACAGAAAACAACAATCTGAAATGTATAACAACGTTTATTGCTGATATATTTTATTCACATGATAAAAAATAAACTATGCACAAAATTAGGTTTATTTTCATTGAAAAACCACGTGATGTTAATAAGTAATCTAAAGTTTTATAATACATCACCACCAAACTCTGATCACTGCAAAACCATATTCTCTCAATGTTATCAGTTGGTGGTTAGAGCAGTCAGCATACTTCCAAAACTGGAGAACATCTACAAAATTCAGGTCATGAAGGGGTTTATATACATATATATCATACTAAACGTTTTTAAATGAACTCAAAACCAAAACTTTACAGGCATGAGAGCTCAAAAAATTAATAATACCTTAGACATCAAGCAACAACATTAAGGATAATGATTTCTGCAGTTACATTCACAACAAAAGAAATTACTGTAAGCAAGTAGAAGCTTCACTGGGATAACAGCAAAACATTCTTGCACCGGTACAATTGAACACATAGCTAAGCTGCCATTGAACAGTCTCTTGAGGAACACTATTAAGAAAATGCATTTGTACTGAAATCATGAACAATAATCATAAACATAATCTAGATGTGACATAAGAAAAACAATGTAAGGGAGAGGTATGTGATGTGGCTTTCATTTCAAAATGGGCCGCATCTTATGCATAGAAGTTTTGGAAGAAAGTGGTTTGTAACAGATTTGTGCCCCTCTCATCACTCATAAATGGAGATAAAAATCCACAAGCTGGACATCTTCAAACTTGATGTAGCAAATACAAGTGTCCAGCACTTCTTTTTCCACAAACACTGAAAAGATTACGTAAGTCAAGTTGTGGCATAATATTAACCATAAGATTCAAGATAAAACTAAATCAATGGGGCATAAAGCATAAGTTACTCTACGAGTGTTCAGTCTCGTTAGTTACACAATTCCAATAACTAAAATCAACATACAGCACCAGAAGTATTAAGTGCAGTCAGTTCATTACTTTAAAGAGCGCATAGAATTGACAAATTTTTGTGCTTCAGGGATTAAATGTTGAGAGCACAAGTAATAGAGTAACATTTAGAAATTATTGAATGTTATGTCAACTGTAATTGATAAAAATAAATAAAAAGTAATCCATCATCACAAATAAACAATCATCAGTGTACCGTTAAAATGTTGAAAGAAAGAAGAAGAAAAAAAAAAAAAGAAGAAAAAAGAATGGAGTTTCTTAATTTTACCAGCCCCTATTTTAGCATGAATGCAGAATTGATCAATTATGCAAAAACAGACTTTGCTAAGAGACGATTGAACAACAAGCCCTTGAGACAGTGAAAGCTAAACAGATTCATCAGAGAACAAAGGGGAGGAGGGGGGGGGGGGGGGGGGGGGGGCGCAGAGGGAGAGGGGGCAGCAGGCTGCAAGTGATGTTCATTAGTTGTTGAATGGATGCCTCCCCACACTGGTTAGGCACTTAACACCACATAGTACACAAAACGCTCAGATTTATAAAAAAGATATTGTTTTTACGTGTCCATGTGTGCCATATGCTAACCAGAATATTGTTAACTTATCTTTAAGCTATAACTTACTACAGAGCACTGTATAATACTTTGTAAAAGTGTTTAAGACATTGCCAACAACAGCTCAGTTCAAAGCAAAGAATTTCAAACACAACTTTCCATTACACAAGCTTAAAATATTAATAGAACAATAAAAACTAAGATTCATGGGGGTGGCAGTCCAGCCATGGTAAATCTTCAGACTCAGATATTTCATTGGGACATAAAATTTGTTCTAAAAGTTTTTGAGAAAGGATATAAGATAATAAAATGGAAACTTAAAAAAAAATCACAAAAGTGGGTTAAGTAGCAAAACAAGGCACCACCACAGAGCATCTCAACTTCACACATTGATTCATCAGATCACAACACAATCTCAACAGATTGACTAACCTGAGAACTTTACGACAGATAACACAACCTTTGACATTAGCAATCTGGAGGGCATTTATCACACTGATCAGCTCTAAGCGTGATCATAAGAGTATGTGTGCAAATCAAGCCATGCCTTCTGACACAACCTTTGTCAATCATCACAATTCAAGTAACAAATGAAAATTCTACACTTACAAGTAAAAGAGGAAAGGCAGACAGCAGCAACTCACAGAACATACAGAAGCTATGGCTTGACAGCACACCATTATTGCCAATTCAGAAATTTCCTGATGTCACTGGAAGGTTGTCTTCCCTTCACACAAAATTGATTAAGTAATACAAATGTACATGCATAATGTTAAGCCATGAGCAAGGCTTTAACTCAGCCAAATGGTAAACCACTATAAGTGCTTATGACTTCTACAAGAAAATACATACAGGGAGCTGAGGGGGGAGTCACAGGAGTCAAAAGTTCCTTGTGCCTCAATATAACACGTCTAAAAACAAAAATCAAAACAAAAAAAAATACCAAAAAAAAATTACTGCAAGATACTATTTATCTTCTTAGGGGAGAAAGTGTAGCATCAACATAATTAATGTTCCTTTCCAAAAATTAGTAATAAAAAAAATTGATTGCTTGACCTTATCTCATCACATTGTCTCAATGAACATAACTGTGTGAGAACAATACGCAACAGAACTGTACAACACAAACAACATCCATAACACACAGAGGGTTCTCTCTTCCTTTCCATTAGATTTACGTAAAATATTGTACATTTTAAGAGGCAGTCAAGAAAGCAGTATTTTCCTTTTCTTAAATACTAAAGAGGGCTATGGCTTAAACTTAACCAATGGTATGGTTTTGGATGCTAAGCATTTGTCACAGACCCATTCTGCATAAACTTCAGCGGTTAAGAGTTGATAGGCTGCCTCAGTAATACCCGTACACACCCTGAAAGGTAGGAAAATACATGTAAGTGATTACAACAACTTAACCGATAACAACAGATTTGTTATCGCAAAAATAAAATGGCTGCAGAAATTTTTAAATGAGAAAATATAATCTATTTGGCTTACCGGTGAAACCAGAAATTACACCCTGATTCACACAAAATGGCCTGGTCATTATCATGAACTTCTTTATGGCAAATTCCACATGGATAGATAGGTGGTGCATTTGGGTTCTGAGGGTTAAACACCATGGGTTGGTCAGGAGGGTACACCTGTTAGATTGTAAAATAAAAATTGACAATTAATATTTTTTCCAGGGGGAATTTTCCTTGATGATATAATGTGCCTGAGTGCTTTTACCTTTCCAGCTGATACAGGCATGGGTTTGGGTCCAGGGAAACCATGAGGCATGCCCATTGGATGCATGTGTCCCATGTTACCACCCATTGAGCTCATGTGTGGTGGGCAATGCTGCATACTTTGAGGCCCAGGACCACCATGTAGAGGGCCATGCGGTGGCCCATGCGGAGGCCCATGTGGAGGCCCATGTGGCGGCCCATGTGGCGGCCCATGGGGCGGCCCGTGGTGGTGACTCATGGGAAGCATCATGCCAGGCCCACAATTGTTACTTGGCCCATTGTTCATAGAAGGATTTGAACCAATGGGAGGGGCAGATCCCATGGGAGGCCCTACACCCATGGATGGACCTGAACCTGGTCCCATAGGTCCATTATTCATGTTGTTCATGGGACTTCCCATGCGTCCAGAGTTCATATGACCCAACGGGCTACCAATTGGAGGACCACTGTTCATACCTTGATTTCCCATGGGGCTGATATGTGCCATAGGACTCGTTAGGTGCCTGTTCATGGGACTTCCACCTGGGCCACCAATTTGAGCTCCCATTCCAGGGCTACCCATCGGCGGACAGCTGTTCATAGGACTACTGAGCGGGCCACTATTTACACCACCACCACCGCTGCTCATTGGACTTCCGGCCATTGGGCTGCCCATAGGAGGGCAACTGTTCATAGGTGGGCCCCCCATTGAATTCATTCCTAAAGGACTTGTGTTCATACCAGAATTTCCAAGGGGTGAATTCATAGGTCCAGAACTCATAGGAGAACTATTCATTCCCATTGGACCCATAGGACCCATTCCCGGGCCACCCATTGGACCTTGCATATTAGGGGAGCCCATCATTCCACCGGGACCACCCATACGAGGTCCTGGACCCATCATTCGATTTGGTCCAGGACCCCCCATGGGAGCAGAGTTTAGACCAGCCATCCCCGGACTTCCCATAGGACTTCCCATAGGGCTCATGGCATTCATGTGGTGTGGATGATGAGGATGATGATTCATATGATGCATCATACCCATGCCTGACGATGGGGGGGTATCATCAAAGGGATTTGATGCAATTATAGTATCACCATAACCTGTATGAGGACAATAGAATCAATTATACAGTGCAAACAACCAACAGACATTGATTATGAGACTTGAAACTTACCTGTGAGAGGGGGAGGAAGAAGATCCTGAGGCGGCGGAGGTTGAGGCGCTGGTTGTGCATTAGCTGCACTAGAAGTTCTTCTTTTCTTTTTAGCATTGCCTGTAGTCGGTGGTGGTGGGGCAGGTTCTAGTGGACCACCCAGACCTCCACCAAGAGGTGGCTTAAGATCCATACTCATAGCCCCCATCGGCATATTTCTGAAGAAGAAGGTAAAGAGGAATATGTAATTATTATCATTAAAGAAGCTGACAGGCAGATTAAAAACAACCTCATTAAAAAAGTGTTGGGTTAATGTACTTGTATGGCTTTTCAAGCCACAATTTTACCAAAGACATAGACAAACATAACACCGACTTGCAAATTAAACAATCTAAGGGACAGTCCTAACCCTCCCAAGTCTTTTTCCCCCTAACTGTTAGTTTACAAACAATTAAATTTACTAAAATGTGAATAAATAACAAAGCAGCAATTATTCCAAGCCACATGCAGGTCATATCCAAAGCCTGAGGCTCATTAATTTTTTCATCCCAGTCTCCACCTTACGAATTAAAATAGAACAGACATTGCATAGAATATTTTAGTTAGCTAACTGCATTAATTGACAAGAAAAAACCTTTCATTGGCAAAATGCAGAAAATACATATAGAAAACAATGTCTTTTCAGTTGAAATATTGTTCCCCCCCCCCCTTTTTTCTTTTTTAGTAAACAGACCAAGAAGAACAGACCTAGGGGATGTGTTAAAAAACAAATCTGAAGAAAGATATAAGCCAAAATAAACAAAGAATGCAAAAGATGCCAATTATGCAGAGTAAGAGCAATCAAGCTCAAGACAATTGCACTCACCCAAATGGGTTGCAAATGCCTTTGTTGTCTGGGTACATAGGACCTAAGCCCCGATGGGGTGCCTCAACACCAGGATACTGGTATGGAGCTCTACCCCGTGCCATACTGCAACAGGATTGTGACTTCTATGGTCAAATGACAGTCTACCTCAAATTTAAATGTCACCTACATTTATCTGAAATAGTAAGCATACTTAGTTGACTAGCTACAACGGTAAATATTTTCTTTGGATATCTTCATTGACTGGTTAGCATGAAACTTTGTCATGAAAACTATATTTGTCCTGCTCGGAATTATGCGAAGTGATTATGAAGACAAAGGAGGAGAATGCAAACTTGTCTACATTGACAAATTACAAAATAAAAACAAAAAAATTAGTTTCTTTCAACAGTAAAAGTGGGAGAGTAAAAGAAAATGGTACACTAAATAACATCAGCTCAATTCTATAACAAATGTTTGAATATAATTAACAAATATAAGTCAATAGAGTAATTTGAACTTGTATTTACCTGACGAGGGGTGCCATCCCTGCAATGTTTTGGCTCATGTCCCTTCACTTTACCATGCCTTAGCTTGGATAAGACTAATTTACTCTCTTCTCCTTCCAAATAAATAGCTTGTGGCCCTATTAACAAAATAGATTTTTCAGGACATGATATATACCGAAGATAAAACACAAACCAAGGAAAGTTTAAGTAAATGCTGGTAAGAACATATAAAACTAAAGTTAGATCAGGTACAAAACACCGATCACATGAAATGTCTTGGGGCAACTGACATGAATCTTAAAGGCACAGTTAGGTAAGACAATTATACTAATTAACAAACAAAAAAACAAACAAAATGTGTAAAACATATTAAATGCTTCTGTTTCATCAAATTTGGCCAGTGCAATTTTTTTCTCGAAAAGAAGATATTTCAAAATATATAGATGATATGGCTGCAGT
The DNA here is from genome assembly GCA_033675135.1 of Frankliniella intonsa. Lineage (NCBI taxonomy): Eukaryota > Metazoa > Arthropoda > Insecta > Thysanoptera > Thripidae > Frankliniella > Frankliniella intonsa. The sequence continues at coordinate 5,312,045 of CM066247.1, read as the reverse complement.
TGACCATAAACAGCAGAACTCAAGACTTATTTTTTTTTTAAACAAGGAAAAACATGGAGATCAAATAGTCATAGTAGAACGTAACAGCAGAAAGCCACACTAAAGTCTGAAATAATCCGAACAGCTCAAATAGAAGGAAAGAAAAAAACATGAGTTTGAAAGACGACCGGCCTTGGGTAAGCGGCCAAATCAACAACATAACCTCACCCTCATATCATAACAAGGCTATATTCTGGTGCTAGATAGATATACAGAAGTTATAAAATTGATTCGAAAATGTAGTAATGACATATTTGTTGTAATAGAACACTCACCTAAGCATTTTAACGTCAAATTCCAACAGAAGAAGACAGCATTTTCCACAATTTTTCCCACTTAGCGAACGAAGGTAACTCGCAGCGTTCCGATAGGGCTAAGGTCTAGGAAAACCGTAGTAAGGTCATGAATCAAATTTGCTGTGTTGAGGCAACATACTACCAACAATTTAGATAATTCAATGAAAATCAAAACAAATTCCTAAATTAAAGTCGAGAGCCCAAACACACGCTACTTTCATGTCGCCATCTTTCAATGATTTACATGCAGAGGTCGCGGTAGTCGCACGGCTACAAATATTTCGGAAATGTCCTGGAAACCGGCGTGGCGGCAGCATTAAATCTTATCGGTGAAACTACAATAGATTGCCTTTGTTTTTATAAGAAACTCGCAGACATAAAACTGCTGTTTCCAAATCTATCCTAACCGCCTCATTGATTGAATTTGTGAATATCTTTACTACCAAAGATTTCTGCAATTTCAAATAAAGCCATCACTGGGTCAGAGGGGAGATTTCTGTGAAGGGCCGCCCAATCCTATTTTTCCTCCCTACAATTTCACTACGTTTCGCAGTATTATTTGTGGAAATGTTTGAATTATTTAAAACAAAACATATGCTTTGGTAGAGGTGATTTGCCCGTGGGAAAATGAAATAAAAGAATCGATATGATGGCTTTTATTTTTCTCGTAATAATAAGAAACGAAGTGTCTGCCCTCTCACTCTCTCCGTTGTTCTAAAACGAACACTTGTGTAACCCGTAACCCTTCGTAACCTGTCACTAGGAGAAGCTCTATTTGGCCCATATTCCGAACGCTTTGATTTTGTTTAATTAAAAAAACAAATTGGGAAAGCCCGCCAATCTTTGTTATAACAGAGACTTGCGAACATGTTTCTAATTTATTTGTTGGCGTGAAATTTAACGCCGATCTGTAGTTATGTCTTCTGGTGCTGTGTACATGTTGAGGTAATCCGGCCTCGTCAGCGGGCCCTAGGGCCATCAGGACTTCAATTATGAGTAAAATTCAGCAACTTAATAAAAGGTACCCATCATTCTCTTAGCCCGAATAAACAGATTGGAAATGAACATTTTATTGCTCTGTAACAGTAATGTACTATTTTATCAACCATAACCTGAAAATGTGTGAATATATGTCAACATTTCAGCAAAAATTAACGAAGTTCTTATTTTGTTTTTGTCCTTGGAAGAACGATCTTTTTAAACGATTTTATAATTGGCTGTTTTATATGTTTCAGTGCTTCCCAGTCAGGAAGTGTGAGCAGCACACTCAATAGTGCATTTCAAACATGTAGTGATACCAGTGATGCTGTGGAATTGTTTGTTCCACAGCAACTTTATCTGAAGCCTGTTGCCAAATTAAACATTTCAGTCCAACTTCCTCAGTTAAAATTACCTGGCAAAACCATATCTAATTGGGAAGTTATGGAAAAGCTGAAGACAATGGTGAAACCAATTCAATTCACAGTGTTGAAAGTTTCGAAAAGCACCTTAGAATTCATCAGGTTAGATGCTTTGGAATAAGAAAGTCACTTTGAGTTTTACGCTTGACATTCCAGCAATGTGACTATTATTGTGGACTGTTAAATGCATTCATTTATTTATTTTTATAGGTTTGAAGGAGAAATAGAAAACAAATCAAATTTAAATGAAGTGGTTTCTCGACTGGATAGCAAAACAATCAAGTTATCTGGGTTTTCAGAGCTCCTAAAAATTAGAGCTGCTGAGGCCAAGGCAAGACTCAACCATTTTTCATCATACTGATATTTTTGTACTCACCCGAAGATATGTAAACATGTATATTCATTCTCTTTTGCAGAATTCTTTCCCTACCCGTCATACTTGGGATTCATATTTTAGAGATGCCAAAAATATGAATGAAATGAAACCAGGGGAGCGACCTGACACAATTCATTTATCTAATTTACCAAGTCGTTGGTTTTCATCTAGGCAAGAAAATGGTAGAGGGAATGACAAGCCAAGTGAATATGTCTTCAAAAAGGTAAATTATGTGGGTTGATTCCATTGATTGTTAGAAACCTGTATTATCTTGTTCTTTGGAAGAGTTTTCAAGATATCATTTGGAACAGGTTTTTGAACAATTTGGTGAAGTCCGATCTGTTGACATCCCAATGTTGGACCCATACAGAAGTCAGATGAAAGCTCATATTTCAGGCTTGAAAACCTTTTCCTTTGGTCAGGAACTAGCTTTTGAAGGTTACATTCAGTACCAGGAATATGTTTGCTTTGTGAAAGCTATGGATGCACTACGTGGTATGAAACTTCTTCATAAGGAGGGTGATAAATCCTTCACTGCCAGCATTAAAGTATGAATTCAGTCCTTAAATATTGTTTTGATTTTTTCTAATATAAAATACTTAATTTGTATGTTTCAATCAATTCTTTCTGGGTTCCAGGTTGACTTTGATCGTACCAAACACTTAAGTGAGGCATCTATTCGTAAGAGACGGGTGGAAAGAGAGAGACTCATGGCTAAAGAACAAGAACTTGAGGAAAAGGAAAGACTTGCTCGAGAAGAGGCTGAGAAAGAAGCAGAGATCATCAGGTACACTCGCTGAACCCCTTTGCCCTTTGTAAAAAAAGATTAACTTTAACTGCAATCATGTTTTACTAAAAAGCTTTTCTCATTTTAGGAAAAAGGAAGAAGAGGAGGAACAATTGAAGGCTCAGCTTGCTGAGGAGCGGAGACTACGTAAAGCTGAACGGCATCAAGCTCGCCAGTTGCGCAGATTAAAGAGAGAAGAAGCACAGCGCATGAACTACAAAATTGCTGTAGAGGAGCGGAAGTTACTGATTGCTCAAAGAAAACTAGAAAGCATTCGACTTTTGGATGAACTTTTTGAACGAGTCAAGGTATTCCTAGCACACATGTACAATCAGACTTTGTGAAAGCCTGGACTCTTATATTGTTTTCCTCTGCACTTTAGGTTATTCGATTACAAGAAATAAGGAAGGAGAGCGTCAACCAACCTAAAGATAGCAATCCAAACAACGATGAAAAGGTCTTTCTCCTTATTTTAAGTTTATGTTACTCCTTAAATTTTACTTTCCATTTACAGTTCTGGTATTGTTTTCTGATCTTAGGAGGATATGGAGAAGAAAGAACGTGAACTGAGATCAAAATTAATGAAGAAATACAAGAGTATGCAAGAACTTCAGCTTAAAGGACAGCAAGAAAAGTTGCGTCAAACAGTTGAAAGTAAGTTTAAGTAAGATAATTAATTTTATCTGAAGTATTTATTACTGTTATACAGAACTGTAATTTCAGGTTGGGTGCTTACTACTGTTTGTGTTAATTACTACCAACCCCATGCAGGAGTGTAGGTGGCTAGGGGCAAAGCCGCCCTCACTCCTGCATTCAGGCTGGTATTAATTTTAGAGCATACAACATAAAGTGACCTTGCTGTGTTACTATTATTGTTCTTATTGTTGTTGTTGTTGTTGCCATTTTACATAGATCGAGGGAAAGTTCACAGTGTGTTAGCACCCACTATTGGAAAAGGCAAGGACCCTTCAGAATCTGATGATTCAATTTCCACCTCTTCAAGTAGTGAAGCCTCAGAAAAGGAGTCAGATAGAAGAATGAAGACATCAGGTAAATATATTTTGTATTGCCAACTGAACCAAATCCAACTTAAGTCATATCTAATATTGATACAATCTTTAATTATTTTATTTTAAACCTTGGTAACATTTTTGACAGGAAGTAAACCTGATGAAAGTGGTTTAGATAAATGTAAAAATCCAGCAAAGGCATGGTTTGATCCAATGAATACTCCCTCAGCAACAGGATTATTTCCAATGGATTTTCATGGAGGTCTCATGGCATTGCAGCCTCCTTTTGGCGACAGGTTATTCAAGAATCTTTAATGCGTCGTGTAATTATTTTAATTTTATTGAATTGTCATGACTTTTAAAATTAATTTTGGTCATTCATTAGGTTTACCTATCCTCAAGGAGGATCTGGCTCAAATCCGTGGCCTCGATGGCCGCGTTACCCGCGTGGTCGTGGTGAGTTCATGATGCCAAACTACTACTACGGGATGTCCAATGATTACTACAAGTATTTCAGTAAGCTGGCCGCGCAGGGCGGCCGGAGTCGCTCTGACAGTCGCAGTCGGTCTCGGAGTCATTCAGCTAGTCGCTCTAGAACACGATACAGACGCCGATCTCGAAGTAACTCAAGGTCTCGAAGGAGTCGGAGTAAATCACGGTATTTGACATTTAAGTCACAGCTGATTTGGGGAGATGTCAATTCACCCATCTTTTCAACCACCCACTCATGGTTTTCCCCCTCTATCATTTTCTAGACGATCCAAATCTAGCCGACGGTCAAGATCCCGAAATCGTTCGCGGAGATCTCGTTCAAGATCTAGGTCTAAATCCATCACATCACCAAGAGGAAGAGATAGAAGCCAATCCCGATCAAAATCAAGAAAAACAGAATCTACTTCGAGATCAGGACATTCTCCTCACAAATCCCATTCAAGACTCTCAAGTTCTCATAGACCTGCCCCAACTAAAACTGACGCTGTTTCATTACGCTCAAGGTCAAACCAAAGAAGTACCATCTCCTCTCCCCAAGCAAAGTCTTCATCTCGTAAACGTGGGGTGAGTACTAGCCAAGACCCTAAGCAGTTGCCTGCAGAAGTAACAGATGTCCTTGCTTTGAATGGTGGAACAAAAGGTTCCTCTGTTCAAAGTAAAGTATCTGATATTGATGTTAGTAAAAAGAAGAAAAAGAAACACAAGCAAAAAAAGGAAAAGTGAACTTTTTTACCTATTTGACTGATTATATTTTTATAAAATGCATCCTCAAATTTAAAGACTGGGATTTGTATCTCAATATTGATTTTACAGACTGTGATACTCATCTTGTAATGTTATATTTTCCAACCATGGGAAAATTGTTCAGAGTGGGTGAAATAAAATTTACATCCTGGATCTGAGATTTTTATTTTTTCTTTCATGTGAAAAATTCGGAGTTAGACAGTTTTAGTACATAGGTACTTATCAAAGTAATACTTGAAAATTCATACAATTTAACTGAAGCAATTTTATTTCCCTTTTCACCAGAAATTACATCAACTAATGTTCGCTAAGGTGGAAAGGGTAACTTCAAAATGCTAATGGCATTATACCTTTGGCTTGACATGCTAAAGAGAGTCATATGGACTGATTACAGAAATGTATGACAAAATTGCCCTGAGGATTTTCATCAAGATTCTTTCACACTTTGAACAACATCCTATTCAGCACTTCTGGGTGTACGGAACAGGACACGGGGATAGATTTCCATTATTTTAATCATTTACAGGGAATTACAGTTTCATACTTAGTCTTTGGCTGCAAGCACTGAGCACCCAGCCTTCACGCTTTATGATACAGTTCACACAATCTGGAAACTTCCAACATTATTAAAAATTATCAGTCTATTCATTCATATCACTTGGCAGGAGAAACTCATGCAGAGTTTTAGAGAGAGGTTTCACTGAATGGAATTGCAGCTAGTACATCCAAAAATCAAACAAAACATTTTACTTGACAAAACTATCAAAAGCCTATGAAAAAACAAAACTGAACGTCGATAACAATAATAAAAATAAAATCCTTGCAGTTGACAAAAGACCACGGAATATTTGGATATAGAGCTACAGAACTGCAAACCCATAAACAAAATGGACCTCTCTCCCACACACACATTCACACATCTTACACACAGACTGAGCACTTCCCTCTCACCACATATCACTGTTCCAAAATTAAAGTTTTTAAAAAAAAGAGAAAAAAAATAGTAGAAAAAGAGCGGGAAATGTGAACTTTGTGGCTGAAAAGAAGTTAACAAAATATTTGGAGAGGATGAAAAAAAATGACAATGAAGATGCTAACATGTTGGTGAGGGGATGAGTGGGACGGAATTAGCTTGAAGCCGGCGCTGCAGAAGTCTGGATTCAGATGGAGGAGAGAGACCAAACATGTGTCCGCAGTCCAACGAATCAGTTCCAGCAGCAGCTTTACATGAAGCCTTGTTAGGGTGATATTCTTCTCTGGGCACAAGATCCATGTTCATGCTGAAGTGTTGAAGGACTACTCTATTCACAGCCATAGCACTCTCAGCAAATGCAGACAAATCCCGTGCGCTGTTGTTTCTACAATTAGAAAGGCAATGTCAACAACAACCTAATGAGGTAGCTAAAGAAAAAGAAAAAATGAGATGTAACCATACCTGCGAATAATATGCGGCGTGTAAAGTCCACGAGAGGAAGGACTTGGCTGATTCCAAGGGTGACTAAGAACAGAAGAAGCTGAAATTCTTTGCCTTGCCTCTTTCACAAGCAATCTTCTGATCAAATCTTTGGCATCTTCAGAAATGGTAGCCCAGTCTCTCTCTGGAAACTCATAAGTACCTTCCTGAATGCTTGTGAACAATAGATCCTGCACACAGAGTTAAAAGTTAGAGCACTGAAAGAATTTTAACTTCAAATTCAAAGTGTATATATTCTTACCTGACAAGCAGAACAGTTGTCACCTCGTTCCCAGCCACAATCCATACCACAATTGCCGTAGAAAGGTGGATAACCACACAGCAGGATGTACATGATGATGCCAAGAGACCACAAATCACAGCGTTTGTCATAGGAGTTCGCCTCTCCTACAAAAGCATCTACCACCTCAGGGGCCATAAATTCAGCTGATCCTACAGGTGTCAGAAGCTGAGGAGTGGCGATTGGAGAAGACAGAGCAGAATTAAATTTGATGCCAGAGCCCAGATCAAAGTCACAAATTTTGACAGGGCTCAATTTCTCAGGATCAACACACAGGATGTTCTCTGGTTTCAAGTCTCTGTGTGCAATACCTAAAGAAAAAATAAATTAAGTTAATCCATCAATTTAGATGAATGTAGTGTACAATCAAAGGTAGAGAAGAGTAATCTTCACCTTTCTTATGTAAGAATTCCAGGGCACTGGCGAGATCACAGATTATTTGACTAGCTTCTCTTTCAGTGAAATGATTCCTCTCTTGGATTCGAGAGAGAAGCTGGCCACCATTAATTTTTTCAAACACCAGATAGAATCTATCCTCATCTTCAAAAAATTCTATCAGTTGGATGATATTAGGATGACCTTGACAATGGTGGAAAGTTTCAACCTCTTTAAATACACGGCTTCTTGAATGCCCAGGAACTTTTTCTATCATTTTCACAGCATATTCCAAGTCAGTCCAAACATTGACACAAGTTTGCACAGAGGCATAAGCTCCTTCGCCAAGAACTTCTCCAGTGAGCCTGTACAGATCTGCAAGAAGGAGTAAAGTAAATCCTTGTCCAAAACGGAAAACACTAATCATGTCAAGGTGGGAACGTGCATTAATACCTTGGAAGCACGAAGACACTAGACTTGTAGCAGTCTTCTTCTTGCGCCTCTTGCGCCTCGCCTCTTCTTTACGTTTGGCAACATCATCAGTATTGGTGGTATCTCTCAAAACAGACATGACTTCATCTATAACAAGAGAAAAATACATTCTTAGATCCTGATAAATAAAGCAATATAAATTAGTAAAAGAAGTTTAACCCCACCCCTCTCTACCGAAAAACTAAAGAAGTATATTGGAATAAGTAACTAAAAGCGGCCGCGTTTAAATTTGCCGCGTCCCACCGGCACACATTCGGGGACGGGGACCGAGAGAAAGCGGCGGGTGGTCTCCGAAGTGCCCAGTTTGTATGAGCCTCAGTCTAAGCAATACTCAAGTATCCAGAAGAAATATAGCCTCATTCACAAAATAGATCACAAATGATATTTACATACAGCTAACTTTCCATTTACACGACTATCAGTTATTTCAAAACGTCACTTAATAGCAACAACAAATCGTGGAAGTGACACTTGCGGAAACAAAGGGTCTGCTACTCGTACGCCTCCGCGGGCGTGTTTGTGACAGGGAGAAGATCTCGATAGTAAACAAATATGTAATCGCTGGGCAGCTAACATTTAAGAGCAGAAAGGGGGGCACGCGGCAAGACTTAAGACTGGGAGTAGGATACAATAGTGGACGTCATTTTACGTTTCCTTTGTTCGAACGCGGACGCCCGCAGTAGGGATGTCTACAGCAGTACGGCCAGAAGGAAGTCAAACTCAACGCGTAGGACGAATGAAACAGGGTGGCAAGTCCTAGAGCCTTCGGACTATTCAGGTCAGGGCCTTGACTAACACTGATGCGATAGAAAATACTCACTCGTCTGGGCAGATGCGGCGTCCAAACTTCCTTGCTGCACTGCTCCCTCTAATATACTTTCCACCATTGTTTCGTCAAAGTTAATTATCACTCGAGTCAATAAATAACACAATAAATACAAAACACTATCAACAAATAAATTAACGAATCACAAAGTAGCGATAAGGTACTCGGAGTATATAAAGTTCTATAAATCTTCTCGGAGCTCAGCAGGGCAGTATGGCCAGAGATGGGTGGGATGATGACTTGTCACTGCTCATAAGGCCCCATATAACTGGAATCGCGTATCCTTCCACGGTGAGGTGAGCGGCACAATCCTGGGCCGTCCACTTGCACTTCACTCCCAATGCTTCTTCCTTCCGTCCACCTCTCCTTCCCCTGCACAAAGCACTGGGCTTGACTGCGCCGACTTGCGCCTAGCTAGACCACACTCATCTCGCCTCGCTCACTGCCGAAAGCCGACTGAGCTGCGAAGCGAACGCCTCGCCAGTTTATACTTGGGCCAAAGAGCCTGGCCTGGCCGAGCCGCCCAGACACTCCACTCGAACCACGTCGCCGCGCAGGCGCTGTTGCTATCGAGCCCGGGCCGTGCGCAGCCAGCGAGGGGAGGGGGAGGGAGGAGGCGGGGCAGGACGGGACGGGCAGGACAAAGAGAACCTGCGCGAGAGAGTGAGAGGGAGGTATAGGGGCCGGGCAGGGCCCACCGCGGGGGAAGGGGAGTGGCAGTGGCGGGGAGGGGTGGGGCTTGTTTGGAAACAGGCCGGGCCGGGCCGTGCCGGGGGAGGCAGGGAGGGAACGGAAAGCGATGTGCTTCGCGATGGCAGCTTTGCCGCGTTGCCTCTGTGCGTTGACTTGGCAACTCTGCAATGCCGGTGCGGCTTTTGGGCCTCCACGTAGGCGAGAGGGAAGTTCCATCGAGATGTATCTTGCGGGTCCGGTCGGTCTCGCGTCCAGCGGATGGTCGAATCACGTGGGTCGTTATCCAGGCCCAACGGTCGCGTGACGGGCGAGATGAGCAGCTGGGGCTCCGGGCTTGTAGTCATGATACTGCAGTGACAGTTCAGTCACGTGTTCGCGTGTGTTCAAAGGTGGTCACTCACACATGACCAGCCGGGCGGGAGCCACCCTAATCCATTGATGAAGATCAGAGTAAGCACCACACTGGAAATGGATGGGCATTCCCTCACCTAAAAGTGTGTGAATGATTTCTAGCACACCCATTACAAGCGTGTGCAAAACTTCAGTCTTCCGAGCGACGCAAGTGCACTTGGTTTTCCTGAGCAAGTCAGTACAGCCCCGACTTAAAATCTTAAGGCATCCATTAAGCAGCGCGAGACTAGCCAATGGGAATAAGGGCGTGCGGCTGCCATCAACAGTGCAAGTGCGCAGCGCGCTCTAGGGCCTAACCGATGTGTTCATTGTGCCCTAATCACTGGCTGGTGCGGGCCGGGGCGGGAGCGATGCACTGAATGCTGCATGTGACGCCTACGTGACTCCTGGCAAGTGCGCCGCCGAGGCGACCCCGGCGCGGCGTGGGGCGTGGCGCGGCGCAGCTGTGGGGGTGGTTCAGGCGCCGGACCCCACCCCCTGCCCTCTGCAACCTGGGCGCCCGCCCCGCCCCGCCCCGCGCGGGGCCCCCACGGAATCCAGCTCGAAGCGGCTCTCCGCAGCAATTGCAAGCCCTTCTGCATTCCCTCGCCGGGATGTTTTCGCTTTCCGCCGCCAAACCCTCAATGACTCTCATCGCTCGCTGTCTCACTCTCGTCCCCGAATCTCGCCCAGCCTATGCTGTTTTTATTATCTTTCCATCGTCTATCAGAACCAGCCTTAAGCACCCGCGAGACACTTGACATTTCCTTTTCCTCCACGCTCCCCGCTGTCGCCTATGAAGTAAACACTAATCCCATTTTCACTTGTTTGCGGATGGTTTGTGAAAATCCTGATAGCGACAAGAATCAAAGCCATGAGACCCATTCAAGACAAGAAAGGGGTCAATTTTCTCATGAAGCTCGTGCAGAGCAATATTCAGGCTGGACGGGGTGCGGTACGACAGGGTGTCTTCTGTCTGGCAGGTGAGGAGCAGTGAGGAGCTTGGAGCAGCTGATTCAGAAGGGCGCTCTCCTCACTCTGTCTCTCTCGCACCTATACGGCGCACCTCATGAGTGCGGGAGAGACAGAATGAGGAGAGCGCTCTTGTGAATCAGTCGCCAGGACCGACGGGACCGACCCTCTGCCTTTGTGTATGGGGGCGTGGGCCAGGGGCCTCTCTGTGTGTGCCTGCGTCATCAAGCTCCCTGCTCAGCTGCTCAGCCATGCGCCGGTCGCGCCCGGCCCGGCCCTGGAGGAGGAGGAGGAGGAGGAGGAGGAAGAGGGTGCGCATCACCAGCCAGGGGCTCTTCCATTCCCTTCCCTCCCCTGCTCCTTGCTCTGTCGAGCAGGTGCACTGCGCTGCGCTCGGCTCGGGGCTCGGCCCTGCCCTGCCCTGCTCGGGGGGAGCCGAACCCGACCCCGAGCTCATGGAACGTGACCCCCTCCTCCTCCTCCCCGTCCGACTGTGTTGTGATGTGCTGCTGATGCTGGCCATGCTGGCCCGGGCCGTGCTCCTCCCCCACGCCACCAAAACCTGCCAGTGTTGCCGGTCGACCCACTCCCTCCCCCTCCAAATCTCCCCCACGGTAAATATTTTGAAGACAATCAATATAATTGCGGTGTGGGACATGCTTGCTTGGGCTTGGGTATGACATCAGCCAACCCGCATACTCCTCACCTCGCCGCACTCCTCCAGCGGGTGCGGGCGCGGGGCGCGGGGTGCGGGGCCTTACCGTGGCGGTGACAAAGCAGTAAGAAGTGGCGGCGGTGGGTGGTGGTGGGGGAGGGGGAGGGGGAGGGGAGGTCTGTAGGATGGGGGCACCATGACCATTTCCAGAATATCTTCTCTTAGTTAGCCAGCCCGCGTCTCTTCCGCGAGACTTTCGCACCACCGAGCCGAGCGCCGCACTATCGCCATTCTACTACAGCCGCACGCTACGCACTTCCTTCAAAACATTAGCCCCTCCCTCCCTCCGGCCCCCTCTCAAGCGGCCTTCCCTTCCCCTCCCTTTCCCTTTCCCTGCGGGCCGGCCGTGGGGCAGCCGTGAGCCAGCCCATCTCAAGGTCAGCCCGTCACGGCCAAGGGCATGCTGCTGCGGTGGCGGCGGCGGCGGCCGGGCCTACGGCATGGCGCTGCCTGCACGCCGCCGCGGCGGGGGCGGCGGTGGGGTTGTTGTAGGCTGCCGAGGGGCGCAGGAGGAGGGGCGGGGTGGGGGCGGGGCGGGTCAGCCAAGCGTGGCGTCGTCGATTTATACCCGTATTTCGATGCCTATCTCTCCCTTTCCCCCTTTCTTCGGCCCTTCGCCCTTCTGCGCCTCACTTTTCTGCGCAGCTCCAGTCGTGTTCCCCCCTCCCCTCACCCAGCACAGCCCCCCCCCCCCCGCCCCGTCTCCTACCAGTTCCTTTCCAGTCCTCAGTCACGAGCCTCTTGGGTCGTATTCTGCACTGCAGTATCATCCTCGCGAGGTTATGTCCACACGCTGTCCGTCCAGTCCCCAGCGTGGATAAGAGCCCTGCCCCGCTCCGCCCCGCCCCGCCCCGCCCCGCCACACCCCCAGCCGTGCCTCGGCGGAGGCCACGCCCGCCCGGCACCGGCACGCCCCGGCCGTACGGGGGAAGTGCGCAGCAGCGGCACGTCGCGCACCGGAAAGGCATCAGCAGAGAACCACCCGACAACCAACGCTGGCCGGGCATGTCGGCGAGAATAGCTCCCCGACAAGGGAGAGTAAGGGGGCGTTCCTAAACTACGTGCCTCCTCACTAGTCGCAGGACCATTACGCCTATGTCACATAATCAATAAAATAAAATAGGGTAATCGGCTGGGCGGCGGAAACAGAACTGTTAGGCGGCCCTATGACCCATCTCTGCCCGTGCACGAACAGCGAATGCGCAGTAGATTCCGCCCCCACCCCCCACTCCACTTCACCCAACTCCGCACCTGCAGAAGGGATGAAACCAACTTAGGGTCGCGCCGGTTCGCGGTGCGCTGGCATTTTCATCCCCTATGTCGAACACGTGAGAACGTGACCACATCGTGGTCATGCCGCAACGTGTTAAGATTAAACTCGACGGAAGCGTCGAACCGTGTCGCCGAGTGAACTACCGCTTCTGTAACCGCCACGGCCACCCCCTCCACCCCTCCTCCCCTCCCCCGCTCTTTGGCGGTTATCGGTTTTCATGGTGTGCGTTGCGTGGCGTGCGCTCAACGGCAGTGGTCCCACCCACCCAGTCCGAGTGCGCGGAATACATGCGGGTGGCCCCGGAGCATAGCGTGCGTGGGAGCGCAGCGCAGGGCGAGCGTTGACGGGGAAGTGTTCCAGCTGTCACAACAACAACAACTCGGAGAGGCGCATAGCGAGGAGGATGCACTCGTTGATCACAGGCTCGCACGCTCAGCTCAACGCGTCAGCCGCGCCGCGCAGCGCGGTGCGTCGCGGACGTGCTCGCAGCACTTCCCTCCTGTCCTTGTTTCGGGTCGCTCTATTCAGGATCACGCGAGCAGGGAGGCCCGAGTGCAGCGGACCGAGGGGGGAGGGGGGGGGCGAGTGGGGAAGGTTGGGGTGTGCATCGAACGGCGTGGAGGTGGTGGGGAGGAGAGGACAACTGATGGTGTGGTGGGATTGGGGGAGGGGAGGGGGGATGCAGGGGCCGGGCTGGGACGCTTCTGGAAGGAAGCGTTGGTTGTGTACAGTAGAGTGCAGCAGGGCAGCTGGTACCGTTCCTGACCTACCCCAACGGTGCCCTCCCCACCCCGCCCCGCCCCGCCCCACTCCGCCCAGGGGGAGGGGAGGGGAAGCCCGAGTAACAACATTAGACCATGATGTAAGTCACGGCACAGGTTAGCGCATATCGGTATGACTAACGGAAACGGACGACGGCGACGTGGCCCGCTCCGCCCCGATCCGCTCACAGAGTAACGGCCGGGAGACGGGAATAATGATAAACTGTAAAGTGAGTGGGCCGGAGCTGACGCAACGCCACGCGTATGTCTCACACTATGTACCCGCGGCGGGTGACGAAATTTTTCTGTAGGATTAATAATTTCAGGGAGGGAGGGAGGGAGGGAGGGGAGGGAGGGAGGGAGGGAGGGAGAGTAGGGTGACGTGGCCGATCGATGGTGCGAGGTCTGGACTGGTCAGGCTTGCATGCACCCTCGCGCCTCCCCTGCTCTTAGCCTCTGACTGTTCGCGACCCTCCCGACCAGCCCCGAGGTTGAGGGCTGCGCTGTGCGAGCGTGTCATTCAATCGATTCAATCGCCGCGGTCATATCGCGGCTCTTTTTCTTATTATTCACGCAGACCGCGCCCCGCGACAGCGCTCATAGTTTCTCCGCCGTGCGGCCGGGGCAACAACGGACGGCATTAACTTTACAGGCCTCGTGCTGGACGGCGCGGCGCGGGGCCGTGGCCGGGCCGCGGCCGCCACGCCCACGCCCACGGCCTGCTTGTCGCGGCCCACGACATGAGCTGCGCCGCTGCGCCCCGTGGCGCGGTGCGCCGCGGCGGGGCGGCTATGGTTGCAGCGGTGCCGAGCCGAGCGGAGCAGGCACTTTTGCGGCGACCACACCGACGTATCGTCGGCCCCTCGCTCTGCCAGATACGGTGGTCTTCCCCCGCAACGCCGTGCGTTTCGCTGCGCTCAGCGGGCTGCTGCACTATATGCTGCGGCTGGCGAGGCGAGGCGCGCGGAGTGGCAACAGCAGCTGCACAAGAACAACAGCGCCATCGGCCAGGGTGTGTTCGTTGTGCACATGTCGGCCAGTCCATCGCACCCTGCCCAAAAACACGACCGTGCAAAGCAGAATAGGAAACGTACACAGCTCTAGAAGCGGCAAGAACCGGTCCGGCTGGGGAAAATACCTGATAATAAAGAAAAACGTTTGCAATGTATTTCTGAGAATCTCTACGACCGAAATTAGAAGTTGAATGGAAGCCCAAAAATGGAATGATCATTACATAAAAAGCAAGACTAGGACCTGAATACAAGCCGTCGGAGTCTGTCCTATCTATTTCTGTGTAAACGAATTTTTATTTTATTTTTTTTCCCAAGCCAGGATCCCGTCCTGCTCTCACGTCACACGAGGCGACGTGTCGCGACACCCAGATGCGCATCGCCCTCGGTCTCATGGCAGTGCATCGGATGCTGAACAGGCGTATCCCTGCCCTGTGACGTGGGCAAGCACCTTGGCCAACGCGCCACGCCGCCCGAACCTTGTTTGTCGCCCCGTCCGGAACGCAAACAAATAAAATTGTAATTTTCGCACAATCTATGCGACTTTTTCCCCCGCTAGTCCTCAGATCAGCATTCCAAGATATGCAAAACGGGATCGTTTATTTGTTTTGCTACCATTTCTGGTAATGCTCATGTATGTTTTTCTCCTCAGCGAAACGTGCGAATTCATACAGACATGTATGCACCGGTGGCAATCGTAGCAGAGGGCGTGGCGGGCGTGGCGGGAGGCGCCTAGCCGTTGTGGCGGCTGATCTCCCTTTCGCGTTTAACCTTGACCTCGGGGGTCGCTGCCGCGCGGGATTGGGGCGCAATGCATGGAACATGTATCGGGAACAAGAGCGACAGTGCGGCGGGGCGGGGCGGGGCGGGGCGGGGGGGCAGAGCGCGGCGGGGCGAGGTGGGGCGGCTGGCGACGGATGCGGGTCAGGTAAGGTTGGGTGGGAAGGGAAGGGTCACTTTGGAATGGTAAGCACCGCGGGGCGGCGTGGGGCGCGACCCGCTCAGCTCAGCCCGACAGCTTCGAGAACCCGCTTCATTCGCTCCCCGCGACACTCATTGATTAACGACTGAGACGGAAATAGAGCGATGTGCTCTTCCCGCGCCCGCCCCGCACCGCCCCGCACCGCCCCGCCACGGCCAGGCCTCTTTAAGCTGTTTTGGAGGGGGACCGCGAGCCTCGGGCGGGCCGGGGTGGGGCGGGGCGGGGCGGGGCGGGTGCGATAGGCGCAGGCGCCCGCTCTTGTCGCGCCGCCGGCATGCCACGACGGCCCGCCCCGCCCCGCGCGGTCCGGCCGGCCGGCGCCTTCCTGGTGGCCGTACGGTTGTCTTGGACCTGGGCTGGACGACCCGCCGCGGGACGCGACCACCACGCGTATCCAGAGCCGCCTCCTGCGCGGCGCGGCGCGGCGCGGGCGGTGCTGCTGCTGCTATATTCGCGTTTACAGTCGCGGCCCCGCCCGGCCCCGCGTGTCCTTGGAGCTCAAGCGGCGTCATCGCCTCGCATCTTTTCTCTTTCTTTCTCATGCTTTCGCACGGACCTCAGCAGTCCGCCCCGCCTCGCCCGCGGAGAGCGCGTGAGGGGGAGAGGGGAGGGGGCGAGGGGGACGAGGAAGCCTGGGAGAGCGAGAGCGCGGACCGGGTACAGTCCACCCCGCAAAGGCCCCTCGGTGGACGCGACGTGAGTGGACGGGATGGGCGGGTACTATGTCGACAGCGTCGGCCTCAACGCTGTTTTTGACTTCCATCAGCTAGGTATCCTGCGGGACGATATCATCGCCCGCCCCGCCCCGCCCCACGGCGGCGGGCCCACCCTACTTCAGCCCACCCCTGACCCCGCGTCACACGGCGCAGTCCAGGGCGGCGCCCAGCGCCCAGCACCCAGGGCTACCCTGCGTGTTTGTCTCCGAACGCGTCAGACGATGCCTTGGCTTTAAACATTCCCGGGCGCTCCGCTCGCGCCTGGCCCCGTCACGCCGTCACGTTGCTAGGCACACGCCAGAGAGAAGCTCGCGCTGCGCCGCGCCGCCGCCGCGCTGTCTACACTGTAATCTGGAGGTGTCTTGACATAACCTAATAATCTGGTAATAATTTGGTATCGACACTGCTCATAGCGCCAGGTGGGCAGTAGTTCGAAAACCGCGTATTTTTTCTTTATTGTGGATTAATCGTTTTTTCCAGCTATACCGTCCTTGTGACTCGGGCAACTGCAAAAAAGCACTGGTGAAGGCACCGGTGGGCAATGGTTCGAAAGCGGTGCAGCTAGATTGTCCGAGCTATCTTTGTCTGACCTTCCCCCAAATCCGAAAAAGCGCTGACAGAAAAAATAATTGCGATGTTTTCTCGGGATGACTAACATTGAACAAGCGTCGAGGTAAAACACTTACCAGCAGAGGCCCCCGGAGACGTTTATCCGTTCGACGTTCCACAAAATGGCAGCTGACATAGGTTACCAGCGGCAAGACGTGGGCCATCTTACTGGCGATCTTGACATCACACACAGTCCCGATTTATGACTTTTGCCGAAGAATAGTCTAATCTGACACTACTTGAACACCTTATGTTCACGCCGATACTCTGCACAGATGCTAAAAGTTTTGTTCAAACCGCGATTAAAACCGATTAAAAACGCCGTACCGAACGAGACGCGGCGTCACTCAGCGTTGCTCATTTCTTCAACTGTCCCTGCAACCACTACTGCAGAGCTGCCAACTTCAATCCAACCACACTCGTCGCTGATGCATTAAAAATTTTCCGATTTGAGCGGATGTGCTTCCTGCCATTTTGGCAATGAAAGCAGCTTACGTGACGAAAAAAAAATCGTTAATTATTTTTGTATAATTTTTGACGAATTTTGCAGATCTGAAAGCTGTTACTGAGCCTAGTCGGGTCAGGCCGGGGACGGGGGGCGGGGCGGGGGGCGGGGGGCTCTCGATCCAGGACGCCTCGGAAAATCCAGTTGCTTCGACGTTCATATTGGTTTTACGCCCAATTTACCCGAGCAAGCTGCTTCCATTGTCAAAATGGCAGGAATCACATCCGCTCAAATCCGAAATTTTTAATGCATCAGCAACGAGTGTGGTTAGGCTGGATTGAAGTTGGCAGCCCCGCAGTGACGGTTGCAGGGACAGTTGAAGAAATGAGCAACGCTGAGTGACGCCGCGTCTCGTTCGGTACGGCGTTTTTAATCGGTTTTAATCGCGGTTTGAACAAAACTTTTAGCATCTGTGCAGAGTATCGGCGTGAACATAAGGTGTTCAAGTAGTGTCAGATTAGACTATTCTTCGGCAAAAGTCATAAATCGGGACTGTGTGTGATGTCAAGATCCCCAAGATTCCGCTGGTAACATATGTCAGCCGCCATTTTGTGGAAAACGTTGACCGGATAACGTCTCCGGGGGACTCAGCTGGTAAGTGTTTTACCTCGACGGCCTTGTTTAATGTAAGTCATCCTGGGCAAACATCGCAATTATTTCGGCCTAACCTAGGTGGGATAAAATCCAGGTCGGACAGAGTTTTTTCGGATTTCTGGGAAATCGCCAGGCCGGACAGAGATAGGTCGAACAATGTAGCTGCACCGAGGCACGCTCTGTGGAGGCACCTGCTGGGCACGAGTCTGTTCGGATGCCCACGGCAGGGACCAGTGGCCAGAGGTGTAAACAGGGCAGGCTCTATTAGGTGCTCATGTTCTCATAGGATGTAGACCCTCCCTAGCCCCCGCCCCTGCCCCTGCCCCTGACTCCGCCACACACGATCAAAACCGGCTACAATTCTATTTCTGTACGAGTTATGCGTCGCGGCGCTTCCCGTCCCGATGCACTGCATGCGTCGTGTTCTTTCTGGCGCGCGAGACAGAACAGAGCTTTAGAGGGATATAGAATGCAATGCTCGCATTTGGCGTTTTCGTTGGCGACGGGCGACGCGACGGCACGGCGACACAACAGCGCTCGGCTCGGCTCGGCTCGTGGTGTTGAGTTGTTGAGTTCTTTTCAACGCCAGCGCTGCGGGTTGTCACGCCTGGTCACGCCCCTGCGAGTGACGCCAAGCGTCTCTGCCGGCACGCCCAGCCCCGCCCCACCTCGCCCCGCCCCGCCCCACCTTGCCGCGCCCCACCACGCATCACGCGTGTGTGTTGTGCACGCCGGTCACAGGGCTTTCCGACGTTCCTCATGAGCACAACTGGCAACGTCGTACAAGAAGCTCGGGTTCCTGGAGCGGATCCAGACGGCAGGCTAAGAGGGGGCGGGGGGGCGGAGTGGCGAGGTCTTCCCTTTGCCCCTTCCCTGCAACCATGGTATTTGGCCCTCATCAAATGTCCTACCATTCCGGCGCTCTCCTTTCCAATTTATTCAAATCCACCCGTGCGGGCGCGCGCATTGAAATTCTCGAGGCGGGGAGAAGGGGGGGGAAGGGGTACAGGGGCACCCCCCCCCCCCCGACACGCGCGTCGCGCGGCCGCAAAAACAGATACAGACTGTGCGAATTAGCGCCTGGCGGCCGCGGCGCGACTATCGGCGCGGCGCACGTAGCATCGCGCCATGTACCCCTTGTAACAGTGCACGGACACGTAACAGTGCTGCGGGTCTGCCTATGCTAGGGGCCGTGCCGTGACGCCTTACGGCGGGAGCGGGCAGGGTAGGGTAGGCAAACCCGCATACTGTTACGTGTCTGTCTGATGTTACAGCCGGTACGTATCGGCCCGGCCCGGCCCGGCCCACTCACGGCCTCAAGGCTCTTTTCTTGTACGCTCTGTTTACAAGCGGGTACCCTAGCCGGGCCGGGCCGGGCCGGGCCTCTCCTATCCCTAGGCCCCCGGGGCCGGCGTGGTCCCTCCTTCCGCACCGGCCGCCGGCCGGTCGGCACGGCGCACTAGGGGGGGCTCTTTTCACAGAGTCTGTGTTGTGCGCCTCATCGCCGGCGGGGCGGGGCGGGGCGGGGCAGGGCGCGGTGTTGAGCCTGCTTGTACCCCGGTGGTACCCGTTCTGACCTCTACGGGCGAGCGAACGCGCGGCGGACGTACGCGTGGCGGGCGTGGCGTCAGCCCTCTTCCTCCTCGCCTCTCCCGGCCTGAACCACGCGCACGGAGCCCCCCAAACCCCCCTTCCCCCGAGGGGGGGGGGGGATATTTGGCCATTTCTTCCTAAGTGGACGGATGGGTTGGAGAAGTCCCCCCGCCCCCTTCGCCCCTCTCCCGTGTACGCTGCGCGTCACGCCCACTGCTGCCGCCGCTGCTGCTGACTGCCGTGGCGGTGGTGATGGTGATGGTGATGTCCGTGGTGGAGACGGTGAACAGGACCGCCGCGACTCCCTGCCATCCCCGCCATCGACAGCCCCCCCCCTCCCCCCTCAGCTTGTTGTTGTGGAGGCATCTCTGTAAGCCCCATCCCGTCCGCCTGACATGGTCGTCACTCTCGAGTGAAGTGGACCCGCCCCTCCCCGCCCCTCACCACCTCCACCCCCGACCCGACGTCGTCCGACTGGATTACCCGTCACGAATCGCCGTAACTACCGGCGGGGCGTCGCCCAGTTACGCCCCGCGGACGCGACGGCGCGACGCCCCGCGACACGTCCGTCCTCCTGCGCCTAGGCCTCAGGACGCCGCGCCGGCGGCGTCGCGGCGCTCGCTGCCGGGCCGGCAGTATCGCCATGATGGTGCCGCCCCCCGCCCCCTCCCGGGACCGCCTGCTTCTCCGCGGGGGGAGGGGGGAGAAGGCAGCCCAAAAGAGAGGAAGAAAAAATAGAGGGGGGCCTAGAGGGGGGTCAAACTGCGCAGTGCCGTCGGGGCGGGGTGGGGCGGGGTGGGGCGGGGCGGGGCCGGCGCGGCGCGCAGCAGAACCAGCAGAACAGCTCCACTACTATCTCACGCCGCGCCACTAACTCCACGTGGACGGGGCCGGGCGTGGTGAGGTAGGGGGTGGAGAGTGGGGGCCAAATGGGTCTAAATAACTTCACGTTGTACATAACTTCGACGGCGACGCTAGCGGCGACAGCGCGCCTGGCCGGCGGCGGCGGCGGCGTGCTTCTCTGCGAACTGTGGCATGATGGGGCGCTGTCGCCGCACCCACGACCTCCGCGACGGTCGCGCCCCGCGCCGCGCCCTGCCCGGCCCGGCCCGGCGGCCACAGTCCGCGAGTACGTCGGTCAGGGCAGAGCACCGGGCGGGGCGTGGCGGGGACGGGTTCGATCCCGGGCGGGGGCCCGGCCCGGCCGTGTCGTGAGCGCGACCGCGGCGTGTGAATAGCCTCGCCTCGCCTCGCCTCGCCGCAGAGCACAACACGACACGACACGAGGCGCGGGTCGGCGCGGCGCGTGTGGTGCATAAAGCAAAGTGCTGGTGGTGGGGAGCGGCACGGCGCGCCATCGCGACCATCAGAACAGACCACAGTAAATAAAGAAAAACACTCGAAAACAAACATCACCTGAGCGGTGAGGTCTGTTCTGGTCGCGGGGCGCGGCGGGGCGGGGCGGGTCAGCCGCGCTCCTATGGTCCCGCCTCGCCCCGCCCCGCGGGCTGCTGCGCCATGCCGGCCGGTCTGTCGGGCCCGCGGAGTCGGGAAGGTAAACAGTCGGGCAACAACAAAACGACTCAGGACTCTCTATACACCTCTGCGCTGCGCCAAGCCACGCGCGAGGCGAGCGTCTGCTCGGGTAGGGTCGGGTCGGGTCGGGCACCGCGCCGGCCTGCGAGACTTGGGCCCCATGCCAGGCCGCGCCGCGCCGAGCCATTGACTGGAGTGGCACAGGCACAGTCGCGGGGACCGCAGGGCGGGGCGGGGGCCACTCTGGGGACTCTGGGGACACAACTCAGCCGAGATCGCCGCCGCATGCCGCCCTCGCGCCCCGTCGCGCCGGGCCGGCAGGAGCTCGACAGACACAGGGCAGGAAGGCGGGCTGCATACAGTACGCGCCTGCCTACTAGGCAACGTATACACACACCTGCGATGAGGCGTTGCCTAGAAGGCAGGCGCAGATACAGCCTGCCCTCGAGCTGCTTAACGTCTATTTTTCTGGCAACACTGTTTGTAACTCGCCCCTCTGGAGTCTGGAGTGAGACCGCGTCGCGTCAGCCCCGCTGACGGGACGGGGCGGGACGGGGACGGCCGCCATCCTCGGCGAGCCACGTCAGCCCCAACCCACCCCTCCCCCTCCTCTCCTCACCCCGCGTGCCGCGCCCTCCACACACCACCCCTACGCTTTTCCGCCCTTCCACCAAAGCCATTGAGCAGGCGAGCCGGTCGGGGGGAGCCCATGGGGCGGGGGGTGGCGTACGACTGCGTGGGGTCTCCCGCCCGGGCCGGCGCGGCGCGGGGGTGAATGGGAAGGTGCCCTTCTCTTTCCTCCCCTTTGGCTCCAGAGGGTGGAGGTGGAGGAGGGGTGCGGGGTGGAGGAAGCAGGACGGGAGCGGCGCGTGCGGAAGGTCAAATGAAAGTGAGAGTCGCAGGGATGGGGATGGGGGTGCGGCCGGGCCGGCGCGGTGGTGGCGGGTGGCGGACTGTACCGAACCGGCCCGGTCCGCGGGGTCTGTATAATCCCCGCTAATAATGCGAGACTATTTTTAACAGGGGGCTGTACATTTTTCTTTATTTACCCTCCCTCAGCGGCCGTCCGGAGTGCAGTGCGCGGGCTTCTGACGCCCTGCTGATCCCATGCTGCGACGCCCTACTGACGCCCTACTGATGACCTCATGACATCCCGGGGACGCCCTGCTGCTGACGCCCTTCTGACATCCCGCTGACGCCCTACTGACCGACGCCCTGCTCACGTGGACACCATCCTGCTCAGCTCGCCTCAGCTCACAGGTATGTCCAACTGCAAAACCATAGGAGCAGGCCGAGCCTCTTCTCGGCTGAGAGGGGAGGGGGAGAGAAAGGGGTGAAGCCGTCGAGAAGTGCGTGCTAATCGAGAGGACGGTGGGGGTGAGGTGAGCGAGTGAGGGGGGAGGAGGAGGGGAGAGGAGAGGACGGTGGGGGTGAGGTGAGCGAGTGAGGGGGGAGGAGAGGGGAGGACGCCGACGTGAAGGTCGCGTGAAGGTTAGAGGAGAAGCGTCCGCGTTGCCCCCTTCCACCCCGCCCCGTCCCAGCCCCCAACCTCCAAGCCTCACCTCACCCGCTCCGGGCCGCGGGGTGGGGTGGGGTGGGGCGGGGCGGGGCGGGGTGGGGCGCGGCGGGCAGAGTGCCTCACTACTGTACTGCCGGCATGGGCCTTGTAGGCTGAGGGCGCTAGAGGAGGCCCGGCCCGGACCCGCCGGTGCCGCGGCCGCTTCGTGTACTCTGCGCGGGCCGAACGGTGAATTTATGTGCACACCGTGTTTTCTTTCTGTCGTCGCCACCGCGCCGCCACCGCGCCGCGCCGGTCACATTGGTCAGGTCATTGCATTCAACTTCCAAATGTGGCGCGCCACGTCGCGCCCTCGCGGCGCCGCCGGGTCCGCTAGAAACTGGCCAAATCCTGCGAGCTCCCTTTGTTTATTTCTTATACATTCAGTTCGCTTTTCTTTTATGTTATTCTCACCTGATGTCCGATAGACCCGTAATGTGTGTATATAAGTGAATGGTAAGGGACTGAAAGGAACGAAAACCTGATGTTTCCATCCCTTCTGCGGGGCCTATGAGTCACGTGTCCCGGCGAAACCATTTTGGAAAATGCCACCGCCTCGCCGCGCCTGCTTCTAGCTCTGATCGACCACAACACTATCTACAAGCCTAGCGCGCCCCGGTATCCCGGCCCCCGGTCCCGGCCCCGGCTCTGGCCGGCCTCCGGCCTGATCGCCGCGCCCCGGCCCCGGCCCCGGCCCCGGCCCCGGCCCAGCTCGGGCGACTTTCCACGGCAGCCGCACGTTAGTCCATTCCGCGTGACTCGTGTTGAACTGGTCACTGGTCACGTGTGACCGACCGGCCGGCCGGACCGCGCCGGACCACGCGCTGCTTGTCCTGCAGCTGCAGCCCTACCGGGCCAAGGACCCGCAGGCCAGTGTCGTTCAGTGTTGCGAGAACAGAAGTCAATAAGCCGCCTAAACACAGTGGAGCAAAGCGGGACTGCATCAGCGCCTGCCTACTAGGCAACACGTATTCACGGGTGCGAGCATGTTGCCTAGTAGGCGGCCGACATAGCGTTCGGCTTCTGGGCCCGGGTCAGTCTCTAGTGGAAGTCTCTGTAGTCCTGGGGGACGTTGCGCCGGCCGCCAAGCGGGTCGACTCGCGGGGCGGGGCGTGGCGGGCGTAGGCCGTGTACGCCTCCAGCGCCTGCACCGGCAACTGTCCGCCCCACCGTGTCGACGAAACTCGCTCTTTGTCGCTCCTAATTGGCTTGTACGCGAGTGTGAGGGAGAGAGAGATAGAGAGAGGGGGGGGGAGAGGAAGAAAAACAGAGATGAAAGAGGACCCAGCAAGAAACAAAATGAAGAACGGACAATGGGGGATAGACACGGGAAATGGTGTGTGTGTGTGTGTGTGTAGGACGGTCGAAGATGGAAGAAATGAAGGAAGGGAACGACAGAGAGGGCGATATAGTCAGAGGAGAGCGAGAGAGAATCGAGAGAAAGGTCTGGTCGGACGCAGCCTGGCCGGGCCCGGCTCGGCACGGTGCGCAGCGTAGCGTCCGGACGAGCTGCACAGCTCTCTCTCCGTCTCTCCCGGGCGCTGCGCTGCAGTCGCGACGGGGAAGTCCGCGGGCGCGCCGCGTACGCAGCCAGCGGCGCTCTGGAAGGTTCTCTCCAGCCTTATGGAGGAGTGTGTGTGTGGGGGGGGGGAGAAAGGAGGAAGGTAGGTGAGATGGATGGGCCCGGGCCGGGCACCTCAGCTCAGATCAGCTGGAGGGGCGGAGCGGGGCGGGGCGGGTGGGGCGCACTCCCAAACTAGTCCCGCCACGCCGCCACGCCCCGCTGCGCCGCGCCGAGCCGCCCGGTCCCGCGGCTAAGCTGCGCCGAGTGGCGTGGCGGGGCGTGGTGGGGCGGGGCGAGCTTGGAGCGAGAATTACCATTCGCATTCACATAACGAACGAGTCGCCATCGGCCGGGACGGGGCAGGGCCAGCAGCCAGCTGCGGCAGGTGGGCGCCCCCCCCCGCCCCGCCCCGCCCCGCCCCACCTCGCCCCACCCCGCCCCGCCCCGCCCGGTCCGCGCCGTGGTCCCCTAGGCCAGGCCCCAGCTGCGGCACGGGCCGGGGCCTACCCGCTATGTGGCCTCCTCTCCTACACGAGCACGGTCATGTCCACGGACATGATCACGTGAAGCCAACGTATCGGCCCATTTTATTCCCACTCTCGGTATGGCCCGAGCGCGTGGTCCTACGATAAAAAGGAAACTTACTGTACGGCGCAGAGATCATTTCACAGCGGGGCGGGGCGGGGACGGCAATAAGAAAAAGGTGAAATGGGGAGCCGTACCTCCGCCGCCCTACCGGGACTTATATGTTACAGCTGATAAGGCACCCCACTGCCCTCCAATGGTCACAACTTCTTTCCTTATCGTTTATGCGATTGGAGATTCACACACCTACAAGAGTGCGACTTTTTCACCCTGGGCTTTTCACTGGGCTTGGGCCTCTACTCGGACTGGCGTTGCCTGGCCTGGCCACGGCAACAAGCTGTGGCTCCGGCCGGCCAACATGTACTTGTGTCTTTCCTTTATAATTCACCCATTTTTCATGGTGGCGACGGCGGCGTCCCGTGGCCAAACCTGCCAAACCGCGCCCGGACCTGAGATACGCGGCGCTATGTACACCTTCATGTACCTTAACTCGCATTTGGGAGGCGGTGACCTTATCAATGGAAACGGAAAACTCGCGGCGCAGAACTTGCTCGGCACGTACAACCGGCTCTCCGACTGTATACACTGTTCAGCAAGGAAATAATAATAATTTTATAGAGAAGCAATATAACAATACGCGCTCCTCAGCCACACGCTTCTCGTGGGCTGGAAACTCGGTCGGTTCAAGTGTACACATGATTATGTGTATATTTATTAAAGTGTAAAATTTATACAAAGAGCCGGAGAGGAGTGGGGCCTTCCCTCCCACGGCAGCGGCAGGGCGGGCCGGTCCTGTGCTCCGCATGCGGAGCCGCCGCACCGGGCGTGACGCGTGACGCACAAGACGACAAAAACTCCTCATGGACGCCGCGGACCGGGTTTCGTGTCTTTCTATTTTCCGTCAAGCCTATAGCGGCGCGTGTTGACTCGGCCAAATTCGCCAAATCAGAGCGTTACATGTATTCATAGCCGTCAGAATCAGTCTGTAAAACGGCGGAGTGTTCTGCCCAGGAAGTTGTCGGCCGCGATGTTCGGGGAAGTCCGCGGGGACCAGAACGACACCGGGGCGAACGGTGCCAGGGAAACCCTCGGGGGGCGAGCGATCTGCCGATTAAAATTCGGCCAGCGTCATTTGGGCGGACGGAATGACGTACCCACCAATACGTACGATGGTTCGATTCATCGGACCAGATCGGGATTTGCCAACTGAATTTAATGATTAGGTAAGAAGCGACTGACGCTGATACGAGCTGACAGAGGTGTCAGCACGGCGGCCCGTACACAGCCGCGACAAACACGCCCGCCCCGCCCCGCGGCAGGGGCGTAACCGCGGGCGTAACTGACCCCGCCGCGTCCCTCAATAAGCCCACGTCGCTGCCGAATCGGCGAAAAGAAAACTAGTAAAAATGCCGATCCAGCGTCTCCATTCTGCGATGTGACCGCCGCCGCGCCGGGCAGGCCGGCACCTTCACCAGCGGAAATATAGCGGCGTCGATAAGCAGGGGGCGCTCTTGTGGCGCCAACCTCTGCCCCGCCCCGCCCCGCCCCGCCCCGCCCAGTCGAGCTCACCTAAGCCGTTTTCCTATTTGTTCAAAGCCACATACGCGCTGCATGTAACGTGACAGTCGGTGGCGTGTTGCACATTCTCGTCTATTCCGCGTCAGGCGTGCGTCACGTTAGCGTTAAGCAACCAGTCAATACTTTTCTTCATAAACAAGGGCGCGATATTGTTTCCTCCTGATGCATGCACAACGGCTCCCTTCCCCCGCGGACTGCCGACCCCACACGCTACCCCATGGGAAACTACGTCTGTCCACGTAGCTACGACGTTGATAAACTCTACGTTGCGTTTTTTTTTTCGTTTACCTAATGTCGAAGTAGATTCTACGTAGACGCCCCCCCCCCCCCTTCCCCCGCTCCGGAGTGCGGCCGAGCACGACATGAACCAGCCCGCCCGCGCCAGGATCACTGGCCCAGGCGCTCAAGGGCAGAATAAGGTGACGAGGTCGGGGTGGCCAGGCCCGGGCGGGGCGGGCGCGACCTGTCCTAGGCGAACAGCCGCGTCTTTCCTAATCGCCGATATTAGCCCATTAGACCACACCTAAATGCCCTCGATATTGTGTTTTGTTATTTGGTGGCTGACAGCTTTGTAATATTGTATTAGTTAGTAACAATAACGCCCATTGGTCAATTCGGGTGCACCCTCTGAACAATACTGTCGGAGACACCATAGTGAAACCAGTCTGGCAAATTTCGTCATGCGTAGATGTGTGCACGCCCGCCCATGCGGTAGTCCCATCGACCTTTTTTCTGTTTCTTCTTTTTCGGCGGAGGATTGTATTTTACTCGCCGCGCGCGCGGTTTCATCATCTTTTCTGTGAGTGCTCGATAATACCCGCGCAGAAAATGTACAATGCGAAAAATAATACAATAAAGGTCACCCCTCCGCCCCCTTTCCACCTTCTTGTGCTCCGGTCGAAGCGGGTCGTAGCAGCGGGCACCGCGCAGCCGCCGCACTCGTGGTTGTGCACCGTACTGCACGGACCCATAGCAAAACATACCGCCCGCCTGATCCCTGACAGTACCGTCGCGATAGACTGCTTCGACCTCCAGAATGAGACACCCTATAGGGTGCTACCGGGCACGACCACGTCCCGAGCACGGCGTCGAGAACGCCGTCGAGAATGCCGTCGAGAACGCTCCGCGAGCATGCCGTAGAGAACGCTCCGAGAACGCCCCGGGCACGCCGTCGAGAACGCTCCAGTCACGTCGTCGAGCACGCCCCGAGCACGCCCCGGCCGAACCACCGCGCCGCGCTGGGCTGGGGTCTCCCCCGCGTGAGCCGAGACGCCGGTTAGTGTTTGCCCTTCCCGTGACGTGGCGTCTCTAGCGGCGCCGGAGACGAGAGGGCGTCGCGGCGGGGCGCCCCTCCGTCTCGTGACGCCTCGCTCGCGTCGCGGCGCAGAGCCCTTAAGCCCTCAGCAGCAGACGGAGGGCAAACACGGTGGTACCGCGCCGGGCTATCCACGCCAGGTCTCCAACGAGGTGTCTTCCTGTCGCGAAGTGACCTGACCTTCGGCGGGGCGGGGTCGCTAGCGACAAGCTTGTCTGACCGCGCAGTGACCTATTTGAGCCGTTTAGTGAACGAGAATAGCTCTGGCTGGCCGGCCCGGGGCCCCGGGGCTGAACGCCTCCGCTTGTTCCATTGACCGGCCCCGCCCCGCCCCGCGCGGCCAGTAGCGGGGCGGGGCCGCCCGTAAGGTACGCAGTAAGTACGCGGCGAAGTAGTGCAGGGTGGAGGAGGCAGGGCAGTAGAGTGCGAGCGTGATGAGAACGAGAGAGTTAGACGGGGCGGAGCGGAGGGGGCGGGGTGTAACCTAGGAGATGATGGAGCAGGACGTACTCCAGCAGCCCGCCGGGAGGGGCGGGGCGGGGCGGGGCGGGGCGCCACAACTCCAGCCAGGAAGCGCAGCAGGCCCGGCTGCGGGGGGCGGGCGGTGCGTGTTCAGGCGGTCCGGTACTCACTGCAAAGACGGAGCGCGGAGCCCTACCACGCCCCGCCCCGCCCCGCCCCGCACAGGTCCGGGCGGGGTGTCTCAGCAGGCCACGGAGACTTCCTAATGACCGTTACCCGTACTCTGATTACATCAGCCGCGGTGGCGCGCCGTGCGGCTGCGTGGTACCACGTCAGGCAGCCTCCTCCCGCCCGCGGGGCGGGGCGGGGCGGGGCGGGGTGGGGCGGGGCGCCGTGGCCACGCGGCGGGGGCCGCGCGTGTAGTGCCAGCGCGGAGCGTAGAGCGTCTCGTTGGAGCTTGTTGGGACCCGTCCCGGCCCGGCCCTCCACCCGGGCGGTTGGCATGTCTAGAGATGCTCTGCTCTGCGGTGCGGGGGAGTGAGTGACTTAGGGCCGCGAGAGATACAGCTGGCGGGGCGGGGCGGGGCGGGCTGGCGGGCTGCGCAGATCTCATCTCGCCGCGGCGCAGAGCGTGGCTCCCTGTGCGTCGCGTCGCGGCGAGACTTTTTCGCGGCCAACGTGGCGCCACGTGCTGCCCCGCCCGCCCGCGCCAGGCTTCCACGTCCACGAGACAAAAATTGTTATCGGTGAATCTCAAATGCCAAATACCTCACCTCATAGGACTGTACGAACTGAAACTTCTGGAACTTCGGATTTCCTTATTCATATTTGAGATTGCGTATCGCCTGTTTACCGTCTGCCCCACGTGGTGCGGACTCGCGGCCGGCCTGGAACCGCTGAGCAGCTGCAAAGAGGCGGGGGAGGAGGGGGAGGGGGAGCAGCGACAGTCCCGAGGGTGCCGCGCCGCGGCGCGCCGGTCCAGGATGACGCAACGGGAACTAACCGTGTGCGATGATGGAGGCGGTGGGGCTGGGCCGGGCCGCGCATGTACATCAGGATAATGGGTTGCGAGTTGAGGAGTTGGAGGGGGAGGGGAGGGGGGCCCGGAGCGGTCAGGACCCCCGCGTACTACCTGCCGGCGCGGCGCGGCGGTTACGCACAGATAGGCGATGCCGATACGATTGAAGGAAGCATAACTGGAATCTGCGGCGATTTTCATCGGAGAAAGATGTGGGAAAAAGGAAGCACGGCGTTTGTTGGCGTAGAGACGCGCGCGAGGGTCTGTCGGCGGCCGGCAGCAGGAAGAAGACGCACGAGCAATGTGGAAAGCGAGAAATAAAGAAAGGGCCAGTTAGCGGGGGTAGGGTGGGGGTAGCGGGAACCTGCCGGCCGGGCCGGCCGGTCTCTCAGCGCGGGAGACACCCCCAGCTGAGTGGTCCGCTGCCAACAGCGCACGCAGCACGCATCACGAGCACGCCAACGCCGCGCCGCGCCACGCCGCGCCTCAACACTCCGCGCATCGCCGCGTTTCCTGGTCGCGTGTCTATATTTCTTACCTATTTATTGCTCGGCGAGGCGGCGGCCGCGGCCGGCCGGGCCGCGCTGGCCTGCCGGCTGCGGCTGATAGCGGCAGTAGCGTCGCGTCGCGTCGCGCGGCGGAATCCCAACACGAGCTAGGCGATGAGGGGCGCGGCGGAGACAGACGATGATTGTTCAGTTATTTTCCTCCTCCCCGTCCTCCTCCTCCCCGTCCTCCTCCTCCCCGTCCTCCTCCTCCGCGGCTCCAGCCCAGCGGGCGGGGCGGAGGCGGCGCGACCCCGCCGAGGCCTTCACCTTTATCAGCGGCACCTGTCAGCCACACCGCGGCGCGGCACTGTGTTGAATGATGCCGCCCCCCGCCCGCCCGTGGCCCGCGGGGGAAATAAGCATAAAAACAATGTTCCTAGTCGTGTCAACTATGGGCGGCCGAGTCGATAACGCGCGGAACGGACCACCGTTGTGTCCAGTTGGGAATCTTCCTCCTCCCTCCTCCTCCTCCTCCTCCTCCTAGTCCACGCGCGCGCCCCGCCCCTCCCTAACGCCTCTCTCCCGCCGCCGCCGCCCGCCTTGCCCCGTCCGTCGGAGACTAAACACGAGTCGTACGATACAAAACTACGTCGTACTGAGAATGGAGAAAAAATAAAAATAACAAACAAAAACATCGCCGGCCGCGATATTCGCCCCGACCCAAACACTCCGGGCCTCATGCATGTGTGCGCGCCTCGCTTATCGCCGGCCGGCCACCCGCACGTCGCGCGCACTCGTACTCGACACAACAATCAAAGATACCACATTTTTTGCCCAAAGCTGAAACAAAAATAAAACCAATATTTTGCTTTTGCCATAGGAAAGTGGTCCGATACAATGTGCGTCATGGAGGAGCCGCACCGCCTCCGCCGCGGCCGACCAGGCCGAGTGCCGTAGTAGGGAGTACGGAACTTTCTATATACTCGCGCGAAACGGGTGGTGCCGTGTCTGCCCACGGTGAGCAGACGGTCGGGCGGGCAGACGGACGGACGCGGGGGTGGGGGATAAGGGAAGGACATAACGACGAAATCAGCGGCTGGCGAGAGGCCAGCGCGGCCTGCCCAGCCCGGCCGAAGCGTCTTCAGCGGCAGCATAGGAAGCCGTCCTGTCCTGCGGCTGGAGCTGCATCGGCTGCATGCGGGGAAGGGGAGAAGTAATGCCTAGCCGCATCGTGTGGCTCAAAGAAGATGGTCGCGAACGACAAATCAAGTTACGTTTTCATTTTATTTCATTTTTCCGGCATTCCTCGAAAATGTGTGTGCGCGCGTGCGCGCTCCACGACCGCGAGGAAAACAGCCGTGTAGTTCGCGGTGGCGTCGGAAGGGTTTCAAAATTAGCGGCCGGTCCGGCTGAGAGGCGCCGCGGGGAGGTCGGTGGAGGGGCGTGCCGCGGCACGGAGCCGGCCGGCCGGCCGGCGCGACCGCGGCGAGCGGGGCGCCGCGAAGGTAGGCAACTTCTCACGGGCAACGCACGCGTCCCGAGTGGGCGGCCTACCCCGCCGGGCGCTCCGGCACCGCTCCTGCCCCGCGGCTGGAGCCTGAAGCGCAGCGCGGCGCAGCGCATCTTCAACACCTGTTTCAGGGTGGCCAGCTGCCGGAAACACCTGTGCTACGGTGCTGCCTAGTAGGCTGGTGCAGCCCGCGCTACTCCACTACTTCTTGCCTACTTTTCTGGCAACACTGACCTGTTTCAATTCAAAGTTTATTCCCGAGGAGGAGAAGACTTAAGTAAAGTCAGCGCAAAACCCTCTCTTTGCAAACCTTGAAAAATTACGCACGTGCTCTGCGAATGAAAGGGTGGCGTGAAAACATGGAAAATTTTTGCGACAGTAAACCTCCCGAAGGAGGTTGCGGTTCCCGCCAGGCACAGGGCTTTTACCCCCCGTGGCAGCCAACTACTTCGGTGTTCTTATGGGAACCGGTGCTTTTTGGACTGCGATCCTGTCGCGCAATTCGACAGATTTGATCCCCGTACTGCCAGATTTAGTCGTACGGTGGTTAACCGAACTGCCCTGTCCCCAGAGCATGGAATAGCTATTTTTGGAGCCAGATTCTAGGACTTATGACCCCACGACCGACCACCAGTCGTGGGCATGGGACGGAACTTCCTGGCAACCCGCTGTCGCTACCAGTGAAGAACCTACCTGGGTTTGAACCAGGCCCCATGTGCCGAGTCTCACAGACACCCCACGGTTTTCGCGGCACCACTAGACCACTAGACCGTCGGCTATTCCACGAGGGAGGTCGGTTGAAATGGGGGGCTTGAATTCCACTCTCCAAATTGTTGTCCTCAGAAAAATTAAATTTATTGGTAAGAGTCGAACCTCTGTCCTGCGACTCTACGCGCGGACACTATGCCGGCACGGCTACGACGCCGCGGTAGTAAATGCGGGACCACTAGGAGTCATGCTGCGCGAGAAGCCACAGTCACCGAAGAAACGAACCCGGTGTCATCAGTGCGCCTGATTTTCGGTCAGTGCTGAGCCGGCCGCGTAGCGTCATTGGTATCGACGCTGCTCATAGCACTAGGTGGGCAAAGGTTCAAAAACCGCGTAATATTTTTTTTCTTTTTAATTTTTTTTTGTTTGGACCAAGTGCTGTAGCGCTTGTGACCTGTAGCGGTTGTGATCTGTAGCGCTTGTGACCTACGTCCAAATTGCTCCCCGTAAGGATGAGCGGAGGGGCTGTAGTAAATGATTCGCCACCGCGGATGCGACATCGGCGATATTTGACGCGCTGAGCTGGGGCGGTGCGGGGCGCGGTGGGGTCAGGGACCGGTGCAGTGCGGGGTCAGTTGTAGCCCGGCCGGCCCGGCAGGGCCCTCAGCTGCCCTGCCCTACGCGACCGGGAGTAAGGCCGCGGGCCGGGAGCATCGTACCCGAGATGTTCTCATCCTGAATATGGAGCCGCCCCGCGCCGCCCCGCCCCGCAGCTACCGGTCAGGTCGTTGGCTCTGCGCGGGGCGGGGCGGGGTGGGGCGGGGCGGGCGCGCCCCCCAGGAGGGTCCTGCTCCGGTCGCGCGCCTCCGAGTTCCGCGAGGACCTGCGGCGCGTGCTACGCGTGGAGTCGTAAACTCAGAACCTATTTGAATGAAAAATTGCAACTAACAAATCATATTTTAACTCTATCGGAATATTTTTCACAGTGCGCTTCAGAGAAAAAGAAGGGAAATGAGCGGAAGCGGGACATGAGCCATGAGATTTCTCTTTTTTTCACACTTTACCCCCCCTCCCCCTCCCCTCTATAGTACGTCCGTCCGCCACGTCCGCCATGCCAGAGCCGAGCGGAGCCGTGCTGCGGCTGCAGGCTTTGACCCTTTGGCCTTGCAGGGCCGACTGCTATCAGGCGCATATCAAAGATCGGCCTGGCCCGGCTCCACAGGGATCCGGCCCAGCGGAGAGAGAGGGGGGGGGGGGAGGTGTCCCGCCTACTAGGAGCCTTCCGCCACAATTATGACTAACATTAGGAGTATTGCAAAATACTACAAAAAAAATTACCTTTATCATGTTAATAAAATAAGTTATAAATCCGATACTAAATCATTATGGAAAATTAAAGTGTTTCGTGCTCTCTGAAACATCCGCGCGTAGAGAACACGTCATTGGGTCAGTTTGGTCTTCCCCGTCCCCCTTCCCTCTCCCTCTGTCACGGTCCTTGCTCACCGCCGCCGTAGTTAAATTCAACTGAGCGTCTGATGACCGCTGCTAAATTTGTTAGCCGACGGTCGTTAAGTCGCAGCACCGCGGGATTGAGAGGAAGGGGGGAGGGGGGGCAGTGGACCACCAGCCCTCTCCGGCTCGACTGTCCAGCCCCCCCCCCCCCCCTAACACCTCCAAACCCCCAACCCCCCGGTGCCCCGGAGGCAACGCGAAACGGGAGCGTGGGCGGCTGGTGCCCGTCCTGGGGAGAGGAGGGGTCGGCGGTCGACGCCCCGAGCCACGCCTCGCCGCGCCACGCTCCTTGTGCCCTGCAACCGCCCCGCCCCACCCCGCACCGTTCCACCCCCACCCGGCCCGGCCGCGGCATGCAGCATGCATGCACGTAGGTATGCGTTTTTCCAGGAAGCTGTTCCGCCCCTGCCCGGCCCGGCCCGGCCTAGCCCCGCGCACACGCCGGCGCCGGCCTGGTACTATAGCGCGGCGGGGGCGGAATTCGCACGACGCTAAACCCCCATGAATGGAGTTCCCGCGAACGGCAAACACAAACAGCACGCGGCGTGCCTCTAGTGAGGCTAGAGCTGTGCCCTCTGCCGACGCGACGGGTTCTACTGCACTAGTGGCGCGGCGCGGCGGCGCAGCGCGTGCCTCGCGCTCCTCGGAAACGGGTAGCGCGCCCGCCGTCAAAAAGTCGCTTTAACCGGCTTTAACCTGAATTAATTAAGCCCGCGATAATGTGATGTTTGCTCCTGGCGCGCGGCCCGGACGCCTAGGCCCCCCGCGCCGCCCCGCGCCTCCCGACAGAGGATGACGCGGAAGTGCAAACAGCACGCGGTGCGCGAGGGCGGGGCGGGGCGGGGCGGCGGGGCGGGGATCAAGTGGCTGGTTCCTGCTACGACGCTCCACCCCACCGGACCGTTATCTCTCTCATTTTCGCGGGAAAACGGATTACTAGTGTGTCCGCAGAGAAAGGCAAGTCACCTATAATGCGAAAGCAATTAGCAACTCGGTGCGCGGCGAGGTGGCGTGAGGAGTGAGCGCCGTGTTCGAGAAATCTGTTCAAGGAGTACAGTAGGAGTTTCTGCCGAATAGGGAATTACAGTGCGTGTTTCTGCGCTTGTGACATACGACGTCCGAGTTTTCCTTGAACTCCATGGCTGAAGGGCAGGTGGGCGCGCGGCGGATCACAACCTGACAACGTAGAGGGGCGGGAGGGACCCGTCGACATGGCGTCCTACTGCTGGGCACCGGCCCAGCATGTTTGCACGGGGAGGAACATCTCGGACCGCGGGCCACGCCACCGCACACGCGGCGGGGCGCACTGCACTGCAGCGAGGCACGCGAACCTGCGCGTGGCGTGGAGTAGCGAGGGGCATCGACCACGCAGCGCTGGCCAGCCCCGCAGTGCTGCTAGAAAAGTAGGCAACAAGTAGCGTATACGGCTGCATCTACGCCCGCCTAAGGCCCTCTAAGTTTTCATCCGCTCCTTGGCAATAGTCCCTTCATTATGTCAGTCATGTAACAGAGAATACCACGAAACCACAGAGAAATGCCCCTCACGGTTTCGCCTGTGACGCGCGCGACGGGAGGCCCTCAGCAGCCCCGAGGCCAAGGGGTCCGCGGGCCCTGCCTCCCTTCCCCCCTCCCTCCGCCCCCCGCATAGCAGCCTTCCCTTTCCCCCCAACCCCTCCCGGATCTGCAGGGCGTTGACCGGACAGGCTCGCCTTCTCGCAATGACCTGAATAAAAAATTCAGTCCCGCCGCGCGACCTGATACATCAGGCGTATGACTGAATCTGATGATAGGTCCTGATAAACTCTGCGCTGGATAAAATCAAAATCGCCAGCGCGCCGCCCAATGAGATTAGCCCGACCGACACCGCCTGCCTGCTTACCATCCCTCCTGTTCACCGTTTCAGATTTACCTATCGCTAATGTGTTTAAAGGGCTTTCCTTCTAGACGCACGTCCCCGTCCCCCGCTCCTATTCGGTAGGCAGCCTCAGTCTTATGTCAGGAATCCTCTTGAATGACGAGACCAATCCACTAGCGTAAAATTACCAGGTGGATGTGTAACTGGCGTCGCCTGAAACGATTTCTCAGTTCGTTGATTGGCGAAATACGTTTCAAGGCCATGAGGGTAAAATTATCCTCTACCTATCAGGTAAAAATTTTCTAGTTTCTTCCAGTAATATACAACATTTGCAGTAAGCATTTTGGCGCACCCTGTACGTTACGTTACGCCCCACGTGTACCGTGTATCATTACCCTCTCCGTTGAGCTCCGATTAGCCAATCAGCGCGCAGCGGCGGGGCGCGGCTCGGCGTGGCCACGGCGTGGTCACGGCTCCGCGTGTGACGGAACAGCGCGCGCGGTTTTCATCAGCCTCTGCCGCTCCGCTCCAGGGAGGGGCCTAACTCGTGCTGTACGCGTGTCGACGACCGGCTGTCCGGGCGCGGCGCGGCCGTATCTGCGCGACCCGGCGCCATGAGATACGCCCCTTTAGAGCAGTGGAGTGAGGGGGGCCGCCAACTGCGCGTCGCGCGCGAATATCACGGCCAAGTGTTGCTCTAGGTGAGGATAGAGGATAAGGCATATCTGGAGGAGAGAGGGGCCGGGTCCAGGTAGGAGGGGGGGGGGGGTGCTGACGTGGCCCGCTGCCCGCGGAGCGCCCCGCCGCGCCGGCCACGGCGGCGGCTCCGTGACGCATACACACACACACACACTCACAGAGCTAGCTCTGCGAGTGTAGATTACTCACCGCTGAACCGGTAGCAGCACCGCGTTGATGTAGGCTTAGTCACCGCGGCGCGGCGCGGCGCGGGGAGAGCCCCCTGTCCTGTCCCATGGTGAAGGGCTGGCTGGCCGCGCGCTGCAGCCCGTCTGCGCCCGCCCCGCCCCGCCCCGCCCCGCCCGACACATGACAGAACGCCGTGCTATTGACCCTGTGTGTGATGCAGCTGGCTGAGCTGCTAAGCCATCACGCACTTACCGCGGCTAGAGTCCTAGAGTGGGTCTCGAGGACTCTGACCACGCCCCGCTGCAGGCCCTGTCCGCCCTGTCCGGCGGAGGACTGTCTCAGTGTAACGAGCAGGGGCTCATGTGCAGTTGGAATGCGATTATCGTAACTCGATACCCTTTCCATATCGAGTGTATATAATAAAATTGAGTTCACTTGCAATCTGTCTGGCCCACTTGGATATCGTGGTTTGCGATATCGTTTGGCGGCGCGCTCGCGCGGGGCGGGGCAGGCAAGGGATCCGCAGCAGAGCAGCACGATCCGCTCAGCGCTCACGTGATCCGCCCGGACTGGGCGCATGACCGCTGCAGACGGGCGGAGCGGGAGCGGGGCGCTCGCATGACCAAGCAGCGTATACGCTCCAGCAGCAGCAAACACGGGAGCCGCCCCGCCCCGCCACGCCGCTCTGGTCATATACCGCGAGTAGTCGACCTCGCTCTCGCGGATCGAACCGAACGGCCGGCTAGCCAAATGTCAGCGTCAGCCCTGCCACCCAAAGCCGAGACCAAAGCGTGGCGCGCCGAGGCACTTATCTGTGCGGAACACCACCCCGCCGTGCGTCGCACTATCTACAATCTAAAGTGGACTTATCCTTTCGGCTAGTTGATTCTCACTCTCGCGTTTGCTATCATTCAAACAACAGGTTGGACGACGGTCACCTCTTCCTTTCGGAGTAGCAGGAACCGGGAAACACTCATTTCCGTGCGGACTCGGGAGAATTTCGAGCAATAGCGTGATTCGGACGAAAAGTCGCCCGTGATAAGGATGGAATTGTCCGTAGAACGGATGATTTTATACGAATCACAAAACATGCCTTCATCCTGTAAAGCTGTACACGAAATGCAATGTAAATTTACGGATATTACGCCATAAGGTACACCGTGGGCCGTTCACATCCTACTGCGTATCGCCGCGTGTTTCTGATGTAAATAAACAGTGCCCTTTCATCATCGTATGTAACATTCGCTGATAGGGATAATACTACGGCTTTCGCCCTCCTGTCCCCGCCGCGCGGGCGGGGCCGGGCCGGGCCGCGGGCCGATCCGATGCTGGCGGGCGCCTGCGCGTCAGTCCTCCCTCGCGGCCGGTGGACCCTAACGGTGGACCCGACCCTGTGTGCACTGTAAAAAAAAGTTGTAAAAAAAATTGTTTCCCAAAATTTTTACCTATGTTGTTATGGGACAACATGTTCGGTTTTAGCGTCGTTTTCAAAAATTAAAAACCCTTCTCTTGTAATAAAATTTACAACAAAATGTTGAAGAGTGCGGGGCCAGGCCCCCGCCCCGCGGGTGTGGCGGGGAGGGGAGCGCGTGTGAGTTACATCAGCAGACTTAATCGAACCCCTGCCTGCTCTGTATGCCCCCGTACGCCACGCCGTGCCGGTTCGGTCCGGGCGGCTGGGTCGCGAACCCTACGGCTCCCGCGATTCCGCCAATCTCTTTTTCAAGGGGCTACACGTGCCCGGCTTGGCCCGCGGGCCGCCACGTCCCACCGCGTGGAGCCCGCCCCGACCCCGCCCCGCCCCCGCCCCGCCACAGGACCAGCTGCCAAGGGCTATCGGCCAGCGCCGCGCCGGGAGCGTACGCTCAAAGAACATTCTTTTATTTGCAAAGTCGCAAAACGACAAGTACAAAAAAGAAACAACAACATACAAGTCGGGATCTGTTTCTATCGCGAGGCGATTGGATAAGACGGCGGGAAGCCAAGGTGACGGTGAACACGAGGCCACCCCGGGCCCCGGGCCGGGCCGCGTGGTACACAGGATTACAAGATTACAAGGGCTGCGCATGATGACATTACTGGTTTAATACGCTGAATTCGCGTCTAATTTTAAGATATTTCAATTTCTGTGGCGGGCGGTTCTGCAGCGGGTCAGGGGTCAGCAGAGCCTGGCCCGGGCCTGGCTAGCGTCGCGCCGCGCACGCTGCACTTGTGCCCGCCGCGCCCCGCCGCGCCCCGCCCCGTACCGCGAACCGTCTCGTCGCGCACATGGCGCCGTCTGGCCGGCCGGCCAGGATGTTGCCGAGCAAACCGCGGCGCAGGGTTGACTGTAGGTTATACAGCGTGAAATTCACTGACTGCAATAAGGTTTTAACTCAGCGAGCAGAAAATAAATATGAGAGAAACCGCGACGTCGAGTCCGGCCGGGCCGGACCGGACCGTCTAGCCGTCTAGCCGCTGAACAAGGGCGCGTCTCGCGTCGCGACTAGTCTGCCGGCCTGAGCCCAGAGCCGAGTAAGCAGGGCGCGAACTTGTGACCTCCGAGCCACTTGTGGAAATAAAAATAAAGGTTAACATTCGCACAATCAGCGTAGAGGGGCTGGCGGCTACATTGCACTGCAGGGCCGTGACGGTGCAGCCGCATGTCGCCTGCAGCAGCGGCGCTGCGCGACGCCACGTCCCTTCTCCACTAGCGGACGGGACGGGCAGGCCGGTGCAGTGACCTGGGGCGGGGGCGGGGCGGGGGCGGGGCGGGGGCGGGGCCTGGCTACGTGACGGCGCGCCGCTGCAGCCGAGCATGCGGGCGGGGGCCCTCGCTCCTGCAGCCCTTTTCCGCTACAGCCCGCCCCACCCCGCCCCGCCCTGCTCTTCCTCGCCTGCATGCCCCGCCCCCGCTACGCGTCGCGGCAAGGTCAAGCCGACCAATCCACCGGGTGGGCCGAAATAGCCCGCGGAAGCGCCACGCCCGAGCCACGCCGCGCCGGTGCGGAGCGCAGCGGGAGGGGAGAGGAGACGAGAGGACAGCACAGCTCGCATCCTTTCATTTGATTCCCCCGCGCCCACCCCGCCCCGCCCCCGCCTCCCGCTGGGGGTGAATGCGCCCCGCCCCGCCCCGCCCCGCCCCGCCCCGCCCCGCCCGCATCGCTCGCGCATCGGATGGCCGGCCGTTGCTGACGTCGAAGAAGAGCGGGGAGAGAGTGCGTGGCGGGGCGGGGAGGACACCGCGCCCGTGAGAGTCCACCGCGTGACGTCAGACTCGAGATTAACCCTCGCTGCGCCCCGCCCCGCCCCGCCCCACGCGCAACGCAACCCCCTCTTGCAAATCCTATGCGTGTTCCCGGCCCGCGGCCCGCCCCGTCACGTCATGCGCGGCCTGAGTGCGGCGTGGCGTGGAGTGGCGTGGGAGGAGAGGCGGTGAGGACCGGACTGACAGTTAGACCACGGGTGTGAGGTGGGGCGGGGCGGGGCGGGGCGCACATGACCTGCGAATACGCAGCACGCTGCAAAGCGAGTCACAGCTTTTAAAACAAAAGGTAACTCGAAACTTTAACTTTTTCTACCAGAACGATACCGCGGTAAGCAACAGGTAAACAGAGATAATGCAAGAAAAGTAGGCCAGTGAGAGAGGAGACCCTAAGCGAGGACGCCGCCGGGCGGTACTGTAATCTGTATACGGTGTGCAGATCTCGCACCGCACCCTTTGGAAAGCGTTGCTATTTTTAACGTCTGGAGACCTTGATAAAGCAGAGCTATTTTCACACCGGCGCGGCGGCTGCAGCAAGCGTTTACCCGCGGGTCCTTATCCGCACCGGCTGCGCTGTGGCCGACGTGCCTTCAGCGCTGCGGGCGAGGCGGGGCGGGGCAGGGCGGGGCGGGGCGGGATGGCAGACGTGCCGGCGGGCAGGGACAGCGCATTGAGGACGACAAAGGCCGCGAGTGACATATGTGCCGTAGAGAGGTAGTCCCCCCCCCCTCGGGGGTGGAGAGGGGGTATACGGTAATGGAATAGGACGAACTGGGACGAGGTTAAAATGTTCGTTTTTTTCCGCCGTCAACACTGTTCAAATCGTATTTACCCGCGCTCATTTCTTCTTCCAGCATCGCGCTGCCTCCGCGCCGGGCTTTTCCGCTCCGACCGTGTTCCCGTCGCACTAGTGCGGAGCTCCGAACAGAGCGCTCTCGAAATGTAATGTGGGGCGGACGCGAAAATAAACGCGGTCGCTGTCATAAGCGCTCGTCCCGCCTCGTCGCGTCCCGTCCCGTCCCGTCACGCTGACCCGTACCGCAGCGTGTGGCAGGTGTGCCATGCAGTGTGACGGGGCCCTCGGGAGGCCCTTCGTCCTCGGCCCGGCAGTGCTCCTCCCTGCATGCAGCAGGGAGGGCCGTCCTCCGTCCTCCGTCCTCGGCCCGGGAGTGCTCCTCCCCGCGGCGCGCGTTGGAGCGGACCGCCTGGAGGGTAGACACTCCCGGAGAAAGGGATAGCGTGGCGGGTCTGCCTACGCAGCACGGCGCTCCGGAGCGGAGCGGAGTGGAGCGGCGGCGGCGCTGAGCCGGGCCGTGCTGTGCCGAGGTCGAGGACGGACGCAATCGGGCCCGGCCGACCCGTCTCTTTAAACCCATTCGCCTCTCTATCTCCTGCTGTACAAGATCCCCTTGAGCGACGCCATCCACATACAGGCGCGACACAGGCCAGCCGCCATTGCCGGCCTCAACTACCCGAGATAATCGTGCCAATTTCGAAAAGATAGCGCCGAGTCACATGTTCTTCTTTAAGAGTGGGCCCCGCCCCCGCCTTCCCACCTCCGCCCCCTCCCCTTCTATCCCCCCAACTCTTCTCTCCACCCACTGTGGCGCAGTTATTTGGCCTTATCTGCGAGTCTCGGCCCCGGGCCGACACTATTTCGCGCCTGTTTTGAACGGCTATCTTATTTTGTCGGAGGGTGCGTTAATACCCATTGGAGACGCCTACACTGTGGAAAAATACCGTTGCCAGTTACGGTTTGCCTACGGCGGTCCGTACCGTATATTATATATGCGGTCAGACCGTAACTATACGAATTGTAATTGTGTGGCGTTTGCCGTGGTGTTTTTTTAGACCAGTGTCAGAGCCGTTCAGCACGCCGCGCTTTAAAAGCATTTGGATGGGGTGCGCGGTGCGACGGAGCGAGCCTCCCGTCGTCGAGCGGAAACAGAACGATGTATAACTCCTGCCAACCCCCCCCCCTCCCCGCATCACCTCCCCTCCTCGCCCTCGCCATGTTTGACGCAAAGCGGAGCCTAAATTCGGCGTTCTTTAAAGCCCGAGGCTGGGCAGGGAGGGCGACCGCGACTGTGTTGCTTGGCCCAGGGCAGCCTCCGAGGCGCACCCAGTACCCAGCCCTATGGCGGGGCGGGGCGGGGCGGGGCGGGGCGGGGCGGGGCGGGGTTAGGCAGCCTGGCCTGGCCACCGTCTCGGCTCTGCTTTCGGCTTTCGCACTTTTATCTCGCTGTTTGGGTAGCCGCCCGAAGCCTCGCCCGCGCCGCGCACCCCCAGAAGGTCACTGCGTAATTACCAACGCTCCCTCCCGCGGCGCGGGGCGGGCGCGGCCGGGCTGGTTCCGGGAGCTGTGCGCGGGGCGGGGCGGGGCGGGGCAGGCAGGGCTCGGCCTGAAGGCGGGGCGCGGAGCACAATAAGCTGCTTGCGGCGACAGTCTAGCCATCTGGCAACTGACACCTCTCGCAGAGGGGCGCGACGAGACGACCGATTACAAGCAACAATACGCCAAAGTGAAAGCCCTACATTAGCCCAAAGAGGGTCCCAGTTTGCAGCAAAATGGAAGCGAGAATATTTCTGAGGGAAAATCCATACGACTTTTACTTATTGAAATAGGGAGTTATTAAGACACCTATAAGTGTGTGACATTCACCTGAACTGGCGTTTCCAGTTCGTGAGATGATATCTCTCCTGCATGTGCGGGGGGTGTATCGCGGCGGAGTGACCCTGGCGTGCGGGCCGGGCCGGGCACTGCAGTGCAGAGATAACGCTGGCCGGCGTGACATAGGTCGGTGCCAGGCCGCGGGCCAGATCGCCATGGGCCACGTGGGCTGCAACAGGCCTGCGGCGCCTCGCAGGCGGCCAGCAGGAGGACGCGCCTGCAGGACGACAGGCCGCAGGCTGCGGAGCACGGTGGCGCCCACGTGACCTCACCGCCCCACCCCGAGCGGTGGTGTGGCCCTGGCCCGAGGGTAGGCTTAGCGGGGTGCAGGCTCAGCTGATTTGGGCCACCCCGCCCCGCCCCGCCCCGCCCGCCACCCCACAACGCCTTATTATCCGCGCGTTATCTGGACTGCACCGTGTGTGAAGCTGAGCTGCCCCGCCCCGCGCCCAGCCTGTTGACTCACTGCTGGCGGGGCGGGGCGGGGCGGGGCGGGGCGGGCCGGGGTGGGGCGGGGTGGGGCGATGGGCGCGCGTCACCCCGTTGCCCTCGCGGGTCGCGCGAAGTTATCCCCTGGTCCCGTCCCGCACCACATTGTCAGCAGACCCGGCCGCCCGCCATTGCCCTCCTGGCACCCTCCTTTTTTCTTTGACGACGTTTCTATTCTTCCTCGCGTTATCGGTAGCGCCATGTTGTCGTAACTCCATTTTTGACGTCGGTAGTAAGCGGGGCGCGTGGTGGCCCGCGTGAGCGCCAGCACGGGGCACATCCCAGCAAACCCCTTCATCTCATTACATTTGAGTGATAGTTTGAATCTGCTCGCGCAAAAAGATCGAGGATCCTCAATTATCACTTAACTATCTGACTCGTGCGTTTGCAGTGTACTAGCACACAGTAAAATAAGTTTCTTGAATGTCAAGAACCCCGGCCGTGGATCTTATGGAGATTTGGCATTTAAGTTCGGGTCTTGGAATTCAAGAAACATTTTGTTTTTTACCCTGCGAGTGTGCAAGTGTGCTTGGGTTTCCAGTGTACGCTCCATTACGGGGAGACTGCGACATCAATGCAAACTCGCAGCTGGCGCGGCGCGGCGCCGCGCGGGCCGGTTTCCTCCTTCGCGCCTCGTCGCTATTAGAAATGGTCTCGCCACTACTAACTGCACACACAATCGCATGCACATCCCACTCGAGCGGGGCCGGGCCGGGGCGGGGCGGGGCGGGGCGGGACACCTGTCGCCGACACGTGACCAGCTCAGCTGGCCGGCCGACTTATTCAGAAGGCCGCGCGCTAAATCTCGAGCCTGTCCGTCCTTGTCGCACCTGTGGTGGCGCCCCGTGAGTGCGACGAGGACAGGAGAGGAGGGTGTCAGACGGCGCGGTGCACCTCTACTACGCACCTGTGCGTGCAGGCCTGAGCGGCGCCGGCGCCCGCGGTGCAGCGGGGCGGGGGCCCGGCCCAGCCCGATAGTACTGTAGGCGACAGGCATCACATGTCACGTGACTAAAATGCACGCGAGACAATAGAGATGGATCTCGCCAGCCACGGCTGGCCCAGCGCCCCGCCCTAGCGAGATGCGCTTTCAATCACCTGCGACAAGTCCCGTGTCGTGTCGTGTCGTGCCGTCCTTGTTCCTCCAATGGGGCGCGTCGGGCGCCGCGGGGGCAGGGGCGGGTCCGCCTGCGGGAGCGACAGAGACAGACGACCGCGTCCGCCTCCTTGTTTTCTCTCGCGCGCCACTCCGAGATTAAGGCGGCGGCGGTGGCGGCGTCCGTTTCAAAAGACGTATGCGGTATACGTACTTATACGAACAAACTTCCGTTTCGCAACCAGCCGTTGGGGGGGCCGCGCCGCGCGGAGCCGCGGGACGCCAGGGACGACTATTTTAAGACAGCCGATATCTCGCGGTGCATGCCTGCCTGGCTAATTGTGTGTGTGTGAGTGTGTTTACATTCATTGCACCTTTACCCCCCCCCCTCCCCCCTTCCACTTCACGGTGGTGCGCTCAAGTGCCCCTAACACGGTCCCGTCAAGGACAGAGGACTGGGTGGCAGACACAACGTATGACAAGTTCCGAGTCAACTTGCCTTGTAGCGAAGGGTCGCAGTCGCAACAGACGGTTACCCGGTTACCATAAAACTTCCCGGTAACTTACCGGTCATATTAGCGTGCTTTGAATCCCTTCCCGGGCCGCGCCGTGCACGGCAGAAAGGTCCTGTGCTACCTAAGTCACGCGGAGCCTGCACGTGACTGAGGGCCTGGGTGCTGGCGGGGCGCGGCGGGCGGGGCGGGGCGGGGCGGGGCGGGCACCATCGGCGGCAGAGGACAGAAGAGCGTTTTATCTCGAGGGGGGTATCTGCTGCTAACTACAACTTTTTCGAACGACCCCTATACCTTTGAGAGACGTTTTATGCGGTCAGAACCAAACAACACTCCGGGCTCACATGATTTTTCTCAATGCTCCAACATAGAGGACGTCTCTGTGGCTGCTCAAGTAGTGTGTGCCCGTCCATCGCAGTGGCGTGTTAGCGCTGCGTGGCGCTGGGCTGTGACATGGTACAGGCCACGTAGCCCGCCCCGCCCCGCCCCGCCCCGCCCCGCCCCAGCTGCTCAATGGGGGACCAGGGCCGCCCCGCCCCGCCTCGCGATGTGCGCCCACCCGCGGTCATGTGATGTTATTGTGTGAATGCTCGCCTATCGGCCGGATGGAGTAGGGTAGGGTCGGGGCGGGAGAGGAGTGCTACAGACGCCCACAGGGAGCGCGCGGCGCGGCGTACAAGTGTGAATGTGAAAAGCGTGCGTGTGGCATTGTGAAAGTTTTCCCCTTTTCTTTGAATACAAAAATCAGCCATTGTTTTAAAGTTGCGGGCCTGGGCCGGCGCGGCAGTGCCCTGCAGCTGCAGCTGACGGGGGCACAGGCACACTGTTGGGTTAGGTCCGCCCCGCTCCCGCCCCGCCGCTCTATTTCCACCGGCGCGCGCGGCCGCAGGCAATGGAAACCTTGGAGGCACCATCCCAAAATATCCCCGGCCCGCCCCCCTGCCCGGCCCGGTCCGGCCGGCGCCCCGCCCCCACCGCCAGCTTGGCCAGCTCCTCCTCCACCT
Organism: Frankliniella intonsa; assembly: GCA_033675135.1. Taxonomy (NCBI): domain Eukaryota; kingdom Metazoa; phylum Arthropoda; class Insecta; order Thysanoptera; family Thripidae; genus Frankliniella; species Frankliniella intonsa. Next base: position 5,267,069 of record CM066247.1, on the reverse strand, counting down.
CGTCTGCTCTTCCTCGTTCCGCGGGCAGGGCACGGCAGGGCAGGGCATGACGGCCCCCACCTACCGCCCCCCGGCCCGGCCGCCCTCTAGGCGCTTCCTCTTCCGCGACGCCGTTTCAGGGCGGACTGCACGTAGCGGCGTCGTCAACCCCCGGCCCGCCCCGCCCCGCCCCGCCCTGCCAGCCCCCTGCCGCACCACGCCCTGCCACACCGGGACGTAGGTCTTTCCAGCTATACCGTCCTTATGACTTGGGCAACTGCAAAAAAGGCACTGAAAAGAGCACTTGGTCCAAACAAAAAAAAAAATTAACAAGAAAAAAAAAATTACATGATTTTTAAACCACTGCCCACCTAGTGCTAAAAGCAGCGTCGATACCAATGACGCTACGCGGCCGGCCCAGCACTGACCGGAGAGCAGGCGCACTCATGACACCGGGTTCGTTTCTTCGTTGACTGTGGCTTCTCGCGCTACAGCGATGACTCCGTGGTCCGGCTTCTGGTACCGTGGCGTCGTAGCCGTGCCGGCATAGTGACCGCGCGGAGAGTCGCAGGACGGAGGTTCGAATCTTACCAAAACATTTAATTTTTCTGAGGACAACAATTTGGAGAGTGGAATTCAAGCCCCCATTCCAACCGAGCTCCTCGTGGAATAGCCGACGGTCTAGTGGTCTAGTGGTGCCGCGAAAGCACGTGGGGTGTCTGTGAGACTCGGCACATGGGGCCTGGTTCAAACCCAGGTAGGTTCTTCACTGGTAGCGACAGCGGGTTGCCAGGAAGTTTCGTCCCATGCCCACGACTGGTGGTCGGTCGGGTCATAAGTCCTAGAATCTGGCTCCAAAAATAGCTATTCCATGCCCTGGGGACAGGGCAGTTCGGTTAACCACCGTACGACTAAATCTGGCAGTACGGGGATCAAATCTGTCGAATTGCGCGACAGGATCGCAGTCAAAAGCACCGATTCCCATAAGAACACCGAAGTAGTTGGCTGCCACGGGGGGTAAAAGCCCTGTGCCTGGCGGGAACCGCAACCTCCCTCGGGAGGTTTACTGTCGCAAAAATTTTCCATGTTTTCACGCCACGTGCGTAATTTTTCAAGGTTTAGCTCGGCTCGGCTCGGCTCCGCCTAACGCGCGGATTCTCGCTGTAGCGCTTGTGACCCGTAGCGCTACCGAGCTGTAGCGCTTATGACTCGTAGCGCTTGCGACCCGTAGCGTTAGCGAGCTGTAGCGCTTGTGACCTGTAGCGGTTGTGATCTGTAGCGCTTGCGAGCCACCGCGCCCCGCCAAATCTACGGCACGGGGCCTTTTTTGTGAGACACGTATTACGATTGCGACCTCGTTGCATCAGATGAGGCTGTGCGGGACGGGACACGCCGCCGGGCTGGCCCCGCCCCCTCCTTACAGCTCTCTCCTCGCGGGCGCGCCGGGCCCGGCTGCTGCCCCCGCCCCCCCGCCCTCCAGCCCCTCGCCCGGAGACGGTAGCTACGATACCTCGCAGGGGATGGGGATAACCTTCCACGTAGTTTTGAGATAAAACGTTCGTCATAGGAGATTGTTTTCTTTTTTTTAATGTTATGTACTATGTTGTCTAAATTAAGGGGGTTCAGAGAAGTTTACTAAACACCTAGGAACTATTTCAAAAGTTTAAAAGCCCCCTCCAACACGAGGGGCTCAAGTGGTGTTCTGCTGGGCGCAAGGCGCGAAGCTGGTTTGCATGAGCCGAGCTCTCCGTCCATGTCTATCTCCTCCGCCGCAGACATGAAAGCAAGACCGCAGCCGTGGGGAAGCCCCAGCCCGCCAGCAGGCCACTGGCTGCCAGCACCTAGCCTGGCCAGAAGTGCTGGCTGCCAATCTGACCGGGTGGTTTGGCGTTCTGCTGTCCTGGTCTGATCTGGCTAGCTGTCGAAAAAGAGCAAAAAAAGAGAGAGAATAGGGATGGGGCGGCTGCGGCTCTACACTACTACTGCCTACCGCTCAGGTCACCCCGCTCCCGTTTTCGTCTGCTCTCCATTCGGATAGGAGATAATCGAAGGTAGGATACACGACACTAAGCGCGGGCTGGACAGGACGGGCCGCGACCGGGCGGGGCGGGGCGGGGCGGCATGGCGTCGCACTTTGAGTGCGGCGTTATCTCAATGCATCTAAAGCCCCAACTTGTTTAGCGAGCACCGGGAGCAGGAGGGGCGGAGCGGGGGTGGAGCCAGCACAGACACTAAGATAGCAAGGAGCAGGTGAGACTGACCCCATGGGCTGTTGGTCGCCTCCCTCAGGTTAACGACCACGGTGTGTTCTGTCTCATTTTTAAACCTTTCCCCACCGGCACAGTTTGGCCGGTTTCGCGTCCGTTCCGTTCGAAAAGAGGTGGGCTTGGCAGCGGACGGGGTGGGTTTGACGACATGTAGGTCGTTGGCCCGCCCCGCCCCGCCCTGCCCCGCCCCGCCCCGCCTCGGCCACGAGGGTTTTCGTCTCATGCCGACACGTGCCGCCTAGACCTAAAACGGGCGTGTGTCTAGTAGCGACCTGGCGTGAACCCGCGGTTCAGCTCGACGCGGCGCGGGCCTGCCCGAAAAACAACAGGTGTGCTCCCCTTGCACTTCACCCGCGCGTGGCGGAGGAGGCCGTGCTTTTGGAGAGTCGTGACCAGTACCTTTATTGCTGTTTGTGAGCGTGCGGGCGGGGCGGGCGCGCGTGGGGGCCGTCCGTGGCGCGGGCCACGTGGGTCCGCCTGGCGACTTTATGACCAATTACCATTCCGAATTTGAGGGACAATAATTCTTTTTCCCTACGCCAGATAGTAATTATAATATTATCGAGGACGATATTTTTTGTTTACGATGATTACATCTTGATAACTGGGCTGTTTCACACATCTTTGATGATACGCCAACACGAGGTGTTTGATGGACGTGTTTTGACGGGATGGGATTAAAGGCGCGGCTCGGCCCTTCGTCGTGTGTCTGATAGCACCACCAGCCATAAAGCACAGAACTACAGAACTTTGCGGGGCCGGCTGGGCTGGGCCGGGCCGGGCAGGGCCTATATCCACCTTGGTCGCGGGCCCAGCCCAGCTCAGCACGTGGCCGGTACGTCACGCCGTACGCACTGCGGGGGCGCTGCCGCTGCGCAGGCTGGGCCCGCGGGCGGGGCGCGGGGCGGGGCGGGGCGGGGGCGATCCGCGTGGCGCCGCGCCTATAGTCTGCCGAGAGGTTGGCAGCGCCTCGGGAAGCGGCGCTTGTCGGCCTGGCCCAGGCTGCCTGGTTACGCGTTTGAGGTTGAGAGTAAATCAAAGGGCCATGCCCCACCCCATCACGCCCCACCCCGCCCCGCCCCAGCCCCGCCCCGCCCCGCCCCGCCCCAGCCCCGCCTCGATCGCCAGAGACGAACAGGACACCACGCGTGGCGCGACGCGGACAAAGAAAGAAATTGGAGTTCGATTTTCGATCGCTACGAGCTGAATGTTGTATTTCTTGGCGAGACACGCCCGCATGCCCTCCCCTCCGGTGTTTTACGTGTCTGTCTCTTTGACAGGTCTGACAAGGTCGCGCCGCGCCGGGCCGGCAGCGCTGTTCTCTTTTCTATCTCATCCTCTCTCGCGCGCGGCGCGCTGTTGCTGCTGCATGAGCTGTCCACTGGGATTCGGCCCTGTCCCCCGCCTGTCCGCTGCTCCTGCTGCTGCTGCCCCCCCCCCCCCCTCACGTGCCCATTCTCTCGCGGACACATCCCTCGACCACGGGGGCGAGGCCACGGCGGGGGCGGGGCGGGGAGAAGGCACCCGCCTGGACAGAGCTGTAAGGGCGGCGCCGGCGGGGGCGTGTCTTGGTGTCCTTATGACGTCCAATCGATGGGAACGCCCCTTGGAACGCCTCACGCACGCCGGCCACGCCACGCCCGGGGCGGACGGTGCAGGTGCAGCGGCGCGGCCAGGAGCAGGAGGGCGGCCTTCAGGTGGATGGCCCAAGTCCAAGGCCACCGTCACAGCTCAGCTTACAACCTTCGGCTGGCCAACTGCAGCCCCCGCTCCCCGCCCCCGAGGGTCCACCGCCCCGGCATAAGCCTTTGCAATATGGCATCAATAAAAATTAGCACGTCTATAAAGGCATTACAACTGCCCAAAGGTACTAAATTGTAATGCCTTTCAACGCATTTTCGTGCCTTTCCAAAGCTATTAAAATTTAACACCCTTCAACGGGCATTAAATTGAATCTGTTGCGATGAAGTGTAAGGAAAGGACATTATCTCTCCGGGTAGGGGGTCGCGGCGGGACCACCGTGCGCTGTGCGGCGTTGCGTTGCTAGTGCACCTGCGGGTCCCTCCCTGCGATGCTGTTCGAGGCGGGGCGGATCACCGCGAGGAGCCTGTCCCGTGGGGGATTTTAGATTTGGCAACAGTGGTCTTGATTTGAGTGCCAGTTGGCAGCACTAGCGTCTATCACTGACGCCACTCTGGCTGGCGTGTCGCGGTTGCAGAGACCACAGACTACGTACGAGCTCCCCTGCAAACAGACTCTCTTGTGGTGCTGGGGGAGGCCCCCGCCCCGCGGTTAGTCCGGCCACGCTACGCTTAAGTCGCGGGTGGAAATGAAGGGCGTAACTGATTGAACTTAAATAGCGATTTTTCCATTGCTATAGCAATGACTTTTTCTATACGACTGGCTATAGCTATAGCTATTCATGTACCTCACTTTTGATCACAGTGTCTCTATTGTTATAGCCACAGCCATTGCCATAGAGATACTCGGATACCGATAAGGCATAGCTGTGAGGCTATGGAAGCGAAGAATAAGGGAACAGCAAACTCGCCCGCAAGGCTGGCATTGGACCGTCCCGTCCCGTCCCGCCCCCTGTCCTGGCCGCGGCGCGCCGCGTCTGCGAAGGGAAGGCCTCCTCGCCTCCTCGCCCTGATAAGCTCATGTATTGGCAAACAGGAAGGTCTGTTCTTACGTCACTGCCTGGCACACACACACACACACTCGCTCACGCGCGGTCGCACGCGCTTACAATCATAGATACAGGTGCTATATTGAGGTCAGCTCCCCTGATTGATAACAGGTCTACATTTTTTTTGGCCGCTGGGGCCGGGCCAGCCCCCTACACACTGCTGTCCCACCGAGGAGGGCGCGCGGTGCTACGGCCATTGGCGAAAATCATCAAGTCACGCTTATTATAAGACTTGTGCCACTGTAGCTAGGCTAGGCGCAGTGGCGCGGCGCGCCAAACGTCGTATACAACACATGTAAACCAGGGCAGGGCTGGCAGGGCTAGGCTGGGCTGGGCTGCACGCACAATGGGCGGGGGCCGAGCGGTGGAGCCGGAAATAGCGAAAACGCGCGCTTATTCAAAAGTAGGGCGACGCATTGTCAGTCGGCTGGGCCTGGGCCTGGGCCTGCTGCTGCTGCGGCGGCGGGGGCGCAGCGCTTCGTGTCATAACCAGCCGCAACGGGGTCCCAAAACTACAGCGAATCTACCGCATGGCACTGATGGCACACGGCACGGCAAACGGATAGCGCCCCGCCCGGTGAATCCCGAAAAGGACTTCGGACTTTGTTGGAGCCACACAAAAGTACATTGAACTTTGTTTGGCGGGCGCTCCCGAAGATCCGGACTTTGTTAGGCTCTTCGGACTCTGTCAGGGCATCGGACTTCGTTTGTTTTGTGAACGTCGAATTGTACTCAGTCCAAGAACACTTTTGTCCATTCTAGTGCAACGGACACTATTCAAGCACATATTAGAGCACATTTTCAGTACAGAGATTCAAGTCCAGTGCTGTGCTTGAATCAAAAACTGATTTTTTTAGGGAGGAGGGGGCGCAGGTGCCGCGGGGTAGCCCTCGTTACTCACCGCATTGAGCTTCCTTTCGCGGAAAAGAACCGACGCTCGCACACGCCTGTTTGAACAGCTTCTTTATTCGATCGGTATTAATAGACGTTTTAAACTAGGGCGGCGTCGCTTAGCAACTGATAGGCCGCTTGCGCTGGTCGTCTCGTCACGTGTCGTGCGGCGTGTGAGATTTGGAGAGGACGGCCTCGGCTACTCTCGAGTAGCGCATCCGCCCCGCCCCGCCCCGCCACGCCCCGCCACGCCCCGCCACGCCCCGCCACGCCCCGCCACGCCCCGCCACGCCCCCCGACAGGTGTGCAGGTTGGGTGCTCCGGCCCGAACAGCACGTCCGCGTGAGGTGCGATTGTGGCCCCGCCCCCACGGCCGCCCCCGCGGCCACCCCCGACGCACCCGCCGCGCCGCCAGCCGCCACCCCAGCAGCTGCCGCGTGTCGTCGTCGGCGAGCCCGGCGATACCTCAACAACCAACGCATTTGTGCATATGCATGTGCAGCGATAGTAGGGTGGCCAGGAGTGCAGTGCTGCTGGCGGGGCGGGGTGCACCGCGCGTAGAGCAGGAGCAGGGCTGGGCTGGGAGGGCCGTGCACCGCGCCCCACGCGCCCAGGCCTACCCCGCCCCGCCCCACCCCGGCCTAAGAATACTCGTGACTTCAGGCGACCCCCGCGATGCGGCCGTTGGCGGCCCTTTTCTTTCTCCCTCACACTCCCGCCCCACCGTACACCGCCAAAGCTCTCAGCCTCAGCTGAGTGAGGCGTGGCGTGGCGTGGCGTGGCGTGGCCAGTGCCCGCGATGCCCGCGCCCGGCATCTACGTGCGCACTCCCTGCCCTGCCAGCAGGAGCAGGGTGGGTCCGAACAGCGTTCAGTAGCGTCCCCTCCCTTGCTCCTTATGGCCGCGCCACATGAGTGCGACAAGGACAGAGAGACGAAACCACTGTGCGGGAACACCCTACAGGCTCCTGCCTGCCAAGTGAGATGCGCCTCGCCTCGCCTCGCCGTACCTCACCCCGTCCCTTCCTCTCGCGAGTTTTACCGCGAATCTGCTGGCTGCCAGCAGCCCAGCCCACACCCCGCGGCCCGGGCCCGGCCGGTTGACTTCCCCGTGACAATGCCCTCTCCTTCGTCGCGTTGCGTCAAGATGACGTTAGCGGGCGACATACATGTTCGAGGAATCAAAGCTGCCGACAGAGTCGTGGCAGGGCGGGGTGCGGCGGCCTCGTTCTCTCCCCCGTGCTCACCTCCCCGCGCACCGCTCCGATCCTGCGGGGTAGCACGGGGGCTAGATTTGAGTCCGTACCAGCGTTGTACTTTTAATTCTTATTTTCATCATTGCTCTTTGTTGCAGGTGTATAGAACCTCTACTCAGCTACATCAAGAAAGCATTCTGATGGAGGACGCTGGAGGATGGAGGGCAGAACAGGTCACCTTCCCCCAGTGAGTATTACCAAAGCATTTAGCTTCTACTTGTCAGCTGGATTTTTCTGTAGGCTAATTTTTGTATTATTATTTTTGCAGGGCCTTCTTCCATCTGAGTTACTGTCGCTGCTTGGTAACTCGGCAACCTGGTGAGTTCATTCTTCAGGGGTCAGTGTCTTCGTTGCTGAAAGCTTCCCTTCGTTAAATTAGGGATTATGGGGATTATTGGGATTATAGGGATTATCGCGCATCACACGCTATTACACACCACACAACACCCATTTTCATTGTTAAAAATAAAACATTTACCGACGTGTACGGTGCTCTCTTATGGTACCCCCACAATGGGCGTTACCGAGGCGGAGCTAATGAGAGCGCCTGCAACACACTGGGTAGGCCAACCCGCCAAGCACGTGTGTGAAGATGGCGGCCTACCCGCAGAGCCGAAGCGCAGGGGAAGCAGGAATTGAATTCCTGGTACCCAAATTTTCGTGCCGTCACCCCCTAAAGAGTTCATTGTGGGGGCACCTTTACTTAAATGAGCTGAAGAATTTTTAATGAAGATTGAATCATTTCTACGGTCTTGAAGTAAGAACTGTGAAGTGACTGGAGTATATGTACAATCCTCTTCATCTACGTCCTCGCCTCCATGCATCCTCCCCCTGCCAGCGAGTTCCGCGCCGCGGCTCCCGCCTCGTCGTCGTCGCTGCACTGTATCAATGGCCCGCCCCGCCCCGCCTCGCCCCGCCGCGGCACGTGACTCGCGCCCTCCGCAGCCACCAGGGCGCGCCACCGGCACCGCGCGGGGGACGCGGGCGCGGGTACGGGCACACCTCCGCGGCCACGTTGGAACTTCCCTCCGCGTCGGCAGGCACCTGGCCGCGACCGCGACACCCACGAGTCCCGACCGACGCCCTGCCCTGCCGGCCGGGTGCTAGAGGCTTCGACGGTGACACGTCGTGCAGAAAGACCAAATCAGCCATTCACGGAACACTCAAGGAGTTCGATGTGCCATCTAAGAAGTAGTTCTTAGAAATAGTTGCTATGTATGTACAGCGAACCTTTATCATACTCTTGCCTCTGAGAACGAATTTATAGACGCCACAGCTAATTTCTTGGTTATCCCGTCAGCAACTAAGTTCGTTCTGACGATTAACCTTTTATTTTCGTGTGCACTGCCCGCAACTAACATCGATGAATGGCTTTAGCCCGATAATTTTCACAATTAAAAATAAGTCGACTGTATACCGCGTGTTCGCCGCCCCCCTTATGCCATGCCGTCCTTGACCCGCGGTGCTCGCGTGGTGCACTACTCGCCGTGTCATGGTGGAGGTCCTGCAAGACCTGTCAGTAAACACCGGGGCCGGGCCGGGCCGGGCCGGGCCGGGCCGGGCGGGGAGGGCTGCGGTTGTTTTGGTCTGGTCAGCACACCGCGGCCAGGCCGGGTCGGGCCTAACACACTTTGCCAAAAGCCTGCAGCACGTTTCATTGCCCCGCTCATACCGCCACTCACGCCAAATCGACGCAGCGAGTTCCCACAAGGCTCTCTAGAGCCGGGGAGTGGCGGAGGAGAAGGAGGAGGAGGGTGGTGCGAAAAAAAAAAAATGTCTCGGCTAGAATTCGAGCACGAGTGTTGTGGGAAACATGCAGGCCACGTGGGGCCTGTTACTATGGCCGGCCTAGTGGGTAGAACGTGATGTTTTTCTCTCGCGCGGGGCGTTACGGCGAAATCCAATTTCGCAGGCATTAATAGCAAAAGCATGCAGCCAGAACGAGATGCATAGCGAGTACATCTCGCCTTGCTCGTGCAGGTCAGCACACACCGGGCTCTTAGGTGCGGCACGTGGCGGCCGCAGGAACGCCCCTGACGCTGACAGTCCAGTCCGTCTGCTTTTGCCCTGTCTATGTGCCCGCCCCGCTTCAACCCCATCATCATCACTATCCCTTCTTCGCTGACTGTCGATCCTGATCAAAATTCCTTCGTAGTTTGTTGTCACCGACCGGACCGCCTCATCGAAACTCAATCGGTTGGACATTCGCCGAAGTCCGGCGGGGTCCAGGACCTTATGTAGTATTCAAAGACGGTTCGAAGAAAACCTTCGGGGAAGACTCGGGTCGGGCCTCGGGCGTCTTGAAAGGGAAGACGGTTTGCATTGAGTAGTCACTTCTTCTGAATCGAGACTTTCTGTTGGCTTCAAGAAAAATGGACACATGTAACATGTTATGGTGCATGTGACCAAAGGTGCGAGGCTAGACCCACCCGCGGTACTTCCCTGGGGTGCTCCTTGCTAAACAACCGCGTCGGTCCGATCAAACAGTGTGTGACTCAGACGACACGACGCGATATCGAAGGTTTGGCAGACGACAAGTCATCCCGACATGCTACGGCCGTTTCTTCATCTAATGAAGCCGAGAAGGATCCGCGAAGTCTCTGCGGCGAGGGGTATAGGCCCCGCGGCTCGCCGCCCCGCCCCGGCAGGGGGCAGCACGCGGCGCGGAGCCCCCCCCGCCCCCCCCCCCCCCCCCACCCTCCAACCCGCGTGGCGGGGCGGCGGGGGCCACACCGCTGCCACCGGCGCCTCCGACAGACGCCCGCCCCGCGGCGCCCGCGGCGGGGGGTCGCGCTCGAGCATTGACGAGGTGACAGCGTGTCACCCGGGCGTGTCACCCGGGCGTGTCACCCCTCCCCTCCAGCCCCTGTCCTCGGGAAATGACATTGGCCAAGGCCGTGGGCGAAGCCGGTGACGCCACGTCTAACTGTACTGCGTCCATGTACAGCAGGAGGGTGATTCCGGGGAAGTGTCCTCTCTCTCTCTTGCTCCTTATGGCCGTGCCCCATGAGTGCGACAAGGATAGACAGACGAAAACACTGTGCGGAATCACTGTATACGACCTTCTTTTCCATTGGGAGGAGCAGCGGTGGCGGTGCCGCCAGGTCCTGGCTGGACCATCGCAGGCCATCCTGGACCGCGCCGCACGCGTGGTCCTTCAAGCGGAGCGGGGCGGGATGGAGCGGGGCGGACGCGGGTTGGCGTGGAGTGGGGAAGGAGGGGGGGGGAGGGTGAGAGCAATCGGGCTTCTTATTTACCGAGAGACAAGAGGCTAGATCGGCCTTGGCGCCCAGTGGGAAATAACTGGGCGTCTGATCGTGCGATGCGAGGCGTTGCGGGGCGTGTTGGCATGGGGCGGGGCGGGCCAGGCCGGGGCCGTCCTGACGACCGCCGATGTCAACCAAAGGTGCGATGTGCGCCCCCCAGCGGCGCGGCACGTCGCGACCTCTGTCCTTGTCTTCCGTACTCGAAAGCCGTCCTTTCCGCGAGCCCCCCTCGCGACCGCGCCGCGCCGCGGTCCTCGCACCCACCCTGCGTGGGGCCCGTGTGGTGGCAGTGCGCGCCAAGTAGCCGCGCAGCCGCGCCCTCCAACATGAACGGGTACTCCTACTGTGCGCAGCGCAGCGCAGCGCAGCGCAGCGGTCACAGACCCCAAGCGGGTGTGTGTATCTCGCCCTAACCGGTGCTGGTGGGCAGGCCGCCCGCCGCCCGCCGCCCGCCGCCCGCGTAGGCCGGCCTGTTGAGCGCCCGCGTCCGGCTGGGTTGCCTACCCTCATGCCGCAGGCGCCCGGCCCGGCCCGGGCTGGAGCCAGCTCACACAGAGCCGTCAGCTGCGCCCTGCGCCGCGGCGTGCGCTTGGGCCGTGCCAAGCGAACACAGGCTGTTTGAAACACCCTGAGAATTAGATACGTTGCCACTGTTGGTGAGGGATCACTTGCTCGACTTCGGCGCACCGCTATGCGCCAGTCCCGTCCCGACAAATCGCGGACCGCCAACCGCCAGGCCTCTCGTCCGAGAATAGAAGTTGTACGCCAGCATTTCAATCCAACGCCGCACCCGCGCAGACACCTGTGCAAACGGTTTGCCTTGCGATGACTCACAGCGCAAGAACGCCTTCGCCTGCTTTGGGTCGTCGAGGTACGGCGGCATGTTTCCATTATTTGCGAGACGCCCGAAAATAGAGAGAGGCCTAATGAGCAGCACTCCCCTCTTGTGGTCCGATCGCCCCCGCCCCGCCCCGCCCCGCTCCGGTCTTGTCAGGGCCACCCTCGCCGCGCCGGGAACAGGAGCTGCTGCCACGGCCGCCTCAGCAATGTGCGCCGAGTCGCGCCCCGCCCAGCTCCGCCGCGGGGTAGGGCTCGCGCTGCGAGGTGGCCGCGCCCCGCCCCGCTCTCCCCGCGCCAGGAGGTGGCCCCGTCCGCATGGGGCGGAGTGGAGTGGAGGCGACTTCCTCCGCCGACCTGCTCTCCTGGTCTCGTTCTTTTCAGTTTCAAGGGAAATCCGAGAAAAAGTGGCCCGTGTTTTTCCACAATTTTACGAAAGTTTGCGCGTAACTCACGGACTGCGGTAGCATTTTTCATGCCACTCATATTCTGCGGAGAAGGTGGGGGTACGGAAATAGGGAAGGGTTTGGGGTGGGATGGGGCGTTACCACTCTGGCGCCCACTTTCCACGGCTTTCAACCCCTCCCACTGAAGAGCGGCGCCGCCCCACCCCGCCGTGAGCCCTACGACCACTCCCACCTCACCCCTACCCCTCCTGCGGCACTGCTTGCCTGCGTCCTTTGAGGGATCTCTTCGCTATGGGCGTGCTCGACTCGATTGTTAAGGCTTCGCCTCTTATTTTTATTCAGATGTTTTATTTGTTATCTCTTTAAAGGCTCAGCCAATTATAGAGCCAATACATTTAAAAAATATTTTTCCTGTTTAACTTTTTTGTTTTTGGGGGGGGGGGGGGGGAGACAGGTGGCAGTTAAATTATTTTTTGTTAACAAGTCATTTATTTTGATTCAGAACAAAAGATTAGCATAGACTGACTTCAGGTTTTGTTATCAATTATTTCACATCTTATAAGAACACACAAACTTTTAACAAACACTCTTTTGTAATGCAATGCAACACAAAGTACAAATTGCATTGCTTAACTTATGTTTATACATAAGTCTTCATAAACTTTGGTAATGTTGCGTTTCACACAAGCATTGACGTGCATGTATTTACATTGATTAATAATGGAAAATTTAAGCATGAGCAAATTATGACCCATATAGGACACCAAAAAATCCAGATTATCCAACTGAATAAACTAAATGAAAAGCTTTAACAAACTAACACTAGGCCATCTGGCAAATGACAAATGAGACAAAAATGAGGAGCTCCACTGTGTTTCTCCAAATACTTTTCAACACTGATATGATCTCAATTGAGATTGTGGACTAGCAAGTAAGATAATCAAACTCTAATTTGGAGTTCTCAATATCAAAACAAAAATCCATGAAATACTAAGATATTTAAAACAATTTCAATACTCCCATTCTGGCTACAATATTAATGAACAGATGGATCAAAGGAATTGAGAGCTATATTGTATAACACAAGACTTGACAGTTAACAAAGTTCTACTTCTCTAGATGTTACACAATGAATGTGTCTGGTCAGAATGTTAAGAGATGTTGAAAGACGGAGAACACAATGATAAATGTAAAGGAATGTAATAATTATCACAGAAAAAGTGACAAATCTTCTGGGAAAGAATACAAACAAAATGCAAGTAAGAAGTAATCATGGGTAAACTCATTAAAATACAATTAGGGCACAATGTGTTAGGCATATTAAAAAAAAAATTATACATGTTCCAGAGACATAGGCCTATACCATCATGGGTCAAACAAGTTTTGAAGTTTTACTTTCAGAACTATACAAATTAGATTGGAAAAGAACATTTAATGATTAGAAATAGATTGGTTGGACACCTGAATATTCCCATGAACAAGAGGAAAATCCTCAAGGCCATTGTAAAGTTAAATACCATCAAAGCCATAAAGAATGATACTCTTTGTTTCACCAGTTTTTCTTCCAATCACACCTCTGAGAGATGCCGAATCTATTTTCATTTCTCATTTAAGAAACTCATTAGATACAATTTCATTTTTGTTCGGTGGCTGGTCCCTTACACGATACAACACATCAACACACTCTTGAAGTAGATATTTTTACGTCCTGTCTCATAACGTAAATGTTACTTAATGAATTTTATTTTATAAAAAGAAAGGAGTCTTAGAACGAAAGGCTAAATTGGTCTTAGTGCCAGTAAATAGGCACAAGGCCATTTATAGCCAACAGTTGGAAAGATAAATTATGTAACAAATCTGGAGATACACTTTTCAAAACATAGCACATCTTCCACAAAAACAAGAACATATTAATTTTAAAAAAATTAACAAAATAAATAAAAAGGAAAAACCAAAGATAAAGCTCTAATTTATAAACATTTTGTAAGCCTCCCCTGGCATGGAGCTTTAGCTGTTTGGGGATTATGAGAGTTAATAATAATAATAATAAATTAAAAAAAAAAAAACATGGACAAAGTTGCATAAATTTTGAAGTTACAATGAACCTGTACAGTATATTTTACACTGTAAATAAGAATGGAAACAGTGAAGCTAAGTCAGTAACACATGAAATATCTTATACATTTAACAAGCACACACAGAAGATTGACATTTCACAACCAAAAGGTTCATGCCACAAAATATTTATAGGTAATACTGTCTATTAAATGAACACATTTCTCGTAAGACCAAGATACTAATGACTGATTAGGTTAAGATAACTGCTTTCTACTCCAGTTTAATCTTTGCTACAGCTAGCTTGCAAAACTGACATTAAAATTCTTTGGCACATTTCTTCCCCACAACAATACTCCCCCCACAGTCTCGGCAGGACATAAAGAATAATGTTTTATACATAAAAAGGCAACAAAGAGAAAGACAAAACAAAAACAAAACAATAAGTTTCCAAGGAACTTTGGAGTAGATGGGATGATTTGGTGCTGTATGTTACTCATGCATCCCACACTCTTCTCAAAACCATATAACAAAATAAATTCATAAAAATAAATCAGTTTAACTGCACATTTACACATAAAATCACAGAAGAAAAAAATGGGTTAAAAGATATAACAAAATGAAAGTTTGACATGATAGTATATGGGCAATTAAAATTGCTAACACAACTTAGTGCAATTAGAGCAAAACTTAAAAATAGCAGCTATTTCACAGGAGAAGTTGTATCACAGGTTGAATTAATGATGAATTAATAGAGATTGCAAACAAAGTAAGAAATGACAAATCAATGTGGATTGGAACGACACAAACGGGCCATTGTTCTTTGTTCTTGAAATTATCAGATTACATATACAATAGTTAAGTTCCTCTAGATGATTTCAATGCAATTAAAAGAGAAATTACAGTCTGCACAGAACATGTACGGACACTGACGGAATGGTTCAGACGGTCACATTAACTTATAGTAGGTAGGAATGATTCTTCTAAAGTTGATTATTTACATGAGACACAATAATAATACAATGACACTTTGAGGATATAATTAAAAGATGTCTGGAAATACTACATCAATGTTGGAAACAGAAATAGTAAAGTAAAAAGATACTCTAAACATTGTGATTCATGATCAAACTGATCAAAAACTTAAATGGACATAATTTCTAGAATCACACAATTTGAGGTCATAGCTTTTCGGTCCAAGTGACACATTTTGATTTTTGAGGTGAGCACAAATACTTGCTGACATAGAATAATTTAATCAGTCCCTACACTTTGACTCATTACCAGCATGAGCACACAGACATGGTGATACACAATGCTAAAACAGAACAGTAACTCAGAAAACTTCAAGAAAATAAACTAAACCAAACAAAATAGCTGCATTCTTGCTTCCTTAAAATTAAATGTGTGCAAATATTTTTCAGATAAATGAAAACAGCAGAGACAGTATTGGCAATATTGATAAAATGTAGCACCAGGGGTTAATGGCTAAGCAGTATTCCATTGCACCTGAAAAAAGAAGAAAGAAATCTGTAACAAAACACTTCTTTGGAGAAAATCTTGTGTCGATGATACCATACCTATTCTTCATCTGATTCATCATCAGATGAAGTTTCTGGCATACTACTGAACCAATTGTCTCTTACTCCAACACCATGCAGTGGCACTGGTCTGTAATTGGAAGTAAAATATGAGGAATAATTTATTGCGTCTCATCCTGGACATACATTATCTGAATAATCTGCAACTTCACCTGTGACGAGTTGGGAGAGTTAGACTTGTGCGATAATATCCATTCCCATTTTCTTCACTTGTGTCAGTAGGCTTCCTATGCAATGTCATAGTAATCTCAGGTTCCGGGTCCTCTGCATCCAAATAATAGTTTGAACTATGTGTGCTTTTGCAGTTTTCACACTCACTGCGATAGTCATCATTATCATCGAGTCCAACTTGGGCCAAGGATAGATTACTGTTTTGTGGCAGGGAAGCTTCATTGACTGGCAAACTCATTAGGCTGCTGTGACAGCTTCCTGGACAAGTGCATCGGGGACTTGCAGCCTTTGGGCAGGTGCATCTCGGTGGAGATGAGGCAACTAAGGCTGCAACTACAGCAGCATTTGGTGAAGCACTTGCTATGGTCTTGTTATGTTGTGGTTCCATTGATGGGATTACAGGAGGCGGAACAGTTATTGTCGAGGAGACAGACATAACACATGCTGGTGAAGAAGCTGAATCACTAGTCAATTGTTGAGATGGAGCCACCTTGGGTGTTGGAGTAGCAACTGGGACAGGATTTCTCCTGGAAAAAAAAATGTTCAAAATTAAAATTATATACTTTTTACATTTTTGATCTGACAATATTTATAATAAAAATGATATTCTAAATGAACTTTACAACATAACAACAAAAGAACACTACCTAAGTGTGCCCATTCCGTTACTGCTCATTCCAAGATGTTTGCCTCGTCGAAGAGTTGCAATATGAAGATGCGGCACCTCCACAGGTGCCGCATGAAAAACATCTTCATAGACACCAGTTCCAGATTTTGGAACATTAGCTAAGTGTGGAATAACAGATTTTGAAGATGTTCCTTTTCTCTCCTTTTGATCAAAATCTTGACCAGGCAATTCTTGTGCAGGCGCTGGAACTTGGTGTTGTCTACCATATGAATGGGAAAGATGTGTTGGCCCTGGATTTTGAGCTTGATGATGAATCCCATGAGAATGATGAGGAGGCAAGGAATGAGAATTTTCAGGAAGAGGTGTGGAGGGTAATCTTCTCTCGTCTCCTCTAATGGGATCATCTGGTCTCCAAATACATTCCCGATGGCTTACATCTCTGTGACCAAACTCATGTCTAAGATGAGCTTCAGTTCTAAGGCTTGAGCGGTCATCCATATGGCTAAGGTGTTGAGTAGTTTCTTTTCTATGACTTATTTCTGGACGGTGATTTCCATCACTTCGTAAATATTCAGCATGGTGAATTATTTCATTTCGAGGAGTGCTTTCTGCAACTTGAAGGTTGTCAAATCTGTGGTTTCCATCAATTCTATGACTAGTATCAGGTCGATGACCAGCATCTGATCGCTGACTAGGGTCTGCAGAATGAAGAGTATCAGGGCCATGGACTCCATCAGACCGATGACCAGCATCAGGCCTTAAAGGAGCTTCAGACCACTGAAAAGTGTCAGGTCGATGGTTTAAATCAGTCCTACGAACTCCCTCTGGTCGATGGCTGGAATCAGGTCGAGGGGCCATATCACTACGTCTGAGTGTGCTAGACCTGGAAGATGAATCTGTTCCTTGTCGCACATGTCCAATTTCAGAATGAAGTAAATCAGGTCTAGCAATAGGCGGAGCTGTTACAGTAGCTGTAACAGACACTGTGCCAGTGGCAACTGAGACACATGAAGTATTTGGTGGATTTTCATCACTGGAACAAAGAATCAGGAGCTGATAAATCAAATTTGAAATAATAAAGAAACCAAATGTTTTGATGGATAAGTATCATGTTTCACAAATTCAGGCCTTTAAGAGAAAACTTACAAACGTTCTGGCTGCAGTGTGAAACTTGCACTTGTTGCAAGATTAATTGGTATAGTTCGATGGGTTGTGCCACTCAATAAATTTCCAGTAGCATAGGTGCTATAGTTCACACCTAAAAGAGGATCTCGGCTGAAAATTTGAAATGTGTATAAGTATTGAGTTATCATTGGCAATCTTTTGATTTATAAATAGCCAAGAAACTAAAACCAACCCAAAATTTGCAGGATTTGTATGCAAGTTACCACTAGCCATTGCAGCTGCCAAAGCTTCAGCACGAGTGGCAGCAACTGCTTCTTCATAGGGGGGCGGTGCTTCCCCACGAGGAAAGTAGTTACCTGGAGGTTTCCACAAAGGGTAATGGGGAAAATGAGCAGCTGGTTCTTCATATCTTTCCATGGCTCCTGGTAAGTAACCCAAGGAGCCAGTAATGTAACCAATACTGCCCAAGCTACGCTCATCTTCACTCAACTGTCTATTTTGACGACCCGCTGAAAATAATGAAAGTGAAGTCAAGCAATTCCATTGGTAAAATATTTTTCATTACAGTACATAAAACTTACATCGTATCTTTCTTTGACGTAAGCGATGAACAAGGAAGAAGAGAAGAGAAAATGACAAAACAGCTGTGATGACAGATGCTATAAGACGAAGGCCAAAATCACCCTCTAAGCCAACAACATCATTTTTACCAGATGACAGGTCATCAAGACAGACAAAATCACAGCAACGAGCACCTTTTCTAAAAGTTGAGCAATTCTATTTTGGAAAATAGAGAGGGAGAGAACAACAAAATTAAGAAAGACAATATTAACTATGCAATGGCATTTGGA
The DNA here is from genome assembly GCA_033675135.1 of Frankliniella intonsa. NCBI lineage: Eukaryota > Metazoa > Arthropoda > Insecta > Thysanoptera > Thripidae > Frankliniella > Frankliniella intonsa. The sequence continues at coordinate 5,249,047 of CM066247.1, read as the reverse complement.
ATTAGCAACATACCTGAGGCTGGTGGCACATAACATCCTGACAGTTTTTTGGCACTCCATTGTCACATACACATTGGTGGCATTCTCCAGGACCAGCCATATACATAAGCCCATGTTTGACATGCAACCCATTAATATCTCGGCACTCCGTGAGAGACATAGTGCTTCAGATCTACAAACATATCCCTAGACTTTAATCTAAATTGGTTAAAAAGTAGTTGCAATACCGAGGCACGTTTGTCAGAAACATTAAGAATTTTTTTTTTTTTTTAATGTAATGTAAATTAATTAGAGAAGAATTAAGTCAGAAGGAAATAAAAGAAGTGTTCAATCTATGTAGGTTCTATAGCACAAAGGCAAGAACACCAGTAAAATAAAAAGGATTTTACACAGAAATCAGTGACAGTAAATTACCTTTGGATTAATTCAAAAGAATTCAGTTGACACTTTTCGCCCACTAGTATTATGCATAAGGTTTGTCTTGTTTCTGATTGATTGTGAAGTGGTAGCTGACTCCAAGCAGACGACGCTTACACCCTTCAGGGCCTCCGTAACAATGGCGCGGGTTTGAAGATACATCTTTCAAAATTTACATTAAAATACTGTATTATACGTTACATCACGAGGATAATGTTCAATGAAGTTCTACTTCATCTGTTGAAGTCCTGAGTTTTTAAAATTGAATACCTTTCTTTCGATTGGGCTACAATAATCGCGTCGAAACATGTAAGCGTAACATCGGATAGCTTCCAATCTTTAAGTTATAACATTGTGACGACGATCAGTATTTAGAGGGAGTAAAATCGTTAGAAGCGATCTCGCAAACTTGACTTTGATCAAGAAAACAAATTTCAAACCATGGCCGAATACTCCTGAAATGTAAATGAAGACTAGAAAGGGTTGATTTGACTTTTGACAGAGGGTTGACAGAGGGGTTGACAGGGAACGAGGGATGGGGTGCGTTCGTGCTTTGAGCCCTCATTTACATGTGTATTCCGACCACAACGACCACAACAAACACTCATGTTGACCATCCGTGAGAAAATTTGGAAGAGGAATGGAATACATATGTCTACTTAACGAAAAACAAAGTTTTAATAACTTTCAAGGTGATTTAAGGACGGTATAATTCTAAACAATTTTGTTCTGATCACATAGTTGGCACAAGAGTGTGTTTTCCCGGCAATTGACCAATCACAGTGCGACAAATAAGAAACAAAACAGCATCTCTCGCGTGGTTGTGAATGATTGGTTGGCGGAATCTTTCCAGAAGAAGTCTCCATTTCCAAGTACTTGACGGCGAAACACCACAAGCCGACAACGTAGTGTAGTATCAGTTCTGCTCTCCATTGAGGCTGGAAAGCCTTCAATCGGTTCAGAATGAGGTCTCCTTTATTAGTTTATCTTCTGGGTATCTCCTTGTTTGTGGGTGAGTCTCCCTAGTTATTTTAAGAATTATTTGCTGTTTAAAGCAGACGGTTGTCTTTAGGTTACTATGTCTGACGTCCGGCATTTAGTTTCTGTCAAGCACTGATAGTATTGCATTACCTCTATTACTCGACATTTTACTTCATCTAGTTTACATCAATATCAACCTTGTTTTCTATCATTTCTTCTTTTATCATTAATTTGTCTAAGGAATATTGCATTTGACATGTCATTTATCATTTCTTCTGTTATCATCTACTTGTCTAAGGAATATTGCATGTGACATGTCATGAAATTGCTAGTTGACCATTAATTTGAAGTTACTCAAGGTTTTTAAATCTTCAGGCTCCCTTTTTTCTTTCAGAATTAAAGTGATCAATCTGATTTGTAACCCTTTGTTTTGTCAGGTTTTGCTGCTGATTTGTCATCCGCTGACGACATAGTCTCTGATTCTGTCAATCTTGATGTCGACCTAGGTCTTAGTCGAGAAGGATCAAGGACAGGTACAATTTCAAGATTATTCCATTATTTTGTCATATAAAGAACTCGAATAACATTAGTATGTTACGCAACATTTAGATGCTGAAGCTGTTCAGCGAGAAGGAGAAGCTATTAAACTAGATGGTTTAAATGCGGCCCAGATCAAAGAACTCAGAGAGAATGCAGAAAAATTCACTTTCCAGGCTGAAGTCAACAGAATGATGAAACTTATCATCAACTCATTGTATCGAAACAAAGAGGCAAGTTTTAAGGTCACTTTAAAATGATTCCTAATGTTGGGTTCCTAAAAGTATCCAATAATGTATTTATTTACAGATTTATCTGAGAGAATTGATATCTAACGCCTCTGATGCATTGGATAAAATAAGACTTCTCTCATTAACTGATCCATCTAGTTTGTCAACAACCAATGAACTATCAATCAAGATTAAAACAGATAAAGAAAACCGTGCCCTCCATATCACAGATACTGGAATTGGTATGACGAAACAAGATTTGGTCAATAATCTTGGTACTATTGCGAAATCTGGTACTGCTGAGTTCTTAAGCAAAATGCAAGATTCTGCTGAGAAACAGGACATGAATGACATGATTGGACAGTTTGGTGTTGGCTTCTACTCTTCATTTTTAGTAGCTGACAGAGTAGTTGTCACAACGAAACACAATGACGATGAACAGTATATATGGGAATCTGATGCATCCAGCTTTTCCATCACCAAGGACCCTCGTGGGAACACACTCAAGCGTGGTACACAGATTACTCTCATCATGAAGGAAGAAGCTAGTGATTATTTAGAGCAAGATACAATCCGCAACTTGGTGAAGAGGTATTCGCAATTTATTAATTTCCCCATCTACTTGTGGTCTAGCAAGACTGAGAAAGTAGAAGAACCCGTTGAAGAATCTGAGGAAACAAAGAAAGCAACTGATGATGATGAGGCTCAGGTATGTGTTCACCTTTGTGAGGAAGTTTCTTCCTCAGCAGTTGGATTTAGTTTAAATTTTGTGTTAAATCTAATAAAATGAATGGTCTTGCTGTTTTTAGGTTGAAGAAGACAAGGCTGAAGAAGCTAAAACAAAGACAGTTGAAAAGACAGTGTGGGACTGGGAGATCCTTAATGATAGTAAGCCAATTTGGACTCGTAAACCAGCAGACATAACAGATGAAGAATATAATGAATTTTATAAGGCTCTAACCAAGGACTCCTCTAAGCCTCTGGCCAAAGTGCATTTTGTTGCTGAGGGTGAAGTGACTTTTAAGTCTCTCCTCTATGTCCCATCTGTTTTACCAAGTGAATCATTCAACCGTTACGGAACCAAGAGTGATAATGTCAAATTATATGTTCGGCGTGTTTTCATCACTGATGAATTTGCAGAAATGCTTCCAAACTACCTCAGCTTCATTCAGGGAGTAATTGACTCAGATGATCTACCTTTAAATGTTTCCCGTGAAACTTTGCAGCAACACAAATTGCTTAAAGTTATTAAGAAGAAGCTGGTTCGCAAGGCTCTTGATATGATGAAAAAGATGGACAAACCTTCTTATAAAAAATTCTGGAAGGAATATTCTACTAACATTAAGTTGGGTGTTGTTGAAGATGCAGCAAATCGTTCCAGGTTAGCAAAACTTCTGATGTTCCACTCCTCAAATCAGCCAGAGATGACATCTTTGGAGGAGTATGTGACTCGTATGAAGCCCAAACAAACACATATTTATTACTTGGCTGGTGCAAACCGAGAAGAGGTGAGTTGTATTGAAGACCTTCTGTAAATTTGTTGTAATTGCCTTAATAATATTAATTCTTTTTTCTTGCAGGTTGAGCAATCCCCATTCGTTGAAAGACTGCGGAAGAAGGGGTATGAAGTTCTATATTTAGTTGAAGCTGTAGATGAATACTGCATCACTGCTCTTCCTGAGTTTGAGGGCAAGAAGTTCCAAAATGTTGCTAAAGAAGGTTTCTCTCTTTCTGAGGCTGACAAAGATAGACATGAAGCCGCGGTCAAGGCATTTGAACCCCTCACCAAGTGGCTTTCTGATGAAGCCTTGAAAGATCAGGTATGTATTGCCCTTGCTTGTTGTGTGTGCTATATTGGCATATTAGTGTAATGGTTAAATTTCAATTACTTAAAAAAAATAAAAAAATTTCTTCCCCTAAATCTAGATTGCCAAGGCTGCAGTCTCTGAACGTTTGACTGACTCTCCTTGTGCACTTGTTGCAAGTATGTTTGGTTGGACTGGAAACATGGAACGTTTGGCTGTTAGTAATGCTCATCAAAAGGCTGATGATCCCAATCGAGCTTACCATCTTAATCAGAGGAAAACTTTGGAAATCAACCCGCGGCATCCTCTGATTAAAAATCTTCTTCAGAGAATAGAAGTCAACTCCCAAGACCCTGTTGCTAAGGAAATGGCTGTGATGATGTTCAGAACAGGTTAGTATTTTACAAAATTGCTGCCATTCCTCTAGCTATTTTTCATTAACACATGAACTAATACCTTGCCCTTTTCATCTGTGCAGCAACATTACGGTCTGGCTATTTACTGAAAGACACTGCAGAATTTGCAGCCAGTGTGGAACAAATGATGAGACAGACACTTGGTATTCCTATTGATGAACAAGTTGAAGAAGAGGAAGAAATAGAGGAAGACACCTCAAACAAGGATGATGATAAACCTGAGGAAGATGAACAAGATCATGATGAATTGTAAACAAGATCTCTTTGCTGTGTTTTTCCAACGATGTACCTTTCAGTCAGACTGACAGTTAATTGTGATTCCAGTGAGCCCCCCCCTTTATTCCCATTTTGACCCCCATAACATTTCCCATGCTTGCCCCAATTATTTGCTTAAAGTAATTCAATCTAGTTATTGAAGTCCCCACTCTAAACTGCAATGGTACTTGTGGTAATTTATATCCTATGTGTAAAACATGTGGCGATTTAAGTTGATAGTTGTTAAGCAATTTTTGTATGCTACCCATCAACTGCCCCATCTGCTGTGTTCTTCTCAAGACTGGTCAATATGTTGGCATTTACCATTAAAGTCAGCTTTATAGTGTACCAGTAGCTTACCCCATTTTCTCAGATTTTTTTTTTTTTTAACCTCTGGTGTTAATATCCCTGTTTGGAGTAAGCACCTTTTGTCATCTTGCAAAATTAAGAAATGAAATTTATGAAACAATGAGAGCACAAGTTTGTGAATATTCTGAAATAAGTGTTAGTTGTAAGTAGGAGATTTTTCATTGGTCAGGCCATAATGCAGTATTAATTTTGTAGCTACTGTATTGTAATTGGAACATTTTGCTGTAAATGTATAAAATAATGTGAAAATCAAAATGTTAGCTGTTGCTACAAAATACCTTCCTATAATGCATTTGAGTATTGGATCTTCAGGCGAATGGAAGAATCAAATATAGAAGCAACCACCTTTAATATAACCAAATTATCCTACACTACATAAAATTATAGTTTAAAATACATCCAGATGCAAAACAAGAGACAGAAACCTTGCCTGACTAGAAATCTTTTTATATAATTCATGAAAAAACCTAGACTAGTATAGAAAATGGTGGTAGAAAAGTTTGCCAAAGAAACAGACTAGATTGTATGAGATTGATAGCTATATTGATGTAGATAATATAAAGAAAGCAGAGAAAGCAATTTATACAGGGAACCTTTGTGATGCTAGGCAGTTGATTTCTTTGAGATAATTGGATAAGGTTTTCACTTAGAAGTACTTAAAATTAAGGTTATTAGTAGCTAAAAGTTTAGTTAAGGTATTGCATGTAAATTAATGAGATTAAGCTTTCTCTGCTTCCTGTACATAAAGTACAACTCTTGGACAACATACCAGATTTTGAGATGTATCCATTTCTAATCTTCATATCACATGAAGACACCCTTAAACACTCATCTAAAGCAAGGGCATTTTTTCAAAACTCGACAATAACTGGTGACTACATATCCAACATTCATATTGCACACACACATCCTCATAATTAATGATTATATGAAGTATACTATCCAAGGTAGAGTTCCAAACACAAAATCAAGCAGATTTAGAGCATATCTGTTAAAATTATCGCCTTGAAAGTAAATTGAAATCTTTTATGAAATTTATAATACTTGAGTAAATATTTGCACATCCCCTAAAAACTAAACTTATGTAAATAAGATACATAACTCAAAGCATCACATAAATGCTAAAATTACTTTTTAACTAAAACGTAAAGTGTACAAGATTAAATTATCGACAGATTAATGAATGAGGGAGCCATACTGGAAAGCACATGACCCAACTTTCTAATAAAAATGACAAATAATTCTGCTTAAGTATTCTGGCAAAAACAAAGTCACTGCAGTTGTTATACATGTTCAGGATGTACCATTGAATGTGCCGTGCACTTTTAATGAGACAGCAGTACTAAGAAACTTGCATCAAGACTAAGTTTCCACATCACAGGATACCCATAAAGTGAGGAGGAAAAATGTAGAAAATACAGAATTCCTGTCTTAAGTGCTCAAATGCATTAATGAACTCAATATCTGGTTGTCACCATTTACACCACATTTTAAAAACCACAAGAATAAAAACCTCCACACATGTACTTGGAGTAATAAAATATTTGTATTTCTCTTCAACCTAGTCACTTATCAGTTGTGGGAAGCAGCCAGAACAAAATGTATCAATAAAAAAAATGAACAAAAATGTCAAACATTAAATTAGGTCATGGTAATTAAGTGAAACTAGATAAGAATAGGTGCACATAATATCCATTAGTTATATCATTTTTAATTTATGACAGCTTGTAACTGCACACATCAAAATGGGAAGCAGTGAATCAGGAATGTTCTCTTGGACCTATACTTTTGGCTGGGGTTTATGACAAATTCCTTCTTTAAGAAGTTCTTCCTCCTCTGCCAAGGCACTAGTGCTCATGGACATAATGAGGTAAGTACCTTCATAGAGAAAAGCAAAACAGAAGTATGTTGGTCTATCAATTTGCTTCAAAATAAATTTTGATCTACCACACTGAATGTGGTCTTGGTTTACCTTTTTATCTCCATGATCCAGTTATATATGTTAATTGCCAGTAAGTCAAAGAACTTTGTCTCCATTCTCCGAAGGAGGTGCGCGATGATATATTGACTGAAGGGGAACATGGAGCAGCTCGAGGAGCTGTGCATAGTTGGGTTCTGAAAAACAAAGTAACCGTCAGAGAGGATATAAAATTGAAATGAAAGGGGAAAATAACAGAAGCTAATGAGATAGGTGTTAACATGATGTGTCACAAGACCATAAAAAAACAGTAGGTGAACTTAAGCAATATAGACAATATAGGCAATCAGGTACACAAACAATAAGAGGAAAAAAAAGAAAAGAAAAAGCAAAGTTGGCAAAGAAGAAAAATGAGAAAATTCTGCTATGTAATGGGCATGTATCTACAAAAGCAACATTTCCAACATGATAGAGAAAACATATACCTAAAAAGGCATTACTGTGAATGTCATAAAACAAAAACTACTCATCCAAACCCTTTCTTCTCCCATAAAATAAAAGCTACCATCAGTGAGTTTAGAATAGTGGTTTATAGTGTGTCTATAGTGGGTAATGTAAAATGGAACACAGAATTTGACATTGATATTTGAGAATAAAGGGAATAAATAAGTAACCTGCATTGCACATGCCACTCACAACCACCACTATTAGTACCACCACCTACCACCCTATCCGAAAGTTCATTTGGGTAAAGCACACATGTAGGGAAACAGTAACATTCACGAAACACACAGAGGAAACATATTTATTTTGATAATTTCTCTAAAATTGAGTATGTATTGAAGGCTCTGCTTTTCCCCTGAATTAAGATATTTCTAGTGAATACTACCTGTTATTACAAGCAAAAATAAAAGAACAGAAATGAAGGGCAGAAGAAAATAACAAAGGGAAGTACATACAACATTCTTTGTGAAGAAAGTTGTACAAAAGCATGCCAAATCTACTTAGAAAACCTAATCACCATGGAAGACACAATCATTAGTAAACCAATCCTATACTATTGCAACAATGTAAATCTTACAATGAGTGATGTGTCATACCTGTGTCTTCATTCCATCCATAGAACTCACATGGACATGAGATCCCACAGATAGATATTATGTATAGATAAAATAAAAAGCTCTAATAAAACTTATAAAAAATTGAATATCCCTGGGTATGAGAGCAGGGTTAGCAGCTACTACCAAAACCCCATCCAAAAGCTTTCATGCACAAAACATGTACCTTGGAGACTACCCAACCCACCAGTCTCGGGGGAGATCACTCCATGGCGTACAAGGAAGTCTATCACAATAGGTGAGCTTGTTGTCTTAAAGTCAGGAGAAGCAATTATTTCCTTAAGTTCCTGTTTTGTAAAGTAACAAATATTTCAGTTAACGTAAGACAGCTTTGGAGCTGCCTTATTAAGAATCAAAACCAAACCCTACGGTAAAATCATTGGTACATACATTGATTGACAAAAGATCAAATGTCTCGACTTCCCCATCCATGTTTTTAGGGATGAACTCACAAGGCAACTTAAGATCAAATACATACTCAGTGTTAGGGAACAGCCCGCGTTCACTTTCAAAAAAGAATCTATAAACATAAAATCAAGATAAAAATTTAAAAACAAGTTCAGCTATAAGTTTGTTTTTGTTTGCTTTATAATTTAATAAACTTACGACACTGCACCAGAAGGCCTTATGTCTTTTAGCATAGTTTCTGGTATGCCAGCCTCTTCTTGGGCCTCTTTGATGGCAGTTTCAATGACTCCATAGCCAACACTTAAACCTCCACTCACCTGATGAATGTAATTTATATTAAATGTAAGAGCTACCATACCACCAACCAAGAAAATTTAAGCCTACTGTTACCATATTGTCCCATTTGCCAGGCCATGTCTCTTTGGTAGGAGATCGACGTTGAAGCCACAAACAAAGACCTCTAGTTGCATCATGGACAAAACCATTAATAGTGACACCATAATTGCGAATACCAAACAAGCCTGAAAGAGGAAAACACCTTGGAAACTAAAATAAAATATTCACTTAACAAGAAGAGATGATGTTTAGGACTTTTACATACAAGTTGCCGATCGATCCATTCGAAGGAGTGGTGGATCAGTTAAAACTGAATGCACGTTATAGCACTAAAAATTTACAAAAGAGACAAATAATAACAAATATTGCTTAAACTTGCACAAATTTCATTCAAATATGCTTCCTACCTCATTTCTCCATCCCTTAAGTGTAACAAATGTATTGTTAGCCCTGCATTCCTGCAAGACTTGCTCTACACGAGCAGTTCTTTCATCAAAATCACGAAATGCTGGGTTGAGTTCTACTGAGTCAGGCCTAACTATGAAGACTTCAGGGTATCGAAGGAGTTCAACCATGATATCAGGCCTTACAAGTCCAACTTGATGGCCCTCGACAACAAATGGCTTGCAGTGTCTTTTAGGAAGTCCTAAAATTAAAGAAAGTTGAATAATATACAATGAGTAATGTAAATTTTAAAAATAAAATTGGTTAGAAATATTACAAAAGACAGGAACAACATAATGACCTTTCAAGAAAAAAATGTAAATAGTTACAAGGAAAACCGGGGAGGTGGGGGGAGGGGGAATCTACAAAATTATCAGTTGCACTTTATTGGAATGCTGGTGCTTGACTCATAGACCCTTAGCCTACTGCTTGATACAAATCTGATATTGGCTGATACAAAAACCCCGGCGACATAAAGAGGAGGTATTAAATGAACATTTCCAAATAATGTCTAATCGCAAATTATCCCCTTTCACCCCCAAAATTCGAAGTTCAACCATTCAGGACCTAACTTGACATAACTTTAACCTAAAAGAATGTAGAGAGTGTCCCTGGTACTTTTATCGGACAATGGAAGAAGATACTTCTACAACAATAATGAAAATAAAAATATCCATATAAATTGAAAGCATAAGCGAAATCGAAAGCTACAACTGTAAGTCTTGAATAGAAACAAAATTATCGGCGTATGATCGTAAGGCTGTACAGCAAACGCTTCCCAGAAAGGGCCGCATACGTACCATTTATGTAAAAACAATTGAACTTTTTCGCTATTTTGAGAAAAGGGGAAGAAGTGCGTTTGTAAGAAGACATTCCCCTGCTTTGGTTTTGATCAGAAAGTCTCGCTGCAATCAAATGCTGACAGAAGTCAGCGGAGCTCAATCACCCATCACCGTCCGCTCCTGTGTGCTGCGGTGCTGCGCTGCGCGTCGCGTCAACACTGCAACACAACACAGGGGAGGGGAGAGGGAAGGCTACGGGCAGAGAGCGGAAACAGATAAAGCAGAAGGCTACGTGCGCCACGCATCCTCGCCATTCATGTCAGCCCGACAGCGACGTTGTTACGAAGGGCTAGAAAAGGGTCAGGCCAGGTCAGCCTAGCCTAGCCTAACGTATATGCTAACCCGAAACTTCGTACTTATCATACGTCATAAGACTAAAACGTAACAACGGAGGAGGACAACACGTTCCTATGAAACAAAGATATCGTATTAATGTTCTTCAACATCTTTAATTTTTTCATCTTCATTCATCTTACCCCCGTTTATATACTTCACCATCTGTAAGTTTAGATTTGAGCAACTATTCAGTTTGCAGATCGATTTAGCTCGTGTTGTTGAGCCTGTTATCGTCAAAATTTCGACGAAATTACGTAGGTTATTCCCAATTTTTAAGCATTTGAGCTTTCAGTTAATGTTGTGCCATATGTGAGAAAATGTAGGCCACAATTAACTAATTCCTCATTGAGGCTTACTGCTGAGTGTTTCGATTGACTCTTAATCAATTGTGTATTCCCCCTGTCTCCAGGATACATCACTATGGATAATGGACCATCTACAAAAACAGTACATCAGACAGCATCTGTTCAGCTGGACTCTAAACCAACTGTGATGAAACTTTCATCATACCTACTAGCCTTAAGACCATGGTCCTTAAGTGCATCGTTAATGCCAACACTGACTGGCTGTGCTCTTGCCTACAAGCTTAGTCCAAATGCTGATCTGTATAGTTGGGTAACATTGCTACTCACTCTGTTCACTGTTTTGTGTGTTCATGGAGCAGGTAATCTTGTTAATACATACTTTGATTATGTGAAAGGAATAGATGGTAGGAAAAGTGATGATCGAACATTAGTAGATCACATTTTATCTAAAGATGAAGTTGCTACTCTGGGTGGCATGTTGTATGCTGCAGGATCAATAGGTTTCCTTTTACTTGCTGCTATATCACCAGCTAAAATGGAGCACTTGGCATTAGTGTATTTTGGTGGATTATCAAGTTCTTTCTTATATACAGGTGGCATTGGTCTTAAGTATATAGCATTAGGTGATGTTCTAATTTTAGTAATATTTGGTCCTATATCAGTTCTATTTGCCTTTATGTCTCAAACAGGGAGAATAGATTTTGCTACAATTTATTATGCCATTCCTCTTGCTTTAAACACAGAAGCCATTCTGCATAGCAACAACACTCGTGACTTAGAAAGTGATCAACGAGTGGGAATTGTTACCTTAGCCATACTTATTGGCCACACAGCATCGCATATTTTATATGCTTTCCTCTTATTTACTCCTTATATTTTATTTGTGGTATTAGGTGTGCGACTTAGTCTGTGGTTTTTACTCCCACTTGTTACATTACCAGCTGCTTTTGATATCGAAAAACAATTCCGCAATCCTGAAACCATTCAGAAAGTGCCCCAGAAAACAGCAAAGTTAAACCTTTTCTTTGGTGTCTTGTATGTTCTTACGATCAGTATGGTAGAAACAAGCCAATTACCCTTTTTGAACCAATAGGTATTATTATCAAATTGTTGTTGTACTTTCAGTTCTTATCTCACTTGTATTAAAATGTCAACAACTATTTAATCTGTGAAGATATGGGAACCTTCCTGGAGGTAACTGGGGACCGTACTTGTACCTTTGAAAGCAAAAGAATGTAGGAGAAATGAGCAGTTACTTTTTCCTGGACTGTGGCTCCTATACTATACAATGCTGCTTGTATGAAGATAAAGCACATGACTGTTAAATTGAACATCATGCCCAACATTTGTTCCTAAACTGTCTGCTAGGATTTTATTTCCACAAACTTTTGTTGGGCTTTGCCAAATTAAAATTAAAATTATTGCCTGGCAAGATTGTATAATTCTGACTGAACTGTGATGTGAAAATTTTAATAGGGCTCTAATTTGAATCACTTTCAATTGAAATGTCTCTTTGCATCATAGTCTTATCTGAGATCAAGAAACTTGCATTACAAATATTTTACTTTCCTAAAATAATTACTTCTTGCCAGCATATCAATTCTCTGTCCCTTATTGAATTTTCTTTTCACTCTTTCTTTTTCTCTTTCTCTTTCAAGTTAAAAACTTCTGACTTTTTGTCCTGGTCACATTATCAAGTGTAAATTCTGAATGCAGTTTTTATTTTTGTTTCTGTCTACAGAAGGAAAAGAAAAAAAATTCTTACAATGTCCATATGGCAGCTTGTACTTAATGCAAAACTAAAAATCCTGTTCTGTCTATACCTTGATAATATAAGATAGGGTCTGTGCTTTGCCATAATAAGGAACATTGTTCCTTCGTTTTAATGAGTTACTTTGAGGTTAATTTTGTCTCTTAACTAGGCTTATAAAATTTTTATCTTTGAGAAGGGAGGATCTATCAACCTATTTATTTATGTATACATATCTATTTTTGTTATAGCCACCTACAGTGGACTGTTACTTAAGGAAGTAAGCATCAGTATTGATGTGACATGACAATAAGTGCTTTTTTTAAAGTGCGTTAAAACAAATGTGACTGATGTTCTCTGAACACAAATTATGTTAAAAATTGTACTTTCTTAAAATTGCTTAAAATCCTTTACAAGTGCTACTGTTATAGTAACAGGTTATTACAATTAATTCATGGCAGTCCTTGAGATTTTTCACACCATGAACATTCTGACATTTTGATGGGCTTGTATCATTTCCTGAGGAGATAATCAAATAGTTTACCATAGTGTTTAGAAAAAAATATCTTGGTTGTATGTGCTGTAATGATATTCAAGCAAGTGATCAGATTCATCATTAAATTGTGTTGCCTTGTCACACAAAGCATTATGTAGCTATTACACTGTAAAGGAAGTTCTGGAAAACAATTTTGATGCACACTGTGTGGCCAAAAGTAGTCCTGCCTCTTTAATTTTAGATTGTTAATTTATTTATTTTTTATCTTCCACAAAAATTAAAGATGAATGCCTCATAGTGTCAATGCATACAGCTTGTGTTGATAAGTTTCAAAAGGGCTATGAGATATAAAATTAATGTTCAGAACCCATCACAGAGATGTGCTCCTTGAGAGAATGGAAAGTGATATGTCTGGTTATTTATATTTGCTTTTGTATTAAATGTAGTAGACATAAGTAGAACTGGTTCTTAAATTTGACTCTCTATCCATGCACTTCCGGCAAAGATAAAATACATCTGAATACGTTCAACGTTCTGCTTGGTTTGAGAATTTATCATAAAAAACATCATCCAGGCTCATAAGGTTTCAAATTTGGAATAATTTAATTTTTTAATTGAACAAAGTGATCAGTAGTTCCTGAAATAAAAATTTGAAAAGATATAAGTACACTTCAACTGAGAAATGCACCAAAAATTAACAGATAGAACCTTGAGATTCACTGATTGAGGGAACTACTCAGTGATCGACAGTGAATACAGAAAGAAACGATAAAGAATAAGAAAAGCCGGAAGGAATATTGCAGGCAGGATCTCGATTATTGTTTCCAGAAAGGCGGTGAAAATTTCGAAACTTCCAATTTGAACGTTGCAGTGTTAGAAGTAAAACTAACTCAAAAACACGAGAAAGTAAGTAATTTTACAATTTTCTCACAAATAAAGGACGCTTTGTCTGACATACGTGAATCTAGTGTTTCCTCACATCTAACCATAACCTACTCCTCCGGTTCCCTCTCCGTCACCTTCCCTTCCCTGTCAATATGATAAGTTTTGAAAGAAACGGTTCACGATATTGAGGGTTTTGTTGGGAGACAGTGGAGGACCTGACAGTGAGTGGATCCCATTTGACTGTAGACTTCTATGTCGTGACTCAAAGCCGCTGTCATACTTTTCTTGGCTCAAGCAGTTCATATAAAAAATTAGGAAGTGGATTAAGACCTAGGTAAGATGTTCCTTACTGTTGGATGAGACTTTCCCAAATGCATAACACCCGAAAAGAACAAAGTTTTATACTCGCGATACTTATAAAAAAAGCGAAATTTGTGTAGGCAGGGGTCTAGGGACTCAGGGACTCTTTTTTGTTGTCCAAGTTTACATGAGGTTAATGTAGAAAAGTAAGCTTGTGATTGTGTTCTTTTAAGAATGTTAAGTCTTTGATTACAAGTGACCACAATATTAATTTACAGTGGGATTTCCTGTTTTCTTTCTCATTTGTTGTAGCTTGAAAGAACATCAAAAATGCCACGTAAAAAGAAACCATCCCATTTGAGAGGTCAGAAGTCTGTTAACATAGGTGAAGAAGTTCGAATTGCTGTGAAATTACAATTAAAAAAGTTTCTTGAGGACCCCTCAGCAACAGGTTTGTCGTGTCTTTTTGTTTGTTTTTGTTTTTGCTTGTTTGTTGCTATATCCTTCTCTAAGTCTAAGTGACTTGTCCGTAACTGTAGAATGCGAATTTCCATCATCTCTGTATGCTGAAGAGAGGGCATACATCCATAATATGGCTAAAGAATATGGCCTGCGTTCCAAAAGTAGAGGGTGAGTTACTCACATCAGATGCTGAAGCTTCTATAATTATACCATTCAATTTTATATTGTTATTTGAACCTCTAAATTCACAGAAAGAATGGTGTTAATAGAGCTGTCACAGTCTTCAAGCGAGATGGCTCTAGCATTGTTCAAGCTGATCCTGCCTTTGGGCTTTGTCCTACCTCTCGATTACTGATTAAAACATTACTTGTTGAGTGCCCACTCACAGGTAAAGAGCGTCAAGACCTAATGCCTCAACTTGAACGCGACAGAGAGAGGGCAATTTTGAATGCTGAAGGTACTAAGCAATAATGTTTGGTCAATTATTCAGCTTTTGTATCTATCTTTGATTTGTAACATTGTTGACACTTAATTTGGTTCCTCTGTTTAGTAAAAGAGATAGGAAGAGCTATGGGTCGATTAAGCAGTGGTGTGCCTCAAGTTCCTACTCCTAACTTCAATCCCGAAGTGTTACCATTTAGGAAAAATCTTCCTATTTGGGAAATGAGGGACAATATAGTTTGCACCATTGCTAATAATCAAACTGTTTTAATTGCTGGTGAAACTGGATCCGGGAAAACAACTCAAGTAACTAAGACTATTTACTGCATTATAATGTGTTTAATGAGCCATTTCAGACCCGCTCTCTTATTTTGACTCATGGCTTTTTCTTGTTAGGTCCCACAGTTTATCTTGGAGCATTGCCAAAACTTTGGCAAACCCTGTCGTATTGTATGTACAGAACCAAGACGTATCTCAGCTGTATCTGTGAGTGAAAGAGTTTCCTATGAACGAAATGAAATTCTTGGTCAATCAGTTGGGTATCAAATACGTCTTGAAAGCAGGTAATGGGTCCATATGGCTAGGGCAAGCTAATCATGTTTTCTTAATGTTTTCTCTATTAAAGCGTGATTTATATTTATTTTTCCTTTTTCCGAAATTTAAGAGTTTCCCCTAAAACTGTATTGACTTATTGCACAAATGGAGTATTACTGAGAACATTAATGGGCGGTGATGCGATCCTATCCACTCTCACTCACATAATTGTGGATGAGGTCCATGAGCGAGACCGTTTTTCTGATTTTCTTTTAATTACTCTAAAAGATGCTCTGCTCAAATATAAAAACTTGCGACTTATTTTAATGTCGGCAACAATGGACATCAGTGTTTTCACCAAGTACTTTGGTGATTGCCCTGTAATAACAGGTGTGTTATGACTATGATAAAAACTGTCTGTAGATACCTACATTGCCTATTGTTTTAATGTCTCATTGGATACTGGATAGTAAATTCATTGACATTAATTTATCTCACCTTAACAGTTCCTGGACGTCAATTTGAGGTACAAGAATACTTTTTGGAGGATATCCTAAAAATGTAAGTATTCAGGGATTGGCATTGCCTTTGTTTGTTCTACGCATTTTGAGAGCAAGGTAGCCTCAAGGTAAACTGCGTAAAGTATTAACGCATTTGAAACTGCTTTGATCCTATTACTTTCTTTAAAATAACTCTCACTTTGTCCACAAGGACTGGATACTTAAATAGTCACATTCCTCAATTGAAGAAAGAAGTGGGACAGAAAAACATGCAGAGAACAGATCTGGAAACCTGGACCCGTGCTGCTACCAGTAGCCATGCAAGCAGAGAAAACTCTCAAATACATTTTGAACCTTCTTTGGAGTCTTCAACAGCCTCCACTTCAGAACAGCAAAACGAGGTTGTTATCATTACTTCTTCATTGTGTGGAGATTAAGTTATGTTCAACTACTTACATTTCATTTAAAATTCTTATTTTAGACATTAGATCCTTGGATGATAGAGCAAATGGACAACTGTATTGAAGAGGTTTGGAAGCATGGGGCAGAAGAAACGTTTCCTCAAATTCTTTATTTTATTCAGACAGAAAATGTTCCTGTTGACTATCAGGCAAGCTTTAATACTGTTGACTTTTCAGATTTAATTCTCTCATTCTTATACTTTGATTGGGGCTGTGAGGTGAACATTTCTTCTAATGAATATTCATTCTGACTTAGCACTCAAAAACACTGGCAACTCCACTAATGGTGGCTGCTGGACGAGGTGAAATTGAAATGACCAAACATTTACTTAATCTGAAAGCCAACACAAGTTTGAAGTCGGGCAATGGCTGGACTGCTTTCGACTGGGCTATGAATAATGGTCATCTTAATACTGTAGAACTGATTAAAACCTACAGGTGTGAATATGTTTGTGAGTATACTTTCAGTAATTACCTGTCTGGACTGATGTTGACATTTTTCTTTTGTGCACAATAGTAAGTTAAGTGACAGCTTACCTGAGGTGCAGTCAGAGGTCCTTCACACACGATCCCAAGAACTGAATGATGAAGATCGTCAGTTACTTGATATGTATCACCACAATTTTAATGATGATGAGATAGATATTAAATTATGCCTTTCTCTTATATACCATTTGCATTGTCGTTCTGACAGAGGTTTGTATATTATTGTATAGTGATGTATTGATGTTCTTAATTTCATGTTCAAAGATATATTTGTAACTATATTGTTTCAGGAGCCATATTAGTGTTTTTACCAGGTTATGATGTTATAACCACACTTCGAGACCGTATAACTGAAGATAAGGACAAATTTTCTCAGGCGGGCAAGTTCTCTCTGTACACATTGCACTCTAATATGCAGGTGAAATAATTAGCTACTCACAGTCTTGTTAAAAGCTAAGGATTTTCCATTTCTTGTTAATCTGCTACTGATTCAATTTCAGACCACCGATCAAAAACGAGTGTTTCTACCAGCTCCTGCAAACACACGAAAAATTATACTGTCAACAAATATCGCTGAAACTAGTGTTACCATTGATGATGTAGTTTACGTTATTGATTCGGGAAAGGTGAAAGAGGTAAAAGTTTTCTTCTTGAAGCAAATAAACCCATATTCGTTAACTTACCCATCTATAATAATACGTATTAATATTGTCTACAATCATTTTTTTAGAAATCATTTGATGCAATATCTGGTGTCAGCTCCCTTAGAAATGAATGGATATCGCAGGCTTGTGCCAAGCAGCGCAAAGGTCGTGCTGGTAGAACTCGTCCTGGGCTCTGCTATCATATGTTTTCCAAGATACGATACCGCTCCCTACAGCAACATCAAACTCCTGAAATATTAAGGATGCCGCTTCAGGTACAAATTTGTTGTTAATGTTTCACATCTCTTACTTTTATTTATTGTTATCAATTATCAATTTGTAATTACACAGGAACTGTGCCTACATACAAAACTTTTAGCTCCACCCAACACAGCAATTGCAGATTTTCTTTCTAAGGCTATGGAACCACCACCATTCTTAGTGACTCGAAATGCTGTGCAACTTTTAAAGGTTTTTATAAGCTATATTTACCTTTGATGTCCACCACCATGAGCTACTTATTTATCTGATTTTCAATTCCAGACTATTGATGCTCTTGATCCCTGGGAAGATCTAACTGAATTAGGGCATCATCTTTTGGATTTGCCCATTGAGCCACGTCTTGGAAAGATGTTGTTAAATGCTATTTTGTTGAAGTGTTTGGATCCAGTTCTCACAATTGTCTGTACTTTAGCTTACAAGTAAGTTTTGCAACTTAAATGTTTGATTACTTTACCTATCAAAGTTACTGATCAATCAATAAAACTTGTTATTTCTAGGGATCCATTTGTTCTTCCAACTCAACCCAGTCTTAAAAGTGCTGCTCGCTTGTCCCGTAGAAATTTCTCTGCTGGGACATTTAGTGATCATATGGCAATGTTAAGAGCTTTTCAGGTAACTTTTATTGGATTTTAATAATTTAAATTATACATCCAGCACAAGGATTCATTACCTGCTCTGCTCTTGGAATTTCAGGCATGGCAGTCATCTAGATCAAGTGGACGAGAGGTATCATTCTGCCATAAAAATTACATCTCATCAGCTACCATGGAGCAAGTAATGGGCTTGCGAGCACAGTTACTTGGTCAATTACGTGCTTCTGGCTTTGTTAGAGCCAAAGGAGGGGGTGATATTCGAGATTTGAACACAAATGCTGAAAACTGGGCTGTTGTAAAAGCTGCCCTCACAGCCGGCTTCTATCCAA
Organism: Frankliniella intonsa; assembly: GCA_033675135.1. Lineage (NCBI taxonomy): Eukaryota > Metazoa > Arthropoda > Insecta > Thysanoptera > Thripidae > Frankliniella > Frankliniella intonsa. The sequence goes on along the minus strand of CM066247.1, from coordinate 5,230,167 downwards.
ATATTGCTCGTGTTGATAGAGAAGCAATGCAACTGCGAACTATGTGGGTATTTAAAGATATGTTAGATCTGCAAATTATCAAAACATACAAAATTTCAATGGATTTATTTTTTATTTTAGGAAGGAATCCCTGGTTGCCATTCATCCTTCTTCTACACTACGTGATATTGATCCCAAAGATGGGAGAATACCAGAAAAGCTACCTACAGACTGGATTGTGTATGAAGAAATGAATCGGACCGGGAAATTGTGTCAGATTCGCATGTGCACTATTATTACTCCAATCACAATTGCTCTCTTTGCCGGACCCATTCGCCTTCCTTCAGATGCCTTATCATCCAGTGAGCGTATGGAAATTTTTCTTAAAAATCTTTTTACATTATTTTTGAGCATTTTGATTGCATTTTATGTATACTGTATTCCAGATGATGGAGACATTAATCAATATCAAAGTGATTCTGAATGCGAAGAACATAATGAGAGTAATAACAGTATGTTGAAGCTTGATGATTGGATTAATTTCTGTGTTGATTCTGAAGCTGCCCATCTTGCTTTCCAATTGCGCCAAAAGTGGAATGCAACTTTCCTTCGTAGAATGCGAAATCCCTCTAAAAGCTGGAATCCAGTAAGAGATTATAACCCAATTTTATACTATGTATCTCTCATTTTTGTGTTGCAATTTATCAATACCTTTCATTTTTAGGCAGATGATGCTGTAATTCAAGCTGTAGTTCAAATTCTATCATCTGAGGAAAAAAAAATAGGCTTGCACCAACCTGAGGGGATAGGTCAGCGTCCAAGACCTGTTAACTTTGACTATCAGTCTTCTGGTATGAAAACATTGGCACAATAAACTATCTCTTAGCATTGTAATTATTTTAAAAGTTATATTATGTGCTTTTATTTTAACAAGGAGGTGGAAGGCGGCAAGATTTTAATGATACTGACTCTGTGTCATCAGAAAGTTCAAATCATAGTCAACGTGTTTTCCTGAATTCCAGACGAATGAATAGAAAATATGGCTCAGAAAGTGGTTAGTACTCGCCTCAAAATTTCTGAAATATGACTAATGATTATTTTTCTAATGTCCTGTTAAATATTTCTTGGTTGAAAGGTCATAGTTCCAGTTCAGCTGATGACTCAATGATACAACAAGACTTTGCCTATCCGGAGATGGAATCTTCGACAAATGGTTTATACTATACTAATTAATCTAGTTTAAGAATTAAGTTTTTGGTATTGAAAGTGAGTTTTGCTTATAGCTATTATATTTTATTCCTGCAGGGGCTCGATATTTCATTATCAAAGCAGGGAATCCAAGAGCAATTAATGCTGCTCTAAGAGAAAACGTGTGGGCTTTCACTGTTACCACAGAAAGGAAATTGATTGCAGCATTTCAGGTGCATATAGTCTCCCCACTTGTATAACTAATTTGGTTTCTTTCCAGCATTTCACCTTGACTCAAATTAAATCTTCCACTTTTTTACAGGAGGGATATGCCATCATGTTAATCTTCAGCTTACATGGAAGTGGAAATTTCCAGGGAGTTGCTACCTTGATTAGTGACAAACATCAAAATCATGTCTCAGACATGGCAGGACCTAATCTTTGTGCGCCTTTGCCAATAAAATGGTTAAAGCTTGGTGATATTTCTTTCCAAGCCACTCAAAATGTTATGAATCCTTACAATGATAACCGTAACATACAAACCAGCCGAGATGGTCAGGTAAGAGCTTTAGGCCAAGAATGTGCAAAAGTATCATTTTGCCATGATCTGTAATTCACTCTTGTTTATTGCAGGAAGTAGAACCTCATGTTGCCTCACAACTTTGTAAATTATGGGACAAAATGGCGCATGTGAAGTCATCCCATCAGCTCCAAGGTAATGTCTTCAACCCTGCACCTCACCACTCAAAACTTCAGCAACAAAGTAGGAGACCTCTAAAAGGTGATTCAGAGAATGGATTTTCTAATTCACCTGTTGGATCAGGACGCTACTTTGGAAGATCAGGTAACATTGGTTACAAATTTTCAAATTCTTCTCATTAGTTCACGGTTTTCCACAAAAACTTGGTATGAATATATTTAAGTTGTTTGTGTTTTACAACTCTGGAAAAATTGCAATAATCTGCTAATTCTGCCATACTTTTGTGTACAGTTTAAATTTTATCTGTGTTTAACCTATTTTTATTATCATGATATTGTGTAGAGGTATTCACGAAGAAATGTTGTCCTTATTTATTCAAATTTGTATGTTAAGAAAATGTTGTGACTGTCATCTGTGTTCTTTGTGTACTGATGCATATGTAAGTTATGTACAAATCTCATCCCTGCACCTTGTGTGATATTAGAGGTAATACAATTTTTTGTCTGTCCTTTGGTGTAGACTAAAACTAAATTATATTTTTAAATTCATAGCATTTAAAAGATGCTCAGGGAATATTTTTCCACATTTGGATGAAGATCGAAATTTGTTAACTTAAATTTTGAGTGGGTAGACAATAGACACCTGTAATAATGAAAATGTGTTTTCATGCATTGAGATACTCTTTGTTTGGTTTCCATGCTTGCTATGCAATGTAATGCATTACCAGCAAATTCTGTTGGAATATTAAATTATCTTTGTCCTTTGAATTCATACCCATGGTCACATTTGTTGTCTACAAATCATGATTAGTGACCTCATTAGTTATTTTAAGAAATGAGTCAAACTGATAGTTGACATACTGCAGTTAATGGAAAACTTTGGTGTGTTGCGGACGTCTAAATTTTTCCTGACCCTCAATTAACAAATTTAAGTTAAGCAAAGATGCAATTTGTTTGTCCTGATAATATTTGTTGCTGTTAGTTTGATATTTTAACAACTTGTGAAACAAAAAAACTTAAATTTTTGATCAAATTCATACTTATCTTATTATTGTTACTTGTTTATATTACAGCTTGTACTTTGATGTAATACATCAGTTTTGACAACTTTAAACACTATACAAAAATTAATGAATTAAATAATGTTTTTTATCATTTGAGATGTTGGTGAGCTGTGTCAAACCCAATAGTAAAGTAATGTACACTATCAGGAAAATGCCAGACAATCAGATCACAATTTTAGCCAGCAGATCAGACAAGATCAAGCATTGAATTTAAATTGACAAAGGGTAACAATATTTTTTTTATAATTTCAAACTATTAAAATTACATACAAGAGGAAAGTTTTTGAGCAGCATAGACACTAATATAGCACTTAAATAACATACTACAAATTTACCTTTCGTTTCTACTGGTTAATGTAATACACAAGCTGCTGGCATTGTGTATGAGACAAGAAAATTTTATCTAAATGAAACTAGTAAAATTTTGTATGCCTCTCAGACAGCTTGTGATGAGACATAAAGCCACAAACAATCAAAACTATCAGAGATACCTTCAAATATGCTCATAAAATTAATTCATTGAAAAGTATCAGTAACGCATAAAACTACTCAAAGTAAACAGGACAGATACAGTAGTTAGAGATAAATGCACAGCATTTCAATTTCATCAAATGAATAACAACTCAATTACTAGGCAACCCCAAAACTAGACTGTATTTTTATTATCTATTTATGTTGTGGCACCGAGTTAATATTTTTCAAAATAAATATTCCTTTGATTCCATCAATACAAGCGCACTGAAACCATAATAGGTCTCAGACCACACAGGGCTCATACTAACATCAAAGCAATTCTGGCATTTTTCACACATATCACAGTTTAATTAAGAGACAGACGGACTCATAACACAATAGGAAATAAGCCAAGGTTCCAACACTAGAAAATGAAGTACATAATTGAGAAAAAGATTATAAAATTAATGCAAGACAAGCATTAAATTTTAACAAGAATGACTGTACTATATTTCTTTAATAGCTAAATCATGGCTAAATGCTTGACTAGAAAACAAAAACCAGAGATAACTGGCTACATGAAATATATTATCCACAGACATTTTCTGCACACAGCCAATATAAAATAACATATGTACTACACATACATACTTTGTCTTCTTTGTGGAATGATTTTAGATGTGGAACTCAGTATTAGAACTTTTCAGCTTGAACAACAACTTTCTCTTCTCGAACGTTATCACCTGTGGCCCAACAACTTTGTCGACAAGTCCAAATTAAAATAGTTCCAAACTCAATATGACTTCCATAGATATCTCCTCCTCCTCCCTGTACCTGAAAGTAATAAAGGTTTAGAGAAAAAAAAACTTCATTTTAGCACTTGATAACTCTCTACTCCTTACTTGTAGCCTCAGCTTGGGGATGATAGACGGAAGCAACTGAAGTTCAAAGATCATTTCTCCTTGACAGTAAGAGCAAGTAGATGGAATGTCAACCAGTGGGGCAATGGGTAGAGGAGCACCACCCTCCCTGCAGTACCTGAATAGAAAACGAAAAAAAAGTGTTAAAGGAAGTTACATGGTACAGATATGATATAAATTTTAAAAACAGGGAAAATTTCACAAAAATACCTTAGGATTTGACCAGGTGTTTGTTGAATGTGTTGGAGAAAGCGATGAAACAATACATCTCCATGAGCGGGAATAGACTGTTCGTACTTTTCAACATCCCCTCCAGCACAGCCATTACCAGCTTCCTGTGCATCTGACTCAAAGTCTTGTCCTTGATTTTGTTGGTACTCAGCCAAGAGTAGACGCACGTGACTAGAAATTTCTGTTTCATGCCTGCAAATTTAAGGTATATCTCTCAAGCATATGCTGCCACTGATTTAGCAGTTTTATTACTATTTTTGTAATTAGTAATTATTTATAAACACCCAATACCTCTTTGAATCTTCCTCTGCAACGCATATAAAGACAGGTGTGAATTGAGCATTTCTTATATCTTTTGGTAATGGAGCAGACTCTTTCAGTAAAGCATGAAGATCTAGCTGAGGTCCAGTTGGTGTATCTATTGAAACCTATATGGAAGAATAAACAAACAGTAGTGGGAAGAAGAAAACAAAATATGTGATAAGACCAGACCAAGACATAGAATGTTAACACATACCAGCTCACTCTCATCACCCTCAATCTCAGCTGATGCTTGAGGGGAATGTGCATTTGCTCGAGCACCTTCCAGTCGTCCTTTGTTCCACGATGCATTAAAATTAGCATCCCTTTGAGATACTGCATCCATTCTCATTTTACCCAGCTGAGAACTCAAAGAAACCTGAAAAATTAGTGGTAACGCTATAAGGTTCAATATTCTGGGATAGCAAAATCAACATAATTGACAGCATTAAGTGTAAACCTTACAGTGGATTGACCATCAGCATCAAGCACATCTTCTACATCATCTGCTGAATCAGGAGAACCACTGGTAGTACACGTATTGTAACTATGGTCATAGTCTCCATCCGACAAGTCATTTGATTCTGGGGTAGCAACAAGGTTCCCATTTTCAACATCTTCATCCCAATCATCGGCATCTGCGCACCAATCAGATGCTTTCAATGCAACAGTAGCTGAAGATGTTGTTTTTGAGGCCTGCTCCTTAGAACCTTTGTCCATAACTTGGCTACGGAGACATATCCAGCTACAAATAAAATGACACAGATGTAGTATGTAGAAAGCATTTGATTTGAATGTCAATGAATTAGATTAGGAAAAAACATCAACCTCTCATTCTGATTCCAGCAGTTAGGGCTCAGGCATCCAAACAGGTATAACGTCCGATGATATGGAGAATTTTCAAGCGGGGCATAAATTTGCACTATGAGAGGAGGTGGAAGTCCACAAAGTTTGCAGAGAGGGGAAGTAACACCATCAATCGGCCAATCCTAAAACAAAGGAGTTAAATGTGATAATTTTATTAAACAACTTCCACAGTATCCTAAAGATTAAAACATTTACTGAATTAAACATTTCACACCACTAAGAAAGAAAAAATACAAAAAAACAAAAAAAAAAAGGAGCATGGTAAATTTCAAGTTTTCTGTAAAAAAAAAAAAAAAAACACTTACAGGTTTCCCTCCTAGTTTGTTGGTTGAAAAGCTAACCTGGCTTTTGTATTTATCAGAGATAACTTCGTCGTCAAAGCCAAGAAACACATTGATACGCCTTTGAGCCATAGCTCCAAAAGAAATGTCTGATAATATGCTGAATTTGTAAAATGTGCGAAGGTCTAAAATCCTAAACCAAAGGGGATGGACAGCAATCTTCACATGGATGGATGAAACTTTCCTACCCTATTTTCCATCCCCTCTCTCCTACCACACCACTAAGGATTTGGGGTGGGGGGTCGTGGGGATGGGGGACGAGTAGTAAGGGTAAGTGTTGTGTCGTTGCGTTCGAGGCAGGTCAGTTTCAAGGCCTTTGTAAACATTAAAAATACTAATACCTTGAAGCAAATTATCCTTCCTGACATCCGTTTATCTTTAGTGGATTATTAGAGACTCTGTGTTTAGCTGGAAGTTTCAGCGAGAGCTAGCACGGTCGTAACTTTATTTCAAACACTCATCTGTTTTCCCGCGAAGAGGAAACAACTGTCCGTGCGACCTTGAAATTCTGGTTCCGGTTGCATGGCGGCAAACAGCTGTCTCGTCGTGCTTCTGCTGTGCGCCAGTTCTGCTTTCTGCTTGCGATTTTTTGCCCTGGACTCGACGGGTGTGAATGTCAACCAAGTTGTTTGCCAGTCACAGAACCACTCGCTCGCCCACCCCCACACTTTGGCCGAAGTCCCCGCTGTGACCTGACCTGTCTTCTCCGCATAACTTTCGAGTTTGACTTCAAAATGACTGAGAAGAAAGTGGTGCCGAAGTATGTGCCGTTTGTCGTCGGCGGCACTGCGGGGTAAGTATACTTTTCTTGTCTGTCTTTGATTGATTCTCGAGAGGGTGAACGGGTAATTTTACGGGCAATACCGGCGGCCGGTCCAATGGGTCAGGTCAGGTACTCGGCCGCCTTCCACCGAAAGTGCCCTCTAGCAAAATTTACCTAAAATGTCGAGTTAAGTAACTAATCCTAGCGGGCAATTCCAACATTGATATTTCTTGAGTAAGGAACTTTGTAACATTTTTATCTGACAATTTATTGCATTTTCCAGGATGCTGGCAACCTGTTTTGTTCATCCCATGGATGTTGTAAAAAATCGCATGCAAGTCAGTGGCATTGGTAGCAAAGTTAAGGAGTACAAAACAAGCTTCCATGCTGGTAGTGCTATTTTCAAAAATGAGGGTGTCACTGCACTCTACTCTGGTCTCTCTGCTGGATTGCTTCGACAAGCCACCTATACGACTGCTAGACTTGGTGTATTTAATGGCTTGACTGAGATGGTTTCGTAAGTATATTATTTATTATTTTATAAGTTTTCCTGCTAGTCGATATTTTAAATCTGTTTTCACAACTACTTAGGAAAGATGGCACACCCACAAGTTTTGGTATGAAGGTTTTAATTGGACTGTGTGCTGGAGCTGTTGGCGCGTTTGTTGGGACTCCTGCTGATCTAACTCTCATACGTATGACAACTGATGGACGCTTACCCCCTGCGGAGCGACGTAACTACAGCAATGCTATTACTGCGCTTTTCCGCATTGCTAGGGAAGAGGGAATTTTGTCTCTGTGGAAAGGCGCTGTGCCTACCATGGGACGGGCTATGGTTGTAAACGCTGTTCAGCTTTCTACTTATCAACAAGCTAAACAACAATTACTTACCACAGGTAACAGCCCCTCAATCTGGTTCTGACCTCTCCTATATCCACCCTGGTTATCTAACCATCTTTTTCTTAATTCCCAATGTAGGCTACTTTGAAGAAAATATCAAACTTCATTTCTGTGCTAGTATGATTTCTGGGCTTGCCACCACCATTGCCTCTATGCCACTCGACATAGCAAAAACAAGGTGAGTGTTTTGTTTGAACTAGTAGTTTATGAAAGTATCATTTATAAAAGAAAGTATTGAGTGGGAAAAATTATAATTGTCTTTATCTTTCAGAATTCAAAATATGAAAGTAGTTGAAGGTAAACCGCAGTTTACTGGAACCGTTGATGTTCTTACCAAAGTTGTACGCCATGAAGGAGTTTTTGCTCTTTGGAAGGGCTTTACCCCTTACTATGCCCGCCTTGGACCACATACTGTTCTTACTTTTATTTTCATGGAACAGCTTAACCAGATGTACAAGAAGTTGGCTTAATATCAAACTTGTTTTGGATTTGTCAATGCTGTACATAAGCTGTTCCAGCAGTATGATTCCATTCAACATTCAGCTCATCTAGTAGATATGATTTTTATGTTAAGAAGATTCAATTCCTTCTTTTTAAAAAAAAAAAACAAAAAAACAATTGCCATTTTGCATTATTACTTCCAATAAGTTTTAAAATGGAACATTCCGTTGTTAAAGGGCATTTTGCATTTAGTAACTGATTGTGTCTATTACGGTGCCCTATAACTGACCTGTCAATAACCATGCAAAGAATTGGCTCTTTTTGTTTCATTTCCTTTGCTTTGCATAAATTGCGTTTGTTTTTGTGTACCATAAACTATATCCCAAGACTTATGATTTTCTGTACAAAGTCAACAGAATTCTCTAGTCATGATTGTTTTCCAGTTTCTAGGGTTTAATTACTGCATAAAAGGTTCTGACTGCGTTTAGTTTTTGAAACTTTAGTTACCATCGATATCTAAGTACAAGCACTTGCCTTATTTTTGGATGTTTTCTCTTATCAGAAATTGTTTATATGTCTTTTTTAATGTGGGCCATGGTTATGGTTCTTAAATAAGGGTGTTGCATTTTAATTGTTGTGTTTTAGAGAAGACAATAAATAGATTGTAAGTTTTCTCTGTAATTTAACTGCCTGTATTCACTACAGTATTTATTAGGAGAAATGGTTCTTTTGAACAATTTGTACAACATCTACCGCACCGAGTCTTGCTATCTTGTGCCAACACCTCTAAGGTGAAGTTAACATAGTGAAAAACAGTTATGGGTCATATCTTCTAATTTGTTAAAATTTTGGATATTTTATTTTTTTGTGTGAAATATATGCACAAGGAATCTCAAGCTGTGTTGTATTATAACTAAATACTTTCCTTATTTCAATTTTTAATCAAAATTTAACTGTTAAAACTTACTTAGATTAGGTTTTGGCAAGTTAACGTAGTACTTTGGTAATATGGCTCACAAGGCATTCTTATGGAGCTGAGCTAGTCTTTGACCAAAGTGCAAATTTGGTAGCTTTTGTAGTTTTTGGCTGGCGACTGATGAGCTCCATTGCTAATCTATGCACCGGTTAGTGGCCACCGGAGTGACATTCATGATCTTTATTACCATGGAGGCTAATTTAATAACTACATTTAATAACTAACATTGGTGAATTGAGCCCCAGTACACAAATTCTTTTTAAATGAGTAAAGCAGAATACTGTGTAACTGACTAAGAAACTAGAAAGCTAAAGCATGGTACAATATCTATATCCCAACTTTATGTATGATATCTTAAGGGGCTAAGAAAAGAGTAAAGCTTTCAATGGATGTTAAACGCACACCAAATTACTACAATAATGGCATAGTTGGACGGCACTGCTTCATACCCAAAAAGGTTTCATGAAATACTAAAAACAGTATTTATTGAAGTTACACTTCAAATTACCGCACTAAGAGCTGAAAAAAAAAAAAGAAAAAAAACTTAGAGACACAGACTTGCACTCTGGACCCCTTCAAACTCACTAAGAGAGGGGAGTTTCACAAAGAAATAACAGGAGAATTAAAGCAGAATACCTGCATACAGGGTACACATAAAAATCATGATTGTTAAAACAATAATAGTAAGATTACCTTACTGTGCCAAACAGTTAGTACTGTACAATAAATGATTGAGCTGACAGGAACCCTAAGCAGAACAATAAATAAGGAGAAACTAATATCACAAATTCTGTTATTGGCACAGTTACATTAATTAAAAAATTATATGGTGATTAAGTACAACTATGAGTGGAACTTCAACACATTTTTAGCTAAAGGCAGTTAGTAATAGGATGCAGAGGATGAAAACCACTGCACCAAGTACTCTTTTCATTCAATTCAAACATATAATAAATCAACATATGCATTTGATTTATTTGTTATACTCATCAACAATAATGGCGTAAGATGGACTTATTCTTATAGCACCATATTAAAACACTAGCTAAACTACTGCACACTCAATATGAATTTGAAAAAATCAGAAACATTGAAAAGAAAAGATTGATTTACTCCGACAAAACCAACATTATCAAACCTGTTCATGCCAAAACCATCATACAGCTTTGTGTTCTGTTAGTCAACTCCCAATAACCAAGTATGACTTTGGCCGCAGCCTGTGACACCTTTGGTTACAAGAGACAAAAATTAACATAAAGCTGAATGTCTATGATTTGTTTGTTTATCTTCACTCGAACCAATGGCAGTATACAAATCATATCACAGCCTCCAATTTAAAATATAAATGAAAGGTGAATACACACAACCTCTCCAAAAAGCTGATTCTTCATTTAAAAGCTGGCCCTTGAGGGTCGCCAATTGGTGAAATATTTTTAAGTATGAGTATAATTTATACTCACTCAGTACATTGTGCATTTGTACATAAACTACAAATCTATAATAAAGATAACACATTGCTCTTTGGTTGGTTTTTAATTGAAATAAATAAATGAAAAAGTCTAATGCATGTACTGGTACATGCTGATCTACGGATGATTAGCACATGCATCTTTGTAATTAGATGCATTGAATGGTACAAAGTAGTCATCATGTAAAAAGCGTACTATTGACTCAATAGGACATAAATATGAAGAGTTATTTTTACGGTGAGAGGAGGATGAAATATTGAAGGCAGGGTCGGTGTCCTCGCCATGAGTCCCATGGTGGAAATGAGGATTGGCTACGGTTGAGCCACCATGACGGCAACAAACAACATGATTTGTTAGGTCTCTGCCATTAAAAACAAGCCTAAAGAAGTAATCCTTGGCTGCTGGGCCATCATCGTGTTGAGATGATCCGACTGGTTCACCAGTAGATACCTTCTCTGCATTACGGCTGCGATACACCTTTAGGATGTGTACAAACTGACATGAGACATCATGAAAACAGTAATACAAAGCAAATATACATGGCTGTAGTAAATACCTCTAGAACAAGTCTTGAAGCATAATGTGGGGCTGCTGTTTCAGCAATGACACCAAGTGCTCCTGAGAGGTACTGTAATGTTTTGTCATGTCCAGAATATATGACTATACGAGGCTTTCCTTCAGACACCATTTTCAGTAGGTAACCAACCACACTTCTGAGCAAACCATATGCTCGTAAAAGACATGACCGCTTCAAGCTTTGACTCTTCACGTAAAGGCGCTCTTCCCATTCAGTGTAGGCAAATAAACTGGTAACCTGTTCTGGACGCACACACACCTCCTAAAACAAATAGATTTGGGGTCAGAGCAAATGGAAGGGTCAGGCAATAATAGAGCAGACATTGCTTACCTTGTTTAAAAGTCCAATATCAATGCATGGCAAAGGTGCACCATGACAAACATAAGCAAGAAGGGCATCCCTCAAAGCATGGGGATCAGATAACAGAGTTTTATCAGGTGATTCATACACAATTGATGCTGCGGAGCGAACTAATTTCATTACTGCAGGATGTGATCTGAAATGGTCTGCAGCCTCTACGCTAACTTGATGTCGATATTTTTCCGCTGCAGGACAAGCACAGTCATTAAAACAGAAAGCCAAACTCTGGCTAGGTCGAAGTGTCACCTGCAAATAAAAAAATATTATCACATAAAAAAATTATTTTAACATCAACTTTGTAAGGAAAGGAAAGAGATAGTAAATTTTGTTATTACCTTATGCAAGTCTTCCAGGGAGAGAAAACTGTATAGAAATGCAAGGGCACTCTGGAAGGTGCGCCTATAGTGAGTGCTGTAGACAACAACATCTTCAGCAGTTAAGGAGCCTTTACCAATGCCCAATTTGTCAGCATAAGCAGTTTTAAGAATGTGACCAGTCCTGGAAATGAAGTGGATTCAAAATATTAAACTGGTTCTAGACAAGTCATGACGGCCTGCAATATTATGAAATATTATGGGGACTAAAGAAAAAAAAAACATGTTTACTGCCTGACTTGATGTGAGTCTTGCGACAGAATCCTTACCTTAGAAGTTGTGTGACACCTACGGGTGTAAGCTGCCCCAAACTGCATTCTCCACTGCTAGGAGGTACTAATGGAAAAGCATGAAATGGACCAAGTAGCTGCCAAAGGAAATTGTTGCTAAGCTTATCACTCCCTCCGCCACCCACACCAAGTCCAGCAGCCAGAGAGGCATTTTGAAGAAAAGCTTCATAAGCTGCATATCCAGCATCCCAGTCTCCATTTGTGATATCAGGACTTAGAAGATCACCAGCACAGTTCACACTGCTGATATTACGCACATGCATAAGAGGTCCTCGATCTCCATGCCGAAGAAATACTACAGCACCAACCAATGTGTAGTTATCATCCACCTGGCCTGGAAGAAAAAATGATGAGGATATTGTTCCAACATTCAAAGAATAGAAACATGCAATAAACGTATTGCAATAATAGGTCAAGATAAGTGTACTGATACCTTCACTGCCAAGATTGATATCCTCCGGAGGATTGCAAAGACGGTATATACGACGCCCTTTTATTTCAGGTTTCAGATCTTTTGGGAAACCTCTCACAAAGATATCATTAGAGGAATGCTTATATCCTTGTGCACCATCTTCAGTTCCAATATATTTATACATTCCTATAAAATGAATTAAAACAATATGTATATTTATTTTGAAAGTCTTTCCAAAACTTAATTTGGAGAGTGCTAAAATATGCATACAAACCTCCCACCATGAGAAAAATCCAAACACTAAGAATAAGATAGCAATACAGTACACGGTGTTGAGATAACAACTTCATCATAAATCCAGGAAGCATCTTGATTCACCTGTCACACACAAACATTGCCATTGAGGTAAAATATTCATGAATGAGAATTTAAAGGTAAGGACATTAGTTGTTATGTGGAGCGAGCAAATAGCGAACGAGCTGATGTATCTACTCACCTATTCTTTAACCTTATTCTGACAACGAAATTAGCTAGTACGGCAAAACAACCGTTGAAATGTTTAGAAAATCTCATTGAGTGACAGAAGACAGGTAACTGTCTCCATTTTACGTGGTCTGAGGCAGATCTCTTTTGCAGTTAACATATAGATAGAAACAGGTTACACTTCAAGTTAAGGTAATAGCACTCTCCTGCCAGAATACCGAATCGACTGTGCCTCCATTCATTATGTTAGTTAAATTTCATCCACCCTACTAGGTTTCGGGTAGCAGACAATTTTATTTTCTGTCTGCCAAATTCAGTTTTCTGCTGGTTCTTCTTTTCAAAGTTTTCTTTGAATCTAAGCAGTAAAGAGGCGTTTTATGTTGCAGCCAGGAAACCATTCTGCTCGGAACTAAAAATCTATGAAGAAAAACATTATTTTTTCTTTCGAATGAGGAAGTGAACTTTGGTTTGAGGAATTCGATGTTTAAGTGCTTTAAGGTATTAAACATATAGCATCCAAAATCTGAAGTTATGGGTCGACATCACCCATCACACATCAGGGAGACCGTGCTTACCGACGCCACTGGCGGGAGGTCACAAGTTTTGCGCATGCGCATTGAACCTTGTTGCACTCTTCAACTCACCAGTAGCGAGGCCGTCGTTGTTCACCCGTCCAAGTCGCTTGTTGTCTAAGCCTATCACCCGTTTTAGTGGTGATTTTTCGTCTTTATCTGTCCAAGAAGGCTTTCCAGTGGCGTCCTCACGCAAAATGACGGATAAGGATGGAGGTAACTAAATACGATTTAGCTTTACAGGTGTTTTTGTTGTGACGCTCCAGCTTGACGCCGGCAATGTGAAAGGCGCTGTAATTTTAGCGCGCAATTTGTTGGAAATAACATTGGTACCGTTTGTCAGAAATCTTACCGTATTCAAGTGAATTGAATTCATGCTGCGTTTATTGATAGGATGCCTACTCTTTCCTATCAGAATTTTTGAGCGCATTGTAATTGTCCATTATTGAAGCCGGCTATCTTGACAGACGGTGATGATACTGAACACTGTAATAACTCCTGTCCTTTGTTTCACTACCGAATTACGTTAGTCTCTTCTGCCATCTTCCTACTTTTGTTCTGTGTTGGAACCTCTTGCACTCGCATTAATTTGCATCTCTGCATTTATACAATTTTCCCATTTTCTAACCTCACTAGCTAGTGTTGGATAGCAAGAACTGCCTTGAAAGATTCTACTCTGTTGTTTCTGCTACTGAAGTCTTATTCATTAGTACCGCACATTCATTCTAAGATTTTCTGTCAATTTCTATGCTGTTTGTAGTGGCTCAACACTTATATAACAAGTTGAAAGTCAATTGGTTGAAGATTCACACTGAGTTTTATTGTACATTTTTAGAGGCTTTCGACGATGCAGTCGAAGAAAGAGTCATCAATGAAGAATACAAAATATGGAAGAAGAATACTCCTTTCCTGTATGATCTTGTTATGACACATGCCTTGGAGTGGCCATCATTAACAGCACAGTGGCTTCCCGACGTAACAAGACCTGAAGGGAAAGATTACTCGGTGCACAGACTGATTTTGGGAACTCACACATCAGATGAACAGAATCACCTCCTTATTGCCAGTGTCCAACTGCCTAATGAAGATGCTCAGTTTGATGCTTCCCATTATGATAATGAGAAAGGAGGTGAGTAGTTTTGTATTTTTTATTCATTCCTAATTATGTTGCTCTTCACATCCTTACATTATACTTGCGTATTATTTTTCGCAGAGTTTGGTGGCTTTGGTTCAATAAGTGGTAAAATCGAAATTGAAATTAAAATAAACCATGAAGGTGAAGTTAATAGAGCTCGTTACATGCCACAAAACCCTTGTGTAATTGCAACGAAAACTCCCTCAAGTGATGTTCTTGTGTTTGATTACACTAAGCACCCCTCCAAACCAGACCCTAATGGCGAATGCCATCCTGATCTCAGGTAAGATCATCTTGTGTGAGTAATTTCTTTCTAATGTAATAACAAATCTGTACCCTCCATATTTTTTTTTTTCCTTCAACAGGCTGCGTGGGCATCAGAAAGAAGGCTACGGTCTGTCATGGAATCCTAATCTCAACGGCTACCTCCTATCTGCCTCAGATGATCACACCATTTGCTTGTGGGACATTAATGCTACTCCCAAAGAAAATCGTATTATTGATGCTAAAACTATATTCACAGGACATACTGCTGTTGTTGAGGTAGGGAAACCTGAGTACCTAGAGTAATGCATATAATTATGAAAACTTTTTCATATGTATTTCCAAATTTTCAGGATGTTGCATGGCACCTTTTACACGAGTCTCTCTTTGGCTCTGTGGCAGATGATCAAAAACTCATGATCTGGGATACTCGTTCTAATAACACAAGCAAGCCATCTCACACTGTTGATGCACACACTGCTGAAGTGAACTGCCTGTCTTTTAATCCGTACTCAGAATTTATTTTGGCTACTGGCAGTGCAGACAAGGTTTGTAAACAAAACAAAAAAAAAAAAAAAAAAAAAATCTCGAGCTTCATTTTACTAGTGGGTAATTAATCATGTATCTTAATTTGCAGACTGTAGCTCTCTGGGATTTGAGAAACTTAAAACTGAAGCTTCATTCATTTGAATCGCACAAAGATGAAATCTTCCAGGCTAGTAAATTTGTACTTAAAAGAGAACAGGTGTGTGTGTCTGTGTGTCAGTCAACATTTTAAACTCAAATTTCTTGTAATAGGTTCAATGGTCTCCCCATAATGAGACCATCCTTGCATCAAGTGGCACTGATAGAAGACTTCATGTTTGGGATCTCAGTAAAATTGGAGAAGAACAGTCCAGTGAGGATGCTGAAGATGGTCCGCCAGAATTGTTGGTTAGTACATTTCTCAGACCCATGTGAAAAGGCACTATAGATGTCTTGTCTACCTTCATCTCTCTTAATAAATGCATCTTCTTTTCCAGTTTATTCATGGGGGTCACACTGCTAAAATCTCCGATTTCTCTTGGAACCCCAATGAACCATGGGTTATTTGTTCTGTCTCTGAGGATAATATCATGCAGGTAAGAAATCCTTTCAGTTTATTATATTGGATTTAAGAAAGCCTTTAATTAACTGTCATCATTGTTTTCATTTTTAGGTCTGGCAAATGGCAGAGAACATTTACAATGATGAAGAACCTGAGACTCCAGCCACTGAATTAGAGGCAGCTGCTTCATAAAATGTGTTATAAAGTTATCATGTATCATAATTCATGTTTTACTAGCTTACCTGCTTTCTTGCAATTTTCTCCATTGTGATTCATTTTATGTACCAACTCATTTAATTAAATAATAGGACAGTACCTGCATGTTAATATTTAACACAATTGTACGTGATTGATTTATCAAGACCTTTAATTCAACAAAAATCCTGGTTAGCATGTGACCAGGTCACCAACAAATAGTGTTTTGAGTTAACACTACATGTCTTACTCTTTATTTCATGAGGTCAGATTCTTAGCAATAAACATTAGTGGCATCTAGAATAATACCCTGCAAGGATTTTTCTTTTTTGGGTGACTTTACTGCTTCTGATAGGAAAAAGTAAATTTACCAACACAAAATGAGCAGCATGAAGTTCCTACTAGGAACACTGCCTACAAATCCAGCCATGTCATTGGATGTAACAAACTTCATTATTAGGTACTCGTACAAGATTATTATTTTGTCCGAAATTTATTTGGAGGCTTTCTGTATTTTTAGATCCTAAGGCTGAAATTCAAAACCACTGTGCCAGTATACTAGCCCACACACCTTCAGTGTGTACCAAGAACGGTCTTTTCGCCTCTTAAATCCTTTTTCGTCGAAAAGACAAATAGTGGACGAATTGGTAAAACGTCAAACTATTGTTCGTTTTTCTTTTCTTACTTTTAGCTCCACCGGGTCCACCAAGCCCTCATCCTCGCAAAGCCCTTAACTCAAACGGCTCAGACTGAGGGAGGGACTGCTACTGACCGGAACCACATGCTCAACCAGGCTGGGCAACATGCAATCCTTTTTTGACACTAATTGAGCGCGTTTTTGTAAATTTGACTAGAGCCCATGTTACTTAAATTTTGAGTTTCGTTAAGTATCACAAGCGAAGATATTATCATCATAGAAGAAAAAGAGAAGAAAGGATACAAGTTCATTAAATTGTGTAATTGTGGCTGACAACCTTGTTCTAGCAGACGAATTTGTGATAAAAGTAATCAAATAGAGGCCAATTTAGTAAATCACAATCAGTTTTCTGCTTTAAAACTATCCCAATCGTTTGTCGCCTTCAGCTTTGACGCCCTGCTATGACGGTGCGAATTCTAACTAGACTACATCATCAAACAGCTGAGCAGCAGGCAGCAGCTGAGACAATGACGTCAGCAGCAGCTAAGACAGTTGCCAAACAGAGAGGGTGACTGACACTTTATTTGCTGTTTGGCTCTGCTATTGAAGTCGAAATAACTCCGAATTTGGGCCTGTTTTAAGTTGTATTGCGGGTGCTGTGGCATCTTTGAGTTGCTGTCAGAGGCTTAACCCGTTGGAGATGAGTGAACTGAGCCAGGAAGAGGTACGTCAAACTAAAAAATTTATGTCAGTGCGATGATCCTTGTCAGAGTCTTTGTGTTTAGAGTTGCACATCACCCTAAGATTGGATCCAGCGTACCTTTGCGAACAAAAATTTTTCACAAAAGTTACCTGTCAAATCCATCGGCTCGAATCTTATATTTTCCGAGGCGGTTCAATCCGTTATACGAACTGTGTGCCCTTTGTATCACCTGAATAGATCAATTCATAACCTACAGCCTACAGTGTCAATAACACTTTTGACCATTTGTCATTGTTAATATCGTGATCACAATAAATGAATGACAAATCAGTTCCTAATCAGTGACAATACATTTGCAGCTGTTACTTTTTGTTTTTAAAATAGTGAGAGACTTGTTCTTTTTTTTTTAAATAAAAAAACAAAAAAATTATTTTGCTGTTTATTTTTTATGTATTTATTTATTTTCTGGTTATTTATTCATTTATTTATTTTATAATTATTTTTCAACTTTGTTTCTTCTGGTCTCATACTGTCATTTGCTTGTACTTTTTATTAGATACGCCAAAAGCGCTTGGCTCGTCTGGCAGCTATTGATACCTCAAGTAATGCCTCTTCAAGCTCATCCTCTAGAAGCATACCCACTTCTCCACCTTCTACAGCACCTTCTACTAGTCAACTTGGACCTGCAACATCAGGCTTGAATACTGCTCAACAGTCTAATTCAACTCCAGGATCTTCTCAAAATCCAAATGGTATAGTCCATTTATGATATTGTATACATTTTTAGTATTTGGATTGGCTTTATGGGAAGGTCATGTGTGCCATAGAAAACTTGTCACTCATCTACCTGGAATTTTTATGCTGCAGGCAACCACAGCAGTTCCACTCCAGTTCTCAATACTCAAAAAAGTGACTCTTCTGTTAGTGACACATCACTTCAAATGGAAGTGGACTGTGAAAAAACGAGTTTGTCTCAAGTAGATGTTGATTCTGGGTTTGAAAATATGGAAGTTGACGACTCTGACAGCAAGAAGGACATCTCTCAGAGACAAAGAGTAAATTTTTGCCAATAACTGCTTTGATGTTTTTCTTCTTCTATTGTTTGGGGGAGAGGGGGGGACGGAGGGGTTTCACTTGACAGACATTACTAATTTCCTTGTCTTTATTGCAGACTGTCAGCTCTAGTGCTGAAGTAACAGAAGATATTGTTCTTTCCACAATCTCCAGAGTACTCTGTGTATCATGGACTGATCGTACAGAGGCTACTGTTTTCTTGTCTCACACAGCTGATGCCCTTAAGGAAGCAAGGCAGGAGGATCCTGCTATGCCAGTTAATGTACAGGTATAGTGCCTTGTCATGTCATGCTTACAATCTTTACGGGACAATATTTTGGTCGGTTGTATTGTACATGTTTTTATTATTATTTTCATTATATGCTTATTAAATTAATTGTTTTACTTTTAGGATTTAGTGAGCCAGGCTCTCATGGAGGTTTTGGATCAGTTTTCAAATGGGGAAAATCCTCTTACATACGATCGCCCTGAATCGCCTGTTCCGATGTCCAGTAAAGAACAGCCAGCTGAGACCAAAGAGCAATCACCCCTTCATATTGTCCAAAAAAAAGCCAGTAATGGTCTGAATTATCTTTTAGATTGCTATGCAAGAGTTGCTGTAGAGGAAAGGAATCAACCAAAGGTAAATATTTTTAAAAGCTGACACTATATAAGTGCATCTCATTTGAGGAACATTAAAGCCCTTTTTAATTAAGCAGCAGTGAATACTATGTTGGTATTGTCACTTTCTGTCTACTCAACAGCGGAGCAGTACCCCACCACTGAAGGAAGTTCTTGCAGATATTAGAGCACAATGTGTCCAATTGTCCTCCCTACTTCTCCAAGGAATTGCTATGGAAATCGTGCCTCAGCTGCCAACACCTCTCTTATCTCCCATATTGAATCAATCCCTACCCCGAGGATTTTTACCAGAACTTTTTTCCCGGACGTATATGAATGAGGCTGTTTTTTCCCAAGTCTGTATCATTAACATTTTTCATTTATTGTCTTATCATATTATTTCTTTCTCTGTTCATTGTGCTTACTTTGTATTTTATTTCCAGATTATGACACCTGTTTTAAGAGGTTTGTTTGTAGGAATGCAATCTGCCTCCATTTTTGGGAATGCCCACAGAGTACCCATAACTGCCTTATGTGATCTCCTTGAAATACGTTGTGGTCCCTCCGGTAATATCAGGCCACTGTGCAATCTACTAACTCAGCAGGTATAAACTTAGTGTATTCTCAAGTGTTATTTAATCTATCTGAAAAGACATCACAAAGATTTACTTTAATTTTATGCTTTTTGAAGGTGAACTTCTTACCAGAACCTGTTACCCAAGCGCTAGGGCGCGAATTAGCAAGAACATCATTCCTTGGTGCTTTTATGCAAGTTTCAGTTTTTGCAGAAGATGACCCTAAAGTTGCAGAAAAGTTTTTCTCAGGAAACACGAGTTCAGACAAAACATTGAATCACACTTTACAACTTGAGCTCGACAACACAAGGGTTTGTATTCAGAGAGTATTGTTGCACATAAGGGTGAGCTCAACTTCTTAATTGAGTACTGTGCATAATGCGTAATTGGCCTGCTCTTTTTTTTTTTGTTTTCACAGCAAAGTAGAGCTTGGCAAGTGAAATATAACCTTTAGAAAAACCTTCTGCACTGTCTAAGTTGTTTTCATTTTGTATTCCAGATTGCTTTAGCTAAATTATTTCATACAGTCTTATTAAACCCTAGCTGTCGGGAGCCAATGATGAACTGGCTTGCAGCTATGGTTAAGCATAATGAAAGACGTGCTCAACTTCAAACTGAAGAAAGTGCATTGGCAGGTGATGGCTTCATGCTCAATTTACTCTCTGTCCTCCAACTTTTGGCAGTTAAGGTAAACTTTGATATAAATACTACTTTTGCTGTCTTATTAGTGACCAAAAAGACCCTGATCTACAGATTTGTAATTCTTGCAGATAAAATTAGAAAAAGTAGATCCTGTGTATCCTTTTCACCCTGCTTGTGCTGTTGACATATCTAATGCCACTAGATTAAAATTTAACAGCCAGGAAGTTTATCACTGGAAGCAATCATTAGGTAACTGTCTCTTACTATTTTTTTATGTTCCCACTTTTTATCCTATTTGGATTGTTCATCAACAAACTGACCAAGAGCCTTCTTTTATGTAATTTTCAGATGCTTCAAAAGGCCCTAACTGGCCAGAACCTAAATTTCCAACCCAATGTTGGTTTTTGACCTTACACTGCCACCATTTAGCTCTTCTCCCAACATGTAGTAAATATCAACTGAGATTAAGAACTCTTCGTGAACTTCATAAGCTGGTGTGTAATTTTTTTATAGGAAGTTTTGTATTATGAATAGCATTGAAAAGTGATATCTTTTTTCATTCACATGATGAAGGTTGAAGAAATGACCCAAACAGAAGCCCAATGGAAAGATCTTCCGTACGCCCAGCGTAATAAAGATTTGATTCGTCGTTGGAGGCAACAAATTAAGGTAGTAGAAAGCAATTTTTAAACTCTTTCCTTATTTGTACATTTGTACATGTTGTAAATAAAATATTTTTTATTCATTTTTATCTTTATGTTCACTGTAGAAATTAAATCGAAGTAAAGCTTGCGCTGACACAGCTCTTCTGGATGAGGCTCTTATTCGACGTGCCATGGTGTTCTATACTTCAGTCGCAGAATTTCTAATGAGTGCTCTCACTGGGTGGAGACCAGGAGGACCACCCCCAAGTATACCAATATCACAAGAGATACCCGCTCTCTTTGCCGCTCTACCTGAGTGGTATGTGGAAGATATTGCTGAATTCTTGTTATTTGCACTGCAGTGAGTATTTAATTTATTCATCCATTAATATTCCATCAATATTTGACTTTATGTTAATTTCTCACTCCACTCATCAACGCTTTTATTTCAGATTTTGCCCTGCAGTTGCAGCAGATGCTATGGAAGATTCATTGATTTGTTGGCTTTTGGTAGTTGTGTGTGCACCACATTGCATTCGCAACCCCTACCTAGTGGCCAAAATTGTCGAGGTTCTGTTTGTGGTGAACCCGGGTATACATTCTCGCACTGAAACTTTACATTCTCGTGTTATGTCCCATCCCATAGCTATTGCATATCTACCATCTTACTTGATGAAGTTTTACACAGGTCTGTTTGGAATGTCCACATATAAAAAAACACAGTTGAACCAATATTTTATTGAACTGTAACTCATATATGACTTTTAATTACAGATGTTGAAACAACAGGATCTAGCTCTGAATTTTATGACAAATTCACCATTCGCTATCACATCAGTATCATTTTGAAGGGCTTGTGGGACAGTCCTATTCATATGCAAGCTATCAAAAATGAATCTCGGTAAGTTGGTTATACATGTATTTTATATTTGTGATAAGTACAGTAAAACCCGTTTATATCGAACCCACATACAAAGAATTCCCACTTGTGTCGAATTGTTTGGCTGGTCTATTTGATATTCTAATGCATTAACTCCTTCCCATTCATAGTGAATTCCTGTTTACATCAAATCTATTTGTCGGTCCCCTGAAATTCGATATATACCGGTTTTATTGTAGAAGTTCTTTAAGTGTTAATATGTCTTTACGGAACCTGTATCTCAAAACTTTTTAAGAATGACAAAGCTATTTTGTTAATTTCATTTTACAACATTTTTGTTTAAACACAAGGAGCAACTCTATGACCTTGGGCCACAGAGAAATAAACTTTAAGCACCATCTCAGCTAGCATTAAGTGTTTAGAATGAAATTAATTTTCAGAAATCTCTTGCAGGTCTGGAAAACAGTTTGTGAAATTTATTAATATGCTTATGAATGACACAACTTTCTTGCTTGATGAAAGTCTGGAATCCTTAAAGGTATTATTTTCCATCATCTGAACTCAATCATAGACTTTCTGTACTTTTAACTGGCTCATCTGACTGGTTAAAAATCATGCAAAGTAAGTGCTTATTCTAATTTTCTAGCGAATCCATGAAGTACAGGAGCTCATGTCAGATACCACAGCATGGAGCCAACTTTCAAGTCAGCAGCAACAAACCCGTCAAAGACAGCTTTCTGCTGATGAACGGCAGTGCAGGTTTGCACTATTTTAATCATAAGTGCTCCATTAGTAGTCCTAGACATTTCACCTTAACTAGAATGTTTCCTTCCATGACAGGTCATACTTGACTCTCGCCCGTGAAACAGTTGACATGTTTCACTATCTGACTGCTGGTATACAAGAGCCTTTCCTGAGGCCAGAGCTGGTCGACAGATTGTCAGCCATGCTCAATTTCAATCTACAACAACTTTGTGGGCCCAAGTGTGAGTTTTTCTCTCATATCTAAGTCATTTATATTTGTGTATAAAGGGAAAAAAAAACAAAATGTATTTTATAAATCTAATTTTTAGGTAAAAATCTTAAAGTTCGAAACCCTGAGAAGTATGGCTGGGAACCTCGCAGAGTTCTAAGCCAACTGGTTGATATATACCTACACCTGGATCATAATGACTTTGCTTGTGCTCTTGCTGCAGATGAGGTAAAATTTTTAATTTTTCGTAAGTAGAGTACAAAGGAATGACGTGATCAGCCTTGTTACTCATACAAATTTTTTTCACAGCGATCTTTTCGCAAGGAATTGTTTGAAGATGCAGCCGTCAGAATGGAGCGAGCTCGTATCAAAACTGCCGATGAAATCAAGAGATTCCTAGCTCTTGCTGAACGTGCTCATGAGATAGCAGTTCAAAATATGAAACGTGAAGTAGATTTCAACGATGCTCCAGAGGAGTTCAGAGGTACTTTCAAATTTTCACTCTTATTTACCCTGATCCCTTTCTCTGTAATATTCTTTTCTAAAGTATATTCTTTCTTTCCCAAGATCCTTTAATGGACACTTTAATGGAAGACCCTGTGCAACTGCCCTCTGGGAAAGTAATGGACCGACCTGTAATCATGCGGCATTTATTGAATTCTTCTACTGATCCCTTCAATCGTCAACCACTCTCAGAAGATATGTTGATGCCAGGTAAAGTATAGCAAATTACCATTTGTTTTGTGAATAATTAAATGCAATTTTACTGAAACATTCTCTTTTATGGTACAGCAACTGAACTGAAAGAGAGAATCGCCTTATGGAAGCAAGAGAAAATGAAAACTCTCCCATAAACACTGATATTTACACTAACTCTTGTTAAGAATTGATCTCTTGTCTCAGAGGATTTGGGTTTTCTGAAGACTAATTGCAATCAATTGTGTTCCTTTATGCTACATGATGATTGTTCTTTAAAACAGTGAACTCTCTGTGTTATCCAACTCTTTTCTGGGTTTGTCTTTAGTGTTTCATGTTCATGAGAACACAAGCTCAACTCTCTGTGGTACTCAAAGCAGCGAATTTGAAAACCCATTTACTAAATCAGTTCTCGATGAGACTTGTTTGAAATCATTAGTTACTATTATATTTTAATTTTTAATTGAGTAATTGCAAGACCTGGCTGTGACAACTTTGCTTAAAAGGGCTTGTTTTGAGCTGCTACCCACACTATGTGGCATGTTTGCCAGAACTGTTATTTTTTCCTATTTTGTTTTAGTTTTGTTTTATATTATATTTTTTTATGGCGTCTTTGAATCATTTTTGTTAAGGAAATAGTGCATATATTGGCTTTGATTTGGAATAGTCCTTACTCCCTCCCACAAATTCAGTTGTGGTTGGAGAAAAAAATTAATTGTGGCAAAATATAGCTTGAACAAAGTTTATGGTAAATCTAGAGAGGTGAATTGTTTTCATTAACTTTGTTGGATAGTTGAGGGATGAGCCCAAAGTTATTTCTTCCTTAGTTTTCTTGAGTCAAAGGGTTTTTGGATTATAGAAAATTTAAAAAAAGGTAATCTGTTACATACTGTGTGACAACTAACAAACAATACATATGTGAGAAATCTCATTCCTTGGAGCATCATTTATTTGTAACCGAAAATCGTTCAGTCTATCAATTTTCTATAAATATATATTGGCAGTATTTCCTCTGAGTGCACTGCACACAATTTTTCCTAAAATACTGTATTAATTAAATAGTCATTTGCAGGATTTTATGTAAATTCTGTTGTAGCTAAATGATTCTTACTACATGTGCTGTGTTTCAAAAAGAAATGAAGAAAATTCTGGAGCATACTGTATCACTGCCAGATAATGAATAGCTTCTATGCTGAACCTCCCCTGAAGCGCACAACACACCCCAAATTCCAAATATAACTTTCACACTCCAAGTTTGCTTACCGAGATGTACTTGTAGCAGGCAGCTTCTGCGGACATAGATTATTTGAAGTATTCAGCCGATACAGTAGAACAAAAGTGCAGTTTGCACCTTGTTTCTTTAAATTGTGTACCGTCTTGCATCTCATGACAGTTGAACTCACAATGTAACTGTAAATGCTATGAATTTGGAAAGAACTTGAAATGAACTTTTCATATATTTGAATCACATTAATCATCTTAATTAAGGTTGGACCAAACTTGAACTGAACTACTAAATTACTGACCAAATCAGAATTAATAATCCTATCCCCTGCTACCTATCCTACTAAATTTTGCTAGACATTTGTTTCAATGCAATGTTTTATCATTAAATGCAAGATTCAGAAGTTTTTGAATTATGTAAAACAAAGACAAAATGAGAAATATGACTGTCACATTGTGGAGATTGATTGTTTTTAAGACTGAACTTGTTTCTTATGTGACTGTCTTCCATTATGTGTTTGCTCTGGGCTACAGAAAGTTATTTAACATCATTAATCTTTGATATGTGACTATGTCAACATAAATGTCAGTCAAGCACATTAGTTCACTGAAAATACTTGAGTTCTGGAGTAACTTCAAGATTATTGGAGAGACTTGTTTCAGTAGCTTCCTTCACTCTAAAGTTATCTGACCATAAACACTTAGATGTTTCGTTCTCATCAGATTTTATTTGTTGCTTTGCTGTTAGTGTTTTAGGTCACTTCCACATAGGCGATGAGATTGCATATGTGAATGTGGCATTCCCTTCAATTAATATGTTGTGCAATGCAGTAAATACTGCGATACTAATAAGCAGTAGTACGCTAGTGGTGCCACAAATGGTTCTGATAAGGATGCCAAGTTAATCAAAGTAGATTTCACTAGTCTAGTTCGGGTAGGAGCTTGAGTGTATTCAAACTCACTCAAACAAATACACATTTTGTTTTCTAAAAGCGAATCTAAAATTCTGTATCTTCAAAAATTTAATAATGAATTTATTTTAACAGCAATTTGCAATACATCACTTATTTCTGAGCCATTTTAATTGAAATCTTTTTTGAGAGCTTATTCTTTACAATTTTGAACAGCTTTTAGTTTAGAACCATGCATGCTCTAACTTGGCAATTCTGAAATGCTGATGTATTAGTGTGTAAATTTGTATGTACAAAGGTAAAGTTTTGTATTAAATACTGTAAAAATTGTGAAAAGGGATAAATATCCAACATGTGTTACTTGTAAATAGGAAGATATTTTATGTGTCATGAAAATAAAATTACGGATGTGTAGACTTATTTGAGCATCAAATATGCACTGGTTCAGGTTGTTTTGAAACAATGTACAATTTTAAGTTCTCATTTTTATTTTCTTACAAACTTTACAGTGGTATTGTTTAAATTTACTTACATCGAGAATCACATCACAGGATTTGAGCCCACCCGCTTTGGTTTGAAAGTTGTCCGCCTGGAAGGCGTCAACTTATGGCGCCCCCACAATGGACTTCAACTTCAACTTCAACTTGGGTTATAACGACGGCAGTTCATTGTGAACTTAAGACACCAATAACTTTGGCAAAAGCCGTGCTATGGAGCTAATGAGAGCGCCTGCGGCCACATTGGGTAGGCCAACCCGCCAAGCACTGGTGTGAAGGTGGCGGCCTACCCGGAGAGCTCAAGCGCAGGGGGAAGCAGGAATAAAATTCCTGCTTCCAAAATTTTCGTGCCGTCACCTCCCGAAGAGTTCATAGTGGAGGCACCTTTATAAGATCATTGTAGCAGGCAGAGCCTGTTGCACATCATATTCGGGAAAAAACAAAATATGGGATGGAAGTAACACTTGAATTTTCAATAAGTGTAGTTTTCCAACACTTTCTTGAAATTTCTCCCAATCGTGGCTGAGATGATTGCACCTTGCCATTTAATTGTTTTTTTTTTTTATTATTATTATTAACTTCCAGTCTCAACTGTTAATTTTCCCACACACTACAAGTAGTACCAGAAGGAAGAGGCAAAGATAATTTCTGACTCCAACATCTTGACACGTGCTGCTGATGTGAGGCGTGCTGATATTTGCAGTGATAGTTGCTTGGATGCCGGTCTTCTTCTTCGTCCCGTCATCTGCGACCACGCTGCTAGCTACAACTTCAGGCTGGGGTGCAGGTTGTATAGAGCTCGGTGAGGCGACCTTTCCCAGCTCGGGGCCGCCGCACATATGGTCCTGGGAACAGAAAAGTGGGCGTCGAGTCAATCCACAAGGGTAGAAATAGAGAGAGAGAGAGCTCCCAAGATCATTTGCGAGTGGGTTTTGCTTTTACAAACACTTGTAGGTGTGCGACCAGCGATTCACACGCTCACGCTATGCAGGCATCGCACCTTTATTCGAGGGGGCGCCGTGTAGTTGTCCTTCCCCGAGCGGCAGCGCTCGGCGAAGTCGACGAGACACGCGATGTAGGCGATGGCGTGCGGGATGTAGGTCTGGTCCATGGAGCCCCCGAGGAGCGCGGCCGCGAGCGGCCCCTGGGAGTACACGGGCACGTCCTCGCCACCGTGGGTCGCCCACTGGCGCGGCACGGCGGACGCGTGCACCCTGTTCCGCGCCTGCGACATGAGAGAAAGGCGCCCTGGAGAAGAGGCTCCACAGTCCCCGGGCTCCCGGTTTCGTACTGGGAAAGCCAATAAGCTTCTAAAGCGCGCTTTGATCGGCTCTGGAATGCGTAGTAAGTATTGATCGTATACCAATTCGGGGAATAGACCACACCATACATATAACACTCAGGCATCCAAGGAGCTAAACGCCGGCCTCGAGGAATAAAAAACCTTAAGAAGGCCTATTGGTTTCCCAGGTACGAAAGCGTGGTGCGTGGGCTGTAGTAGAGGTTGTTCTCCAAGGCGCCCTTCTCTCATGCCTGCGGCAAGACTGGCAAGAACATGAAATACGGGGGCACTGCTCGATTGCCAATCGATATCCCATCTATATTTTATTTTTTACCAGCCGTTCATCTCTAAACATGAGCGTGTAGTTACGCTACGCACCTCCTCGTCCTCCGCCATGCTCGGGTGGCCGGGGAGCCCCAGCCCTAGGGGCCCGGGCTGGGCGCGGGTGCGGTTGGGTGGCACGGCGCGCGGCACGCTGTAGCCGGGCCCGTTGCCGTACAGCAGCGTGGAGTAGGCCATGCCGTCCACGTCGGACACCTTGGAGTCAACGCCTGCGGGACGTACGCGATGCACAGTGTACAGTAGATGACTTCACAGTTACAAAGCCGACTGCGGCATGCCCAGGACCCAGGGGCCAAGGGCCCAAGGCCGGCCGCGGCGGCAGGGCAGGGCAGGGCAGGGCAGGGCAGGGCAGGGCAGGGCAGGGCCGGGGTACAAAACTTTTCATCGCACCTCCTCCTCCCCGAAGCGGCGGTCGACGAAAGCGCCATCGAGCCTAATTGGCTAGCTGCTGTTTTTATTAAAGGGTCCGGAAATTATTACAGGAAACTTTTATTGCAACCTCTCTGCCCGACCAAGACCTCTCCCTCCCTCTCGTCGCCGGGGCCAGAGCCGGGCCGGAGCCGGCTCGGCGTGCGCAGCGCGCGGCCTTCCCTCTCTCTCTCTCCCGCCACTTCACGCCTTCCCACTCAGAGCGAAGAACAAAACCAGACCAGAGGGAGCAGACTGTAGCGGGCCAGGGACCAGAGCCCAATAAAATGGAGAGCTTGGACTGCTGCCATCGTATCAGCCTGCTCTTGCAGGGTGCCCGCCCGGGCCGGGCCCAGGAGCCAAGCCGTACACCAGGGGTCGGGGGTGGACCCCTGCGGTCCGCCACTGCCCGCCTCCGGACACGGGCGGGCGTGACGTACGTCCGGCGTCCGCCTCGCCTGGCGCATTCTGACAGGGCTGAGCATTTAAATTTAACTTTTTATTTCAATATCAATTTTCCCCAGCCAACAACATTGTCATTTTCATATCATGTAAGGCAACTACAACTAATACTAGCAAATACTTAAGGCTGAGCCAAATATTTCACTTTATTGAAAAAAAGAAAATATTTAATAAGTCGGACGAAACATGTTTTTGGTGATCCCAAAATCAAGTTACGCCATGGGTTCGGCGTCTTTTGTGCTGTGCGCCGTCTTGCTGTCGTCTGCTAGAAACTCCGCCGTCTCCCTTTTCCATTTTTAAAAGAAATACCAGTTAAATATTCATTTCTGTATGTCCAATATTCTTTGTCAAAGTTTCAAAACCATCCCTGGCCTTACAAGACCACGAATCACGTTTTTAAATAATAATGATTATATCCGTGAGCCGAAATTCAACATGCATAAGTTGGCAGTACCGGTAAATGAAACGGTTTTTTGAATCGTCCTCCCTCGTCAGTCAGTTGTCGGCCAGCCGTCCGTCCGTGCGCCTGGCCGTGTCGTGTCGCGCCGTCTCATTGTCTCGCGCCGCGAGTGAAATCTAATTCAAAAAGTCTGGTGATAGTTCGGACAGGACACTATTTAAGTGTGGCTTGCCTCGAACTTAAATAATCGCGAATTGCGTTTCCATCGGCCGTGTGTCGTCCTTTGAAACTGGAGACAGGGCAGACTGGTGTTAAGAGTTGTTCTCGGTCCGTTTCGCCCGCGCCCGGCCCGGCTCGGCGGAGCTCCAGATCCAAAGATCAAGATGTCGCAGTCCCGTCCCAGTGCGCAGCTATCTCCATTGCAGCCCGGTGTTTCAGGTAGGAGGGAATTGCTTTTTCGGTCCAGCTTGTACTTTTTTGTACTCTACCAAGAGACTAATCTCTTGAGTTTACACTCGCCCCAGACAAATATTGCGACCGTTAAAATCAAGTTCCGCCGTCTCAGGTGTCCCGCCGTCTCGGTCGCGCTGAAGTGGGGTGTGCACTTATTAAACCCAGGTTCGGTTCAAAACATTTCTAAGTGAGGACGAAATTTTGAACACGAGACGAGACTTAGATGGAATCATCTGCTTTCTTTATCAATTCGGAATTGAGATTGTTTTTTTGGTAATCATTGCGACGCCGTGCGGCTGCCCACCCCCTGCAGCTGCAGCTTCCTCCTCCCGGCTGAGCCCCGCCCCGCCCGCCCCGCCAAAGTAAACAAAAGTGGTTTCGAAATTACGGTGCCGACGACACGGCGTCCCGCCCGCGCCCGCCTGTCCATATGCACGCCTGTTGTTATTTGCGCTCCTGTATATTTCATGGCGGCGGGGCGGCGGCGTTGTTTTGCTCTGCTGAGGCAGAGGGGTGCGTGTGTGTGTGTGTGTGTGTGTGTGTGTGTGTGCGCGCGTGTGTGTCTTTGTGTGTACTGAGCCCCCCCAGCAGCTCGCGTGTAAGTATGTACACACCGCCGCTCACACCTACCTCGCCTCGCCCCTGCCCGGCCGTCTCTCAAACACACACACACACGCACACGCTCACAAACTAGTCCGCCCCATGGGGGCTGTAGACGGGGTTGGGGTGGCCGCCGTGGCTACGGTGTGGCTACTCGCCACTCTGTGTGGTCTCCCCCAAGCTTCACGGAGATGCCCACCCCCTGCAGCTGCAGCTTCCTCCTCCCGGCTGAGCCCCGCCCCGCCCGCCGCCCCGCCCGCCCCGCCCGCCCCGCCCGCCCCGCCGCACCAGCACATCACATGACGGCGCCCCGCCCCGCCCCGACTCCGGTGAAGCTAATTTGCCCGCACCTGCCTGGTCCCTGGCCGGGCTGCGTGCGTGTGGCGCACTCATAATTAGGCAGAGCGGTAAAATGAGTCCAAGCAAATTGCACTGCTGCTCACAAGATTTTGAAAATTCGTAATAGACCCTCTGGCGCATTATTTGGCAAAAGCGCAAAACCTACGTTAAAAATGTAATCCGCGCATGTTTAAAAAAAATCACGTGCACAAGAAAACCGGAATCTTTTCTGAAATTTCAAGCTGGCAGTAGCTGCGTTCTCCTGGAGCCTGGCCGGTCGCGTACCTAGGATGGGGTTGCCTCTAGGCGTGGCCAGCCCGCCCAGCGTGAGCACGTGCGAGTGGTCGGCCGTGAGCACGATGAGGGTCTCGGTGACGTCCACCAGCTCCATGGCGGCCAGCAGCGCCGACTCGAGCGCCAGCGTCTCGTCCAACGCGCGGTACGCGTTGTTGTAGTGGTGCGCGTGGTCGATGCGCCCGCCTGCGCAGACACACGGGCTCAGGGTCATCCGCTAGTCGCGTTACCCAAGACAAGGGATTTCTTGACACGGTACGGTACCTTCGATGAAGAGGAAGAAGCCCCTGGGGTTGCGCATGAGCACGGCGAGGGCGGCCCGCGTCATGTCGGCGAGCGAGGGGTCGCCGTCGGGCCCCGCGTCCCGGTCCGCCTCGAAGTCCATGTGCGAGTAGGAGAAGAGGCCGAGCAGGTGCGTGAGGCCGGGCGCGGCCGCGGCCGCCTGCAGCTGCGCCTTGTTCCAGGCGTACTGCGCGCGCAGCCCGCGCCGCGCCTTGTCCTTGAGCCACTCGTCCACCAGGTCGCGGCCGTCCAGCCGCCGGCCCTCCTCGTGCGGCGCCTCGGGGTCCTTGGCCGCCTTGGCCATGAAGTGGCGCCGCCCGCCGCCCAGCGCCACCTGCAGTAAGCGGGAGGGGAGGGGAGACGTCATCCCTTATTCATTATCGCTACCCCAACCTCGGCCCTGCCGGCCCTGCCGGGCGGGGCTGCTTTGGGCTTACAACGAGACGGCGGGAACTGTTTTCTTCTCGCCCCTCGTCCACCCACGCCTCCCGGTCCACCTCCACCTGCCCTGGTTCGTCCGCCGATCCCCCCCCCCCCCTTCCCCTTGCGCAGGCCAGCTGTCGACAGGATTGCCCCTCCTCCAGGTAAGCCCAGTACAGGGCCGGGCTCGGCGCCTAACGCTGATCCTCTTTGCAGGCTCGGTAGTAAAGGCGCCAGGCGCCGCCTCGCCTTCCTCCCCGCGTAGCCCTAAAGCCCCCCTCCCCCTTCGTGTATGTACCTCGCACGCAACACACCACATCCCACACCACACCCCCTGGTCATGCAGCCGACTGATTCAGAGGGCCGCTCTGGCACCTCCTTCTGCGCAAGGTTTCCTGCCCACTTGCAGTAATTTCGTTCCGCTCATTAACTTACTGATACTGTACACTACACGCCGACGCTGTTGCATATTTACTTTTCGAAATAAGTGTGCCGCCAACCTCAAATTTCGGTTGAGTTTGGTTGTGTGTGATCTGGGGAGTGGACGGGGCCCCTCCCCTCCCCTGGGGCGCACCGTCTCCACCACCACGCCCCTATTAAAACGCCCAGTGCTACCGTTCCTCGAGGACGTACCGACCCGACCTGCGCCTGAGGCCGCG
Organism: Frankliniella intonsa; assembly: GCA_033675135.1. NCBI lineage: Eukaryota > Metazoa > Arthropoda > Insecta > Thysanoptera > Thripidae > Frankliniella > Frankliniella intonsa. The sequence goes on along the minus strand of CM066247.1, from coordinate 5,197,830 downwards.
GACCCCCGAAACGATAGGACGGGGGGGGGAGGGGGGGGGGGCGTGCGCGTCGCCTGCGCCCCGGCCCGCGGCTGCAGCGTCCTCGAGCACCCCCGCGCCCGCCACACCGGGTGCGGCGGGGCGCGGCGGTCGCCCTCCGCCCCGCCCGGGGCGCTCCGCTCCTCCGCCTAATAAGCTTGCGGTTTGGACGCGAGCGGCAAGTTATACCCAGCCCTCCTCCCCCTCCCGACCCCCGCCATCCTCTCCCCGTCCCGCCCCGGCGTGACTAATTGGCACTTTGTGGGGCATACCCGGACCGGCCCACCCGCTCAGCGTTTCAGTCATTTGCGTATTTATTTATCGACGGCAGCAAACTCGCGCCGCGACCGCAGGTCCCCCCTCCCCCTGCCCTCTATCCGCCCCTACCGCAGCGCCCGCGGCGTGGAGCTGCTACTGCCGCGCGCTCAGCCCAGCCGCGTGCTGGAATAGCTGTGGTTTTATTGTAAATTTCATCAACGTGGCTATGATTACCTTTGCCGCTAATAAGGTGGGGTGGAGCGCTGGCGGCGGGGGCGGGCCGCGAAGAAGGCGGGGCTGTTGCTGTTGGCGTGCGCTGCCGGCGGCAGCCTCAGCGCGGCGGGTGTGGGTGGGTAGCTCCGGGGAAATGAACGGAAAACAACCGTGGCGCTGGTTGTGCGCCGCGAAACATTCGTGGGGGAAAGCCAAGCCATGCCGCGCCCCGCGCCCCACCCCGCCCCACATCCCACAGTTCGTTTGGCGTACAGTGTTTACTCTTTGTCTGCCTTGCGCTCGTTTGCATCTAAATCGGCGCGTAGAGACTTTTCGCTAACGCCCCCCTCCACTCACTCCACGTCGCGCGCCCTGAGCCCGGCCCCGGCCCGGGCCCGACCCACCTCCACTGCTTCCGCATGTCGCAAAGAACTTTTCATTTCCGGAATCAAAGCGGTGTCCCTGCTCCCTTTGGGGGGGCTCTTGCGCCCCGCGGTCTCCTCCCCCAGACCCAGGTGCCCCCAGCGAGTCCAGCCGCAGCAGATGGGGGCGGGCCGGGGCGGGACGCAGGGCTTTCGCTCCTTTTTTTCCTCCTGTATTTCCTCCCGGCTGCGCGGTGATTCGAGGGCAGGGGTGGGGGAGGGAGGGGCGCGCCCGCGTGCCCGCTGCCCGCCCTGGGGGCCTGGCCGAGGCGAGGGAGGCGAGGCGCAGCTGAAGAAAATTCTCCCCTAATCTGTGTTGTGGGCACAGCCAGTTGCAGTAAGGCAGGCCGCAGCGAGCCGACCACGGCGCCCGCCCCGCCCGCTCTGCCGCGAAGCCCTCTTCGCTCCTCCTGTGCTCCCCCCTCCCTCCTCGCCTCGGCCCCTATGTTAAACTCGTTACAAGTCAAGTTCAGCCGTTAGGGCGGGCCGTGGGCAGCCCCGCTGGCCCCTTGTACCACTAACACGAGGGCCCTGCACAAGGCCCTGCAGCGTGCAGGACCACATGACCCCACGACCCTTTTCTCTGGTCTCCCCCAACCCCCTCCCTCCGCTCGTCCGGCGGCCCGCCCGCGGTACTCACGTTGAGGTTGTAGCCGGGCTCCTCCTCGACGAGCTGGCGCGCGATGTCCTTGCAGACGCGCCGGCTGCTGGGCGGCACCTTGCCGTCGTCCTCCCAGTAGCGCGAGGCGGCGTGCGCGTACAGCGCGGCCGGCGTGGCGTGCGTCAGCCGCGTCGTCGTCACCAGCCCCGTCGCCTTGCCTGCAACCAGCGACATTCCCACTCATGGGTTTCCATATAGAGTTCGCCGCGTCCCCGCAGCAGTGCTGGTACGCACCCTCCTGCTGCGCCCAGCTCACGAGCGACGGCACCCTGGAGTTGTGCGTGGTGGCGCAGTTCTCGAAGCGGCCGCGCGCGTCCATCCCCACCGTCTCGAAGTTGGCCTTGACGCCGCACATGAGCGCCGTGGCGCAGGCCGAGGACTCGCCCACCTGCGCGTCTGCGTTGTACGTCTATAAAAAAAAATAAAATAACGTCAGCGATACTGCGAAATGTTGGCACAACGTGGGGACACAAATAAAAACATGAACAACTGCTTTTGCCGTTATCACTTTATCCGTTCGTTGAGCCGGCTAGCCCTGGGACACTAGAGCCGCCATCATGTCCAGAACATCGGTGATTTCAACAAAAGGGCGAGCGGGGCGGTGGCGCTGGCCCCGGCCCGGCCCGGCCCGCGGCGCCGCCTACAGCCAATAAATTGAACGCGTCGAATGACCTCTGCTGGCTCCGGCCGGCAGCAATGGCGAAAAAAGCACATTTATCGGAAATCGTAACGCGTGTGAGCTGTGGGTGCCGTACTGCGCTAGGAGGCACCTCGCCCCACCACGCCCCGCCCCACCACGCCCCGCCCCACAACGCCCCGCCCCACCACGCCCCGCCCCACCACGCCCCGCCCCACCACGCCCCGCTGTTGCGGCCTGACCCCCGCGTCCTGGCCGTTCATTCAATTACCCGGCAGTTTGCCCCTCACCCCGCCCCGCCCCTCCCCGCCTGGCTGCAGCTGTAGCGGAGTGCTGCATTATTTCGACGTTGAGTCTAGGACCCCGCCCCCCTCTCACACCCGCGATCCGAAAGTCTGCAGAACAGCCCAGCCAGCCCGCCACGCTGCGGCCCCCACCTCGGCCCCCACGGTATAAAAGTGAACCAAGTTTTGCTTTCTCAATTTCTGTCCGAGTTGAACTGGTTTGAACTTGACATCCAAGCTGTCCAAGCTAACCTTAGGCTACACCCAGAAAATGGCAAATGGCATTCTAGCTTTTAGTATGTTTGACATTCTAATACTATACTCTAAGTGTCAGTTGAAGCCAGTGAGCATCAAGTCAGCTTGGTTTACTTTTTTCCCGGTCCGCGCTGGGCCCGCGTCACCAGGACCCAGGACCAGGACCCTGGGGGCCCCGCCCTGATGCGCCCGCCCCGCCCCGCGCCGCCCCGCCCCGCCCCACCCAAGCTCATTTCCATCGCGGCGATGCAGTTGCAGGGGGAGGACTTTATGTTCGGCCAGAAAGTTCTGAGGGCAACTTGGTTTTGGCGTGGGCGTGGACGGTGCACGAGGAGGCAGCAGGGGGAGGGGGGGGGGGACAGTGACGGGACAGGGAAAGAAGGGTGATGATAGTGAAGGCAAAAAAGGGCGGAGGCGATAAAACGGTGTGTGTGAGAGAGAGAGAAAGGGTGAGTTGGAAACGCATGAAGAAGTGAGTGGCAGGGCAGCGCAGCAGTCCCGCACTTCCACACAGTACGCCGACAGTCATAAATCGAGAGGGATAGGGGTGCACGGGGGTGGGGGGTGGGTGGGGGTGGAAGAGGTTTAGGGGCGTATAAGAATCTCCCAGTTCAGCCCCCCCCCCCCCCCCCCCCCCACCCGGCGCAATAGGCACACGAGGTGCGGGCAGAGTGGTGAAGTGAAGTGTACGAAACGACTGAGTGACTCGCGCCGCGCCGCCCGGGGGAAGTGTATGTGAGAAAGAGAAAAGAAGATGGAGGCTGCGCGGCCCGCCCCGCCCCGCCCCGCCCCGCCCCACCCCACCTCGCCTCACCCCGCCCCACCCCGCGGCTTATTTCTTATTCCGTCGGAGTTTTGTTTAAATCCTACCCTTCCGACTCAGGGCCGTAAAAAAAAAGAAAAAAAAGAATATCAGCCACACTCTGGGAAGGTCGTTGGGGTTTCAGAGCGGTACTGTAGTACACCGTGCGCAGGACCGGGACGGATGGGAGAGAAGGAGGAGGAGGCCTGCTCCCCTCCACGAGTCCACGTCACGGGCTCTCCTGCCCGCTTAAACTTATGTGGCAATGTGCATGGTATTGATTGGTATGTTCGCTGACGTACCTTCCCTGGCTCTCTGTCGCTCTCTCTCTCTCTCTCTCTCTCCCTCTCTCCCTCTGTCAGTACACATGTGTGTAGGAGTGAGCCGTTTTACAAAGTGCGGGTTTTCTGCTATATATTATCACTTTAATTTTTTTCTTTCCTTTTTCAGCGAGGCGCTTGCGCGGAATACCGAGAGCAACGGCATCACGAAGCAGACCGTCGAGGAGTTCAACAATGGTGAGTTCTGCTCTCCCATCTCCAGTTACCTCACGCTCGATTTGCACTGCACGGCGTCAGCCCGCGGGCTGGGACGCGTCCCGTCACGTCTCACCTTCCACTGTTCCTGCGGCTTGGGGCTTGAGGGTGACGTTTTGTCACGTTTCCTCTCCGGCGCTTATTTTGCAGCCCTTAGGTGTTTGCCCCCGTCCCTCCCCTACTCTGGAAATCCCCGAGTGCGGTACAGCAGTCCCCCAGAACGTACCGGAGGCGTTTCTGGAGTGTCATAAAATTGGGTTCACAACCTCGCACGTCTAGAGAGCGCGAGATTCACGACTCTTCGATTAACAGTGCATCTGTTCCTAAGATTTTGGGTTACGTTTGATTCTCTTGTACTCAGTTTCTTCTCCCCTTTCTCCCATTTGCGATTGAGCGCGCGCAACCTCGCGGGGAGGATTTGAATCCCTCACCTCCTCGGGGGCCGCGTCCCCATCCCGTCCCCCGCGCAACACAATCATCGGGTCACAACAGGAACGCCGCCCTCCCCCCTCCTCCTCCATATCCTTCCCCTTCTACCCCTTATCCCCCCCCCCCCCTTTCTCTCCCCTTCCTTGCCAATTGTGTGCGCAGCTAAGGTAGGCCCGGCCCGAGTCTTGACATGCTGTGCTGCGTGTTTGGTTTCAGCCCGGCAACAAGTCAATTGTGTCAAGTAAGGGCCTCCCTCCCTCCCCGACTCGCGCCGCCTCCCTCCCTGAAGGGTATACGAGAGACCCACTTTTCCTTCTCTTCGAGATTGCGAAAAATCTGTTTACTTTGCGAATAGAGTCAACATAGTGTGTGTTACGAGAACACCGGGCTGGTTATGGCGCAGTGCTCCAATTTGTGGCGTCGTGTCCGAAAAAATAAAGGAAGGACATCGCAGCTTGCATAATTTCGCTCACCATCTGAGTGCAAAGTTTGATACAAGAGTGAGTGAGATAGTGCCGGGCCCCGCGGATGGCTGTCTGCTCAATTAGACCCTGGTGACCGGCGGGCCCGGCCCGGCCCGGCCCGGCGGCGCACAACTTGCACTCCGCGACCTCTGGTGGTAAATCATGGGAAAGGACGCGGCCGCTGCGCTGGGCCCGCTGGGCTGGGCTGGGCCCTCCCTCCTTCCCTCTCCTCGCCACTCTGCTCAGTATTCTCCGGAACGCGCGCGGCTGTAGTGATTTGCCTTCCCCCTCTGTCTCTCTTCATCCTGTATCTCCCATCCTCCCTCTCCCTTTCTCTCTCTCTCTCTCTCCCTCGGTTGATAAAAAGGACGGCGGCGGCGCCTCGCTTGCTTCGCGCCCGTAATGGATTTATTATTTCCAACTTATAAGCCACTTGACAACAAACAACTTATCTGACGCGGAGGCTGGCTGCCGCCCCGCCACCCCCGCGCCCGCCCCCGCGCCCGCCCCCGCGCCCGCCCCCGCCCCTCGCGCCTGCAGAGATTTATGCTGGAATGGGCCAACGGGCGCGTCCTTCAAAAACCTGTCGCCATCTCGCTCTATTTCGCCGGCGATGGCCCTGGCCCTCCCTGACAGCCTTCCAAATCCCCCCCGTCTCTGCTGGTGTTGGCTTTAATCTAGTAAAACAAAGGCAAACGACGATGGCGCAGAGACACCTGAAGCTTAACCGTATAGTGAAAATTCAATTTTGAACTGAAGTGGCAGACCACGACATTGAAAAAATCTCAAATTTTGAGGAAATCTTCTTAAAAAGTGTGGGAATTTCCCACAAGTTTTGAGAAGACATCCTGAAAATCTGAGGAGGTTCCCTCAAATTTAGGGAATTCCACAAAGTTTTCTCTTCATTCTAAAAAAAGAAAAAGCATTGTTTTTACACGGTGGCACTGTGCTGCTGCACTCACTCACTCACCTTGACGAGCCCGACGGTGGGGAAGCTGTCCCAGGCGAGCTCGGCGTCCTCGCCGGGGCGGCCCTGGCGCTGGCCGCGCAGGATCCTGGCGGCCGTGACGGTGGCCAGCCCCATGCCGTCGCCCACGAGCAGGATCACGTTGCGCGCGTGCGGCAGCGGCCGCGGCAGCGAGCTCGAGCCCGCGTGCAGCCGCTGGCGCAGGCGCGCGCGCGCGTCGGCGTACCAGAACGTGCGGTCTGCAACAGACAGGGACATATGGACATGTGGCGTCAGTCTGATTCAAGCTCTGGCGCAACCCGGGTGTTCTGCGATGACTGCGTGTACGATATTGGTTATAAGTTGTAACTTTGTAACGAATAACGTAATGGTTATTGATTTTTTGATTAGCATCCCTGCCGCTCACCCGCCCCGCCTCGCACGACGGCAGTCTCTATAGTCTAGCAGTGGTGGCTCCATCTCGACGAGCAGCGACGAGCACCACAGCAACCTTTTTTTTTGCCATCCTTTTTTTTGAGCTGCGATGCGTTAAAAGGGGAGCATAACAAGCGGGCTGGGCTGGTGGGGCCGGTTCGGTGCGGGGCGGGGCCGCCTGCCTCCGCGGAGTGCACAGCACAGCAGAGCCCCGTCTTGGCCCCACAGACTTGTACGCCGCCTCTCTCCTCCCCCTTTCTCCTTCGTCTTTTCCTTTCGCCATCCTCTCCCTCTGCGTTTCAGGAGGCGCGCGCAAAAACACGACACGCTCACGTCACTGTAATCAGCGTTCAACCGGCACACGATTGCAAGTGCTGAACACCCAACACTTATCTGAGATTTTTTTAAAAAAATAGGTGTGACGTATTCAGTACAGGAACATGCTAGAAAATCTTCTGAATTGTTAAATATTTTGCTGAATATTTTATAAATTGTTTTAGAAACGTAGTTGAATTTTGGCCGGTTTTTCCCGTCCGTTCTTCGTGCTTTGCTTTTGCAAACGAAACGACGAGTTATTACGGCGCCATTGCCGGGCCGTGCTCGGCTGGGACCTCCGCGAGCCAAGGCGAGTGATTCATATTTACTGCCCCCCCCCTCCCCTCCGCGCCGCGCCCAAGCTTAAGGAACGCCCACGGAACGCCCCTCGGAACGCCCCGACCCGACAGCAGACAGAGGCCACCGCCTCATTTCCACTCAGACGTTTGCGGAGGTTTCATTTCAGTGATGAAAACCATGCGTGAAATACAAACAGCACCCTAGCTGCGCCCCCTCGCTTACACCCCACCGACCACGCCCCGCCCCGCACCCACGAATTACACTCTCAGACATTTTGTGAATATATTATTAACTTTCATGTACTAGTATCATGGACTAACTCGTCTAAACTTACATACAACTTTCTGCAGAAAATAATAGTTCATAGTCATACTAGTACTTCATATAAGTCAATAAGGAAATGCTTATAGACGAAAATTTCTTCAGCTGTCCGAGAATGGTATACTTTCTGCGCCCAGCTCGTTGAGATGTATTTTGCTTACTGCGGGCGGGGCGGGGCGCGCTCGCCTCAGGGCCCTGCTCGTGATAAAGGAGGAGCAGAGAAATGCTTTTCCGAAACCATTCCCACGCTGCGCTATATAGCCCTGACCCTTTCCCTGCTCATAATCAGCGACCAGCCCAGTACCCCCCCCCCCTTTTTTCCTGGCCCCTTTTCACCACCAACCCTTTCGTATAAGACCTGCCACAGCCCCGCCCCGCCCCGCCCCACCCGCTCTCCACTCCTCTGTTCGACCAGATCTGGCCACATCTGAACAGAACGAACGCGTTAGGGCGTTGGTGCCTGGTCCCCCTTTGGCCTCCCCTCCCACTGGGAGCCTGGCCGCTCCGCGCTGCCCCCCACCTCCCTCCTTCCCCACCACTGCGGCATGAAATACTTTTGTCACGTGTTCACGAGGCTACGTCGATATCCCACCATATTTCCACCGGATTATCTCTCCCCCGTAACGTTGACAATCCTTTCTCCCTTTTCTCTATTCGTTTTTCTTTCATTCTCCCTGACAAACCTCATCAATTTATTCATTGCAACGGGAGGGGCGGGGGTGGCGGGGCTCGAACGCGTCCGTTATCAGGAGTCGGCCCTCCGCAATCTGTGAGTGAACCCGGACGCGGCCCGCCCCGCGCTCCCCATCGGCTCCCCCCCCCGGGAGCTATCATGGCCATGGAGGAAACAATTAGGGGAATCGCGCCTTTGGAATGGAATGAACCGCCGCGCCTCGCGCTGCCAATGGCTGCGGGGGAAACAACGAGCGGCGGGCACGCGAGTCGATCTGGACTCTCCTCCCATGTAACCAACAGCGTCCTCTGTGCGCCAGAATCAATTACTCTCACTCTTATATTGTGCGGAGAGCAAAAGGGGGGAGGGGCAACCGCTGCTGGGAGGAGACTTAACCCGCCTTTGGCCCTCCGCTGCACTATATCATAGGCGGGGCGGGGCGGGGCGGGGACAGGTTCGATAGCCGTACCCGCTCCGGTCAGCCCCTCCTCCTCCCCGCCCCGCCCCGCCCCGCCCTGCGAAGTAACAAGTGCTGCTGTAAAGAGCGGCGGGAGATCTCACAAGACAACCACCTCCTCCCCCGCAGCAGTTGTGGTCCGTCGTGATTTATCGGAGGGTATCCTGCCAAGCAGGCGGGGGCGGCGGGCGCACCGCTTGGGGGCACCGCACCGCACCGCGGCCATAATCGGCAGCGCATGGGGCCAGCAGCGGTCTAGTCTCTGACGTATAGACGATCCACTCTGCCTTTTTTTCTTTCTGCCTCTCTCTCTCTCTCGTCGCCAAATCACTATTCTTGTCGTAATAATTCTGACGAACCCCCGCCACTGCTGCTCTTCATGAGATTGCGTTATCCTTTTCTTTTTTGTCGTTGTTTGGCCGGCGCGGACGCGCTGTGACTGTGACGGCCAGCCTTGCCCAGCGCGCGCGAGCGAGTCAGGACCAGCTCGGACGAGCTGCTGCTGGTTTGTGTGGTGCGGCGGGGCGCGGCGGGGACCGCGTGTTGCGGCTCTGGGATGATAAATAGCCTTTTCCGGTCCCTCCCCCTCCCCCTCCTCCTCCGCCTCCCCCTCACCCACGACACTTTTTTTTCACCCCCTTCCTCAGCCTCCCGCCCCCACCCCTTGGCGACACGGTGACACCGCGCAGCACCCCTCCCTCCCCTCCCCCGCCGCAACCACCGCGGTGCAAGCCCGACCGGGCCGCCGCGGGCTAGGCTGTGCAGGGTTGCCACAACTCTGGAAAACATGTTAAATAACAGGGAAATGAAAAACGCTCAGGGAAATCAGGGAAAACTCTGGGAGAATTAATGAAAAGTGGTCAGGGAATATTTGAACCGCTCTCGGTAAACTGACTATAGCGGACCCGAGGTCAGCGTCCGCTGCTTGTCAGCGGACGTAGGTCACAAGCGCTACAGATCACAACCGCTACAGGTCACAAGCGCTACAGCTCGCTAACGCTACGGGTCGCAAGCGCTACAGCTCGCTAACGCTACGGGTCGCAAGCGCTACGAGTCACAAGCGCTACAGCGAGAATCCGCGCGTTAGGCGGAGCCGAGCCGAGCCGAGCTAAACCTTGAAAAATTACGCACGTGGCGTGAAAACATGGAAAATTTTTGCGACAGTAAACCTCCCGAGGGAGGTTGCGGTTCCCGCCAGGCACAGGGCTTTTACCCCCCGTGGCAGCCAACTACTTCGGTGTTCTTATGGGAACCGGTGCTTTTCTGGCCGCGATCCTGTCGCGCAATTCGACAGATTTGATCCCCGTACTGTCAGATTTAGTCGTACGGTGGTTAACCGAACTGCCCTGTCCCCAGAGCATGGAATAGCTATTTTTGGAGCCAGATTCTAGGACTTATGACCCCACGACCGACCACCAGTCGTGGGCATGGGACGGAACTTCCTGGCAACCCGCTGTCGCTACCAGTGAAGAACCTACCTGGGTTTGAACCAGGCCCCATGTGCCGAGTCTCACAGACACCCCACGGCTTTCGCGGCACCACTAGACCACTAGACCGTCGGCTATTCCACGAGGGAGCTCGGTTGAAATGGGGGGCTTGAATTCCACTCTCCAAATTGTTGTCCTCAGAAAAATTAAATGTTTTGGTAAGATTCGAACCTCCGTCCTGCGACTCTCCGCGCGGACACTATGCCGGCACGGCTACGACGCCACGGTACCAGATGCCGGACCACTAGGAGTCATGCTGCGCGAGAAGCCACAGTCACCGAAGAAACGAACCCGGTGTCATGAGTGCGCCTGCTCTCCGGTCAGTGCTCGGCCGGCCGCGTAGTGTCATTGGTATCGTCGCTGCTCATAGCACTGTGCGGGAAGTGGTTCAAAAACCGCGTAAGTTTTTTTCTTTTTATTATTTTTTTTGTTCGGACCAAGTGCTCTTTTCAGTGCCTTTTTTGCAGTTGCCCAAGTCACAAGGACGGTATAGCTGGAAAGAGCACTTGGTCCGAACAAAAAAAAAAATAATAAAAAGAAAAAAACTTACGCGGTTTTTGAACCACTTCCCGCCCTTCTTCTCCCGCCCTGGCTTCTCGCGCAGCATGACTCCTAGTGGTCCGGCATCTGGTACCGTGGCGTCGTAGCCGTGCCGGCATAGTGTCCGCGCGGAGAGTCGCAGGACGGAGGTTCGAATCTCACCAAAACATTTAATTTTTCTGAGGACAACAATTTGGAGAGTGGAATTCAAGCCCCCCATTTCAACCGAGCTCCCTCGTGGAATAGCCGACGGTCTAGTGGTCTAGTGGTGCCGCGAAAGCCGTGGGGTGTCTGTGAGACTCGGCACATGGGGCCTGGTTCAAACCCAGGTAGGTTCTTCACTGGTAGCGACAGCGGGTTGCCAGGAAGTTCCGTCCCATGCCCACGACTGGTGGTCGGTCGTGGGGTCATAAGTCCTAGAATCTGGCTCCAAAAATAGCTATTCCATGCCCTGGGGACAGGGCAGTTCGGTTAACCACCGTACGACTAAATCTGGCAGTACGGGGATCAAATCTGTCGAATTGCGCGACAGGATCGCAGTCAGAGAAGCACCGGTTCCCATAAGAACACCGAAGTAGTTGGCTGCCACGGGGGGTAAAAGCCCTGTGCCTGGCGGGAACCGCAACCTCCCTCGGGAGGTTTACTGTCGCAAAAATTTTCCATGTTTTCACGCCACGTGCGTAATTTTTCAAGGTTTAGCTCGGCTCGTCTCGGCTCCGCCTAACGCGCGGATTCTCGCTGTAGCGCTTGTGACTCGTAGCGCTTGCGACCCGTAGCGTTAGCGAGCTGTAGCGCTTGCGACCTGTAGCGTTAGCGAGCTGTAGCGCTTGTGACCTGTAGCGGTTGCGATCTGTAGCGCTTGCGAGCCACTCCTCTTGTCAGCTGCGCCATGTCCACTCTAAACCCAGGCATTCTTTTTCTGAATGCCAAATTTTGGCATTAGAAGTGGTCACAGTGTTGACAGAGAACTAACTTAAATTAGGGAAAAATTGAAATAGACATTTTGTGGCAACCCTTCTGTAGAACCGTGTAGAACTGGCGGCGCTCCAGGTCCAGCTCTAGGGCGCTATAGCGGAGCTCCAGCGAATACAGCCGGCTGGACAAATTGATTATTCATTCCCCAAATGTGTGACGGATATTATGCGTGCGGGAGAGAGGGAGGGGAGGGGCGGGGCGTGAGGTGTGGCGGGCAGAGCGGGGGAGCCGCGGTCATCGGCTCGGCCCGGCCCGGCCGGCACGCTCCCGCCGCGGCCCGCTCCCGCCGCCAGCTGAAATGCTCCGTTATTCATGGTGTCTCTGCCACGGTCTGCAGACCATCGGCGGCCATATTTTCCGTCGTGTCATCTTGTCAGTTTGATGGGGTGGCCCGCGTCGGCACCACATATTATTGTCCCTGCGCTGTGTGTGTGTGTTCATGTGTGTGAGCGCGTGTACGTCCGTGTGTTGTTAGCGCCACAAGCGTGATACGCACGCGTGATGGTGACGTCCGAACACAGCCGATGTTGAACCAGATTACGCAGTACACAGTTCTCACTGCCCCTTTCTGTGCTTAATACTAGCGCCAACGAGAAATGAGACTATGTTCGTCTGATTTTAAATATGTTGCAATGGTGCCCGAATGACTTCGCCCACTCTGCCGCGGCGGGGTAGAGGATGGGGTGGGGTGGGGTAGGCGGGGGCGGGGTAATTAGCGGTGCCATGCGGGCGTGCCTCTGAGCGCGCGGAGGGGAGGCGCCGCCTGCCCCGGGGCGGGGCGGCGCGTTGTGTCCACTCTCACCTGCTACTCCGACCTTGCCTCCTCACCGCTAGCACCTGCAGCTCCTGCTGCAGCGGCCAGTCTCCCCCCGCCCCCCAGCCTGCAGAGTGACCGGTGCGGTGTGTCGCGCTGGTGTCGCCTCGCCTATAAGGCACCACTCCTCAAAAACTGGTTACCATTTATAGTGGGGATCACGCACACCGCCGCGCTGCCTGCCGGCCTCTAGCCGCCCAGGGTTCCTATGGAACGCCCCGCCGCAACCCGCCCCACCCCGCCCCCCCCCCCCCCCCCCCCCCCCGCCCCGCCCCGCCAGCAGGCATCCCATCTCTCCGGCCGGGCCCCGCGCTCTGAGATTCATTATGGAGGCAGGACTAGCACCAGGACTAGCGTCTCGCCCCGCCCCGCTCCGCCGCCTTGTACGTGACCTGGGCCCCGCGGGCGGGTGCGAGGCAGCCGCCCCGCCCCGCACTGCCTCGCCCCACCTCGCCCCGCCCCGCCGCGCCCCGCCTCGCCCGCGCTCGCAGAGGCGTCGATTAACTTTGCCCCCGATTGTAACGCAATTCTCCCAACACGTTTTCGGTGTGGGGCGTGCGGCATGGCGCGGCGGGGCGCGGCGAGGCGCACATGTGTGATGCGCGTGAGGAAAGCCGGTGGCCGCCGCGCCCCTCGTATTGATGTAATAGATGGGCGACGGGACACAAAAGAAGCAAAGCCTGGAAATAAAGTAAAAAAAAAAAAAATATGTTGTTTCCGCCCACATTTTATTTAATTAACCCGGAGAATGAAACACAGCCGTGGCGTGGTACTTGCCATTTTTCCTGTTTCGCCTCTGGCCATTGGAGAGCGCAGCAGCAGCAGAAAGCAGGTATTTCCGTTCCGATGAGGCCGCGCGGCGCGGGCCTCCTCTCGGTCCCCACTTCCCCCTTACGGCGGCTATAATAATGAATTATACTTTTATCTCAATAAACAAGGACGCATATGTTTATTTTTAAATGTTGAGCTTCATCGTGCAGCCCGCGCGCAGAGGCAGCGCTAGCGTCAGTCCCAGCAGCAGCGGCAGCGACTGCGTGCGTTATCTCCTCTCGTCACTCCAATTTCCTTTCCGCATTATACGTCTTGTCTCCTATCACCCAGCTCCGCCCCGCCGCGCCCCGCCCCACCCCGCCGCGCCCCGCCTCACCCCAGCGCGGCCCTATACGACCCGCCAAGTCGTGTCACACACGTCTCGTCTCCAGAGCCCGGCCCGGGCCTGGCGGGGCGGGGCGGGGCGCCGTGAAGGAAGAGCGGCGTCGCCACGGCGACGTGGCCCCCGCCCCGCCCTGGCCTCGGGACGGGAACGCCCCGCCCCGCCCCGTCCCGCCCGGGCTGTCAGTCAACGCGCCACTTTTGTTAATAATAACCGTAATCGCGCGGGATGGAATGATAAATCCGCGGCATTACCATACACGGCAGCGGAGCGCAGCGCCGGGGCCGGGGGCGCTGAGCCGAGCGCCCGCCAAAGTCAGGGTAGGCAACACCGTAACGGCCGTGTCGAGCGTGCGGCCTACTCTCCGATCTGCAGGGGCTTCACGCGGCCGCTGAACAAACAGCTGACTTTACTGGCTGACACATCATCATGGTGGTGCTCGTTTTTTGTTTAGAACTTTTAGACATACGCCGAAACTAACAATAAATTCAATTCAAACTTAAACGACAAAATCACAGATTATGTTCTGCCGCATGTCATTGCGACCCAGCAGCAGCAGCCAACCATTATAACGATGAGGGACGGGAGGAGGCGGTCAGCGGTGGTGCGCCCGCGCTCCCTGACCTCGGCCACACTAGGCTGCCCTTGGTCCCCCTCCCCCCACCCAGCCCCCACCCGCGGTGAGACCGCAAACGAACCCCGGGGCCGGACGAGCCCGGGCCGGCCGCCTGACCACAGAGATTGGGAATCATATTGGCCGACTGTGGAGTTTCCGGTTATTGCCGGAGCCGAGCGGAGCCGGAGCAGAGCAGAGCAGAGCCATAGACTGACGGCTGGCAGATAGTTTGCGGCGGAGCGCAGAGCATCACGGTCGCTTGGTCCCGAGACTCACTGATCCCTCTCCTCGCTGCGCTCGCGGCGGACGCGTATAGATGGACGCTGGCGGTCGGCACGTCGCGGTTAGCAGCTGTGTGTGTGTGTGTGTGTGTGGAGGACAGGGCAGGCTGATGAGGCCCTGCTGTGAGGGGAGAAAAAAGATGGGCGTCCGCGGAGCAGGGCAGGAGATATGGCGCCCAGACTCCCTCCCTCGCTCCCTCCTCCCTACCGCCCAGGCCGCGAGATAAATTGGTCTCTTAAAGGAATTCATAAATCCTGAACTGGGCCGAGAGAGAGAGAAGGAGCGCGTGTGTATCTGTGAGTGTGAGTGAGAGAGACGCAGGCGGCAGGCGGCAGAGAGCCAGCAGGGGACCTGTGTGTCTTCTCACCTGTGCCGCCGGCCAAGTGTTGTCACTCTCACACTAGGGGAGGGGCTCTTAACAGATTGAGTGCGGCCTGTCCACTATATGGTCACGCTCCCGCGATAAACCATCGGGGATAATAAACACAACCCGCACTGAATGTGTGTTTTAAAAAAACCGCCCCGGCTGCTACCGCGGGTTCTCCCGCGTACTCTGGTCGGGCGACAGACTTTTTCCTCCCGTCTGCTGTCGCTGATGGAACATGAGCGTAGAGCCAGACCCGGCGAGGCGACTGTATGCACAGCGCGTTTTCTTTTTTATTTAAAAGATCTGACGCCCGATGTGCGCTGCTGCAATTTAGTCCGGGCGCTCCCCGCTGCAGCTGGTGGCGGCGCAGAGATTTCCCGGCTCCGGAACAGCAGGCCGAACGAACGACGGTCCCTATTCTTATCATCCATTCTCTGTGAAGGTGGGGATCAGCTGCCTCCCGGGCCCGCCCCGCCCCGCCCCGACCCGCCCAGCACCGGGCGCACAGGAAAAGGGTGGGGGAAAAATCACAAGTGGCACAGGAAAGACCGTCGCGTTGGGGACTGCAAATCCCAGGAACAGTGGGAATAGGTGGGAGGGCGGGAGCTTGAAAAAAAAAAGGGAGAGACCATCCGGCCAGAAAATGGGACGCGGAAAATTTCCCTCTCGCTCTTGGCCTTTGGGCCGCAGGGGCGCCCTGGCCAGGCCGCGCGAATGGCGCGCACAAATAAATATCGCGGGCGCAACTTATTGCATTGACGCCCGTGAGGATTGGGGCCCGGGCGCACGCGGCGGGGGCGGGGTCCCCTGTGCGGAGCGGAGCCCAACGGACCCGCGCCCTGGGAAGGACTCAGCATTTCTTTTGCGATACTTGGTTTGTACATTACGCCCTTCCGATGGTAACAATGTCATTTGCCCACCGCGCCCCACCCTACCCCACCCCGCCCCACCCGCGGCCCTGCCACACTTTGGCACGGGTAGCAGGCCGCCGCAGGGCGCAGGGCGCGCGAGGGCTGCAGGAAATCAATTACTGGGGGATTGAGAGTGGCTGCTTGCTCGCCGCGCCTGGCCCGGGCCCAGCCGAGCACGGGCGGTAGCTGTGTCGACTGTTTTTATTTTCATCTCTCTCTTCTTTCCGCTGCCCTATTCGGCGAGCGTGACGAGCAAGCGCTGGCCGCGCTGCGCCCCTTCTCCGGGAATATCTCGGATAAAATTCTTTGGAGGACGCCCCCCCCCCTACTCTCTCTTTCTCTCTCCCACTTCTCTCTGGACGTCCACGGCACTCCCAATTCAATCCCACCGTGTGCTGGTCCTGCGGACGCGCGGTAACGCCCTCCGCCCCCAACCCCCGGGCAGACAGGGAATGACATCTTTGAATGAAACGAAACAAACAATGGCAGCAGAGCAGAGGCGCATTTGGCCTAAAGGTTACAATTTTTTTTTTCATCCGCGAGGGCGGAGCGGAGCAGACACAGTAGGGCGGCCAGGCGGTGCTGG